>CM060608.1:40257589-41608214 GCA_030578255.1 Tiaroga cobitis | reverse complement strand
CCTCCAATGCCCTGACCTCCACTATTTGGGTGACTGCCTCAGCTGTGACAGCTTGCTCACCAGCAATGAAATGTATTGTCAAAAAAAAAAACTTTCCGGCCAAACAAATGCTTTCAAATCCTTTTAGAGCAACAGAGCATGATGGCATTAATTTTAAGCAACATTGAAGTTTTTGTGAAACTGAAGTTGTGACCGACATTACTTCAATATTGTGACATTTCTGAGTGAAACGAAATACTGAATAAGAAAAAATAGTTTGCAGGGCCTGATTTTCTTACACTATTTGTCTGGGTCTTTTTTTTTCACGTGCTTGTAGCAGACTAGCAGTTAGAGTGTAGTGGTTAAAAGATATTCGGCCCAAGCCATCAAAGAATCAAAGCCATTCAAGACAAAAAGGTAACAAATACAAGCATTCATTTTGGTTATGTAAATCATTAGAGAAAAAGCTGAGCACAAACACTGCCATTTCAACAACTCATTTATGTAATCCAACAGAATGAAAGTGTTTTTCCTTAGACAACCTTGCTAAATATTTGACAAATATTTTTTTTCAGCTAGCTCAGGCATCCTCTTATAAATCTATTCCCATCCAGAAAGGAAATGTCTCTGGTGGCGGTATATTATTTTTCTTGCAACGCTTCTCATTTATTTTGACCTTAACTGTCAACATTTCTTGTTTTTCTGCCTCATACACCATTGTGGATTTAGAGTTTTGCTGCAGCTTTCTGGGTAAGATAATAGTTAGTGTGTTTGTGTTACGTTCTGCTCTGACACACGGGTAGAGGATCAAAATGCAGTTCTATTTGAGGGTAATCCAGAATCATAATCCAAAATACAGGCAAGGGTCAGAACAACAGGACAAACAATCCAAACAATCAAAGGGCAGAAAACAGGGAAAATCCAAGAAACCAGGCACAAGACTCAAACCATAAATATGGGAAATCAAACACAGAATGTTCAGAATTGTAGCATAACACTAGACAAGACTTTTCAGAGAATGATTGAATAAACCAGGCAAACTGTGTCCCAATTCAGGGGCGGCATCCTTTTAGAAGGCTGCGTCCTTCGAAGTGTGCGGCCGACGCGTTTAAAAGGGAAAGTATAGCCGATTGCGTCACCGCAGCGCGACGAAGGCTGCCCCAATTCGAAGGTCCTTCGAAGGCTCCTTCAAAATGTGGCCTGCAAATGCGTCCTTTTCCTGTGAATGCAGGATACATCAGAAGGATCCTTCGCAGCCTTGCCTACCCCAGAATGCATTGCGCGCCGGAGACAAATTGCCAGATTACACTTTTAAATGTAAGTATTGGGTTTCAATTTAATCAAGCAATCGTATGTATCTGATAAAAAATAAAGAAAAAAAAATATATAATGCAATAAAGGTTCAAATGTTGACTTATTTGTTAACAGTATGTGATTTTACATAGGCTAGTTTATATTATTTAGACTTTATTATGTACATAAATTGACCCATGGTGAACATTTTTAGATAGGTTTTCAACCCTGTTTTGTTTTTAGGTATTTATAACTATATATATATATATATATATAAATAAAAGGTTTTATATATAAAAGTCCAGTTAATACAAATGTTACTGCCGCTCGTCACAATGGCTGTCACTAGTTGCTAGGCGAGAAAACCAGACTATCCCATTGAACAACTCCCGAGACACAGCTAGCAACAATTTGTTAATGTGACAATACATTTTGTTAGCTTCATTTTCCAAATAACCAGTGGTGGAATGTAACAACATAAATTTACTCTGGATTAAAGTATAAATTTGAAGAACTTTAGATTGTAATTCAACTCCACTTAAATCTCAGAGGCAAATATTGCACTTTTTATGAAAAACTGACTTTTTACACATGGAAATTAGATATTAAAAAAAAAAAATGAACAATAGAAACACTAAAAATATGTCTTATAGATCAGGGATAGGCAACGTTCGGTCCTGGAGGGCCGCTGTCCTGCAGAGTTGAGCTCATAGAACGGTTTTGCATGTTAAAATATTTTATG
The DNA here is from genome assembly GCA_030578255.1 of Tiaroga cobitis. Classification (NCBI taxonomy): domain Eukaryota; kingdom Metazoa; phylum Chordata; class Actinopteri; order Cypriniformes; family Leuciscidae; genus Tiaroga; species Tiaroga cobitis. Next base: position 41,606,200 of record CM060608.1, on the reverse strand, counting down.
GTTTGATTTTTGAGTATGTGAGTTAATTTATTTTATTCTTCCCTCTTTCTGAGAACATCTCAGTGACATGGCAGCCCATGCCTGAGTCAGCCCAACAAACCTGTTGGTAGACAGTGGAAATATGCACTCATCCCAGATGATGTCCCTCCGGCAGAGCCCTTACCAGCATCTCTATTGTGTGTGCAGCACCACCAGGGTCTCTTAAATGTTTATTTTGTCTTTTCTTATCTTAAACGTAACTTATCTTGTAAATAGTTGTAAAAAGTACTGTAAGTAAAAATGTATAGAACAATTTATTTAGCATCACATGTACAAATTAATTGACATGACAAAAATAAATGTACAGAATAATTTCATTATTACATTTACAAGTTATAACTTGCATTACAAAAATAAACGATTCACAGGAATTATTTTTTGTTTAATTTACAAATTATAACTTACAAAAAAGTTATGTATACGATTGTTTAATTTACAAATTTTAATTCACATAACCAAAAGTTTATTTCTCTACCAATCTGTCAAGAAGAGAAAACAATCTGTCCATTCTCTCCCTGCTCTGTCTCTCTGAAACTTCATGTCTTCCCTAAATATATCGATTAGCTCATCCTCTCCGTCTCGTTTCTCTTGGCTGGTGCTGGTTCCTCGTTCTATCATTCGCAGCAAAAGTAGCCCAAAAAGCCCATCGGCTCTTCTCCATCAGGTGGCCGAATTCTCCACTGGATTGTATGTCTGAGGGATGTTTTGGGGGTGTTGGAAATCAACCAGCGGATTTTTTTTTTACCCGCGGCAACAACTTAAAAGTAGCCCAATTCCCCAGGAAAACCTCAGACTTGGCAACGCTGATGATAGGGTGCATTAGAAGGATCCTTCGACTTAGGACAGCCTTCGTCGTGCCGCAGTGACGTAATCTGGCTTCAAATGCGGCCCTCGGAGGATGCAGCGGCAGCCCCTGAATTGGGACACAGCTTACGACAGAGTTAACATGGGTAATGCCACACAGGTGGAAGAGATCACACAATAATGAGTCCAGACAATGTAGTCCACAGCGGAATGGCACTGGTCTGGGCTTGAGTGCCTCTGATGGATATTCTGGGCACTCGAGCTGGTGATCATGACATGGTGATTCAAGTACTGCTGGTATCCCAGATGATGTAAAAAGAAAATTACATCAATAAAGACAGTCTGATTCTGGAAACTGCAAAGTAAAAATGGCCACTGTACCCTTATGGGGAAAAAAAACCTATACCAAAATGTATATCAAATATATTTAGTACATACCAAGTATACTACAAATCCATTAACATATTTACTGACATATCGCTTGACACTTACCGATATAAATATAATAATAATTTGAGAACTTTTTATTGCACAATGCACATTTATTAATAGTAAGCCTAATGTGTTTTAATATCACTATTAGTAATGATAGTATGATCTCTGTATAACACCAGTCTTTAAATGTAATATATGTAAAGTATACCTAAAGTATACTTGCAATAGGTCCACTTTAGCACAATCAAATATACTTAAGTATATCTTTAGTTGGACCTCAGCACTATTTATGGATAACTAAATGCACTTAAGTATAAAATTAGTACCAATTTAGCAGACTGTAAGTATAATAATTTAGTATACTAAAAGTACAATTGCAGGGCATTTATAATACATAAATGTGTAAATGTATTTGTTGTAAAATAAATGTATTTGAAATGCATTTTGGTACATATTTTTTTTCACTAGTAGTAGTGCCAAGTAAGATCTTCAACTTAATTCCTCCCTTAATAATAAAACATAGTTATATAAATACTTTTTGCAAAAGCAGATAACTGCAACAGTCGGTTTTTTGGCAAAAGGAGATAACCCCATTTTTCCTGTTTCAGAGTTACACAAAACCAAGTAATTGCTATGATAATAAAACACTCGGTAAATCTTTTTAACGTTAATCTCCTCTGTTGACATAGACGCCTGACAAACTTTATTGTTGTGATTACACGCAATACAGGGAGCTTTTCCCTCACCACTGTAAATGTGCTGCTTTAGCAAGGTTCCGTGAAAAAGTTTCAGCTTTTATTTTCCTTTTACGCCTCGAAGAAGATATCACAGGTTCATCAAGGTCATTGAAATGATCCATCCTCGATCACTTTTAGTCCGCTTTGATGAAACTCCTCTCAGCTAGCGTGTCTTTTCGAAGTGACTAGCAGCCTTGTCACCTGACCTGGATACTGCGCACTGATTCGCTTAAACTGACTTATCAGGTTGTGTTCACAAACAAGGGTGCTTGTCGGTTTCTGCTGTAAAACATGAACTTGCGACGCCTTGACAGAGGACAATACCGGATTTTGCGACAAAACGTGTTGTCACAAACGTGTTGACAAATCTTGTCAGGCGTCTATTTCAGCTGAAGAGATTAACGTTGTAAAGACACACCGGCAGACAGTATGATGAGTATATGAAAATGCACACTTTGGCGGAAATGCTTAGACAGACGTAACGTAAGGATGTGGAAAGTGTCAAAATAAAGGTACCTCATTTCGGTATTTTACGTGTGGTATCGATGCATCGTATTGTTAGACGTTTGATTGAAACATTGATCCATATTGATGTATTGTTACATCCCTACGTTATCTTTGCAGTGGTACTACTATGTAAATGTACTTTCTTCTCAATAGCAATATAAACTAAACAAAAATAACAGTGCTGAGAAAACAGCAGCAAAGAAAAAGCATCTGATCATAGCGATATGCAATTTGTCACTCCAGTCACTTCAAGTCACATCACATTTAGTAAGCAGCTAAACATTAAACATGAAAAACAGAGTCAGTACTGCTTTTAGTTATAATTACAACTTCAATTTACACTATAAAGAATTTCTCAAGTGTGAAACTGGAGAAAAAACGAGAATGCGTGTCAGTAAACTTGCCAATCCCACCAAAATGAAATGTCTTTTTGTCAACATGTGAGTCGTACTGGTCAAAATTGCGCAAATTGAAATTGCGAAAAACTCCCCTATATCGCAAAAAAGTTTTTACGCTCGCATGAGGTGGTTTTTCAGTCAATTCGAAAAAGGAATATTTCTCAAAACTGCAATGGAAACAGTTGCATTTTCAGGTCACCTGGCGTATGTCAAACAATGAAATGCCACAATTTATCAAGACTGCGAAGGGAGAAACACCCAGAAAAACCTCATAAGTGGCCACTCCCAAGTTTAAGGGGCTTTCCTTGGCATTAATGCTTGGATAATACGCTTATGTCTCCTTCGATTAAAAAAAAATGTCTAATGCAGTGGCTGCAATATACAGTACTTAAACCTACTAACATCCATTCCCATAATTTTTGGAATTGCAAGAGGAAAAAAATATGTTTCAGTTGCATAGCACCGGCTAATGGAAACTCCGTCATTTTGCAAGCGTTTTTTATCTACATTTAGAAAATACCGCAAATGTTTTTCACAAATCTGTAATGGAAACATTTATGGTTACTCACGTAACCCTGGTTCCCTGATATAATGGGAATGAGCATTGCGTCAGTTTTGCTAGACCAGCAGCATAAGGAGAGACTATTACAGAGTCCATAAGCGCCTCAGACGGACAACACCTCTGCTTGAAGAGCAGGGATGTCTAGGTTGTAAAATCTGACAAAGGTGCACAGCGAGGACCAGCTGGCTGCCGCACAGATACCTTCGGTAGAGACTCCGCTGGACCAAGCCCAAGAGGAGGCTATACCTCTTGTGGAGTGGGCCCTTACTCCTAAGGGGCACAACTAGACCACAGACTTGTAAGCCAGCGCTATCGCATCCACAATCCATCTGGAAAGTCTTTGTTTTGAAACCGGTAGCCTTTTAGTGGGGGCTCCAAAGCTGACAAAAAGCTGCTCTGATTGCCGAAATAGAGCGTTCAGTATACACTCTAAGCGCCATCACAGGATAGAGTGGATGAGGTGCCTGCTCATTTTGCAGACACAAAAGGCACAGATTAGGCCATTTCAGGCCCAGTGCATCCATTTCCTTTTAGAAGTATATTTGGCAGTGGGAGTTCTCTTTCATCGCGAAGAGATCCACATCCGCCTGACCGAAGGCGCGCCATATCGCATTGATCACCTGGGGGTGGAGTCCCCATTCTCCCGTGGAAGTTCCACGTCTGCTTCTTCATTTAAGGAGTGAACTGCCCTAAATGAGCAGAGGTTCTTCTGTCCCCATAGGAGAGAAAGGTTCGCCGGTCTGTGCAGAGGGCAAGACCAGAGACGTCCTTGGTGGTTTAAAAAGGCAACCACCGCCCTGTTGTCAGAGCGGAACAGGACACGATGACCCCCGAGTTCTGTCTGGAACTCCTTGAAGGCAAGAATCACCATCTCTAGGCAGTTGATTGTGCCAACTCGACATAGGGGTTGCCCATGTGCCAAAGGCTACTCTGTCGTGGCACAAGGAACCCCAGCCAGTCTTGGAGGCATCTGTCATGACCACTTTCCTCCTGGAAACTGACCCCAGTGTTAAAAGCGGGGTGATTTCCAAAGGAGAGTATTGGCCTGTGCGTCACTCTTGGGGTGGGACAAGGCCTTTCAAACATAGTTAGAGTGGTCGCATATGGAGCAGGCCCCGTGGAATGACTGCGGAAGCTGCCGCCATAAGGCCCAACAGCTTCTGAAACCTCTTGAGGGGGTGGAAAGACCTTACTTTAAACAAGGCCGCCATGGTCCTGATTTTCAAGGCGCACTCTTGTGAGAGACTAAGCCTTCATTTAGGCTGAGTCAAAGACTGCCCCCAGGAACAAAATGTGTTGGTTGGGGAGGTGCGAGCTCTTGCAAAAGTTGACCCGAAGCCCTGGTTCACCAGGTTGGTTGAGGAGCTGTGGGCACAAAGCTGTTGTTCTGATTTGGCTATAAGCAGCCAAACGTCGAGATAATTGAGTATGCGGATTCCCGTCTGTCTCAGACGGGGGAGAGAGTGGTGTGTACGTAAAAGTACGGTAGCTAAAGAAAGTCCGAACGGAAGGACGGTATATTGCTGTATATTGTAGAATGCCACCCTCTCGAATGTGAATCTCAAGAATGGTCTGTGATGGGGGGATACCTAGATATAGAATACAACTTTTAGATCCCCGGGCGAATTTGCGCATGGATTTGTTTGATAGTCAACATCTTGAAGGGCAAACTCATAAGGACACAGTTCTGATGTCTCAGATCAAGGATGGGAATGACGCCGGCATCCTTCTTGGAGACGAGGAAGTAATGGCTGTAGAAGCCTGACCTGCTGTTTTCTGTGGAAAATTTCTCCACTGTGCCTTTTTACAGCAGAGAATGAACTTCGGCACTGAGGACATGAAAACTGCCGTCTGAGACCGATGTCTAAATCACACCACTGCTCTGCGAGTGAATTGGAGCAAGCAGCCTCGTTCTATTATCCCCAAAATCCAGCTTGACACAAAAGGTTGAAGTATTACAGGCTGCATCTCGCGCTGAGGCAGGAGAGTGGCACCTGTTACAGCATTGAGTGGAGGAGAAATGCTCTTTTTGTGAGAATGTAAAAATTTTACTTGGTTCGCTATAATAGTGAGAATGGGTTTGGCTGCGCAAACTGATGGGGCGGGCCAATAACTGAACAGAAAGGGGGGCTGGAAGACTGGCACATTTTGAGGGTGATCCAGCCTCAGCGGGACTTAACCCTTTCCTCCTTAATTGAGATTGAGCTATAAGTGGTGCTCCAGCACTTCTAGGCTGGCCATAGTGCGGCGGATGGCTTGGACAGTGGCTTTAGCAGCACGCTGGGCCAAATCCATGGCACTGCACAGCTCTTTGAACATTGCAAGGTCAGGTCCAGGCTTGACCTGATAAAATTGAAGCGCCACCATTGTATGCAGCTTTGATGAATGTGTGGGCATTGCCCGGTAAGCGATGAGCTCAGAGGCACTGCGTCATACTGAGCTGCCGAGCTGTCCGTACTGTTTTCAGCTGCAGTGCTGTCAGCACAGTTCTCGCTCTCACAGTGCGAGCAGCACTGGGGAATCCCCTTTCTGCAGGGAGAGTGAGACACATGGGATATGGACCAGCGTGAGCACACTTAGACCCGTCAGCTCAGTCCTGCCACTCCATTGTTTCTTCGTCTCAGGCTTTGAGAGGGGGAGAACTGTGAAGAACGAGGGGAGGGGCCACTTCTTAAGAGAAAGCGGTCTGTGAATGCAGCGCAGCGAAATGCACGCTCCAGCAGTGAGAGTGTACGTCTTCCATGAACATGGATTGGCATGGCCCTGGCAAGCGCAGCGCTCAGAAGTGCGGCATATTAAAACAAACGCCGGTGAAAATAGGCTCTTTTAGAGAGAAATATGCTCTATTAGCCTCCCTTGATAGTCGGAGGGGAGAAGCGTCATTCTCAGCGCTGTTCTCAGCTGCAGAGCTTCAGCAGCATTCTCGTACTCGCAGTGCGAGCAGCTGGTCTCAGTGAGTGTAGCCTCAGAGGGGGCACGGCCAGGCAGGAGTGAATGGGTGCCCTGCACGAGCCGCATTTGCGGCGTGACATTTGCAACAACATCTCAGGAAACATGTTCTTAAATTCGCTCTTTTAGTGGTTGCCGAATGGCCGCAGGAGAAATCGCAGAATTAGCTTGCTTGCTAAAACGTCGTTGTTCTGCTGCAAGGCTTGTTTCCACGGCGAGAAGAGCGGTTTCAGTCGTCTTCAGAGCAGCGAGATAATCTTGATGAGATCTGCACATGGCATTCAACATGGCATTAAAGGCAGCAAACCCGCCTCTTTTGGCAGGCTGAAATGCCATTTATCTGTGCACTTGTACAGACGTGAACCAATCAGGCTTCAGGATTCTGAGAGTTTTCCCCATAAGTGTCAGCAAAACTGACAAAATGCGAGTGAACCCTATCGAAAGGAAAGCCAGCTAATGACTGCTTACTATATTACAAAAGAATGTCAGTTTTGTCTAACTGAATGCTATGTGACTAACACTGAGGTATTTAGATTCAGATTTCAAAAGTAGAGTTTCCTGGAAAAAGTCAATGGTTGATTGCTAAGATTGTAATTCCTATTTAATTACAATGGCAGTGTCACGTTTAGTTAGTTTTAATTTAATTGCCTGTGTTTTATTTATGCTAATAAATCAATTAATATTTGAGTCTACTTTGCCCACCTTCTTCATTCCTGGTATTAACCCTTTGGGGTCGGCTATCGCGCCGGCCCGACGAACTCACTTTTTTCCTTATCAGTGCAAAAGAGACTCAAATTACTATGTCGATTTTGATCTTACATATAAGTGTTGTACATCATTAGATCATGTTAAGTGTCTTTTTTTGTGGATACTCACAATAAAAACAAAGTGTTCTGCTTTTTGTCAAATAAAGAAAAATAAACATGATGCGAATTTTGCGTTCTCTCAGTCAGTGAAGTTCATTCTGAAATGCGTCCAAAAATGAACTGTAACTAAGTAAATACTTGTCACATAGGCACAAAAGATTTTTCGTTATGAAGCTGAAATTCTCTTATTTTAAATGAAGTAATTTATATAAAAAAACAAATATTCTCAGTTTATGTAATCTGTATGAAAAGAGAGAGATGTCAGTCTTTTTCCTTTCAGCTAATTATAGCATATTACGTCTTAATGTGACCACGCCCACTGAGAGCACGCGCTATTCAAACGCAAATATTGAGGCAAGCCATGAAGACGCCCACATCAGCTGGATAAAACATCCAGTTTAATAAGAATCTCGTACTTTACCTTGTCTTGCTGTGCTGTGAGGAATAATACTATCGTAATAATCCTGGAAAACGTCTCGGTTACTGATGTAACCCTCGTTCCCCAAAGGAGGGAACGGGAGACGTGACGTCGACGTGACGACGTTAGGAGATCACTTCTGGGAGCCCTATCAACTTCGATTATCTAAGAACAAGCCAATGAACGTTGGCGTGCGTGAACGCGTCACGCGCCCCCGCCCCGCAGCGCGGGTATAAAACAGGAAGCGGGCGCGAGCACCCACCGTTTTTCACTGAGGAGCCGAGTTTAGTGACGGCCGTACAGCGATGGTCAGCAACTGTGGCGGCGGGACGTCACGTCTCCCGTTCCCTCCTTCGGGGAACGAGGGTTACATCAGTAACCGAGACGTTCCCCTTCAGTCGCTCACGTTCGACGTGACGTCGACGTGACGACGTTAGGGGATCCCATGGAAAGCGCCAACGGTTGCTGCCACTTCCAGTGCCCTACGCAAGACTCTCAGACCCCCATGCTGGGGCGGAAGACCTGCGTAGAGGGAGAACCTGCTGTTCCACATACCCACGCAGTGAACTCTTGAATAACACTGGGAAGCGTGCCTCTCCAGGGGAGAGGGACGCTGCGGAGCCACATCCTGCCCGAAGGGAGGTACCATGTGGAGAATACACATATGGACTGGCCGGTTGGGGCAGTGCAACATATGGAATGTCACTGGGGTGGCTCCACCTAAGGAGGGGGAGGCTACACCAGACAGTGACAGCAGAGCGAGCTCTGCCAAGGGAAAGACACGGGCTCACCGCAGGGAGCTGATCGTGGAAAATACTCATATGGGATCGCCGCAGGGATCACACATACGGAACCCAGCCTAGCACAAGTTACACAAGCATACGAGCACTAGGCCTGGCGTCGGACGCTCCGCAACGTCCAACTGCCGAAGGGGTGTGGAGGAACTCACAGGGTTCGCCTGAGGGGGAACTCGACTGGAGCAAAGAGCGCACGTATCCGCTCCGTAGAGGGGAGTGGCGCAGCAAGCCGACACTAGAGCGGAAACTTCGGTGTTACCGGCTGGTTGAAGCGAGCACACAGGAAGAAACCGGCTCAACACGTAAGCTATAGAATCTAGCGAACGTGTTAGGTGTCGCACAGCCCGCAGCTCTACAGATATCTGTCAGCGAGGCGCCGTGTGCCAGCGCCCAAGAAGAAGCGACACTCCTAGTGGAGTGGGCTCTCAACCCAGGCGGGCAAGGCACGCCTTGGGCTTCGTAAGCCAAGGCGATAGCATCCACTATCCAGTGGGCCATCCTCTGCTTGGAGACAGCCTTTCCCTTCTGCTGGCCTCCGTAACAGACGAAGAGCTGGTCTGAGGTCCTGAGGCTTTGCGTTCTGTCCACGTACAAACGCAGAGCGCGGACGGGACAGAGAAAAGCCAGGGCTGGGTCTGCCTCCTCCAAAGGCAGCGCTTGCAGGTTCACCACCTGGTCCCGGAAGGGAGTAGTAGGAACCTTGGGCACGTATCCGGGCCGGGGTCTCAGGATCACGTGAGAGTTATCCGGGCCGAATTCCAGGCACGATTCGTCGACCGAAAATGCATGTAGGTCCCCTACCCTCTTGATAGAGGCCAATGCAACCAGGAGAACTGTCTTACAGGACAGGATTTTTAACTCAGCCAATTGCAGAGGCTCAAAGGGTGGTCTCTGAAGAGCCGAAAGGACCAGAGACAAATCCCAAGAGGGTATAGAGAGCGGGCGAGGAGGATTCAGTCTCCTCGCTCCCCTCAGGAACCTAACCATCAGGTCGTGCTTCCCAAAGGACTTACCATCAACTGCATCGTGATGTGCGGCAATAGCGGCAACGTACACTTTAAGGGTGGAGGGAGACAGCCTTCGCTCCAACCCATCTTGCAGGAAGGAAAGCACGGCTCTGATCGAGCATGATCGGGGGTTCTCCTCGTGAGAAGAACACCATTCAACGAATAGGTTCCACTTCAGCGCATAGAGGCGCCTCGTAGAGGGGGCTCTAGCAGAAGTGATGGTGTCAACTACCGCTGGGGGTAGGTCACCTAGAACCTCCGCGTCCCGTCCAGGGACCAGACATGGAGCTTCCAGAGGTCTGGACGCGGGTGCCACAGGGTGCCCCGTCTCTGAGAGAGCAGGTCCTCTCTCAGAGGGATGGGCCAGGGAGGGGCTGTCGCGAGGGGCACTAGTTCCGGGAACCAGGTCCGGTTGGGCCAATATGGCGCAACTAACAAGACCTGCTCCTCGTCCTCCCTGACTTTGCACAAGGTCTGTGCCAGAAGGCTCACTGGGGGAAACGCATACTTGCGAAGACCCCGGGGCCAGCTGTGTGCCAGAGCATCCGTGCCGAGGGTCCCCTCGGTCAGGGAATAGAACAACTGGCAGTGAGACGTGTCCAGGGCGGCAAACAGATCTATCTGTGCGGTCCCGAAGCGCCTGAAAATCAGCTGGACCACCTGGGGATGGAGTCGCCATTCTCCCGGTAGCACCTGCTGCCGTGAAAGCTCGTCGGCTGCACGGTTGAGCAGGCCCGGAATGTAAACGGCACGAAGCGACCTCAGATGCTTCTGACTCCAAAGGAGGAGATGGCGGGCGAGTTGTGACATGCGGCGGGAGCGTAGACCACCCTGACGGTTGATGTACGCAACGGTCGCAGTGTTGTCCGTACGGACCAGTACATGCTTGCCTTGTAGCGACGTTTTGAAGCGGCCCAGCGCAAGATGTACTGCTAACAACTCGAGGCAGTTGATGTGCCAATGCAGTTGAGGCCCCGTCCACAGACCTGAAGCTGCATGCCCGTTGTACGTGGCCCCCCAGCCGGTGATAGAGGCATCCGTAGAGACCACAGAGTGCCTGGACACTTGTTCTAGGGGAACACCTGCCCGCAGGAACGAAGGGTCCGACCACAAGCTGAGAGTTTGGCGACAGTGCGGGGTCACTGGAACCCGGCACGAGCCGCTCTGCCACGCCCATCTCGGGACTCGATCGTGGAGCCAGTGTTGGAGCGGTCTCATATGAAGCAATCCGAGCGGCGTTACCGCGGCTGCAGATGCCATATGCCCCAGGAGCCTCTGAAATAATTTCAGTGGTGCCGCTGTTCTGCGTCTGAGCGTACTCACGCAGTTCAACACTGACTGGACGCGGGCCTCGGTGAGACGCGCTGTCATGTTGATCGAGTCCAACTCCATACCGAGAAAAGAGATCCTCTGCCCGGGGGTGAGTTTGCTCTTCTCCCAGTTGACCCGAAGCCCTAGGTGGCTGAGGTGACTGAGCACCAAATCCCTGTGTTCGCACAACTGCTCCCTCGACTGGGCGAGAATAAGCCAGTCGTCGAGATAGTTGAGAATGCGAACACCACGCTCGCACATGGGAGCAATGGCCGCCTCTGCGACTTTCGTGAAGACGCGGGGCGACAGGGCCAGCCCGAAGGGTAAGACTTTGTACTGATATGCCCTCCCCTCGAACGCAAAGCGAAGAAACGGTCTGTGTCGAGGGAGAATTGAGACATGAAAGTACGCGTCCTTCAGGTCGATGGCTGCAAACCAATCTTGGGGACGGATGCATTTGAAAATGCGTTTCTGCGTAAGCATCTTGAACGGCAGCCTGTGAAGGGACCGATTCAGGACGCGCAGCCCGGAGTGGGGTCTGAACGTGTGGTGCAAGACGTACCTGCTTCCGTCGGAGGGCAGAGTGAGTGTGCGGAGGCGACAGTGCGTCCAGGACACAGCCACTGCTGCCCGCTGGCGATGGAAGAGGGGCTCGGGAGTGACAAGGCATAGCGTCGTCGACTGCCAAGCGCGCCCTCTTGGGGCCCAGAGGTTTCAGAAATTGCTCTTTCTTTGAAAAGGTGGGTACCACTGACCCGTGGGTCAGTGGCGGAACAAAAAGAAAAGGAAACAAAGGATTCTCCACCCGGCCCTCCACCGGGGGAAGGAGTGGCACGGCCGCCATCTCCTGAAGAGCAACTTGATCCACCTCCGGGCCGCCCGTCTCAGGGATGTTTGCACCGGCGCTTGCCTCCTGGCTTGGCAGCGGCCTGGACGGGCGGGGGTCGACTTCCTGCGGCTTGCTGCCCGCTGAGGCCTGGATGATGGCTGCTGCTGGGGCTTAGCGGGAGCGGAGGACGCCGCAGGAGGCCGCAGGAGGCCGACCTCGGCGACGAGTAGACGGAGGAGCTGCGGCCGGCGGGCGGGAGGGAGCAGCAGCGGTCCGCCGGGGCAGGATGTGTCGGATGGCCTCCGTCTGCTTCTGTGCGGCCGAGAACTGCTGGGCAAAAGCTCTCGACCGCGTCGCCGAACAACCCAACCTGGGAGAGAGGGGCATCCAGGAACCGGTACTTATCGGTGTCCCTCATGTCCGCCAGGTTGAGCCAAAGGTGGCGCTCCTGGACCACCAAGGTGGACATCGCCTGACCGACTGAACGTGCGGTTTCCTTCGTCGCCCGGAGGGCGAGGTCGGTAGCCACACGGAGCTCCCGGAGGAGCTCTGGGTCAGGACCACCCTCGTTCATGTCCATGAGCGCCTGGGCCTGGTGGACCTGCAAGAGCGCCATGGCATGAAGAGCGGAAGCAGCCTGTCCACAGGCCTTGTAAGCCCTCGCCGTTAGACCGGACGAGAACTTACAGGCCTTGGACGGGAGGCGTGGGTCACCCCGCCAGGAGGAGGCGGACGCCGGACACAACTGCATCGCGACAGCCCGCTCCACTGGGGGGATCCCCACATACCCCTTAGCTGCCCAGCCGTCGAGGGTGGCGAGGGGTGAGGAGCCACTAGGACAGCTTCGGGCACTATACGGTGCCTTCCACGTCCTAGAAAGCTCCTCATGCACTTCCGGAAAGAAAGGTACCGGGGCGGCGCACTGAGAACCAGCACGGCCCGCCCCGAGAAACCAATCGTCCAGCCGAGAAGGTTCGGGACGTGGTGGAGGATTCCACACAAGCCCAACCTTCTCGTCGGCCCGGGAAAGCATAGCGGTCCACTCTGGATCCGGCTCGGACAACGCTACACACCCCGAAGGGGGCAGCGCAGCCGAGTCGTCATCTCCAGATGACCGCTCCCCCTCCGATGCTGCGATCGACATCTGATCGTCAGCTGGTGCCCCAAAGGAAACGACTGGTCGTTCCGGAGAAGGACCGAGCCGTTCGCAAAGGGGCGCCGATGGCAACAGCACATGAGAGGCGTGAGGGGCCCGCGGAGATTGTCTCGGCGGGGAAGCCCTCACGGTAATCCTCAGATCACCCTGGTCATGCGCTGAAATAGGTCTATTCTGCGGGGCAGAATAAACACTAGTTTGGGGCATAGGCGAGGGGACTGCACCTCCCTGGAGGTAAGCGAGTCTCGATCTAAATGCTGCGATAGTCATGTTCCCGCAATGAGAACATGAACTATCCACAAAAGCTGCTTCAGCGTGCCGAATGCCCAAACACGAGATGCAGCTATTGTGGCCATCTGCTGGCGCCAGGGAACGACGGCATCCAGAAACGCACAAGCGGAATGACATCTTGAAAAAGACGCAGGGTCCGCTTGTGTTGCTCTTTTAGTAAAATAAAAAACAAAGGAAAAATTACTCTCACAGTGCTGAGGCGCCCAGGGGTAGCCACTGTGTGGACACACACACACACACACACACACAAACAATAGTGGTGGAAGAACAGCAGTTGAGAGCTGCACTGCTCGCGGCCACCGCTGATCGCGCCGTCACACCAACACTGGAACAGAGAGATCTTCCTGAAGTCTTCAAAGGCGTTGAATCTCAGACAATGAGTCATAGGAAACTCGCGCTCCGAAATGAAAGACGGTGGGTGCTCGTGTCCGCTTCCTGTTTTATACCCGCGCTGCGGGGCGGGGGCGCGTGACGCGTTCACGCACGCCAACGTTCATTGGCTTGTTCTTAGATAATCGAAGTTGATAGGGCTCCCAGAAGTGATCTCCTAACGTCGTCACGTCGACGTCACGTCGAACGTGAGCGACTGAAGGGGAACTTACTTCAGAAGTGCTGGTAGTTTCATTTCGAGGAGCAACGGATTCAGCTGATGCAGTAAGTTATTTATTCTTAAGTGCTTTGTTCTAATCTGTCTGTCTGATCGCTGATCGATTGCTCCTGTCTGCCTCGCTGTCTGCTGTGTGTTTGTTTGCTTCGAGGCTGTAAGCTTCGCCTGAGCCTCGTATTTCTTTATGTTTTGAGCCATCATTTACTATCTAGTTGTTTATACTACTAAATACAGCTTACCCAACATCTCAGATTAACCTTACATCTCTAGCTTCCGTTATTGTTAACACAGCACGCTAGTAACTCGCTAACGTTAGCCTGCTAACGCGCCACCCGTGCGCTCATTTATTTATTTATTTTCTCTCGCGCGCCCGCGCCTTTGAGTTCATAAAGTCCAGGTAAGTAAGAAATCAGTCAACAAACACGGTGAGTAATGTCTTCTTGTCCTGTTATTGTCACCTGTGTCACATGTCATATGTTTAGTATAGCCTTCTCCGATGGCAATATAGGATTTATATGTGATAAGTGCAAGGATACAGTCAGGCTGACGGAGAAGATTTCAGAACTAGAGACACGCATCCAAACTTTAATTGAGGATGGTAAGAATGCTAGATCTTTAGATAGTGTTTTGGATGCGCCTAGCATAGTGAACTCTTTACATGATTCGGTTCCGGCTGAAGTAGAGCCCGTGCAGCAGGGCAGATGGGTGACCGTGAGAGATCGTTCTAGTCGCGGATCAAAGAACCACTCTTCCGTTCCGATTCCCATAACAAACCGATTTGCCCCACTCAGTGAAACACCCACTGAGAATTCTGTTGATTGTGCCCTGGTAATTGGTGATTCGATCACACGGAACGTGAAAATAGAGACACCAGCCACCATAGTCACATGTTTGCCGGGAGCCAGAGCGCCTGACATCAAAGCAAATTTAAAAGTGCTGGCTAATGCTAAACGTAAATTCTCTAAGATCATTATTCATGTCGGCACTAATGATGTTCGACTCCGCCAGTCGGAGATCACCAAAATTAATATTAAAGAGGTGTGTGAACTCGCAAGTACGATGTCAGGCACTGTAATTTACTCTGGCCCCCTTCCTGTACGCAGGAGTGATGAGATAGTTAGCCGATTGGCCTCACTGAACGGTTGGCTGTCGAAGTGGTGTCCGCAGAATAATATAAAATTCATAGACAATTGGAAAAGTTTTTGGGGCAAGCCTGATCTGTTGAAAAGAGATGGTATCCATCCCTCCTGGGCTGGTGCTGCTCTTCTCTCTAGTAATTTGGCTCATAGTCTTAGAGATAAAACATGACAATCTGGGGCTCAGGTCAGGAAGCAGACAGACTGGCTAAACCGACCGTCTGCTAGCGGCCTCACGTCACCAAGGTCAGATAAATCCCATCACATAGAGTCTCTTTCACCTAGATGTCATCATATAGAGACTGTGTCTGTTCCCCGAATTTGGAAATCCAAAAAACGTCAGGTTAAAAATTTAATTGATGTTCAACAAATAAAAAACAGATATAATACAGATGAGCAAATGATAAAGCTTGGGTTGCTGAATATTCGATCCCTTACTTCAAAATCTCTCATAGTTAATGATATGATTTCAGATTATAATCTTGATATGCTGTGTTTGACAGAAACCTGGCTAAAACCAAACGATTACATTATTTTAAATGAGTCAACCCCACAAGATTACAGTTATAAACATGAACCTCGTCTGAAAGGCAAAGGGGGAGGTGTTGCTGTAATTTATAGTAATATTTTCAAAACCACTAAGAAATCTAGCTTTAAATATACTTCTTTTGAAGTATTGGTGCTTAATGTAAAAATATATAGTGTAAACGATAAATCACATTTGAGAATTATGCTGGCTACTGTATACAGGCCACCAGGGCACCATAAAGATTTTATCAAAGAATTTGCGGACTTTCTATCAGAATTAGTATTGGCTGCAGATAAAGTACTAATTGTTGGTGATTTTAATATACATGTAGATAATGAAAAAGATGCATTGGGATTGGCATTTAAAGACATTGTAAACTCAATTGGAGTTAGACAACACGTGTCAGGACCTACTCATCATCGTAATCATACTCTAGATCTAATATTATCACATGGAATAGATGTTGATGCCGTTGAAATTCTGCAGCAGAGCGATGACATCTCAGATCATTATCTAGTCTCATGTAAATTACATTTAGCCAAGGCTGCAAAGCCGACTCCGTGTTATAAATACGTTAGACCTATAACTTCTGCCACTAAAGATTGCTTTATCAATAATCTTCCTAATCAGTTTCATCATCTCAGCATCCCGGATAGCTTAGAAGAACTTGATATTGCAACAGAAACGTTTAACTCTCTCTTTTCCAGCACTTTAGACGCAGTTGCTCCGTTGCGCTTAAAGAAGATTAAAGAAAATAGCCCAACGCCGTGGTACAGCGAGCACACCCGGGCCCTTAAGAGAGCAGCCAGAAAAATGGAGCGCAACTGGAAGAAAACTAAACTAGAGGTATTTCGGATTTCGTGGAAAGAGAGCTCGATTGCTTACAGAGAGGCTTTAAAAGCTGCTAGATCTGCTTATTTTTCAAACCTATTAGAAGAAAATAAACATAATCCAAGGTATTTATTTGAAACAGTGGCTAAACTAACGAAAAAGAAAGCTTCAAGCTCAGAAGTGTCCAAGCAACACAGCAGTGATGACTTTATGAACTTCTTCACTTATAAGATTGATAATATCAGGGACAAAATTATAACTATGCAACCGTCTACCACAGTATCGCATCAGGAAGTGCATTGTAGTCTCCCTGAGGAAAAATTTGATTCATTTGTTGCTATAGGAGAGGAAGAATTCAGCAAACTCGTTAATTCATCTAAATCGACAACTTGTATGTTAGATCCTATACCGACTAAGCTACTGAAAGAGATGTTTTCAGAGGTCACATATCCTCTTCTTAATATCATTAATTCATCTTTGTCTCTAGGATACGTACCAAAAACCTTTAAACTGGCTATGATAAAACCGCTTGTTAAAAAAACACAACTTGATCCTACAGAATTAGTCAATTACAGGCCGATCTCGAATCTGCCTTTTCTGTCAAAGATATTAGAGAAAGCAGTATCTTCACAGCTGTGTTCCTTTCTAGAAAGAAATGATATCTGCGAGGATTTTCAGTCCGGATTTAGACCGTACCATAGTACTGAGACCGCTCTCATTAGAGTCACAAATGATTTGCTCTTATCATCCGATCGTGGTTGTATCTCTCTATTAGTGTTACTCGATCTTAGTGCTGCATTTGACACAATTGACCACAACATTCTTTTAAATAGACTAGAAAACTATGTGGGCATTAGTGGAATTGCACTAGCATGGTTTAAATCATACTTATCTGACCGTTATCAGTTTGTAGCAGTAAATGAAGAGATGTCTTATCGATCACAAGTTCAGTATGGCGTACCACAAGGCTCAGTACTAGGACCGTTGCTGTTCACTCTGTACATGCTACCATTAGGAGATATCATTAGAAAGCATGGAGTTAGCTTTCACTGTTATGCCGATGATACTCAGCTGTATATTTCTTCAAAACCCAACGAAACTTACCAATTCACAAAATTAACGGAATGCATAGCTGATATAAAAAATTGGATGACTAGTAATTTCCTACTACTAAATTCTGAAAAGACAGAGATTCTAATTATTGGACAAAAAACTTCCACACGTAATAACCCAGAATACTGTCTAACACTTGATGGCTGCTCTGTCAAGTCTTCGTCGTCGGTTAGGAACCTGGGTGTGCTCTTTGATACCAACCTTTCTTTCGAAAGCCACGTGTCTAGTATCTGTAAAACTGCATTTTTCCATCTTAAAAATATATCTAAAATACGCCATATGCTCTCATTGGGAAATGCGGAACAATTAGTTCATGCGTTCATGACCTCAAGGCTAGATTATTGTAATGCTCTACTGGGTGGTTGCCCTGCACGCTTAATAAATAAACTACAGCTAGTTCAAAACGCAGCAGCTCGAGTTCTTACCAGAACCAGGAAATATGACCATATTAGCCCGGTTCTGTCAACACTGCATTGGCTCCCTATTAAACATCGTATACATTTTAAAATATTGTTGATTACCTACAAAGCACTAAATGGTTTAGCTCCGCAGTACTTGAGCGAGCTCTTAACGTATTATAGTCCTTCACGTCTATTGCGATCTCAAAATTCCGGCCAGTTGATAATACCTAGAATATCTAAATCGACTGCAGGCGGTAGATCCTTTTCCTATTTAGCACCAAAACTTTGGAACAGTCTTCCTACCATTGTCCGGGAAGCAGACACACTCTGTCAGTTCAAAGCTAGACTAAAAACACATCTCTTTGACCTAGCATACACATAACACACTATAGACTTCTATAATTCAATGTTAGGCTGCATAGATTAGGTCAGCCGGAACTGGGAACACTTCCCTTAAATCTTGATGTACTCGCTACATCATAAGAAGAATGGCATCTACGCTAATATTAGTGTCTTTGTTTATCCCGAGGTTTTCCCGCAGCCTGCCGGATCCAGGCCGTGTCCAGATCTGACGAAGGAGATCCGCCTGGACCAGATGACAATGCAGTGCTGAAGTGTCCACTATCCTCTCCCTATGGAGGATCCCTTTCCCACTCTACAGATAAAGCGTTGTGAATTCCGGCTCGCGTACCCCGAAGTGATAAAATAAAACAAAATTCTGTATCAAAATTTATAGGCAAGAAAAGTAGTTTGTTTAGGCTGGGTTGTATGAATTATAAACCTGCGCACATATTTTAAAAAGCACATAACTATAGAATCCATTCTGAATGAGCATGTGAACGCCGTCAGCGTTAATCACAGGTTCGCGTTTAAAGTCTGATCATTTCGACGGAGGTGAATCAATCAAAGTTAACTTTAGCTGGAAATAACATTATTCAAGAACCGCTATAATGCCAAAACAATCTGTTACCTTAAATTATATGTTTATCTCTGTAAAGCTGCTTTGAAACAATCCATTGTTAAAAGCGCTATATAAATGAAGATGACTTGACTTGACTTAATCGCGATATTGAATAGTGTCTGTAAACTGCACAAAGACTGTTTAAATATGAATTGAATTGTCTGTGTGTGAATGAATGGCACAGACGCGAGCGCAATGTTGTTTACTACAGATGTCCATTGCATCTGTGCGTTCATTCACTCTCACTCCTACATTAGTAAACGTTATTTTTACATGAACACATCCAAACTATATTGCTATAGCCTACTGAGATTTGTTCTAATCACGATATAGAATAGTGTCTGTAATGACAACATTTCGTTGACTAGTTTTGGATAGATTATAAAGTTTTTACTCTTAAGTAGACATCAAAAGATTATAAAGTTTTTACTCTTAAGTAGACATCAAATAAGCTTTTGTTAGACAGTTTCTGCTCATATGTTAAATATATAGTATGTTTTGTCAAAAATAAACTAATCAACTGTTATAGTGTTTGTTACAATGCAAGCTAGGCTATATCAAAAAAATGAATCCTTAACTTTGAAATATGTATGATAAAATGTATTGGCCTACTTTAAAAAATAATACTTTATAAGAGATTAATGGAAAAAGACAATTTTCTTTTCAAGATGTTTCCAACTCTAACTTTGAACCAATTCTATAGAATGGCCCATATAGCCTATTTGAACAGGATTTGTTTCCAGGTATGACTAAAAATGTGCTTTTGACTTTCCTTTATATTTTGATTATTATTATTTTGATTATTATTATTAATATATACACACACATATATATATATATTATATATATATATATATATATATATATATATATATATATATATATATATATATATGCACGCACACACACACACATTTATATATGTATATGTGTGTGTATATATATATATATATATATATATATATACACAGTGAGGAAAATAAGTATTTGAACACCCTGCTATTTTGCCAGTTCTCCCACTTAGAAATCATGGAGGGGTCTGAAATTGTCATCGTAGGTGCATGTCCACTGTGAAAGACAATCTAAAAAAAAAAATCCAGAAATCACAATGTATGATTTTTTAAACTATTTATTTGTATGATACAGCTCCAAATAAGTATTTGAACACCTGAGAAAATCAATGGTAATATTTGGTACAGAAGCCTTTGTTTTACAGAGGTCAAACGTTTCCTGTAGTTTTTCTCCAGGTTTGCACACACTGCAGGAGGGAATTTGGCCCACTCCTCCACACAGATCTTCTCTAGATCAGTCAGATTTCTGGGCTGTCGCTGAGAAACACGGAGTTTGAGCTCCCTCCAAAGATTCTCTATTGGGTTTAGGTCTGGAGACTGGCTAGGCCACGCCAGAACCTTGATATGCTTCTTACAGAGCCACTCCTTGGTTATCCTGGCTGTTTGCTTCGGGTCATTGTCATGTTGGAAGACCCAGCCTCGACCCATCTTCAATGCTCTAACTGAGGGAAGGAGGTTTTTCCCCAAAATCTCGCAATACATGGCCCTGGTCATCCTCTCCTTAATACAGTGCAGTCGCCCTGTCCCATGTGCAGAAAAACACCCCCAAAGCATGATGCTACCACCCCCATGCTTCAGAGTAGGGATGGTGTTCTTGGGATGGTACTCATCATTCTTCTTCCTCCAAACACGGCGAGTGGAATTATGACCAAAAAGTTATATTTTGGTCTCATCTGACCACATGACTTTCTCCCATGACTCCTCTGGATCATCTAAATGGTCATTGGCAAACTTAACAGGACTTGACATGTGCTGGTTTAAGCAGGGCAACCTTCCGTGCTGTGCATGATTTCAAACCATGACGTCTTAGTGTATTACCAACAGTAACCTTGGAAACGGTGGTCCCAGCTCTTTTCAGGTCATTGACCAGCTCCTCCCGTGTAGTTCTGGGCTGATTTCTCACCTTTCTTAGGATCATTGAGATCCCACGAGGTGAGATCTTGCATAGAGCCCCAGTCCGAGGGAGATTGAATGTTTAGCTTCTTCCATTTTCTAATGATTGCTCCAACAGTGGACCTTTTTTCACCAAGCTGCTTGGCAATTTCTCCGTAGCCCTTTCCAGCCTTGTGGAGGTGTACAATTTTGTCTCTAGTGTCTTTGGACAGCTCTTTGGTCTTGGCCATGTTAGTAGTTGGATTCTTACTGATTGTATGGGATGGACAGGTGTCTTTATGCAGCTAATGACCTCAAACAGGTGCATCTAATTTAGGATAATAAATGGAGTGGAGGTGGACATTTTAAATGCAGACTAACAGGTCTATGAGGGTCAGAATTCTAGCTGATAGACAGGTGTTCAAATACTTATTTGCAGCTGTTTCATACAAATAAATAGTTAAAAAATCATATATTATGATTTCTGGATATTTTTTTTAGATTATGTCTCTCAAAGTGGACATGCACCTACGATGACAATTTCAGACCCCTCCATGATTTCTAAGTGGGAGAACTTGCAAAATAGCAGGGTGTTCAAATACTTAATTTCCTCACTGTATATATAGCTATATATATATATATAGCCCTTGCATTGCTGCAGCGGTTCGGATTTAGGAACATTAAAATGACTGCTGTGTTCCTTATTGCAAGAACAGAACACCACAGTCGCTTAGACGCCATTCTGCTCATAGACAGTGCTCCAGCATATCAACAATGACCGCGCTGGTCCGCGCAGACTATGATTGACAGCTCGCTCACGAGTGAGGGCGGGTCTGTGTTGAAACGCTGCTGTCAATCAACAATCGTGGGAGGGGCTTCCGTTTTATTGATGTCACAAAAACGAACGGCTCAATTTGAGGCAGGGGAAAACATATAAGGAGATTAAATAAAAAACACTGGATGGATTTTTATCATTATATGATGGTTGTGTACAGGCACTGCCAACACACATTTCAGTACAATCAACTTGTAAAAGTGCATGTATCATTATATGACCCCTTTAACGTTATTTCGTCTCTTTTACTTGCATTATTATTATTATGCAGCATATCTGTTTCCTGTGTCACTTCAGGGGCTGCATCAATCGCACTGCGCAGACGCAGGCAACTTCACATCCTCAAGCCCCACTCGCGGCATTATTTAGAAGATGCAGCTGCGTGAGTTACGGCTGTTTCACACATACTCTGTGTGTAGTGTGTATGCGGTGCGTGTTGCGGTGTGTATGCAGGAGTAGCACGCGCTATTGTGCTTTCACGTGTGCTGCATTTGCAGTGCGCAAGTCATCTACAGCTGTACCACCACATTCACAACATTTATTCTCTATTTTTTATTTCAAATCAATATTTTTAGCCTACATCCATTATGTCGCGTTGTTGAGGTACTGTGTAGATCTCTGCTCTGCTGTTATGCACGCACCGCTCCTGAAGCGCATTGCCGGACCGCATCCACGTGCGGTGTGAGCGCTCTAACCTATTAACATGGGTGCGGGAAAAAATACGCACTGCAAACAGAGTAGGCCTATGTGTGAAACAAGCGTTAGCATAAACGACAACAAACAAAGTTAAGTCTGACACAGAGAAAGGGATTCGTCTTTGGGAGGAAAAGAAGAAATGACATTTGGAAAAACTTTCATTTCATCATGTGTGTAGGCTACTTCTAACATGTTTGGTTGGTAAACTAAATATTTTGTAAATTCAAATCAGAGCGTCTTCTGTGTCTGGAATGGATCTATTCTTGAGTCTATAAGGTAACAATAATATAATAAGGCAACTATAAGAAGATAAGATTGTTTGAAATGGGTTTGGCTAAAAGAGAATTTTGGTTTCGTCTATAGGGATCTCCCAGTCACGTGACCCCTCTCCGCGTGTCAGCCATTTTGACGGAATACATCCGTCGGCTACTCATAGATCTATTGCCGTGGGTAATATATATTATTAGTATATTATACTAATAATATAATTATTAGTATATTATTATACTAATAATATAATTATCAGTATAATTAGCCTAAATATTGCAATACTTTGCGCTACAGTATTGATATAATTGCATGCTCAAAATCATGGTGCAAAATATCTCGATCCTGAACAGAATCGATTTTTTCCCCCACCACGTCATGTTATCGCACTTATTATTAGCATCACAAAAATAAATATACAAGAGGAAGATAAAGGAATTAGGAATCATATATCCATATGAAGCACCACAAGTTCTTTTTACAGGCATTCAATGTGTAGAAAAACTTCCTGACATTGAGTTCGGTGACAGTACAGCTACCTTATTCACTTCCCATCACGCTACACCGGAGTTTCATTAAAAGAAAATGATTTTTCAATCATCACCGCAAAGGTTGGTCAATGTATTTTTATCACCAAATTATAGTAGCCTACCTGTAATAATTTTTAAACTGAGTTTACAGGGAAAAACACAAAACAAAATCACCAACAAGATTAAGTGTATCTTTAATTAATTTGTTTAATCTATTTTGATCCAAGAAAAACGAAATAATAGCCTATGCTTATACTTTTTTATACTTATCACTGACTGTCACTGTAGTATGATAAACTTTCATTGAGACTGTTGTCTCAACCTGTGTTTCAAACGATTTATAAGAAGTGTCAAATAAAATACAAGATCAGCTTTTGGTATTTGAAAACGAAAGAATGTAATGTGATAACACGCCTAACGAATTAACTGATCTAGGATTGCATGTGTGCGTTTTGCCTGTTTATTGCCGCCAACCACTTTTCTCCATTTTGTTTCTTTTGGGATACGGTATAAAGATATTCCTTTTGTGTGATTACGTATCTGATCGTATCCAAATGCACAGCATCGCTCGGGCATGATAGGAATATTTCGCGACAAGCTGTATTATCACCGGCGGCTTAGCACTTTCTATTCCGTCAAGATGGCTGCTCCAAATGGCGTGACGTCACGCTGGACATCCCTATGGGCTACTACGTAGCTACTTATACTATATTGACTGGGTTAAATAGTATAGCGGCAGCCAGTAACCGCTAAGAGGCTGAGTAGAGGGAATAAAAGTTGACGCATTTCCACTGCAGATCCAGATGGTTTTAGAGATGCACCGATTGATCGGCTGGTGACCGGAATCGGCCGGTTTTCACGTGATCGGCCATGATCGGCGACCGGCCGGTCAGTCTGACATAATCCGATTTTATGCCGGTCAAATGCACTCGGGCGCCGCATGATTAACATCGCGCAACATCAGCATCACACGTGCACACGGAACGCGCACATGTAGGAAACCTCGTGAATTACGGCCGTTTCACACCACAAGGTGCAGCGCGTTTTTTTTTGTTCGGCGTGCATGTTAATCAATGAGTGCATTCACACCGCGAGCCGGAGCAGCGCGTGAGCGTCGAGCAGGAGCGTCGCGGGAGCAACAGTGAAGCGCGGGTTTCGGAGCCGAATCTATTTTTGCTGCGCTCAATTTAAGTGAAAGCACACTTTTGATGGACAAAATAAATATGATTTCATCCAAAAAGTGCCCAAAATGCAAAGAATTTGCATGTCTGGTGTGTTTTAACAAGAACTGAAGTAGGCTAGGCTATGTCAGAAAGAAAATTAAGACTCAAAAATATTTATAGAAAATTTAGCCATTTAAACTTGTTTTTATTATTATTTAATTGTTTCCCTGCACATGCTCCACTTGTCCTGTGTAGCTAGGCTGGACATGTGTCAGATGAGAGAAGAACTGCTTGAGAAATATAACTTGCCATTGATATACAACAAGTGATGGCAATAGGGCTGTGTGTTTGTGTGAGAGAGAGAGATAAATATCTTTATACTGCAAGGCTATATTTATTGAATTTTTATTTGTTATTTATATATTATTTTATTGCCATTACCTGTTTTCATACAGAAGTTTAGTTTGCTAAATATATCAATTTTTTTTTATTGGATATTGGATGTGAAAAGGAAATGGTTCTTCCATAACACTGCACTTTAGATGTGTGAGAATTTTTCACACTAGGAGTCATTTATATAGTTCTATTTTATAGCGATTATCTGTTAAAAAATGTTCTATGCAAAATGTTCTATTAAAGAGAAGATAGAAAATAAATATTTGTGTGTGCTGTAAAGTGGTTTGAAAAAATAAAATCGGAATCGGCTAAAATCGGTATCGGCAGGTCAAACTCAAGGAAAAATCGAAATCGGGATCGGCCTAGAAAATTGTAATCGGTGCATCTCTAGATGGTTTATTGCAACATTGAAACGAACATGATGGATGATGACAGTAAAGTAAGCAAAAAAGTAATGAAATGAAATAAAACTAAATTAAATGAAAACGGTCAACAGAAAGTGAGCGTCCCAGCTACTCACCACCTTCCTACAAACTAACCACACGCAAATTAACAGGTAATATGCACCTACAACCAGTGACGTAACAAACTGAAAGTAAAAATGTCAAAATAAAAGACATCAACCCAAACCTGGCACCTACAAATAGAATTGCATTACTAAAAAGAGAGTAAAATAAAATTTTCATTGACTAAAACTAGACTATGTCTTTCGTCGACTAAAACATGACTAAAATGTCATCAGTTTTCGTTGACTAAAACTAGACTAGACTAAAAAGAGTATGAACGTGACAAACTAATAAAAACTAAAATGACAGCTTGACGCAAAGACTAGACTAAAACTAAAATTAAAACAGGCTGCCAAAAACAACAATCATCCATTAGTCAAAAGTCTTGTGGACACATATTTAGTATGCGTTTTGTGGCCTTACTTCAGAAACTTTCATTTTTAGTTTTTTCAATAACCATGCATAATATTCTCTCAAAAATACAAACATGTTTGTTGCTCACATATTATGGTAGCCCTGTTTGTGCTAAATAGAGTGCATTTTCACCTGTGCCATTAATATGTTTATAAGCAACTGAAAAAAGCACACATGTCAGGGCATGTCAAAACATCTCAAGGACCCCAAAAACACCTTAGATCCCAGAGGGTTAAATGTGACAGGCAGGTCATTTGCCAATTTAGCAGATATCACCAACATTCCATATCATAGATATTTATGGAATACAAATGTACGTCTTACAGATTTTATGCATGTGATGTCTCACACAATGGAAGAATGTTTAAAATAATTTCACTGAGAAAAAACTCATCAGCAAACTACATGTATTTAGTTACTTCACAAATTGTAGACAATTGCACTTCATCTTTTGCACGTGTGCCAAAATGTGTAATTTGCTGAAATTAATAAGAATTCAAATCTGATGTGAACAATAAACGTATTTTTTTTTTCTTATGATTTCTGAACAATTAAAGGTAGCTACCTAGGCAGTAGGCCAGCTCACTATGTTTTGAAACAGAGCCATGAAGCATGTTTCTGTTTAAACTCTACAAATCTGCTGTCGTGTCATTTCTCCAGAGTACCACAAAGAGCAAAAAATCTGCAAAACAATTCATTTTTCTCACTTTAGTCATTCAGTCACTGCAGTGGGATTCAGGTATTCAGAAGTAATGTTAACAATCCCTTCATCATATTTGAATTTGAATACGCCCAGGAAGCATATTACTGACTGAATGCTTCCTGTGTTTCCTTGCCAGTCTCCCCTCACAGAGCCATACCATACATCATCCATTCAAAGAAACCCAAGGCTGGCACTAATTAACTATGGCACAAAATCAATTTCAAGAGTAAATAAAAGCCCAAAAAAGAGAAAGGGTGTCTGCCAGCTCCTAGGAATAATAAGAAACGAAATAATAAATGTGACTTGCCTCCGGGTTGGTTCTGGAGGTTAATGGGGAGGTCGGTCCTTGTGGTCATGAATCTACAGAGTTTCTGAAGGAACTCTCTTATTCTTACTCTCTTAGGACTGTGTTATTAGATGGTTTTACCATGGCACTGATGGCAGGGTTCTACGCTAAGGTTTTTCCCAAGGAGCACATGTGCTCCTAAACGAAAAAATGTAGGAGCACACAAAGAAATTTGAGCGCAGTGAAATTTTTTCAAGTAAGAGTTTAACAAACAATTTATTATATATATATACACTACGTGTGTGCTCCTTCTCTTTGTGTTCAACTATGGTGTGAAACCGTCGATTTGATGCAGAAGTAAAAATCACACTTTACAATCACTTTATAAAACAGAACAAGGGGAACGTGTTGCTCTCAGGAGGAGGCTAGGAGCACATTGGCACACCTGTGCAGTGGACATCTGCATCTTTCCACTGCAGAGTCTCTTTCCACAACATGGAGAAACTAGTTTAATGACAGTTATTCGAGTGCGGATTAGAACCCATAACCTCCGACATGCTTGGCAAAAATTCTGCCACTGGACCATTACAGTACATACGTATACTAGGCTGATCTATGTATTTATTCACGTGAAAATTCATGAAACTAACGACATATTAGATCTCATTGTACGACCAATTAAACCCAAAGTAGCCTACTATTTAACCCCCCCACCCATCACATCTTTGTATACATTTTTATGTATTTACATCAGTAGGCCTAAGCTACAGGACATCGTCTTTCAAAACATGACCTGCGCGAAAGAGAAAAAAAAAAGAATGTGTCATTGTACCCAGCACTTTTGAAAATGCACTTCCTAATGAGTCTCTGTCCCCAGCACATTTCAAACCAAACTGACGCACATGCTTAGTATATATTTTTGTTTTTAATTTTCTGTGTAAGTAACCCAACACAGTATGTTGTAAAAATAAGATTACAAGTAGCAAAAAGCCAAATACAGTTAACAAGCCTCTAGTCTCAAAACAGATCCCACCTCATGAAACTTTTCAACAGCACGTATGACCCCCAGCATTAACACCAGTCTCTCCAAGATACAGTGATAAACGCAACAGAGGGCTGCAAGGCTCCGTGTTACAGTCGTAACCTGAGACGTTTTTTTCAGTGCTTCGAAACTAGATGGCCATTAATTCCCACATTTCCCCCTGCTGGCCATTGAGAGGACACTGCTGAAGTCACTGGAAAAGACGCCTAGTTGGTACAACAGGGTCACAGAGCATTTTCTTTAAGGAACGTAGGGCAGAATTTACGTATAAATAAATGGACAATTTTTATGATGTAGGCTGAAAATGAGCTTCCCCTCTTTGAAAGACTGATTTACACAGACTATTTAATGCAGCTCAGAGGGGACATGAATGCATTTAAACTGCAGTTACAAATGTATTAAGAATGTTTTGATGTCTTAAACATAAAACGTCTAATTCAAATTCTATTGATAGTTTGAAATTATTTAAAAATGAAAAGACAATTTAAATGTGAAACTAAAAACGCCAGTAGGTGGCAGCAAGTCACTGTTAATATGCGAGTCATTGAGTTTCATCTGATTCATTCCAGCGGCTGATTCATTCAGGAAGGAAGCATTTGACAGTCTTAATGAGTGAGTCATTGAATCATTCATTCAAATGATTCGTTCGTTCACCACGTTTGCTGCTCAGAGGCGCAAAACAGTCCTGTGGCTTTGTTTGGAACTATTTTTGTAGGCAAAATGGCAATATTGTGTCTAAAATGTAAGTCACTTAATATTAACTTCTTGAGTATTGACCTGTTGTATAAAATCAAAATCACTTTTATAATCATGCTGATATTTAGAGAAAAAAATGGCACTCTTCGCGTGATATTGATTTACTATATTAAATTATATAAATTAAAAGACAGAGTGGTATTTTTGCCCCTTGTGAATATTGGCGGCATTCTAAATGCATTTTAATAGACTAAATCACATAGTGTATGCGTGCACTCTCTAGATGTGTTTTTGTAAACTGAGGGACATACTCAATGCCAGATCGCACATCGTTAAAACAACAATCACGATATAATCGTAGACAATATATATATATATTATATATATATATCGCACACCCCTAGAGAGAGGAGCAGTGAGGGGGTCTCCTCGAGACGCAGACCTTCCCTTCAGCCCTCCACGGCTCACATCCATTTGGGAGTGTTGCCTACGTCTCAACACACCCACAGACCACCCAAAGCATACTGTGCAAAAAAAGGTACTTTCTTGAACTGGCAAGCTTTAATCCGATTGGCTCATACAGGCAAGTACCAGCCCAGGCAAGTAGAGTCATGTTTGCAAAGCACCCATAGGATCATGTCTGTACTTATTTCTTTTGGGAACAGCAGCTACTTTTAACAAAAAGTCTACACGCATTTTGCTTTTTTTGTACCATACCATTACTTATATTATCAGATAACCCCTTTTCTAGCACTTAACAGCCCATAAAACAAACCAAACTTTCATTTTAGTCAAACAGTTTATTTGTCTAAGCGGGTGGTTCTTTGCTAATAAGCTTAAAAGCTTAAACTAAAAGTATTAAATTTGCCACATAATTCATGCCTATACGTTTGCTACAGATACAGATGATGATGATCATTAAATCATTATTAAGGAGTTTCGTTGTTTTAACCTGGGAAAATAAAACATGTGGCCAGTGCTCACACATGGTGTGGTTGCGCTTTCGGGCAACCCAAGTTCGAGTCCCTGCTCATGGTACTTTCCTACCCCCCTTTCTCTCTATTTACTTCATGCAAAGTCACTACTGTCCAATATAATAAAGGTAAAACAAAACACATAGACCAAAATTGAAGTAGGAACTCATGCTGTATCACCTGGCACAATAAAAACCTCAAACCAATCCACATTCGGTAACACTTTAGAATACTGTAATTTGGGTAATTTTGTTACCCAACAAATTAAATAATAAGACCTGCAAAATTACAACTGCAATAAATAATGTTATTAGATTGATGTTTTAAATAAATGTTTGAGTATTCAAATAAAAAAAATGCAATACTTCAACATGAAACGAAAGGGACTGAGTGGCGGCAAGGGACCGTCTTAATTAGTGAGTCATTGAGTCATTCACACAAAAGATTCGTTCAAAACGCTGAATCATTCAGTAACAAAACACCGCGCTGCTGTTGCTTTCCTGTGGAACTATTAATTTCGTCTGTGAAATAGAACAAAAACAGTTGATATTGTTTGTGTCTAAAATGTAAGTAGCTTAATAATAAATAGGCTATTAACTAGGCTACTTGTTTATTGAACTGTAAATTCAATGTAACATTTTCAATCGTGATAATAATATTCAGCAAATTAATATTCAGTTGTTTTATTTATAACATATGATTTAGTTTAACATAACACAACTATTTACATTTTTACCTCAGTACATTTCTTCTGTGAGTTTTCTGTGTGCTGTTCCACTCAGTTGTTTTGATTTCTCCACGAATGTGTCTCTAACAAAGAGCCTCAACGCGACGTTGTTACCAGAAATACACACAACCCATTATCAATCGCTGTTTACATTGAATGTAATAAAATCACATTCATTCTTGCGTTTCGATGCTTCCCTGGTTATTTTTTGTCACTAAAATGAAGAAACTTGTCCGGTCGGGCAAGTAAAATTATCTTTCACTTGTCCCGGACAAGCGTTAATGTCGAGCCCTGAGTTCATTCATGATTTTTGTCGTGCTGTAAAGCGGAACAGGTGATCGATTCACAGCGATCTGAGTGACTGCATCATCAGAGCGCCAAAAAGATCACAACAGCTCGAAAGACGTCTATGCTCTCATTCCGGTCTAATTAGCACATTCCCAATTATTATTGTGAAGTTTACCGAAGTTAACCCCCCCACCACCTGGAAAAAAAACTCATCGGATCTACACGATTCCCATAAATGACATTTTTATTCAAAACGGCGAATTTCGCCGAAAAGCGACTAGTTTGCAGGTATGATAGGTGGTGCCCGCGGTACACTCCGGTTTAGAGGGACTACTCAGCACTTGCTAAGAGTTGATCAAAGAGGTTAGATGCATTAGAAACATGAATTTCTAAGCTTTAAAATGATACCTATTTTGTGTTCCATTCTGTGGTTGCTTAGTAATGTGATTAAGAATGTGTTCTCGTGGGGGGGGGGGGGGGGGGGGGGGGGGGGGGGGGGGCACCTATAACCCAATAATTCCAAGGCAATGGTAGGGCCAAAAACTTGCTTGTATATTTTTGTTTGCCGTGGAGAAGCAATACAGTACAACTTGATATTTCCAAGTATGGTATGTCTTGTGTCTATGCCACTATATGATGTCATACATCAAGGATTTTGGCCGATCTTGTAACAGATTTATTATAGAATTCTGTGTTCAAGCAGAAAATTCGGAAAACAAAGGCTGTTCTGACAAAAATCCCCTGCTATTTGTTTTTGTCTTCCTTATGTAATCTTCCATCATAGCACATTACCAGTAACCCTAGTCTGAAGCTTCTAGCTTTTTTTCCTCTGTTCAAATCAAATATTCTCCCCCATTCCAGTCCACTTTCTTGCAAGTTGGTGTTAAGTGACGCTAAATGCTCACAATTGGCCTTTTAGGGAGAGTATATTTCCAAACTAAGCACTTACGGAATCTAAGCGGCAAAGAACCATTGTGGTTTAATCAAACTTATGCATTCTAATAATCTGTAATCAATAGAAATGAAAAGCTTTCATGTCAGCCTCAATCAGACAAAAGTGATCCAACATACTGAGCCAAAAAAATTATCTGATTGAAAAAATGTGAAAAAAAACTGATACAATCTAGTAATTGATAGTACAATTTTAAAAAAGGGGTCATATAATGGTACATGCACTTTTACAAGTTGATTGTACTGAAATGTGTGTTGGCAGTGCCTGTACACAACCATCATATAATGATAAAAATCCATCCAGTGTTTTTTTTTTAATCTCCTTATATGTTTTCCCCTGCTTCAAATTGAGCCGTTAGATTTTGTGATGTCACTAAATCGGACGCCCCTCCCACGATTGTTGATTGACAGCAGCGTTTCAACACAGACCCGTCCTCGCTTTCGAACACACGCGAAACACTGGCACCCTGCATTAAAATAAAAGAAGCTGTGTACACACACAGATTATACCCTATACTTACTTATTTTCATTGTGTGCATACTGTACATTGCTTGCAGATCTTGTCAGTCAGTGCGTGCTAGAATTAGTTTTTTCCTTGTTTAATTATTCTTTTGATATTTGAGTTTCCCTTGTTCCTGTGTTTTTTACTTTAGAAAAGTTCCAGGCTTTTTCTCCGTTTCTCCCATACCTTATTTTGATCCCCTCTGGATTGTTAGTTTTTATTTATCTCTCTAGTTTCCTGCAAGGTTGCGGTTTCATTTAGATTCTTTTGTTTTTAGATCTGGTCATTTATTCGTAGAATTTATTTATTTTGCTTTTCTCTCGTATGCAAGTTAAGGTTTATTTTTTAGAATTTATTTGTTTCCCTTTTCAAAGTCCAGTTATATAGTTAGTTTGTATTTCTCAGACAGTAAACTGATCAGCGTAAACAGCTTTTAGCTGTTGCAACGTGAGCAAAAACGGCCGCGTAAGGTGTAGACAAGGAGTTAGCCCATTCTGCTAATAACGCTACGTTACAACATCAAGCAATATTTCAATAATTTATATAATTATAACACTTCATATAGGGCCATTTTGCGAAATGAATACTTTCTCATTTATTACTTTTACTTTAGTTAAAAATCTGAGCACTTTTTCCACCACTGGTAAAGAAAGAAAAAGGAAAGGAAAAAAGTCATTAGTGCAGATAATGCTACCTTATTTATAATATAATATAGAATAGACCATGCAATGCAAAATAGTTTGGTTCCAGCTAAAATGTATCATTCTCATTCTATAATTCACCCTGCCTCCATTACATATCTCTGTCACATCATTATAAGTGTTTGATCTCCACATTTGAGTGATCATTGCAAAAAATGTTTATGTATATATATATATTATGTTTATGTATACTGCATTCTATGTACAGTACCAGTCAAAAGTTTGGACACACAAATGGGAAAGTGTGTCCAAACTTTTGACTGGTACTATACTATAATATACACATAAATAATATCGGCCGATATATCGATATCTGGCTTTTTTTACTCCCTAATATCGGTATCGGCCTCCAAAAATCCATATCGGTCGGGCTCTAGTTACGTTCTATCACCTGTTCGTGGATTAAACCTTGTTTATATTCTGAATCTGCCTTCATCTGTCTTCATCCTCGGTCTTGTGACACATATAGTAATGAAAAGCTTGTAAAGAGAGAAATATAGTATTTTGGCCCAAATTCATCTGACATTCGATGTCAAAATCTAGAATCTAACAAATGTCAACATGGATAGGTTGTGTGACACGCCCTCATCCTCAAAAAAACATTAACAGAAGTATGCAGGGTTATAGAAAATACTGCCCAGATTAAAATGAGTTTACTTTCAACAAGGATAAACATGATTTGGGTACAAGCACACCCTTTCAAAAGCATAAAATGATCAAAATCGTTCATGTTGCTAATCCAACATAGTTCTTAATAACTTTCAATTTATTTTACAGATATTTTTTATTACTTTTCAATGCTGAACAATGTTGGTATGGTGTTGTATTGAGTTCATCACAATTGTAACTGTAAATGTATAATCTGGTACCTGAAACAAAACCATTTAAGAACCACTGTTCTACATACATCCCACTAGAAAGACAAGAAATCTTCTCTTCTGTGCAAGAGCAGGTTTGAGCAGAGCATTTCTGCAGGGAGCTGAGATTTATGGTTTATGTGACATTTAATGGGCCTTTTTGGTTCCGTTTCCACTCTCTGGCATAGCATGAGAGCTCGTGCGGAGAGGCAGCATATGGTGTTGATGTAAGAGCTTTGCCAGGTGTGGCTGAATCTGAGCTTGGCTCCAGCACACAAAGGAAGTACAGTAGATCCCACATCCAGGCAATCAGGACTGCCTTAATACAAACTAAACCATCGGCTTTATATTTAAGGAATCTTCGCTAATTCATTGTCCCAGAAGGACTATAAGGTGCATAATATTCATGAGATCCTGTCTAATGCAACTGTGAAATCTATAAGGATTTATACTTAATTAGTGCTCTTTGGACATCAAGTAGAGGCCCAACATAATACAATTAGATAAAATTGTCCTTTAAAGGGTTAGTTCACCAAAACATAAAAATTATATCTTCATTTACTCAACCTCATGTCATTACAAACCCATTAGACTTGTTTATCTTCAAGAAAGAAGAGATTTCTGTCCCTTCATTGAAAGTCCATGCAATTTTGACTCTTCAAAAAGTTCACAAAGACATTCACATACATTGGTCAATGCACATATATTGAGCTAATTAAGGTAAACGGAAGCTCAATCGTATTTGCTTGACATATGGATTATGTTTACAATGTCTTTACGAACTTTTTGAAGCGTCATGGTTGCATGGACTTTCAATGGAGGGACAGAAATCTGTCAGGTTTCTTTTTAAAATCTTCATTTGTTTTTAGAAGATGAACACAAAAGTCTTATGGGTTAGGATTAGGAACGACATGAGGGCGAGTAATTAATGACAGAATTTTTGTCTTTGGATAAACTATCCCTGAAAATTAAACATAAAATTGAATTACCACATGGGACATATATTGTATTAAATGTTGTATATGTGAAACATGTTGCATCTCACCTGGAAATTTCCAGCATAATCCTCCTCATGGTCACCATTGTGCCCTTCCTTCAGAGTGATAAGAGTAAAGCCTCTGAAGTATGCAGGGTTGGTTGCATACAGCGTTACTGGAAATAAATCACAATAACTATTCAACATGACCTTTCTGGTTGATTTCACAGGTGATCAAAATCAATAAAACACTTACAATTATATAAGGTATCTGTTACAGAACTGTTAGCATTTCACGAGTGTGTTTGCCCATACAATCTTTAGCTGTTGAGGTTAAAGTTTGTTGACTTGTTCACAGCTAAGGGGCTCAAGAAAGCTGTTTCAACTTGAGCTCTGGTGTGGAGGGATGCTGAAATAGCTGATGCCAGAGTAAGGTGTGTGCTGCGTATATGCTCTGGCAGTTCATTGAACGATTAGATGGGTTCTCTCCTCCCAAATTTCACTTCTTTTGTAATAAAAAAACAACAACTCTAACAATGTTGTGATGTCAGTCTGTGTTCCCCTGTCTTTTCATGTTTAGCAGTTCCCTGTCATGTTTATTAGTCTCCCCATGTGTTTCAGATTAGCCACACCCCCTTTTTTATCTTGTTTAGCTTGTTTGCCCTTGTATTTAAACCCTGTGTTTTAGTTCAGTCCTTGTGAGTTCTTGTCGTTGTTACATTGATGTTGGTTGTGCTGTTCCCAAGTCATTTTCCCTAATTTTTGTGTAGTTTTGAATGTATTGAATAAATCGTGCTGCAGTGCATTTGGATCCTGCTTCCTCCTTGCTTCAACCTCGTAACAAACAATTTGTATTTACAATACTTTTTCTTCTTTCTATCCACCTGTTTCCGGGGGGCGCTACTGTAAAAAATAAAGTGGGTGCAACTTCCGGTCAGGCGGCGGAAGTAGCATACCAATGGTATTTTGTGTGCTATTTAGCGAAGAGGCTAGGTGTTTTTCAGATAATATTTTACTATTTAAAATAAGTCGCAAACCTTTATGAGAGATGTCGTTACGGAGCTCAGGGACAACATGTGCTGTTCGCGGTTGTACATAGGCCTATAACCGGACTAAACTCATTCAGTGGCAAATTGTATTATCCAACAATCTTGGACTAAACATTTTAAGTGAAGGCTACTGTGAAGCAACATATTCAGAACATGAATGCCACACAGTAAACATTTCGTAGTATATCTAATATAATATAGGCTATAAATATATTTATCAGGTCTGTAAGGCAAGTAGACGCTGAGTTTCGGTTCATTTATGAGACGAGCTGCAGTTCAGGCGCCAGCGCCTCCGTGCCTTGATTATTGTCTGCTATATTTACCGCTACTTATTATTTATTAAATCCAGGTAAATTGTTGATGAAACATTGATTGAAATTAAGATACAATTAATACAAAACGAAATTAACTTTAAATAAAGGCTCAGTGCTTTCAAAAAGTTAAAGTTTTTATTTTGTGTCACCCTCGTGTATTTCCCTCATATTAAATACAAAATGCATGTGCTATATATTTCTAATGTCTGGACTCCTTTATTGATATGATATGATATGTATATAAACCGAGGTTTCAATAGCCTAAATGCATTTTCGGAGAATTTATATTTTGACTGCAAATGTCACGTCCATAATGCTGGAATCGCCCAATTTTAAATAATTTATCCTCACCTAGTTTTGTGGTGTAGGTCTACAAATTTTATAATGTTAACTTCAAATAATACAAATAGTAAAGATATGGTAGCTAAATTGGATCTGGACGGGAAGGATATCTCTGGGAGTGGGAAGGGCATATCGTGATTCTGCCTTTCCCGACCGCGACACAGGTCCGTGGATCTGAGTATCGCGATTTCGGTTTTATTTAACATGATTCTTTTTTATTACTATTTAGGAACAAACAAGGGTCTCTGTTTAAAAAACGCCGACTCGCACCGGCAGTCCAGAGCACCGCAGCGCATATCTTCAAGTTTAGCCATAACCGAATGTCCAGTTTAACTGCCACAAGTTGATCTTGTAATAAAGAACTCATCGTGGAAAAACACGCTGTATTTTTGTATTTTCATTGCATTTGTAATTGATAAAAAGTTAAACAAATTAAATAATACATTTTAGTATAAATATTAATGATTAATCGATAGTCGAATGAATGAATGAGTGTCACATTTCGCTTGTTTACTTCGAACCGGAAGACGCACCCACTTTTGACGCAAGGCCTCATGGGACGTAGGAAACTTGTGGATACTTTATGCTCAAATGCTTCTTATCTACAAAATCTTTCAAACATACATCGTAACACATATAAACAGATCATTGGTCAATGCAACGGTACAAATGGTTAGAAAAAATTATAAAACTTTGATTTGCATAGTCAAATTATACATGAAACTATATGGACTACTGATCTATGATTAAATAATGTTTGATAATGACCTATTAGTAAAAGTTTATAAAAAAGTTATAAAATCCTGTTTTTTTTTTTTTTTTGGTGTAGGTAAAAGATACACAAGTTAAGTGTCTTTTAAACCTGACATTATCTGCAGTATTCCTATCATGTCTCAAAACCTTGTACACTAGACTACCTAATTAGACAGCATTTTGACACCAGGTGCATACAACAATTTACAGTCCCATAGGGGAGGTCAGGGCTAGCTGACAAGGCCTTTTTTTTAAGAAATATGACAACACTGCCCATTTAAGGTGCAGTAGGCAGTTTTTCAAAAATGCTGTTGAAAAGTTGGTCGGACCGAGCACCACAACAAATGTGAGGCCAACCAGCATTATAGGGGGCATATGATGGTGGAAGACAGAGAGTGAGCAAGAGGGAGATTTGCCCGTGGGGGGGGGGCAAATTCTCCACTAAATTTGTAAGTCTTGTGCTGTTTTTGGGGTGTTGGAGTGCCGAAATTGTACTTACGGGGGTGGAAATAAACTCTCAGAAAAAAGGTTACCCACGGCAACAACTTAAATGTTGCCCAATTCCGTGGGAAAATAACGGGCTTGGCAACACAGCAGCTTGGAGCAAAGCTGTTATGTGCGGGCTGTAAAGTGTTTGTGAATTTTGGAGGCAGAGAAATAAGGGGGGGGGGGGGGGGGGGGGGGCAATAATTAATAAGACAATAATTAATAAGTGAAATTAAAATTAACAATGTGACAATGTAAAAATGACAACTTGCCTTCACTAATTAAATATAGGCTACCACTGTCCTGAAAACAATTAAAATCTAATAACATTATTGCTGAATGCTAATGTGGTGTTGTAATTACTGTTTATTCAACAGCTACTATAGCTATAACAAATATATAAGCTAGTTTTTGAGACACAAAACAAATCTCCAGCGCGCGCACTGTGAAGCGTCTCTAGCACTAACAACAGCTGAAATAGTGATGTGTACCTCGATAAGTGCTGCCGGGATGATAATGCTCCGGGTCTCCTTCTACTCGCAGTCTGAACTCATTGAATCCCTCTCTCCTGCCTCCAGCTCCGTGCGGCTGAGCCCGCGTTATCCAGCTGCAGTAGCCGTCAGATGGAGCCGCTCTGTCCGCTGGCTCCTCGGGCACACTTGCACACACGCAGCCGGTGAGCAGCAGCAGGACAACTCTCCACATCTCCGATCGATTCACTTTAATTTTACCAATACGCATTTACAAGCGTGTGTCTAGAGTGTTAACTCTAGTGGAAACTAAACTTACTGAAATAACAGTCTCCCATATACGCAGTTGCTGATCTATCCGCCTTCACCGTGTTATTTTGCCATCCTGGACTGATAGAGAAAGGAAGATGAAGAATCGCCCGCCTGTACCGAGTGACACACTCTGAGTGGACTGACTCTAGTGCTGCTGCTGTCTCTCAGTGACAGCTGAATGGATTCAGCCACACAAACTTCAAACAAAGACCACATGCTCAGAGCAGAGAGAGCCTCAGTGTTCAGATATTTTAACGATCGTCACAATTTTTTCAAAGTGATTCTCCTCGACGAATGCATGTAGTCGTTAATTATAAATGCAGGTTGTTTTTTTAGAAACACTCATCATGCCCACTGAATGCTTTCCTATATCAGAGCATGGACTCAAGGCAGTGCTGTATGGATGTTTTTCCTCTCTTCTTGTTCATTGATTTTGCCTTTTGTAAACTCTATGCATTTTAAGAAATTTAACAATAAAACTATTTAACATTGTAAATATGATGGGTCTTTATTTTAGTAACCATTATATCAAAATGGACAATTATTAGTTGTTTGTTTTTTTTATATTACCATATTTATTATAAATTATGTATGTGCACATCATCATTATTATTAATATTTTTATTTGTGTCCCCTCACAATCTTTAATCAAGTTACTCTCCCTCTTGCAGTGATATCAATTCTCTTCTCTGAGGAGATGTTTACGGGAGTGAGGGTGGGACAACCTGTCACTCACTCATATACGATTAGCAATAGCAAATAATAATAATAATAATAATAATTCATTACATTTATATAGCGCTTTTCTAGGCACTCAAAGCGCTTCACATGGTAATGATAATGATCCAACGATCCAATCAATTCCCACTTTAAAATCAAAATCAAGTCCCTGTCACGATACATACACGGGTAACAGAAAGATCCAATAGCAGTATCTTTATTAGGGTAATCCGTAACGTTACTCACAACCAGTCCAGGCAAGGGTCAAACTCTAAATAGACGATCCAAACACAAGAACAAAACAAGAAAACAGCAAACCAGAATTACAGAAGTGACCTGACATATAACAAGGACTCCGTGACAAACACTGAAACAAACAGGGCATATACAGTATACACTAACAAGGTGATGGGAAACAGCTGTGTGCAATGATCAATGAGTGAAAGAACAGGATGACGGGAAATGTAGTTAAGAGTGAATGACACCATGGTGAAAGAGGACCTCTGGTGGTTACCCAGGGAAACACAAACCAGACACTGTGACGTAGCAGTCATCCACCTCTCAGATTTAATCATAAATATCTTCATTTGTGTTCCGAAGACGAACGAAGGCCTTACGGGGTTGGTACAGCATGGGGGTGAGTAATTAAGGACCTATTTTTTTATTTTTGGGTGAACTAACCCTTTAAAGTTGACTGTGCACTGTAATAGGATAAATAATTTCAGATTTAGGATTTATTATTATTTAGTATTTAGGATTGTTTATTTTCAACAAAGTGCCTGATTATGTCATTTGGGCATAATTATTTATGTCACAATTAAATACAAAAGCAAACACACTTCCGCAACACGTAATGTTAATTCTAAAGCCTGATCTGTGATAAATGATTGTTTTGATATGAAAGGACTAATGTAGTCACAGTCTAATGGCGTTCCGTGGTTTTAATCGTTAAGATACATCACTACCAAAATACTGGTAAAGTCTTTAATGTGAATCATTGGACATCTCCATCCACCTGAATGACGAGAAATGCTTTAGTTTCACTATCTGTCCAGTTTGACTGGAGTTTTTTCTTATGGTCACACTTAAGTTTAGCATTCAATTCTCAAAAATAACTATTAACTACGACTTTTGTCTCCGTTAATTCCAAATTAGCTAATAGCTACTGCTTATTAATATTTAGTAAGGTTGTTGGCAAGTTTAGGTATTGATTCATTCAGGCAGGCAAAGGAGCAGGCTGGGAAGCGGATCCACATGCATTTGGATTAAGGGATGTAGAACATGGTCATGCAGAATAAGGCATTAATATGAGCTTTATAAGTACTAATATCCTAGTAATATGCATGCTAATAAGCAACTAGTTAATCGTGGGAATTGGACCCTAAACTATACTGTTACCCATTCTCTTTATCTACACTAGCTCTTTTTTTTTTTTATGTTGCTCCTCCACACTGACACATTTAAAAATGCTTAACTTACCTTACTTCACATGTGTCAAACCTCCAAAAAAAGCTCACTGAAATGATACAGAGAGACCA
The DNA here is from genome assembly GCA_030578255.1 of Tiaroga cobitis. Lineage (NCBI taxonomy): Eukaryota > Metazoa > Chordata > Actinopteri > Cypriniformes > Leuciscidae > Tiaroga > Tiaroga cobitis. The sequence continues at coordinate 41,566,078 of CM060608.1, read as the reverse complement.
GACATATAATTAAGCTGTCATGTCACAATTCTGGCATATTAGTGTGCCCTGGTTGCACACAAAATCACCATTCCACGTTTGGTCTAAAATGCAACTGTCCTCATGTTTTGCTGCAGGGCAGCAATTACAAATAAATATTTTCTCATCTTTGTTAGAAATCAATATGAATATTATACAAAGTAACATTCATCTTTAAAGCCACAAAGAAATCAAAATGAACAGTTGTTGTTTTCCATGAAATATTGCAGTATTTATATATGATTATAATATATCCATGCCCTTATTTATATTTTTCAAATGCCTTTGTAATCTTTAATCAAAATAACTTACCCTCTGTCTTCTCTTCTCTGAGGATGTGTTTACTGGTGCGAAGGCGAGACAACCTGTCAATCACATGAGATCGCAGCAATAGCAAACAACATTTTTTATAAATGACAGTATGTACTATTGATGATGACAATATATTACATCTAGGTGTTGAGATAGATGATATAAATTATAGTAAGTATGACGTTGAAAGAGATATTGATCCGGACAAATATTTGTGTAGTCAGCCAAATTGTCACTATTATACGGAAGAACAGTTTAAGAGAGGAGTGAATATGAAACATGCCTTTTCTGTAATACATTTAAATAGTAGAAGTTTGTGGAGTAACTTTTCAAAAATCAAAGACTTTTTGAACCTGCTTCCACAATTTAGTGTTGTAGCTGTTTCTGAAACATGGTTGGACGAAGACAAATTAGCAGAGGTAGAATTAGAGGGATATCAAATGTTTGTAATAGAAAAGATAGGAGAGGAGGTGGAGTTGCTCTTTATGTGGACTCAAGTCTGCAATGTAATATAATGGCTAGTAGGTCAATCACTATTGAAAATATATTAGAATGTGTTATTGAGATTCATATGGAAAAACAAAAGAATATAATTGTTTGTTGTATATATAGAACACCTGGTTCATCATTGGATATTTTTAATGAGTTTGTAGGGAACATGTTCAATTCAAATGGAAATAAGACAAATATTGTCTGTGGTGACTTTAATGTTGACCTGCTTAATCCAGGGGGACATACGAAGACCACAGAATTTATTAATGCTTTTTATAATAGTACATTATTTCCAGTAATAGCAAAGCCAACAAGAATAACAACAGTATCAGCAACATTAATTGATAATATATTTTCAAATGACGTTGGTAAAATTGATGGAGGTATTCTAATAACCGATATTAGTGACCAACTGCCTGTCTTTGCATGTTTTCAAAATGTGTTTAAACCACCACTAGGTCCAACTATATATTCAAGAACAGTGAGACATAGAACATCTGAAGCAATTGAAACACTGCAAATGGAATTAAATAAGTGTAATTGGGATGAGATTTATAGTTATGAAAATCCAAATGAAGCTTATGGTATTTTTTTGGAGAGATTACTAGAAATTTATAATAAATGCTGCCCATTTAAAACGATAACATATAAATGTAATATGCAGAAACCGTGGTTTACTAAAGGAATTATAAAGTCCTGTAAGAAGAAAAATGTATTATACAGGAAATTTATACATTCCAGAACTCAAGATGCTGAAAGCAAATATAAAACATATAAGAATAAACTAGTTAATATAATTAGAAATAGTAAGAAAGATTACTACACAAAATTGTTGATACAACATAGACAAAACACTCAGGGAACATGGAAGGTACTTAATGATTTAATACATAAAAAATACAGCAATACGGAAAGTGTTAATTACTTTAATAAAGATAACTATACAATATGTCGTACAGAGGAAATAGTTAAAGAGTTTAATGATTATTTTGTAAATATAGCTAATAATTAAGCAGAGAAAATTGTACCCATTCCAAACAATGGAATGGAAATTGGGGTTACATATGAAAGTCCAAATTCATTCTTTTTAAACCCAACTAATAAAGATGAAATATTGAAAATAGTGAAAGACTGCAAGAATAAAAAGTCAATTGATAATGATGGGTTTGATATGTTTATGGTTAAAAATATTATTGAAAATGTTATTTATCCATTTACATATATTTGCAATCAATCTTTTAAAACTGGTATATTCCCAACTCAAATGAAAATATCAAAAGTTCTCCCATTGTATAAAGGGGGCGACAAACATCTGTTTTGTAATTATCGACCTATTTCTCTGTTGTCACAATTTTCAAAAATATTAGAGAAATTATTTGTTAAAAGATTATATAGTTATGTTGAAGTAAACAATATAATGAATGAATATCAGTTTGGTTTCAGAGCTCATAGGTCAACCACAATGGCAGTTGTTAAAATGGTAGAAAATATATCACAATCAGTAGATAAAAAATTACATACAATCGGAGTTTTTTTGGATTTACAGAAAGCTTTTGATACCATCGATCACAGAATATTATTATATAAACTGGAAAAATATGGATTTAGGGGAAATGTATATTCTTGGTTAGAAAATTATTTAACAGACCGTTTTCAATATGTTAATTTAAATGGAGTTGTGTCCTACTTTCAGAGAATTAATTGTGGTGTTCCACAAGGATCTGTTTTGGGCCCTAAGTTATTTTTGTTATATATAAACGATATTTGTAAAGTGTCGGATGTTTTAAATTTTAATCTTTTTGCGGATGATACAACAATTGTTCAATTATTGATTGTAAAATGACATGGAAACCGCATTTTTTTAACGTTCAGAAGAAAGTATCAAAAATGATTGCAATTTTGTATAAGTTGCAATGTATTCTGAACAAAAATGCATTACATTTACTTTATAGTTCACTTGTCACACCATACTTAACGTATGATATTGAAATATGGGGAAATACATATAAAACCAGAACCAATCCAATTTTCCTATTACAAAAGAAGGTTATCAGATTAATAAACTATGCACCTTACAATTCACCAAGTAATTTACTGTTTCATCAATCAAAAATTTTGAAGTTTTATGACTTAGTTGATTTGTACACGGTAAAGTTTATTTACCAAGTCAAACATAATCAAACTCCTAAATGCTTGCAATTATTATTTACCCAGCGAGAAAGTAAATATAATCTCAGAGGACTATGTATATTTAACCAACCACAAGTACATTCTACATTAAGAGAACACTGTTTATCAAATAAAGGAGTTAAATTGTGGAATAGTTGCTGTAATGAGTTAAAACAAGCCACGTCTATTTTTCAGTTTAAAAATATTTACAAGAGAATAACATTGGAAAAATATTCAATAGAATGAAAATTAATTAAATAGGCTTGCTTCTGGTGTGGACAATGGTCCACTAATATGTTAATGTTAATTTTATGAACAGATGTTGTCATTAATGAGTTGTGTTTATGATTCTAAAGTTAAGGGCAGGTACAATAAGCTTTAGCTTCTGCCTGTACCTGGTCATCTATAGTGTTTATGTTTCGAATGATTTGATTGAATGATCTGTAAATGACCAAACCGAAATAAATGAAATGAAATAAATGAACATCAATCCCGTGATTCAATCCAAATCAGGTGCCGTCCTAAATTTTCAAGTACTGGCCAGGTACCGCCCAAATTTTTTTTCTTGTTCGAGAAGCCATTTCACTCGGATATACGTCACAATAGGGAAGAAAAACTATCACAACTCCCATGTGATGCCGACTTTAACAACACTATGAAAGTGATGGTACAACATGGGTCATCATCTTGATTATTTTTGCCTAAATCAATCACATGACTGTGTCATTTCAATTGAAGCTTATTGTATAGCACTTAACACATTTTGTTTCAAAGAACCTTTACAAATGCTTGTTTCAGTGTTACAAATAGGAAGCATTCTGTTGTTAGTGTGCAAAGTGTGTTAAATGTCCATATGGCAAATAAATACAGCTATAATATAACACAAGTTATGTGGTTAGTTAACATCATGTATTCAGTTAACCAGAGACAACAAACGTGTTAGGCAGCAATTACAACTTGTATTTGAAATGATTAGGCCTACAATGTTTTACATGACTAAACATGCTTTGTCATTTAGGTATTGGTGTTGTCAGATATTGTCATCAAATACCTTTGTTTCGTTCACAGTCCATACTACAATGCAAAAATGGACACCAAAATATAGACCTACTGATCATTTCTGGGAAAGTGGAGGGGTTAACTTTCGAGAAGTAATAGTTGCAGCACCACTTTCTATCAGAGAGTTGAAGGATGGTGACTTTTGGCATTACAGCCCCCCCAGCAGTGGCATAAGTGTAATTTTGGAACACTTATGCCACTGCTGGGGCGACTGTAATGCCAAAAGTCGCCCTCTGCCAGCACAGTCTTTCTTTTTTTTCCCTTCTCTTATCCTCTGCCTCATTTTGTTCCTTCCTCTCTCCTACAGTGTCACTTAGTCTTGCTTTCATTCTCTTTGTCTTTTCGCACCTCTAGTTTTTGCTTTTCTCTTGTTTGTCAGCAATATTGAGCCTGTATCTGCTTTATAATGATTAATGGAATTTTCTGCTGCCTGGTAAAGGCTTGAGTCTTGTCAGTGAACCACCCATCAATGAGGCTCTCTGTCAGAAAGGTGCAATTACAGGGCTTTTAGCAGACCCCTTTTTCTCAAACAAATTTTCTAGCTTTTTTCAAGGTGCCACCGAAACCTGGAAACCTAAGCTCACTGTTTGCTTTTCCTGATTAAATGTAGAGATACAGAGCATTTAGCTTACATGTATTCCCTCTACGTATGAAACTGCTCTGAATATTGAGCGGATTGAAAACTTGAGACTATTGTCTCAAGATTAAATTAAAATTTTGTGTCATATAGAACTATCCTGTTTGAGATAAAAACCCATAACATAATTGGAATTTTATGGCTTTTAGTCCATATCTGATTGTGTACTGTGTACCGATTTGGATGGATTTTCGACCTGTGGATATTACTAAAAATAGAACTGTCTATTGTCTGGATGTGGTTATGATGTAAGCACATATGCTATAGATGTGTGCATTAAAACACATTGAAAATTTGTCAAGAAATCCAAATGTAAATCCAATGTAAATTTTACCTGACTTTGCTACTAATGGCCACTGCAGTCCTTGAGACTCTCTTTTCGATTACGTGGGCAAAACTTAACAAAAAGGCCTAAATAAAACATGAAAGTGCACCGAGTAGCACAACAATATATGTAGCTAATTACAATACTCACAGGTCAAAATACATATTTATATATTTATGAATAATATAAATATAATTTATGAGATGGGGAAATGCACTGAACATATTGATGACATCTTCTCCTGCTCAGGGCTGTATACAAATTAAATTAAAAGGAGGATGCTGAATTTTACAGACTTGTTCAGACACAAGTGTTTTTACAAATGCAAACAAGAGTCAGTGCCTGAGGTCTTTTTCAAGTAAACTGTAAAGTCAAATTCCGTCTGTTAAAAATGAAAGAGCAGTAGACCAAAATATGTTTCCTTTGTCTCAAAGTACATTCGCTTTGTAAATTTCCATCAGATGGTGACCAAAATATATGATGGCAAAACACTTACAGGATCCAAATATAAAAAATGTCTTTTTTAAAATCTTTTTTTTTTTATCTTGAGAGATGGAACAGATTCTACATTGGATTGATTAGATATCGTTACTTTTATCCAACTTTCCAAACATCTGCTTCTAGCTGTAGCCCGTTAGCATCACTAGCGTGGTCTCGGCTATCACTTGTCTTGTTTACACTCTTATCATTAAATAAATTATTGTTTATCTGTTATAATGGCGAATGTATCGGATCTGTGTCTACCTTTGAGTGCATGTGAGGACACATAAGAGCTGCACGTGCGTGGTGCAGTTGGAGCTGGAGGCCGTGGAGAAGCAGATCCACGACCTAATAGAGAAGCAGGCCGAGCTATGGTAATGGCGATCAGCACTAGAAACATCGCGGGCTGACGCTCACAAGTCCGTGGTAAGTAATGATATCACTCTGACTTCCTCTACTCCGTGTGTTTCTCTGCACAGGGCCCGTGCACCCAGAACACGATCATCCCAGGCCTCCTTCACTCCAGCGCCGAACACACCACTGACCCGTTTAAACTTGTCAGAATTGGAAGAATACATTTACTAATTAATGCCCTATTGGTGTTTCGGATTCTTTGAATCCGTTGTGGGAACGGGACCTGGGGGTATCATTCAGTTCAGAAGATCAGCAGACTGGACTACAATCTGAGATGACATTTTTCCAAAATGTACTTCAATTTCTCTACATGAACACAATTTTTTTATTTTTGCCCAGGACTTACGTTACACCTGTTCATCCTCTAGTACAAAAAAAAAGGTCAGAGATAAATGTAATTCATGGTACAACAGCATTACTAGCGCTGTTTCTCAAGAGAGAAATTCGTAATATAGAGCGTAAATGGAGACAAACGCATTTAGAGGTCTTTAGAATCGTGTGGAAAGACAGCACTTTCTGTTACAAAAAGGCTCTAAAAGCAGCCAGGGCGAGCATATCCGTAATCTAATAGAAAATATCCAAAACAATCCAAGGTTCTCGTTTAGTACAGTATTATTTAACAAATGAACAAACATCAGCTGAACTGAATATTTAATTACAGTTTAGTAGTAATGACTTTATGAATGTCTTCACAGAGAACATTGAACATCAGGAATACAATTGTAAATGTTCAACCTTTGACAGCGTTTTATGATTCAACCTCAATTATTGTCCCTCAGGAACAATTGCTGTGATTTACAACTAAAGGACAGGAAGAACTAAATAAACGTATCAATGCATCTAAACCAACAACATGTTTATTACTGTAGATCCAATACCCACTAAACTACTCAATGAGTTGTTACCTTTAGCAGAAAAGCCTCTTCTCAATATTATTAACTCGTCTTTATCCCTAGGTAATGCCCAAAAACCGTTCAAGCTGGCAGTTATTAAGATCACTAAATTCGAGGCTTCTGGTCATTCCTAGGATATCTAAGTCCACTAAAGGAGGGAGGGCGTTCTCACATTTAGCTCCAAAACTCTGGAATAGCCTTCCTGATATTGTTCGAGGCTCTGACTCGCTGTCCCAGTTTAAAACTAGATTAAAGACGCATCTCTTTAGCCAAGCATTCACATAATGTTTACCTTTTATACCACTGCTGAATCAGATCAAATGCATTTAATATTATAAAACTTGAAGTGTCTGTAGGTTATTTGTATAGGTTGTATAGTATTTACAGTCATTACGTTACTGTGTATATTGCGTGAATTGGGCAGATATTGGTGGTTGGGCAGATATTGTGTTTTGCTATAGGTGGTATGCCATACGGAACCGTTTGCCACTGAAACTGCATATTAACGCACCAGTGGGGCTCGACAGCCTTATTCAAACGGGTTGGCGCGTATGGTTGGGCTGCGGAGAGATTGTGAGATTGTGGTTAGGTCTCAGCAGCAGGAGGGATGTAGAGGTCAGTAAGCTGGGCTGAGTAGTGTGGGAGACGGAAGGCTGACTCTGGGACGCAAGAGTCACTGTCTTCATGTTTTTATCATCTACGCTTGTGTTATGGAAATCATTATGAACAGCAGCTATGCTAATTATTTTCCCTTTTTGCTCTTCTGCTGTCATCTCGGGACGCGAGTCCCGAGGAAAATGGCGTTCGTCAGCTCCAGTTTGTATCCAGCCTCTCACGGAGACTTCAGATGCCCCAATCACAAAGCCTGTGAAGAGACGACTCAACGCCGGCGATAAGGACCCTCTATGGTGGACGGCACTGATCCTCAACAACTCGTCTCAATACCGGCGTGATTACTTGGACTTCCAAAATGACTTGTAATGCTGCCCGAATCATGCACTGTTCCTTCGTTGGCCAGAGGAGAACTGGCCCTCCGACTGAGTCTGGTTTCTCCCAAGGTTTTTTTCTCCATTCTGTCTCCTGATGGAGTTTTGGTTCCTTGCTACTGTTGCCTTGGCTTTTGGCTTGCTTAGTTAAGGACATGTAATATTCAATAATATTATTGATATGCCTTACTTAAGGTGGATGTTGACGCAATTTTCTTTTAGAAACAAACGTTGTTGTATTATTTTCATGTTATCACTGTGAAGCTGCTTTGATACAATCTGTATTGTGAAAAGCGCTATATAAATAAAGGTGACTTGACTTGACTTGACTACTCCAGCTGGTGATCGTTACACATAGAGTAAACTCTCCTACTCCAACATGACATCATGACTTTTGCGTAAACATACACGCCACTTTCTAGTCAAGAGGCGTGTTATCTATACGCATTTTGAGCTGTCCGCGTGTATGTACACGCCGTTAAATGTCCGAGCGAAACAAAGCAAAATGTAGATCTACTTCTGGGAGCGATATTTTTTTTCCTAGGATGGTAGGGGAAGACTCATAAATGCTATTAACCCCAGTGACGGGTAGGTTTAGGGACGAGGTTGGGGTAGGTCATATATTTATATATACAGTAATGTAATGTTAAGTCAACGGCGTTCATAAACACGCTGAAAAGCGATTATGCGTGTTGATAGCACGCCAAAAATAGAAATACGAATTGGCGTGTCATACACACGCAATTTCATGAGATCAGTCTGCCTACTCTTATCACAGTGTGGTAGGCTATAGCTGCACTGCCGCTGATCAGAGAGGACCCCCGAGTGTGGTAAAAGCAGCACAAAGGGTCATTGGATCTGAGCTTCCAAATCTGGGTGAAGTTTATAGCATTTGGCTACAGGGGAGAGCTAGAATTATCACAAGTGACAAGTGCTCACCCAGGATACTTTCTGTTTGACCCGCTTCCATCCAGCAGACAATACAGGACAATACAGTCTCTTACAAACAGACGGAGAAATGGTAACACTTTTGGTAATACTGTCTATGAAACCCATGCTGATAATGAATTATAGCACCATTTATACTTATTTATACTTAAGTATTACTATTCTATAAATATATAAAGACTCAAGACCTATCCTGCATTATACAGTTGTAATCAAAACTATTCAACCCCCATTGCAAATCAGGTTTGTTGGCAACATTTACAGACTTTCAGCGATTTGCAATGAACAAATCAAACAAAAGTAATTGAAATAGCTCAACACAACAAATGTTTCAAGTGGTTTCCCCAAATTCAACTGAAAATGCAACTTTTAATGACTTCTGCAGTCTCAAAATTATTCAACCCCTTGAATAGAATCCCTCACAACTGCACCAATCTGCAAAACAGGTGTTGCAACGGTAGTCATTTAGGCAGGACACAGGTGATTTCTTTGGTACCGGAATGATTGTTGTGGATTTGAGACATGTGGGGACGACTGCCTGGTGCGGCGAGGTGTTAAAGATATCTGTAAGCACATCTGTCAGCTGTGCAGCACAGTCTCTCAGAACACGGCCAGGTATGTTGTCAGGACCTGCAGCCTTGCGAACCGCTATAAAGCCAAAACATTCTCTGTTACCTTAAATTATATGTTTATCTCTGTAAAGCTGCTTTGGAACAATCCATTGTTAAAAGCGCTATATAAATGAAGATGACTTGACTTGACTTGACTTGACTTGTTGAGCTTGAGTCCTGCATGCTCTATCCTCTCCAGAACGAATGCTCGTTGTGCTCCTCTGGAGTTTTTCCGTGAACAATTAGATTGTCCATGTAGACAGCTACTAGGAGTTCGTTAATTATGCGCTGACATATTTCTGGCACTATACCAATGTCGATCGGCAAGAGCTTAAAACAAAACCTTGCAAACTGCGTTATAAATGTAGTGAGGAGCCTGCTCTCATTATGCAGGGGAATTTGCCAAAAGCCGCTTGTGGCATCCAGTGAAGAAAATATTTTTGTCACAGTGTCTGGTTTGTGTTTCCCTGGTTCACGACTAGAGGTCCTCTTCCCCCACGGTGTCAGTCACATTAGAAACTACATTTCCCACAATCCTTGTCTGCTCTCATCACAGTTCATTGCACCCAGCTGTTCCCTATCATGATTGTTAGTTTTGTGTGTATAAATACCCTGCCTGTTTAGTGTTTGTCATTGGGATACTTATTTAATGTTACCAGCACTTCGGAGATCTGTTCCGATCTGTTTGTGTCTTGGTTTGGCCTGCCCTCACATGGATTTTGACCTTTTGCCTGCCTGGATTTACGCTCACGGATTACCCAATAAAACTGCTCTTGGATCTTACCTGTTTGTGTGTACGTATCGTGACAATTTTTTTGGACCTGACAAGTTTGGCAAGAATTTCATCAATTGTTGGTAACATGTACCGTTCTCTTTTTACATTTTCATGTAGTTTTTTCCCGTTCGGTTTTATCACTGGTACCATCGGCGCGCACCGGTCCATGGGTTGCGTTATCTTTTCAATTACTCTGTTTTCCATTCATTGAAGTTCTGCCTTGACTTCTGGGAGTAATGGTAAAGGCACTCTTCTAGCTGTGTGGACTGCGTAAGGCTTTTTGTCCTCTTTTAGGTTTATTTTAACAGGTTCGGTCCTCCTCATTCCCTGTTCCCCGAATACTGCGCTGACTTGCTTGATTCTCTTAAATAAGTCCATCTCTACTGCTTTGTTCTCTGCTCAGCAAATGTGAACTTGAACTTTTTATCTTTGTACTGGTTTCAAAATGTCCCAAAAAATTGTCCTTCAACCTGGGCTTTCATAAGGTCTATCAAAGGTGAAGTTTGTGGGTGGAGCGAATTTCTATATTTCTACTACTTCTGACACCATGTCAAATAAATCTCTCTTACAATGACTTTGTTGCTTAAGAATTTTATTGAACTGTTCTGAACCGATACCGTCTTACTCTATCTATCAGCCTACCACTAAACACGCTCCTCTCCCTCTGAGCTATTCTTATTTGCAGACTGATCTCATAAAATTGCGTGTGTATGACACGCCAATTCGTATTTCCATTTTTGGCGTGCTATCAACACGCACAATCGCTTTTCAGTGTGTTTATGAACGCAGTTGACTTAACGTTATTACTGTATATATAAATATATGACCTACCTCCACCCCGTCCCTAAACCTACCCGTCACTGGGGTTAATAGCATTTATGAGTCTTCCCCTACCATCCTAGGGAAAAAAAATATCGCTCCCCAGATGTAGATCTACATTTTGCTTCGTTTCGCTCGGAAATTTAATGGTGTGTACATATTAGGGGTGTCCCCGACTAAGGATTTTCATAGTCGAATCAGATTCGTCAAGTCCTGCCTATAGTCGACTAATAGTCGAATCATGTGTGTGGTGTTGGGGAGGGGGCGGGGCTTAAACATTTTAAAGCCACGATGTACAGAACATCACACAAAGATATAGGGGAGACCGGGGATGGTTGTAACAATTTTGACCTTTCTGTTTATATCTTGTAGTACTTTGGATCACATTTTGAACACACTGACTTCAAACTAGTTACAAGTGTCTGCTATTAAATAACATAGCTATTATCTTTGCAACACAAACAGAAAATGCATGGTTTAGTTTCAAACACGAGGAGTGAAATGTTACAATTCATCCCATAGTCTGGGTTAGTTGTAACATCCCCTGGGGTGAGATGTAACATTATGATATCCACCGGGGTGATATGTAACATAATGAAATAAGGATTTTGACAAAAATATTATTTTGAAAGGTTTTTATTCAAACACATTGTGTGTGTGTGTGTGTTTATTCTGCCATAGTACTTGACTATAATAAATTGAACTTGAACACTTGAACATTCTATTTGTGTAAGCACATACTGTCAGTCTATAGTATTGGCCATAATGCAAATTTTAATTAAATGTTTGTGTGTGTTACTCTCAGTCATAGTAATTAACCATAATTGAACTTGAACACTTGAACATTGTGTTTGTGTAAGCACGTTTGTTACGGTTTGAGTATTGGCCATAATAACATTTAAATTAAGTGTGTGTATGGGTGTGGGTGTGTGTGTGTGTATGTGTGTTGTTGTGGTGGTGGTGGTGGTGGTGGTGGTGGTGGTGGGGGGGTAATGTGTTGTGTTACATGTGTAACATTAATTGTGTTAGTCACCATCAGAATCACAGTGGTGACAGATGTATGGCACTCCTGGAGTGCAGGCTTCGTGGGCCCACAGAGCACAGGTCAAACACTGAACCCAACCTTCTTTTGGCTTTGAGTTTTTGAAGTGTTCCATGCACACAATACAGAAATTTTCTTCAGCATCTGAGGTGTGTCCTGTGGCTTAATGTTATGCAATTTTTGTTTTTTCTTTCCCTGTGTTATCTTAGACAGCCTAGGGCTTTTAATTGACTTATCGTGTTTGTTGCCCTTGTTACCCTTTTTGGGCAAGCTTATTTTCCGTTTCACTTTTTCAGATCTTGCTCTCTGCTCTTCTTCCAAGGCCATCTTGACAGGTGTATCAGTGAGTATTGCTGTATGTCTCCTCTTTCTTCCTGTTGCTGGGATTTTTCTTGGTACAGCTTTTGGTAAGGGTCGCACATCACCTGGGCTAAAGCTTGATGAGGCAATAGAGGAGTGGCCTAGAGGACTGGCCAGAAGGGCAGCAGGAGGTGTGGACTGGTTGAAAATTTCAGGAGCTGAAGGAGCAGTCATGTGGAAAACTTGAGGAGTTGCCTTGTGGGCAACTGGAGGAGTGGTCAGATGAGCAACTGGAAAAGTGGCCTGGTAGGCAGGTGAAGGAGCGGTCAGGTGGAAAATTTGAGGAGGGGTCAGGTGGGCATCTGGAGGAGTGGTCAGGTGGGCATCTGGAGGAGTGGTCAGGTGGGCAGCTGGAGGAGTGGTCAGGTGGGCAGCTGGAGGAGTGGTCAGGTGGGCAGCTGGAGGAGTGGTCAGGTGGGCAGCTGGAGGAGTGGTCAGGTGGGCAGCTGGAGGAGTGGTCAGGTGGGCAGCTGGAGGAGTGGTCAGGTGGGCATCTGGAGGAGTGGTCAGGTGGGCATCTGGAGGAGTGGGCAGCTGGAGGAGTGGTCAGGTGGGCAGCTGGATGAGTGGCCTGGTGGATGGCTGGATCAAGACGATCTGTGACTTGTGAAGGTGTAAACTCATTCTCTTCGAATATGTCTGAATTGTACGGCCAAATTCCACTGCACTGGAATCCAGCTTGAATATTCTTTGGTGTAGCTGCAGATGGAGCTGCTATCCTCACAAGACCTGGTATGTCATATATTGTCATGTTCTTCCCTGGATTCATTCTCATCCAGCAATCACTTGCACTGTTTACCATCCTCTTGAGTGGGCCATATACACTCCTGTCGAGGGGTTGGAGTTTATGACTACAGTGCGGGGGGAATGTTAGCATCACAATTCCATTGTTCTTGCAGAAGTCAATGGCTGTAACTGACAAGTGTGAGCAATGGTTATCCAGGAGAAGTAGCAACTTTTTCTCAGGGCTGACCTTGGTGTGGGTTGCGAAGTGCTTCAGAAAGATGACAAAATCCTCCACCTGCATCCATCCTGATTTATTTCCACTTCCAATACTTCCTATTGGCCCATCTCGTACAAAGTGGTCTGCATAACGAAGGCGTGGAAACACAAACATTGGAGGAATTGTGTTGCCAATAGCATTGACTGCAAATGCGAGACTGACCAGTTGACCCCTTTCGCCTGATGTCATTGCCCCAACCTGTTTAGAGCCACGTTTTGCAATCACACGGACCGGAGTTTGCACAGTAGTGATGCCTGTTTCGTCGACATTCCAAATGTCATTGGCAGTTAAGCTGTGTCGCCTTATTATTTCAAGTTTTCCGAAAAACATCGCCACATTGTGTTTGTTAAAACTGGATGCCCGTGCAAGGCTTGTGGCCTCAGGGCTCCTAATGGACAAAGTTGTGTTTCTTTTCATGTAAGATGAAAACCAGTCTGCTCCAGCCTTTAAAGATTCATCCCATGTCTTTGGATATTTGCACTTATATTTCACAGCAAGCTGATACGCAAGTTCTCTCACCTGTAATTTTAATCACATACAAATTTCAGTATTTTCAATATTTCCCCCATCTATCCATCTCTATATTTTACACTGGCACCATTCTAAATTGATGATTTTCTCCTAACTCCTATTTTATCCCTATTTCTACTCTTTATTCTACTTACCTCGCGTGGACACAGTCCATAAAATGCATCAGCTGCCCCCAACAAATACTCAGTAAGTTGTTTTTCTTGTTCCTCAGTGAAGACCCTCTTTCCACTGTGGTAGCCTACTCTCGGAAGTTCACCTGATCCCTTCTCTTCTAACATCCTCCTCTTTTTACAGAACCTGTACAAGGTTACATGGCAAATGCCATACAACTTTGCCACAGATCTTATAGACTTTCCCTTTGCCTCATCTGATGCTCTCCTCAAAATTGTGAGAGACACCCCTCTGTCTGTCTTTCTCTTCCAAGACCTAGGCATACTGAAATTAAAATAAAACATATATAAATTGAACAAATTTTTCTTGGGGTAGGTTGTAACGTTTCATTGTTGTTACAACTAACCCAGAGTCTTGTTGTTACAACTAACCCAGAGTCATGTAGCCATGAACTAGCTCGCCTTACAACTAACAGGCAAAACATTAGCACTAACAACTTGCATGGAAAATATCCACACAGACACACAATAAACATAATACAAGTTTGATGAGTTTAACTACAAAGCAGAAATTCCCATAACAAAAACAAAAAAAGTAAAAAAAGTAACTTTCTTACCTCAAAATTGTTTTTTCCACTCTAACTTGTGCTGTGTCTGCCAGAGGGCTCTACTTTATCACATGTGGAATAAGAACTAAACTGAGCATGTGCGAAGTGAATCAGGTGATTTGTAACTAGTTCCTTATTGGACAGATTGGAATTGTTACAACTGACCCGTGTTACAACCATCCCCGGTCTCCCCCTAGAAGAAAATGTATAAAAACATTTTGGATCAATAAAACTAAGAAATAACATAAATAACTGCAGAAAGGCCACACTGCAGATAGGATGTGCATTTCACATGCAAATCAAATTAAATCGGCTGAATTGCCTGTACGAGCATGCTCTAAGGCCTACAGCGCAACATCGATGCACTGAAAAATAATCAACAATTAGGAACACAATATACATTTATAATAAATAAAAATACAAAACGAAATAAGTCAGAATCAAGTCACAAGAAGCAGAACAAATGTGTGCAAAATGCCTAAGTGCAGGGGAACATATTCAAAACACATGTCACAAATAGTTAAATTAGATCACCCTGAGTGATCAATTAATAAAATAAAAATAAAGAAATTATTAAAATAACGAAAGTATGGCCAGGATTGTCAACTTTGTCTTTTTAACTGCAGAAACAACAATAAACGCTAAACTGGAGCGGCAGTCTTTTTAGCTAAACGTGTTCACAGTATCCAAAAATCAAATTAGAACCGGCTGAAATATTTTGAAATCACTTACCTGATCGAAAAAACAAAATCCAGTCTTTCACTCGGCCTGTGTCCGTTTGAGTCTTTTCAAATTGTGTGCGCGGATAAAATACATTCTAAAACGCTTAAAGTGAAAAACGCTTAACGGCTTTGTTCTAAAACTGTTATATTAAAAGATCAAATTCTGTACACACCTTAATAATAAAGCATACTATATAGCCTACAGAAAATCAGATGAGCCCAGAATATGAACGCAACGCGTTTTATTATAAGCATTTTCCTCCCATAGAAAACCGTTAAAGAAAAAGCTTTACGTGACTTTCTATAGGAGAAACGCGTTGCGTTCATATTCTGGGTTCATCTGCTTATCTGCACATAGAATGGTTTCTTAATGTGTGTAGCCTACTGCGTACATACATTAAGCACGTAAAAGTGCCATTTAAGCGTTTTAAAAGCTTTTTTCACGTTAAGCGTTTTAGAAGGTCCCGAGGAAAACCAACCTGTTAACGTTGGCCGCCAGAAGTGTGATCATGGTTTTCCTGATGCTAAATCCAGCCTTGGAGAATATCCTTTCTGATGGTGTGCATCTTTAGATTTTCTTATCCCAGACATTTTTAAAGATTTAAATCCCTGCCGACAAGACGCTCCTCTGTCGGTCAAGGATCGAAAGTGAAACTTAAATCTGTCACGGGGTGTTTGGATTTATTCACGCTGCACGCACGTTAAAAATATTTATTAAAAGCTTCTTTTTTTGCACATTTTTATTGACAGCATTATCATAATAGGCTGTAGGCCTATATTAACGTATTGACAGAAAACCAGTAGTTCTATGTGAAATCAGACATTGAGCACACTCATATAGCCAAAATGACATAATCCTCGTTTAATAACACGTCTGCGAAGATTCGACCGTGAGATTGGTAGTCGAATCAGGCTCCTCCTATCGAAGCATCGAATCTTCGACTATTCGGGGTCACCCCTAGTACATATACGCGGAATCACTTGGACATTAATGGCGTAGACATACACGCATACACGCGGATATCTCAAAATGCGTATAGATAACACGCCACTTGACTTGAAAGTGGCGTGTCTGTTTACGCAAAAGTCATGATGTCATGTTGTTATTTGCTGATCAGGTTGTCAGTCCACTTCATCTCTATGACGATAGCCATAGTGACAGTTCAAATCAAGATGGAATTGGAATTTTTTTTTTTTTTGCAGAACTGAGAAATAGTGATAAAACTGAGCATGCTCAAGAGTCTTTTGTTTTTTTTTAAAGCATATGTTTGGTTTGATAGTGTACAGGTTATCACTGTGCATGATCCCAAACTAAGTTTTGTTGTCATAAGCTCTATTCGGACGGTTATTGTTTCTCA
Organism: Tiaroga cobitis; assembly: GCA_030578255.1. Classification (NCBI taxonomy): domain Eukaryota; kingdom Metazoa; phylum Chordata; class Actinopteri; order Cypriniformes; family Leuciscidae; genus Tiaroga; species Tiaroga cobitis. The sequence continues at coordinate 41,549,406 of CM060608.1, read as the reverse complement.
TGGGGACATAAGTCCCATAATGTCTGTAATTGTATTGCTGTCTGAATCCAGAATGTCAGGTTTGTTCTCCCACCACCCGTGTAAAAATCCCTGGCCGAATTACCTACTGTTTTTTTTGGGTAGCACTTTATTTTACAGTCCTTTTCCGCATGTACATACTATGGGAATTACAATAACTGGGTAACCTTTCCCTAAACCTATCCTTAACCCATGTGTTTACCTTTTATATTGCCATTACTTTCCTGGGTAAGAACTTGCTCTGCCCCAGAAACTTTTTTTTTTTGGTTGATGTCATGAATCCCACTTTGTTTGAACCACCTGGCTCCATTCTGGTATGCAACATTTTATGATCCGATCAATACCTGACGGATAGAACTAACTTCTCCCCTTACATTTTTTTTCCTTTTTCACACAGCAATACTTCAGATTTTGAGGAGTAAAATCAGTTAAGAACAGGTGTTACACACTAACTTGCATCATTCCTAGCAACAGACAAACTAGAAACCTCCTGCTGAAATACGCCAGGGGCTTTTATGTTACGCATGTCAGAATAGGTCTTTTGAAGAGCGAATGCACACTAATCTGTTATGAAATGTGGGTATATAAAAACACCATTCTTCATTGAAAAGAATCACAGTGAAAAAAATCACAGAGGTAGACTTAAAGGGATAGTTCACTTTGAAATTAATTTTTGATATGTTTTAGCTTACCTCCTGTGCATCCAAGATGTAGGTGTCTTTGTTTCCACAGTATCTTCAATTTTGATAATTTTAGGTAAAACCGTTGTTGTCTGTCAGTCATACAATGGAGGTGAAGGGGGTCCAACTCAAAGAGCAGTCAAAATTAAACATTATTTAATGACTCGTAAATGTAAGTACACATTGATGCCCTAAGACACGAAACGAGTGGTTTTTGTGAGAAAACGAACAGTATTTATATCTTTTTTAGCTCGTGTAAGCATATCCATGTCCAAATGATCTGAGAGCAGGGCGCTTCGGTCTGCGCATGCGTACAGCGTTCGCCGGAATGCCCCGGAAGGGCTCCCTCGCGCGTGTTTACGTCACTCATTGTTTATGCAGAGATTTCGGAAGTTTTACCTTACACTGTGAAGATCTAAACATATTTAGATATACAGGATCGTAATGGAAGACGATTTCTATATACCAACAGACAACGTTGATTTTTTTTCACAACCTTATTTATTTGAACCTGAACCGGGGCATTCCGGCGAACGCTGTACGCAAGCGCAGACCGAAGCGCCCTGCTCTCAGATCATTTGGACATGGATATGCTTACACGAGCTAAAAAAGATATAAATACTGTTCGTTTTCTCACAAAAACCACTCGTTTCGTGTCTTAGGGCATCAATGTGTACTTACATTTACGAGTCATTAAATAATGTTTAATTTTGACTGCTCTTTGAGTTGGACCCCCTTCACCTCCATTGTATGACTGACAGACAACAACGGTTTTACCTAAAATTATCAAAATTGAAGATACTGTGGAAACAAAGACACCTACATCTTGGATGCACTGGAGGTAAGCTAAAACATATCAAAAATTAATTTCAAAGTGAACTATCCCTTTAAGGAGGATTCCAAGGGAGACGGATATTGTCAGCTGCAGTATATAAGAGAGTCTGCATTTTAAAATCACCTTGTTTTGTCTTTTCCACAGAAAAAAAAAACACCACATCTTCCACATGATAATAATAATAATAAATAAACAAGCCTTCCACTTTACTTGGTGTCTATTCAAATGGCAATAATGTCCACACTGCATAGATATTTTGATGATAAAGAAATGCTATTTATGTTCTAATTACTAACACATCAAGATAAACTGAATTTCAATCATACCCTACCTCTCGGCAATATAATGACAGATGTCAGCTGACTAAACTGGAGAATGGATCACTGTACTGTATGTATGCCATGCACATAACAAAAATTGTATTTCATCAAATTAAAAAAAAACTTTATTACAGATGCTTATTCATCATCAAATGTATTTTATAATGTGATTTCTTTCCCTCTGTTCCAGACTCAGTGATTGCTTACATTAAAAAAATAGATGACCTAGCAAAATGTATGCACACTTTAGTGGTTTTAACACCCTAGCATGTTTCTATAGCGATAAAGATGCAAATCAGCGACTAAAAAATACATTTACTGTATACTGCTGCCAGGAGACATTAAGTATGTCTGCATCAGCAACAGCAACTCTTTCTGGGCCATGCACTGTTGACTCCCACATAGACAAAAATCTAAAAGCAGACTTCCAAACTGACACAATGTAATGTAGAAGTATAAAAAGTACTTTAGGCTTAAGTCAAAATGGTCAAACATTTAAAAAATGTATTCTGTTAAATGTGTGTCTGGCCAAAAACAAGCATTATGTGAGCTAGTAAAAAGGGTTTAACTTTGTTTTACTAAAATGTTACTATTACTATTTTGTTTTAGTAAAGTAAAAATTCCCACACTTAATCCTTCAAGCATAGTAATGATGTAAAATGATTCAAGTACTTCACATCCATAATGTAGTGATTTAAAGAAATAATTCAAAATGAAAATGGTCACAGTTTACACACCAGCATGTCCTTCAAATGTTCATGCATTTCGTTATACTGCAGAACACAAAAGAAGATTTCGAAAGAAAAAAAAGGATTTTAGAAAAAAAACAGCTTTTGTTGAAAGTCCAAATCAACATCAGGCATCATTTAAATGTATATCTTCCAAAATATTTTGTTTCAAAAGTCCTATTCAGACGGTAATTGTTTATCATGGGGTCGTGATGTATTTTCAACATTTACAGGGGTTAGTCAATGATTTTATTGCCGTCTAAATCCAGAATGTCAGTGTTTTTCTCCCACCACCCGCGTAAAAACCCCCGGCCAAATTACCTACTGTTTTTGACAAACACCAAGGTCGTGTGGTAATTTAGTTTCCGTCCGAATCCACATCTCTGAGTTTACAAGAAGAGATAACTTCAAAATTAACTGTTTAAATCCTTTTTGATCACTGCCGAGCACTGTACGATAACTGTTGCGCTTCACTGTAAGTTGCATGTATTTAAAAAATGTTAAATTTATTACTGAAATGCTGGAAAGTATTTACAAGAACAAAATTTCATCAACGCTCCACCTAGGCGAACGAAAAGGAGAAAGAGAAAAAAAAAACACGTACACATTTTAAATGGGGCGTTATTGTGGCAGCAATAAATTGTAACTTGTTTCGGCTAATTTCCATATTTTTAAAATTACATCCTTTTGAGATAAAATGCAAGACATAAAACCATTTCAAATATAGTGTACGCGCATCTAGCTTCCTATTTTTAAAAATGAGATTCAAATAATTATATAAATAGAACATAATTTTCCTATTAACGAATTTTCTCTGTAAACGAATTTGGGACGAAGAGGTGTTCCCAACAGAGTGGAAAAAAGCTGTCATCGTTCCCGTATACAAAAATAAACTGGATTGCAATAACTACAGAGGCATCAGCCTGTTATGCCACAGTAGCAAGATCATCACAACAATAATTATGGAAAGAATAAAGAAAAAAAACAGAAGAAATCCCCTCCGAAGAACAGGCGGGCTTCAGAACATCACGGAGCACAATAGACCAAATATTCATGCTCCGACAATTAGCTGAGAGGTATACTGACAAGAGCAAGGACTTATTTGTATTCTATGTAGACTTCAAAAAGGCATTCGATAGCATGTGGAGAGCTGGATTGTGGAATGTGCTGAGGAGTTTAGGATACCAAGAAAAAGTTGTCAGAATATTAGAGAGCTTATATAAAGGTACATATAGCGCTGTAAGAATAGGAGTTGATGTGACTGAATGGTTCGAAACAAAAGTAGGAGTACTACAGGGTTGCATGGTGTCTCCACTTCTCTTTAATATCTTTTTACAGGTGATCATGGCAAGTGCACTGGAAGAGGCGATGGAAGGAGCAGTCATGAATGGACGAATCATCAACAACCTCAGACTTGCGGACGACATCGCATCCTTAGCAGAAAACCAGGTTGACCTACAAGTAATGATCAACAGAATTGTAGAGGAGAGTACAAGGATGGGCATGAAGGTCAACACAGGAAAGACAGAAGTACAACATATTGGACAGGAAAGACCAAAATATTCATCCAAATAGAGAACCAGGAACTTAAGCAGGTAGAAGAATTTGTGTACTTTGGAGGAAATATTACTGAGGACGCCTCTACAGAACAGGACCACAGAAGAAGAATTGGACTAGCGTGTGGGGCAATGCAAAATTTGAACTCCATATGGAAATCCATAGACATTTCGAGATTTGCAAAAATAAGAGTTTATGAAGCCTTGGTACTCAACATACTATTGTATAATTCGGAAACATGGACACTAAGAGAAGCAGACAAGAATAAACTGAGAGTGTTTGAAATTAATTGTTTACGGAAAATCCAAGGGGTGACCAGAAGAGACCGAATAAGAAACGTCGACATAAGAAGAGAGTTGGGGATGGAAATTGACGTGGTACAGCGAATTAAAAAAAAGAGGCTTGGATACTTCAGACACGAGGTCTGAATGAAAACAGAACGACTTACAAATGTCGCTCTATTCGGCCACGTCCATGGGACAAGGAGGAGAGGACGATCAAAGAAAAGATGGTTCAACAACTTGAAAGAGGATCTGGAAAAAATGAGTCTGAACATCGTTGAGGCTTGCAGACTTGCAGCCTCTGACCGAAATGGATGGAGGGACTCCGTGTTGGGGCTGTCGGAGTGGGGTCTACCATCGCCTTGACATACATACAATTTTCCTATTATTAAATTAAATACGAATTTATTTGTATTATTACAAGCATATGACATTTTATTTACAGTAGACCACGTGAATAGCACGTTCACGGGTTCTTGGGATTACAAAACGCTCCTCCACCTTCGCCATCCAAAAGCACGAGTTTTATCACTGAGGTGCCATGCAAATTTGTTTTTAAAGACGTCCACATGAGAAACAATTACTGTCCGACTAAAGAAGAAAGAATGCATAGTAGTTTGGAATGTAACAACATGACGGTGAGTAAATAATGAAATAGTTTTATTTATTGTTGTATTTTTTTGCTTCAACTTTTCCTTAAAAACGTTTGAAATGTAGGCCTACATTTATTGGTTCTAAACACTTTTAGGAAAAGCATTTGTGTTTTTACCGGTTTCTAGATGCTTAGAATTTAAATTAGAGTATTATAATTATTTTTAAGATCAAGCGTTTTGTTTAATTAATAATGTCAAGTTACAACATAAATTTGCTACATTCCAGTAGAGCAGCCTCTGTAGCGCTGCACAGATGACAAAACCTGCTGTTGTAGGCAGTTTGTCAGCTGATCGCACCAGAAAGTCACATGGCCTGAAGAAACTCGTCATTAATTCACTAGATTATTGTTTTGTGAATCACTCACGAAACGGAGATGACTGACAGTGATACCCATATCCATACCCATATTTGAAACATATTTCAAAACAGATCCATACATTGAACAAATCAGAAAAATACTCTAAAATGACTAGGCTAGACAAAAAAGGTGAAAAAAAGACTAGACTAGCCTACTACCTAAATAGTATTACTTTCGATATAAAAAACTAATAAAATATTTAAAATAACACTAAAATTTTAATTCAGTTTAAATTGGCTACATTACAATATTTATTTATTGAGATGTATCCTGAAAGGAACTTTGTCTTTGCCTGCTCTTTAAGTAAAAAAAAAAAACGTATAATCAGGCTGCTATCTGACATTCTCCAGCGATTCACACCTCATTGTCTGAGCTGCCCTTCCCAACCCCCCACAGGCTATCTGAGAGGAGAGGAGCATCTGAGACTGACCTAACCCTCTGGGGTCGGCAATCACGCCGGCGTGATCTGCTCGCTTTTTTTCTTATCAGTGCAAAAGAGACTCAAAATACTCGGTTGATTTTGATCTTATATATAAGTGTTATACATCATTAGATCCTGTTAAGTTTCTTTTTTTTTGTGGATACTCACAATAAAAACAAAGTGTTGTGCTTTTCACCAAATAAAGAAAAACAAACATGATGCGAGATCTGCGTTCTCTCTGTCAGTGAAGTCCATTCTGAAACGCGTCCTAAGATTAACTGTAACTCCGCGATGACTTGTCACACAGGCACGAGAGATTTTTCTTTATGAAGCTTGAATTCTCTTCTTTTAAATGAAGTAATTTATATAAAAAAAACAAATGTTCTCAGTTTATGCAATCCGTTTGAAACCAAGGAGAGGTCCATTTTTTCTTTCTCCCCTCATTATTTTTAATGAGTTGAGGCCGCCACGCCCCCGGCGCTGTTCACATGTAAAATTGTTCAGGTGATCGCCCACACGCCCCCGATCAATGCCATAAAAACACAAAGATTCTTCATGAGATTCACTGATAGTTCATCGCGTTTTGAGGATGGCACGCTACTCCGGTGAAGAAGCCCTTCCGATGATTCTGGACAGCGAGGATTCACCTTTTCCTCAGAGGAATTTGAAACTCTGACGACCAACGGCAGCATTTTGAAGAACGAATTGACCCCGCCGATACAAGTTCGGAGTAAGTTGTTTAGTGTTATATAATTCCTTTTCTGATTATAGAGCTCAAATTAATTTTCAGACTATATTTTTGCCTAGTTTTGGCTAGCTTTTGACATAGGAAAGATTACCTCACAGTCACAATATCCCTATACGCTCGTGTAAACTTTTTAAATGTGATATTAGCCTACTACATATATTTCACTCAGTTTTGAGATTAGTTTATGACACTGATTATCATGCTAAAATACTGCCTTATGCGTAATTTATTTTGTTTGCGAATAACTGCTTAGGTTATAATGATTTAGTGAAATATATTTCAGCCTCCGGTAAAATATGTGATACTGTCTAAATACAATATATTATTTATGTATAAATGTTCAGTTAGGCTAACTGAAATAAAACCATGTCTATATTGTGAAGGGTAGTCAACTTTAGCATGGGTGTGTTCACTTATTCTAAGCACCGTGTGTGTGTGTGTGTGTGTGTGTGTGTATATATACATATATAATTAAATCGCAATTTGTTCTACAATGCATGCCCAAAGTCGTGCAGCCATATAGTTTCTCTTGATATCAGCATGTTCAAAGGTGTTTATTTTTTTATTTCATTTTTTACAGGGAGAGATGCCACTGATGAGTCCTGCTGACTTCAACATTCAACAGTCTCTGTACATGAACATGGTCAAATGAAAAATCAAACACCTTGGAAATGACAGGTATGTACTATGTTTCTATGTACTATGTACTATGTTGACAGGTATGTGTGTATCTTTGGATTATGTTGTGTTGTAAATAAATCCAAACAATCTAAAAGCCATTCTTTTTTTAATCTCCTCATTCTTTGTGCAAGGCTCCTTATAATGATATGGCCTGATAGCACCTAATAGGGCCATTATGGGAGGGTCTTTGTCTTTCTCAGGTGTGAAATGCATGCATACTAATGAGAGATCATGCCTCCTCGCATAAAGCTTTCTGACACAAAACACGTCATTAAAAATGTAAAAATACTTTATTGTCTTATCTGAATGAGTAGTCAGGATAATTCTCATATAGTTTTAGAGCAAATATTCTAGGCTATGTGATACAATTTTCAAAAGTCTTGTGAAGAAATAATCAATATGTGTTTTGTGGCCTTATTTCAACAACTTTCATTTTTATTCTTTTCAATAACCACGCATAAACATTATTCTCTTAAAAATACAAACATGTACATACATGTTGCTTAGAAATTATGGTAGCCCAGTTTGTGCTATATAGAGTGAATTTACACCTTTGCCATTAACATGTTTATAAATAACTGAAAAAAGCACAAATGTAAGGGCATATCAGAACATCCCAATGGCCCCAAAAACACCTCAGACCCCAGAGGGTTAAAACAAAGAGAATTCGTAATTCAGACTTAAATTGCTATTCTAGACATTAGCATTATTAGTCGGAGTATTTCTGTCATAAAAGTTTATCAACTAATTATTTCATTATGTCAATGATTGAAGAATAAAAACAAAATCAGATGTGTTTGCTTGATCAGATGATGAGATGATTTATACTTCGTTTTACAAGGCCAGCTTTTTCCAAGCAAAACAAAATAGTACAAACTTCAAACTCATGTTCTTTTGTCGCACAAAATTTTCAACTCAATATTAAATTCCACAGGGATCCTTACAACCATGTTTTTTAAAACTCTTTCTGTATAGGGAACCCCATAAATGTTTTTTTCTTTTTTTAACAGAACTGCTGTTGATATTACGATTGGAATTGTACAGATGTAAATTCAGTCATAGCATACTGTTGGATATAAGCCTATTTGATCTTTAGTGTAAGGAAATGCATGGTAATTTTATTTTATAAATGTAAACAAAAACCATATGGTGTAACAAAGTTTTAGAAATGGAGACAAATCTCTCTGCGTTTATCAAAAAAATAAAAGTATAACAATAGACAATGTTTGTTCGAGATTTGAACCCATGTCAAGGAAACTGTTGTCCAATGGTGAGCGCTCTACCACTCGACAAGCCTGAGAATTGAGTTTTAAATCCACCCAGAAGTTTCCTTTTCCTGCAGTGTCTGCACACATGAGAGAGAATCGGTCTTCACTCGTCTTAGGCCATGTTTACACGGAAACGATCTGAAGAGAAAACGCAAAAGTGGCGTTTCGTTTTCACTTTTTATTCTGCGTTTAGACGAGCGTTATGGGGGGGAAATCTGCGTGCATATGGAGACGCAAAAGTGTTAGAAATGCGATGTAGTATGCACTCCAGGCGGCTAGGTGGCAATGTGAAGCACTGCCACACAACAACAACAAGTCCGTGCGCCTGCGTACAACCTTCCTTCTACTTCTCTCCCTAGTAGTGCGAAATTGAAACATGACGAAACGAACAGCAAAAGGTGATAATTTTGTCTGGACAGACGAGGAGGTGGAGTTATTGCTCCAAACTATTTTAAATTACAAAGCCACAAAGGCACAACAGGGAGTGGACTGGGAGTCCTGCCAGGCAAAATATACAGACATATGGACCGAATTTCTTCAGCAGTATCCTGTACCTGGAGGGACTTCATATCCACACGAGAAAGACACTATCTGTAAAAGTCAGATATCATCAAAGCTGAAAGCTATCCGGATGAAGTATAGGCAGGCTGTGGATACCCAACGGCGGAGTGGCCATGGGCGAGTAATCACTCTATATTTTGATGTATGTAACGAAATATGGGGTGGGTCGCCAGCCACCTTGTGACATACACCTAGTGGGTGCTTTCTTCAGTTACCTTGAGGGTAACTGTAGCCTTCTGCCAGGAGCAGATGTCGTCAGGTGGTACACAACCTTCACTGGGTGTTTCGGCCCTCAACCACAACACCCTCCAGTTGGTGGGCCGGCAGTGATGGCCAAGTCACTGCCCATCTGCTCCTGGCTTCCAGCTTTCCTCCTCCCTCTTGTTCCATATCCAGCAGGAGGCACGTTCTGCCTCCTCCCCCATCCGACGCACTGCTTGTTTTTTCCTTCTTTCGTCCATGCCCAGATCTGATAGTAACCGCCAGGTTGATTTGGCAGGGAAACCTCTGCAGCCGACCTCCACTGGGAACAACCACGCCTGCCATCCCTTGTCCTTGCAGTCCTGAAGAAGGGACTGATACTTCAAGGCCTTCCTCTCATGGGCAACCTCACACCCCTCCTCCCAAGGCACCGTCAGCTCAACTAGAATTATTTTCTTGCCCTCTGTTGACCACAAGACAATGTCTGGACGGAGGGCTGTGAGCACCACCCCTGGGAATTGCAGCCTTCTTCCCACGTCCACCCTCATCTCCCAGGACCTGGCGTTTTGAAGGAGATTGGGTTTTGATGGTTTGGTTGAAAAAGGCCTTTCTCCCTCCTTGATGAAGGTGATCGCCCTCTTCAAGCCCTTACCGGCAGGCCTCTTCCTACATCTTTCCTGCTCCAATATGTCAGCAAGGGACCGTAACACTTTGTCATGACGCCACCTATACCGACCTTGAGTGAGAGCAGTTTTGCACCCTGATAGTATATGTGCCAATGTTCCCTTTTGCCCACAAAGCTTGCAGTTAGGATCTTCCCTCAGCCCCCATACATGTAAGTGCGCTGGCGAAGGAAGGGTGTCATAGACAGATCGCAATAGGAAGGAAATTCGGTAGGGCTCCTTCCGCCACAATTCTTGCCAGGAGATCTTGCGCTTGGGAAGGTCCCATTTTGTCCATGCACCCTGGGATCCTTGTTCCACTGCCCTTGCCATCCGCCTTTCCTCCTCACGGGCCCGCACCTCAGACTGAACCATCTCCTGCCTGCTCTTTACACCTGCGCTTCTCCATTGCTGGAAATGTGCACAGCCGAGTCCTCTCCGTCCGATGCAAGGGCTTCCAAGAATATCTCGTAGCCTCAGAGCACTCTCCGCCTGCTCTACAGCTGTGCTGGCTGCCCATTTGCGTCCCGACCTGGTCATAACCCCTACTTGCCTCACCAGTTCGTCTTTGGAGTCTCTGAGGCTAAGTAGGACTCTACACTTTGCCACTTTAAACTCTTCTACGATGGAGGACAGGGGAAGTTGCAGTTGTCCTGACCGAATGTAGAGGCCCACTGAGGAAAAACTTGGGGGAATCCCCAACCACCTTCTCAGGTGCTTGTTAGTCTTCCTCTCTATGCCCTCCACAGCCGTCATGGGGAACTCATAGATAGTAAAGAGCCAAAGAAGCCTGGGCAGAAGGCCATGCTGGTACAGCCAGGTCTTGAATTTACCAGGGAGCCTAGACTTGTCGATCTTCTTTAGCCATTCCTCGGTCTGCTCCACCGTGTTTTTGGCATTGGCCCGATCTGAGAGTGACCCATCGAACCACTTTCCCAAACACTTTACTGGGTTCTCTTCAATTGATGGAATGGCCTCACCCTGGACATGAAGACTGAACCTCCCTGTGGGCTTGCCCTTCCTGATCACCAGACTCCTAGACTTACTGGCCTTGAAAGTCATCCTTGCCCACGTAGCTACAGCGCCAAGGGTTTCCAAGACCCATCTTGCTTGGACGTGAGTACCAGTTGTTATTGTAATATCGTCCATAAACGCACGGAGCACTGGCTGGGAGATGCCTGACTCTAACGTGGGACCGCGTGTTACTCCTTCTGCTGCTGCAACCAGAAGGTTCATGCCCATGACAAACAAGATAGGGGAGATGGTGCACCCAGTAGGAATCCCCTTTTGAAGATCTTGCCAGTTGGTTGTAAACTGCCCTGCTGTAAATCTAAGCTTAATCCCTCCTAGGTAGCTGGAGATCATGTCACGGATAGCCGTCGGGATATGATAGTGATCCAGTCCTTCTTGAATGAGGTCATGTGGAACTGAACCGTAGGCATTTGCAAGGTCTAACCAGATGACTGTCAGGTCACTTTTCTTCTGCTTTGCCTCTCGGATCAGTTGGCTGATCATCGAAGTGTGCTCCAGGCACCCTGAAAAGCCTGGAACACCTCCTTTCTGTACGGAGGTGTTGATGTATTGATTCTGAATCATATAGGAGGTCAGTCTTTTTGCAAGCACGGAGAAGAATATCTTGCATTCTACACTCAGTAGAGAGATTGTCCTAAATTGGGCAATTGAGGAGGAACCTTCTTCCTTAGGAACAAAACAGCCCTCTGCTAGCTTCCAGCTTGGTGAGACCGATCCTTTTGCCCAAATCTTCCTCAGGATCCTCCACAACCTTTTGAGCAGTTGTGGACATTGCTTGTATACCTTGTATGGTATGCCACTCGGACCTGGGGCTGCTGAAGCCTTGGCTTTCTGGATAATATCCTGCATTTCCTGCCAGGTTGGCTCCTTTGTATTCAGCTCCACTGATGGTTCTTCAGGCTTCCTGATGCTATGGTTTTGTCCTAGACCCCCGCCCCTGAAGGCGTCACTGTGTGCATCTCGCAGAAACTCCTCCACCTCTGATTTTGAGCTGGATAATGTGCCGGACTTTCGTTGACCAAGAAGAGTTCTAGTGAAGCTGAACGGGTCTTTGAGAAACTGCATTCGCCTCTTTGCTTTCTTTTTCCTCTGTTGCCGTAGATATTCTGCCCTCCGGAGTTTGCACATCTGATCCCGCAACTTGCTTGTTATGTCCTTAATACCCTCTCTTTCAGCTGGTGGCCCGATTTTGAACTGCTTGTTAAGGATCTTTATTTCGCTTCTTAAGCGATGAATCTCTCTTTCCCTCCTGTTTGGTTGCCGTGGTGACTGGGGCTGACTCCTCTGCTCTATTAGGCCAAATCTCTCCTTCGCCAGATTGTACGTTATGGCTGTGAGTGATTCGATCTTCCTGTGCACAGGACCGGCCAGAGTGGCTTCCAGGATACCATTGAGGTCGTCATCAAACTGCGTCCATGCCATGCTGTCAGACGATGTGGGCCACTTGATCCTCTCTCTTCTTGACGAATGGATGGGGGTAACCGAAGGGGAACTCGCTCGATCTATCCTCTGGCTCTGGGGCGGCTCAAGTGCGTAGAGATCTTCAGCACTGTGGGGTGCTGCCTGGCTGGAGCTCTCCTTCGTCTCACCAGACACTGTGTCTGCGCGCTGCACTTGGGTCACCGACCTTCCACAAGAGGACCTGCTCTGATGTATCTTGAGCCCTCTGGTGCCTTTGCATACCTTCCCGCAATGGCACTTTGTCACGTATTCCTCTCCAGTCAGCGTTGTTTGCTTTAGCTTTCTCGTTGTCTTTATTCCTGTCCTGGCCGTTATCAAAATATCCGTCCTGTTGAGTCTCTCATCCTCCCCCCCTCTCGGGAGACTCTGGGGGTATTGCTCATTTTGTTCATTCGTAGCAAGAGTGGTGCCCTCTTACGAGTGCTGCAAAGCAAGGTTGCTAGCCTTGAGTGCCCGCGCCAGACTTTCCTGGAGGTCAACTGTCTCTCCAGCGTCACCGACCTTTCTCGGTTGTCATCCAGTCTTTCCTAGAAGCCACTGGTAAACCAGAGAATACTTGTGACATACACCTAGTGGGTGCTTTCTTCAGTTACCTTGAGGGTAACTGTAGCCTTCTGCCAGGAGCAGATGTCGTCAGGTGGTACACAACCTTCACTGGGTGTTTCGGCCCTCAACCACAACACCCTCCAGTTGGTGGGCCGGCAGTGATGGCCAAGTCACTGCCCATCTGCTCCTGGCTTCCAGCTTTCCTCCTCCCTCTTGTTCCATATCCAGCAGGAGGCACGTTCTGCCTCCTCCCCCATCCGACGCACTGCTTGTTTTTTCCTTCTTTCGTCCATGCCCAGATCTGATAGTAACCGCCAGGTTGATTTGGCAGGGAAACCTCTGCAGCCGACCTCCACTGGGAACAACCACGCCTGCCATCCCTTGTCCTTGCAGTCCTGAAGAAGGGACTGATACTTCAAGGCCTTCCTCTCATGGGCAACCTCACACCCCTCCCCACCACAACAATAGAGGCTGGTGTTGAAACATCAGAGGTGAACGACACCGTGGACACTAGTAGTGAGTCAAACGCGAGCATCTTATCGCCTGATCTGCCGAACACAGAAGAATCGATTGTCAGCCCTCATACCTCAGTCCAGAAGCGGAGAAATCTACTTCAGGTATGTTTTTGTTCATAGCCTACATACACCATGCCCAGTGATGTAGTCTACGTTATACGCATGTTACCCACTAAGCTCTAGGATTTCACTTAAAAATGTCCAATGACATGTAACAACATACTTTACATTATAAATTTATAGTTTTTTTACTGCATAGGTTAAATAAAAATATTTAACTTTTTTAATATTTAAAAGGTAATATTAAATAGTAGGGGTAAATATTTAAACCGGTACAGTACAATACATTACACTACACCACTGACCATGCCATACGATTTATCATTGTCAATACCAAAGATATCATTAGCTATTGAATGTTAATACTTTCCCTCTGTTCTTTTCAAGGCAAGGCTCGATGGTCATAGAGGTGAAAGGCTCCAGAAGAAAATTCGGGTGGATCCAATGCAGGCTGACCTCGACATAAAGAGGAAGATTGTAGATATCTTGGAGAAGGCTGAAAGGAGCAACAGCAATAGGCTGGACACAATTTCAGAGGCTCAAATTAGAATAAGTCATAGTTTTGATGTCCTTGTGAGACACACATCTCAGCCACAAGCAAACCGTGCCCCACCTGACCACTACAACACAGCACAGCGCATGGCTGTACATCCGTACACACCACCACCCATGGGCCCTGCACATTCATACACCGCTCTGCCCAGGGCCCCCGCACATTCACACACACCAGCAGCACCCATGGGCCCTGCACATTCACACACACCAGCAGCACCCATGGCCCCCGCACATTCACACACACCAGCAGCACCCATGGGCCCTGCACATTCACACACACCAGCAGCACCCATGGGCCCTGCACATTTATACACAACACAGCCCATGGCCCCCGCACATTCACACACACCAGCAGCACCCATGGGCCCTGCACATTCTCAGACACACCAGCAGCACCCATGGGCCCTGCACATTCACACACACCAGCAGCACCCATGGGCCCTGCACATTTATACACAACACAGCCCATGGCCCCCGCACATTCACACACACCAGCAGCACCCATGGGCCCTGCACATTTGTACACAACTCCATCCTCCTACAGACAATTACTGCTGGCGGAACACTCCGATGAGGAAGAAATTGAACTTTGCCTAGGAACTCAAAGTTTTCCTAAAAAGACACGTTATATTAAGTTTGTTTACATTTTATTACACTGTTTTTTGTGCAGTACCTGCCTACTGTTTAAGCACTTAGCTTAATTATTTCTCAACCACTGGGCAGAGACCCACTAGTGGGCCGCAAAGTGAAATGGGCCACAAAGTTTTGTAAATGTCAGGATAACTGTACAAAAACAACTCATGTTTACAGTATCTTCACGTTACTTCTGGTAACAATATTTACCAGGCTCTGTTGTGTTGCAACTATGGAGTAAAAAAAAAAAGTTAATATGGCACTTTTATTTATTCATTGCATTGTTGTTTTTTATTGTCTGTTGCAATAAACACAAAGTAAAGAACAAGTTTGCAGCTTGAATAAGCAGATGTTGAAACACACCTGATTAAACACTTTTCATGTGGACTAATAACTGAAGGAATACAAGTGGCTTGTTAGTTGAATCAAAAAGTCATTTTAACAATGCTGTATGTGAATACACAATAGGTATACTGATCTGTATAGGCCATTAAGGGTCAAGGTATTTGGTGAGGGTTCTCCTCACTCTCTTTCCACTTCCCTCATTACAGTCGGTCAGATAGCGGTTGGTCTGGGTGGGAGGCTGCAGATCCCTGTCACGCTCTATGGCTTCCTCCTCAACATGGTGATCCACAGTGTCATTACAGGCCTCACAGTAGTTGTGGAGGACAAAGCAAGCGTAAATAACACTTGGCAGGTCAAGGAGATTTATGTCCATGGGCCGCCTCAGGGCTGCAAACCTGGCCTTTAGCCGACCAAAGGCACATTCTATCACCATACGGGCCTTACATAAACAAAGTCCAAAGTACTGTTCTGATGGGGTAGAGCCTCCATTTGCGTACTCTTTCATAAGGTAAGGGAGAAGGGGGTAGGCAGGGTCCCCCAAGAGAAAGATAGGTATGGCCTCCTCTCCATCCACTATCTGCCTTTCGAGTGAAGGTATCTTCCCAGTCTTGAAGTAGGAGTTCACTTTGGAATTGGCGAAGACACGCGCATCGTGGACACTTCCAGGCCATTTTATGACCACATCCATGAATCTGTAAGGCAAGCAAATAGCATCTTTTAATATACGGCTGCACGATTTGGTGGACACTGCGATTGCGATATAATAAACAAATGGTTTCTAGAGTCAACTTGTTTGGTGCTAAAGCAATGCACACACAGATTAGTAATAATTCTGAAATGTGTATTTCTCAACTCAAACTAGCAATAACAACTAAATGATTGATTGTTGATATCAACAATTTAATTGCTGATATCTGTAATTGTTGATATCTGTAATTGTATTTTCACTAGTGAAATGTCACCATGCCATTCAAAATCAATTGCTGATATCAAGAATTGATTTCTTACTAGTGGAAATATCATTTTTTATATTAATAAATACATTGTTACTAGTAAAAATGCGAATTCCTGAAATCAATAATTAAATTGTCACTATTTGAAATGTCTATTCTTGATATCAACAATTGAATTGTTACTAGTAAAAAATTTCATTGTTTATATCTGAAAATGTATTTCTGATATAAATATTTCAGATATCTAAAATGGCTTTCTTACTAGTAACGATCACATTCATGATATCAGAAATTAACATTGTCACTACTGAAAATGTAATTATTGATATCAAAAAAGAACATTGTTACTAATTCAATTGTTGATATCAAGAATAGACATTTCAACTAGTAACAATTGATTTATTGATATCAAAAATAAAGGTTTTTACTAGTAACAATTGTATTTCTGATACGTGAAATTGGAATTTCAACTAATAAGAAATCAATTCTTGATATCAACAACGTGCAGCACTATTTTAATTCTAAGTGGTTTACAATTGTATACAATGACAATACAGTGAAACATTCATGGGACATAGACATAGCACAAGAGTGCTTAAACACCTTGATTACGCCTACCTGTATTTGTGGTCGCACACAGCTTGGACATTCAGGGAAAACTTGCCCTTCCTGTTTATGTAGTCCATGGCGTTGACGGATGGCTGTTTAATTTCAATGTGAGTCCCGTCTACCGCTCCCAAACATTGGGGCATTCCATGATCCTGCAGAAATCCGGAAACGAGCTCCTCTGCCTCGGGCACAGAAAATGGCAACTTTATATATTTCGGACCGAGGTGGACAGTTATGGCTTTGCATGTTTGTCTGATGATGACCGACACAGTGGACCGCCATAAGCCGAAGGCGTTCGCGGTTTTTCTTATCCGTCCCTCGTCACTTAAATAATACAACGTGCAAGCTACCTTTTTGAAGACTTCAACAGGTGCTCTCATGTTCGTTATTTCACCCTCGATGTAAGGACGAAGTTCTTCACTTAAGGCGATAAGACAATCTTTGGACATACGGAAGTTTTCACGCCATGCATGGTCATCAACTACTCCTTCCACAAAGTTGTCCCACAATTTACTGGTTCTCCCAGGTCTCGTCCAAAGCCGTCTGGTTTGCCTCCGACCAATTGGTGCATCAACAATTTGATGGAGGTAATTAATGCGCCTTCTCTGATCAGTAAAACTATCTGTGAATATTTTGTACAACTGCTGAAAAGGCTCTTGGACGTTTATCAGAGCTGCTAGGGCAACTTGAAGGTCCGACGTATGGAAATAATCCGACATGTTGGTTGTTATTTTCCTGTACTGGCGCATGCCTGTGACGTAAATGCGTACGCGACGAGAGCCGCCATGAGCAGATTTGCGTTTTTACCCGTTTAGACGGAAACGCGACGGTGGAGCGTTTTTAAGATTTCCACTTTGGAGGGTGGTTTCACTTTTTTGCGTTTTTAAGCCCCAAAAACGCCGTCGCCGTGTAAACGAAAGGCACATCCGATAAAATATTATTACGTTTTCACCCGGAATCGTTTTCGTGTAAACAGGGCCTTATTCCTCAATAGTAAAAATAATCAGCTTCATTACACCTAATTTTTTTCACTGACTGTGTGATTTGATGGTCTTGTGGTGTATTTTTTGTTTGATATAGTGCAAGGGGGCCGTGATTAAATCCTGATCAGTGATCACGCTGCCATCTACAATATTAAATAGGTTATTGTTGTCATCTATATTTTAAACGTTGGATTCTATTTTTCTGTTCTAAAAGTTTGTTCCCTTTCAGTCATTCACGTTTGACCTAGTTGACGTCGACTGAATAGGATCATGCCAGGGAGCCAACAGCAACAAATTTCTAAATGTTTGTGTTTGTTGACAGGTGGTTAGAGGGCGGAAAGGTGAGTGCTTCACTGTTTCAGTTCACTGTTCAGTATTGCCGTGGTCATTCCCCTGTGTGCTCTGGCACTGTTGATGGGTCCTATTTCCTGAAAGAGCAACACGGGTGTGTTTGCGTCTTTTTCAAGATGTCATTCCACACATGCGTTTCTGGATGTGATCGTTCCCTGTTTCTCTCTGACGGTCACAATGGTTGCATCACGTGTTTGGGCTTACAACACGCTCAAGCAGCTTTTGTGGACAGTTCATGTTCTCATTGCAGGAATATGACTGTCGTGGTGTTGAGATCGAGACTCGCCTTCGAGACTCGAAGCTGGAGTCCCCATTACCATGCCCCACCCCTGGGTGCCATGTGGGATGGGTAATCAGAGGATAGTGATGTATGTCTCGCCCGGCTCCTCACTCCTCCATCACACCGCAGCCGGTGGAATTTCCTGTTGAAATTACTGTTCCCTTTGTAATGGACCGATCAGCCGTTTCAATTGGGGTTCCCCCAGAGGATAAGATGTCGATTGCAGCATCGGAGGGTGAGCTGGCCTCTGGAGATGACGACTCGGCTGAGTTATCTCCCTCTGGGAGTGTAACGTTGCCCGAGCCAGATCCAGAAATGTCAGCTATTCTGAAACGGGCCGCAGAGGCTGCCGGGGTCGGGTGGAATCCTCTACCGTGTCCCGCTCGGTGTTGGTTAGAGAATTGGTATCTCAGCTCGCCGCCCCAGTGTATTTCTTTCCCGAAGTGCATGGAGAGCTAACCAGGTTGTGGAGGATGGTTGCTCTTGGAGTTGGTCACCGATCCACTCCCTCTCACTGGGTGGAGTCTTTGTTTGTGTGTGTGTCTATTCCACCGCTGGCTCCCAAAAGAGCGGAGCAAGCGGTACCCACACTTCAAAGAAAGAGCAAATTCCTCTGTTTCTGGGTCCCAAGAGAGCAAGTCTGGCGGTGTGCCACCCTGTAAAACCTTGCACCACTCAGCCCCCTCTTGTTTGCCAGCACTGCAGCTGGGTGCGGTTCGAGGACCCAGTCATCCACCTTCTCAAGCATCCCTGGCCGTCTCGTGGAGACAGGTAAGTGTTGTGCACCACACTCAGATCCTGCTTCGGGCCACCTTCGGGCCGCCTTCGGGCCTTCCGAGTCGGGTTCCTGTCCTCCAGTTGTTTCCGAGTCGGGTCCCTGCCCCTGGCCTGGTTCGTAAAAGCCAAAAATGCTTCCCAACCAGTCCAGATGGCCCCAAACTATACCATCTGCCCAAGCTCAGTAATATTCATCACATCTAGGTGTTGAGCAAATATGCTCCTAAAAATAGTGACTTTAGTCACACCTAAGTGTTGAGCAGTGCTCCTATTCTTGTGTGCGCACATCGCAATATACTGGCAAAGGACGCGATGCAGCCGCTCCCTCCAGCCGATATAAAGGTCGGCTTCTATAAGCCTGTACTTCATTGTATCCTAGAGAGGTGGGTCACGACCATCTTGGTCCTGTGTTTATTTAGATGGGCCCTTTTTCAAAAGCCTCTGTTCAATTTGTTACACAGAGATGCATTTCCAAATGCTCCGTCCTCAAGATTGGTCTGCAGCGTTCGACCTGAGAGACATGTACTTCAGATCTCTATCCTTCCGCACCACAGGCCATCCTGTATTTGTGCGTTCGAAAGGTGTGAAGTATCAGTACAAAGTCCTACCCTTTAAGTACTCATAGCCAGTTGGGTCCTCAGGTCAACTGGGAAAGAGTAAACTTGTCCACGGACTGAGGATCTCTTTTCTAGTATGGAGATGGATTCGGTCCACCACATCTCTGAAAAGAGTGTGTGGATGGTTAGTGCTGTATAGAAGTGAGAAAGGGTCCCACTGAAACTCTTCAGAAGGCTCCTGGGGCATATGGTAGACGCAGATGCTCGACTTCCTCCATATGAAGGCCGCTTCAGCACTGACTTTATGCTCCGTGTGTAAACACCCTGGCCTGCCGCCAAACCCTCCGTCTGTAACAGACCTTTTATTTCTCAGGGCCAACGGCCCCAAGAACAAGTGTCCTTCAATACCGGCTAAGGGTCCACGTACAAAGGGCATGCAGTAACGGAGGTCTGGACGACCCTCCGACTGCAGAGGCATCCATTGCCTCGAGTTGCTTCCAGTTCATCTCGCTTTGAGACATCGCTAGACGGGGCATGAAGCACCTGCGTTCGGACCCTGGAGAGACCCGGGACTGGTTCTCAAGAAGAACGGGACGCGGAGGTTCTGGTTACTACCGCAAGAAATTTGTATGCCGTAGAGACCATCACTTCTGTGAGAGCACCCTCTCAAAAATTGGACTTGCTTCACTTCTCCGTGAGGAGATCCTGAATGGATTCGATCACTTCAGTGATTTCTTCCAGCTAGATGGGTTGGAGTGAGGCTGTCTCTTCCACCCTCAAAATATATGTTGCCTCTGTATTGACGCACATCATGATGCAGTGGATACAAATCCCTGGGAAGCACGACTTGATAGTCAGGTTCCTGAGGCGAGCAAGGAGACTGAATCCGCCTTGCGCCCCCTCTTTACCCTCTTGGGACTTATCTCTGGTGCTACTGCACTGCAGAGACCTCCCTTGAGCCCTGCAGGCAGTGAGTTAAATATCCTGTTTTTAGATAAATAGTTTTCCTGATTGCTTGGTCTCTATAGAGAGGGTAGGGACTTGCACGCATTTTTGGTCAACCAATCATCCCTGAAATTCAGGCCGGCTAACTCTCATGAAATCTGAAACCTGGATATGTGCCCAAGCTTCCTACCTCTCCTACGAGACCAGGTGGTGAGCCTGGAAGCTCTGCCCCGGAGGAGGCAGACCAAGCCATGGCTTTTCTCTGTCCGTCCGCTCCATTGCAGTTATACATGCTCAGAATGCAAAGCCTGGACCTCGGACCAGCTCTTGTCTGTTACGGAGACCAGCAGAAGGGAAGGCTGTTTCCAAGCAGAGGTTGGCCCACTACATGTGGTTGCCTTCATCTTGGTGAGAAAGTTTTCCTAAGATGCACGTGCCCACCTAGGTGGTGAGCTCCTCCTAAGTGAGAGTATTACTCCCTCCTAGGCGTTGACACAGAGTGCCTCGCTGAACAGATGTTAAATAGAGTTGGGGGCAGGGCGACACCTATCACGTTCGCTTGAAAACTAGCCTATGTGTCGAACCGCTGCTTCCCGTGGGCTCCCTTCACATGAAGCCAGTTTCACTGTAAGCCCGGTTCAAAGTGTCGGCTTGCTGCGCCATTCCCCTCCTATGGACTGGATACGTGTGCAATTCATGCTCCAGTAGAGTTCCCCTTATTAGCCGAACCCTGTCGAGTTCCTCCATATCCTTCGGCAACGGACGTGGCGGAACGTCCGAAGCCAGGCCTATCACTCGTATACACTGGTGGAACCTGTGTTAGGCTGGGTCTATATGTTGTGATCCCTACGGCGATCCCATATGTGTATTCTTCCACGGTACGGCTCCCTAAGGCGAGCCCGTGTCTTCCCTCGGCTAGACTTGTAGTCAAGACCGCCTAAACCGAGACCAAGACACTACCAAGACCAGAGGGTATCGAGACCAAGACAAGACCAAGACCAAGACAGACCAAGTCGAGACCAAGACCGAGACCAAGTCGAGACCGGAGGAGAAAAAAACAGACTAGTGTTGTTGAAGCTAAGCAATAACTTGTAAGATTTTGTTTTGCATTGCCTGCCTATCTCTGCCGATTTCGAAGTATCCAAATGAATCCATTCTGCAACTTTTAAATACATTAATTATATTTTTAAAAACGAAATTATAAGCTTAAGTGCAGGATCCGAAAGTTGGTCGTTTTGTCGCTACACACATGCACACACCGTTGGCGGTGCGCTCAAAGTCATCTGTCAGTTGTGCAGTTACCCAAAATCTCCTGAATGAAGTTAAAACCCATCATGTAACTGATATGTGTTTTACTAAATATTAATATTGTACATGTCATGATATGTGTTTTTTTAATCAAGTGATCAAAGTGCTCGTTGCCGCTGCGATCAGTGGCGCGGATATGGTGTTTTCTCGTGTGGCGCGCTTCAATCCGTTGCAGATATCGTCGTGGATATTGTAGTATTGTATTGATAAATCCCCCGACCACTATGTCGGTCTGAGACAGCGAGACCTAGACAAGACCGAGAGGTCCGAGATCAAGACAAGACCAAGACCAAAGACCGTCAAGGCCGTGACAAGACCTACCAAGACCGGTCTCGAGACATACATCACTACCCTCGGCAGAGCCTGCTCTGCGTCACTGTTCTGTTGATCCTTCCCCCTGTTATAGGCTGGAGTCATCCCAGTGACATTCCATATGTTGTACTGCCCGGTCATCTGCCCAGTTCATATGTGTATTCTCCACAAGAATACACATATGAATTCCGCAGCGTCCCTTCCTTCCTTGATAGGGTACGCTTTCCCAGTGGTCCTGTGGAACAGCAGTGACTTCCCTGGCCTAAGCCCTTCCATCTCCGTCTTAAGTTGCGGAGGGATCAGGAGGCTTTTGTCTAGGTACTGGAAGGTGCCAGCACAAGTGGCATTTTTCAATAGTGATCCCATTCAGTCGACTTCGACTACGTCGAACGTGAAAGACTGAAAGGGAACATCTCGGTTACGTGTGTAACCGTAACCTGGAAGAGGGAATGGAGATGTAGTCCCTTCGCCACTATTGCTGGACCACCGCTGACTCCGAGTTACGCTCGGCTCCTCAGCGAAAAAGAAACTAGTGCATGCATTCTCTTTCATATTTATACCCGCACCGCGGGGGCGGAGTGTGTGATGCAAATAACACACGCCAATTCCATTGGCTAGTTTCGATAGTTCTCGAAGATGACTGGCTCCCTGGTGTGATCCCATTCAGTTGATGTCGACTACATCTCTGTTCCCTCCTTCAGGGAACGAGGGTTACATACGTAACCGAGACGTTCTATTCTGTTTAACCCTCTGGGGTCGGCAATCACGCCGGTGTGATCTGCTCGCTTTTTTTCTTATCAGTGCTTTTTGATCTTACATATAAGTGTTACACATCATTCAAAACTGTTAAATGTCTTGTTTTATTTGTGTACACTCATAAAAACAAAATGTTGTGTTTTTCATAAAATGAAAAAATTAAATAAACCTCTCAATGTGAAGTTCATTCTGAAACGCGACAGAAAATGACCTATAACTCAGTGAATGCTTGTCACTGTGGCATGAAACATGTGTCTTTACGAAGCTTGAAGTCTCCATTTGTAAATTATGTAAATCATATCAAAAACAAATATTCTCTGTCTAAGTAATTTGTACGAAAGCAACGACATGTACAGTTTCTCCAGCTCGAGCTGATTAGCGCTAATGTGACCACACCCACACCCGCACGAGCTGTTCATATGCAAATGATCCACGTGGGGGAACGCAAAGCTGTTACCGCCCTCATCACATCAAAACAAAGAATCAGCGACTTCAGTACTGCTCTGCTTTTCATTGAGTTGTTTGTGATGTGCTGTTTACCTTGGATTTACCTCAGAAGAATTAGAAGAACACGATTTGATTCTGAGAACGATTTTTAAGGTAAGGCACTAGTAGCATGTTATTGTTGCATAAACTTTACATTTTAGCTACTAGTTAAACTGGTGCCAGACTACAATGTACGTTATGAAATGTGATTGTAAAAACATGAAGCCTAATGCTAAATGTATATAGGCCTACATGTACCACACGAGAATGTTATTATGTTCGATAATTAAACACAGCACGATATGACAGTAGGCTCGTATGAGTGTTTATTCATGGTGCATATTATAATGTTTAAACCTGTGTTTACTGTTAAATACTGTGTGGATATCTGCTCACACATAGATCTGTATAATATGGTAAGAATAATGTTTCATAGTTTGGATTGCTCCTGTCTGCCTTCCTGATCGATTTCTCCTGTCTGCCTTCCTGCCTGCCGTGAGTCTGTTTGCGTCGAGGCTGTAAGCCTCGTATTAGCTTCGTATTTCTTTCTGTTTTGTACCATCATTTACTTTCATTTCTAGTTGTTTATATTACTAAATACATTTTGCCCACCATCTCAGATTAACCTTACATCGCTAGCTTCCGTTATTGTTAGCACAACTCGCTAGCCTGTTAACGCGCCACCTGTGCGCTCATTTATTTATTTATTTTATCTCGCGCGCCCGCGCCTTCTGAGTTCATAAAAGCCCAGGTAAGTAAGAATCAGACAACAAACACGGTGAGTAATGTCTTGTCCTGTTATTGTCACCTGTGTCACATGTCATATGTGTAGTATAGCCTTCTCCGATGGCAATATAGGATTTATTTGTGATAAATGCAAGGAGACAGTCAGGCTGACGGAGAAGATTTCAGAACTAGAGACTCACATCCAAAACTTAATTGAGGATGGTAAGAATGCTAGATCTTTAGATAGTGTTTTGGATGCGCCTAGCATAGTAAACTCTTTACATGATTCGGTTCTGGCTGAAGTAGAGCCTGTGCAGTAGGGCAGATGGGTGACAGTTAGGGATCGTTCTAGTCGCGGATCAAAGAAGCACTCTTCCGTTCCGATTCCCATAACAAACCGATTTGCCCCACTCAGTGAAACACCCACTGAGAATTCTGTTGATTGTGCCCTGGTAATTGGTGATTCGATCACACGGAACGTGAAAATAGAGACACCAGCCACCATAGTCACATGTTTGCCGGGACCCAGAGCGCCTGACATCAAAGCAAATTTAAAAGTGCTGGCTAATGCTAATCGTAAATTCTCTAAGATCATTATTCATGTCGGCACTAATGATGTTCGACTCCGCCAGTCCAACATGACATCATGACTTTTGCGTAAACAGACACGCCACTTTCAAGTCAAGTGGCGTGTTATCTATACGCATTTTGAGATATCCGCGTGTATGCGTGTATGTCTACGCCATTAATGTCCAAGTGATTCCGCGTATATGTACACACCATTAAATTTCCGAGCGAAACGAAGCAAAATGTAGATCTACATCTGGGGAGCGATATTTTTTTCCCCCTAGGATGGCAGGGGAAGACTCATAAATGCTATTAACCCCAGTGACGGGTAGGTTTAGGGACGGGGTGGAGGTAGGTCATATATTTATATATACAGTAATAACGTTAAGTCAACTGCGTTCATAAACACGCTGAAAAGCGATTGTGCGTGTTGATAGCACGCCAAAAATGGAAATACGAATTGGCGTGTCATACACACGCAATTTTATGAGATCAGTCTGGCCAGTCAGAGATCACCAAAATTAATATTAAAGAGGTTCCTGAACTCGCAAGTATGATGTCAGGCACTGTAATTTGCTCTAGCCCCCTTCCTGTGCGCAGGATTGATGAGATAGTTAGCAGATTTACCTCACTGAATCGCTGGCTGTCTGAGTGGTGTCCGCATAATAATGTAAAATTCATAGACAATTGGAAAAAATTTTGGGGCAAGCCTGACCTGTTGAAAAGAGATGGTATCCATCCCTCCTAGGCTGGTGCTGCTCTTCTCTCTAGTAATTTGGCTCATAGTCTTAGAGATAAAACATGACAATCTGGGGCTCAGGTCAGGAAGCAGACAGACTGGCTAAACCGACCGTCTGCTAGTGGCCTCACGTCACCAAGGTCATATAAATCCCATCACATAGAGCCTCTTTCACCTAGATATCATCATATAGAGACTGTGTCTGTTCCCCGAATTTGGAAATCCAAAAAACGTCAGGTTAAAAATTTAATTGATGTTCAACAAATAAAAAACAGATATAATACAGATGAGCAAATGATAAAGCTTGGGTTGCTGAATATTCGATCCCTTACTCCAAAATCACTCATAGTTAATGATATGATTTTAGATTATAATCTAGATGTGCTGTGTTTGACAGAAACCTGGCTAAAACCAAACGATTACATTACTTTAAATGAGTCAACCCCACAAGATTACAGTTATAAACATGAACCTCGTCTGAAAGGCAAAGGGGGAGATGTTGCTGTAATTTATAGTAACATTTTCAAAACCACTAAGAAATCTAGTTTTAAATATACTTCTTTTGAAGTATTGGTGCTTAATGTAAAAATATATAGTGTAAACGATAAATCACATTTGAGAATTATGCTGGCTACGGGCCACCAGGGCACCATAAAGATTTTATCAAAGAATTTGCTGACTTTCTATCAGAATTAGTATTGGCTGCCGATAAAGTACTAATATACATGTAGATAATGAAAAAGATGCATTGGGATTGGCATTTAAAGATATTGTAAACTCAATTGGAGTTAGACAACACGTGTCAGGACCTACTCATTGTCGTAATCATACTCTAGATCTAATATTATCGCATGGAATAGATGTTGATGCCGTTGAAAGTCTGCAGCAGAGGGATGACATCTCAGATCATTATCTAGTCTCATGTAAATTACATTTAGCCAAGGCTGCAAAACCGACTCTGTGTTATAAATACATTAGACCTATAACTTCTGCCACTAAAGATTGCTTTATCAATAATCTTCCTAATCAGTTTCATCATCTCAGCATCCCGGATAGCTTAGAAGAACTTGATATTGCAACAAAAACTTTTAACTCTCTCTTTTCCAGCACTTTAGACGCAGTTGCTCTGTTGCGCTTAAAGAAGATTAAAGAAAATAGTCCAACGCCGTGGTACAGCGAGCACACCCGGGCCCTTAAGAGAGCAGCCAGAAAAATGAAGCGCAACTGGAAGAAAACTAAACTAGAGGTATTTCCGATTTCATGGAAAGAGAGCTCGATTGCTTACAGAGAGGCTTTAAAAGCTGCCAGATCTGCTTATTTTTCAACCCTATTAGAAGAAAATAAACATAATCCAAGGTATTTATTTGAAACAGTGGCTAAACTAACAAAAAAGAAAGCTTCAATCTCAGAAGTGTCCAAGCAACACAGCAGTGATGACTTTATGAACTTCTTCACTTATAAGATTCAGTGGCGGTTTTAGGCACGGGCGAACCGGGCAGTTGCCCGGGGCGGCATTCCTTCATGTCACATGGGGGGCGGCACGAGCAGTCAAAAAAAATCCTCTGTGCCGCGAAGGTTTTCCTATTTTTTGATCATTTCGATTCAATTATTGGCAATGGCGCCTCTCTTGCTGAGAAGGTGCCGTGCACAGAAGCGATGTCAAGGGGCTCTCCTGACGTATCGCATCTTTTGCGCACTCGAGGTCGTTATTTCAAATAGGCGCACGGGAAGCTCGCTCATAAACCTTTCAGTATGGGAGTGCACGTGCACCCAACCACGTTTTCTCTTCGCCGTAAATAAATCTTTTAGCAGAGCTACAGCAAGCGTTTTTCTGTGGTGGAAATACATTAGCTCCTAAAACTTCTTTGTCGTTGTGGAGAGCGCAGCGCATGGATGTATAGCAACGACAGCCATCGGAAAATCGGTCCGAATTTTACTATTAATAATAAAAGATAAACTACTGTGCATTATAAATGTCAGGAATGTATCTTTATTGACTCATTCTGTTTATAGAGATGAAATAGCATCTTTTAAATGCTGAAATATGAGGTTTATCTTTTTATAAAACCTTTTTTGTGTTAACCTTTTCTTAACTTTAATAGGTAACATAAAATACACTCTTTTAAAACAAATCTTTAATGTTATTAACTTGGTGAATTGATTTCATTGTATATTAGGCTTTTTGAACAAGATTCTGTGTATGTGATCATTTTGGTCACTATATTCATGAAATGAAAATGATCAACTTTAATTATGTGTTTTTACATAGCCTATAATATGCAAAGTACAATTTTCTATTTTCTAAATAATCTATGATTCTGTCCTATTCTCTGACATTTTAAGAGTGACATAGTCCTAGAAATGCTATTTTAGGTCTAAAACAGTTTGGATAGTTGTTAATATGAGAGCTTTTCGAAATTATTTAAGAGATAGCCTAAGTATTGTGTTACTAAATAAGTATCTCTCTGACCCTTTCACTTTTAAAAACTCCATTTCGTGACAAAGTATAGTTTAGCAAGTTATAACTAAAAGTGTGCCATGCATATCATTCAAGGCAGTAACCAATGCGTTAATGGTTCATCCCTTGAAAGTTAGATTAATCTAGCAAAATAACTGTGTCATTGGCTCGAAGGGGGTCTCGCCCTGGGTGTAATTCAAAGTAGAACCGCCACTGATAAGATTGATAATATCAGGGACAAAATTATAACTATGCAACCGTCTACTACAGTATCGCATCAGGGAGTGCATTGTAGTCTCCCTGAGGAAAATTTTTATTCATTTGTTGCTATAGGAGAGGAAGAATTCTGCAAACTCGTTAATTCATCTAAATCGACAACTTGTATGTTAGATCCTATACCGACTATGCTACTGAAAGAGATGTTTCCAGAGGTCATATATCCTCTTCTTAATATCATTAATTCTTCTTTGTCTCTAGGATACGTACCAAAAAACCTTTAAACTGGCTATGATAAAACTGCTTGTTAAAAAACCACAACTTGATCCTACAGAATTAGTCAATTACAGGCCAATCTCGAATCTGCCTTTTCTGTCAAAGATATTAGAAAAAGCAGTATCTTCACAACTGTGTTCCTTTCTAGAAAGAAATGATATCTGCGAGGATTTTCAGTCCGGATTTAGACCGTACCATAGCACTGAGACCGCTCTCATTAGAGTCACAAATGATTTGCTCTTGAGAACTTCTTCTTTGTTTCCAAACGCAATGACTTCAGTTTTGTCTTTGTTTAACTGAAGAAAGTGTTGGCACATCCAACTGTTTACTTCATCAATGCATTGGCAAAGGGAGTCAATGGGGCTGTAGTCGTTAGGCGATGGGGCTAAGTAGAGCTGTGTGTCGTCTGCATAGCTGTGGTAAGAGATTCAGTTCTTTCTCATTAGTTGGCTCATTGGGAGCATATACAGGTTGAATAGGAGTGGTGCAAGAATTGAGCCTTGAGGGACTCCACATGTCATGGATGTCCACTCAGACTTATGGTCTCCTATACTCACATAATAACCTATCCCTTCTAAGTATGATCTGAACCATTATAGGGCTATCCCAGAAAGCCCCACCCAGTTTTCCAGCCTGTCAAGAAGTATGTTGTAATCGACAGTGTCAAATGCAGCACTGAGGTCGAGTAGTACCAGTACTGATAATTTGCCTGAATCAGTATTTAACCTGTTAACCGTTGCCAGAGCGCCGGCGCACTGAAGCGTTTTTTTTTTTAAATAGTTCAAAGTTACTATCATGTTATTACCTTGACAAACTAAACATCATTAAAAAGATATAAGACTCAAGTTTTAGTATTTGACCACTATTGTATTCTAAGAAACTTGTAATGACAGTTATGTCTTAATTTGTGCTAGGAGTTATGTAATTAAAAAATGAGTCGATACCTTTAATATGAATTATGAGCGTCAGCCGCTCCCATTCCGAAAAAAAAACCTCCTGTGTCGTCGTCATGACAGCGCTTGACAAAACTACGTCCCTCAGGGCTTTTAGCTCAACAATGTGCAGATGTGGAGAAATATTGATAGATTCTCATAGGTTTACATCATATTTCTATAGACAGGAATAATGTTTATTGAATTTATACCCAAATGCGTTGATGTAAACATTATGAGCGCTGGATACTTTGATGTACTGTGTTTTCAATCCATACTGGCAGCCTGAGGGCGCCGGCGCTCTATGCACAGTATATAGTCCATATATGGAACACGCGAAGAAGTGCCATAATCATGTGACATTCCAGGAAATCCCTGACACAAACAAAGCTTCCAGAGATCGCTGTAACATGCAGATAAAGATGTTTTGAAGACAATACACATGATTGCAATGATATTTGATTTACCTGTGTTCTTTGAGCCTTGTCAGGTATTTTCATAATAATAGATTATATTTATAATGTAATGCTAATCGATATAGACTTTATCATTGTGCAGAATACTATAAAATAATATCTTTTCTGTCTTATTTTTTCATCTGCAGCCAAATCAGATCACAGAAGGTTATTTAAAACACTCGACTTGCGTTATAAAGTAAGTTTGGAGCACAAACATGGTTTTAATCTCATAAATTGTCGTGGATTGATGGTGTGCTAAGCTAACATGCTAGCTAGTTCTAGGTGCACCTGCCACCATGTTAGCTGTTATTTTTATGATTTTTTCTAAATATAAATGCTTACTGAAATGTTTCTTTTTTTCAAAAAGGGCATTTGATACAGTTTCAAATGTGAAGTGATAACTTTGATAAAAGAAAAAAGGGATTGAAACAGTGTGAATAGCCAGTCGTTAGTTATATTTTAGTTAATTTAGTTTTAGTTAGTTAATTATTATAATGCTGTTGGGTCCTTATTGTTGATAACCACTACACTAGATCAGCAACAACTCTCTAGAATGGTTATGGCAAGCCGTTTTATTGTCTTTTATTTAATATAAAAATCCCATTTTAATATTGTGATGTCTTCTTTTATTTGTGTACACTCATAATAAAAACAAAATGTTGTGTTTTTCGTAAAATAAAGAAAATAAACATGATGCGCGTTCTCCCGTCTCTCTCAATGTGAAGTTCATTCTGAAGAAAATGACCTATAACTCAGAAAATGCTTGTCACTGTGACATGAAACATGTCTTTACGAAGCTTGAAGTCTCCATTTTTAAATGATGTAAATAATATCAAAAACAAATATTCTCTGTTTAAGTAATTCGTATGAAAGCAACGACATGTACAATTTCTTCAGCCCGAGCTCATAAACTCTAATGTGACCACGCCCACACATGCACGAGGTGTTCAAATTCAAATATTCCACGCGAAGGAACGCAGAGCTGTTACCGCCCTCATCACCTCAAAACAACGAATCAGCGACTTCAGTACTGCTCTGCTTTTCATCGAGTTTAGAAGTGTTTGGTCTGTGCACCTTGGATTTACCTCAGAAGAATTAGAAGAACACAATTTGATTATGAGAACGATTTTTAAGGTAAGACACATAACGAATGGAAACGTTTGAGGTAACATATCATAATCCATATATTTTTGTCTAGTGTAGTGTTACTGAAGTGTTCCTTTTTAACGATGTATAGGCTGCCTGCTATCTATCTGTTATTATTTTATGCAGCCCTACACATAGGCTATAACAATGCACAACAAACTTGGTGTTCATATATATATTTAATAATAATTTTAACCAGAAAAATCTAAAATGTATTCCCAAAATCGTGCAGCCCTATAGTTTCTCTTGATATCAGCATGTTCACAGGTGTTTATTATTAATTTTTTTTACAGGGACCAGATGCCACTCCACCCGGAGTGTGGCCTCCTCTTGGGCTCTAACGCATGGCACCTCGCTAACAGATATCTGCAGATGTCTACAGAGCTGGAGGCTGGGCTACACCCAACACATTCGCCAGATTCTACAATGTCCTCCCCTGTACTCGCTTCAACCAGCCGGTACTAGGACCCACTCAGGTGTCTTCGCTTGCTCGCCATTCCACTCCACGGACTGGATATGTGCGATATTCTCCTCAGGTGAGCGTCACAAGCCCTGAGTTCCTCCAGCGCTGTTGACGTCAACGCCAGGGTCATGCCTCCGGCAGCTTTTGTGATTGGCTAGGTGCCGCCATGTGCATGGTTCCCCCTCTGGGTGACCCCCACATGTGTATTTCCACTTTAAGCCTCTCTGAGGATGTGTCTTTCCCTTTGCAAGCCACTCTGCCACCCCTGGGGTTGAAATATTCCACCCTGCGGCAGTGGCGTAGCCACGAGGCGGCCTGGGTGGGCCTAGGCCCCCTCATTTACATGTCCGGCCCCCTCAGATTTCTGATTGCTGAAAAAAAAAAAAATTAGGAGGCAAAATATTTTTTTAGTGATTGTGAATTAGTAGGCTACACTGCGCAAACCAAAGTAATGCCCACCGGATGAAGAAGGGTTTCCTCTCAGTCTCCACAGTACATAAAATATTTATTTAATTTTATTTTATTTTTCGTGTTCGCATTTATGAGGAAAAAACAATGTTATGGACGTGTTTTAGTGGAAAACAAAAAAAAGCTCTGAAAGCGGCACTAAAAGATGCTTTAAAACGTTCACAGACACATCAAACAGAAAGCACAAAACCTTTCTTTAACCTGAATTTCGTTTTGTATTAATTGTATCTTAATTTTAATCAATGTTTCATCAACCAATTGCCTGGATTAAATATAGCAGACGATATATAAGAAACGGAGGCGCCGGCGCGTGAACTGGAGCGCGTCTCATAACTGAACAGAAACTCAGCATATAAGATAGTCTACTTGCCTCACATGTCTACTTTTAAACAGAACAATTCAAAACGAAAGAAAACAGACTACAGACTGCTCTCTGCTTATGTAATCCTTATGAAATGTGCATTTTTCTAATTCTCTCTGGCGCGTTCACCTACTGAAGATCGCGAGTCAGCATCGTCAACTTCATCTTAGCCGACAAAGAAAACACTTGTTTATTAATAAACAATTAAAATATATTGCTATATTTTACATATTCATAATCATTACTTTTGCCGGTTCTTTGTGACAGCTTTTAGGTGCTTTATTGGCAGCGCCACCCTTACATGTCAGAGTCGCCACCGCATCACCAGAATAGGCATGTATAGCCTATATAAAATTCTGGCTATATATATATATATATATATATATATATATATATATATATATGTTGCCCCCTCATTTAAAGACGGGTCCCCCCAAAAATAAAATTCTGGCTACGCCCCTGCCCTGCGGTCTGGACACCCCAGTGTTCTCCATATGCATCAATAATTAAAACAGTTTAGAATAAAGAAATTAAAATAATCAAAACAAATAAGAATACTTAAAACAGTTTAGAATAAAAAATAAAATAAAGTACAGTAAAAACAGTCGGACGAACAGTGGCACAGTGCTCATTCAGTAAATGCATAGCTAAACAGATGTGTTTTGAGTCTGGATTTGAATGTGACTACTGCAGGAGCACATCTGATCTCCTCTGGAAGCTGGTTCCAGCTACGGCTGGCATAATAGCTAGAAGCAGACTCTCCGTGCTTAGAGTGAACCCTTGGTATTTCTAGCTGATGTGATCCTAATGATCTGAGTGATCTGTTAGGTTTATATTCAGTGAGCATATCTGCAATGTATTTGGGTCCTAGGCCATTAAATGATTTATATACCAGTAATAATACTTTAAAATCAATCCTAAATGTAACTGGGAGCCAGTGTAAAGACCTGAGGACTGGTGTGATATGTTCATATTTTCTGGTTCCGCTCAGAATCCTGGCAGCAGCGTTCTGTATGAGCTGCAACTGTCTTATGGTCTTTTTAGGAAGGCCAGTGAGGAGTTCATTACAATAATCCACTCTGCTGGTGATAAAAGCATGCACAAGTTTCTCCAAGTCTTGACTTGAAACAAAGCATCTAATTCTTGCAATATTTTTCAGGTGATAGTATGCTGATTTAGTTATTGCTTTGACATGACTACTGAAACTAAGGTCTGACTCTGGAGACACACCAAGATTCCTGACTTGATTTTTAGTTGTTAGACCCCTAGCGTCAAGGTATGCATTCACCTTGAGAACTTCCTCTTTGTTTCCAAACGCAATGACTTCAGTTTTTTCTTTGTTTAACTGAAGAAAGTTTTGGCACATCCAACTGTTTACTTCATCAATGCATTGGCACAGGGAGTCAATGGGGCTGTAGTCGTTAGGCGATAGGGCTAAGTAGAGCTGTGTGTCGTCTGCATAGCTGTGGTAAGAGATTCAGTTCTTTCTCATTAGTTGGCTCATTGGGAGCATATACAGGTTGAATAGGAGTGGTGAATTGAGCCTTGAGGGACTCCGCATGTCATGGGAGTCCACTCAGACTTATGGTCTCCTATACTCACATAATAACCTCTCCCTTCTAAGTATGATCTGAACCATTTTAGGACTATCCCAGAAAGCCCCACCCAGTTTTCCAGCCTGTCAAGAAGTATGTCGTGATCGACAGTGTCAAATGCAGCACTGAGGTCGAGTAGTACCAGTACTGATAATTTGCCTGAATCAGTATTTAAGCGAATATCGTTTATTATCTTTATGAGCGCTTGAAGACAACTTTTTCAATGATCTTGCCTATGAAAGGAAGATTTGAGATCGGTCTATAGTTGCTTAATATAGTCTTATCCAGATTGCTCTTTTTCAAGAGGGGCTTGACAACTGCAGTTTTCAGGGAGTTTGGAAAACTACCAGAAAGAAGACTTTTAGGAGATCTGCTTCTAAACTGTTTAACACACTTTTGAAGAAAGATGTGGGAAGTGCGTCAAGGGCGCAGGTGGATGCTTTAATGTTTATGAGCTGTTTAATTCATCAAATTTAATTAAGATTAAGATAAATTAACTACAACAAAAGTAATTTTTAAAACAAAATCCATACAATTATCCCATGTTGAAACCCCTAAAAGGCTCTATATATGAAGTGCCTGACAGAACCCTTTTCTTATTAGAGTGTACTATTCTGTCCTGTGAGAAGGAACCGCATTGGCTTTGATTGTCCCAGAGCTATTTTTTCCAAGCGTCAAGCATCACTTTATGAGTCTCATTATGACTTAACCAATGATTAGTCAAACTCTGAGTGGTAATACATGTGAGAGTATAATAACAATACTAATAAAAAAAAAAAGATTTTAAATGGGGGGAAATAATGTTGGTATCATTGGCCTATCATTGCAGTTAGCCTCTCCAAAGAACATGTGCATGGGTAAGTGGTGCTAAAATCCCTATAAATATTACTCAATGGTTGCAGTGATTGCCAAGCGAGTTTCATTTTGCAAAAGAGTGTGTTAATATATTCATTTGCCAACTCTGACAATGAATTCTGATCATGCACCGGGTCTCTAGTGAGGACGGTTCTAGATGAGTAAATGAATATGTACCTGCATATATTGAATGCTGATTTCAGCTGCTTAGTCAGGCATCATCTCTCAAGGTGAAGCCCGCGAAAAACCATCAGCTGAGACTTCAGCTGCGCAATTAAGGGGTTAAGCCACTTTTGCTTGTGGGTGAAAAATTGAGGATATAAAATAAAGAAATTAACAACATATTCAAGATATGACGATTTGGGGGTTTCATAATAAAAATAATAGCGTTAAGGATACAACTGTGGGTCACATTAGTAGGGTTTAAAATATAAGAACTTAAATTAACCCTAAATGTATTCACAAAATAAATAGGCAGTACTGTTGGGTCCTTGTTGTTGATAACCACTACACTAGATCAGCAACAACTCTCTAGAATGGTTATGGCAAGCTGTTTTATTGTCTTTTATTTAATATAAAAATCCCATTTTAATATTGTGATGCCTTTTATGACTTACAATGCACTATTAGATATAAAAACATGTTAGAGCTTGTTTCTTGATGAAGGTTGTTTTAATAGAAAAATATTATGAATAGTTTGGTGAATATTGTAGTTAATGCTGCAATCACATTCACATAACTTAATATTAATCTCTAAAGTGACAAATTAAGTAACTGACTCCCAGGTTCCCTCGGCAACTTATGATGTGTCAGTAATTTGATAAGTTTACTATAGTGATTTTTCGATGTCTCTCAGATAGACAAGTTTATGGTCTTTGATTTTACTACGAAAGTTGTTAATAGTTTGTGACGTCTAAAGAAATGAGTACATTTCAATGGGAACCAAAATTGCAATTAACTTTATCAACTGGCTTTGCCAAATGGCATTTGGTCTATAAAAACTGCTCCTGTATACCCTAGTGAAGTTTTGGCTGTCACCTGCCGGAAGATATATCAACCAAGCTTCAGTGGAGATTACGGACAAATACTGCAGATCTATGACATTCTCTCTGGCTATGAACATATGCAGTTATTAAAGCTCAGCAGACAGGTGCTCCATCAGTCTCTACTTGGCCAGAGGGTGTCATGGTCCCAACCTGACAAAGAGAGAGAAAGAAATAAGAGCTGTGTACTTGATGTATTTATGCTCTGCAAGTCATACTTTTCATACAGGGCTTTTTCTTCATATCACGCATTATAGATCTACTAACATGATCTTTATAAAGGTTTTTAAATGACAAAACACATTTACTTACATGTATTTGACAATCGGAATATCAGGTAGTTGATGACATAGCTAACAAGTTTGTGAATATTTTGAATAAAAAGGGAAAAAGGAAATACTCTGTCATACAGCGCTATTGGAGATATACACGTCACCATGGAAATAATAGGGTGATACGTTCTAAAATAACGGTCGCCTTAAAAAACTCACGCTGGGGGGTCAGCTAGAATATTTTAAACTCAAGTGTGAAAGGGTTAATTAAATGAGTGATCTCCACAAAAAAATTCTGGTTTGACCTGCCATACTGTAACACTTCAAATCAAGTCAGTGCAACAGGGTTACAAACCTTTACGCTGAAATGACTTATCACTTTTTAGAAGTACAGGTGCAGATTTCGTCAAAATCTGAAGACCCAGAACTGTTGGTCTAAGAATCAGGCTGCCTGTTTTAACTGGAACAGAGAAATTGCTTAATTTATTACAGCATTCATTTGTGTCCAAATAGCTGTTCAGGTCCATGTAATTCTTGCAAATTCCCTATAATGCTGAAACCAATTAGTGGTTCAGGTGATTATAACCTTAACATTTTGGAAACAGACAGCTTAATGTGAGATCCAGACTCAGACCAAATTTATATTATTCTTCTCTATGTTCAACCTATAGATCAGAGTGATGTATTTGATTTCACCATTAAAATACTGTGGATATAGCAACATGATGTGTTACAATGTTCGCTCTTTTGGGCAGATCTGTAATGATTTGGTTTTGACAGTGTGACTGTAATAATCAAATACACGTTGTGGATTGACAGACTTTCAATGACAGTGTGAATCATACATGTTTGTTGTGCACTCAGTTTTATTGCTGGATGTTTGACAGCAGCAGGCCAAGTGCTGAAAGACAAGAGCCGTGTCAAAGAATGGATAGACTTTAGTGTTCATGTAATCAGTGCACACCTCAGAGATTGATCTGGGTTAGACCTCACAACACTGCTACAAGATAAACCACACAAGGAGCCTCATTTGTCATTCTGGATAAGAAATTGATAAAGGGAGGGAGGAGAGAACAAGAGAGAGAATGTGAGCCAGATAGAAAGCAAAACAGAGGTGGAGAAAGACTCAGTGCTGCCACGTTCCAGAAAACAGTCTTTGTCGCTGTCATTTATCACTGAGAAAGCCTACAGCATGTTATTCTGAGCTACGAGCAGTCAGGCTGTGTCAACAGACAAATTAATTCTATTTTATAAGACTTCTGGTCTATGGTTATAAATCTCTCATTGAGATGAAGCCGAGAACTTCTTAAGGTCACATTTGTCACAGAGTTTTTTGAATCCTAATTTCTTGATTTGACCTAATGTTTGCATCCAATACCAAGCATCAGGCACCTATTTCAGTCCATTAAGTGTAGGCTATCTGGCATCAGAAAGATTAATGTGTTAATATACTCGAAAGTGTGCTATCCAGATACAGGCAATAGAACAAGCAAGACCGGAGGGCTAAAGAACTGGCTGGGTAATAACGGTAAAATCACAGAGCAAAAACTTATGCAAGTACTTACTTCTACGTACTGTGCAAGAAAATATACAGTTTAGCACTTATTTCACATTGTACTATTCTTTGTGTGTGCATATTTGCAAACATCTTCAGCATCTTGGCCAGTGCTAGAACACAAGCAAATGATCTGAAGGTGCAGACCAGCAGTCAATCAACAAAACAATCACAAATCAACATTAGAATTAAATGCACCCGGGTGTGTTCTTGAACCCTAATCGCTATGTATGGCAAATAACATGTTGAGAAGTTTTTGTGTCTCTAAAGGCGGGCATAAACTGTGCGATTTTCATCCGATTTTGAGACGAATTCTGACTCGTGCGACTCTTTTTTGGGCCGGGCCGATTTTCAGCTTTGTCGTGCGTCGCTTGTGGTGCAGTGTTCGTGCAGCGTACAGGGAGAAACGAGAGGCGATTAACCTCTCCCGACCGGCAATCGGATGGTTGGATGAATTTCTGCCATGTCAGAAATTTTGGTCGCTCCTCGTTTCTATATCTTTTATTATCCTCACAGCACGTTGGTTATAAGGTGATGCACTATGAAATTATTGCGTGGCAAATTAATTATAATAGCCTATCAATTTAATAATAAAAGCCTCGGCCTTCCCTATAATACTAATAATACTAATAATAATTGAATGCATAAATTGGAAATGCTAAATCATCTTGATATTGATAGCTGATGCTTGTTTTGACAATATTTTTGGATACACAATCACCTATTGGCGCAACCTGGCACGGGGGTTTATCGCGCATATTTCACATGTGTAGTGTGAGCAGTCAAGTCGTAGCTCGACGTTCGGACCGTATAGTGTGAGCACATAAATCCTGAGCTTCGGCTTTACATCGCATGCGATTTACTCGTACAGTGTGAGTAGGTAACCTTTCTGAAATCGCAAAGACATCGCACAGTGTATGCCCGGCTTAAGCTGCACCGCAAAGCAAGTGCCACACCCCTCTTAGCCTATTAATTTCCCTGTTAATCTCTTGCTCCACCCACCCAAGCTCAAGCCAATTAGGACTCTATTAGGCTTTATTAGCTGCAAATGTGCCCACAGCGTCTTCCTTCTGTTGCACCTGGATGTTATGTGCAGAGGACTGAGTTTTGATCACTCAGTGCGTAATTGATCATGTAAGTGCCTTTGTTTGATATTTAAAGATTATTTTGTATGACTTAAGTTGGGCCTAAATGTGTTTATTTTCATGCTTGCTATATTTCCTGCTTGGGCAGGTGCTTTAGTCATTTAAATGTGTATTTGATACGGATGGGCAAATGAAGCCTTGTGAAGCACTGAGACTTTCCACTGAATGTTTCGGGAAAAGATTCAAAGCATCAAGAGTATCAAAAACAGTGCCATCTTGTGTCCATTTAGCACAAATAAAAGCCTGACAATGCTAAATGTTCAGTTTTCTAATAATATAATTCACACATTAAAGTATGGCAATAAATTAAATGTAACAATTATATTGATACTAATTAGAAAAATACCAACAGGGTTGCTTGATGCAACTAAATGTTGGTCTAATTGTTTTATGGTTTCTATGCTATTTATGTGTCAGAATATATAATCATGTAACATAGCCTATAGGCTTATTTATAAAAAAAAAATAAAAAATATTAGTAAATGGACTTTAACTTCCAAAAACCTAGATAGTTGGTAGTGGACCAAAGTAGTGGTCTGGGTTCAAACATTCCGACATGCAAAGTGGAGCATTCACGTGACTGAAAAGAAAGTGAGGCTTCGTTTTTCGTTGATCACGTGTTTCTCTGAAAACAATACTCGCTCTGGCATGGAGCTTCATGAAAAATTGCACTGCGTACTCGATATGTGTTTTGAAGCTTCAGTGTCAAATGTAACATCATAAGTATTTGATGAGTTTATAATATGAGTAGATGGCCTCATGTATTGTTTTAATTTCCTGTGAATTCAATGTAACATTGGTAGTTACCTTGTATCTAATTTGGCATTGTTTATTGGAAACTAAAACACTGTATTTCTGTTCGTTTGTAGAAACAAAACGCACACACATGCATACAGACACATACAATACCTGCTTGGATGTGAAATAAAGACTTCCATCAGGGGTGTGATTCTTCCGGATAAATCCGAAAATCCGGCTTTTCCGACCTGAAAATTATGCTCTCGTAAATCATCATGCAAATCAAGCATTCTAGAATCTTTGGTTCTTACCATGATTTCTATTTCTATTAAAAATAAATTAAAATTTGGCGGCCACCAAAGCGAATTTTTATCCCGCCAAAGCCTTATTTGATCGGTGAGTGACGTAGATGACTGACTGCTGCGCTTGTGTACGAGCAGAGAGAGAGCCCCTCCTCCGGCCGTGCACGTGCACTTTCACCGTCTTCAAACTGTCTTGCTCTCCCTCGCGCATATTAAAGGTGCTCTAAGCGATGTTGGGTGACGTCACTTCTTGTTGACGTTCGAAGTATTGTCAAACAAAACGGAGGCTAGCTAGACCCTCCCTCCTCCTCATCCCGTCCCCTCCCCCTGTAGTTTTACTGATACCTCATTCAAGGTGTAATGTCGCCAAGTTAGATAAATGCTTTCATATAATGCAGAAAAAGAGAAACATTACCAGAGAAACAAGATAAAACGTTTCACCACCTGAGGTTATAACTTTAGCTCCCATTCAAGGATGCAATAATGCCAAGATAACGTTAGCGTCGCGTTTCCCACCGAGCATAAACAACGGCTCCGTCGTAAACAAATTTAGTCAAAGTTGTCAATAGTAGTCAAAGTTGTCAACATGGTAAAATGAGAAATCAAACACCATGGAAATGACAGGTATGTATTATGTTTCAGGAATGGCACACCGTAATGTGACTGTTCAAGTCTCTGTCTTTAGATCACTGTGCTCAATAATGTGCTTTTTTGTCCTTTGTTGTGTATCTTTTATGTTGTGTTGTAAATAAATCCAAACAATCAAAATGCCATTCTTTTCTAAATCTCTCCTCATTCTTTGTGCAATGTTCCTCATAAAGATAGGGCCTGATAGCACCTGATAGGGCCATTATGGGAGGATCTTTGTCTTTCAGAGGTGTGAAACATATCAATATTCATAATGATTCATGCCCTCCTCGCATAGAGCTTTCTTACACAAAACATGTCTTACAAATTTTAAATCAATATATTGTTTTATCTGAATGAGTATGATTTTCACATAGTTTTGAAGCAAATATTCTTGGCTACGTGATACAATTTTCCAAAGTCTTGTCAAGAAATAATCAGTATGGGTCATAGCCACGGGAACATATTTTATCAGGGGGGTGCTGGGGGCGGGGCTTAATGGGCGGGGCTTGATAGGCTCGGCAGTACTATGGTAGAGTATTTTAAACAAAATCCTAATATTAAACAGCCCAAACAAAAAGATGAACACACAAATTAATTAGAACAGAGTTATGTGAGAACACTCTGAATGAATGATAAATTTTAAAAAGCACAGCATACAAATCTGCATCTTACCTTATGATAGGCTACTCACTCGGTGCCGGTTCATACAGAAAGCATAATCTTTCAATGTGAAAACGCAAGACGCCAAAGTGGGCATGTGGAACGGGAGAAAAATGCAAGGTCTCAAGGCGCATTTTCGTTGAACTTATTTTAACTTGAGTGCTGCGTTTTGAGAATGCTGTGTCATGCGCAAGACGCGAGCGCAACAGTTAACTGTTGCGCTCACACTGAAAAACATTGGAAAAGTAGCAGAGGGGAATGGAAAAACACGTTCTGTGTGAACAGCCCCTAATGCCAAAGAATGCTTTAATCAAGACATCTATATTTAGTTTTTTCACATGCATTAATGAGTGTCAAATCAGTTCTGAAGATGCTAGTCCTCAACCAGTACGTTACTCACTCCATGCGAGATCGGCTTTTGCCTTATGATATATTCATTTCTTTTAAAGTCATAAAGCCATATTCGACAACATATAAAATGAAATAATCTTAAGAGTAATTTTATAACGGTAGAAGTTGTTCTTAAAAAACATGTTGAAAAACAAAAAGTTATTTAAAGTCATGTCATCTTAAAGGGGACCTATTATGCCCTTTTTCACAAGATGTAAAATAAGTCTCTGATGTCCCCAGAGTGTGTATGTGAAGTTTTAGCTCAAAATACCCCACAGATAATTTTTTACAGCATGTTTAAATCGTCACTTTTTGGGGCTGAGAAAAACGCACAGTTTTAGTGTGTCTCCTTTAAATGCTAATGAGCTGTTGGTTCACGCACAGGGGGCGGGGCCTAACCAGCTCGCGCTCAGTGAACAATCTCAACTCATGGAAAGATGATAATATCAAAACAGAAACTCACAGTAACAGTGTTCATTTCGACTCGGACAATAATGCCTACAGAGTCAGAGAATATATGATGTATGGAGTTGGAACAGGTATAGTTTATTTTAATTACGATTATAACCTATGTGTCATTGATTGTATCCACTATAAATACAAGCCTACTGTAGGACCATGTCTGAATGATGACACAAAATATACTGATGAGTTTAATAAAGTTTATTGTATGTCACACAAAAGAATAAGCGTCAGTTTTACTCCAGAAAATCACTGTAAGGGCTGAGTAAACAGTATAAGAAGTGCACAAATTTCGGTAGAGTTGAGGGAGCATTCTTCAAAGACAAAATTAACCCGCCTCGTCTTCAGCGGGTGGCTCAGATTTCAGGAGTAAATAGAGAGAGCTGTGTGAATGAATAGGCCTACATCCAGCCACAACACCTTCAACGCTTGGGAGACATTCTCATCAGTGCAGCAATGGCGGATGTGTACAACTCATAGACAGTGACAGTAAAAGAAATGGACACAGCGACCCCATAGATTTCAACGGAGAAAGTTGAAGCCCATAAAAGCACTTACTTCCTGATAGCCAAGCGCACTGCGCAGGCTCAAACTGAGCTTGACGACGTAGATGTCACGTGAGCAATCGTTCTGACCTTCTAGTAGCTGTGCCGAGACAAATCTGAATTGAAATCTGAAACAAATCTGTTGTTGAAATCCCGTTGCTTTTATGAACTCTCTATCTATAGGCTTCTCCCTTGACTTTATGCCTCCATGTCCACCCGATTGCCTCATAGACAGTAAACGATTGCCTACGAGCTTCTACTTCTGTCTATACGGTAATTTCTCTACTATGCGACAGAGAGTCGCGTGTTATGACGCAATCGTTAGCCTATTTTTTCAAAAACGGCTTGTACGGGACTATAACGTAAGATACAAAGTAATGGAGCCTTTTATCCATTGTCCCGTTTCTTTAGAAATAAATAATGGACAAATTGAGTCTTTGGACGCCTCAGATGTAAAGTTATTCGCTGTCAAAGTGACGCCAAAATGAATGGGAGTCAATGGGATCCTAACAGTAGGTGATAGCCAGCTACAATGGCGGCCCCCAGAGGAAGCTTCAGTTTCCGGCGGATGGATTACCCCCTTGGTACAACTTGCTGTGAACTCGATCAGGGCGAGTCTAAGTTAAAACGGCAGTGTCTGTCAACACTCGTGGGCGGGGCCTGTGGCTTTAGTGACGTCACTAAAGCCGCATTCTGAAAACAGGTCGTTGGGAGACACTGCTTATGATTTATGAGGATTAAAAAAAAAAGGAGTGAGTGGATTTTTATCACTGTAGGGTGGTTGTGTACATACACTGCCAACACACATTTATGTCCAAACACCATACAAAAGTGCATTTTGCATAATAGGTCCCCTTTAAATTGCGAACCCTGCGGGCTCGACTCGAAGCGCTAAAGACCGAAGCCACCGTGCCGCCCTTTGTCTCGCCGCGTAAGAAAAAGCGCCGCTCACAAAGGCTGCCAGAACCAGCGTTGGATGTGACTGTCTCGCCGGAGCCTCTCCCTTGAGCCTCGCTTTCACCATCCCCGCCCCCACCGGACGCGCAGTTGCCGCCGAGCGGCCGCATTGCTGCCATCTCGGACGACGAGGCGGAGGAAAAGGGCTGCTGTT
Source organism: Tiaroga cobitis (assembly GCA_030578255.1). Taxonomy (NCBI): domain Eukaryota; kingdom Metazoa; phylum Chordata; class Actinopteri; order Cypriniformes; family Leuciscidae; genus Tiaroga; species Tiaroga cobitis. The sequence continues at coordinate 41,505,856 of CM060608.1, read as the reverse complement.
CCCTCATGGCTTCGGACAGCGAGGAGTGGTCAGGCCCTCCCCGCCCCCTCTCACCGACGCGCAACTGCCGCTCACGAGCCGCATTGCAGACGCGCTGAATGGGGACGCGCCGCTGACAGCTGTGCCAACCGCTCTTATCTGCTCGCGCTAGTAAGCTTGTGTCTTTTACCCCTGTGGCTCAGTGGTGAAACACAAAGTTTTTCGCGCCAGAGACCCGTGTTTGATCCCGGCTCTCGCAGATAATTTTATGCAGCGCTGAGCTCGCGGCCAGCTTTCTACGTGCACAAAAGCTTTGACGCTCTTATCTGTTTCAAGTGTAGTAGGTGCCCACACCCCAGTGCTCACCCCTACATAAACACAGCATTTTCACAGAGCCCACTCTCTTAAGCTGGCAATGCCGCTAGAGTGTTATCTGTAGCAGATGTGCCCACGTATCCGTGCCCACATCTACTATCTGCCCGCTCTATTACACGGCCAAGTCGCATGCTGTTAAACGTGTGGGTCATCAGTTAAACGTGTGGGAGACCTTCACGCGCTGTCTGTCAGCGCCACGTGTCTTGAGTTTGGTCCAAATGACTCAAAGGTCATTTTAAAGCCTAGACACGGCTATGTCCCCAAAGTGATCGGTACTCCTTTCAGAGCACAGGTTAAGTCGCAGGGTTATTTCCCTATCGGCTCTGCCAGCATCCGATAGCGAATGCGACGCCAATCTCCTCTGCCCAGTTAGAGCACTGAGATTGTATACTGCGCGCTCTGCCTCTTTCAGACGCTCTGAGCAGCTTTTCGTTTCGTTCGGAGGGCGCACTAAAGGTCTCGCCGCCTCGAAACAGACACTGTCTAGATGGATAGTGGACGCTATTGCTGCTGCGTACGCGTCAAAAGACCTGCCATGCCCGTTAGGCATTAGGGCTAACGCCCCCCCCCCCCCCCCCCCCCCCGGGGCTCATGCTGTGGATGCTGGGCGCGCACGCCGTTGACAATGGGTTCCCGTAGCGGAAGCTAGCTTACGCAATACGAGAGAACCTCTCGTAAGAGAACGAATCGGTTACCTAACGTAACCTCGGTTCTCTCTAGATGAGGGAACGAGTATTGCGTACCCTGCCGTGCTTGCGCCACGAGCGACTTTCGCTTCATTCAATGAAAACCAGGGAGGCAGCCTGTGAACCGCGTTAATATACACTCTGGCCACGCCCATTCTGGCGGGCTATAATGCTATGAGGGCGCGAGCGCCTCTCATTGGACGCGAGTTCATTCGAGTTCGTCCATAGGCTGCAGCAGTTTGCCGCAGGCCAACCAATGAGCTCGCTAGCTAGCCCGCTCAAGGTCTGAAGTTGCGGCACTGCGTTGACAATGGATACAAAAATTAAGGATAATTTTTTGGCTTCAATATTTCAGAAAAGATGAATCTTTCCTGTAGCGTAAGCTAGCTTACGCAATACTCGTTCCCTCATCTAGAGAGAACCGAGGTTACGTTAGGTAACCGATTCGTTTGCACTGGTAATTATGATGAAAGCATTTGTGAGAGTGCAGAAATCGAGTTGCAATGTCTGTCATCGGCTACAATGCTCATCAACTTTTCATGCCACAGGAGTAGATCTAAATATAATTAAAAATAATCAACACTTTTTATGATTAGTTAATCTTGACAGCTGTAATGGTAAAAACATAGTAAAAGATTTAGAGAGAGTTCCACAAGTAATACTTATTTCATATGCAAAGATGTTAGCCAACCAGCAGTGGGCGTTTGGAGACATTGGCCCTGTCCCAAATGGCACACTAAACACTTGCGGTCTTCCTACGAATCCGCACTTTCTTAACGTAACGCCGCTTTGACTGTCGGGAAGAAGTCTGCAGCAGAGCTTGCATCAGTGTGGGCTCAGCAAAAGTGTGCATGGAGCATTTTAAAGTTACATAAGCATAGAACTGTAGCTGTAAATGTGCTGAATGGTGATGTATCAGTGTGTCAGTACAAATAAAAAAAAAATGCATGTGCTAAAACACTTTCAGTATGAATATGAATGATATAATATTGCCATTTGACATACCATGGCTGCATTCCAAACCGCATACTTCCCTACTATTTAGTATGGGAAAAAGAGTAGGCGAGCGAAAAAGTATGTATGAATCCAAAAGAGTAGGCGAGAATTACCTGGGTGACGTAGTAATTATCGCGAGATTCGGACTTAAGTGCGTTCGAATATGCCTACTTTCCTACTATATAGTAGGCGAAAACAGCATGTGTGTCACAGTGTCTGGTTGTGTTTCCCTGGGTTATCACTAGAGGTCCTCGTGTTCACGGTGTCCTTCACTATTGACTACAATTCCCAGCATTCTGTTCTGCCACTTATCTGATTATTGCACTCAGCTGTTTCCCGTCACCTTGTTAGTTCTGTGTGTATATATGCCCTGTCTGTGTTAGTGTTTGTTACGGAGTCCTTGTTTTTGTCCCCACACTTCCGTTCATGTATCTGCTTGTTTCTTGTTTGTTTCTGGATTGCCTTATTGGATTTTTGACCCTTGCCTGGACTGTTGTGAGTACGGATTACCCTATATTAAATACTGCTATTGGATCTTACGTCTCTAGTGTGTGTGTCGTGACAGAAGGACGTCAATGCAAAGATCCAGCGGTATGGGGTTTCGTATCCTTCCCCCCAGAACGGCGAAGGAGAGGAGGGGAAGAGTTCAAAATTTAATGACCCTTCGACAGCAGGGCCAGACGGTGAGTTGTCTGGCTCAGAAGTTTTGGACTCTCTCTAGAGGTTTGGACTATAAGGATGCAACATTGAAAAACTTTTTTAACGTCTGTCTCGATGATCCATTGCCTGGGTGGGAGATGAAGGGGCTGGAGATACTGGATTTTTGGGGGTTTACCAGCTATTTAATTCATCGGAGCCAGTGGGATGTATCGGAGCCTCGCCATGCCGATGCCGTCCCGAGTCCGGTGGTCCCAGTTCCGGTGGTCCCAGTTCCGGTGGTCCCGAGTCCGGTGGTCCCGAGTCCGGTGGTCCCGAGTCCGGTGGTCCCGAGTCCGGTGGTCCCAGTTCCGGGGGTCCCGAGTCCGGTGGTCCCAGTTCCGGGGGTCCCAGTTCCGGTGGTCCTGAGTCCGGTGGTCCCGAGGCCGGGGGTCCGGAGGCGGAGGAGGAGGAGAAAGGCCTTCTCAACGACTTGTCCGGTGGCTCTTAACCCAGAGACCATTCCAGAGGTGACTGCCATCCTTGACGCGCCGCCCAGTCGCCCTGCTTTGCCGGCCCCGCCCGAGCTGCTCGCCTTGCCGGCCCCGCCCGAGCTGCTCGCCTTGCCGGCCCCGCCCGAGCTGCTCGCCTTGCCGGCCCCGCCCGAGCTGCTCGCCTTGCCGGCCCCGCCCGAGCTGCTCGCCTTGCCGGCCCCGCCCGAGCTGCTCGCCTTGCCGGCCCCGCCCGAGCTGCTCGCCTTGCCGGTCCCGCCCAAGCTGTTCGTCTTGCCGACTCCGCCAGTGTCTGTTCCTGAGCCGGAGCCAGTGTCTGTTCCCGAGCCGGTGGCTGTCCCTATACCGGTGTTGGTTCCTGAGCCTCCGCCGTGGCCGTCTGAGAGGTCTTCTCCGCCGTGGCCGCCCGAAGGGTCTTCTCCGCCGTGGCCGCCCGAAGGGTCTTCACCGCCCTGGCCGCCCGAGAGGTCTTCACCGCCCTGGCCGCCCGAAGGGTCTTCACCGCCCTGGCCGCCCGAGGGGTCTTCACCGCCCTGGCCGCCCGAGGGGTCTTCACCGCCCTGGCCGCCCGAAGGGTCTTCTTCGCCCTGGCCGCCAGATGGACTTTGTGTTTTCCCCTGGATGCCGGTAGACTTTTTGTTTTGCCCTGGTCCCCGGTTAAACCCTCACCCCTTGTTCCTGTCTCCCTGCATGGTCCTGGCCCTCCCATCCCTCCCTCGGATCTTCCACGTTCCACCTTACTCTTGGACTCTTGTGTTGTCTTGTTTTCTGTCATGGAGCGTCTGGTAGCCGCTCCGTAGAGGGGAGGTTCTGTCACAGTGTCTGGTTGTGTTTCCCTGGGTTATCACTAGAGGTCCTCGTGTTCACGGTGTCCTTCACTATTGACTACAATTCCCAGCATTCTGTTCTGCCACTTATCTGATTATTGCACTCAGCTGTTTCCCGTCACCTTGTTAGTTCTGTGTGTATATATGCCCTGTCTGTGTTAGTGTTTGTTACGGAGTCCTTGTTTTTGTCCCCACACTTCCGTTCATGTATCTGCTTGTTTCTTGTTTGTTTCTGGATTGCCTTATTGGATTTTTGACCCTTGCCTGGACTGTTGTGAGTACGGATTACCCTATATTAAATACTGCTATTGGATCTTACGTCTCTAGTGTGTGTGTCGTGACAATGTGAAGGAAGCAGTACGTTCGAAACATCAGTATTCATAAAAGAGTAGGCGGGGAGTTCCCGAATGGCTTACTGCTTATGCCCAGATTTTTGAGTGCTCGTCCGATGGATACTCTTCTATCCCAGGAGGCCACGCGAGAGGATACGTCATTATCAAACATCACGGAGATCAGCGACGCGGGGGTTTTCAAATGTGAGTAAACACGGTTCCTTGTCGTATGTGTTAAACTACTAAAGAGTAAACGTTTTAACTGTTCAAGGTGTAAAGGAGGTATAGTATAGTATAGTTGTGATTTAGCTGTGAAAACATGTTTTATTATGTATAGCTAACAGGGGAGCTCCAGTAAGCACACGTAACGTTATAAGTTACGTCTCTAAACTGAATTTAAATAACCATATACATCAGAAACACGCTTATTTAAAATGTCTATTTACATCTGAAAGAAAAAAATTGTATAAGTATTGCAGATGAGCACATCCCAACATGAATAAGACATCTGAGCGATGAATATGTGCTATTATGTAGGATAATTCACTGTTGTCAACACTGTTTACATTAGACAAATGTGCAATAAATAAGGTAAATAAACAAATCTATAAAGTAACTAAACATGTTATATATTTTATTTGTCCCTTATTACTGTTGATAAATTGAGGAACATTTAAAAAGTGAGTTAACACATCAGCTACAACCTCAGCATGTTAATGCAGTATTGAGCTCATAAATCACAGAGGTAACGTTAATATACTACAGAAATGGATAACAAAATCTATTAAATCTTAAGTTGTAGTTTATTTGAATTATTGTAATTTCATGGAGAAATTACAGCACTTTTCTGATTCTTGATTTCTGTGCATTTGCTGCAGAGCTTTTGTGGTGGAGCAGGACCTGCAAGGAAAGATGGCAGCATTTGTTGGGAAAAAAAGGTTTTAGGGATTTTACTCAAATAGAAAGGTCATTTTTGTTATTTTGAATACATAAATCAAATGACATTGTGCTGTTAGAATTTTTGTAGGATCTGAAGTCTCCAGACTGGTGTGAGCACTGAGGATGAGGAGCCCAGAGCTGAATCCTGGAAGTGGTGCCATGGATGAGACGCTCCATCTCTCCATCTGCCCTTACGAGACCCTCCATCACTCCACCTGCCCTTATGAGACCCTCCATCACTCCACCTGCCCTTACGAGACCCTCCATCACTCCACCTGCCCTTATGAGACCCTCCATCACTCCACCTGCCCTTATGAGACCCTCCATCACTCCACCTGCCCTTATGAGACCCTCCATCACTCCACCTGCCCTTACGAGACCCTCCATCACTCCACCTGCCCTTATGAGACCCTCCATCACTCCACCTGCCCTTACGAGACCCCCCATCACTCCACCTGCCCTTGTGAGACCCTCCATCCCTCCACCTGCTCCACAAGCTCCGGCACGAAGGCACGGTCACCTCTGGTGAATTCATCAGAATAAAGCTGCAGAATGGGAACCGCTGTGTTTAGATGGCAGTAGGATTTGGGGTTCAGCGCCTGTAAATACATGCTTGTAGTTTGAATAAAGCTTTGTTCCATGTGTTGTTGACTTGTATATGCATTTGTTTATTGTGATGGTTACTTTTATTTGTTCTTTTACTCATTTATTCATGTTTTTTATTGTTGTCAGTATATAAAATATAATTATTTAATTGATGTATGCATTAATTCATTGCTTGACTGACAATTGAGATGTTTCACTGCATATATCAATATAAATGTATTCATGCATAAGTATGTCAAATGACAAAACAAATAACATTTAGCTTGTTTTATTCAATTATATCATTTTTAGTATGTAAAAAAAGTTATATAATTAAGTATTGGTCAGCATTTAATATTATTATTTTGTTTATGTTTTGAGGTGGGCTAACAATGCAATTCATTCTCAGGTAATATTAATTTTTAAGGAGTGATACTTACATTTTTCGAGTATAAAATCAACAGTTTTCTCCAAAGGAGAGATCTTCGAGCAGCTGCCCGTCTCCTTTGTGCAGACATTACAAACGCAGAGGGAAACTGTTGTAGGTTGTGCTGTCGAGTTACTGATGTTATGAAGTGTTAGTGCACCTGTCACTCATATAATTTAAAATTATTACATACAAGATCATGGAAAGATACCATAGTTGTATCTAACAATGAACAATCATGATGACAAAACAGAAAACATAAAGATCATTGGTTTGTGTACATTATAATATGATATTTATACACAGGAAAAAAGAACAATAACAAGGCTAAATATCTTTAAATAGTTCTTTAATACATTAAAAAAAATTGTTGTTATAAGTCTGAGGGATGAAACGAGAGGTTTCATCAAAAAGAAGAGGAAAACTTAAAGGAGAAACTTTTTGGGTATAAAATAAAGAAATTAACAACATATTCAAGAGATGACGATTTGGGGGGTTTCTTAATAAATAAATATATCGTTATAGCCTAAGGATAAAACTGGGTCACATTAGTAGGGTTTAAAATATAACAACTTAAATCAACTATTCACCAAATAAATGGGCAGCTGTTTCTTCAACAATACTACCACAAAATGAGCAAGTTTCATCAATATCAAGATATTTACAGATAGATCAGATGAATTAAACGTGTCGTTCATATATTTTAAGTTGTCGCGCTTGTGATAACGCGTCGTAGGTCACATGATAACGTCAACATAGCAGATGTCCGGATCGCATTCATACTCAACGAGATTTGGCTATAAAGTACCTACTCTTTTCGAGCTCGTTAAGTAAGTACTTATTGAAATTAAGTACCTACTCATTAAGTATGCAGTTTGGAACGCAGCCCATGAGCTTGTAGCTGTTAAATTAAGTGACATATGGTTAATGTGTCAGGTCACAGATTGACTCAGCCCATGACTAGTGGCGTAAACACTCTTTGCTGATGAAACAATATCAGTGGTTCATCACAGAGGACCAGTACCACTCAGTGCTTAGTGTCCATTATATGAGAAAATGGAGTTCAAAGAGGAACCTTCTGGCTTCTTCAAAACACTATAATTTACTGTAAAACTGTATATATATATATATATATATATATATGTATATATATATGTAGCACATCAGTTTAAGTGAGAAGCTTATCCTGTGGAAAGTACAAGGTTAAAAGGGCATTTTGAGACTGAATGCTCACAGAAGATTGATGAACCTGTCTGGTTTAGCCACATTATAGGGAGGAGTTTGGAAAAGAGAGGTTACAAGAAGAACATAATCTTGAGGGAAGCATTTTCTAGAAGGAACTGATAAGCTCTTTACTATTGGGCAAGCTTTTCCTCTATAATAGGATTTCTCAGGATCACAAATGTATATATAAATGTGTCTCTTTTTAAAAGCAGTTTGTGATATAAGAGGTGATTTTCTGTGATGAGCCAATTCTACGCATGGCTGATTTTATTTTCCCATCTCTGAATAGACACACAAACACATAAAGGAAAGTAAAGAGCTAAACAAAGAGTCATGGATAAAAAGGTGGCACAATGAAAAAAAAAAGAACGTCAAATTTATTAAACAAAGTTGTAAATGTGAATGTGTTGTCTGTTACGGAATGACACAGACAGATGATTCAAGAGATAAGGTGATTTATTGGAAACTGCTGGCAAATGAAGAGAAGGATGAATATGGTAGAGAAATCCTAAACAGATGCGAAGCAGCAGCGAATATGTGGAGTGGAAGTGGTGAGCACACACGTTGGGTTGATTGTAATAGCGTTGGCAGACACAGACGAACCAGGAAACACTCCGGGAGATGACAGGGGAGATGCAGGAACGCAAGTAAGCGAAAATCCAATAATCTGTAACACAGTATAGAAGTCTTTACTCAAACGAGACCAGACAATAATGCAGCTCGAGGTGTGTGCTTAAATACTGGGGTTGATGAATGACTAGATTGGAATCAGGTGTGCGTGATCAGTACTCTGGAGAAGGTGCTCTTTGTGATTGGTTGCTGATTGAACCTGGTACGTCTGTTACAGTACCCCCCCCCTCCACGGCCCGCTCCAGAGGGCCGAGGACCCCGACGTCGAGGTGGCCGACCTCTACCACGAGGTGCAGGACGATCTGGATTAGACTCATGGAAGGTTGTGAGAAGTGTAGGGTCTAAGATGTCACCTCTAGGAACCCAAGCTCGTTCTTCAGGTCCATAACCTTCCCAATCAATCAGGTACTCTAGTTGGCCACCACGACGTCGGGAGTCCAGAATTTCACGGACAGTGTAAATGGTCCCATCCTCCTGGATCAGTGGGAGAGAGGGTTCCTCTGTTGGTTCAGGTTCAGTTGTAGGAGCGGAAATAGGTGGGTAATATGGTTTTAGCAATGAAACATGGAAAGTTGAATGTATCTTGTATTGTGGAGGTAGTTGTAACTGGTAACAGACTTGATTGATCTGCCGCTTGATGGTAAAGGGCCCAATGAACCTGGGACTTAGCTTTTTGCAGGGTAGGCGCATTCTGACGTCTCGTGTTGATAACCAGACCTTTTGTCCGGGATGGAAGGTAGGAGTGTCGGCTCGCCGAGTATTGGCCTGGGTTTCTTGCCTGCGCACTGCTCGCTGCAACTGATGATGGGCTGCGTCCCAGACCGTCTCGCTCTCCCGGAACCAGTAGTCCACTGATGGTACGTTCGATGGTTCCCCGGACCATGGGAACAGAGGCGGTTGATAGCCGAGTACACACTGGAAAGGTGTAAGTCCAGTGGCAGCTTGTCTTAACGAATTTTGGGCATATTCAGCCCAACCTATGTACTGGTTCCAGGTATCCTGGTGGCCATGGCAGAAGGTTCTGAGAAATCTCCCAATCTCTTGTATCTTCCTTTCCGTTTGCCCATTGGATTGTGGATGATAGCCTGATGTAAGACTAACGGTCACACCAAGGAGGGTGAAGAAGGCCTTCCAAACTCTTGAAATGAATTGTGGCCCACGATCAGAAACAATATCTTCGGGGATGCCAAAGTATCTGAATACATGGTTAAAGAGTAACTCTGCGGTAACCATGGCTGTGGGGAGCCCCTTCAGGGGAATTAATCTACAGGACTTGGAGAAACGATCCACAATGACCAGGACTGTGGTATTACCAGAAGATGGGGGTAGGTCAGTGATGAAATCAACTCCTAGGTGTGACCAGGGGCGTTGAGGAACGGGCAGTGGGAGTAACTTGCCGGATGGTAAGTGGCGTAGACTCTTTGTGATTGCACAATCAGAACATCCTTGGATGAACCTCCTAACATCTTGTGCCATGCCAGGCCACCAGAAGCGATTGCGTATCAGCGAGAGGGTACCATTGGCCCCTGGGTGACCAGTGCCCAAAGAGGAGTGAACGGAATGGATGATGGCAGTACGTTGAGATCGTGGTATATATGTCCGGTTTGGAGGACACCCTGGCGGAGGCTGTTGGGAGGCATTGGAGGAGGAGAGTTGTTGTTGATCCAGGGACCATTGGATAGGACTGACCAGAATCTCTTGGGGTAAGATGGGTTCAGGTTCTTCTGTGGATTCATCAGGAGAGTGAAGACGGGACAGAGCATCTGCTTTTGTGTTCTGGGTGCCTGGGTGATAAGCAATGGTGAACTTGAAATGGGTGAAGAATAGAGCCCATCTAGCCTGACAGGGATTGAGTCTCTTTGCATCTCGTATGTACTCTAAGTTCTTGTGATTTGTGAATACCAGGAATGGGTGCTGAGCTCCCTCCAACCAATGCCTCCATTCTTCCAGGGCTAATTTGATGGCCAGGAGTTCTCTATTGCCGATGTCATAATTCCTCTCTGCTGGGGTGAGTTTCCTGGAGAAGGCGCATGGATGTAGTCTGGCTGGGTCCCCATGCTGCTGCGATAACACTGCTCCTACTCCAGTAGTGGAGGCGTCGACTTCAACCACGAAAGCCTTGGTGGGATCGGGATGAATAAGAAGCGGTGCACTGGTAAAGGCAGTCTTCAGTTTCTCGAAGGCTTGAGTGGCAGCTGGTGACCAGAACAGCGACTTGGGCTTGCCTTGAAGGAGGTTGGTCAATGGAAAGACGATGGAGCTGAAATTCTTGATAAAACGACGATAAAAGTTAGAGAATCCTAGAAAACGCTGGAGTTCTTTGATGGTAGTTGGAACGGACCAGTTGCGGACAGCCTCAACCTTCCCCTCGTCCATCTGGATACCGTGTTCACCGATGTGATAACCAAGGAACTGGACTGATGACAGATGGAATGAGCATTTCTCAGCTTTGAGAAATAGCTGATGGTTTCTCAGGAGTTGTAGGACCTCCGCAACGTGCTGGCGATGTTCGGTCATATTTCGGGAGTACACCAAGATGTCATCAATGTAAACCAGTACAAACTTGTGAAGAAACTTCCGGAGAATCTCGTGCATAAAATCCTGGAACACAGAGGGGGCATTTACCAGTCCATAGGGCATGACCAGATATTCATAGTGCCCCGTAGGGGTTACAAACGCTGTCTTCCATTCATCCCCCTCACGTATCCGGATAAGGTTATAGGCGCTGCGGAGGTCCAGTTTGGTGAACACGGTAGCACCACGAAGTTGCTCAAGGGCTGCTGGAACAAGGGGAAGTGGATACCGGAATTTCACTGTGATTTTGTTGAGGGAACGGTAGTCTATGCAAGGCCGCAAGCCTCCGTCCTTCTTGGCCACGAAGAAGAAGCTTGAAGCAGCTGGGGATGTAGAAGGACGAATATAACCTTGACGTAGGGCTTCCTCAATGTACTCTTTCATGGCTTTCTGCTCGGGTATGGAGAGTGGGTAGATCTCACCATGGGGCACTGGTTCACCCGGCAGCAGGTCAATAGCACAGTCCCATGGTCGATGCGGAGGCAATTGGGTGGCTTTTACTGGACAGAATACGTCGTTGAAGGAGGCGTAACAGGTGGGAATATTCACTGACTGCTTCTCCACCGGGCTTTCAATGGAGGTGGAATGGAGAGATAAGATCTCTGGAGTCACTGGAACGGGGAGAGGAAGACAAGGAAAACAATCTGGAAAACAACTATCACCCCATTTCTGAATTTCTCCAGATGTCCAGGAGATGTGAGGGTTATGTTGCATCAACCATGGTCGCCCTAGAATGATGCCAGCAGTGGAGTGCTCCAGAACCAGTAAACTGATGGATTCAACATGACATAGACCAACTTGTAATTGAATGGATTCAACATAGTAGCAGACCTTACGTTTGCAGAGTGGTTTGCCGATCACGGAGTGAACTTGGTAACTGGACTTCGTACATCTCTTCTTGAGCTTGAGCTGACGGCAAAGTTCCCCGGAGATGAAGTTCCCGGCTGACCCGGAATCCAGGAGGGCTGATACAGACACAGAAACATCTTGGGCAGTTACTATTACATTGGTGGTGAGTGGTTTCATTTCAATTGAGGGAGTATACATAGAACTCACCACAGGTCTGGGCGGACGTACAGGACAGGTTGACTTGATGTGACCAGAACCTCCACAGTATAAACAAAGACCCTGGGTGAGTCGTCTCTGACGTTTAGTGACTGATAAGCGTGAGTTACCAAGTTGTATCGGTTCAGGATAAGATTCTGGATCGCTGGAGAACTCTGGCTGGCGGAAGGGATTGTAGAAGTGTTGGCCCTGTTGGTCTTCCATACACTGTTGAACACGGCGTGCTACCTGAATAGACAGCTGGATGAATTGTTCTAAGCCCATCAGGTCATTATATGTGGCGAGATGCAGCCGCAGTTTGGGATCCAATCCCTGTCTGTAGGTTGTGATGAGAGCGCGTTCATTCCAGCCACTAGATGTTGCTAGGGTACGAAACTTTACTGAATAATCGGTTATTGACATTCTTCCTTGACGGAGATGATATAGTTGTTCACAGATGGATGAATCTCCTTCTGGTCTACCGAAAACTTCACGAAAGTGATCAATGAAATCATCCAAAGAACGAGTTACTGGGGATGCTTGATTCCATAGGGGTTCAGCCCATTGCAGTGCTCGTCCGGACAGCAAGGATATAATGAACGCGATTTTGGATCGGTCAGTGGTGAATCTCTGCGGTTGCATCTCCAGGGCCAGTGAACATTGCAAAAGAAACCCGTTGCAATCCTCCGCCGAGCCTGAGTAGGGCGCCGGATTGGCCACGGGACTAGCGGAATTTACCGGAGGAGTCGTCGTCATGGCGGAAGTTGAAACTGTTGACGAGCTGAGAGCGCGTTTGAATCCGTCTATGAACTCCTGGAAAGTAATCCGGATTACTCGTATCGTTGTTTTTTCGGTCTGGTCTTCTGTTACGGAATGACACAGACAGATGATTCAAGAGATAAGGTGATTTATTGGAAACTGCTGGCAAATGAAGAGAAGGATGAAGATGGTAGAGAAATCCTAAACAGATGCGAAGCAGCAGCGAATATGTGGAGTGGAAGTGGTGAGCACACACGTTGGGTTGATTGGAATAGCGTTGGCAGACACAGACGAACCAGGAAACACTCCGGGAGATGACAGGGGAGATGCAGGAACGCAAGTAAGCGAAAATCCAATAATCTGTAACACAGTATAGAAGTCTTTACTCAAACGAGACCAGACAATAATGCAGCTCGAGGTGTGTGCTTAAATACTGGGGTTGATGAATGACTAGATTGGAATCAGGTGTGCGTGATCAGTACTCTGGAGAAGGTGCTCTTTGTGATTGGTTGCTGATTGAACCTGGTACGTCTGTTACATTGTCCTTTATCAGAATACTTTTGTTTATATTTCTATAAAACTCTTTAATTTGACTTAGTTCAAGCAAAAATGAAAATTGATAAAAAAAAAATGGACACCAGATTTCTGAAAAAACAGGGACATTTCTGGTCCAGTGGTCCACATATTTAACCCTTAAATGCATGAATGTTTCGCCAATTATTGTTACACCTTCAGGTCTTTAGCGACCTGGATCTATATCTAACACGGATGGATCTGTCGCGATAATATAAAACTATCCTGATATTAGAGTAACAATTCCAGAAGAATAAAATAAAGCATATTTTGTTACCTTTTGGAGCTTGGAGGGTTCAGTTTGAGCAGATATTTTATATCATCATTGTCCTCATCAGAGCTCATTTCCCAGTACATTGGCTCGTATTCGCGATCTCAAACATTCTTAAAACTATTATTTTCAACATCTTCAAAATCAATATTTTGATCGCTGACAGCTTCTTCACCAGATTCACCATCGAGTGACAGTGACACTAATATTTTATTGTGTTCAGTACTTGCTTTGCAGTAAATCGCTGAGTTTTGCGGAAGATACTTCCTATTATTTTGTTTTCTGCCTGCTGTAACTATGCCGAAACGTCACTTCATCATTGTGTATCAGACATTGCCACCTTGTGCGATTTAATTATTGCTGTGCAGAAAAAAATATATTTACACTGTTACACACCTCGTGTCTCTAGCGACCCTATACAAGTTTTACAAAAAATAAATAAATGGGAAAACAGTTTTTTAGATTGTTTATAACAAATTGATTGAGGAAAACTAAGAAGGTTAATGTCTAACTTTTATAAAAATGAATGAGAAGGAGAGGAGTGAATGAAGTCCCGGGTCACTAAAGGGACTTTTATTTGTTTATGTAGCATATGATATAATACAGATGAACAAATGATAAGGGGGAGGGGATTGGGGGTGTGTGTTGCTGTAATCTATAGTAATATCTTCAGAATTACTGAGAAGTCTTAGCCTGGGTTTCCCCATACTGCCTTGCTGCAGCGCAATTTTATTCACGCTGCTAGGTAGTCTGGATACCATGGACCAAATTTTCGCCTCATCTAGGGAACCAATCACAGAACAGGGATGGAGCAGCAAGACGATGACGACGTCTATGTTACACACCGAAGCAGTTTGTTTATACCTAGGATCCAAGTCCTATGGCGCTCGCTTTGTGTCATTTGATTCCTAACCAATCTTAAAGACGTGTTAACGTGCGTGTGGAGAACGTCTGCACGTCTGCCCGGTATGAGGTGTGATTTGTGCACTTTTTGGCGATCGCTAAGCAAACTGAGAGGTGAACTAACGTGTATACGCTCGCGAGCCGTCTGGCCCAAATCCTATAGTATTCAGGCGTCAGACGTAAAATTTGAGACGTCACACAAGATAATGTTCTTTATAATTTGTCAGTTAGTTAATAGTTGGTAATGAGGCTAATCTCATTAAGTAATTATTGATTACGGAACTATCTCCTAAATTCGATATTACTTACTGATTAGTTAAGCTTGTTTCTATATTAGTTAATAGTAGTGGCTGACGTGTTAATGTAATACTACTCCTTAGTCCTGCATTACTTCCTGCATAGGTACTTATTAATGACGGACCATTATTCTAAAGTGTTACCCATTTAACTAATTACTCTGGAAAAAAGGCTGATAGCACCACGTGAACTGTCTTCAAGCCCTTCACTATCTGTGATAGGCACACAACAAATTTAAATGCTCTTATAGCATGGCCAGTTTCAGGATTCTTTTCATACATTGCACAGATTCCTTTTTCCAGAGCTTCAATTATTTTCTCATTACTAAAGATTTATTTGCTGTTGTACTGTATGCAGTTGGTACTTAGATGGAGTTTCTCACAAGGCCTTAATATGAGGCTGTTAAGAACAAAGACTTCCATTATTTCTTTCATGCTTGTTATCCAACCCTCGCTTGTTATCCAACCCTCAGTCTCTCATTTTCTTCATTTAAATTACCTTTAGATGCAGGGGTCACAGTACACAGTACACAGCAGGGGTCACACCACCCAGGGGTCACAGGGTGGTGATGGCGCAGTGGATAAGACTGCCTTTGGTGTGAGAGACCCGGGTTCGAATCCACTGTGAGACACCAATGTGTCCCTGAGCAAGACACTTAACCCCTAGTTGCTCCAGAGGCGTGCGACCTCTGACATATATAGCAATTGTAAGTCGCTTTGGATAAAAGCGTCAGCTAAATGACTAAATGTAAATGTCTAAATGTACTTCACGTAGGCTACAAATGCAGAAGTCCGAATTACACCACAGGGCAGCTCCGTGAACATAAGCATCCAAAGTATAAAGTTCTTAGAGTAAGGAACTTTCTGAAACCTCTTCAATTGGCTCGAAGGGAGTCAAAGACAGGCCCTCCAAAGCAATGGCCAAATCCCAAGCCGGTGCTCTATTGCGCAGAGCAGGCCTCAGCATCAGGGTGCCACGAAGAAAACGAATAATAAGAGGATCTCCCCCCAATGATGCACCACCCAGAGGAGTGTGGTAAGCAAATATAGCCGCCACATGTACCTTCAAGGTGGAGGGGGATAACACCGCAGAGAAACGTTCTTGCAGAAAATCAAGTACTGTACCAACAGGGCAGTTAACAGGATTCAGTTGACGTTCTCCACACCAGGCAGAGAACAGTTTCCATTTCAATGCATATAGTTTTCTTGTGGAGGGAGCTCTAGATTGGAGTATGGTCTCCACAACCTCAGTCAAGAGACCTGATTCTAAGAGCTTGGCCCCCTCAGAGGCCAAGCCCACAGTTTCCACAACTCCAGGCGAGGGTGAAATATTGTGCCCCCTGCTTGGGACAGCAAGTCCCTCCTGACAGGAATCTCGGAGAGCCGTCTAGAAAGGACACCAGGTCCGAGAACCAAACTCAGTACGGGGTTACTAACAATAGACGGGCCCCCTCCCGGCGAACCCTCTCCACATACATTTCTAGATGATTTATGTGCCAAGAAAGTAGATGGTCCTGCCAAAGATCTCTCGCTGAGCGACCACTCATTATCGCCCCCCAAACTGTGAGGGAAGCATCCGTCAATAGCGTTACGGTAAAATCCATTAGACATCTTCAAACATCAACATAGCAATGCTGAGTTTACTCAGTGCATTTAGTTATTAAAACCGTCCATTCAGTGTAATGTTCTGTTACATCAATAACCGATGTCATCAGCCCTGTACGTGGTGAAGACAAAGATGAGACAAAGAAGTTACTGGTCATGGGATAAACAAATAAAAATGGTCACTTCTGTCATTTAAGGTAGATTATTATTTCTTGATTGCCATGTATCATTTCTTTTAAAATCTCTGTATATAATTTTCAACTGAGGCACTGTGCTTTACTGTAAATAGCTTGTTACTTATGACACAGGCTCACATAGCAGCATCTAACTGACTTTGGATGAGGAAAAGACTCTGAGAGAAAGTCCAGAATGCCTCAGAGTAATTCTGCATTTTTATAACTTTTATAATTTCATTCTACTCACCTTTTACTCTGACTTAGTCAGAAATGACATGTGTTTTCAATTAAACATCTGTTATATTTGTCTTTTCCTTATACTGTATATTTTCAAACTCACATTATTTTGTAGTCAGTTATAATTTATCAGCTTGTACTTGTCAATTAACTAAAAAACTATTATCATAGATCTTTCCTCAAAGTAATTCCTTAACTTCAATCCTATGATCTTATTTATGTCTCTTGTTCTTTTTCAGACAAAACTTAAATTTTGTAACGTTAAACAATGATTGAATTTTAACCCCACATTAACACCAGAAATTTCTATTGAAAAGCTTATGTATCGCTTACTCTCTGGCTATTAACCTGTAGATTAGGCTAATAAATAACTCGTTATATGTCAATCTATGGACCAGCGTTTCAGAAGAAATAGACTCGTCACTGAGAAAGATGCCACAGCAACAGTGAACACTCGTTTGAACACACAATGTGTATTTTCAAAATGTGGCAGTATGCGATCAAGAGTTTACTACAATGCCAGTTATGGCACTAAACCGACGTTAACCTCATCTCCTTTTATATCCCTTGAACGTGCCGTATTCGTCCCTAATCAGGGCCGGCGATTGCTATAGGCGAACTAGGCGGTTGCCTAGGGCGACAAATGTGCTGGGGGCGCGGGCGCGTTCTAGTGTCGCCCTTGACCTACTTCACATTCTCTGCTACTTCCCATTAATCGAGAAATGACAGAGTTAGAATGAGAAGCGAAACAAAAATATGTTTATTAAACTTGATACAGTAATTTGTGACACACCGGCAAGAGCATTTGTGAAACACCAAAAGTCATCATGCCTACCACGCCTGGGTTAAATGCACAAACCCTGGTAGACATGAATAGAGCCGAATGAGTTTTCCATGTAAAGATTATGCACTAAGGACGGATGAGTCTTTCACCATGAGGGGCCACATGCATTTGAGGGTACTGGGGTTGGCATGGTCTCACAGTTTCCCCTAGATTACATGCACCTTGTGTGCTTAGGTATCGTTAGGCGCTTGCTCAATATGTGGCTTAGGGGTCCTCTGACTGTCCGTGACCCTGCAACTATGGTTGAACAAATGTCCGCTAAATTGGTATCCATGAGGCCTTATATTCCGGTGGAGTTTGCCAGAAAGCCGCGATCTCTTAGAGAATTGGATCGCTGGAAGGCTACTGAGCTAAGGCAGTTTCTTTTGTACACTGGACCTCTAATGCTGGCCAGTTTTCTGGACAAAGACCTGTATCGGAATTTTATGCTTCTCTTCTCTGGCATCTCCATCTTAGCAAGCCCAACATTTTCTACCTCACTGATTATGCTGACACTTTACTGAAATCGTTTGTGCAGCACTTTGCTACACTTTATGGGAGATACCACGTTGTGTATAATGTACACTGCATAACCAATCTGG
The DNA here is from genome assembly GCA_030578255.1 of Tiaroga cobitis. Classification (NCBI taxonomy): domain Eukaryota; kingdom Metazoa; phylum Chordata; class Actinopteri; order Cypriniformes; family Leuciscidae; genus Tiaroga; species Tiaroga cobitis. The sequence continues at coordinate 41,487,845 of CM060608.1, read as the reverse complement.
CAGGTGAAGTTCAGCAGCATGGTTGCCTTGACTCCTTCTCTGCCTTCCCATGTGAAAATTATCTGCAGAAGATAAAAAAAACTGCATCATTATATTCAAATTGCAAACACGAGGAGAGTATCCACATGAAAGACCCACAACTGGCAGATGAACGTGCTCTCCGAAACAGTAGGAAATCAAATTCGATTGAATGGAGGATTTTTACTGTGGCGAGATGATTGACGGCAGTTTACGGTGACGAGATGATTGACAGGGCAGTTTACGGTGACGAGATGATTGACAGGGCAGTTTACGGTGACAGGATGCACGCGCCAGATCTGTCCGTTAAAGATGACGTGATAGTATGTCCCAAAGCTTGCCTACTCTTTTGCTACACACTCAAAAGTATGTACTTTTTCTTCACAAAAAGAGTATAAACTTTTAGGGCGTAGTATACGTAAGCGGATTGGGACGCAGCAATCGTAACACCGGCTTATTTTCCCCAGCCGACGAAGTCAAAAGATGCCAATCTGGCAACACTGATTAATTCCAGCCAATAACTGGGCAGCCCAGTCATAAGTAGCCTACCAAATGCATGCTGAATTTAAAACCTCATTTTGTGCTTACAGGTGCTGTACGTGCCAATGGTTTGTGTCGCACAGCCACAGACACAGACATTCGACATCATGCCATACAATGGTTTAACTTGGCTGCAGACCGTGGTGCGGCGAGGAGGCGCCTGACCCACCGGTCTGACCAGGCTGAGGCCGATGATTAGGCAACTTATATTTATGTTCATTTATTAAAAGAGTCATAACCTAGTATTACCTTGGATACCCACGCTCTATTATAGTCTTTCAGGCCCTTCTAAAAAAGAAAAGTAGAAAAAAAATAAACACAGAGCTCCTCTGACCCTTATTTCTGAATGCATTATTGTCTCGCGAGATCTGATGCGATATTTTGGCTGTCGTGGACGGTCATTTTAATAATGCAAATGAGGGGCGCGTTGATTGGTGGCAGGAAGGAGGGGGCTTTACACCGCAGATAACTTCAGCATTTCATTCCAAAATGACATCATGGCGCAAGTTGTGAATGGACCCGACCGATACATTCTTACAGAAGCCCCACTAACTGAAAGCTATTTTTCAGATTGCATGTTTGCATGAGTTTTGCTAATAATGTTTTGTGGTATATTGTTTTCATAATTACATTCAGCAAACAGTTTTAGGCACTGAGCATGGACTCCTGTACCGTCACTACTGTAGTGTAAAACAAAGTGAAAAGATGTGGCTAGCATTCCTAGAGTCCATTCCCCGTGTTTACCTCGAAGCTAACGTTACATACAATAGCCGCATTAGTAGTTAGCTGCTGTTTGTTACACACAGTAGAGTAATAAAAAACACAGTCTTACCGTTTCAATTTCAGGCAAGTCCCTGATTGTTGGAATGGCACCTTTTTCCAAACGTAGCTTTGAGGCCAACTTCGCCTGATATTGCCCCAAATTTGTAAAGGATTCCTGTGTAAAATGTTTAGCGCAGACACCTAACGTTGAGGCAGTTGATAGGGTTGTTGGAACAGTGTCATTACAAATTAATTTCATCCACTGTTCCCTGGTAGTTTGGTCCGTTTTTGGTAGAGAAAACACATTTGTATGTTGATTCTGGCAGTCAACCACAGAGCAACGCACGTTTGCACTACATTTCTGCATTTTTCTTGACTGAATATGAGGGGGAGAGGGGCAGGGCGGGCTTCCTGCAGCATATGTCTGCGGTGTCCATATATGGTATATCCTGCCCCGTCTTGACGTCAAGTCGGGGATAAATTAAAATCTCGTATTTGAGTGCGCGTGCACGTGGGCTGGTTTACGGACCCTGGGGTAAACAAACGCTTCACTTTTGAATATCGGCTTCCCGGCCAATGTATAATCGTTAGGCAATCATAACATACATTGATTCTCGTGGAAAAGTGAAAATTACAGGTTATGACTCCTTTAAATAAAATGTTTTATTTCTTTCAAATTGTTTCAGTTTTAATTTAAATAGTCTGTCGCAGGCTACACATTGTTTTCCAATTCAGAGACCATGCCCTTTACAAATTCCATTGGCTTGTAGCCTATTTATAATCAGAGAACATCTCTCGTAGCACTACTTACAATAGGCTAATCTTGCTATAGCACTTAGAACTGTTTAAAAACAGCACTCACTGATGCAGTTATTCTTATTGTACTCTACCTTTTTTTAAATATAATTGTTGAGAGAATTGCCTTAAAAAGCAAACTGTGTAGGCTTTGGTTAAAATGCTTCAGCCAAATGTAACATGTATCACATACTAAAACCCACAGACATGGTCAAGCTTCAGATTCACAGCCTATTTCTCCTCCTGACATCGTCAACAAGGCGCAGTGCAATCACGTTTACACACTGGATTCATTGCATGAATTTTGGATGAGTTATCAGGCAGTGTGGGTAAAAACGTGGCATTGCAGACGGAATTTTATGAACGGGTCCAAAATGGACCCGGGCTGGATACGATGCTCATATGACCGGGTCCAAAACGGACCCGGAGCAAATATGCGGCTCATTCGCGGATCCAAAGCGAAGCCGGGGTGGATGTACCCATTTATGTACGGATACGCAAAGGGACCGCAGTGATGTAGGACCGGATCCGCGAGCCGGTGTGCAAGTGGACACAGTTTCGGATCCGCTGTCTTGATCCGTTCCGGAGTTCACTGATGGAGTTCCGGAGTTCGGCAGATGCGTTTCGTAGTCAGTTTGCTGTCTGGGCAGAGACTGCGACTTCTCTCCCATGCTGCCGTGTACGATCATAATGAAAGTTCTGTGCGACTGACACTAGGGGGCGAAATGCGACAATCGTATGCGAATGTCGCGTGCAGTGGAAAGGCGGCTTTAGCATGGCGGCATGGGTATATCATTCCCCAATGCGTCATTCGACGCAGTGCGAGTTCCCTTTCGCAAGGAAACGTCTCAGGTTACGACTGTAACCGTTGTTCCCTGAGAACAGGGAATGAGACACTGCGTCTTTTTGCTATGCCTCGGGGCTGCTTACCAAACAGTCCCTTCAGACGAAAAGGTGATTATAATGTTTGCAAGGCGCCCTTATATACTTCCAGGTCGCACTTTAATGATTCATGGGCTCTCGCCGGTCAATAGGATTGCCGTGATTTGATAGTAATTTCAGAGACCTGAGGCATTCCCCAATGCGTCATTCGATGCAGTGTCTCGTTCCCTGTTCTCACGGAACAAAGGTTACAGTTGTAACCTGAGACGTTTCCTCTGTACTATAATCTTCTGTTTAAATGCTGTTTGTAGTTATTTACACTTTTTACACCACTATTTATACTCAGAATAGCATCTACCCTTTGTTATGCTTGTAGGTAACACTATTTCGATAGTTCACTTTAGACATTCTACTAACTATAAGTAACTTTTCACCTACAAGTCACCTACCAGTCATTAGATTATACAGTTGTGATCGAAATTATTCAACCCCATTGCAAAACAGGTTTATTGGCAAAATGTACAGACTTCCAGCTGTTTGCAATGAACAAATCAAACACAAGTCATTGAAATAGCTCAAGACAACAAATGTTTCAAGTGGTTTCCCCAAATTCAACTTTTAATTACTTCTGTCATCTCAAAATTATTCAAACCCTTCATGGCAAGCATCTTTAGTACTTAGTAGAACACCCATTTGCTTTTATGACCTGCTGCAAATGAAATAACTTGACACCAGCTTCTAGCAGTGTTTCTGAGAAATCTTACCCCATTCTTTGTGAGCAATGGCCTCCAGTTCAGTAATATTCTTCGGTTTGCGTGCTGCAAGCTCTTTCTTCAAATCCCACCAGAGATTTTCTATGTGGTTCAAGTCAGGTGACTGTGATGGCCACTGTAGAATCTCCCAGGACTTCTTCTGCAACCAAGCCTTGATGTAAATTGTAGGTATGCTTGGGATTATTGTCCTGCTGGAAGGTCCAATAACACCTAAGTTTCAGCTTCCTCATTGACGGCATGATGTTTTCTCCTAGGATTTCCTGATATACAAAACTTAATCCATTTTGCATTCCACATGCTGCAGGTTTCCCGTGCCAGAGGATGCAAAGCAATCCCAGAGCATCACTTAACTGTAGGCAGAGCTTTCTTTTCAGCATATATGCTTCATTCTTCTTCTTCCAGACATACCGCTGATCCATAGGGCCAAAAAGTTCAATTTTTTTTCCCATCACTACACAGAACAGAATCCACACATTTCTGTAGCTTATTTATATGATTTTGAGCACTTTTCTTGTGCTTTTGGGTCTGTAGTGGTGTACGTCTTGGAGTTCTGGCATGGAAACTGCATGCATTTAGTACGCGCCTTACTGTGCAAGCTGAAAACTCAGTGACTGTTGCCACCAAGTCTTGCTGTAGGTCTCAGCAGTCACTCAAGAGTTTTTCTACCTTCTCAATTCTGGTTGCAGCCATTGATAGCTTCCTTTTTTTGCCCAGTCCAGGTAGTGTAACTACTGTTCCTTTAACTTTGAACTTGTGAACTATGCTTCCAACAGTGTCTCTATGAACATTTAGTGACGAGACTTCAAGAGATTTCCACGACGCATGCGCGAGAATTGCGATCTCCTTCAACTACTTCAGTTAAGTTCTCGCGCGTGCGCGTCGTGGAAATCTCTTGAAGTCTCGTTTCAGGCCTACAAGGAAGAAAAGGAATAGTCGAATAAAGTCGTTATTTTTGTTCGTTTTTTCGCCCAAAAAGTATTCTCGTCGCTTGATAAACTTATAGTTGAGCCACTGTTGCGACATGGAATATTTAAACATTTTCTTTAATGACTTTCTGGGCCGTCAAGTTTCATTCCCTTAGGCAGCCTATGTAGCAGTCATGCACCTCTCAGATTTAATCATAAATATCTTCATTTGTGTTCCGAAGACGAACGAAGGCCTTACGGGGTTGGTACAGCATGGGGGTGAGTAATTAACGACTTAATTTTCATTTTTGGGTGAACTAACCCTTTAAAAGTTGTATTTTCAGTTGAATTTGAGGAAACCACTTGACACATTTGTTGTGTTGCGCTATTTCAATTAATTTTTTGATTGATTTGTTCATTGCAAAGAGCTGAAAGTCTGTACATTTTGTCTGATTTGCAATGGGGGTTGAATCATTTTAATTACAACTGTGAATAAACTATCTGCTAAATATCTGCTAACACTTTATTTTGATGGTCCGCCAACATATGTTGGCAAAAAGTAACTTTACAAGTACATGTTGTCAGGGTTTTGTCACCTCTGTCTAGTGTGTTTCTAGGTTTTGTGACAGAGCCCTGACACTCCCGTATTCTTCTGTCTTTGTCTGTGTGTCTTGTTGTGTTCTTTTCTAATGTGTTTCTGTTTTGGCTGCGTGCGTTCATGGTATCTTGTTCTGTGTGAGCATGCGGCTTGTGAGTGTCCCTCATTAGCTGCGTGTTCATGTCTCGTTCTGTGTAAGCTCATGGCTAGCGATTGATTATCGCTTATCTCTGGTCATGTGCTTGTGTGTTATTTCATGTTTGATGTGCTCTTTTGTCTATTGTCTGACCCCGCCCATCTTGTTTTCTGATTATTGGTTCAGTTTCCCCACCTGTCCTCCCTCGTTACCTGCCTTGTTTGCTGTCCTATTTATTCCCCTTGTGTTTGCTGTCCTGGGGTGCGTTTCCCGAAAGCATCGTTAGCCAACTATGGTCGCATGTTCCGTCGTTACCAATAGAGTTCAATGGAAATTGCGATCAGTTGGATAACGATGCTTTCGGGAAATGCATCCCTGGGCTAGATTGTTGCATGCTGTTGTTACCCTCCCTGTCTGATGAATGCTGTTGTGTTTCCTGCCTTGTCAAGTCTAGTCTGTAGTGTTTCTTCCATGGGGTAGTTTCTGTTTGTGTTTTGTTTTACTTTTATATTAATAAAGCCCATATTCCTCTGGATCCTTGAGTCCTCACTTCAACCATTACCTCAACCTGTGACACATGTGAACTTAATTTACTAACCTGAAACTTAACCCTAAACCTAACATACTACTAATACTCTAAATTATATCTCTGTCATGACAACTCTCAGAGAGATTGGCATGGTAATTGATATAGCAATGTTAATGTATTTGGTCTTGGCGGAATAGATCTGCCACGCTAATGCTGGTTATTGCTGCTTCCTAAAGAAACGGCTGCAGCCATTTAAATGGACACCTAAAGAAGCCATCCAAGAACATCTATCATCTGCCACACAATGGCCGGTACCATCAGGTGGCCTAATCATTCCTAGTCTGGAAGTCTCGATCCCCCTAATGCGGTTTGAGAAGCTGCTGGCTAGTACCAACCTGCTGCTACATGCAAGGCCCATTTCCCTGAATATTTTCTCAAGTCTGCTATGCTTGGTTGCAGTATCTCACATAATGGCTTGCTGCTGCTGTATAAACATGATACGTAATCGCTGTTGCTTATATGCTTCTAATTTATTCCTACATCGAATGCAAGACTGTAAAACATGAAGTTTAATTTTAAAACTGTTAAATACAGTTCCATTCATTTTAGCGCTATAAATACTCAGTTTGATATGCGATAACCAAAGTGAAAGCTTATTTCACTTTAAAGAGTTCATACCAGCGTGCTTTGTCTATGTATCCTTACAGCAACTACATTGTCTCTTCATTTCAGAGGATTTCTGAAGCATGCTCTAGACTGCTAACAGCAAACAATGCCAAGTATTTGAATGTTGAGCAGCAAGCTCATTGGCTGCTGATGGCACAGCAACCTATCAGCTGCACTATTTAGATAACGATGTGCTCTGTGTGGACCTATCGGCCTGCGTCATCTAGAGTTTCATGACAGAGCTTTGTATTTAGTAGAATGTCAAAAGTGGACTTTCAAAATAAAGTGTAACTCACTTGTGTTGCCTTTTGTCTCCAGTGAGCATTTTGCTAAGTAATTATTTATAATTTTCTATTTGCATTCATGTTAAATTTTCTCTCAAACTGAGTAAAAACAACAAAGTGTTTATTTTGGTTCAGATAAATTTAATTACAGGTTTCCGCAAATATGTTGCCATGGTAACTAGGTGCACTTTTAGAGAAGCTTATTGGCTAGACATAGTTGGACCTTTGAATGTTGCAGTAAAACTATTTTTCTCACTGACCTTTCATGGCCACTTGCATATCTTTTGAATAGGTGAGTGGAAAGTAGATAATCTTTTCACTTTCTGCATATGAACATTTAATATCGTTCTGTTCTTCTAACACCGATTGTGCCATGCATTTCTAAGAGCACCCCAGAGAGTAGATAAATCACTGGCAATTGTGTGGATGTTCGCAAATGAATTCTAGCAACTGTTTCATACACAAGCACAAACACTCTCATCCGCTTATATTGTTGGCTCATGGTGGGTTGCTAAATATGTAAATATTTAATGTTTAAGTAAAATAATAATTTAGTTTGGCTAATTTTCCATTTAATATAAACTATACATTGTGAAGTAATTAGCTAAAATATTTTGAAAATTAATGGGTGTGCAGTTATCGAGAGAGAGAGAGGTTGCTCTTTCATAGTGTTATGGAATTTTTCTTTTATTGCTCTGATTTCAGTGATTCCTAATGATGGCCTCATCTGTTCTCACGAATGTAGTGAGAGGGGGCCTTTGATTGATAATTTACTGTGGTTGGGAGTCAGTGGAGGTAAGGAAAAGCAGGTGGTCAAGGGGTCATCTTGAGTGCATTTGTACGTTATAGCCTAAAGGGTTAAGGGGGCATTTACCTCTCAGGGCCAGGGAGAAATAGGAAAAAACAAAGTATATCTCTCCTGTGAGGGGAGGGCAGAAATAAGGCCTTGGAGGACACAAGATATAAAAAAGACAGACACTGCTTCTCCTTATCTCTCCTCACTGACTCACGAATGTGTATGAGTGACGAAGATCTCTCTTGCAAGAGAATAAATACTTTTTAAACTATTAAATTGGACTCAGAGTGTCTCTTACTCAGTGATGATGTTTGTTGGGAAGCAAAAAAGCCACAACAATAGCTCATAGGCAAAAACAATATACATAAATGAGCCAACTTAGCAATATTGTATAGATTATATAATGCATACAATAATAGTAAAGAGCTATAAAAGTATTATAATTATTACACAGCTTTCTGGAATATTTGATTCCGACTGGTAAAATCGCACAAGTAAGTATATTTATAACGTTAAACGTCCAAGGCTGTATATCAGATCTGGGTAAGTGAAACTGGTGTCAGGAACAAATCTACACTGTTAAAAATTGTCCCGTTAAAAAACAGTAAAGAACTGGCAGCACAGTTGCCAGCAAGTTACTGTTAAATTAACGGTGTCTTACTGTTGGTGAAATTCACAGTTGGCTACTGTTTTTGCAAATACAACATAAAGCTGTTTCTACATTTTACAGCTGTAATATTTTGAGAAAATCAGTGGCAGTTAGTGGATGCTTACTTGCTCTTCTTCCTAGTGAAATTAGTGTAAACTACAACACAAACATACACAAATATACTACATGGTTTTGTGTAATATATTGAGTAATGGACAGCTAGCAAAATGACAACTTTTCCCCCTGTGTTTTTATAAATTATTTTCTAAACCTTGTGATTTAATAAATTTCCCTGTAGCGGTCTTGCTATAAAAAAAAACAACAACACGTTTTAACAGTGAATAAATGTAAAAGAGAATTTAAAATGTAACTGAAGAAAAGCAGCTTTAAGTATTGTTTCAAAACACGTCTCTTGTTTATTAAACTTTAAAAAAAAGCATAAACCAATGCAAGGAAATAACTAAATTTTCATCTCTTTAGGGACTGTTCGTTTTTTATTTAAAAAAAAAAAAGTCATGTTTTCGGTGCGGATGCAGTGGTTCATGTAAAATGTAAGGGTGGAGCTGCCAATAAAGTATCTTAAAGGGCACCTATTATGGCATTTAAAATGTTCCTAATATTGTTTTGGGAGTCCCCAACAACAGTTTTACATGCATGCAATGACAAAAAAACACTTTTGTTGTCTTATAATATGCATTTATTTTTACCGGATTTGCTCACCGACTCCCAAATGATTCGTTCAACGACTCATTTTTTCCAAACCCCTCCTTTCCGTGGCGCTAATCTGCGGTGATTGGTCAGATGACCCAATCAGTTATTGTTTGCGTTAGCCCAACGCATTCATATTGATAAAGCACTGCAGTACTACAAGGTATTGCTCTATTCTTTATGACAACTCCTATAACAACAACATACATTTCACACATTTAAAAAAAAAAATTGACATTGGAGACCTAGAAGCTTACACAACACACACAAATACTTATTGAGCATGCTACAAAACACATAAAAGCAACAATTATTAATAATACTTACAGGTTCTGATTCGGAGGAGGAAGCTGATGATATTGGTACTGAACCTTCCTTCAATATCAACCGACTCGCAAATCCACACTTGAAAGCATTTATGTTTGTAAAGCAATCGTCATTAAAATGACGTGAACACAGCACAAGGTTCAGCCTATACTTGTGTGGTATAGTTGTATATATGAACTGTAGCCACTTAGTCTTCAAATGCTCCTCCCTGCGCAGTGAAAAAAGGTCGTTTTTGATTCGCACTTCAGAACACAGTGTCTTGTTGTCGACGTGATGTTTTCAAGTTTACCCTGGTGTTTGCGAGTGCAATGTATGGAAGTAAAATAATGTCAAATGTTTTTGAAACAAAAAGCATGTTGAATTGCACCAATTGAAAAAAAATATGCATTGCGTTAACCATGCTTGCATTTTAATCCATTGTTTTTTTAAGGCCTGCATTTTTATGGGCTGAAATTCAACATGGTTGAATATTTAAACTCTGAATATTTAAATTAAAAACATTTCAAACACATTTTCAATATTAAAAATTCAATAATCCATATTCACCTTTCAGATTTCACTTCCAAAATTTAAAAATACAACCTATAATATTCAACAGGCAATTTTCGGTCCATTTTATTTCGCCTTGAAAATTCGCTTCCACAAATTCAGTGGTTCAAATTCGACAGTAAATTCAACGTCGACATCCAGGAACTGCAGGAAAAGCAGTAGATTACCGATCATAATCTCCATCTGCTGTAGTCGGCTTTACGAGCAGGGGGTGCACGCGCGTGTTGACAAGCACTAAAGCAACAGGAGAGGCCTTCACAAAACGGCATTTGCTGAAATGGACAGAACGATGAGTACGAGTTATAATTTATATGTGTGTGGAAAAGGTTGATTAAGACACAAAACACACGAGCGTTTACTCAAGTGTCTTATGATACTTATTTTTACCCCCGTGCAAAGTAAGGTGATTTGTCCACTGCAAAACTAAATTCTCTCGCCGTTGGCATTGATATTAAGTTTTAGTAAAACAACTGTAATACACTGAGACAGAATGAATTGTTTGTTTTAGTCACTATGACGGAATACTAAATTGATGGCTGGGTTTTGGCAAAGGCGATTTTATTTAAATATAGCATCATTAAATACAACCCAATTACAATTATAAATTAAATTCAGCAATTAAAAATTACATCTCTACCATGATTTCTGGTCATCTCTGTGTTATAACGTGAATTGTCTCCGCCATTATCCAGGGCTGCGTACAGTAGGGGTATTTGTCATCTTATTTTATATCTTTTTGTCCATTTGGAGCGCGCGTCACGTCACCTATTAGCGTCGCGCCTGCCACAAGATCTCTCACTGTTTACATGAACCAGACACTCCGATGAGAGCACATAAAATGCAATCCATCTCTTATTTACCATTTTTTCATCTTATCGTATATTTTATTCGCTCCTTCCCGTATTGGAGCGCGTCTCAGGGCTCTTACTAGCGTCGGGCCATCCACACGATCTCCCACTGTTTTAATCTACCAGACACTCCGATTGTGTGCAAACAGACAGTGCAATCCTGACCTGCTCTTATGTAGCCTATCTATTTGTCATCTTATTTTATTCGCTCTTTTTGTCCATAATGGAGCGCGCGTCGTATGGAGCCATCTTCGCAGTAGTGAACGCGCCGAGAGAAATGCTCATATACGGATTACATTATCTGAGAGTAGTCTATTTATTTTCGTTTTGAATTGTTTCGTTGAAAAGTAGGCTAGACATTTCTACCTTGATGTATTTATAATGCCTGTGAGAAATGTGCAATGCAAAAATTTCATGATTTTATTGCTATGCCTATGCCTATATGTCTGCTTTGCTTCTTATTTATTAAATTGGTTGATCAAACATTGATTGAAATTAAGATACAATTTATTAAAAACGAAATTCACTTTAAAGAAAGGCTTTATAAAAAACAAAACGTAATGGAGTGGTCAAAATCATTCTCCTTCAGAATGTCAATCGGAGAATCAGGCAACTGTAATAGGGAGAGATCTTGTGGCTGGCGCGCCACGAAACGCGCTCTATGGGACAAACGAGCAAATAAAATATAAGATAAGATGGCAGAAGGGTAACTAAGAGCAGGATTACATTGGCTTTGTGTTTTCGTGCATCAATCGGAGTGTCTGGTAGATTAAAACAGTGAGAGATCGTGTGGCTGGCCCGACGCTAGTAAGAGCCACGAGACGCGCTCCAATACGGGCAAAGGAGCGAATAAAATATACGATAAGATGAAAAAATGGTAAATAAGAGATGGATTGCACTTTATGTGCTCTCATCGGAGTGTCTGGTTCATGTAAACAGTGAGAGATCTTGTGGCAGGCGCGACGCTAATAGGTGACGTGACGCGCGCTCCAAATGGACAAAAAGATATAAAATAAGATGACAAATACCCCTACTGTAGCCTACGCAGCCCTGGATAATAGCGGAGACAATTCACGTTATAACACAGAGATTACCAGATATCATGGTAGAGATGTAATTTTTAATTTATAATTGCTGAATTTAATTTATAATTGTAATTTGGTTGTATTTAATGATGCTATGTTTAAATAAAATTGCCTTTGCCATCATGTAAAACCCAGCCATCAATTTAGTATTTCGTCATATTGACTAAAACAAACAATTCACTCTGTCTCAGTGCTTTACAGTTGCAGTTATTCTCAGTGCCAACGGCGAGAGAATTTAGTTTTGCAGTGGACAAATCACCTTACTTTGCTTACTTACTTACTTTTGAATTTGTGGAAGCGAATTTTCAAGGCGAAATAAAATGGACCGAAAATTGCCTGTTGAATATTATAGGTTGTATTTTTAAACAGTTTGAAAATTTTGGAAGTGAAATATGAAAGGTGAATATGGATTATTGAATTTTTAATATTGAAAATGTGTTTGAAATGTTTTTAATTGAAATATTCACAGCTTAAATATTCAACCATGTTGAATTTCAGCCCATAAAAATGCAAGCCTTAAAAATACAATGGATTAAAATGCAAGCATGGTTAATGCAATGCATATTTTTTTTCAATTGGTGCAATTCAACATGCTTTTTAACATTTGACATTATTTTACTTCCATAGCAATGAGTGGGCGTATCTTGTTCAAATAACTTGTCAAGTTGACGTCATCTAGATATCGAAAAAGCATCGTTCGTCTATCGATTCATATCAGCGACTTAGAGTTGACTCTTACTTTTGAGAGACAATAACTTTGTATCCGGTGAACTTTCATATTTAAAACTTTGCAGGATGTTTTCGTTCACTTAGATCTGTTACACACTACATGAAAGGTAATTTTCAAAATTCCATGATAGGTGCCCTTTAAAGCTGCCACAAAGAACCGGCAAAAGTAATGATTATGAATATGTCAAGGAGACATTTTAATTGTTTAATAATAAACAAGTCTTTATCAGAGTCGGCTGCAAATATAAAGGTGACGATGCTGACTCGCGATCTTCGCAGTAGTGAACGCGCTAGAGAGAAATGCACATTTCATAGGATTAAATAAGCAGAGAGCAGTCTGTAGTCTGTTTTCTTTCGTTTTGAATTGTTCTGTTAAAAAGTAGTCATTTCAAGCTTTCTATATATTTATCAGGTCTGTGAGGCAAGAAGCCTACCTTAGGCTATACGCTGAGTTTCGGTTAATTTATTAGACGAGAGTCCAGTTCACGTGCCGGCGCCTCCGTGTCACGATAAAAAACTATGATCTATTTTCTACTATATTTACTAGGGGTGTAAATCGGACAGTTAATCACGATACGATACGATATCGATTCTCTCAGCCAGCGATACAATATTTGCCGATACCTCAAAAAATTCTACGATACGATTAGTCTACGATTCGATTCGATTCACGGCTATATCGATCGATTAATCGATATTTAGATATTATGTGCCAAGTGTACACAACCAGTTACATTTATTAACTCACAATACATTCACAAATATATTACATGAAAGTTTAATTAAACTCTTTGAAAATTGCACACCAAATTGGGACATTTACAAGTTGTTTGTTACAAGTTCTAAAAAACACATGATGAAAAGGAACAAGAACGGAGTTATCGGTTTTTGCAAATGAACTCTTCTGTTATATTAAAGTTAATTTAAAGGATTTTTATATATGTTTATTGTGTGGTAAAAGCAGATAACTCCACATTTCATGTTTCAGAGTTAAACAAAGCCAAGTAATTGCTATGATGCATAATAAAACACTTGGGTAATCTGTAACGTTAATCTCCTCAACTGACATAGACGCCTGTCAAACTTTGTTGTTGTGATTAACACGCAATACAGAGAGCTTTTCACTCACCACTAAACGTGCTGTTTTAGCAAGATTCCGTGAAAAAGTTTCAGCTTTTATTTTCCTTTTACGAGCCGATGAAGATTTCACGGGTTCATGTCATGAAGTTCGCTGAAATCCATCCTCGATCACTTTTAGTCAGCTTTGACGAAACTCCTCTCAGCTAGCGCGTCTTTTCAAAGTGACAAGCAGCCTTGTCACCAGTGTTGCCAGATCTCGCGAGACAAATAAGCAACCAGGCCCGTGAAAACAAGCCCAAAACAAGCGACTTTTTCTCATAGACAGTAAAATAGCTTTTTCTACGGAGCACCCCTAGGTTCCGGGAAGAGAAAAATAAATAAACTGTGTGCACGGTTTTACAATCCGTGGGGACGGATGGTTTTAAACTGTGGGTACAGATTGTCAATTTACATCCATGTGGACAGATTGGTAAACTGTGCGCAGTTGTGTAAAAATGTGCACACGGTACAGTTTATTTTTCTTCAGTAATGAAGCTTGGCTGTCCATCTAGTGAAAAATGTTGGTACTGCGCCGAAATATACGGAGCCCGGGAAGTCACCTGTTGGGAAAAAAAAAACAATCCGTGGCGACGGTTTTGCAATCCGTCCGCTCAGTTTATAAACCGTACTCACGAATTCTCAAACTGTTCCCTCGGTTTAACATATCGTGCTCACGGATTAATAAACCGTACCCACGAGTTCATAATCCGCGCTCTCAGATTTGTAGACCGTGCCTTCAGTTTTTGCAATCTGTACCCACAAATTCATAAACCGTGCCCACGCTTTCGCAATCCGTTCCCACGGGTTTGTAAACTGTAATCACGGATTTGTGGCTCGCCCTCATTTTCGAAGAACACCAGTCCAGGAGGTACGTTGTTAACGAATCTTATTGTATATTGTTTTATTGTGTATTAAGTGTAATAGGCCTACATACAATTGTCTTAACTGCGTCTGCATGCTTCAAGTGATTCTCAATTGTAGCGGCTATGGGGTGGAATATACGATTGATTTAATATATATCTGTCAGGAACCAATCACAAACCCCCACGCAACGATCACTTTCCCCAGAGTACTAATCACCTGCACCTGTTTCCATTCAACACGCCCTTCACAACCAGCACAAAAGCACCCAATTCACAGTCACTCATTGTCAAGCCTCCAACAGGAAAAGACCAATACCAGTTTCAATTGCTGTCCTAAAAAGTTATCCCGAGTCTGAAACGTAAAGTATACTCACCTGTCATGCTAACCTCTATGCTCTTGCTCTGATGTTTCCAGGACTAGTTCCGTGGTCCCGATCTCTGTGCCCTGGATCCTGCATTGAGTCACGTTCATTTCTGGATGATCTGAAAAGGGGAAAAATAGCAAGTATCACTGAACTGGTTATATTCGCCATTGCATGCACTGCAAGGAATCTACTCACGTCGAGTTTCTCTTTGGATCTGGTCTGCTCACGAGCGATCTGCAAAAGGGAAAAGGGAAACGTCATTGCCTTGCATCTCTATTCACGCTATACTTTATGAAGAGGATTTACTCACCTGGAATTCCTGCCACGAATCCTCTGCACGAGCACCATTGAACACCTGCAAATCTACGTGTTTCTCTCACTTTAAAAATAAAGAAAAGTTTATGTTCATCACTTACCTCTTTGTCCGAGTCTGAATCCTGACAGAAGGCTTGACCTAACAACAGTAAGAGGTGAAGACCATTATGGACCCAAATCAACCAGCCGTTGCTGTCAATCCCTCACTAGCCCTCGCTCCTTCAATACAGCCAGTGTTATCATCTGTGGGTCTTTCCGGGAATGTCACTCCTTCGATCACCTGCTTTGCAAATCCACCGTCGCGTCCAGCGCCATTCTCTGGCCGGGCGGAGGATTGCAATGGGTTCCTGTTACAGTGTTCGCTCACTCTGGAACAGCAGGCGCAGCTCTATCCCACTGAACGATCAAAGGTAGCATTCGTCATCCAACAACTATCTGGAGCGGCTTTGAGGTGGGCTGAGTCTTTGTGGACGAAGGAATCACCTGTGGTTGCAAACAGTCAAGAGTTCGAGCGACATTTCCGGGAAGTTTTCGGTAAACCTGTGGAGGATTCCTCGTTTGGAGAACGACTGTTACAGTTACGGCAAGGGAAGAAATCATTATCAGAGTATTCTGTGGAATTCCGCACTCTAGCATCCAATAGTGGTTGGAATGAACGAGCTCTTATTTCTGTTTTTCGTCGGGGATTGAATCCAGCTCTACGTCTCCAATTGGCCATCTATGACGACACTTTAGGACTCGAGAAATTCTTGCAACAAGCCATGAGAGTGAGTCAAAGATCTCAGATTTGCTACACCGATCAGTCTTATTATCCTCCTGTTCCAACGCATTCTCATCCTTTGGCGTCATATAGGTGACGCCTGACAAAACGTCGAAATACTACGCACATGGCACCCTTTAGCGTGAATATAACACGCGAAGTGATGGGTAGGTTTAGGTGTGGGGTGGGGTCTGCGTCTCATATTCACGCTAAAGGATGCCAGTCAACTTTATGACGCCTTGGGTTCGCGTGTTATATTCACGCTAAAGGGTGCCATGTGCGTAGTATTTCGACGTTTTGTCATATAGCGTCACCTATATGACGCCAAAGGATGAGAACGGGCTGCCTGTTCCTCATCAAAATGCTACGAGCTTCGCGGCCGAAAGTCAAGATGACGGAATGCAACTCGATACCTTCAAAATCTCCCAGAGTGAACGTTCCCGGAGGAGGGAATTAAAATTGTGTATGTACTGTGGTGGCAAGGGACACTTTCAACTTCGCTGCCCCATCAGACCTGGGAATATGATGGTAAGCTCAGTTTTAGATCACCAGATAGTCTCAGCACCCCTCACGATCCCTGTGAATCTAAAAATTGAAGAAACCTGTATATCTGTCACAGCTATCATCGACTCGGGGTCCGCGGGAAACTTCATCTCGGGAAAACTCTGTAAGAGACTCAAACTGCGAGAAATCAGCACTTCCAAGGCCTACTCCATCTACGCATTGACAGGTGAGCAGATTAACATGCAAGATGTTACTACCCAGATAACTCCCATTAAACTGTGTGTGGAGGACACGCACCAAGAATGGTTCGAACCGTTTGTACTCTCGAATAGTCAGGCAGATCTCATCCTAGGTCGCCCGTGGCTAATCAGTCATCAACCCACAATTGATTGGAAGTCTGGAAAAATCTTGAAATGGGGTTGTCGTTGCTCAACTCACAAGATTCACTCACCTTATCTATCCAGCAAATCAAGAAATCACAACGTCACAGTAAATTCCACGTCTATTGAAAGCCCTGCTGAAAAGATGTCAACGAATATTCCTGCCTGTTACTCCACGTTTTCTGATGTATTTGACCCTGTCACTGCATCCCAATTACCACCTCATCGACCATGGGATTGTGCGATTGATCTGGTTCCTGACGCACGACTCCCCAAAGGCCGAATTTACTCTCTCTCCATTCCTGAACAAGAGTCAATGAAGAAATATATCAGGGAGGCTCTAAATCATGGTTACATCCGGCCTTCTACATCTCCTGCGGCAGCCAGTTTCTTCTTTGTGGCAAAAAAGGATGGTGGTTTAAGACCCTGCATCGATTACAGAGCTTTAAATCAAGTCACAGTGAAGTTCAGTTACCCACTCCCTCTCATTCCAGCTGCTCTCGAACAGCTCAGAGAAGCAAAGATGTTCTCCAAACTTGATTTGCGTAGTGCATATAATCTCATCCGAATTCGAGATGGAGATGAATGGAAGACAGCCTTCATAACACCTGCAGGGCACTACGAATACTTGGTAATGCCGTATGGTTTGGTCAACGCTCCCTCCGTGTTCCAGAGTTTCATGGATGAGATATTCAGAGACTTTCTAGGGAAGTTCGTTCTAGTATATATAGATGATATCTTGATCTACTCCAACGATCCAATGGAACATCAGCGGCATGTGTCATTAGTCCTACAAAGACTCAGAGAATACACCTTGTTCGTCAAAGCGGAAAAGTGTACTTTTCATCAGACCACTGTCGACTTCCTGGGGTACATCCTTAGTGATAGGGGGGTAGAGATGGATCAACGAAAGACAGAAGCGATCATGTCATGGCCAACTCCGAAATCAGTGAAGGAGCTTCAGAGGTTCCTCGGCTTTGCAAATTTCTACAGGCGGTTTATCAACCAGTATAGTCAGCACACCTCACCGCTAACCTCCTTGCTGAAAGGAAAACCCAAGGCTTTGAAATGGACCTCAGAAGCGGAATATGCCTTTAATTCCCTGAAGTCTGCTTTCACCAATGCACCGTTGCTTCATCATCCAGATCCTGAAAGACCATTTGTGGTTGAAGTGGATGCATTCACCACCGGGGTCGGAGGGATTCTATCCCAATATGCTGAGTCCTCCTCTAAACCTTTACCCTGTGCATTCTTAAAGAAATTCTCTCCAGCTGAAGCCAACTACGACATTGGGAATCGTGAGCTTCTGGCAGTAAAACTTGCATTAGAAGAATGGCGACATTGGCTCGAGGGAGCAAAACATCCGTTTCTGGTCCTCACCGACCACAAGAACCTTCAGTACTTGAAAGATGCAAAGCGTTTGAACCCTCGCCAAGCCCGATGGGCGTTATTCTTCACACGATTCCACTTCAAGATTGCCTATCGCCCAGGCTCAAAGAATACCCGAGCAGATGCACTGTCCCATCTTCATGTCTCTGACATCCCTGTTGAAGAACCCGAAACTATCCTGCCAGAGAGCCTCTTCGTGAATCCCATCCAATGGGAGATAAACGAACAACTCCAAGAACTGTCCCATCAGCAACCCAGAGTTCCTGGATGTCCCGCTGGGAAGATATACGTTCCTGAAGAATTCCGCACCTCCTTGATTTCATCAGCTCATTCCTCGGTAGCCACTGGGCATCCAGGAGTGAACAAGACTCTAGCTACGCTTCAGGTCAAATACTGGTGGTCCAGCATGAGAGCAGATATCACACAGTTCATTCAAGGCTGTATTCCGTGTGCCATCTCGAAGGTCCCCAGAAGTCTGCCTGTGGGTAAACTGGTACCCCTTCCTGTCCCGAATAGACCTTGGTCTCACATCGGTGTAGACTTTGTCACTGATCTTCCAAGCTCAGAGGGGAATACCTGCATCTTAGTGGCCATCGATCGCTTCTCTAAGGCCTGCAAGCTAATTCCATTAAAAGGGCTCCCAACAGCTTTTAACACCGCTGAGTTACTCATGGAGCACGTATTTCGGTCTTCCAGAGGACATCGTTTCCGATAGGGGGCCCCAGTTCATATCTAGAGTCTGGCGATCATTCTTCACGTTAATGAATGTGACAGTAAGTCTGTCTTCAGGGTACCACCCACAAACCAACGGCCAGACGAAACGAAAAATCCAAGATATCGGGCGGTTCTTGCGGACATTCTGCCATTCCAATCAAAACATCTGGAGTAGATATCTCATTTGGGCAGAATACGCACAAAATTCTCTTCGACAAGCATCCACTCAGTTGACGCCATTCCAATGTATCCTGGGTTATCAGCCTCCGTTATTCCCATGGTCCGGTGAACCCTCAGAGGTTCCGCAGTTAACAAATGGTTTGAAGAAAGCGAACAGGTCTGGGATCAGACACACCAACACATTCAGCAAGCTGTCAATCGGCAACAACAATTCGCTGATGAACACCACCGACCCAACCCAGAGTTTCAGCCTGAACAGCTTGTTTGGCTTTCCACTCGAGATATCAGATTTCGCCGGTCATGTAAGAAACTAAACCCCAAGTATATTGGACCATTTCCAGTTGTCAGCCAAATAAATCCAGTTACTTACCAGCTCCGACTTCCGCCAGAGTACCGTATCCATCCCACGTTTCATGTTTCCCTCCTGAAGCCTTACCATCCACCAGTATCCCAGCCAGTCACAGAGGTTGAACCAGAGGATAATCCTCCTATACCACCCATAGAACCAGAGTCTAATCTAATTAAAGAAATTTTGGACTCTCGACGTCGAGGGAATCAACTCGAGTACCTCATTGACTGGGAAGGATATGGGCCAGAGGAAAGAAGTTGGGTGCATCGGAATGATGTTCTTGATCCCAATCTGCTCCTGGAATTCCATGCCCAACATCCCGAGAAACCTGCACCACGACCCAGAGGCAGACCCCCACGACGTCGAGGTCCAGGGTCCGCTGGCGCGGACTCTGGAGGGGGGGGGGTAATGTCAGGAACCAATCACAAACCCCCACGCAACGATCACTTTCCCCAGAGTACTAATCACCTGCACCTGTTTCCATTCAACACGCCCTTCACAACCAGCACAAAAGCACCCAATTCACAGTCACTCATTGTCAAGCCTCCAACAGGAAAAGACCAATACCAGTTTCAATTGCTGTCCTAAAAAGTTATCCCGAGTCTGAAACGTAAAGTATACTCACCTGTCATACTAACCTCTATGCTCTTGCTCTGATGTTTCCAGGACTAGTTCCGTGGTCCCGATCTCTGTGCCCTGGATCCTGCATTGAGTCACGTTCATTTCTGGATGATCTGAAAAGGGGAAAAATAGCAAGTATCACTGAACTGGTTATATTCGCCATTGCATGCACTGCAAGGAATCTACTCACGTCGAGTTTCTCTTTGGATCTGGTCTGCTCACGAGCGATCTGCAAAAGGGAAAAGGGAAACGTCATTGCCTTGCATCTCTATTCACGCTATACTTTATGAAGAGGATTTACTCACCTGGAATTCCTGCCACGAATCCTCTGCACGAGCACCATTGAACACCTGCAAATCTACGTGTTTCTCTCACTTTAAAAATAAAGAAAAGTTTATGTTCATCACTTACCTCTTTGTCCGAGTCTGAATCCTGACAATATCGAATGACGTGCATCAAAATCTTTTGTTTATTTGTGATAATCTTAGCACTTTATTATTATTGTCTAACCTGTATTATGACTGACATTTGACGAATTGCTTTGTTCCTTTTTTTGTAAGTTTTGGACAAAAGCCTCTTCTAAATATGTAGCCTAAAATATAATGATTATTATTATCATTATTCGAATTTATAACTATAAATTAGTTCACTTAGTAATACAGTAATATGTTTGTCATAAAATAATTTATCAATGCTTTATTTTTATAGGCTATAACCTAAGGGTTTGGATAAAATAGGCCTACATTCTTTCCATAATTTTTGCTAAAAAATAAAGCATTCATAAATTAATTTATGATAAACATATTACTGTCTTAAGTGATAGTACTAGACTCACTGTCTTAAGTGATAGACTCATTTTTAGTTATACACTAATATAATAATAATTATTATTCACTTGAGGCGTGCACACGCAGTTAAGACAATTTGATGTATTCCACTTAATACACACACAAAAAAAATAGTCTAACCTGTATTATGACTGACATTTGACTAATTGCTGTGTTACTTTTTTGTAAGTCGTTTTGGATAAAAGCATCTTCTAAATATGTAGCCTACATGTAATAATAATAATAATAATTATTATTATTTGAGTTTATTTTTAATTTTTATATAACCTAACCTTTTACAGTTTTGGAAATGAGTTTGTGTTATATTTCTTTTTTTATATGTGAAGTCTTTTTTGATTATTCTATTATACTGAGGTTATTCCCCCCCAAAAAATGGACTTTAAAAGATACAAGTAAATTAGACCATTCGGTGTAGGGTTTAGGTAAATTGTTATACTGCCCAATGACTCTCTCTCTCTCTCTCTCTCTCTCTCTCTCTCTCTCTCTCTCTCTCTCTCTCTCTCTCTCTCTCTCTCTCTCTCTACCCTTAGGCTTCCATCCACCTTCAACTCATCATTTATTTCTTACCTAGGATGGACAGATTTGGACTAATTCAACATTACTTTGACCTGGGTCTAAAGTATGAAGAAATCCTTCATATTTTAAGTGTTAAAAACAGGATTATTATCAGCATGAAGACACTTAAAAAAATCTTAGGTAGAAATGGACTATTTCGCAGAAAAAATTATGACAACTTGTTTGATGTTATTCAGTTTGTTAGAGAAGAGCTCCAAGGCTCAGGAGCATTGCAATGGATATAGATGGATGTACAGTAAATGCAAGGAAAGAGGACTTCATGTGCGCAAAGAAGACATCCGCCTCATTCTGTCCACTCTTGACCCATTGGGCACCGAAATGCGAAGAAAAAGAAGACTGCACAGAAGAGCGTACTTTTCAAAAGGCCCCAACTTTATATGGCATGTTGACTCTTATGACAAATTGAAGCCATTTGGCATTTGTATCAATGGGGCAATTGATGGATTTGCAAGGAGAATACTATGGTTGAATGCATACTGCACAAGCAGTGACCCTAAAGTCATAGGGGGTTACTTCCTTGAGACAGTAAGAAGTCTTGGTGGCTGTCCTCGAATCCTGAGAGCAGATATGGGAACAGAAAACAGCACCATTAGGGATATGCAGCGGTATTTGCTACGTAGCGATGATGATCCACTGGCTGGAGAAAGAAGCTTTATCTATGGAAAAAGTACGGCCAACCAGAGAATTGAGAGCTGGTGGGGTATTCTTAGAAAAGAGTGTGTGGACCTTTGGCTTGAATATTTTCACCAAATTAAAGATGAAGGCAAATTTGATGGCAGCTGGTTGGACAAGAACCTTGTTTTATTCTGTTTCCTGGGCTTGATCCAGGTAAATAGTGATTTATCTCTCTCTCTCTCTCTCTCTCTCTCTCTCTCTCTCTCTCTCTCTCTCTCTCTCTCTCTCTCTCTCTCTCTCTCTCTCTCTCTCTCTCACACACGTGCGCACACACACACACACACGTACACGTACACGTGCGCGCACACACACACACAATACTGATTTAAAGCTCCAGTAGGTAACTTTTGAAAACATGTATTTGCTAAAACTGTCATTATGTCCTCACAGGAGAATATGAGACAGATAATCTGTGTAAAAATCAAGCTTCTCTGGCTCCTCCCAGTGGTCCTATTGCCATTTGCAAGAAATACACGCTCCCGATCAGAAACAACCAATCAGAGCCGAGAGGAGTGTCTTAGCAGTGTCAGTCACGCTCGTGTACGCGCTGATCACACCCCTCTCTTGCACAGCGCGAGTCAAACTCAAGATTGCCGGCGTGCTGCAGCTGTGCTTATGACGGAGAAACAACCTAAACTGCCAATTCTCGAGTGACACCTGCTCATAAAACAAAGAGGTAAAAGGAAAAAGACTGATGACGATAAACAACCGAAAAAGAAAGAATTACACAGAGCCCATTGACTCGGTGTCAAAACTCTAGCCGCATAACATGTAGATAAAATGTCACGCACTCTGCTAAGCAACAATTGAAACCTGCTAATTCACTGGCTTGTCATGTTGCTGAAATAATGTACTAGCACACCTTATCTAGCATTATATATCGCTAGAATAATTACTTACATGCTGTAACGTTAGTTACCGTTATATTAACGTTATCTTACTAGCTATTTATAACTTATAGAAAGAGTGCAACGTTATAAAGTTACATGTAGGCTATTGGAAATACATGATTTGAGGACCAAGTTTGTAGTCAAAGTATGGGCAGGCCATAGTCAATGTAAAGCATATTATTGACGTTTAGTCCCTATTAGTGAATGTGCCATAACTTTTTATCCGCCGTCATCGGTGGCCCTGTTTACTAGCCTGCGCGTTCACGACAGGCTCCGCTGTGGAGGACGAGCTGTGGAGGGAGGGCTGTAGTGCAGCAGAGAGCAAGGGGGTGGGACCTGTAAGTTGTGCTTGTTCAAATTTTCAGGCTAAGTCAACGTTTTCTCAAGACTCCCTACTGCAGCTTTAATAAACAATACTTTAAACCAAGGCTTCCCACTGTTTGTGACTTTTACAGGAAGATCTGGATTCCACCAAAGACACTTGGAACAGCCACCTGATTCGTCCTTCAAGGAACCGCCTTGTACCCCACGGTCGACCAGATGTCATGTACACCCTACCTAAATTATATGACACAGAAGACTACGTATGCCATGTACCGGTGGCAGACTGTGCCACCTGTGAAGATCAATGTATCCATCGCTCTGATGTTGCTTGTGATGAGGACGTCTTCACCCTTTGTGCACACATCATGGCCCAACATCACCTCAGGCTTCCCAAGGATAGGTACACAGCATTTGACCTCTACCTTGCACTAAGACAAGAGCTTACTACAGTGTTAAATGTTGTGAGATAAATACATGCTGAGAAATCAATCAGTATTAAGAAAGTTATTATGGACTGTACTTAAATTCTTTAATTATTAGAGTTACAGTAATTTCAGGGAACACCAGCCAATGTAGTCAGGTGATGGCTTTTATCTGTTTTTTCTTTTTACGTTATTCATTGGTTTCGTCTCTTTAATGTTATTGCTGTGATCTTGTATACTACATATTTAATTAAAAGATGACAGAATTTATTTTGTGTCCTTTGTTTATTTTTTTAAACACTTTATTCAGTAGAACATCTTTAATCAATAAACTTCTAATTAATAAACTTCGAACATTGTTGCTTTTGTAAACTTTGTAAGGACAATTTTTCCTCTTTTTTAGAACAATGTAATAATTTTACTTTGAAACAATGCTGTAAGAACATTTATGCATTTTATGACTCATTATATTGATGTATAAGTATAAGAAAACAACAAATAACAAATCCTCTCAAGAAAACTGCTGCTGCTGCTGCTGCACATACTGTCTGACCACCTTGCACAAACACAACATTGAGAATAATATTAGATAAAGATAATCCATGAATATAACAGACATTTATCATTTTCGGTATCCTTACCTCTATGCAATATCCATCACCCACATGTTTGCCTCAAGTACATTTGCAAACTCCTCTGCTAGCTCAAGGTATGAAGTGTAATTATTAGGAATGTCCAACACACATCCACAGGTGTGGGACTGGGGACATCTTGTGAATGAACTGTTTGGCTGCACAAACCGGACATGAATGAACTCTGTCACAAGGAGGTCAGCTCCTACCAAAAAACATAATTCAGTGAACAATTTAAAGTTTATACATAACAATCATATATAATATAATACACAACATCAGGACATTCAAAACATTTTATACTAATCTACTTATTTTTAAACTAAGTATAACAAATAAGTATATTATTAGTATCAGATTAATACCATGTCATATTCTAATTAATATAATGATAACAAAATATCTTAATCAATCACCTGTGCAAAAACGCAGAAACTTCTTAAGCCGAACATCATTGGAGTTCTTGATGAACCTCTTCAGATAATCCATGATCTGGCTTTCTCTGTTGTTCAATGTTTCATGTTTTAGTGTGGCTACAACTTTCCTAGCTGTTGGAGTAAGGCTGATCATCACTTCATTCAGTCCTCCTGGTGGCAGTTTCAGTTTTTTCAACACTGGACTCCAACACTCTGCTATGTAAGCTGGATCTTGCACAATTTCTTTGTGTGCCACATCAAGTAAGATCTGCTTGGCATTTTTTTCAGTGATAACAAGTTTCACATTATGAGCTTCCAAGAATTCGACCCATTCTTCTCTTTCAGAGACAGATGTAAAGTCTCTAATTGCTTCTTCAACAAGCTGCTTTTCCTCTTGAGGAACCATCTCCAAAAATGCTGTAAAGAGCTCATTCTCATCAATCTCAAGTCCAAGGCAGTAACACAGAAAAGGATTGACCAACACAATGGGAAAGTATTTAACAGTATTGTAACCAAGAACCATCACTTTAGCTACATTTTCCCATTGGTCTTTCATATCGTGTCTGGTCATGGGTACCTTTAATGTGCTTCCTGCTGTACATTTCATGTAAAAAGTACCCCAGTACTCACTCAATGCATCTCTGAGAATCCCACCACTGTCTTCTCCATTCTCAGTGCTACCGTTAGGTAGGACCATCTCAATTTCTACAAGACAGTCATTGATAGATACTAAGCCATCTGTGAAAGCTGCATTGAGATCTTGGAAAATGTTTCCCCTGCGGAGCTTTAACTTTGTGGCCTGTGGCTTATCTTGCACTATTTCAACAGGGTCCATTGGTAGAGTGTCATCCAGTATTGTACTGTCTTGCAAAACAGCATATCCAAACTGAATTTCTTCATCAACTGAAATTGAGCTGTGCATTACATTCATTGTACCTGGTTCTATCAACACTATGCTGTCTTCTGACCAAAATGGCAACAGGTTCTTCATCACTTTCACATGCCACAGCAGAGGTAGAAGGGCCTTCAGTTACATACTCATCTACTCTTTGAATGTTTGCGCTTGCAGATGTGTCTGTCCTCTTGCAAGACAGGTACAGTCTCAGTATCTTTACCTTTCTCGTTTCATATTGTTCACCTAATGTTGTTTGTGGTTCTAGTTCTTCTTCTGTGAAGTCTCTCAATTTCATCTCAAATTCATTTATATCCCCTAGTTTATTTTTTCCATTTGGAAAGAACAGCTTCTTGCCACATTCCAAAAGTTCTCCCATTGTAGCACTCTTTAAAGCCTTTAAGTGTCTGGTTCCACCACCTCGTTTTTCTTTTATTTGGACAAAGGAGCCACGGACCTCTTCAAACAGTCCCATCTGGTAACTTCGCTCAGTTTTTTGGGCATTTGAGTTTCCACTGAGTTTTTCTGAACGATTATCACAATGCTTCCTCTTTCTATCCCGCTTTCCTTTCAATTTTGACATGAGGTTTTTTGTGGCTTTAGAGACTTATTTCCTTCTATTGCAGCTACTTCTCTTCTGCAGTACTGTCTTGTTGCTATCCGGTCTCCAAATCTGTGGACATATGTCAGCAGTTGCTCATCTGACATACTATTGACTGCATAGCAGTCAATCTATAAGAAAAAAGAGAGGGGGAGGGGGGCTTTCTTTATTTCATTAAAGGGATAGTTCACTTGAGTAAATTATGACAGAATTAAAAATTTTCAACTAACCTTTTAATGAAATAAAAAAAAATATTAATCATTTAATATCCCTTTCATTATTCATTTTGATTTTAAGACCAACATATGGTGCAATTTCGCTTTGAATCCTGCTTTTCAAGCTTCCTTGTGGATATTATCATAAATTATTAATATGTATTTTCTGCCAATAAAACATTTTGGTAACGCTTTAGATTACAGCCCGGAAAGTACTGAGTAATTAAAGCGATTTTACAGTGTAACGTTCTGTAATTATAGTGTACCTATAACGTACTTAAGTAGGCTATAAGGGAACAATATTTTAAGTTTGGGGAATAAAGGTGTAACAACCAGGAGAATTAAACAATTATTTATACTGTAAGTATTATAGAACTGAGGGGTACTTATTCTAATATTATGATATAACAATCTTACATTTGGGAGCAATTTAGCAAGAACATACCTTTTTGAAATAATGGTGAACCAGTACATACTGTATAGGCTTTTAAAAAATTACAGGGTACATATCTATGCATTTATAAAGTAATCTTTTTAACAAAAGTGCACTGAAAACGAAAACTATTGCAACTTTTGCTTAAATATTGGGGAAAGATACTCTTGTTTCATGTAGTGGTGCTTGTTACCCTCTTGTTCCATGTAGTTACTGGGTAAGTGATGTTGCGGGCTGTAAATTAAAGTGGTGCTTGTTACCCTCTTGTTCCATGTAGTTACAGGGTAAGTACAATAAAAATGCATACACAATCTTATATCACTGACTCGGAAACCTTTATTTATTATACAAGCACCACTTACCCTGTAACCACATGAAACCGGATTTATTTCCCAGTATATTTAAAAAAAATTGCAATAGTCTTAGCTTTTCTTGCCTTGAAACATGTTAGCCCAAACTTAAACATCTGCACTTTTGCTATAAAAAAAAAAATATATATATATTTTTTATAAATGCATATGTACCCTGTAATTTAAAAAAAGCCTATATGTATTGCTACACAATTATTACAAAAAGGTACACAGTGTATGTTCTCGCTAAATTGCTCCCAAATGAGATATTGTTGTATCATAATAGTAGAATAAGTTCCCCTTAGTTCTATAATACTTACAGTATAAATATTTTTTTTTATTCTCCTGGTTGTTACCCCTTAATTTCCCAAACTTTACATATTGTTCCCTTATACTTACATGCAAGTAGGCTACTTTATAGGTACACTATAATTACAGAAAGTTACTCTGTAAATTCCTCTTAATTACACAGTACTTTCTGGGCTGTAATCTAAAGCATTACCAACATTTTTATTAATATCTTTACAATGTGAAGCTGAACTGTCTTGTGTACTGTGTATGGTCTTTAATCAAAATGACATTAAGGAATATACTGCATGTTTCCAACCTAAGTTTGCTTCATGTGAAATTTTAATTAATGGGTTTTATATATATATAAACTTAGGTTGTCACTTTTTCAGTGGAAACATGCAGTATATTCATGCATCTAACCCTGACATTTTGTTGGTGTGACCTAATGAAGTCAGCTTATTTATGACATATTAAGTAAATCTATTATATATATATAATAGGTTATTAATATGTCATAAATAAGCTGACTTTATTAGGTCACACCAACAAAATGTCAGGGTTAGATGCATGTAACTGGCTTAACTTAATAGCCTATGTAGCCTAATTATTAAATAGGCCTAGCCCTAACATTCAGCCAGAGAGCAAAGGAATGACATTCTTCGTTTTGTATTGCTTTTTACCTTCTCCTCTCGAAACGCTGACACAGTCGCATCATCCAACTCTCTTTCGTTTTTTAGGAAATTTAGGAAATTATCCATTTTTAAAATATATAGTTTATAAACACCGTACTATTTATCCCGCACCGTAACAGATGGCCTGCTTGAATCTGCCGGCACAGACTGGGGGAGAGGCCACAAATCCGTGTGAGTACAGTTTACAAACCCGTGGGAATGGATTGCGAAAGCGTGGGCACGGTTTATGAATTTGTGGGTACAGATTGCAAAAACTGAAGGCACGGTTTACAAATCTGAGAGCGCGGATTATGAACTCGTGGGTACGGTTTATTAATCCGTGAGCACGATTTGTTAAACCGAGGGAACAGTTTGAGAATTCGTGAGTACGGTTTATAAACTGAGCGGACGGATTGCAAAACCGTCGCCACGGATTGTTTTTTTTTTCCCAACAGGTGACTTCCCGGGCTCCGTAGTAATAAAATCTCAAAGCTGAAAGCAAATTTTTTTAGATCAACCCTAAAATTTGGAATACAACTTCTTCAGATTTGTGGCTTACATTTTCTTGCAGTTTTAGAGTAAAATATATTTTGTAATATATATATATATATATATATATATATATATATATATATTTTTTTTTTTTTTATATAAAATATAAATAATTATATTTTACGTTGTTCATTTTCATAAACTCAAACTTGTATAACTTTGTTTCTGTTTCACTTTAATAATTTCATAATACTTCACTTCAACAATAATATGGCAAATGTCTTCTTTATAACAAGACCAACCAAAGGTCTATATTCCAAAGCATTCTTGAATTACAACCATTTAAGTTTGGATAGTGATTTTCATGTCTATGCGAAAAAGGGGGGAGTGACAGTTAAAGGGTTAAACAATATTTAACTATAATATCTATATCTATATCTAAAATATAATTAATATATAAAAACTCTCCTACAGTCCAGTCACCATCAGTCGTGACGGTCGTGACTCGCACGTATTTTCATTTAAACGTCACTCACTGACGTTTTCCTAACCAGAAAAAATCGATTGCCCTGCTCTGCCTCTGATTGGCTAGTACTCGTTGCCATCTGGGTCAGAGCCAATTAGAAGCAGGATGTGGGTGGGAAAAAACTCTACTGTCTCCTGTGTGTATGGGGAAAGGGGAGGGACAGAGGGAACAGGCAAGACAAACTCCTACGTATAAATAACATATAGAAAATATCTGCTTGACAACGAGCTGGGAACAAGCCCAAATAAGCAACTACACTTTAGAAACAAGCCCAAAAAAACCGCGACCCGCGACTACCAATATTTGAAAGCGACTTTACAGAAAAACAAGCCCAAAGTCGCTTATAATAAGCGGACTTGGCAACACTGCTTGTCACCTGACCTGAATACTGCGCACTGATTTGCTAAAACAGACTTTTTGGGGCTTGTCGTTTCTGCTGTAAAACAAAAACTCGCAATGCCTTGAGTGTAAAATACCAGCTTTTGTGACAAAGGTTTCAGTCAATCTTGTCAGGCGTCTATTTCAGCGGAGAAAAGTTACGTGAAGATATGGAGTGTGTCAAAATAAAGGTACCGTACATCGATATTTTATGTGTGGTATCGATGCATCGTATCGTTAGACATTTGATCGATGCATCGATCCATATCGATGTATTGTTACACCCAGGGCCGGATTCAGCCAGCCCCACTAGGGGGTGCAGGTAGAATATCAGGGGGGGCAAGTCATTTAACGGAACATTTAAATTTGACAAATATAGTGATTTGATTTATATTGTGATATATAGGATATATCAATCGATATATAATCAATCTTTTTTATTTTATTTTATTTTTTTTAAAATTCATTTCTTTAGCTCTGTACACAGCATGGCTTATATCAGTCATTATAGCATCAGTCGTCTGCTTTTCCAATGCAGTTTTCCAATTAGTAAATCCTTGTTTTGTGAAAACGAAATCCAGGGGCGGAGTGGGACCAAAAAATCTACCGGGAAATTTCATAGACCACTGGCCCTCGTCGGCACAGAGTTCAGAGGCCCCTGGGCACAATGTCTTGTAGGTCCTCTCTTAGGCAGGCCAAATGTATATTTTTTCCAGGGACATTTTAATATGGCATTTACAGTTTTACTGATTTAAAAGTAACTTTGTTGTACTATGCTGGAGTAAAGTTCATAAATGGTTGTTCTTTCCTATAGGAATTTGTAAAACTATGTTGGGTGGACCTCCGTGCCTCTAGGGGGGTTCGGGGGCATGCTCCCCCGCAAGATTTTTTTTTTACATTTTAAGGTTTAAATGCATCAATCTCGTGCTCTTTGAGAGATCAAAATTAAGAGCTTCAACCCATGAACTGCTCGTTGAACAAAGAAAAAGCATTGATTTGTACCAGGACAATAAAGAGGGCATCTTTTTAGTTATGAGAGTCTCAGTCTGCATTACATTATCAATGATGTTTTAGGATGCCAAACAATTATTATAATAATGTAATAATGATTTATATAATTATTCCTATGACGTAAAATCCATTTAGCCTATAAATGTACTATATAAATGAAAATGAATATTTCAAAAGTATATTTTAGCCTACACATTACACTATAATATAGGACAATTAAAATATTTTTGTCCTAATTTCTTCACTGGCAAGAAATAAACCCTTGAGCTTTTATTTAGGAGAAAACACCAGATAACCATGCTGATCGCGTGAGCAAAGTAATCACTCAGCACAGACAGGATGCCTATTCTTAAAGGAGAACTCCGGTCAATTTTAACATTGAGCAAATTTTTTTGTACATTTGGAGTGCTGTCAGTACAGACAAAAACGACAAAAATCGGTGTTACCTACACCGTGTTATCCTCTTCAACGAGACCATTTTTCTTGAAATATTTTTTAAATTTGTGATTTTTGCATGCCATCACGTTTGGGGGGGGCAGTCACGGCATTTGGGGGGGCATTGCCCCTCCTTGCCCATGCCTATATCCGGCCCCGGTTACACCCCTAATATTTACTTCTTATTTATTAAATCCAGGCAACTGTTTGATGAAACATTGATTAAAATTAAGATACAATTAATAAAAAACGAAATTCACTTTAACCCATAAGCACCCGGACCAATTTCCCCTTATAGGAAAATTATGGGGCATATAAAACAGACTAAATGGACCACTTAAAACATGTTTCTGCTGTTGTTTTTTTAAATACAACCACTCCTTGTCAAAGATCTGTAATGTTACATATGTCACATTGAGCGTTTATAATAATTTTTTTATGTTACATATGTCACATTGGGCTTTTATTTCTCATTTGGAAAAAAAATATATTTTTGTCAGTTTTCTTGCTAAATAACATTTTTTTGTTTGTTTTCTTTTCCACAACATTTTCAAAATTATAATTCAAGAGCCAGCGGAGCGGAGCGCTAAAGCGGAGCGCTAAAAACCATCGCTGAGGCGCGGGCGCCTTCCATGAGGCGCTTATATGCCCAGAAATGGAAAGTGTTCAGTGACTGGTGTAATGCCAAGGGCCTGAATCCTGAAACAAGGGCTTCTGGAGGCGGGCCGCTCCCCCTCCACGCTCAAAGTATATGTGGCGGCCATCACAGCGTCACACGACACTGTAATGGAACGTCCATTGGGAAGAAACGACCTAATTATTCGTTTCCTAAGGGGCACTAGGAGGATGAACCCTTCACGCCCCCCCTCAGTGCCGATCTGGGACCTCGCTACTGTCCTAGACGCTCTTAAAGGGCCCCCGTTCGAACCACTCCAAACCGTGCACCTTAAACAGCTCTCGCTCAAAACTGCGCTCTTGCTGGCACTCGCCTCGGTCAAGAGAGTGGGCGACCTGCACGCGCTTTCGACAAGCGCTGCCTGCCTAGAATTCGGACCTAACGACTGCAGGGTCGTCCTTAGGCCAAGAGATGGATATATTCCTAAAGTGCTCACCACTCCCTTCAGAGCACAGGTTATCTCCCTAACTGCGCTATCGTCTCCAGCAGACGAACACGACGCTAATCTACTCTGCCCCGTTAGGGCTCTCAGAGTCTATTTGGAGCGTTCTGCCCTGTTCAGACAGACAGAACAACTGTTTGTATGCTTTGGCGGCTGTACGAAAGGTTCCGCCGTTTCAAAGCAGAGAATCTCTCACTGGATAGTTGAGGCTATAGCGCTGGCTTATGAAGCCAGGGACTTCAATGCCCCTGGGGAGTCAAAGCACACTCCACCAGGAGTGTGGCTTCTTCCTGGGCATGGTCGAGCGGGATACCGATCGAGGATATTTGTGGGGCGGCAGGCTGGGCCTCACCGTCCACATTTATCAGGTTTTACAACCTACAGGTCCCGACATTGCATTCCAATGTACTATCAGCATGATGCTAGTAGAACTATGAGTTCGTATCTAGATTATGTATGTGCTTGTGTCACATTGAGTGCCTTCTAGCCACTCTGTACTTTTTTTCCCACATATAAAGCTCGCCTCTGCAGGCTAGTTGGATGATAACTTTGCTTTTCAGCTCAGGCACCTGCCTCTGGCTGTCATAAGGCGAAGTTCAGCACGCACGGCGTTTTGCATGGTGCATGTAGCGAACTCTCAAAAGGGAACGACTCGGGAACGAGTATTGCGTAAGCTGCCGTGCTTGTGCTTGGTTAGTTCGCTTCAGCCGTTTTAACCTAAAGAACTGTCATGAGGGGGCGCCCAATATATAGCTCTTGGCTACGCCCATCTTGGCGGGCGCGAAGCGCGCTCATTGGTCGCGCATTCAGAGTCGCCCCGTCATTGGTTCGAGCAAGTTGCCGCAGCACAGCCAATGACCGAGCTGCCTTCGCTCATTGCTGTCAGCTGTGCAGCTGCAATGCGTTTTACATAAAGACTTCAATATTCTCGAGAAAAGGAGTTTTCCCATAGCGTAAGCTACTTACGCAATACTCGTTCCCTCCTCTCAGGGAACTGAGGTTACGTTAGTAACCGAGTCGTTTCTGGGAAGATAAATTAAAAAAAAATTTTTTTCAGAAGTAATAGTTTTTGCATTTTATTTGCTTTGCCACATATTTCAAAACCACATAACTGTGACCATAACTGTGACCTATTCAGGTATACGGTTTAATCAGAAATTATTTTTTTGATTATTTTTTCACAACTCGAAAATTTGCAAACTGAATAAAAATAATTAAACGGTTGAACGGTGGCTACTGCAGTTGGATTTTCCTATTGGAAGTTGTGGTGCCCTGTGACGCAAGCAGGCACAAGCTAACCACACCCCTGCCTACAGAGAGATGTGTTTCAGGTGCACGCCCCCCCCCCCCCCCCCTCCCCCCTCCCCCCTCCCCCTCCCCTCCGCTGGGCTCTGCCCACTTTTCCAGCATTTTTCAAATATTGCCAGTGGGTGGAGTCAGGCTCTGACCAGGGGTTTAGTTACCCTTTAACAATGTTATTAATTTGACTTTTTTTTTTTTTTTTTTTTTACAAATGTTAAAATATGCTTTGAATTGAGCAGCAGAATATATATAACACTAAAATAATTGAATCAGCTCAATCAATTGAATTGAGCAGGTCATTACCATTTTTCTTAATGTGACACATACGTCACATCAACATTCCACCTACTGTTTTAAGGTTAAAAGTCCGATGTGACACATATGTCACCACAACATTTTCAAAACTTGTTTTATATCAATTTGTACAAGACATGTTTTAAAATCAGGTCAAGTGTAATCTAGGATATGTTATTAAAACATTAGAATGGGTTTGTTGTGGAAAAATTTATATTTTAGTTTATCCTGATATTCTGTGGGTTTTACTTTAAATTCGATCATGTATCTCCTGGAATATTTGCATATACCCAGCAGGAACAAAGGGGCACACACACACATAGCATATGGAGACAGTAAAGTCCAGGGGGGGTCGAGAGCCTTTTGACCACACAGGATATGCAGACAGTAAAGTCCAGGAAGGGGGGTTAGGAAGAGCCATTGTATTTCTAACAAAACCTGCTTTTACTGGTATTTCTGGGGGAACGGAAATTTACAGGAAAAGGGATTCTGAAGGGGGTATAAAGGCTGTATGCTTTCTGTGTGATTCAGGTCTGTGTTCCTATCGCGAGGTAGCTGTCGCGGTATTTTTGTGAACAAGCCTCCTTTAAAAGAATAAACTTTCTTTTAAAGTACAATTTGAATCTAATGTCTCTTACTATGATGTTGTTTATTAATTAAATTGTTTTTGCCACAACAGGTTGAAACATACCTTTAATAACAAAAACAAGTGTTTTTAAAAATTGCTAACACTGCAACATGTGCACACCAGACAGGCCACCATTTTGGAAATGTTACCATGGCAACAAAAATGCACACATTGTCACATGACTGAACCTGGGTGTTCCTTAAATGTCCCTTAGGGACTTCCTGAGTTGAAAGTGAGGTATAATGCTTTAAAAAAAAACTTTTCAGATGATCACCAGTGTTTTGTGCTTTCTGTTTGAGGTCTCTGTGAAAGTTTTAAAGTCACTTTCAGAGCGGTCATGTCCGTAACGGAGAACGTGACATTTTTTTTCCCCTCATAAATGCGAACATGAAAAATCAAATAAAAAGAATATATTATGTTATGTGGAGGCCGACCCTCCGGTAGGTAGTATTACTTTTGTTTTGCACAGCGTAGTTCATAGAATTACTAAAAAATATTTTGCCACCTAAAAGTTAAAGAT
Organism: Tiaroga cobitis; assembly: GCA_030578255.1. Lineage (NCBI taxonomy): Eukaryota > Metazoa > Chordata > Actinopteri > Cypriniformes > Leuciscidae > Tiaroga > Tiaroga cobitis. Next base: position 41,452,767 of record CM060608.1, on the reverse strand, counting down.
TTTTTGTGTCACATCACATGTGTATTTCCCTGATATTAAATATAAAACGTGTATAAATGTGTAGACTGATATTTTTCTAATGTCTGGACTCCTTTATTAAGGGAGTATGAATATATAAACAGATGTTTCAGTGTTAAACACATTTTCTGAGAATTTATATTTCAAGTTCTGACTGCAAATGTCACGTCCACAACGCTGGAATTGCTAAATTTTAAAGAATTTATCCTCAACTAGTTTTTTTGGTGTAGGTCTACGCATTTTATTATGTTAACTTCAAATAATAATAGTAATTTAAAAATGTGGTAGCCCTACGTCTAACACATCACACTCCACTGTCATGGTGGCAATTTCAGTAGATTTAGGCCCTGTCCCATTTCTCCCCCCTTAAAACTTCCACTTGGTTTTGAGTGCCCTCGAAAGTAAAGTCCCCTCAACGAGGGAAGTGGAGTTGAAGATCTTTCCCTATGAAATGGGACACCACTATATGCAAATTAGCACGGCAATCCTCAATACGTCACGCGCAGCGTCAAAGTGTCTACTACTACTAACGTTACTATTTTCATTCATAAAATTGCCGGTTCCAGTTGTTGTGTGGGCTGTTTTCGTTTACGTCTGATGAATCAACAGAGAAGACATGTGGAATATAGAAGACGCATTTCCGGTAATTTTGCCATATATTTGTTTGTATCTGATCGTTTAGAAGCGCACACAAAACCCAAAGTTTGCTTGTCTAACGTTAGTTGCAATCCGTTTCCGAACGCGCGCGCGCCGCCATGGGAACCGGGGCAACGTCTCTTGCGCGGATCATTGTGCTTTTTTAGTAGCTGTTTTTACCACCAACAACGTCCCGCAATTTAGAAACCGCAGACACTGCACTTTACAACAATCACCGATTGTGCTCAGTGCTGATTCTGACGTTAAGTTTGGGTTACAGAGAAATGGCAGCGCGCTGTGAAGGGAAGATGATGTGCTAGACGAACACGGCTAGTTTTTAATAATTTTACCTCACATATCATCTTTTTATAATCCTTGGAAGCCAAAATCGAAAATAAAATTAGATTAACTAACTTACCCAGATCAGATGTATATTTGATTTGCTTTTAAAGCACTCGGCAGATATCATATGAACATCGTCAGATAGCTTCGTGAAATATTTTCTAAAATTAGTGTTGAAAACTCAACAGTCCATTGGATGTACATCAAACTAACATATTCCAACATATTTCGACATTTTAACATGCGTATTTGCGAAAATATACTTAAAATTCAATTGTTCCTTTCCAGCGGTGTCCGCCATCTTGGTTGAAAAATTTGACCGGCTCGCTGAGTTCGCAAGGTATCCTGGGTAATTTCATCTTCCACTTCGTTTTAAGCCTGCATCGGACCGCACTATGTTTTGAGGGTTGATTTTAAGGGGAGAATAGCACTCCCCCTTGCTCTTTGGAGTATTGGGACACCCTACCCCTACACGAGAACGCGCAAAAACAAGGGTTAGGGCAGAAATCTAGGGTAAGGGGAGGTATTGGGACGCAGCCTACCTCACTAACATTGTTGTGGAAACACAATAAGAATGGAAACTAAAATATGGTAGTATCTTGCTACAGCGCACATTATATCAGCTGCAGTTCTGGCGCCTCAGTCCCAATACTGTAAAACTCGACATACATTCACATCACATGTTGATGCAGCAGTATAGGGCACTTTCACACTTGGTTCGATTGCCTGTTCCGAACCCGAGTTCGATTGCTCCCCCCTCCCCCTGCCCGGCTGCCCCCGATGGACTGTGTTCACATTATATTATTTGTATCCGAACCGCGGTACGCTTGCGTCATCAAGCTGCAGCTGGCACGTAATCATGTTGCTTGGTAACCGGCGCCGCTATGAATGAAAAGGCGTCAAAATGGATAGAATTGCTCGCTTCACATTTTGTTCTTCTTTTTTTTTAACCTTTGGTTTTGTTTTCAAAGAAAAGATACAGAAACACACTTGGGTATGTCTGCTGCAAAAGTAGCCTACTAAAATCGTTCCAAAGACAGCTGGCTGTCAGCCGAAGACAATTTTTGCGGAGGCAAGCATAAATTATCTCTCTGCTTGCAGTGCGTCAATCCCGCGTTTCGTCAAGGTAAGTGTACACACACACACACACACACGCACTGACGACTGTCCTGTCGACCACATTATACGTATACGTCATCAATAGCGGTTCACTTCCGCGGTTTGGTTCGGTTGCGTTCATATCAGCAGCAAACCGTACTGGAGTTCACATGAACCGTACCCCAGACCACCTTTTTAAGCGGACCCGAGTACAGTTTGTGGGTACGCACCCGAGTTCGGAAGACAGCGTTCACATCATCCAAACGAACCGAACTCTGACGTCATTCGAACCCGGGTGCGCACCAAAAGTGCTAGTGTGAAAGCCCCCTAACACTCACAGGACACTGCACTTATTCGCAATCACAAAAGTTCATTATTTGCTCGTGCTTTAAAGCTTTGCCGGGTAAACATTTCATTGGCGTTCTGTTCTAATGCACTTTTCTGAGCACGTACTGAAGTGCGCGCGCACTGTCAAACAGTGCCAAACTGGATTTTTGTTGGGTCAGACCCATCTGATAGCGATGGGGGGCCGAGACCGAGAGAGCTACATGGAAAAAATATGTTTTCATGAATACAAAAGTTGGGTGACCCTCCCCCTAGACTAAAAAAGTTGGATGACCCTCCCCTCAACAAAGAATAAAAAGACATGACCCTCCCCTATTTTTCTCCGGTGGCCCTTACCAAAAATACAGAACGGTCCCGTACTGGGCAAAGTAACATTGCAGCAGCAATAACGAAACTTTGAATATGAATTATTCTTAGAGATTATTCTATTACTAAACTTATATCAAACAACTTGTATAGATGCAAAAATAAAATCACCTTCAGAAAAGAGATGTACAGATTACAAGTTTACCCACATTTGAAAGCACAATGACCCCGAAATTAAGGTTTTGTCTAATGTTGGCGAATTATGAAAAGCAAGCTGCATGCATGGTTTTAGCCAACAACACCGGTCATTTTGCGCGCTACAGAGACATCGATGTACCGAACTCTGACGTCATTCGAACCCGGGTTTAGTAATTATTCTATTACTAAACTTATATCAAACAACTTGTATAGATGCAAAAATAAAATCACCTTCAGAAAAGAGATGTACAGATTACAAGTTTACCCACATTTGAAAGCACAATGACCCCGAAATTAAGTTTTTTTCTAACGTTGGGAAGTTTCGCGAATTATGAAAAGCAAGCTGCATGCATGGTTTTAGCCAACAACACCGGTCATTTTGCGCACTACAGAGACATCGATGTAATTTAAATGCAACAGTGTTTGAAGTTGCAATATATATATACAATCACCTAAAGGATTATTAGGAACACCATATTAATACTGAGTTTGACCCCCTTTCGCCTTCAGAACTGCCTTAATTCTATGTGGCATTGATTCAACAAGGTGCTGAAAGCATTCTTTAGAAATGTTGGCCCGTATTGATAGGATAGCATCTTGTAGTTGATGGAGATTTGTGGGATGCACATCCAGGGCACGAAGCTCCCGTTCCACCACATTCCAAAGATGCTTTATTAGGTTGAGATCTGGTGACTGTGGGGGCGATTTTAGACAACTCATTGTCATGTTCAAGAAACCAATTTGAAATGATTCGAGCTTTGTGACATGGTGCATTTTCCTGCTGGAAGTAGCCATCAGAGGATGGGTACATGGTGGCCATAAAGGGATGGACATGGTCAGAAACAATGCTCAGGTTGGCCGTGGCATTTAAACGATGCTCAATTGGCACTAAGGGGCCTAAAGTGTGCCAAGAAAACATACCCCACACCATTACACCACCACCACCAGCCTGCACAGTGGTAACAAGGCATGATGGATCGGTAACGCTTCCTTTTACAGTACAGTACTTACAGTGTACTTACAGTGTACTTACCTAGAAAGTACTGGCTAATATAAAGTAAGTACATGGAACAGGGGTAGGTTTAGGGGTAGGTTCAGGGTTAGTACTAGTTATTACCCAGTAATTGTAGTTACTAAAATAAGTACATAGTACAGTATTTACATGGCTAACTGGACTGTAAAAGGAAGCGTTACCGATGGATCCATGTTCTCATTCTGTTTACGCCAAATTCTGACTCTACCATCTGAATCATCGTTTTCCTATTTGTATTGGAGATGAGTGGTACCTGGTGGGGTCTTCTGCTGTTTTAGCCCATCCGCCTCAAGGTTGTGCATGTTGTGGCTTCACAAATGCTTTGCTGCATACCTCGGTTGTAACGAGTGGTTATTTCAGTCAAAGTTGCTCTTCTATCAGCTTTAATCAGTCGGCCCATTCTCCTCTGACCTCTAGCATCAGCCAGGCATTTTCACCCACAGGACTGCCGCATACTGGATGTTTTTCCCTTTTCACACCATTCTTTGTAAACCCTAGAAATGGTTGTGCGTGAAAATCCCAGTAACTGAGCAAATTGTGAAATACTCAGACCGGCCCATCTGGCACCAACAACCATGCCACGCTCAAAATTGCTTAAATCACCTTTCTTTCCCATTCTCACATTCAGTTTGGAGTTCAGGAGATTGTCTCGACCTGGACCACACCCCTAAATGCATTGAAGCAACTGCCATGTGATTGGTTGATTAGATAATTGCATTAATGAGAAACTGAACAGGTGTTCCTAATAATCCTTTAGGTGAGTGTATATATATATACCCCAGGTTAAAAAAAAGTGAACGCCACCCACTGTATGTTTTGTATTTGTTAGTAAGAGTAAGTAAGTTAGGGTGTTTGATGCTGAAGATTTGTTTTATTTTACTTTATTTCTTATGAGTTAGGTTAGAGGTTTAATTACAAGTTATGGGTTTTGTTTTGTTCTTTTCTTTTCTTCAGCGTAACTAATTGCATCCCTTTTTCTCTTGGGTTTAATTATTTATCTTTGATCTGTAAATATTTGCTTATTTTTATTTGCTTATTTTCATCAACATTATTGATACTATTTAACAAGGTTCAATGTTAGGAATAAGGAGGCGGGAACCGGGCGAACATTTAAATACTTTTAACCTGTTCCACTCTAATTGCCCCTGGGCGGGGCATAGAGCTACGTCATTATATTTAAACTTATTTTTTTTATATTTCTGGAGATACTATCACCCCATATATAGTATAATTTTAAATCTTAAAATCTCATCTTTACACAGAATATAATGATATGTGTGTGTATGGAACACAAATAATTAATATAAAGCTTTAAAAAACAATCGTCACAAAATCGCTCCTCCCCCAAAATGGCGATGCAGAAATGTAAATGTAACCCCTCCACACGGGTCTCACTTGACCCGCTCCGAGCGGGCCACGAATCCAGGTCTCCTGCATGAGAGTCAGGCGCTCTAACAAGGAGGCTAAAGACTGCAGCCTCTAGCATCTGTCGCTAGAGAGCGTTTTGAGATCAGAGGAGTGAGGTTTACTTGCACAGCGACTACTAGCTGGCCTCCGTTACATAAATATGAATATGTATTTTTTATCTCACAAAACAGAAAAATCATATCAAAAGAAAGCTCTCATTCTCAGAAATGTGACTATGCAGTTTGTTTTATTGTTTTAACATCATAGTTCACATTATCTCCACAAGAATCGGGCAGTAAAATATGATTTCTGTGAAAAAACAAAGGCAAACGTCTCATTTCTACTTCGATTACAGGTGCTCTACAGGGAGAAACACGCGATCTACACATCATCATCAAAACGTGCAAGCGTCCTCTAATCATGATATACATATCAGGCACGTGTTCAAAGCTGAGGTTGTCAGCTTTCCAATCACATGTCAATCATTTATCTAGCCCAGTCATCTTCTGACCCTAGACCATAAGAAGCCTTAACACAAGTTGTCATGAATACCTTTGAGTTTCATTCAAAGACTTTAGAGTTTCACTTTATTTTGAAGGTGAAAATCATAATACTCTAATGACAGTTAGTTGACATGTAGCTGCAAAGTTACTTATAGTTAATAGAATGTCTAAAGTGGACTATCGAAATAGTGTTACCAGGTTGTTTTTCAGAGTTTAATGACTTTTAATTTTGTAACAAGTTGCAAAAAATAATGTTAGAATAATGACTCTGACGTATAGCCTGACAGCATCTCATTTGACAGCATGTACTGAGTCAGGATAACTTGTTTTTCCCAGACACTCTTTACTGCGTCTGACAGAAGTGTCAACAGTGTTCTTTAAAATATAATTATCGCATCTGAAAAACACTTAGAATTACATTTTTTGTTGTTGTTTGTTTGACTACAAAATATGCAACACATTCAAAACGGTCTCACACCAATTGAGAAACACTGCCTTAAAGGGACTTTGGTTTCTGTGTGTAAATGTACAGTAAATTGCACCAATCGGTGGCCAATCAGCCTTGAGGAGTAAAAACCTAGCAGGGATTACAGCACTGGCCTTCTTCAAACACTGATTTTACAAATGCAAATCTGCATTATAAAATAAGTTCATTTCATCTGCACAGCATGATTTAAGCTATAACTCTCTATTATATATTTAACCAGGCTACAACTTAACTGAGTTAAATAGCTGGCTCAATAAAGAGTATTTTTTATAACCCAAATCTGCACAATCAATAAAAGATAGAGAAGACTAATATCATAAATCTTTGGAGTGGCTGGTATAATGACAGTAACAAAGTAGTTATGTCATCCCAACTCGCTGGTCTTTGATAAATAGCTCTGTAATGCTTGCCAAGTAACTCATTACAGCCCATTATGAATTGAGCAAGATCCCCATGTGTTTTTCTGTTACGGTTATGTTCTATTTAGTTCTGTTTTATTATCATGGTGTTTTAGTTTTCATCTTTGTCTGTCTGTCTGCCCTATTAGTTTTCATAGTTCCTAAATAATTAACCTACCTGTTTCTGTTCAGTTCATTACCATGCAGTAAAAAATGTGCGCTGAAAAGGCGTGGACAGGGTTATTTTTGCAGCTGACCTTATTGCATATGTATTTGTAGGAGTTTCCTTCCAGGTGCAAATTTTATGGAAGGAGAGTATTTTAAATGAATAATGCAAGGTGATTTACTAAGGTTTGCGCTAGTCAATTTACTTGTATTTACGTCATTAATTAATTTAAAGGCCCCCTAAAAATCAAAATGTAAGTTTTTTTAGCTGTTAGGATGAATGTTAGCCTAAATGTTATAAATAACCTGGTGTGATCCAAAACAATGACAAAATGTGCATTTAGGAGATATAAGCATTCAAAACTTATAGTCTCTCACTTCCGCTAAAATTTTTATGACGTCACTGCAGACTTCAGCTTCTCATCACATTTTTTGTCCAATCAAATGCTCTCTAGAACCTGATGAATACCGCCCCCTGTGATATAAATACTACCCGGCTAAAGTGACCACGGCTGTACCTGACTGTACGTTCGGCAGTAAACGCATGCTTAATGTCAGCTGCTCGTGCTCATCAGTTCCATCAGTTAACTGTCGGAGGTACTGGAGTAACATATACTCCAGGATATTGTTTATTTTGAGTCGGAGTGACTGTCAGGCACGTCCGAAAGCGAGTAACTACTGTTTTCACGTCACAGATATATGGGTTGGAGATGTTTGTTCTGTTGCTCAAACGCTTGAGTTTTATTCCATTTTCAGAATGAAATGGCTAGAATTTATTCACACCTCTAATGTTACTGTTGAATCCAACGTATCAGCGCTCGGATTCATTTCCATGGTGCTGTCAAGTACGACTCGCAGTCTGTGAGGGAAACTAAACGCTATTGGCTATTTGAAAAGGCGGAGGAGCCATTCAATATGTCCCGCCTTAGCTTCTTGTTTCAGTGAAAATTACGTCAACACATCATACACAGCTGCGCGTTTAAAGGCACTTCAGTGGGCCTTTAATGCCCTTTAAAAAGCATGTCTTAAACCAGATTCTAATTTACGCTGCTCTTGGTAGATTGCATTGTCATTATGAAATGGTCCAGCTAAGTCTGTGTTCTTTCATTTGCGCATCGTCAGTAGATCAGGCGCTGAATTTTCCACTCCTATTGGTGCTTTTTTGGAATTGCACTCTCACGCTTATTTGCCGTGTTTAGTAAATCTGGCGACTTGTGTATTTAAGACCTTGGTTTGGTTCAATATGTCAGGTTTTGGTTCAAAATATGTTTTGGTTCTTGAACCAAACGTATATTTTTATTCAAAGATCAACAGTCTGTCATTAGTCTTTAGTCTGCCACAAAAAAAATAAATAAATAACATTAAAATCATGAACTCAAATTGTGAAAATTGTGAGAAAAAAAAAGTGTTACTGTTGTAACAGTACACAGGCTAAATCAGACCTTTCAGGGTATAGCCTAACGCTAATAAGCCTTGTGCCAAAATTATTATTACAACTAAATTGTCGGTCATTAAATAGGAAAACTAAATAATTGTGTAGATGATTTGCTTCAAGTGTAACCCGACATCAGACGTTAAGGCCCGGCCGAAGTATTTTTTTGCAATCGATCACTCCTTTAATGCTGCGTTCACACCAGACGCGAATAGAGCGTCAAATTCGCGCCTACCGCGTCTAGTTTATACGCGTAAACACTTTGAATCCATTTGCGCGTCAAGAGCGAAATTGATGCGCGTAAAAACAAAAGTTTAGACTGGCTGCCTGCACATTCACTGTCCTCGCGGCTGCGGCTGCTGCAACTTGAGGGGGCTGGCTGCAGGACGACTCAACTTCCACGGACAGTTTTTAATGTTTTATATTAAGATTTTGCTTTAGTATAATTTTCGGGACAATTAAGGCCGATTTCGGGATTCGGGACAACATCTTAGATTTCGGGATTGTCCCGAATTTTTCGGGACTTCTGGTCACCCTACTGCCAACCTTCAGTTTTTTAACATGGTCACTTGTTAAATTTTATTTTTCAGTTAAATCGATTTTTCAGTAAATAATTGTACACTTTTAGTGCAAGCAGTGGTTGACCTTTACATTTACATCATCAAGTTATCAACATTTGATAGAAACACCAAGGTTTAAAAACGTAACTAGTTCTTTGTATAATTGACATTTACATTATTAAAGGTGCTCAAAGCGATGCTGGGTGACGTCACTTCTTGTTGACGTTCAAAGTATTGCCAAACAAAACGGAGGCTAGCTAGACCTTCCCTCCTCCTCATCCCGTCCCCTCCCCCTATAGTTTTACTGATACTTCTTTCAAGGTGTAATGTCGCCAAGTGAGATAAATGCTTTCATATAATGCAAAAAAAAAAAATAGAAACATTACCAGAAAAACACGATAAAACGTTTCGCCACCTGAGGTTATAACTTTAGCTCCCATACCAGGACGCAATAATAGCAAGATAACGTTAGCTTCAAATTTTGTCAAAGTTGTCAATAGGCTATGAATGAACATTCAATTTCATAATAAATAGTTGGTGAAAATTATCATTCACACAAACTGTCGCCCTACTGTGAGTTTGCTTGATTATTTACAATAGAGATCGATAGCTAGCTGCTAGAAACCTATATGTTGTATTCACCAAAGTTAGCGCTGACTGCATTGTTCTAGCTAATTATATCCTTGTGTTTGTTAGGCGAACATGAAAGTCCATTTAGAAAAACCAAACTGTCCAGCAAAAACAGAGCTAACGTTACCTGAATGTCGGATTGGAAGGCCTTCTGCCGGCGGAGTTCTCACCACCTTTCAAAGGCTTTTCCAGTGTAAATTCGGGCATGCGTTCCTTCTCCTTTTCCCTTTTCTTTGTATTTTTGCAATCTGTTCATCAGAACGTCGTCTCTTTGGTCGTGTGTCGGCCATATCAAACATATCAAACTTAAAGAGTTACAATTATAACTTTCCTCTTCATGCTTCTCTCCTCCACACCCCCCATGTACGATCACTAACCCCACCCCCAGGCTGGAACACTGTCTGTTTTGTTTCGTGGAGCGGGTCGCCGCAGTTTGTTTTTGTTGCTGTTTGTGGAGCCTGGGCTGTCTACAGAGACCGCATTTTTTTCCAGTGTGTTCAGGGGACAGGCAGCTAGCGAATAGTGAGGAGATGTTTGCTGTATGTGACGAAAAATGTTTTGGCCTAAAAAACGCGTGACATCGCTTAGAGCAGGGGTGCCCAATCCTGCCCCTGGCGATCGACTGTCCTGCACAGTTGATCTCCAACCCTAATCAAACACACCTGAATATAATTTTCAAGTGATCCTAAAGACCTTAATTGGTTGCTTCAGGTGCATTGATTAGGGTTTGAGATGAACTGTGCAGGACAGTCGATCGCCAGGAGCAGGATTGGGCACCCCTGGCTTAGAGCACCTTTAAGAAGGGTAGTATAAAGACCCCTTAAATGAAATACATTTATTTCATGACTGTCAAGGGTAGTTTATTGTAAATACTTTAACAATACAATGTTCACATTTGCAATTAATTGTGGTGAATATTAATGTAGCTTTGAAAATATTGTGTTCATAGTTTTAAGTTATTAATTTTAACTTCAGATTACCAAACTGTTACCGGTACGTTTGGTGGTTGGAAAGCACGATGAAGCCAGAGAATAGGAATAAACAGGATTTAATCGAGAACACTCACTTTAACACAGTATAACATTAACGCACTATACACAAACAAGAACTGACCAGGAATGAGGGAGGACACAGGGTAAAAATACACCGAGACGCCCCTTCGGGTGGCCAGGGCGGAGACGCCCCTTCGGGTTGCCAGGGCGGAGACGTGAAGCTCGTGACGTGAAGCTCTGGCTCGGCAGGCGTGGTGGAGATGGCTGGAGATGGTGGTTGAGTGGCACATGATCCAGGTACTGGACAAATGATCCTGGGAATGCCGCCGCTGGAGTTTGATAAAGGGTATCATCTAACCCAAACCAAAAGACGGTAGTGATGTTACGTTTGACACTGAAGCTTCGATGTGCGTATCGTGCATGCGACGCAATTTCTATTGAAGCCCCGTATCGAGGTGTGTATTTGTTTCCCAGAGTCACGTGATCGATGACAAATGAAGCCTCACATTCTGTCCAATCACGTGCGCGTTTCGCTTTGGGCGTCAGAAGGCTCGAAGAACCCCAGATCTTACTTAACGAGTCCTTGTTGGCTCAGTATGGTTGATGAGTTTGTGAGGAGAGTGCTGTACTTTGAAAGTTAATCAATACATTACATTTAAATAACCAAATTGATTAATTTTTGTTGTTGTTGTGTCTTTTTGCAAAATCTTTGAACTTTTGGTGTTTATTTTAGGTATTATTATTGTTATTTGGGGTTAGGATGGGCATAGGGGAGAGAGGATAATGGTGTTGGTGTTTGGTGAAGGGTTTGTTTGGTGAAGGGTTTGTTTGTATTTTATAATTGTTGACCGTTGATCATGTGTCTTATATTCAGTCAATGTACATGTACAGTCCCTCCCAATCATTTTCTTTTTCTTCTCACACTTCTGATGTGGAAACCTTTGTCTTCTGATGTGATCGTAGAAGTGGATAAATACCTTAGAGACATACAAAGAGCTGAAGATCCACTTGAATACTGGAGAATGCAGAAACATGTCTACCCCATCTCTATACATTGGCATTACAGATTCCTTGTACCCCGGCCTCCTCTGGGTCATGTGAAAGAGTGTTCTCTAAGGCTGGGGAAGTACTAGGAGACAAATACTCAGTCCCAACACTGTGAAACAGCTTTTATTTCTCAATAAAAATAATTAAAAACTTTACCTTTCTGTCATTCCTACAGTTACATAAGCACATAAGTGTCATAAGCACATTTAATAGATTATCCTATCACACAACGCCCTTATTCACTGTGTGTGTCTGTGTGAAGAGAGAGATAGTAGGCCTATAGATCTTATTGAATCATATAAGCTCATTTTATGTTTTATTGTTACACTTTAATGGGTAAATGAATTTATTTAATGGACAAATCAAACACAAACGTGTAAGGCTTTTATTTGTACTCATAACATTGAAACTATGGAGTGTGTGGTTGCTTCATCTGACAGAGCTTCTTACATAGGCTTCTGGCTGCTTTATTTTAAAAAAGCACCAGATGGCGCTTTCTCGACACTCGCGAAGCTTTGAATCTTTTCCCGGAACAGTTAGGGGAAAGCCTCATTGCTTCAAGAGGCTTCATTTCCCCATCCCTAAAAGACGGTCTTTTGGACCTCTTCTGCCCTGCTTACCCCTTCAGAGAGCTCCAGGAATTCAGCAACATACTCCTCGATGTGCCGTCCGTCCTGGAGACAGATCAGCTTAGAGTTGTTGGAGTTGGAAGGGGTGAGGAAAATGCCCATCTTGTTACTTTCTTGTGGGTCCGTCTGCAGTCACCCTCTTTCTCTTTCTTTTAGGGTCGGTTCTTCTGTTACCGGTACGCGTGGTGGTTGGAAAGCACAATGAAGCCGAAGAATAGGAATAAACAGAATTTAATCGAGAACACTCACTTTAACACAGTATAACATTAACGCACCATACACAAACGAGAACCAACCAGGAATGAGGGAGAACACAGGGTAAAAATACACAGAGAACAGAATAGGGAAACAAGGCACAGCTGGGGCAAATCAACTCAACACAGGTGAATAAACTGAACACTAACGAGGAGCGGGAAACCTGGGAACAGGACTGAACCAAATACACAATGAAGGGGGAAAACTCAGGAAAATAGATACAGGACAGACATAACTATAACACAAACAGCCTTAAGGCCCGTACACACCGGGACGAAAATCGGCGCGCGTTATTCGCCAGCGTTTTTCAACGCGTTTTTTGTGTTCACACCCAAGCGATTTTCGCTGACGATGAGCCGAGTGAACATGCAAATTCATTCCCTGACATTAGATGGCGCCCATTTGCTCTGCAATACCACGCCATAACAGTTCTCTTTTATCAAGATTTTTGTAGTCGCTGTCGCGTTTGTCATGTAGTTCTTTATGTTCCGACACCAACGAGACCAGCAGCTCTACATTCATCTTGCTTTGCATCTTCCTCGTCTTATTTATTCCCGGCAGTGTAGACGCTACTTGGCGTATATCTTCTTTGCCGTTACGTGTGTGTGCTCGGCAAGACCGTTTTGTGTTTGAGCGCCCCCAAGTTGTGTTTTACAGTAACTTCAGAAGCTCCAGACACGTGAGCAAAAGCGCCAATCTCATTGGTCGGATAGTTTTTGACGCGGCGCGTCAAACTAAAAAGATGAACCCGAGGCGTTTTTTAAAAAATGACGCTTTTATGCGTGGCGTTTATCGCGTCGGTGTGCACACTCACATTGGCGCCCTTTGTTTAGTCACGAGGCGTCAAACGTCGGCGAATATCGCGCGCGAAATTCGTCCCGGTGTGAACAGGCCTTTAAGGGTCTTTCACTACATTTCTAATAGCCAGGATGTCTGCTATTCTAGATGGCAAACATTTGAAATGCATAACTACAGATGAAGAGATTATTGGAAATACCTTTGGGCTGTTGTTGAACTCAGTGCCCCTCTTAATTTATTAATCTAGCCAGAAATGTGGGAACTGTGAGAAAATGTGCTCCCTTAGATGGGTTTGAGTAGTGAAGGTTCTCTATGCCATAAACTCTGCAGAATCAATTACTTTTATACTTCAAATAAAGAGAAAAATGCTAGAGGTGATTGTATATGGCTCTCAATCAATACATAAAAAATATAACTTGGTCAGGGCACAAAAAAGCAGCAATTAATTTGAAAGAAAATACATGTGTGGTGTATGATGCATCCCTTTATGATGCACAGTTCTCTGTCATTTATAAGTAAAGACTAGTGCATCATACAGAGATGCATCATACACCATACATGTATTTTCTTTCAAATTAATTGCTGGACTTGTCTGGATTTCACTAGTCTTTACTTATAAATTACAGAGAACAGTGCATCATACAGGGATGCATCATACACCATACATGTATATGGCTCTCAATCAATACATAAAACATAGTACTTGGTCAGGGCACAAAAAAGCAGCAATTAATTTGAAAGAAAATACATGTATGGTGTATGATGCATCCCTGTATGATGCACTGTTCTCTGTAATTTATAAGTAAAGACTAGTGAAATCCAGACAAGTAAAGTCAAATCAGGCCAAGTCAACTGAAACTAAGTGAAGTTTTATCACTTTTTGTTTTGTACAAAATAAGAGAAATAATGTAGAAAGAATGGGGAGCATTATTGCACTAAGACTGATAATACACATTACTCGTAAGGTGTCAGGAGAAAGATTGAGAGAGACTTAATTCTCTTTCATCGATTCACTGGATGCTTAGTCAGTAGCTGACTCTATGGGAACACCCTCCAGGTTTGACGATTATCTGACACCCATGTAGAATTGTGCCAACTAATTGACTAATGTTGTCACAAGTGCTTAAAAAGCCTTGTTTAGACTGTCAGTCCATATCCAATTGAAATCCGATCAGATTTAATGTGAACAGCAAAACAATCACATGAAATGTGATTTATACAAATCAATTTCAAGCTACATTCATATGTGGCTTGAAATCCTATTCAAATCACATTTCTGGAAATTCATTTCAGTCTGACTGCTCTGGGGTGCGTTTCCCGTACAACGACGTAAGTCGCTGCTTAACTACCATAGAACGATGCATCGTTGAAGAAATCAACTAGCTAGTCACGACTGTTTCCCGAAACCATATGTTGCATTGTCGCAAAGTGGTCGTTCAACCACATTGGTTTATGACGTCACGCACGTGGTGGAGTAGGTCTAATAGCTTATTTTAATTAAACTGTTTGAGATCGAATTAATGCTAGATGTTTTGATATAAATTACAGACATGGCATCTGAGGAATATTTCAATTTTTTCTCAGTTATTTCGCTTTATTTCCAGATTTAATCATAGGCTCGTTCTTACGTAGTAGAGCAAGTTCGCACATGCGCAGTCTTCAAAAACGGTGCTTTAAATATCGTGACAAACTCAAAGATGTTAAATCATTTGTATGTATTCTAAATAAAAGACACAGGTTGTACTGAATGTCCGCTTGCTTATTTTGCTCAAGATACGGATTTATTAAGTCCACATGTCATGCAATTTAGAAACTATGCTTCTAACCACAGCTCGAGAGCTGTCGTTCCAACCACACAACTTTGCGATGCGGTTCGCGAATGTACGTTGGAACGATGGTTTCGGGAAACACCGACTCGTTGAACTATGCTGATAACGACGAAACTTGCGACCATAGTTGGCTAACGATGGTTTCGGGAAACGCACCCCTGATTGGATTTTGCGTGGTTTATGTGACTTTCTCACGCCACGTAAAATGTAAATGTCAGGCGTTGTTATAGGAAACGTGCTGTAAGTCGCTGCAGAAACAAGTTTGTGTTGTTGCAAAGTACTGGACAGAGAGAAAGACAATGACAATTTAATGGAGACATGTTTTGAAAGCCACGCATACCAGCCCTCCTATGTTTGTGTCATTGCCTCATAAGATGCATTAGTCTAGCGCAGCAGCTACATATTGCCATGTTGTAAATAAGACAACAGCTGCCCTATCACCCTTAAAGGGTTAGTTCACCCAAAAATGAAAATTAAGTCATTAATTACTCACCCCCATGCTGTACCAACCCCGTAAGACCTTCGTTCGTCTGCGGAACACAAATGAAGATATTTTTGATTAAATGTGACAGCTGGATCACTACCACATAGGCTGCCTAAGGGAATGAAACCTGACGGCCCAGAAAGTCAATGAAGAAAATGTTTAAATATTCCATGTCACAACAGTGGCTCAACTATAAGTTTATCAAGCAACGAGAATACTTTTTGTGCGAAAAAACAAACAAAAATAACAACTTTATTCGACTATTCCTTTTCTTCCTTGTAGGCCTGAAACGAGACTTCAAGAGATTTCCACGACGCATGCGCGAGAATTGCGATCTTCTTCAACTACTTCAGTTAAGTTCTCGCGCGTGCGTCGTGGAAATCTCTTGATGTCCATCGGAAAAAAAAAGAGTAGGGGTTTAACCCCAGCATCCTGGCCAAATTTGGCCATTGGACTCTATCCATTCTCATAATCATCCCCATATATAGTGATTGGCTTCATCACTCTGTCTCCTCTCCACCAATCAACTGATGTGTGTTGGGCGTTCTGGCGCACTATGGCTGCCATTACATCATTCAGGTGGATGCTGCACATTAGTGGTTGTTATCCTCTGGTTCTTCACCAGGAATAAGTTCCTAAAGAAAAGAGCAAAAGGCGAGTGTGGCTGCCCGAGCCCCACCACTGAGGAGCAGGTGGCAGAGGTGCAAAAAGGGAGGAAGCCACAAACAGATCTGAGGCATGTGATCGCGGCAAAAAAAAATAAGAAAAAGGAGAGCGGCTGAGTAGGTGCTAGAAATAAAAAGAAAGTGGCCAGCTCTCATTCCCTTTTCTTCCCTTGATGGTGTTCCAATGAGGTGGCACAGACTGAGGTCTGGTCATACGCCTTATTCTGAGGGGAGATATAAAAAAGCAGCTCTTGCTCTATCAGGTCAAAGGAGTTTTCCTCTCCACTGTACTATGTGATCAGAAGTTCTTTGCTCCCTGACATGGTATTATCGAGGACAGAGTGGCTAAGTGCTCCCCTTGTTGGTCAGTAACTTCACAATACTCATACAAATTTTTAAAGTAAAGCTAGACAGATAGATTGAGGTGGACTAAATAAAGTCATTGTACTCTCTTCTGTCACCTTCTCCAAGACTGGATGTCAAGTAAGGTTATGCTGCTTCTTATAGCCCCAGCCTAATAAACAATCAACTGAGTAGCTATAGGAACCTATTTTGAATCATAGCCTGGTTTAGCAGTTAGATGTAGACATGGATTTAGCTGAGGCTAAAGTCTATTTTTCTGGTGGCTCTGCTCTGAGGATCTGCATCATTCTTGAGCGTGGCTTGGACTTGTCCATGGGTCCCTATCGGGCATGGAAACCTCAGGGCCTTTCCTAACACTCTAATACTAGTGGCTGAGAGAGAGAGAGAGAGAAAAAAAAAAACTAGAAGTAGAGTGAGGTAGAATGATTTGAGTGGACTAAATAAGTCGTCATTATACTCTCTTCTGTCGCCTTCTCCTGGAACTCGATGTTATGTAAGGTTATACTCTTTCTCAATGCCCCAGCCAATACAAGTAGCTGTAAGCAACTTCAATGAGCCTGGTTGGGTGATTAAATGTAGGCATGAACTTAGCCAAGGCTCAAGTCTATGTACCTGGTGTTTCTTCTTTGGGGATCTGTGCCATCCTGGAGCGTGGTTTGAACTGGTTCAAGGTCCCTATTGGGCATGAACGCTTCAGGGCCTTTCCTAACGCTCTAATAATAGCTGCTGGGAATAATGTTGTCACAAGGGTAGGTGTTACGTCCCTGTGGTCTCGCGGGTATGTGTTCTCTTTTCTTTCTCTCTCTATCACATTCTTAGGATTGCGTCCCCACTCGTCCGCTGTTGGCTGAGAGAGATGTCAATCATCATCTGCGTCGTGACGTCATCTTTCCCCCGCAGCCTATCAAGTTCACCTCTCGAGTTTAAAAGGAGGATGAGAAGAACGCATGTCAGCTTGTTTTCTTTCTGTCGCTCTGCTTTGTCCCCTTGTATGTTTGTTGTTTTCTGTTACCGACATTATCCTGATTTTTTTCTTGTTTTCTTTCTGCCTATGATGGCGTGTTCTGAGATTACCAAGAGTAATGTGTTCTGCCTATGATGGCGTGTTCTGAGATTACCAAGAGTAATGTGTTCTGCCTATGATGGCGTTTTCTGAGATTACCAAGAGTAATGTGTTCTGCCTATGATGGCGTGTTCTGAGATTACCAAGAGTAATATGGACAGGTAAAATGTCACGTGACGTACACAACGCAACACTTAGTAAACTCGATGTATACAAACACCAGGTAAGAAAGTGAACGCCACCCTTGTATGTTGCCGGCCGATCGTTGCCGGAAGTTAGATATTTTCATTTATAAAGTTTTAAATATATATATTTTTACAACAAAACCGCACGGATTACCCTCAGAAGGCCTTCGTTTATCCCCCTGGAGCCGGATGGATTACTTTTGTGAAGGATGTATGCACATTTTGGGACTTGAAGGAGGTGGACCCTATTGCTTCACATTATATCCACTGAAGGGTCTAAGACACTTTCTAAAATAACTGAAAATGTGTTCGTCTGAAACAAGATTGACATATGCATCTCGAACGGCTTGAGGGTGAGTAATGCATGGGTTAAATATCATTTTTGGCCGAACTATCCCTTTAAGGAAAATCACCGCGCCCGTTATCATCAAAGTGTTGGTAAAGTTCTTTTCCACTTTCGGACTTCCTAAAATCATACAAAGTGATCACGATTTTTTTATCAAGACTGTTTAAACAAGTGCTGAAGTCTTTAGAAATTTCTCACAGAGTTTCAAGTGCGTACCATCCACAGAGCCAGGGGCCGTTTGAACGCTTTCACCAGACACTTAAATCGATGCTCAAGAAATATTGTATGGACACTGCTAAAGATTGGGATGAGGGAGTTCCTTTAGTTTTATTCGCAGTAAGAGAAACTGTACAAGAATCCCTTGGTTTTAGCCCTAACCCCGAACACTAACGTACTGGATTATGTAAGTACATTTCGAGATTGTTTGCACACTGCTTAGTCACTAGCTAGAGAATCTTTAGAAAGTGCTCAGAAAGGCATGAAGTGCAAGTTCGATCAGAGAGCAGATGCGCGTTCGTTTTCCTCTGGTGATAAGGTGTTGGTGCTTTTACCTGTTCCTGGATCATCTTTGTCTGCCCGTTTCTTTGGTCCTTATGTGGTGAAACAGAAAATGAGTGAAACTGATTATATGCTTTACACACCTGACAGAAAACGTCAAAACCGAGTTTGTCACATCAACATGATAAAAGCTTACCATGACAGGGAGATGCCTGAGGTGAAAACTTCAGAGGAGACTGCAGGGCCCGGTGTCTCGTTTGTTGTACTAGCCGTGGAGCTGAAACAATCTTCTGCTATCTCGGGGGCTGACGAGGATGGTGTTGTGCTTTCGAAATGCTCCTCAGCAGTGTGCAAGGTTAGCCAACTCAGAGATTTTAAAAGATCTTCACTCATATCTCAATCATTTAACTTTGGACCAGGAAACTGACATTGTTAAAGTAATATCTGATTTGAACTGTCTGTTTAGTTATGTTCCTAAACAAACGAATGTTTTACAGCATGAGATTATTGTGAATGATGCTCGTCCTATTAAAGGGTTAGTTCACCCAAAAATGAAAATTAAGTCATTAATTACTCACCCCCATGCTGTACTAACCCCATAAGGCCTTCGTTCGTCTTCGGAACACAAATTAAGATATTTATGATTAAATCTGAGAGGTGGATGACTGCTACATAGGCTGCCTAAGGGAATGAAACTTGATGGCCCAGAAAGTCATTAAAGGGTTAGTTCACCCAAAAATGAAAATTAAGTCATTAATTACTCACCCCCATGCTGTACCAACCCCGTAAGACCTTCGTTCGTCTTCGGAACACAAATGAAGATATTTTTGATTAAATGTGACAGCTGGATCACTCCTCCATAGGCTCCCTAAGGGAATGAATCCTGACGTCCCAGAAAGTCAATGAAGAAAATGTTTAAATATTCCATGTCACAACAGTGGCTCAACTATAAGTTTATCAAGCGACGAGAATACTTTTTGTGCGGAAATAAAATAAAAAAAACGACTTTATTCGACTATTTTAAAAGATCTTCACTCATATCTCAATCATTTAACTTTGGACCAGGAAACTGACATTGTTAAAGTAATATCTGATTTTAACTGTCTGTTTAGTGATGTTCCTAAACAAACGAATGTTTTACAGCATGAGATTATTGTGAATGATGCTCGAGACTGAAAACGAGACTTCAAGAGATTTCCACGACGCGCACGCGCGAGAACTTAACTGAAGTAGTTGAAGGAGATCGCAATTCTCGCGCATGCGTCGTGGAAATCTCTTGAAGTCTCGTTTCAGGCCTACAAGGAAGAAAAGGAATAGTCGAATAAAGTCGTTATTTTTGTTTTTATTTCCGCACAAAAGTATTCTCTTCGCTTGATAAACTTATAGTTGAGCCACTGTTGTGACATGGAATATTTAAACATTTTCTTCATTGACTTTCTGGGACGTCAGGATTCATTCCCTTAGGGAGCCTATGTAGGAGTGATACAGCTGTCACATTTAATCAAAAATATCTTCATTTGTGTTCCGAAGACGAACGAAGGTCTTACGGGGTTGGTAGAGCATGGGGGTGAGTAATTAATGACTTAATTTTCATTTTTGGGTGAACTAACCCTTTAACCCTCTGGGGTCTAAGGTGTTTTTGGGGTCCTTGAGATGTTCTGACATGCTGTGACATTTGTGTTTTTTTCAGTTGCTTATAAGCATATTAATGGCACAGGTGAAATTACACTATATTTAGCACAAACCGGGCTACGATAATATGTGATATAATATGTATGTACATGTTTGTATATTTGAGAGAATATTGTTTATGCGTGGTTATTGAAAAAAAAACGTTTCTGAAATAAGGCTACAAAACACATAATAAATATGTCTCCACAAGACTTTTGACTAATGGATGTTGTTGCCTAGTGTTTTTTCTTCAAAATGATCTGAAAAACATCCTGCCTAATCATTCACATAAAACTGTGAATTGGGTTTTATTGTGAAAAACTTTTTTTTGTTTGCCAAGGCAATATGCGAATGGGCTTGAACAGTCCAAGCCCCATCATGAATAATTAGGTGATTCTCACCTGACCCGCATAATAATGAGCCTTTCATTCAGGTGTGGAAGGACAACATACAAAATTGAAAGGACAACATACATTATATATATATATATATATATATATATATATGAAGAGTTCAGATGCAAAAGCCTCTAAGTGCCATTTGAAATTTTCTTCTAGAATGATAATTTTTATCAAGCTTGCATATTTAAGTTCAGTAATTTCACTTAAATGGCAATGAAGATTACCTAATAATTGTCATTTAAGTGAAATTACTGAAATTAAAATGTACAAGCTTGATAAAAATTATCATTCTAGAAGAAAATTTCAAATGGCACTTAGAGGCTTTTGCATCTGAACTCTTCATATATATATAATCAAAATATAAATGAAAGTCAAAAACCCATTTTTAGTCATACCTGGATACAAATCATGGTCAAATAGGTTATATGGGTCATTGTATAGAATTGGTTCAAAGTTAGAGTTGGAAACATCTTGAAAAGAATTTTGTTTTCCATATAAAGTATTATAAGCTTGCATTGGATAACAGTTGATAAGTTTATTTTTTACAAACATAGGCTACTATATATTTAACATATGAGCAGAAACTGTCTAGCTAAAGCTTATTTGATGTCTATTTTATAGTAAAAACTTTCTAATCTATTTCGTCTGTAACAGTAGGCTATGCATCTGTGTGTTCGTTTGTTCACACACCCAGACACCCGATTCACATTTAAACAGTCTTTTTGGTTTTACAGATACTATTCTATATTGCGATTAGAACAAATCTCAGTAGTCTTACTAATGTAGGAGCGAGAGTGAATGAACGCACAGCGCGCGCGCGTCTGTGAATTCGTCCATTAATTCGCACACAGACACGTATTTAATATTTAAACAGTCGTTGTGCAGTTTACAGACACTATTCAATAACGCGATTAGAACAAAGCACTTAAGAATAAATTACTTACTACATCAGCTGAATCCGTGCTCCTCGAAATGAAACAGGTAACTGAGTTAACTTTTCCAGGAATTATTCCTCACTGCGCAGCAAGACGAGATAAGGGCGTTTTCATGGCTTCCCTCAACATTAACGTTTGAATAGCGCGCGCTCTCAGTGGGCGTGGTCACATTAATACGTCATACGCTATAATTAGGTGAAAGGAAAAAGACCGACATCTCTCTCTTTTTATACAGATTACATCAACTGAGAATAGTTGCTTTTTTATATAAATTACTTAATTTAAAAGAAGAGAATTTCAGCTTCATAAAGAGAAATCTTTCGTGTCTCTGTGACAAGTATTTATTGAGTGACAGTTCATTTTTTGGACGCGTTTCAGAAAGATTTTTGCGGAGACAGTGTGAGCTGAAAGCGCACCCTGTTTATTTTATTTATTTTACAAAAACACAAGGTTTTGATGTTAATAAGAGTGTACACAAAAAAGAAGACATTTAACAGTATTGAATGATGTGTAACACTTATATGTAAGATCAAAATCAACAAAGTATTTTGAGTTTGTTTTGCACTGATAAGAAAAAAAGTGAGCAGATCACGCCGGCGTGATTGCCGACCCCAGAGGGTTAAAGAAAATATTTAAATATACCATGTCGCAACAGTGGCTCAACTATAAGTTTATCAAGCAACGAAAATACGTTTTGTGCGAAAAAACAAACAAAAAACGAGACTTCAAGAGATTTCCACGACGCACGCGCGAGAACTTAACTGAAGTAGTTGAAGGAGATCGCAATTCTCGCGCATCCGCCGTGGAAATCTCTTGAAGTCTCGTTTCAGGCCAACAAGGAAGAAAAGGAATAGTCGAATAAAGTCGTTATTTTTGTTTGTTTTTTCGCACAAAAAGTATTCTCGTCGCTTGATAAACTTATAGTTGAGCCACTGTTGCGACATGGAATATTTAAACATTTTCTTTAATGACTTTCTGGGCCATCAAGTTTCATTCCCTTAGGTAGCCTATGTAGCAGTCATCCACCTCTCAGATTTAATCATAAATATCTTCATTTGTGTTCCGAAGACGAACGAAGGCCTTACAGGGTTGGTACAGCATGGGGGTGAGTAATTAATGACTTAATTTTCATTTTTGGGTGAACTAACCCTTCAAGCAACATGCTTATCGTGTAAATGCAATTAAGAAGTCTATTATGCGTCAAGAAGTAAACTATCTGCTGGAGAATGATTTAGCCAAACCTAGCTGTAGTCCCTTTAGTTCTCCGTGTCTTCTCGTTCCTAAACCTGATGGCACGTTTAGATTCTGCACTGATTTTCGTAAGGTTAACGCCGTAACAGTGCCAGACAGTTATCCGTTACCGCGAATGGAGGACTGTGTGGATAATATTGGGTCTGCTCGTTTTGTCACTAAATTAGATATGTTGAAAGGATACTGGCAAGTTCCACTTACTCCATAAGCATCTGAGATTGCAGCATTCGTAACTCCAGACAAGGTCTTGCAACATACAGCGATGGCTTTCGGTCTCAGAAATGATCCCGCAACTTTCCAGCGTCTTGTAAATATTGTCTTGGCTGATGTGCCTAATTGCAATGCTTATCTCGATGATTTGGTTTTATACTCTGTGAATTGGAAGGAACATGTGTGCTTGCTGAGAACAGTGTTTGAACGTTTACGTGCAGCAAACTTAACTCTCATCTTGGCAAAGTGTGAGTTTGGTCGAGCAACTGTCACTTATCTGGGTAAAGAGGTTGGACAAGGCCAGGTACGACCCGTGGAGGCTAAGGTTGCAGCTATTGCGGAATTTCCAGCCCCTACCACTCGACGAGAGTTGAGAAGATTCTTAGGTATGGCTGGTTATTACCGCAGTTTCTGTAAAAACTTTTCAACCGTTGTTACTCCTCTCACTTCGTTGCTTAGTCCGTCTAAATCTTTTAAATGGTCTGTGGAGTGTCAGAATGCTTTCGATTGCGTAAAAATGCTTTTATGTAATGCACCTGTTATTGTTGACCTGATTGCATGCATACTTTTAAGCTGGAGGTCGATGCAAGCGCCGTTGGTGCTGGGGCTGTTCTTCTTCAGGAAGATACCAATGGTATAGACCATTAATTATTCCACCATTTAAAAAGAAGCACTTGCTCTCTTACTCGCTCTCCAACACTTCGAAGTCTATCTTGGTTCCAGTAGTCTTCCTATCACAGTGTTTACAGATCACAACCCTCTAGTGTTTTTATCTAGGATGTACAATCAAAATCATGCGCTGGGCTTTAATACTCCAGAATTACAATGTAGAGATCAAACACAAGAAGGGTTGATAATGTTTTGGCTGACGCTCTTTCGAGAGTGTAAAGTATTGTCTGTTTTACCTTGTTTTCACAAACAGGTTTGTTCTTAAGGGTGGGACCGTTACGTCCCTGCGGTCTCGCAGGTATGTGTTCTCTTTTCTTTCTCTCTCTATCACATTCTTAGGATTGCGTCCCCACTCGTCCGCTGTTGGCTGAGAGAGATGTCAATCATCATCTACGTCGTGACGTCATCTTTCCCCCGCAGCCTATCAAGTTCACCTCTCGAGTTTAAAAGGAGGATGAGAAGAACGCATGTCAGCTTGTTTTCTTTCTGTCGCTCTGCTTTGTCCCCTTGTATGTTTGTTGTTTTCTGTTACCGACATTATCCTGATTTTTTTCTTGTTTTCTTTCTGCCTATGATGGCGTGTTCTGAGATAACCAAGAGTAATATGGACAGGTAAAATGTCACGTGACGTACACAACGCAACACTTAGTAAACTCGATGTATACAAACACCAGGTAAGAAAGTGAACGCTACCCTTGTATGTTTGTTTGTTAGTTAAGAGTAGGTAGAGAGGGCGCATTGCGCTGAAGACCTGTTTCTTTACTTTTCTTTTGGTTATTAGTTAGATGAGAGATTGGGTTTAGTTAGACTGAGTTTTGTTCTGTTCTTTTCTTTTATTTGGCTTCACTACGTCCTTAAACTCTTGGGTTATTTATGTGTTGTCTCTGTGTCCATCACAAGTATTACTGTTATTATTATTATTTCATCTTTTGCCATTTTTTCACTTATGTACAATAAATTGTACCTCATTTTTTTTCACAGTACCTCGTTACGTGTCGTCTCTTGCCATTTTAGTCACACCATTTTCTGATCACGAACCTCAATGTTGCCCCTTTATTGACTTTGTGTCTAAGGGTGCGTAACTGTAGGTAACACTGGCTTGCTGACGCTCGAGGCTGAGGCCTTTCAGCTGCCCATGCCTGAGGTCATGTAACGGATGACCTTTCCAAAAAAAGGAGACATCGGCCAGCATGGCATAGGTGGTATTGAGGTACCCATAGCGTCATCGATGCAGTGTTGAGTTCCCTCGAAAGGGAACGTCTAGGTTATGTATGTAACCCATTTTCCTGAGATGGGAACGAATAAAGGTTCACCGGGTTCCACAGGGACTCGTCCCCATAGCAACATCGGCACAGTGTTTGGTTCCCTTATCAGGGAACCAGGTTACATACGCAACCAATATGTTTTCCTTCTCCATAATTGATTGAATTGGGAACTTTAGTTGTTAGGGCTTTGGAATGAAAACAAGCAAAAATGCACCCCCTCACCATTTCTGTGTTTGCCATGTAGTTTTATGTGGTTGCATAGCTTTCATCAGACAAAAGTTCAAAGGAGATTGGTTGAAACCATTAATTTCTCCACCCATGCTGTTATAATTACTAAAGCCTTTTTAAGTGTAGCAGATATGCAGTTGCACACAAATTACTGCATCATGATTCTTGTCCATGTCCTGCTGCTTTCAATTTTCTGACTGACCTTTCCAAAAAAAGGAGACATTGGTCAGCATGGCATAGTTGGTATGTTGATGTCACCACCAACAGCTTTAAAATAATGATTTTTATCTAACATATCTTCCTCCATTTCTGTCATTGGCAGGTGATTAACAGTGATTTTGTAAGCAGTTTGGTTTCTATTCTCTCCGTTGATTAGCTATTCTATCTGAGAAAATAAAATGAAGGAAGAAGACACTTGTACTGACGAGCCATGGAGCCATGTGTGTAATTAATTTCATATTCTGAGCGAACATTAATCTCTCTTCTTTGTGAAGGCCTTGAGAAGATTGCCAAACACAAGGTAATATACTAAAGCGCCTTGTTTTATCATAAAATCATAATTAATAGGAACATACTGTACATGGAAGAATGGATATTGAAATACATGTCTATGTCTGTGTATGCAATAATAGAGTTTGTATGTGTGAAAAAAAAAAAACCCCAGCCATTTTGATACATTTTAGAAGCATATAACTATTGGAGGCAAGAGCAAAGATCTCCCAAAAGGACTAATGTTTCTTTGTTAAAAGCTATAAAAGCTAAAGCAATCTGGAAAAGAGAAATCATGGCCTCTGGCATCTCTTTCTGTAATGAAGCCACTGTACCATTCTGAGGAAATGATGTAGTACTATGGACTTTGTTTGAGACAATAAGACTGAGGCTATCAAGTCTTGCACAGACATAAATTTTACTAGCAATATATAAAGTCTGATTGAATTTATACTGCTAGTGAAATTATTCTGGTCAGAATCACTCATGTGACCCTGGATCACAAAACCAGTCACAAGTAGCATGGGTATATTTGTGGCAATAGCCAACAATACATTGTATGGGTCAAAATATATTTATTTTTTTTATGCCTAAAATCATTAGGAAATTAAGATCATGTTCCATGAAGATATTTTTCTAAGTAAATTTCCTACAGTAATATAATATTTTTATTTTTGTGAGTGAATGCAGCACAATCGCGAACATAAATGGACAACTTTAAAGACAATTTTCAATTTTTTGTACCCTCAGATTCCAGATTTTCAAATAGTTGTATCTCGGCCAAATATTGTCCTAACAAATCATCCATCAATGGAAAGCGTATTTATTCAGCTTTCAGACGATGTATAAATCTCAATTACAAAAAATGTACCCATGTGACTGGTTTTGTGGTCCACTGTCACATCACAATTTTTCCATATCGTTTCAAGGTGGGTTCATAATAATACATGTAGCAAATTTGCTCTATGAAATATTAATAATCAATCATAACTTGTTATAATTGATTATGAATATTTGGATCAGTTAATCGGGTTAACTTGATGTAGCTTCATTAACATTACATTACAACCAATTACTTGGTTCATCCCGCGAACACTCAATATTGGTTATTAATTGATTAATAGAAATGTACATTTCCGGGGCATGGGAAATGTCTTTCTTACTAAATACTTCTAAGAGCAAGTAGTCAAGATCTATGATTAGTGACTCCAGATTGTTATGGATTTAGGAGAACAGAGGACCAAAAAGCGAGTTTCACAATGATAACAGTCTTTAATGGAAATGAGGCACGAATCACTGAATTAAATAAGGAACATAAATCTTCTCAGGATTCTCAGGTAACAGTCCAAACAGAAATCTTCACTTGTAGAAATGTAATACAAACAGCAAGACGTAGAAAGTATTGTCACTGGGAAACTTGAAACGCGGCCACGCGTTTGGCGAGGCTGAGACCCCCAGTGCGGACTGCCGAGAGAGAGACGAGACCCGTTGAGTGTACCGTAGACTGGATACAACGTCTGGCCAGGAACACAGCGTCTGAATTGGCAGGGCAGAGTTACGTGAGCGGGTAAGATAACGGATGAATCTACCAGCTCAAAGCGAAGCATCCACACGAACCACACAGGACAGGACAGGACAGGACAAGACGCGACTCTTGATGAGAGAGGTAAGAGCAATGTTATCTGCATGTATAGTTTGCAATAAACTGACAAAAAGACAGAGAAAGAGAGAGTTAGAAATAGTAGGAAGCATTAGAGGAAAGGAGAGACAGGTGAGGGGAGATTAAGGTAAACGGGAACAGCTGAACCTGATGAGACAAAAGAGAAAGTGTAGAGAGTGAATGTAATGTGTGACCACAAGAGGGAGACAGAGAAGGGAGGAACCCGGATCATGACAGTACCCCCTTCTCAACGAGCGCCCCCTGGCGCTTCCGAGGAGGAGGACTGGCGAGAACGGAGGAACTCATCAATAAGCGAAGGGTCAAAGATGTCCCGAGAGGGTACCCAGCTTCTCTCCTCCGGCCCATACCCCTCCCAATCGACTAAGTACTGGTGACCACGACCCCGGCGGCGTGTGTCAAGGATGCGACGAACTCGGAAAACAGGAGAATCATCAATCTGAACAGGTGGACAAACAGGACGAGAGGGCGCGCGAACGATGGGTTTAATATGTGAAACATGGAAAACAGGATGGACCCGACGGAGATAGGGGGGAAGGCGAAGTCGTACCGCGACAGGATTAATGATCTTAATAATACGAAAAGGCCCGATAAAACGGGACGCCAACTTACGGGACTCGAGAATGTAATGGCAAATCTGCGGTGGAAAGCCACACACGCTGGCCACGAACGTAGCGCGGACTCTTAACCCGACGCCTATTGGCGGTGATGCTCATGCGAGTGTTAGAGCGACGAAGTGCAGTTCTCACCCTCCTCCAAGTGCTTTTACAACGGTCAATATAGGCCTGAGCCGACGGTGAATTGGATACAGTCTCCTGAGACGAAAATAAAGGAGGCTGGTAACCGAGGCAACAGTGGAAAGGGGAAAGACCCGTAGCAGAGGATGGGAGGGAATTATGCGCATACTCTGCCCAGGCCAGTTGCTCAGACCATGACGTGGGACAATGATGAGCAAGGCTGCGGAGAATGCGGACAACAATCTGATTGGCGCGTTCGGCTTGCCCATTGGTTTGGGGATGAAAACCCGACGAGAGGCTGGCAGTAGCCCCAATGAGACGGCAAAATTCCTTCCAGAAGAAAGCGGAGAACTGCGGACCTCTATCAGAAACCACGTCGGTAGGTAACCCATGTACTTTGAAAACATGATCTACCATTATCTGGGCTGTCTCTTTGGCAGATGGGAGTTTAGCGAGTGGGATGAAACGTGCGGATTTTGAAAAGCGATCGACAACAGTTAAGATAACCGTATTGCCAGCCGACGAAGGAAGCCCGGTAATGAAATCAAGAGCTATATGAGACCAGGGTCGAGCTGGAACAGGGAGCGGTCGAAGCAAACCAGCTGGGGGAGAATTGCTGGTCTTGGTTTGTGCGCAGGTAATACAAGAGGCGATAAAGCGACGTGTATCGCGTCCCATAGTGGGCCACCAGAAGCGCTGGCGGATAAAAGCAAGAGAGCCCCGAACGCCGGGATGGGCAGACAACTTGGACGCATGTCCCCATTGGAGAACAGCGCGGCGAACGGACATGGGAACAAAAAGGAGATCCTTAGGACAGTTACGCGGCACGGAAACCTGAGATAGAGCGCGTTTGACTAACCTCTCGACCCCCCACACGGCGGTACCCACGACACGACCGGGAGGAATAATAACCTCAGGGGTAACGGCAGCGGTGGGGGACTCAAAGAGGCGAGAAAGGGCATCAGGTTTGACATTCTTAGAACCCGGGCGAAATGAGATGGAAAAGTCAAAACGCGTAAAAAACAGAGCCCAGCGGGCTTGACGGGCATTGAGTCTTTTAGCCGAACGGATGTATTCTAAATTTCGATGATCTGTCCAAACGACGAAAGGAACGGGAGAACCCTCCAACCAGTGTCTCCATTCGCCCAGCGCCAAACGAACGGCGAGCAGTTCACGGTTGCCAACATCATAATTTCGTTCGGAGGGCGTGAGGCGATGAGAATAAAACGCGCAGGGATGTACCCTTCCGTCCGTAGAAGAGCGCTGAGAAAGGACGGCCCCGACCCCGACCTCCGAGGCATCGACCTCAACAATAAACGGTTCCGAGACGACGGGAGAGACTAAGATAGGAGCGGAGGTAAAGAGGGTCTTTAGCTGGACAAAAGCCGCGTGAGCAGCCTCTGACCATCTAAAGCGGGACTTAACAGACGTCAGCGCAGTGAGGGGCGCGGCTACTTGGCTAAAGCCTTGTATGAATCGACGGTAAAAATTGGCAAAACCAAGAAAGCGTTGAAGCGCGACCCGAGAGTCGGGAACGGGCCATTCAGTGACCGCCCGGACCTTTGCAGGATCCATACTGATTCCCTCTGCCGAAATGACTGAGCCCAGAAACGTCACCGACGCGACATGAAACGAACATTTCTCCACCTTGACAAAGAGTCGATTCTCTAACAGACGCTGAAGGACTCGACGAACGTGCTGGACATGAACTTGAAGTGAGGGAGAGAAAATGAGAATGTCATCGAGATAGACAAATACAAATATATTTAGCATATCTCGTAAGACATCATTGATAAGGGCTTGGAACACGGCAGGAGCGTTGACCAGACCGAACGGTAGAACCCGGTATTCAAAGTGACCGAGGGGCGTATTAAAAGCGGTCTTCCACTCGTCACCCTCCTTTATACGAACAAGATGATAAGCGTTACGAAGATCAAGTTTGGTGAAAATCTTAGCCCCCTGTAGGATCTCAAAGGCTGACGACATTAAAGGCAAGGGATAACGGTTCTTGACCGTAATCTCGTTCAGCCCTCGATAATCGATACAGGGACGTAACGAACCGTCCTTCTTTTTGACAAAAAAGAAACCTGCTCCGGCGGGTGACGAGGAAGGAACAATAGTACCGGCATTAAGAGAATCGGACAGATAATTCTCTAGCGCCTTCCTCTCGGGAGTCGACAGAGAATATAATCTACCGCGCGGGGGCATGGCCCCTGGAAGAAGGTCGATACTACAATCGTACGGACGATGGGGGGGGAGAGAAGTGGCCCGGGCACGACTAAAGACCCCTCGCAGATCGTGATAACCCTCCGGAACTCCAGACAAATCACCGGGCTCCTCCTGAAAAACAGAGACAGAGGAAACAGGAGGAACAGCAGAGGTTAAACACTCAACATGACAAGACAATTTCCATGACAGAATGGATCCGTCGGACCAGTTTACGTGGGGATTATGTTGTACTAGCCACGGATGACCAAGTACCACAGGAGAAAAGGGGGAACGAAAAATTAAAAAGGAAATTGTCTCTTTATGGTTACCCGAGACGGTAAGCGTCAGAGGGATAGTCTTCTGCTTTATCCTGGGAAGGAAGCTACCATCTAGGGCATAGAGGGGGGTAGAGTCTTTTAAGTTTATGAGAGGAATACCTTGTTTCTGAGCCCACCCCTCATCGAGGAAATTCCCCTCCGCCCCTGAGTCGATCAGAACCTCGCAGGAGACAGATGAGACGGGCCACCGAAGAAGTCCCGGAAGGGTAGTACAAGACTTGGATGGAGAGTTCCTAGACATCACGCTCGCCAGTAACCCTCCACCTACTGACGAGCTCTGGCTTTTACCGGACAGTTAGTGACAAAGTGGGTGGCTGAAGCACAGTACATACACAAACGATTGGTAATGCGTCGCTCGCGCTCCTTAGAGGTAATACGGAGACCACCAAGCTGCATGGGTTCTGGGTCCGTCTCAGAAGCATGAGGAGAAGCGTTAGTGGAAGAAGTTGGAACCAGGACGGCTTGGGACCTACGTGCTCTGTGACGCAAGTCAAACCGCTTCTCGATCCGGATCGCCAAATCGATGAGATTATCAAGTCGGGCCGGCACCTCGCGCATGAAGATCTCGTCCTTAAGGTCAGGATTCAACGCCTCCAGAAAGCGCGCAACCAAAGCCGGCTCGTTCCACCCGCAGGATGTTGAAAGGGTGCGGAACTCAATGGAGAAGTCAGTGACAGAACGTCTCCCCTGGCGAAGAGATGAAAGAAGTCGTGAAGCCTCCTCGCCATGTGCTGACCGGTCGAAGACACGGATCATCTCCTGTTTGAAAAGCGTGAAGTCAAGGACGCAATCACCCTCTGCCTCCCAGTTGGCCGCTCCCCAGTCCCGGGCCCGTCCAGCGAGGAGAGAGATTACATAGGCGACCTTGGCTCGCTCCCGGGCGTAAGTGGCAGGCTGTAACGAGAAAACTACCTCGCATTGAGTGAGGAATGAGCGGCATTGAGTAGGCTCACCGGAATAGACAGGAGGGTTGTTGATACGTGGTTCAGAGCCCTCACGGGTCTCAGAGGCGGGTGGCTCGTGGCGTACCAGATGAACCTGATGAGAGAGGTCCGCCATCTGATTAGCGAGAGAGTCGACAGCCTGGCGAGCGGTGGATATCTCCTGCTCGTGTCTGCCCAGCATGGCACCCTGAAGTTCGACTGCCGCTTGAAAGGGAATGCCGCTCGCTTGGTCCATTGTTGGTCAGTTTATTCTGTTATGGATTTAGGAGAACAGAGGACCAAAAAGCGAGTTTCACAATGATAACAGTCTTTAATGGAAATGAGGCACGAATCACTGAATTAAATAAGGAACATAAATCTTCTCAGGATTCTCAGGTAACAGTCCAAACAGAAATCTTCACTTGTAGAAATGTAACACAAACAGCAAGACGTAGAAAGTATTGTCACTGGGAAACTTGAAACGCGGCCACGCGTTTGGCGAGGCTGAGACCCCCAGTGCGGACTGCCGAGAGAGAGACGAGACCCGTTGAGTGTACCGTAGACTGGATACAACGTCTGGCCAGGAACACAGCGTCTGAATTGGCAGGGCAGAGTTACGTGAGCGGGTAAGATAACGGATGAATCTACCAGCTCAAAGCGAAGCATCCACACGAACCACACAGGACAGGACAGGACAAGACGCGACTCTTGATGAGAGAGGTAAGAGCAATGTTATCTGCATGTATAGTTTGCAATAAACTGACAAAAAGACAGAGAAAGAGAGAGTTAGAAATAGTAGGAAGCATTAGAGGAAAGGAGAGACAGGTGAGGGGAGATTAAGGTAAACGGGAACAGCTGAACCTGATGAGACAAAAGAGAAAGTGTAGAGAGTGAATGTAATGTGTGACCACAAGAGGGAGACAGAGAAGGGAGGAACCCGGATCATGACACAGATAAGAGCTTGAGACACAGACAACTTTACGTGTGACATGAACAAGAGTTTATTAACTACACTAACATTTAAACTACTCTAACATGCACATACATACATGCATACAATTTACCAGGGGAAAGAGAGCTGAAGCAGAATACAGGAAAGCAAGAAGTTATAGCATTGTTTGATGTTCAGAAGATCAACAGCCTGAGCAAACCATCAGTTTAGTTCCAACATGCCCTTCTTAAAAAGGGGTAAGGGTACTTAATAAACCACAATCAAGTCTAAATGTAGCGCAGCTTTTGCGGCTTCATGTCACGCCCATAGTTGCCCATAAATAGTCCGTGAAACACCCACAAGTTAATATTCATCGATTGCGAAATCATGGCAAACACAGAGAGGAAAACCAAGAAACGTAACTTCACTCAATGTGAAGTAGAAATTATCATTGGCGAGGTGGAAAAGAGTAGTAAAATGTTGTTTGGAGGGCACAGTGTGGGCATTAATGCCAAAAGGCACTTGAGTAGCAAAAGGTTGCATTACGCATTACGTATTCATTGTGTTGGCATCATGGCATTTTATTACCATCCATTTGATTGCATCTGACAAGCTACAGATATGTTATGAGGATGAATTGCATAACATGCAATAACTATTATTGCAGAACATATTTCACTTTTATTTTTGCAAATATGTGTTAATTTGCATTTCTGTTGTTATCTTCGTTTGATTTTGTTTGTCTTACACTGCAGATCGATCAAACGGGTGTTCATGTAGGCTGTTAATTGTAAGACTTGCTTTGTGAAGTCTTCATGTCATTTATGAGAGCCAGTATTGCCATTTCTTTTACACAACGGTCTACAGTTTCACACACTTTCACATGTTTCTTCCATCTGCCGACGGTGTTGCCATTTCTCATTTCACCCGTTTTTGTGCGTACGCCTGGGTCAGAGCTTGTGTGAAGGACTGCACATTTTCCCATCAGGTTTGCTTTTTATAAATACCAATTATTGTGTAGAGAGCGGCGTACGCCTTATTTCGTGCGTATGCAACGTTTATAAATGAGGCCCCTGGTCCTTTTCCAGTACCCACATTTTCATTTGATGTTGAACTGAAACTTAGACATGGAAATGCAGAATATGAGAAGAACAACACACAACTTAAGTTGTCAAGAGTCCTAAAGCACAACATTTTAGAAAAGCTTGCATCTGCTATATATGGGTTTAAGGCTTACCCAAGTGATAAAGAGATCACAATGGCTGCTGAGGCTCTTGTAGCCAAATATCCCTGCTTAAGGGAAGCAGGATCTGAGACTGGCTGGAATGGGTGGAAAAGCAGCATCAAGTTTAAGATGGGCAACTATAGGAACAAGATGATACAGGCTGGATGTCAGGAGGTCACTGTTAATGCTGGAAAGAGAAGTAGAAGTTATCCTGAAAATGATACTTCACATTCCAACATTATAAGACCCAAGCGAGCAGAAGTAAACTACCCAACTTTTCCCAAGGAAAGGATCCTTCAAGCCTTGAGCAGTTGAGGCAGACTATTGTTGAGGAAGTCAAGAAGACTGAGAAGAACCTGCCCCTCATTAGAAAGATGATGGAGACCACATTTCCCCTACGCCGACAGACCATAGTGATGTCCTGCCCACCAGTGAACAAGCTCATGGACCTCTGGCCTGCTCTCATAATTGAGTCTGAGGTCATATGAACCATCTCTTTTAACCCTTTCACGCGTACGATCACACCGGTGTGATCAGTCTTGGCTGGTCCCTGGAGCGTACGATCACACCGGTGTGATTAGAACGGTCAGTGCATCACGTGATCAACTGCTAAATTCAAACGAGCTTTCGCGCGTTGGCTGGCGCTGAGCCAGAGACAGACGCACTCAGTGCTGTCATATATCACAACTATTGAGTGTTTTCAACCACATAATGTTTATTTTAGGTTTCAGACATTTAAATACACATAAGTACTAGCAAAACAATGATTTTGAGCTTGTAAAATACACACTGATGTCTATGGAAGCGGCAATAATAATCCTTTCCATTATAATAAAATAAGACGACATGTTTTATTCATATCAGATACACATTGTGTAAGTAGCTTTACATTTGACCCTAGTCTTCTCCCAGTTCACTGGCCACTTACTTTCATGTATTTCGTGGGAAGTGGAGGAATTGAAGTGTTGTAAATCCAACAGATCCGATTCTCTGAACTGTACAACAAACTAAAATGGCGCCGCCCATTGTGAATACAGCTCAACTAACGCGATCGTTATAAAGATGTTTAAACAACAAAACCCATCCACTTGCACATATTTGACAATCGGAATATCAGTGTTTCATGCTATAGCTAATACATTTGGGAATAATTTTAATAAAAAAGGAAAAATGACATTAAAGCAGATCCTCATTCATTTAGCGCTGTGTCACGTGACAAGATATGACGCGTCACCATGGAAACATTAAAGTGACAAGTTCTAAATAACGGTCGCCTTGAAAAACTCACGCTGGGGGGTCAGTTAGAATATTTTAAACTTACGTGTGAAAGGGTTAAAGTGAAAATTCTGATTCTTACTCATTTGGCTGCTATTTTCTGCTTTACAAATGTGCTAGATTCTTCAAATTGAACTATTTTTTTTAAGCAATGTTGCTGTATTCTCCTCCTGCTGTTATTGAAATGTAGTTGTATGCAGAGTTCCAGCGGATTACGAATCAGAACCTTCCCAACACATTCTATGCTGAGCTTGACCGCCATCTTTTAATTTAATGCGCATAGGCCCTCTCGTTGGAGGAAGTCGGACCAGTTATTAGTGTGTTTTGGGTCACCTAGGAAGGGTTCCCCAGCCACAAAGCAGTCAATTACCAAATGAATTGTCGAGGCAATATCTTTTGCTTACGAGGCGTGCAATCTGTCTTTGCCTCTGTTAATCATGGTGCATTCAAGTATGGCATCAGATATTACAGTCTGGATCTTCCATACACACCTGGTTCAGGACAGCTTCACTCTATGGCAGGCATTTTAATCAGCAGAAACTTTAATCAAAATCGCATTATAAATGAGTCACCCATAAATGATAACTTTACTTTCAGTAAATGGTGTTACAAGCGGTTTATAGTATGTGAAATGAATGTAAATGTGATTGAGAGTAATAAAAAGAAAAGAAGAATAAAAAAAAAAAAGGATCCATACATTTTGCCTATAGGGACCGATAACACAAATGGACAAAAAATGCAATTGAATTACATGGTTATTAAATTACACCTTATTTACATGCTGTACATGTTTATAGTATTTTGGATGCCTACCTGTTGATGTTGGTCTGCTTGCTGAAATTTTGTATTGTTGTATGCAGGAGTGCATGATTGATTGGTGCATTCATTTAGTCGAAATATTCAGTAGCAGATGGGAGAACACATGTAGTTCCTTGCCTGAAATGAAGCTGTAAAGATGATAAACAGTGTGCATTGTTTTTTCCCCTCTCTCTCTCTCTCTTTCTCTATCTCTCTCTCTCTCTCTCTCTCTCTCTCTCTCTCTTTCTCTCTCTCTCTCTCTCTCTCTCTCTCTCTCTCTCTCTCTCTTTCTCTCTCTCTCTCTCTCTCTTTATTTTGACTGCATGAGCTAGCCTCCATTTTTTCTCTCGCCTATCCTCTTTGGTCTCATCCACACTTCCTCCACCTGATCAGCTCTCAACACTAGATGCTAACAGTGCAACTGATACTCTTTTCTCCACTTTAACATCCTGCTTGGACAACTCCTGCCCCCTTTCCTCCAGGCCACCCCCTCTGCCCCCTGGTTATCTGATGTCCTCCACGAACATCGTTCTAAACTCAGGGATGCAGACAGGAAGTGGCGCAAATCAAAAGATGCTACTGACCTTGGTCTTTATCAATCCCTCCTCTGCTAATATCTCTACTGCTAAAATGACTATTACAACTACAACTCTGCTACAATAATATGTCAGCAGCATGTATGTAAAAGTTTGTAGTTTTGAGATAATGCCTTGTATGAGTGGTTTGTGAAAAAAAACAGAGGTGGAAAGTAACGAATTACTTTTACTCGCGTTCCGTAATTGAGTAGTTTTTTTGTGTACTTCTACTTGTTTAAGTAGTATTTAAAATCTGTACTTTTACTTTTACTTAAGTACGTTTTGTTTTAAGTATTGTACTTCGCTACATTTGAAATCATATCCGTTACTGAGTAAAACATAATAATACGGGAGAAAAAAAAAGCACACTCCGGAAACTGCATTGGTTGAAGGGC
Source organism: Tiaroga cobitis (assembly GCA_030578255.1). Lineage (NCBI taxonomy): Eukaryota > Metazoa > Chordata > Actinopteri > Cypriniformes > Leuciscidae > Tiaroga > Tiaroga cobitis. The sequence continues at coordinate 41,415,853 of CM060608.1, read as the reverse complement.
GGGAGAACAAACGCGCAAGAAAGGTGACGCAGACTCAGCTGAAGCTGAAAGCGAAGCGCCCTCGAAATCTTATGAAGCGAATTTTAGCCAGTATGAAAATACTTTGTAGGAAAAAAGCGTGTTTGTCCTCGAGGATAGATATCCAATTTGCAAAAAAAATGTGGACGCAAAGTGGCTGCAAAAGGAGGATAAATAGGACACCATCCCTCCTGCAGATAAAGGTAGGCTATTTCCCGATTATAACTTAAGGCCGAATGACTTAAGTGATGCAGAGTGAATCCCGGAATCCAGTCATGAAAATGGAATTATTCACTTAACGCAGATGTCACGTAAAACACGCAAAATAATGGATGAATACATGGAAAGTAGAACTGTGCAATAAATCCAATCGCGACATGGTCTCTGAATATTTAAGCACAAAAATACTGCATGTAAATATATAACCCTATTTGTTCTGCTGAGCTGCGCCGCTTTGTCTACTAAATACTCAAGTAAGCGTGACATTCATTGTTTTCAGCGTCTCAGAAACAATTTGAGGACATGAAAACATAAACATTTCCAGAGATGCTCTGAGAGAACGCCTAATGAGCATTTTCATAATTTTATTTGAGAAAAACCATTGTCAAATACACTTTGAAACACTTTTTTACACTTTTGGTCTTCACTACAACCCGTCAAAATAAAAGTTTGGTTTTACTAGGAGAAATTATGACAGAAATATATTACTATTGTAGGCATACAATAGAACATAGCCTACTCCTCAAAATAATAATAATAATAACAACAATAATAATACATTTTATTTAAACATTATTTAAAGGAATATATTTTTTGTCCATGGTTTAATTTAGTAAATCTGTTTTTGCAGCGCTTCCCCCAAAAATAAAAGGACACGAGTTTAAATTTACATTTGATTACCACCGTTTTTGATAATATATTTGGATTAAAATCATAAAAAGAAACATTCATTTTCTGAATAAAATACATTTCATAGGACAATATTATTCTTAAACATTTCATAGGACAATATTATTCTTAAACATTTTAATAAATAATTCAAGTTAAAAATAAGTTGTTAATCTAATCAATTAAATTCGATAATTGATAATGAATTAGACATGTTTTATTGAAATTTGAATAAACAAAACAAACAAATGGTTTCAAGTTTGTTATAATTAAAAGCATTTGTTCAACCAAAAAAACAGTTTCATTAATTTAACTGTTGATAATAATAATAACCATAATTTAATAATACAGTTTATTTAATAATTGATTAATACTGTAAACCGTGATATTTTCTGAGACGTTATCATAATGTGAAAATCTCCTTCCATTACAACCCTACATGGGAGAGTCCCCCACCCCCGCTGTTAAAAAAGTAACTCAGTAACTTTTACGCTGAGTAAATTTTAAATGAGCTACTTTTTACTTTTACTTGAGTAGATTTTTAGACCGGTAATTTTACTTGTACTTAAGTAAAATTTCGTTGAAGAAGTAGTACTTTTACTTGAGTAGAATATTTTAGTACTCTTTCCACCTCTGAAAAAAACTAAACAAAATTGTCACTGAAATAAGCATGGGCGCTAGGGAGGGGCTAGCAGGTGGTTCAGCACCCCCAAGAAAGACCAAAGCACCCCGATAGCACCCCCAAACATAATGTCTGGAATCAATTATATTCAGGCTGTATTCTATGGAAGCCGCATGGTGAAGAAAAAAGAAAACTTTTCTTGTTATTTCGAGATATTAAGTCGTTATTTCAATATAATATCTCCTTATTTCGACATAATAACAGGGGTTTTCCTGCATTGAATTTTTTTGGCGGTTGCCAAAGCAAATTTTTGTCCCGCAAAGCCCTTTTTGATCGGTGAGTGATGTAGAATAGAATGACTGCTGCTATTGACAGGGCGCAAACGGGGCGCAAACGAGCAGAGAGAGAGAGAGAGAGAGAGAGAGAGAGAGAGAGAGAGAGAGAGAGAGAGAGAGAGAGAGAGAGAGAGAGAGAGAGAACGCACCGGCCGCGCGCGCGCACTGTCACGTCTTCAAACACGAGCGCTGTGTTGCTCTCTCTCCCTCGCGCATATTAATCAAAATCGTAAAAGGTCGGAAGACCGCAGTTTCACGTGGAGCATTTGGAGATTTTTTTTCTCCTGAATTACCGCGGTGTGTGAATTGTGCTAAAAAAACACGTTGTCCTACACTCTAAAAATTGCTGGGTTAAAAACAACCCAATTGGCAACCCAGCGCTGGGTAAATATTGGACAGAACACATGCTGGGTTAAATTAACCAAGTGACATTTTAACCCAGCAGGCTGGGTTGTTGAGAAAACCCAAGATGTAGTCATTTTTTTTTTTACCATTAATAGATTTGCTATTCTGGGTTATTTTTGCTGGGTTATTCTTATAATTTCACCTGTGCTTTACTGTAAAACTATGAATTGAGAAATAATGAAGAACATGTTTAGACTGTCAAAATAATATTTTTTAATGCTTGTCAACTGACATTCACAAACGTGTTAAAATTGGAAGCAAACAGCACAAATCAAATTTAAATGCAAAAATCATTTAGTGCTGCAAAGTTAAATATTGTCAGTTTTAATAAATAAGATTAGTTCTAAAACCATTAATGGTTTAAATACAGTGACATTGATCATAATATTTTAAAGTCAGCTAATGCAAAGTCATTTAAAAATACATCAAGTCAAGTACAATTAAAGAAAGAAGATTAGTTCTGAACAATGACATTTATACATTTAACGGTTTAAATACGCAGTGAAATTGACAGACAATTCAATTTTAAAGTCAGCGAATGCAAACAAATTTGTAAAATATGCTAAAATTTACATAGGTATAGTTAAATAAATTAAAATACAGCTAATGAAGAAAGAAAATGAGTGTTGAACAATGGAATTTATACCATTTAATTCTGTAGAAGCAAAATGGGGTGCATTTCCAGAAAGCATCGTTAGCCAACTATGGTCGCAAGTTCCGTCGTTATCAGCACAGTTCAACAAATCGATGTTTCCCGAAACCATAGTTCCAACGAACATTCACAAACAGCATCGCAAAGTTGTGTGTTTGGAACGACAGCTCTCGAGAGCATAGTTTCAAGATTGCATGACATGTGGACTCAATAAATCCTTAACTTGAGCAAAATAAGCAAGCTGACATTCAGTGCAACCTGTGTCTTTTATTTAGAATCCATACAAATGTCATTTACGTCTTTGAGTTTGTCAAGAGATTTAAAGCACCGTTTTTGAAGACTGCGCATGTGCGAACGTGCTCTACTATGTAAGTACGAGCCTATGATTGAATCTGGAAATAAAGCAAAATTACTGGGAAAATTTAAAATAGTCATTTACATTTTTACATTTACATTTATTCATTTAGCTGACGCTTTTATCCAAAGCGACTTACAATTGCTATATGTCAGAGGTCGCACGCCTCTGGAGCAACTAGGGGTTAAGTGTCTTGCTCAGGGACACATTGGCGTCTCACAGTGGATTCGAACCCGGGTGTCTTATCCATTGCACCATCACCACCCCACGCGCCATCACCACCCCACAGTCCTCAGATGCCATGTCTGTAATTTATATCAAAATATCTAGCATTAATTCAATCTCAAACAGTTTCATTAAAATAAGTTATTACTCCTCCACGTGCGTGACGTCATAAACCAATGTGGTTGAATGACCACTTTGCGACAATATGGCTTCAGGAAACAGTCGTGATTAGCTACATTGATGATGAAGGATTGCGATATCTGCTGGCCGTTTCCCATGGCCATGACAATGGGATGGGCTTTTGTGGACTCCAACCTATAAAAGAAAGTAAATACAATTGTTTCAATGGCAATGGTGTCATTATTCGGTTGAAGTCAGTTAAGTGTTGATTCAATTCAGTTCAATTACTGTGTAAAGTTCATCATGATTTCAACAATCAATATTTTTATTTGGCGAAAAGCCATATAATAAGTGGTATACTTTACATTATTCCTTAAATGTCTTGTTTGATCTTTTTTTTTTTGTCAAGGATCAAAGCTGCTTAATAGAGGGAATGCATTAACGTCACTTTCCCGCCGGAACACGCCCCCCTCAGCCGGACTGAGTGGCAAAAGAGCTGCTGCGTGACTGGAGTTAATAGGGGAAACTGCGAAAACGAGAGTAAAACAAACTATTATCAGTTTAAACTAAAAGTTGGACTCGATATAATGTTCCTTACAACTTAACAAAGATCCAGTGATCCATGGATATTGACATGCAGCCAGGAATCGTGTTTCCTGACATTTATATGTGCCTGATTTCGACGCCGGGGAAATAAATTAAGAAAATTTGCCTGTAAACGTTTTATATTAATATAGATAGGTCTAAATCCGAGTGATCACTTACATTAATGTTATACTGTATATCATCATATCGTCCAGCCCTAAAACTTGTATAGTTTTTTGTCAGTGTTTATTTAAAAACATCCAATCATGCAGAATATAGGCGGTTCTGTAGCTTTTTGCAGTCTGTAAAAATATACAGTACCTCTGATTTCGGGTCAAATCTAGTTGTACAGTCAATCGCAAAGCTCTTTGCCGTTTTAGATGTGTTTTGTGTGTTTTTCACGGCATTCACGCTGAAAACAAATGCTGCCGCTCAGTCTTTTTGGCACTTGTGGGCGTGACCGCATTCACTCCGGCCGATGGTGACGTCATGCGCATACCCTCTATAGGAATTGTTTTGAGGTAATAAAGTTAAATGTACATCCAGGCAGTTTTCATCACAAAATAAACTCCTTCGGGGTGATACGAGATCCCTCCACTTTGTGTTGATTACCCTGTTGAAGTTTATTCTGCAATATCAACTGGCGGGATGTACAGTATCCCGTGCTTAAAGGGTTAGTTCACCAAAAAACGAAAATCATGTCATTAATGACTCTCCCTCATGTCGTCCCAAGCCCGTCAGACCTCCGTTCATCTTTGGAACACAGTTTAAGATATTTTAGATTTAGTCCGAGAGCTTTCTGTTCCTCCATTGAAAATGTATACACGGTATACTGTCCTTGTCCAGAAAGGAAATAAAGACATCATCAAAGTTGTCCATGTGACATCAGTGGGTTAGTTAGAATGTTTTGAAGCATCGAAAATACATTTTGGTCCAAAAATAACAAAAACTACGACTTTATTCAGCATTGTATTGTCTTCCGGTTCTGTTGTGGATCCGCGTTCACGAGTCCGCAGTGACGCCGCTGACGTAAGACGCTGCTGACGTGTGTCTGGTGCGCCCGAGCTTCGTTTACAGTCTGAGGGAGACACACGCTGTAAAAAAAACAATCTTCGCAAACAATTCTAAGGATTTCCACACAGAGGAAGACTTGCATTTTTTTGCCCAGCCATATTTATTTGAGCCCGAATACACGGATGCACCAGATAACACGGAAGACAATACAATGCTGAATAAAGTCGTAGTTTTTGTTATTTTTGGACCAAAATGTATTTTCGATGCTTCAACACACTCTAACTAACCCACTGATGTCACATGGACTACTTTGATGATGTCTTTATTTCCTTTCTGGACAAGGACAGTATACCGTACATTTTCAATGGAGGGACAGAAAACTCTAGGACTAAATCTAAAATATCTTAAACTGTGTCCCGAAGATGAACGGAGGTCTTACGGGCTTGGAACGACATGAGGGTGTGAGTCATTAATGACGTCATTTTCATTTTTGGGTGAACTAAGCCTTTAATGCACAGGCAGGTCACAATGCAATTTAAATAGCAGTTATGCAGTTGTATACTTACTGGTTGAAGATCAATAAAAGCCTTTCTAGCTTCGTCAGAGAGACCAATTCTGTACACCATGGCAGGAAGAAGGGGAAGGACCAAAAGAGCAACATCACCTCTATTCTCTGCAGAAAAGAGACATAACATCTCAAAAAAAGGACCAGCTACAACAAATATATACTAAGTTAGTGCAATAAGCTACAGACATAGAAATAAATATGCAATAATGATACTACATACCTAAAGTTGCCTTTTATGTTGTATAATTTTGAAGATCTAAAACAACTAACCTTGCAGATTTTTTATGCACAAACAGCAACATAACACACTAACTAAAGTTGAAAAATTAAATAGATTAATAAAGTAATTCTCCACCCACAAATTTAAATCTCTCATCATTTATCCGCCCTCATTCCACCCCAGATGTGATGTATGACTTTCTTTCTTCTGTGTAACACAAATGGAGATTAACCATATAACATAGTCCATCCTATACCAGCTGACAGTGCTCCCTTTATGTTTTTAGCATTAGTTGAGATATTTTTTCCTTTAAATGTTTTTACATGAATCTACTACATCTGATATTTATCCAAATGAATCGACATTGAATCAAGATTGGAATCGAATCACAAGCTTATAAATAGCTAAACTCAGAAGTTGGCAGCCTTGTGCGATACCTATAACTATTGAACGGATCAAATGTATACATATAGGCTACGTTAAGTTACGCGAGGTTGAGTTGATTATCACAGGCAGTCAATTATGTAAAAGCTGCAAAAGTGTATAAACATGAACTTACCGTTAAACGTTAGCACTACTTGTCGATAAGACTGGCTAACTGCCACTCGGAGAGTTTTCCCTCACAGATGTATCCATGCTTTTCTGACTAGAAAAAAAACGACATTTTGAATTACATCACTTACCAAAAACAAATTTATGTATGTAAAAATACTTTTTGTACCACACATGTATCACCTCACTGGTCCAACCCACGGCACTGAGCAGTGAGCATGCACGCGCTCTGAAAGTTTTCGCGGTGCTGATAATAAGTCGATTCATTTCTTGGAATCATTTGTTTCAAAATTGGTGAACCGGTTTATTTGAACCGGATGGACGGTTCTTTTCGACCTGCGGTCCCACAACATTTTACGCACTTGTTATGTCTTTTACATGTCGGTATGGACAATTGCAGGCATTTTACATAAGAGCAGTTAGTGATATTACTCACTTGTTTTGTTTTGAGTGACTCGACTCACTTTGTTCAATTCGCTTGTCAGTGACAGAAACGCGTCTTTCCTCTGTTTCAAATATTCACATTTTTAATGGGTTCCGTGAGGTACATAATCATGAATTGTATATTTAAAATAATTATTAATTAGAAAAAAAAACATTAAATAAACTTACCTCAAAACAGTTTCACCCAGCTGCTTTGCCCCTTTGTCCCCTCAAAATGACAGCTTGGGAGCGAATTTGAACATCTCCAAGGCGCATTTGAACATCTCCAAGGCGCGAAACTCGTAAAACAACCCAGCTGGGCAGAAACAACCCAGCGTTGTGACCCAGCAGATTTAACCCAACCACTGGAAAATTAAAAATACCCAAAGGTGTTTAAAATATGGTAAAATAACCCAACAAAATTACCCAACAGACTCAACCCAGCATTCTGGGTTAAAAAACAACCCAGCATTTTTTAGAGTGCATATGTTTTACTACCCTACGGGCTAGTTCATATGTGTATTCAGTGCCTCCCTTCGGGCTGGCCGGGGGCTCCGCAACGTTCCCACATGGGCACGTTTCCCCAGTGTTATCCAAATCCACTGAGCGGGTCTTGCGGAACAGGAGTGTGATTTTTTCCTAGCTAGCCCCCGCCCTAAAGAAACTAAGAAACTGCTTGGCGGGGAGCTCAGCTGGGCGCTGGAAGGGGCCAGCACCATGGCGTTTTATTTGGGATCCCAATTCGTTGGAAACTCCTCCGACGAGACGTAGGAGTTCCCATACGAAAGGGAACGTCTCGGTTACGTATGGTAACCCTCGTTTCCTGAGTAGGGAACGGAGACGTCTCGTCCCGTCGCCATGCTTGCTGTACCTTCGCGGAGGACTGGACACCATCCGGCTCCTCAGCGTAAAGCAAATGTGTGTGCGCTCGCTTCCGCTTTATACCCGCACTAGTAGGCGGGATGCGGAATGCAAGTCCTGCATGCCAATATTCATTGGCTCGTTTTAATTCACTCGAAGGCAATTGGTCTCCCTAGCGTGATCCCAATTCGTTGGAAACTCCTCCGACGAGACGTCTCCGTTCCCTACTCAGGGAACGAGGGTTACCATACGTAACCGAGACGTTTTCCCTTACAGATGTATCCATGCTTTTCTGACTAGAAAAAAAAAATACATTTTGAATTACATCACTTACCAAAAACAAATTTATGTATGTAAAAATACTTTTTGTACCACACATGCATCACCTCACTGGTCCAACCCACGGCACTGAGCAGTGAACATGAACGCGCTTTGAAAGTTTTCGCGGTGCTGATAATAAGTCGATTCATTTCTTGGAATCATTTGTTTCAAAATTGGTGAACCGGTTTATTTGAACCGAATGGACGGTTCTTTTCGACCTGCGGTCCCACAACATTTTACGCACTTGTTATGTCTTTTACATGTCGGTATGGACAATTGCAGGCATTTTACATAAGAGCAGTTAGTGATATTACTCACTTGTTTTGTTTTGAGTAACTCGACTCACTTTGTTCAATTCGCTTGTCAGTGACAGAAACGACTCTTTCCTCTGTTTCTATTCACATTTTTAATGGGTTCCGTGTGGTACATAATCATGAATTGTATATTTAAAATAATTATTAATTAGAAAAAAAACATTAAATAAACTTACCTCAAAACAGTTTCACCCAGCTGCTTTGCCCCTTTGTCCCCTCAAAATGACAGCTTGGGAGCGAATTTGAACATCTCCAAGGCGCATTTGAACATCTCCAAGGCGCGAAACTCGTAAAACAACCCAGCTGGGCAGAAACAACCCAGCGTTGCGACCCAGCAGATTTAACCCAACCACTGGAAAATTAAAAATACCCAAAGGTGTTTAAAATATGGTAAAATAACCCAACAAAATTACCCAACAGACTCAACCCAGCATTCTGGGTTAAAAAACAACCCAGCATTTTTTTAGAGTGTATCTTCTCTAAAAAGCGTTCCGCCCATTCAGCTGACATAAACCACATTTCACTAAACGATAAAAACTATCCAGTCCAGTGATTAAATGTTTTCTGTATTGACGCAAATCGTGTGCGATGTCCTAAACTGCTGAGATAATCACACAAGCGTGCTGTAGGTTGGACGTCCACTATGACACGTCCGATACGCTAACGACTCATTTTAACCATTCACCTTAATGAATAGTTAAAACAACTGACCTGTCCAACACTGAACTCACCAGACCTCTGAATCGGTGTATAAAAAATCGGTAACTTAATTAGATCAGTTAACATTTACTATTAATAAACTGCACTTCTACAGCATTATTAATGTTAATTTCAATATTTAGAGAGTCTGTAGGCCCACTATATGTGCCATTAAATAAGCGCATTTAGTTTCATTTTTGTTAAAATATTATAATGTTTTTTTTTTACATCTATGCTGATCATGGAAATTGAACAGCATGAGTAAGATTCGCAATATATTGGAAGATATGATGGGTCAGACATGATTTTGACCACAAAATTAAGTTTTGTTTTGTAGAAAGCCTTTCTTTAAAGTGAATTTCGTTTTGTATAAATTGTATCTTAATTTTAATAAATTTTTCATCAACCAGTTGCCTGGATATAATAAATAAGAAGCAAATATAGCAGACAATATGATCATGATGGAGGCGCCGGTGCGATTGCATTGCACGTGAACTGGAGCACATCTCATCATAAATTTTGCTCATTTAATTAATTGTGTGTGTGTGTATAGCCTAATATATATATATATATATATATATATATATATATATATATATATATATATATATATATATAGCTCCCCCTGTCAATGATCTAGCACCCCCTCAGCACCTGCCTTAAAAATTATCTGGCGCCGCGCCTGTGTACTGAAACCCATACTGATTATTTCTTCACAAGACTTTTAAAAAAATGTATCACGTAGCCTAGACTAATTGCTTCAAAACTATGTGAAAATCATCCTGCATACTCATTCAGATAAAACAATATATTGATTTAAAATTTTTAAGACGTTAGAAAGCTCTATGCGAGGAGGGCGTGAATCATCATGAATTTTGATGTGTTTCACACCTGAGAAAGACAAAGACCCTTAATGACCATATTGACCATAAAGACTATGATGACCCTATCAGGTGATATCAGGCAAGAAAAGGACATTATTGAACACACTGATCTAAAGACAGAGACTTGAACAGTCACACACCTTTGTAGCATTCCTGAAACATAGTACATACCTGCCATTTCCAAGGTGTTTGGTTTTTCATTTTACCATGTGCATGTACAGAGACTCATGTGCATGTTGAAGTCAGCAGGACTCATCAGTCGCATATGGTCCCTGTAAAAACTGTGAACATGCTGATATCAAGATAAACTAGAGGCTGCACGATTTTGGGAATACATTTTAGATTTTACTGGTTATAATAATGATTTCAAATGTACAAAATACACACACACACACACATATATATATATATATATATATATATATATATATATATATATATATATATATATATTATGAACACCAGGTTTGTTGGGCCTTGTTTGGCATGTTTTGCTTTTCAAATGCACAGCGCAATTGATTCAAACTTACAGCGCATGCAGAGAACATTTACTGAAGCGATCGAGCCGCTTCAAACTATGAAACATTATTGTTATCATATTATACATATCTATGTTTGAGCAGATATCTAAAAACACAGCATTTAACTGTAAACAAGGGTCTAAACATTATAATATTCACCATATTACAGTAAACACACACTAGCCTACTTTTATATCATGCTGTGTTTTATTATCGAACATAAAAACATCCTCGTGTTGTACATGTATATAAAGCATTAGGCTTCATGTTTTTACTCTAATCTCATTTCATAACGTACATTTTGAGTCACGAGACTTCAAGAGATTTCCACGACGCATGCGCGAGAATTGCGATCTCCTTCAACTACTTCAGTTAAGTTCCCGCGCGTGCGCGTCGTGGAAATCTCTTGAAGTCTCGTTTCAGGCCTACAAGGAAGAAAAGGAATAGTCGAATAAAGTCGTTATTTTTGTTTGTTTTTTCGCACAAAAAGTATTCTCGTCGCTTGATCAACTTATAGTTGAGCCACTGTTGTGACATGGAATATTTAAACATTTTCTTCATTGACTTTCTGGGCCGTCAGGTTTCAATCCCTTAGGCAGCCTATGGAGGAGTGATCCAGCTGTCACATTTAATCAAAAATATCTTCATTTGTGTTCCGAATACGAACGAAGGTCTTACGGGGTTGGCATTTGTGCTTTTTTCAGTTGCTCATATTAATGGCACAGGTGAAATTACACTCTATTTAGCACAAACAGGGCTACCATAATATGTGAGCAACATGTATGTCCATATGTTTGTATTTTTGAGAGAATATTGTTTATGCATGGTTATTGAAAAAAATAAAAATTAAAGTCTCTGAAATAAGGCCACAAAACACATACTAAATATCTCACAACAAGACTTTTGACTAATGGATGTTGTCGCCTAGAGTTTTTGCTTCAAAAGGATCTGAAAATCATCCTGCCTAATCATTCACATAAAACAATAGATTGTTTTAAATTGTGGAAAAAAAAAAATTTGTTTGGAAAGGCAATATGCATGGGGGCGTGAACGGCCCAACCCATATGGTAACCAACCCATAACGTTTGACCTGTTTGCATTCATGGCAATTAAATTTGAAAGATATTGAGATTTTGCATCACTGACCGACTTTTGATAGGTGGCAAGACAATCTTTTAAAATATGATACGAGACCTGTAGCCCATCATTTTTCCACCTGCGTTCAGCCCTTCTGCATTCCCGTCTGAGCACACGAGTGGAGGCATTTAACCAAGGTTGAGAGTTTGATTTAGGTTGTTACCTTCTGGGCTTCAGAGGGGCAACAATATCCAATGCAGTAGAACAGGCAGAGTTGAAGACGAGAACCAACTCATCGGTATTCATATCAGATGAGAAGGGGACCTCGCAATTGGAAAAGATTGTAGAAAATTGTAGTGCAGCAGTGGCATGAAAAACACGGGAGCTGCACACAGGCTGAGAGAGGATGGGCTGTACATAAGGAACTGCAGGTTCAAATAATACAGAATAGTGATCAGAAATCCCAGCATCAAATGCTTCATATGAGTGTATAGATAGACCGCGGGTCAAAATAAGATCTAATGTGTGGCCCTGATTGTGAGTGGGAGAAGAGACACACTGTGTGAGAGTCAATGAGATTCATACAATTTTTAACCATAGGTTTAGAGGGGCAGCAAACATGGATATTGAAATCCCTCAGAACCAACAGTCTATCACGCCGGCGCGACAAGCTCGATTTTTTCCTTATCAGTGCAAAAGAGAATCAAATTACTCTGTTGATTTTGATCTTACATATAAGTGTTGTACATCATTAGATCATGTTAAGTCTCTATTATTTTTGTGGGTACTCACAATAAAAACAAAGTGTTGTGCTTTTCGTCAAATAAAGAAAAATAAACATGATGCGCGTTTTGCCTTCTCTTTTGAGGTCCATTCTGAAACGCGTCCGAAAAATTAACTGTAATTCAGTCAATACTTGTCACAGAGATACGAGAGATTTCTCTTTATGAAGCTGAAATTCTCTTCTTTTAAATGAAGTAATTTATTTAAAAATATATATATTTCCAGTTTATGTAATCCGTTTGAAACCAAGGAGAGGTACAGTTTTTTCGTTCTCCCTTCATTATCTTTAATGAGCCGAGGCCGCCACGCCCCCAGAGCTTTTCACATGTTAAATAAGCGATCTAACGTTACGCATCGCACACGCCCCCCGATCAATGCCATAACAACACGAAGTTTCTTCATCCGATTCATTGATAGTTCAGGGCGTTTTGAGGATGGCACGCTACTCCTTCAGATGATTCTGGACAGCGGGGAAGAATTCACCCTTTCCCCAGAAGACTTTGAAACTCGGACGACGAACGGCTGCATTTTGAAGAACGAATTGACCCCGCCGAGGATACAAGCTCGGAGTAAGTTGTTTAGTTTTATATAATTCCTTTTCTGATCATAGAGCTCAAATTAATTTTCAGACTATATTTTGCCTAGTTTTGGCCAGCTTTTGACATAGGAAAGATTACCTCACAATATCCCTAACATTCGTGTAGGCCTATACGCTCGTGTAAACTTTTTAGTTGTGATATTAGCCTACTACATATATTTCACTCAGTTTTGAGATTAGTCTATGACACTACTTATGCGTAAATACTGCCTTATGTGTTTGCATTTTGTTTGCGAATAACTGCTTAGGTTATAATGATTTAGAGAAATATATTTCAGACTCCTGTAAAATATGTGATAGGCTACTGTCTAAATACAATATATTTTTTATATATAAATGTTCAGTTTTGGTTAGCCTATGACACTACTTATCATGCGTAAATACTGCCTTATGCACATATGTTTGTGAATAGATGTGTAAATATTTGAAATGTAGTGATTTATCGTTCGCGAACGATCCGTTCATTGAGTGTATCAGTAAATGCGTGCGTCTATATTGGCCATAAACAGATACTCGCTGTGACGCGGTCTACGGGCCATCAATAGATGTTTCTCCGTCCATCAACAGATATTTACATACATTGTGCATCCATACCCATTAATTGTCCATCAGTTTACTTTGGATAATGTGCTAACAGTTTTTTTGTTTTGTTTTTAAGGAATGTGGCTGCATCATGCTCTCCTTCTCCAGCAGGTGTCGTTCAGTTCTCAGTGCGATCGAGAATCATACTGAGTAAGTGCATAGATGTAATATTTTACAGATGTAATGTAGCCTAATTGTGTTTACATCGTCATAATGTAAAAGTTCATATTAATAATAATAATTAATAATTCATTACATTTATATAGCGCCTTTCTGGACACTCAAAGCGCTTCACATAGAGGGGGGAATCTCCTCAACCACCACCAATGTGCAGCATCCACCTGGATGATGCGACGGCAGCCATATTGCGCCAGAATGCCCACCACACACCAGCTTACTGGTGGAGAGGAGACAGAGTAATGAAGCCAATTGGTATATATGGGGATGATTAGGAGGCCATGATGGACAGAGGCCACTGGGCAAATTTGGCCAGGATGCCGGGGTTACACCCCTACTCTTTCGAAAGACATCCTGGGATTTTTAATGACCACAGAGAGTCAGGACCTCGGTTTAACGTCTCATCCGAAGGACGGTGCTCTTTGACAGTATAGTGTCCCCATCACTACACTGGGGTGTTAGGACCCACACAGACCACAGGGTGAGCACCCCCTGCTGGCCTCACTAACACCTCTTCCAGCAGCAACCTGGTTTTCCCAGAAGGTCTCCCATCCAGGTACTAACCAGGCTCAGCCCTGCTTAGCTTCAGTGGGCAACCAGTCTTGGGCTACAGGGTGATATGGCTGCTGGCTGAGCCATATATTCTTGTGTGAAATTACAAAAAAAGTATTTTTTTATCCATGGCAATTAGTGATTGATAATGATAATAATACAGTTTCTTTGCTTGTGTTATCAGCATGCTCACACTTTTTCTTTCTTCTTTTTTATAACAGATGTGACAATGAACATGTCCAAGCACCAGTTCCGAAGAGAGCTAAGGCAAACAAGCAGACGAGCAACAGGCAGTCACTCTGCCATGGAAAACAGAGACCGATGTTGACATGGTTCCACAGACACTGCGATTCCTTCCTGCACGGGAAACTGGGCCGCAACTGAGCTCTGTAGACTCGCATTCGCCCATGAGTCTATTCAAACTATTTTTTTCAGAAAGTGCTGTGTCAACTTTGTGCCACAACACCAATGCTCAGGCTGCCAAGGCAACTGCAAAAGGCTGCAAATATAAATGGACAGATGTCAGCATCAGTGAGATGTACCACTACCTAACTAACCATCAGCCTTCAGAAATCATTCTGATATGATTTTTTTTAAATCAATGTTGGAAACAGTTGTGCTGCTTAATTTTTTTTTAACCTGTGATAGTTTTTTTTAGGATTCTTTGAATACATTTTTGTTTGTTTATTAAAAAAAAACAAGTTTGGTCTTTTTATGTTTGTTTTTTTGAAAGGATGTGTTAAGTGATAGTAATGACTTTAAGTCTTTACGTTCTTAGGAAAGATTTCTATTTTGAATAAATGCTGTTCTTTTAAACTTTTTATTCATCAGTGAATCATTCTTAGTTCAGGCTGCCTCACAGCACCTTGATGGGCCATTGGGGGAGTGTCTTTAGTCTCCCCAGGTGTAAATCACATTAATATTCATGGCCATTCACACTCCCACGCATACAGCAGTGCTGACCCAAAAACTGACGTAAGAAATTTAAATCGTTATATTGTTGTTTGTGAAAGAGTGGTCAGAATGATTTTCACTTCATTTTGAAGTAAAAATTCTAGCCTACAAGAATAGTAACTCAAAAGTCTTGTGGACAACTATTCAGTATGTGTTAAATGGCCTTATCGCGGTGACATTTTTTTTCCCAAAACGTACTAACCACGCATAATATTTTTTTTCTATAAAATGCAAACATGTACATCCATTTTGCTCGCATATTATTGTAGCAGAGATTGTGCTGAATACAGCAAATTTATATGTTGGCAAATGGTATGTTTTAAGTAGCTGAAATAAGCACAAATGTCAGGGCATGTCAAAACAGCTCAAGGACCCCAAAAACACCTCAGACCCGGTATCGCCGGCGATACCACCTCACTTTTTTCCTTATCACCGGCGGTATCGCCGGCGATACCAGCTCACTTTTTTCCTTATCAGTGCAAAAGAGACTCATTACTCTGTTGATTTTGATTTTACATATAAGTGCTGTACATCATTAGATCCTGTTAAGTGTCTATTTTTTTGTGGGTACTCAGAATAAAAACAAAGTGTTGTGCTTTTCGTCAAATAAAGAAAAATAAACATGATGCGCGTTTTGCCTTCTCTTTTGAGGTCCATTCTGAAACGCGTCCGAAAAATGAACTGTAACTCTGTCAATACTTGTCACAGAGATACGAGAGATTTCTCTTTATGAAGCTGAAATTCTCTTCTTTTAAATGAAGTAATTTACTAAAAAAATAAATATTTCCAGTTTATGTAATCTGTTTGAAACCAAGGAGAGGTACAGTTTTTTCGTTCTCCCTTCATTATCTTTAATGAGCTGAGGCCGCCACGCCCCCAGAGCTTTTCACATGGTAAATAAGCGATCTAACGTTATGCATCGCACACGCCCAGCAGCGATCAATGGCATAAAAACACGTTTCTTCATCAGATTCACTGATAGTTCATCGCGTTTTGAGAATGGCACGCTACTCCTTCAGATGATTCTGGACAGCGAGGGAGGATTCTTCACCTTTTCCTCAGAGGAATTTGAAGCTCGGACGACCAACGGCTGCATTTTGAAGAACGAATTGACCCCGCCGAGGATACAAGTTCAGAGTAAGTTGTTTAGTGTTATATAATTCCTTTTCTGATTATAGCGCTCAAATGAATTTTCAGACTATATTTTGCCTAGTTTTGGCTAGCTTTTGACATAGGAAAGATTACCTCACAGTCACAATATCCCTATACGTAGGCATATACTAGAGTTGTTCCGATTCCGATACTAGTATCGGAAATGCCGCCGAGACCAATAAAAATTCTGGCATCGGTATCGGCGAGTACTTTTACCCATGTACCGATCCGATACCATTTTCTTAAACAATATCTAGTTATGCACGCTAGCTTTGCATAACGCTGCAAATCGGAGATCAATTCTTCTTCGCTGCTCTAAACAGTGGTTGCTTGTGGCGACACAGGAAGTTGTGCTGTTGCCACAAGCAACCACTGTTTAGAGCAGCGAAGAAGAAAACGCCCGTGCGCTATGCAGTATGTCCGCTGTTTAGCAGTATTTCAAACTGGACCAACCAGCCAGGAAAACCATAGACATATTATGTATCAGACATATCAGGCGGGCAGCCTGGCCGCGCTCGATTCCCTTATTGTAGTTTGCAGAAATTGTAGAATTGTAGTATTGTAGAATACCAGAAATTACACTGTTTATGTGATTTATCTGGGTCGGCATTTGTGTGCAGGCATGCAGGCCGTGGTACCGGCTTGTTTACTGAAAAATACACTGGAACAGTCGCATTTTCTGGAACTGAACGAGCAAAAAGTTTCGGTGGAAGTCTGGCCGCGGCGAGACCTAAATGCCGTTGTTTTCCTAGGAGGGCAAGAAAGACTTTGAGGCCTCAGGCTTTTATCTCAATCTTTTGCCGGGGCCCACACGGAGGGGGGCGGAGGCCGGCAGAGCGAGAGCGTAGTCTCTTGTCCCGGGCTTGATGGCGCTGTGAAGCGGCGGCGGGCGGAGGCTGTGGCTGGGAGCTTCGAGCAGACGCCTGTTTTGGGCGATCTGCTGCAAAGCTAGAGCGCCTTGGTAAGAAGTGCTTCATAGCCTGTGACGTCTTCTGAACCTTAGCGAATCCATCTACGAATTCTTTGACGGATGATCCAAGAGGCCAGCTGGGGAGATGGGCGCGTCGAGGCATCTCAGCTAACGTCAGCCATAGGTGTCTCCCAGCAACGGTGAGAGAAGCCATGTTCCCGCCCAATGGCCTGTGCAGCGGATTTTGTGGCGCGAAGAGCATAGCGTAAGTAGTGCGGCAAGCTTTAGAATGTACCGCCGTCTTAGTTCGCCGTCCAGCAGAGGGCGGGCAAAGATGGGCCGCTACAGCTTCTTCTACTGGAGGAAGAGAGTGTTATCCTCTGTCTTAACCCTCTGAGGTCTGAGGTGTTTTTGGGGTCCTTGAGATGTTTTGACATGCCCTGACATTTGTGCTTTTTTCAGTTGCTTAGAAACATATTAATGGCACTGTTGTAATTACACTCTATTTAGCACAAACAGGGCTACCATAATATGTTAGCAACATGTTTGTACATGTTTGTATTTTTGAGAGAATATTGTTTATGCGTGGTTATTGAAAAAAATAAAGTTTCTGAAATAAGGCCACAAAACACACACTAAATATTTGTCCACAAGAGTTTTGACTAATGGATCTTGTCGCCTAGAGTTTTTGCTTCAAAATGATCTGAAAATCATCCTGTCTAATCATTCACATAAAACAATAGATTGTTTTAAATTGTGAAAAACATTTTTTTGTTTGCCAAGGCAATATGCGGATGGGCGTGAACGGCCCAACCCCTTTCATGAATAATTAAGTGGTTCTCACCTGAGCAGACAATGACCCTGCATAATAATGAGCCTTTCATTCAGGGGTGTCACACAAGAAAGAATGCAAGGACAATAAATACATAAATAAATATATATATATATATATATATATATATATATATATATATATATATATATATACAAACAATCAAAATATAAATGAAAGCCAAACGCACATTTTTAGTCATACCTGGAAACAAATCCTGGTCAAATAGGTTGTATGGGCAATTCTGCAGAATTGGTTCAAAGTTTGAGTTGGAAACATCTTGAAAATAAAATTGTCTTTTTCCATAAATGTCTTATAAAGTATTATTTTTAAAAGTAGGCAATAGATTTTATCATACATATTTCAAAGTTAAGGATTCATTATTTTGATATAGCTTGCATTGGAACAAACACTATAACAGTTGATTAGTTTATTTGTGACAAAACATCCTATATATTTTACATATGAGCAGAAACTGTCTAATTAAAGCTTATTTGATGTCTATTTTATAGTAAAAACGTTATAATCTATCCAAAATTAGTCAACGAAATGTTGTCATTACAGACACTAGTATATCGCGATTAGAAGAAATCTCAGTGGGCTATAGCAATATAGTTTGTATGTGTACATGTAAAAATAACGTTTACTAAAGTACAGTAGGTAGTCAACCAGAATGCCTATTACCGCCGCGGCAAATCCACCGCCGTAAAAATAAACCAGTCGCATTTCAAAGTAGTTCGCGAAATGACCACCAGGTGGCGCAAAGGGACATTTAGCAAAACGTAAGTGGGGCAATTAACAGTAAGGATGAAATACTACAAGTTATGGTCATTTCCAAATAAGCCTACAACAAACATTTATTTTTAACAAATATTTTTAAATATGCAACATGCACGTTTAAACAACAAACAATACAATCTGAACCAGCGCTTCTGCTCCTGTATTGAGACATGCAGCGTGTTTCAGTTACAATCCTGGTTCCAGTGGCCTTAATACATTCACGGCTTTTTAAAATGTCACAAAGCGTTTTGAGATGGTTTTGAATGAAATATTGAAGTTTATAATTAGGATATTTTGGCACACCACGCCGAGTGGCGCTATGCATTATTCTAAAATCTGGCTTTATTCTGGCATGTTGAATTAGAGTTTGACAAACGCGGCGGCGCGTTCATTTGAATTTATTTTTCTCATAACAGCTAAGAACTTAATAGGCTAAAGCCTACTCCGTAATTGTTGGTCATACAGATAAGATATCATCTTTTAAAACTGTAAAAGGTCTACTTTTATTCATGCAGTAGGCTATAGGCCTACACTCACAGGCTAACGACAAAACGTTTTCTCGCTCATTTGAGAAAGTTTGGGAAATTCTCAGTGAGTAAATTCATAGCCGAGCGGTAGAACTTACGGTTCGACCATCAAGATGACACGGGTTCGAATCCCGATGTAATATAGTCTACTGTAAATTTTATATTCATTAATGCAGAGAGATTTGTCTAGCTCTAAAACTCTGTTACACCATATATACAGTTTTTTGCTTATATTTATCAAATAAAATTACCATGCATTTCCATTTTACACTAAGGAACAAATCCAACAGAACGACTTTGCATCTGTATAATAAAAGGCTACCAATCGTAATTTCAAAAGCAGTTCTGTTAAAAAAAAAATTTATATATAGGCTATATATATATATATATATATATATATATATATATATATATATATATATAGGCCTATATATATATATATATATATATATTTTTTTTTTTTTTTTTTTTTTTTTTTTTTTGATTCCCTACAACCTAGAGTTTTAAAAAAAATGGTTTTAAGTAAAGTGTGATTTGCCAGGGGGGACGGGGATTTCCTTCTGGTCTAAACATCCCTGCTGCTGAATTATTTTAATCCCCACATCCCTCCCTCCACAGTAGCTAATCAATGCTAGGCTACTTCACCAATAGACCATATTAAATATATAAAATAGAGATATGCAACAGGCACGTTTAAACGACAAACAATAAAATCAAAACCAGCGTTTCAGTTGTTCATTAGTTCCAGTGGCCTAATGCATGCACGGTTTTTCAAATTTCACAAAGCGTTTTGAGATTATTTTGAATGAAATATTGAAGTTTATAAGTGTTTTGGCACACCACGCCGAGTGGCCCTATGCATTTTTCTAAACTCGGGTTTTATTCTGACAATTTATTTTTCTCATTGCAGCTAAAATAACTTAATAGGCGACTCCGTTATTTTTTGGTCATACAGATAAGAGTAGAGTAGCTTACATCGTTCAAAACTGTAAACTTGTATTCATATTATTAGGCTAACGACAACAGTTTATATCTGTCGTCTCTGTCTCCGGGAACTGCGCGTCACAAAAATGAACCAAAAGCCGATTCAGCTCAGTCACGATAAGAAATCGGCTATGTCTAAAGTCTTTAAATGTCTAAATATTTAGGCTAATAAATGTTATCTGATTATGTAATCCATATGAAAACGAGAGGTACAGAGGATCTATACTCAATGTAAGCGCTTCCCAATGAGAAAATGACAAGACAAGGGTGAAAATCTCGCTCCATTTTGTAGGCTAAATCGCCCTGAATTAAAATGTAAAAACAGATCAAATAATTTATTTGTCGAAATGTTGCGATACTGTTTCATTTAAGTTCATAATTATTCTATAAATGTTATTTAATTTAGCAGCATTACCACGAAGCACCGTGGTTCGATATTTATTTGAATAATAGCTACAAAAAAAAAAAAAACTTAATTAATTGCATGCCTGGTTAAGGATCCAAAGATCCCTGTAGAATAATATTGAGTTTTTTTGTTCATGACAACACATTAACATGCGTTTTTTCAGATTATATTTAGTTTTGCTTGGAAAAGGCAGGCCCAAACCAGTTTTATTTCATCAATTATTGAAATAATGAAATATTTAGTAATAAACTTTTATGACAGAAATATCACTAGTCTACATGTAACTTAAATCATTTAATTCCTTCATTATCAACACTGTCTAGAATAGCGATTTAAGTGTGAATTGCGACTTCTCTTTGTGTTAAGTCAGCCTCAGACTCCGATAGCCTGTTGGGGGGTTGGAGGGACAGTTGCTGGACAAAGGTGTTAATGTTCCTCTTTCATATGGAGAGTGTCGGCCCCAAATGTAGGCCCCATATCTTATTAAATTATAAATATTGTAGTTTATTTATTGTAGCCTATTTAAAGTTTTTTTTCACACAAAATTTCAATTGAAGTTTTTGTAAGGTGAATTCAACAAGGCATGCTGTGTCTTTGAAGCAACAATTAAAGGCTAAATATTTTTTTCGTGATTTGTATGGCTGACACGCAGCGACATATACAGTATTATCAGCTGTATGATGTGTTTTTACATGTTTTTAAATGTTTAATTTCGAGAGAGACCCGGCGGGCGCAGCGAGGGAGACTAAATAAACTTGCTAAAAGAGATCCAGCGCGAGAGAGGCAAAGAAAAACGCATGTTTTTAATTTAATTAGGCTATGTTGCTTTGGACAATTTTCGTTTTGTACTGTTTTAATTGTTTAATTTAGCTGTAATTTCTTTGGCAATACAAATTTAAAATGTCGCAAGAATAAGATTAGCCTAGTGTTTCTTATTTTGCATCGCAAAAGAAATAAACTCTAAACTCGATGCAATCCTGTTTTAAAAAAAAAAAAAAACTGTCCCGACACTTTATTTAAACCTTGAAATGTTCGAACTTGGTTTCAAACTTAAGTAATTTAAGTGTTCTTTTACATTACACAATAATTTAGCAGACTAAAGACGAGCTTCTTCAGTTTCATTTTCTGATGCAATCGGCTGACAATCTTCCTTCATCAGTTTTTGTCGTTTGTGCAGCGGCTCCGGTTCTACGGGAATGTAGCAAATGTATGTTGTAATGATAATTAAAGAAAACTCTTGACTTTAAATAAGTAAACAGTTATAAACAGTTCCCTATTTAAGCATCAAGGTGGTAAAATATAAACGCTGTCGGCCAACATCGGTTAAAAACATGTATGCTACACTGAGATTCGATCTCGGGTAGGGCTGAAACAACTAATCGATTTAATCGATTAAAATCGATTATTAAAATAGTTGTCAACGAATGTCATTATCGATTAGTTGGTCTGCTTACGTCACGGGAAGCGTTTACTGGTGATTGGTTGAAACGGGCCAATCATGATGCTCTCTGTCTTACATGCGCTGCGCTTCATGAGACACACGCAAGGTCTCTCTCCCTTCGCCGATCTGTTGTGCGCGCAGAGACCGAGATCTTGTTTACAGTCTATGTTTGGAGCACAGTCTCTTCTGTCTCGCATGCGCGCTCTTGCTCGCGCGCTCTAGATTCCGGGAGTTTGAACTATTTTGCAGGCATCAGGGAGCCGCTATCAATATGCGGGAGACTCCCGGAACTTCCGCGAGACTTGGGATGTCTGTATTTTGTCTCGAGCATCAGGTTGCGCAATCAGTTCGCTCGCAACATAAGTGATGGATTAAAATAGCGCTTCCGCAGAAATAGGTTAAATTAAAACGGTGTTTACAAAGTGAAGCACTAAATATAAAGGCAGTTAATTACAGCAGCAGTAAAAGATAGTTTTTAGTCACTGTACTCAGTGGTTTTCAGCGAATGCTTGTGCACTAATGCATCATTTTTCCTGTCCTTTTAATCAACCCTGTTAGCTTGCTGCGTACCTCCATCCCGTTCTCTTTTTATAGCATTTGTCTAATATTAAGTTTTAATTGTTTTTCAAACGCGATCTACCGCGGCTCTATGTTCACACGCTTGTTTTCACGCTTGTTTTCAGTCTCATATTTATTTTATCTAT
This sequence comes from Tiaroga cobitis, assembly GCA_030578255.1. Classification (NCBI taxonomy): domain Eukaryota; kingdom Metazoa; phylum Chordata; class Actinopteri; order Cypriniformes; family Leuciscidae; genus Tiaroga; species Tiaroga cobitis. Next base: position 41,392,812 of record CM060608.1, on the reverse strand, counting down.
TATCCTTATAATTCCATTAATTTAAAATAAAAATTAAATGAATTATATATTTGAGATGTTTTTAGTTTATATCTTCACATCTGAACAACATGTCTGTGTAAATTTGTTTTAACAAAAATTACTAAAACATATTTTGGATATAATTTTTAATTAATTTTACATTAATCATGGTTGTCAACTTGCCATTAGCAATTATCATTAAAAACAAAGCAAATATTGATATTAGTAAAACTCAATGTGTGGCTTTTGCACTTTTTAAAGTACACTTTTACACATAAATACCCTTGTGGCGAGCAGGACGAGGCCGAGGGACGTGAGAGGCCGGTGGCGTGAGTGAAAATGAACGACACCTGTGAGACGCACCGGTCTCTCATCTCTCACGTCCCTCGGCCTCGTCCTGCTCACCACAACCCTGATTTAGGGTTTTATTTAGTTATAATAAACAAAAAATCAAATTGGAATTTTTATCCGATTAATCGATTAATCGAAAAAATAATCGTCTGATTAATCGATTATCAAAATAATCGTTAGTTGCAGCCCTAATCTCGGGTCGATTGAAGCTCCTTGAATCTCGAGCTGTTGCGTTAACCACTGAGCTACCTACCGTATGCTGTATGCTGTACTCCAACTGTATGCTGTTCGAAAGCCTCATTGATGTACCCTAAATGTTTTTTATTGCAATGTTTTATGTTGAATTGTTTTCATTATTTATTCAATTTAATTTTAGTAGCCTAATTTCAGCATTGTGATTATTAATTATTTTAACTACGTTTCACTTGAATTCATATGCTACCAGCTTTCAATCGCTCTGAATGCGCGGCAGCAGATTACGCAATAGAGAGAATAAACGAACACTTTTCAGAGTCTATGATTGTAGCGCCTCTTAGCGGTAAAAGGCAGCAAATACACCACACATTTTACCGCCGCGGTGGAACGGCTGATGTGGGCGTTGTCATGGCTTGCCTCAACATTTGCGTTTGATAGCGCGCGTCCTCCGTGGGCGTGTCAGATTAACGCGTAATGAAGTGTAATGAGCTGGGGAAAAAAATACTGAAATCACTCTCTTTTCATACAGATTACATAAACAGAGAATATTTGTTTTTTATATAAATTACTTCATTGAAAATAAGAGAATTCAAGCTTCATAAAGAAAAATCTCTCGTGCCTGTATGACAAGTATTTGCGGAGTTATAGTTAATCTTAGGACGCGTTTCAGAATGGACTTCACCGACAGAGAGAAGGCAGAACTTGCATCATGTTTATTTTTCTTTATTTGTCGAAAAGCACAACACTTTGTTTTTATTGTGAGTATACAGAAAAATAATAGACACTTAACATGATCGATTGATGTATACCACTTATATTTAAGATCAAAATCAACAGAGTATTTTGAGTCTCTTTTGCACTGATAAGAAAAAAAGCGAGACAATCGCGCCGGCGCGATAGCCGACCTCAGAGGGTTAAGCACCGTCCAACACGGAGAATGCTCCTGAGACAGAGCTACGCGGTCCTTTTGCAGGAATTATCCATCCAGTCGTTGTGCTGCGAGAGTAGACGCATCAGCTCGGATTCGTTGCTGGCCCGTTTCCCTGACGACTCACGGGCGAACACACACTCGGCAGAGTAAAAGGATATAGACGCCGGAAAAAAAAGTAGCAGGTACGGTGACTGAAGGCAGCGAGATAAAGGCCAGTGGCTTCAGATGCAAAGGCTCGTCCCGCAGAAGGCTTTTTCTTAGAAGGGCGCGGCTTCTTCACTCCGGATCCAGCGATTCGTGAGCTTCGCTGAAGAGATGAAAAATCAGATTATATCAGCCCATCGAGCTATATTTATAGGCCCAGGCCACACCCGCTTTGGCGGAAGGGGATGTAGTGGGCGCGAAGCGCCCCCATTGGATCTGACGTCACCAAGGGCCTCTCTCGATGGGCTGCTGCAGTTGCCGCAGGACAGCCAATAGGCAGGCGAGCCGCTTTGCCTATGTCTGCATGTTGCCGCAACGCGTTTTACATTAATTCAAAATTAAGGATAATTTTTGGCTTCAAAATCTCGTGGAAAAGAGGGTTTCCCCTAGCGTAAGATACTACGCAGTACGAGAGAACCTCTCGTAAAAGACCTCTAGGCGACAACATCCAATAGTCAAAAGACTTGTGGACAGATATTTAGTATGTGTTTTGTGGCCTTATTTCAACTTTAATTTTTAGTTTTTTCAATAACCATGCAACAATATTCTCTAAAAAATACAAACATGTACATACATGTTGCTCACATATTATGGTAGCCCTGTTTTGTGCTAAATAGAGTGTAATTTCATCTGTGACATTAATATGTTTATAAGCAAATCAAAAAAGCACAAATGTCAGGGCATGTCAAAACATCTCAAGGACCCCAAAAACACCTTAGACCCCAGAGGGTTAATATACAGTTGAATAATAATACTACTGTTATTGTTTCACGAAATGTAGTTTTAAAGGGGTCATATAATGGTACATGCACTTTTTCAAGTTGATTGTACTGAAATGTGTGTTGGCAGTGCCTGTACACAACCATCATATAATGATAAAAATACATCCAGTGTTTTTTTTTTTATCTCCTTATATGTTTTCCCGTCTCAAATCGAGCCATTCGAACGTGTGACGTCACATGGTCGGACACCCCTCCCACGATTGTTGATTGACAGCAGTGTTTCAACACAGACCCGCCCTGAGCGAGCCGTCATCATAGTCTACCATTGTTGATACGCTGGAGCAGAATGGCATCTAAACGATTGTGGTGTTCTGTTCTTGGGTGTAATAACGAACACAGCAGTCATTTTGATGTTCCCAAAACCGAACCGCTGAAGACGCAGTGGCTGAGAATTTTTTTCGAAGGGAATATTCGATAACTTGTATGAAACTGGCATTATATGACCCCTTTAAGAGTTTTTCAGGCGAGAATGTAGTTGTTTAAAGCTCAAATCTGTGGTTTATTTTATAAAGATTTATGATAATTTGATCCAGGTTATGATCCATTCCAGGCGATCACCAGGCGCTCTGCGCTCATGTTCCCCGCTTGGAACAACCTTTCCTCGGCTAGTTGTTCTGATGTTTGCCGCTGACTCTGACGTCTCTGTAATGGTTAAACATGAGATATAATTCTTGTGTAGACCTAACGGGAGATCTTTGGTCTCGTGAATCTATAATTCGTTCCCTGGCCAAACGTTTTGGCTGAGGGCTAAGTGAAATTTCATATATTTGAGCGCTGAATTTGTATATTTGACTGAATTGTTTGCTTTATTTCTTATTGTATTAGTTCTTGTACCTTTTACTTATACTTTTATAATGGCTTGTAACAGTCTTGGCCTGTCACATTAGTTTTCCTTTGGTGTGTACGGCTACTACATGACACTAGGGGGAGGTGGTGTGCTTATTAATCTAGGATATCAGTAAGGCAATGATAGAAGAAGTTAGATTTGTTTGGGGACGAACAGCATGGTGTCTGCGTGCCACTCTTAAGAGTCCAGACTGGGAATCTATGGGATTTTCTGCTCAGTAAGGACTCTTTAGTCCTTACTGATAACATCCAGGAGGATTGTTCATCAAAAGGACTGTTTAACCTCAGGACATCCTACTGCTATCCTCCTCGTTATCTTCTGGGTCGGTGTTCAAGGAGAAAAGTCTAGTGACTCGCATGATTTATGACGGATTATATCGGACTGACTCCAGCCATTGCATTTCCAGACTTTCGTGCACTTAAGTACAGCAGAAAGGACTTTGCCATTTCTGCCTATCCAGATAAGAACTTTTGCACTGCTTTTGTAAATAGTGTTGTTGATGTATGACTTGTTCCTTCTATGTTGAAATGGTTTGACTCTGGCCATTATATGCGTGATTTCCTATCATGTATTGATGTGTTCTTTGTGTGTTCCTTGATGTGTTCTTTACCTCTTTCTTTTGTGAATAATACTCACTTTTGCATCTATTTCTTGTCTTACTGAGTATTTGGACTAACACGGAGCATAGCCGGCGGTTCCCTCCCTAAAATAAATCTTGTGGCAATTAGTCTGGGTGTGAATACTAGACGAACTGTTACAGGCTATTATTGATAAAACTGAAATTTAACAAAAAGAGAGAGTTGAGTTTTGTCATTTTTTATGTTATTATATTATTATGACTAATGTTGTTTATTGCAACATTTGTACAAATGCACATATTGCCTGCAATATGTTTAATATTTGTAAAATTTAAACGAAAAGAGGCAGGGTTGTGTTTTATATTTAGTTTTGTTATAAATAGGCTAACGTTATACATGCAGTAAATATAATCAAAACACGTTACCTGAACCACATTTGTATGCCTATAATGTTTAAAATGTATTTAATGAAAACGAAAAGAGGCAGAGTGGTGTTTTATAACATATTTCATTTTATTGTTGCCTAAAATGTACATCCAGAGATAACCGGAGTAGCAGAGCGAGAAAAAGAGTGGTGCTTTCAAGAACGCACTGTTCCATTTGCAGAATTACTGGACTCGGGAGTCCTTCTCCTGAGTCGGTCTTGTTCGAACTTTGCGTACTTGGTATTGAGAAACGCCTAATGTTGGCGCTTGTCTTCTTGTGACAAACATGCCGAGAAGCAAGAACAAGATCTGCTGTATGTCATCCATTGTTGTTTACTATATCGCTTTTCGCATTTTCAAGCAAAAATGACATCGATCGCTTCTTTCCGGCAAACACCAAACCTATCTGTCACGATCCACACTCATGAAGACAAAGTAAAATCCAATAATGCAGTAATATTTATTAAGGGAAATCCAAAACTCATCAACCAGTCCAGGCAGGGGTCACAATCCAAATATACTATCCTAAACAAATAAGCACAATGCAGAAACAGACCTCAGATGTGGTGTGATGAATAACAAGGACTCCGTAACAAACATTAAACAAGCAGGGTACTTATACACACAGACTAACAAGCATAATGGGTGACAGCTGGGTGCAATGAACAATGATGAGAACAGACAAGGATTGTGGGAAATGCAGTTTCTAATGTGACTGACACCGTGGGAGAAGGGGACCTCTAGTGGTGAACCAGGGAAACACAAACCCATACTGTGACACTATCAAGTAAGGGGTACTGTTGGCAGTGGAAACGCTAGCCGGATCATGGTTTACCGACCCGAACCGTACTGTACTGTACCCTACCGTACCGCTCAGTGGACACGAGCCATTAGACTAACTTCCCTTTATTTAGCCTTCTTTAGTTTTCTTGTTTACTTGAGCTATTCTAGTTTTTGTTTGATTCTGTCTCTCAGATTTATAGTTTCTGTTACTGTTACTTTTTTTTTCTTTTTGATTTATTATTTAGCCTGGGTTTTCACTTAGCTAATACCTAGCTTTGTCGTGTTGTGGACTTGTTTTACTTTATGTAGCAGGATGCAGCTGTCTGGCTCATGCCTCCCCAAGTGGTATTTAACACCCGCCAAGCGCCAAATGCGAATAGATTTTTCGTTTGGTGAGTAAATCTCAAAAGGCTATCCACCCCACTGGCGGGTGAATGTTCATACCAAAATAGTAGTGTAATAAAATGTTTATTACAATTGCATTTTGTAATGTTATAAAATATCTGGCATGATGGCTATGGACATGACGGAGTGGTTGTGCTTGCGGGATGGGAATTGAAAACCGGTTCCACTCGAGAACCGGTTCTAAGTTTTATGAACCATCGATATTGTATGCCCTCGACGTTAACGAGTCCTCTTATCGATGATCCTACTCCAAACCAAATTTTTGTCCCGCCACAGTCTTATTTGATCGGTGAGTAATGTAGACGAACCGCTATGCGTGTGACAGGGCGCAACTGAAGAACGAGCAGAGAGAGAGCCCCGGTCGCGTGCGCACTCTTTCTCTTCGGAGCCAGGCGAAAGTATCCCAGATAGCACCCTGAGATACCAGGAATTCTCAGTGGTTCCTCTGGCAACGCTGGACGAGTTTGCCGATCTGCCGTCAGTTCATCACGGACCGTAATCCCTCTTACTGAAAGTGCATCACATGAAAGCCGACTCAAACTAACATTGGTAAGACAGCAGTTTATCTTGTTTGCTCATTGAGCAAAGCGGCAATCTGTTTTGTGCCTCAACGAACCTCAGCATCGTATCAGGCCTGCAACACGGTATTTATTTTATTTGTTGCAAATTTGAACACTGACACCCGGGTGTTTTTGATTACTTTTGTGAGATGTTTATGTGAATAGTAACTTTTGTGTTGAGACAACAGCGACTCGTTGGACTTGAGTATTAATCAACACATTAATATTTTCCTTGGTGATACTTGGGGCATTTTGTGTATTTACTGTCCAACTTAATATCTGTTATATTGATAAAAACACCAGAGTGATTATTCTCTATAGATAATAATACGGTGTTGTATTTGTGAATTGTTGATTTTTGAGAAATATCCTTTTATTGTAAAACTTCAAAGGGTAACTTTTATTTTCAATTGCTATTTGAATAACATTTTTTTATTTGAGTAAACTACTTAAAGTTGCTATTTTACTTACAAGACTTTGAGGTTATTTTAGTCTGTTAAAGGGTTAGTTCACCCAAAAATGAAAATTAAGTCATTAATTACTCACCCCCATGCTGTACCAACCCCGTAAGACCTTCGTTCGTCTTCGGAACACAAATGAAGATATTTTTGATTAAATGTGACAGCTGGATCACTCCTCCATAGGCTCCCTAAGGGAATGAATCCTGACGGCACAGAAAGTCAATGAAGAAAATGTTTAAATATTCCATGTCACAACAGTGGCTCAACTTTAAGTTTATCAAGCGACGAGAATACTTTTTGTGCGAAAAAACAAACAAAAATAACGACTTTATTCGACTATTCCTTTTCTTCCTTGTAGGCCTGAAACGAGACTTCAAGAGATTTCCACGACGCATGCGCGAGAATTGCGATCTCCTTCAACTACTTCAGTTAAGTTCTCGCGCGTGCGCGTCGTGGAAATCTCTTGAAGTCTCGTTTCAGGCCTACAAGGAAGAAAAGGAATAGTCGAATAAAGTCGTTATTTTTGTTTGTTTTTTCGCACAAAAAGTATTCTCGTCGCTTGTTAAACTTATAGTTGAGCCACTGTTGTGACATGGAATATTTAAACATTTTCTTCATTGACTTTCTGGGACGTCAGGATTCATTCCCTTAGGCAGCCTATGGAGGAGTGATCAAGCTGTCACATTTAATCATAAATATCTTCATTTGTGTTCCGAAGACGAACGAAGGTCTTACGGGGTTGGTACAGCATGGGGGTGAGTAATTAATGACTTAATTTTCATTTTTGGGTGAACTAACCCTTTAAGAAGCACACCAATATTACGATAGGTACGGAGCCCCCCTAGTCCCACTTTGTCAAAAATTTTTATTATAACTATCTCGTGGCCTCAAGATAGTAAGTCGTGGCCTCAAGATAGAGATACTATCTTGAGGCCACGAGATACTATCTTGAGGCCACGAGATACTATCTTGAGGCCACGAGATACTAATCTTGAGGCCACGAGATACTATCTTGAGGCCACGAGATACTATCTTGAGGCCACGAGATACTAATCTTGAGGCCACGAGATACTATCTTGAGGCCACGAGATACTATCTTGAGGCCACGAGATAGTATCTTGAGGCCACGAGATAGTATCTTGAGGCCACGAGATAGTATCTTGAGGCCACGAGATACTATCTTGAGGCCACGAGATAGTATCTTGAGGCCACGAGATAGTATCTTGAGGCCACGAGTTACTATCTTGAGGCCACGAGATACTTATCTTGAGGCCACGAGATAGTTATAATACATTTTTTTGGCAAAGTGGCACTAGGGGGGCTCCGTAGATAGGTGTTTTTTGAAAGAAAGTAAATAATATTCAGAGGCTATTTTGAGAGATCTAACAATGAACTAACCCAGGGCCCCTCCCTTAAATCTAAGGGAGAGGGTGCTACATATATTATTATTGCATATATTTTATTAAATATACAATTAATACATTTAATTTGTAAGGAACTATTTTCATAGGCACCACCACAAAAATATTATTTTAATGTGTGTAAATTGTGTAATATGCGTGTAAATAAAAGTAAAAATGGAAAATTATAGACCAGAAATATATTGACAAAAATGTTTAAATATAGCCTATATATAAATTAATGTATATGTGACACAAAAAGGCTGTTTTTATTATTTTGGCCGGTAAAAAATATGCTTAGCTGGTGGATTTTTTTTATCTACCAGTCCCCGTGGCAGGTGAGCCAAAAAGTTAATTTCGGACCCTGCGTCTAAGTGATTGTGGTGTTCTGTTCTTGGGTGTAATAACGAACACAGCAGTCATTTTGATGTTCCTAAATCCGAACCGCTGAAGACGCAGTGGCTGAGTTTTGTTTTTGAAGTGAATATTCCCCACGATCAACATCAATGCTTTCATGTTTCCACAAATCATTTCTCACCAGACTGATAAAGATAAACGAGGGTCAGTATAAAGCTGGTTTTGCTAAGAAGCTGCTCCTGAAAAAAGAATCGGTACCAACTATTCGTGTTCCTGCTGCACCTCCAGAAGAAGTGAGTGTAAAGTTTTATATTGTAATCTTTACAAATCGATTGCACGCTTCACAAAAATGCGGCTAAGGTTTACACTCAGGGTACATTATGGCATGTTTTCTATGTCCGACGTTCTTAATATAATTCATAATCCCATGAACAACTCGTTATGGTTATTGTGTCATTACAAACTGTGTACACATAGCGTTCATATCTCACTACTCTACCCTGCCAGTACATACAAAGATAGATCAAAGTGACATGTCAAGTCAAGTCATCTTCATTTATATAGCGCTTTTAACAATGGATTGTTTCAAAGCAGCTTTACAGAGATAAACACATAATTTAAGGTAACAGAGATTGTTTTGGCTTTATAGCGGTTCTGACATATACGTTAACCAACCATTCAGAAACGTCCTGTTCGAGCCTTAATTGTCGAACTTCTTCGGGGCCGTCATCTTGTTCCGTGTCCGACTCTGGTTCAAATTGATACTGTTGCACAGATGTGTCCTCAGAGACTCCCGCTGCCATTCTTTCTCCAAAATATACCCTCAACTGTTGTCAAGGCGTGTCAAAACACCCCAGAGAACGGAGGGGTGGAGTGAGCAAAGGTCATTTTCATTTAAAGATACATGCACTTAAATGGCGTTCTGAAAAAGGAGCTGTTTTTGACCAGGTAAAATGAATGTTTTCTTACAATACTAATGAGAATTTTAAGTATATTACAAACTTTTCATTTAGACCCTAAATAATCATATTAACTTGTATAAAAATGGCATTATATGACCCCTTTAACAAAGCTTTTCTTGTGCATGCAAATTTTATTTACGCTTACAATCTTATGTACACTTCCACAAAATTTTACCTTACATATGCAAATCTTTTTGGGTTATATATTGATGGGTTTTATAAACAGTTATCAACATTTAAAGTGGATCAAAAAAGTTCATCGAAATTGTCCTAAGAAAAGAATGGGTATTGTTGTGGTTTTAGGACATCTTTAATGAAAGGTTTTGATCCACTTCAAATGTTGACTACTGTAATTGTATGGGTTATATATTGATGTTCTGAGGATATATGTAATGGAAGCTCATTTAAAAAAATGCCCATCAATTGTACCCCTTCCATCCTCTAAAATTTCACCTGCGGTGGTCAATTTGTCTTCAACATCACCTGCACTGTCCTCACTGCCATCTGCAGCGACACCTGCGGTGGCTTCTCTGTCCACAACGTCAGGTTCACAGTTGCCAAAAAGGCTAAATGTGATTAAATGCCCACATTGGTCATGGTTTCACTATACCAGTTCATGTTCAGAGAAAGACGTGGGGCAAAGCTCATTATGTTAGATGTGAGTTTGGAGGAGTGTCGCCAGTACCAGCTATTGGCTCACCGGAGTGGACACACGTTTAGTCTCTGTGAACACCTTCGCACTGGATTATTGTTTTGAGACAGCATTTGAGGAGCACCTGGAACCAAGAGTCCTTGATGAGATGGTCAAGCTTAAATTCATATGAGAGTCAAAGAAGGCAGTTTGTTTGAAAAGACAAAAAATAGCTCAGACAGCTCATGCTCCATTTTCAGTGTTGGTGGCATTAGGTGAATCTCAATAGCAAATCACTCTCCATACATGAGCCTACTGTTCATCACTATACTCGCCTCACTCTCCATACATGAGCCTACTGTTCATCACTATAATCGCCTTGGGAGAGTAATGGTAACATACAATTCAACTATAAGTACTTGGCACTGCCCATGTGCAAAGCCACGAATGTCTTGCCCTCACAAAAACATAGCCAAATGGCACTTATTCCAAACAAATAAGAACTTGTTCACAACACACAAATATTCTAAATCAAGTGACGCCTTGGGTCCCCAGCCCTCAGAAGAGCACATCTTTACTTCCCCAATTGACCTTATATATATATATATATATATATATATATATATATATATATATATATATATATATATATATATATATATATATATATATATATATATATAACAAGAAGAAAATTCCAGCTAATCTTCCAGAAGCAGCAACCTAATCAAAGGAATTTTCATCAACTTATCTTCCAGTTGAAACAACGTGTATGATCTGCAGTGGTGAAACTGCACTTGGCATGCCACTGCTGATTACTGCAAAAGCTAAAATTGTCACCATTCATGAATGTTGAATTCTTGCACTTACTCTTTTTAGACATCTCTACTTGCACCAGAAGATGCCCAGGGTGTAATATGATTTATAGGTACCAGGAATGGCAGGATGGTCTCCACAATTTTGATGATCATGTGCTTCTGAGTCTCGAACTGTGTCTGTACCTAAGGGGGCTTTCACACTAGCACTTTTGGTGCGCACCTGGGTTCGAATGACGTCAGAGTTCGGTTCGTTTGGATGATGTGAACGCTGTCTTCCAAACTCGGGTGGGTACCCGCGAACCGTACTCGGGTCCGCTTAAAAAGGTGGTCTGGGGTACGGTTCATGTGAACTCCAGTACGGTTTGCTGCTGATATGAACGCAACCGAACCAAACCGCGGAAGTGAACCGCTATTGATGACGTATAATCTATAATGTGGTCGACAGGACAGTCGTCAGTGCGTGTGTGTGTGTGTACACTTACCTTGACGAAAAGCGGGATTGACGCACTGCAAGCAGAGAGATGATTTATGCTTGCCTCCGCAAAAATTGTCTTCGGCTGACAGCCAGCTGTCTTTTGAACGATTTTAGTACTTTTGCAGCAGACATACCCAAGTGTGTTTCTGTATCTTTTCTTTGAAAACAAAACCAAAGGTTAAAAAAAAGAAGAACAAATGTGAAGCGAGCAATTCTATCCATGTTGACGCCTTTTCATTCGCGGCGCTGGTTACCAAGCAACATGATTACGCGCCAGCTGCAGCTTGATGACGCAAGCGTACCGCGGTTCGGATACAAATAATATAATGTGAACACAGTCCATCGGGGGCAGGGGGAGAGGGGGAGCAATCGAACTCGGGTTCGGGACAGGCAATCGAACCAAGTGTGAAAGCGCCCTAAGACACCGTCAGTGTTGGGAAAGTTCACTTTCTACATATAGTTCAAAGTTCAGTTCACAAATTTTTAAATTAACTAGTTCAGTTCATAGTTCACAATTTTGAACTAAGTTCACGGTTCCAAAAAATGAACTAGTTCATAGTTCTTTTTTTCCATATGTTGCTGCGAGCTATTTTTTTATTTTTATTATTGCCACAACCCATATACAAACACTACAGCAATTATTTTATCGGCAGGAAAAGTTTGCACAGAAATGTAAGATTTTTCCCATCCTCACCGACCTTGTCTTAAAACTGATCATACGATGCAACGCCTCCTTGAAGCTTTGTCGACAACATGCTGCTGCTTGTCTTGATGATGCATGCGGCGGCCGCAGTGCAACACTGGTGGCTTGTGTTGCCAGATTGGGTGTTTTTTTTTTTCGCTACATATTAAGGCCAGTTTACGGTGTGTATTAGCCAGGTTTTCGCCTGGAAGGCTCTATAGAAATCTGCCACCCTATTGAACGAAGTTAAACTGAGAGAGCGTGCGTTCACAGACACCAGAATGAACGCGTTCACAGTAACGTTCATCAGGCAGTAATACAGTACGTTCAGTTCACGTTCGCCCCAAAATATGAACGAGTTCAATGAACGCATTCAGGCACAACACTGGACACAATTTACAGGTTTGTCTTTCTTGCATAGTGTTTAATGACACATATACCTATCCAATAATTAAGCTGACCCATTTCTGTTATGTCTATTCCAGAACCATGTATCAGTTTCCAAGGCTATCCATGGTTATGGTCAATTTGATGCCTTGACAGATACCAAATACTTGTATTCTTGTGTTAACTGTGGTTACCATCCTCCCGTGGTCATAATGGACTTACACAAGAAGGGTGTTTTTAGCATGTCAGGTAAGAGCTTGTTTTCTTTTTTAGATAGTAACCAGAGTAATGAAATGTAAAAGTACTTTTCTTGAAATACCATCTATCCACCCTTACGATGAACAACCGACCATCTATCTGTCTGTCTCACCCTTTTTTTTTTTTTGTAAGTGAGTGACCTCAAAGAGCCTCCACCTGATTTTAGAGGGGAAGTTGACATTGAGGATTTCTGGAAATCAGTAAATCTTGAGATGGCTCGAGGATTTGTCCCCAGTAAGTGTTTATTTGTTTTGTTTTTTTAACCAACAATAAATTCCTCTTTGTTATGGTCTCTTCTGGGAATGATGTATTGAATTTTAATCAAATTTTTTTCCTCTGAAATGTGTCTCAGTTTTCATATTATGTAGACTAATAAATGTGTGTATGTGCATCAGGCTGGGCCAAAAATCCATTTGCTGTGCAGCCTCGCTATGAAAGGTGGGCTCCATGGATAGGAAGCAAGACTAGGAAGGATAACACTGTATTGAATACAGGATACGCTAAAGTTGTTACAGCAAAGGTCACATCAGCTGAAGCTCAAATGATGAATGTCTCAGAAGACCATCTTGTTGATAAGCTGATGAAGCACAAGCTAGAAATCTTCTTTAGTTGAATCATGTGATCTTTGAGACAAAAGGATTGTTCTGACAATGTGCTTGCATTATTTAACTGGTCGGTGTTGTCCGAAATCTATGCAAGGCCTGTAATATTGACTCTAAAGGTTCTCGCATGGATCTAGTTTCAAGATTAAGAGGGGAGATGCAGAATAGGCAGTCATATGACAAAATGTTCCTGAAAATCTGGGGAGCATCAGGTGGGCATATTACTTTAATGAGATGATAATTGAGAGATGATAATTTTACATGTCCTAATTCAGTTTTTATTATGGCTTTTCCAGGTGGTTGGTCAGTTATCCTATGCCCACATGGTGTGGTGTAAAGTTCAATTTGAGAGCCGAAAGTCCCAGAGATTTTGCGGACCTGTTTTTGTCATGAAAGCACATTCCTAATGTTAGTGTCTATGACTTTGCGTGAGGCTTGGCCACACATGGTAATTTACGAGTACCCACTGCTTTTCCATTTTAATCTCATGAAGGGTGACTAGCTTAGCAAACACCAGACAACATCAGTTCAGCAAAGCAGGGCAAACTAAACGTCTCTCTTCCTTGGTTGTTTGAGAAGACAGACAATTTGAATATCAAATGCCATCCCATCACTGGATCATCTGAGCACTACGTGTTATATGTGTTCATGCGACGAACAACCGTATAAGTCCAAAAAAAACAAAAATTGAGATAACCATGTGACTTGAATGTATGTGTGCCACTTTGTATACAGAATCACTTTGGGGGTGTGTTCGCGCGACCAAAACTCTGTATTTTAAATTTTAAAATAATCTCACGCGGAAAAACCGTTTATGTCCACTAACGAAAAATGGAGACGCCGGTTGCTTTCATGTCCGCTGCGGACATTAAAAGGCAAAACCTCGGCAAAAAAAAGAGAGCGAACATGAATGAATGGAAGGACAGAGCAAGGAAGTCTTTGAGGGATGCTGGGAAACCATATGTGAACCGGAGAGGAGAGCAAAAACGAGGAAAAAGTCCACCGAAAGAGGTGAGTGAAAGAACCGTATACAAAGTATCTAACTTACTGTTACAGTCAGAGGGGCATGTAGGCTCGTCTACTACAGTTCATTCATATAGCTCACTCTGTTTAACGGATCAATTCATTAATGGGTCGAAATTAATGCTGTAGGCTACTACTCCTTATAACCGAGGATAAATGAATCGAAACATTATAGCTGCGTTTGATGTCTGGCTAGCCAGTTACTTTGTAACGTAGCGCTAGCTGGTTACAGTCAGGGGGCATATTACTGGGCGTCTAACGTTACTAATGTTCATACAGCTCGGACTGTTTAGCGAATCAAGTCATGAATGGGTCGAAATGATAGCTGAGAAAATTAGACTTTGATTGCTTTATGTCTTCACTGAAATTGGTAAAAAATAAATAAATAAAAAGTCATTGACATGTTTAAAATATTTTGATATACTTTTTGGATCCCATGTTACCATTTATGCAACACTTTGTTTTGTAATATTGTATGCTATACAATTGTTTGTTACTAATTTTTTAATAAATAAAATAAATAAAAGGTAATAATAAAAAAATGCATTGATTGTGTAAGCTGTTATATTATAGGTAGTAACCTTAATAGCTGCTAATAGCTCTAGTGTTCTATAGCTATATATATAAAAAAAACGCTAATGTGACTTTGTTTTTGTTAAGGGCAAGGTGTGCAAGGAGACGTGTCCCAGGCAGTGTTCAAGCCTAACAGAACAAAGAAAACTCCAGCTCTTCACAGAGTTTTATGCTGTCTCTTATGAGAGGCAGCAGGCTATCATTCTCTCTGGTTTGGAGCAGGTAGGCTAACTTAAGCAATTCATGACCATATCATGTCAACAATATGCAATGCATCACAATGTAGGCCCATGAAATAACCAGTGAATTGAATACTACTGTATGCCTTCAATTCACTAAGACTGCACATGTGCCTGATCACTGTAAATGTTAAATTTTGGATGGATGAAGGATGATCAGCATCAAGTAGGCCACCAAGTGCATTACAGTCAGACCACAGCGCTTTGGTGCCCTAAAAGGCTTATTCATTCTCCTAACCAAAGCCTACTCACGTACTTAATGACCTTAACCTGACAGCTCTACAAATACGGCTAGCCTGCTACGCTATGGTAAATGTCTTTTTACTTCATGTCTTTTTACTTCTAGCACAAGGTGAGTCGCAGACGACCACGTGGGCCTGACACTGAGATTACTAAGAGGAAGTACACCTTCAAGTACCATGTGCAACAAGGAGGCCAAAGACTTGCTGTTTGTAAACTCACATTTATGTCAGTCTTTCAACTGACCAACAGTCGCCTACAGGCAAGTTTTATATAGCCTAGCCTTTTCCGTTTGTTAACTTTTTATTACATGCATGATTTTAATTAGATATATTGTCCATAACATATTTATTTAAAGTTACTTATCTTTGAAAAGGTTATTCAAGAAAAGTTAGGCAGTCAGTCTGAGGGAACAGAGCAGGTAGCTAAAGTCAGGTCTCCATTAGAGGACTTCAGAGGAAAACATAAGAACAGGTAAGTAAAAAAAAAAACAAATCTTGAAGGACCTCATGCTCTCGTCCTGTTAGTTTTTAAAGCTGCACCATTGTCACACCTACAACATTCCCTGGTCTAATGGTGCACTGGACGCTGGCATTATAGAGCGTTGGGTGCCTTGCCACCCTATAACGCCAGTGTGCACATATCGTAATGGTTAGGATTCAGCTCACTGTTGTTGCCCAGTCAGGAAACATATTTTTGCACTTTGAAATCGATATCAGACATAAAGTGCTATGGAAATGTAATGTATGATTATTCTTTGTATCATTACAACATGTGGATCTTAAAGGGATACTTCAGCTCTGGAAAGATTAATATGTATTTAAAATGGGTCATTTATGTAGTAGAAATGTGAAATTATTTTTGAATGGAGCCTTCTAAAAGCCAGAAAATGTATTTTTGATTTATGGGGATGAAAGACAACAACTCCCAGATTGCAATGCTAAAACGCACACATCAATCAATCACATGTTTAGCATCCATGTAAACACTATATTCAGATTCACAAATCGGAATAAATTCAGTTAGATTGAAACAAAAGGTGTGCATGTAAACAATAACAATTTTTGCGTCATCGGAGGATTTTTTCCAGACAAAAAATACATAAATCTCTCATCTCAGGGGGATATGAGGGAGAAAAGCATGGTAATTCGAAAATACTAAAAAGAATTCGGTTTTCTAATGATACAAAGCTTAATGCTAAATCCTGAAGTATCCCTTTAATGACTGTATGTGAAAAACAAAAAACTATAGTTTAGAGGAATGTTTATAATTATACATTTATGGTCACAGAAACAATGCAATTGTGCAAAACAGACCAGCATAGTTTATTATATTTCCCTTGTTCATGAGTTGTGGTGTTTATTTTTCAGGCCTCATAGCATTCATCCTGCAGTGAGAGAGGGGATAAGAGAGCATATCTTGAGCTTCCCACGCCAACCGAACCACTACTCACGGATGAAGGGAGATGTGGAGAGGGAGTACCTGAGCCTGTACAAGGAACACAGTCCAACATCCACTGCAAAGTTCTGGCTCTATAGGGACATCTTCAAGCAGCAGAACCTCAGTTTTGGGCAGCCAAGAAGTGACACTTGTGCGAAATGTGACGCCCTGTTTTTAAAATTAACAGCTGCTACAACAGAAGGAGAAAGGTTGAAGATCGCAGCCGAGAGTGAGCTTCACCACCGGAAAGCTGAAAAAGCGTACACACAGTTTCAGGCTGACACAGAGTGGGCCAAAGCCAATGATGACTGCCATGTCATTTGTATCGACATGCAGGGGGTAGTGTTCACGCCAAACCTGACACACTCCAACGTGTACTATCAACGGCAGCTGGCCAACTACAACCTCTGTATCCAGGAGATGGGCACTGATGATCCTCCTACAATGTGCCTCTGGCATGAGGGCATCGCTCACAGAGGTTCCATCGAGGTGGCAAGCTGTCTTTTGAAGTGGGCAGAAACATCTTTTGCTCCCCTAGTCCAGGCAAAGGAACGGAAGCTCGTCATCTATAGTGACCGATGCTGTGGGCAGAACAACAACTGGCGAGTCCTAAACCTCATGGCCCTGCTCGTATCTAGAGGGTACTTCAGTCAGATAGAGCAGAAGTTCATGGTGTCTGGCCACTCCTTCCTTCCCTGTGACCGTTCCTTTGCCACGCTGGACAAGAGGCGTAAGGTGTCCACACTCCACACCCGCAGCGATGTCGCCGAGATGATCCGTGGAGCCAGGCAGCAGCATCCATTCAAAGTCATTGAGATGAAATGTCCGGACTTCAGGCAGCTCCCTGATGCAACATTAAAGCGTCCACCTGGCTTGCTAATCACATCCATGATGTGGTTGAAAGTGACAGGTAAAAAACAAAAGAGTAGGTCTTCTGAGATTAACAGTGTTGGGGATATGTGCGTGAAAGAAGAATCTTTATTGAATTTCTTGTTGAATCATGATTTCAGCTGCTGATCCATGGTGTGTCCACACAAAAGGGAGCCACAGCCTCTACGAGGGATGGAAGACCTGGCTGATCACCAAACAGAGGAAGAATCAACCACCTCCAGCTCCCTTGTTCTCCACCACGTATGCTCGTGCTTATGAGGACCCTCTGCCCGTCAAGAAGGAGAAGCACCGGGATCTTATGAAAATGCTAGCCTACATGCCAGCGGAGGCCCAAGCATTTTATGGGGCATTAGACTGCGAAGAGTAGCCTGGTATGTGTAGGTCATGTGCAGGGTAAGGTGGGCTATATTGTGTATATTGTGTAAAAATAATCATAATAATAGTTGTAGTTTATCTTGTATGCCTTATATTATGTTGTATAATAGGAATATATAGTTATTTATTTAGTAAATGAATGAATGGGGTGATTTATGAAATGTATTATAAAATGGTAAACTAGCATATGGAACCATAGCAAGGAATGATGATGATGTATGTCTGTATTGTAAATATGTATTGTTTACAGTTATTACTGTTGTTTATTGTTTGTATGTATTGTTGATTGTATGTACGGTTTATTGTTTGTACTGACGTTTATTTTCTGTACTATAAGTAGGCCTATGTATTGTTCATTGTTCGTTCTGTATTGTCTGTGTTTTTGTTCTGTGATTTATGTTGGTAAAAAAATAAAAGAAATTGAAAGAAAGAAATGTTTAATATTTTCTTTAAGGTTCTGTTACTGTATTAAAACTAAGATAAAGGAATCAAATCTCCAGTGGTTTAAGTGATATGATGAATTGGACTTATACTGTTATTCCACATTAACTGGACTTATAGTGTTCTTCCACATTCCAGAAATGTAAATTACTCTAACTTTTTATTTTTAAGATTGATACTAAAAAATCTTATCTCATTAGAATTGTGAAACTTTTGTTGTCTATCTTCAAGTAAAAAAATAAAATAAAATATAATATTCAGAGTCCAAATTAAAAAAAATGTATTATTCAAAATTTGAAAATATGGACTTATATGGTTCTTCGTCTCAAGCCCTCATATGACAAACTTCATAAATCGAACACAAAAGACCCCCAGGAAGTACTCAGAAGAATCAGTCTTGTCCCAGAGCTACAGGGTTGGGTAAATAGTCAAATAGCAGAACAGTTTTTTGCAAGCTTGCGAAAAAGCAAAATTTCCTCAACAACATGGCACCATCAACACGTATCTTTATGATGCGCAACATCATTCATCATAAGAACACATCCACAAACCAGAAGCTTCTGGAAGTACAGCTGCAACGTGGTCACAGACCTCATGGAATTGAAGATATCATTCTGTCTGACTTGGGACAAGCTATTCTAGGTCAGTAGCCAATAGTTATGCTTTATAAACCATGATATTTTGAGTAATTTTACACTAGTTGTACAATAGTTGTACAATATTCAGTTTATACAA
This sequence comes from Tiaroga cobitis, assembly GCA_030578255.1. Classification (NCBI taxonomy): domain Eukaryota; kingdom Metazoa; phylum Chordata; class Actinopteri; order Cypriniformes; family Leuciscidae; genus Tiaroga; species Tiaroga cobitis. Next base: position 41,373,761 of record CM060608.1, on the reverse strand, counting down.
TATTACAATAGTTGAGTTGACAGTACATATTTTGAATGGCACCTTCTATACACAATACCCTGCAGGGCAAGAACATTTATGTAGCCAATCTTTATGTTGTACCAACATGGCTGCCACCAAACAACTGTGATCCATTTGTAAGTCTACTGTTCTATCCCCTGTTATCCATGCTGTTATGTTCACTAAAACTTTCTAATTCATGTCAGGATGATGCTCACTTGAAAGATCCCCTTGTGATTCCGATTTGGACACCAGGACACTACCAGTTGTGTGTACGTATTCACACGGCATTTAGTGAATATAAATATATATATATATATATATATATATATATATATATATATATATATACATACTGTATATATGTCACGGAAACACACACAGGGGACAGAAGATCCAAAAGCAGTAGTCTTTTAATAAAAGGGTAATCCAAATCACAATCAGTCCAGGCAAGGGTCAAAATCCAAAAGGCAATCCAAAAACAAGAAAACAAACACGAACAGGCAAAAACAGGCTACCAGGGGCCTATACCATGAAGCCGGTTTAGGTGGCTAGCCAGCTATGTTTCAGCTTAGTTTCCGCCAACCCTGGGTTTTAGGTACTATGATAGTAGCTCGGCTTTAATCGGTGTTCGTTGCCATGGTACCTTACGCTGCACGGCTAACCTGCTCCGGGGCAGGTTAAGTTCTGGATTCGAGATCTCAGACTGAAGTTTGACCAATCAGCTGTGAGCAAAGAAACATATAGGTGACGTAACTAATTCCCAGTGTTTGTTGCAATGGCTTTACATTTTCTTTCAAATCCTGTGGACATCTCAGCGCAAATTGTTAGACGAGCACATCGTAGAGAAAGAGTTTTTAGCCGGACAAAATCCCCTTGCCTTTCCCGATAGTGTATGAAAGATACAGATTTTCTGAATATCTTATCTTTGCAAACTTCTTGAGCCGCACATAAATAATTTAACACATTGAATTCATGCACTTACTGTACCATAAATGGTATTGCGTTGCGTTTTTTTGCAAGTGGTAGCCTACATACTTGCACGATCGGTGATGCACAGAATCTAGGGGAAAACACGGTTTGTCGAGCCATTCGCAAGGTGGTCCTCGCTCTGCAGGATTACATTAATAGTTTAAATGTATAGGATTCCCTATAGAGTCATTGGAGCAATAGCCTGCACACATGTTGCAGATTATGTTAATAGAAAGTCTTTTCACAGCCTTAATGTTCAGGTAGAGATTATGTGAACATGTGAAATTATTATTTTCTGTGAGATGAATCTTTAAATTAATAGTAAAATTAACAGATAACAATCTACTTTCCGTGAGTATGTTGTGTCAGCGCTTTGAGGAAAGCTAGTTAAATTTGGTACAGTACAAAACACTGTTAATTTGAATTGGGACAGCAAAACCTACACAATAACCCCCTATCATGACCCTCATGTGTCAGTAAAACCATAGTAAAAGTTAGAGATGATCTTTGGCATCCTAAAGGCACGTTTCAACTGTCTTCGGCGCTTAAGAGTCACCAGAGTGGGCATCACAGATAGTGTCTGCATGTGCCATTCTGCACAATATAGCCACCATAGAAAGGAGCCAGAACCACCACAGAAAGCTTCTCCCCGATGAAACTGATGGGGATGGGGATGAGAGAAAGAAAGCAATAGAAAGTTGCATTAATAAATATTCATGCTAAAGTGTTACTTGGTTAAATAAGTTCACATGCTGAGATCAATTTAATCTAGCTGTTGCATTTATTTTTTAAATGTGGAGCCTCCTCAGCTCACAGTCAGGCTCCTTTGGTGTGCAGTCTAGCTCTAGGCTCCTTTAGTGTGCAGTCTAGCTCCATAGGCTCCAATGAGTCTGTTTCCACCTGAAACATAATTCCACCACAAACATGATCATTAAAAGTTTTTGGGAGGCTAATCAACTCACAAAAAGTTCCTTGAAAGTTCCTTGACAAACACCTGTAATATATGTCAAGGGTTTTAAATCCTTACCTTGTTCACATTTATTTTGAAGCCTGTTGAGGTAGAGGCTTCAGTTTCTGGGACAGGTTGTGAAAAATCCTACAATAAATTAGATGTGTAACTTGGGCCAGTCCCTGTTTTATGCCACACATTCAAATTTTTGCCTTAATAAAAAGCCCAGTGCATTCACCTCAGCAACTGTCCCAGAACACAGACAGAGTGTCTTCATCATTTCCTCCTCCCTGACAAATAAAAGTAGGCCAATATGTTTCTGGTGTTCTGTCTGCTGCATACTGACCTCTGTGTGGGAGACTGTGTGTGTGTGCTGGCTTCAACAGGGACACTGCATTTCCCTCTACTGCAGAACATACAGTAAGCCATATTTAAAACTTAAAATAGTAATGTATCGCACACGTACCCAGTGTTACTTGCTTAGAGGAGCCGGAACCAGGGTAAGATTGTACAGCACCTGTAATCCCATCCATAATCGGCCGTCCCTTATTCCTATCAGAGCCAACTCAGTGTATTCTGGAGGAGTGGCCCTCCACTGGTTTTCTGAATTTCACTCTTTTTTCGGTTTGCCTCAAACAAGTGTCAATAAAAAAATAATAAAAGGTTGTGTGTAAATACTTACTAGGCTACTTTGAATTATATTTTTATATTTTGTCTTTATGAGCTACCAAGAACGTTTGGAGTTGCATCTAAAAATCAATGAATATTAATCTTTATTAGTACATGCACATTTTTTTATATATTATAAAAATGTAGGCTATATTTCACACACACATACATTCATAGCCTATATATACATCATTTTACATGAATAAAGAACGTTTTTATTTAGCTTACACATTAACACAATCAGCAATCTTTCTCCAACAGTCTTCTCTTGCTTTGGCAGCAGAGACCGTATTGTTTCGAGCTTGAAAATACATATTTAAATTCTTCGTAATTCTGAATGATTATCTCTTGCTCCTCCGCGGAAAGAAAATATCGCTCTCGCTCTATCCATATCGAACGCGATTGGTTGTTCGGTGCCAACGTCACTTTGGTATGTGCACGCACTCGTGGAGTAATCATAGCTTAAGATCAAAGCCTGAGTTGACAGAGAAAGTTGATGAGCTGCGTCATGGTACCAATAAAGCCTGATTGCATCGGTTTGGTTTTGTCAACTCAAAACTAATCCTGTAACTCCGAGTTTGTTCAGCTACCTTCATGGTACAGGCCCCAGAAGCGGTGTGACAATATACAAGGAGGTGTGACACACACTGAAACAGACAGGAAATTGTAAGATAATGGGGAAATGGCTGGGTGCAATGATCAGTGATGAGGAACAGCTGAGTGCAATGATAAGACAAGGATCGTGGGAAATGTAGTTCATGAAGTGAATGACACCGTGGGGAAGGAAGACATCTAGTGCAGGGGTTCTCAAACATTTTGGTGCCAGGGACCCCTTACAGGTGAAAAAAAATTCCAATGACCCCCCTCATATTTAACAGCGATTGAGCACAAAGTTAATGAGTGAGCGGCTAATGAAACATTTTTGCACAAATGGTCTCCACCCAGGGTCCTATGCAGGAATTTCTAAATAGCCTACTGAGGTCCCAAAAGTGATTTTGCTAGGGATCACTTAGGATCCCTCACTTAGGAAGTTTTGATTTTTTTTTTATCTACACATGTGCATTTTAAGGTGTTTTAAGGCCCCCAAATTGGATAATAGAGGGTATGCGCATGACGTCACCATCGGCCGGAGTGAATGCGGTCACGCCCACAAGTGGCAAAAAGACTGAGCGGCAGCATTTGTTTTCAGCGTGAATGCCGTGAAAAACACACAAAACACATCTAAAACGGGAAAGAGCTTTGCGATTGACTGTACAACTAGATTTGACCAGAAATCTGAGGTACTGTATATTTTTACAGACTGCAAAAAGCTACAAAACAGACTATATTCTGCATAATTGGATGTTTTTAAATAAACACTGACCAAAAACTATACGGGGACGATATGATGATATACAGTATAACATTAATGTAAGTGATCACTCGGATTTAGACCTATCTATATTGTATTTATATAAAACGTTTACAGGCAAATTTTCTTAATTTATTTCCCCGGCGTCGAAATCAGGCACATATAAATGTCAGGAAGCACGATTCCTGGCTGCATGTCAATATCCATGGATCACTGGATCTTTGATAAGTTGTAAGGAACACTATATCGAGTCCAACTTTTAGTTTAAACTGATAATAGTTTGTTTTACTCGCGTTTTCGCAGTTTCCCCTATTAACTCCAGCCACGCAGCAGCTCTTTTGCCACTCAGTCCGGCTGAGGGGGGCGTGTTCCGGCGGGGAAGTGACGTTAATGCATTCCCTCTATAGGTTTAGAAGCATGTCAGTGGGCAGTGGCATACATTTTTTTGTCAAGATGTCAGTTTAAATTTTACAATGAATAATCCACATACAAAATGGAAATGCAGAATGTATATGATTATTGTTCACATGTAGGCTTTATCAAAACTTGATCAAAACACAATCACATATTCCAAACAGGAATGGACTTAAAAGAGAAATGTTTCAATGATTAGGCTTCTGCACACAATACAATAATAATGGCAATATGTTTAATAGGTGCGTTTGTTGTTAAATTGAGCTTATATCCACTGTAATTAGCTAAAAAAAAAAACATACAGTATATCTGTGTTAAATAGGAATCCATAATGCTATCTCGTGTGCACAGGATGCTTCTCTTGACCTGTTTCTATTTCCTTTCCCAAAGCTGAGGTTTGATTGATACTTTGCAAACTGATTGTTTCAGTCGTTTGTTTAAAACTTCTATCTAAAACAGCTGTTTAGTTTAACTATTTAGGCCTACATCTTATCTCGCACTTTATGACCGTCGACTGAAGCGTTGTGCAGGGATTCGCGCTCGGCTTGCAGCTTCTGAACATAAGCCCGCTTTGAATTCATCTCCGACTCAAACATTATGACATTGACGAGCTGTTAGTCTCTACTGAAGCAGCTCAGACGAGAAGGTCAGATATCATCGCGATGTACATCCTTGCAGCACCAAATTAAGTGAATATGTTACAGCCCTGTCCCTATGCACTTTTATTTTGACTTCTAATGTCAAATCTAGCAGTGCTAGAACTGTCATATTGTGCGAACGCGAGACGCCGGCACAATTACGTGGGATTTTTTCCTCAGCAATGGAAACAAGGGAATACTCTTATTTATGGTCATACAGATAAGACAAGAGTACGTCATTCGAAATGGCAAAGTGTGATTTTTTGTATTTGTGTATATGCTACATTATAAATAACAACAAAATGTCATGCCTTTTAAAAATAAAGAAAACAACCGGATGCGGGTTCATGCCGTCTCTCGGTCTCCTTTCTGGCGCACGTTCAGCAAAATCAACCACAGGGAATAGGCTAGTCTACTTAACGCACAGACATAAGAAATACAGATAGATTATCTATCTATAAACCTTTAACCTGTTAACCCTCTGGGGTCGGCAATCACGCCGGCGTGATCTGCTCACTTTTTTTCTTATCAGTGCAAAACAAATTCAAAATACTTTGTTGATTTTGATCTTACATATACGTGTTACACATCATTCAATACTGTTAAAAGTCTTCTTTTTTTTGTGTAAAATAAATAAAATAAACAGGGTGCGCTTTCAGCTCACACTGTCTCCGCAAAAATCTTTCTGAAACGCGTCCGAAAAATGAACTGTAACTCAATAAATACTTGTCACAAAGACACGAAAGATTTCTCTTTATGAAGCTGAAATTCTCTTCTTTTAAATGAAGTAACTTATATAAAAAAGCAACTATTCTCAGTTGATGTAATCTGTATGAAAAGAGAGAGATGTCGGTCTTTTTCCTTTCAGCTAATTATAGCGTATGACGTGTTAATGTGACCACGCCCACTGAGAGCGCGCGCTATTCAAACGTTAATGTTGAGGCAAGCCATGAAAACGAATCGGTTACCTAACGTAACCTCGGTTCTCTCTAGAAGAGGGAACGAGTATTGCGTAAGCTAGCTTACGCTACGGGAAAGATTCATCTTTGCTGAGATATTGAAGCCAAAAATTATTTCATAATTTGTATCCATACACAACGCAGTTCCTCTGCGGCAGACCTAGAGCGGGCTAGCTAGCAGCTCATTGGTTCGCTCAGAGAGAACTGCTTAAGCCTATGGGAGAGCGGGACTGAACCCGCTTCCAATGAGAGGCGCCCGCGCGCTCATTGCGTCATGGCCCCCCAGAGTGGGCGTGGCCATGGGGTATATAACAGTCTCTCCCAGGCTTATATGTTGATTTATTTCAGCGTGAAGCGAAACGCTAGTAGCGCAAGCACGGCCGGGAACGCAATACTCGTTCCCTCTTCTAGAGAGAACCGAGGTTACGTTAGGTAACCGATTCGTTCTCTTACGAGAGGTTCTCTCGTATTGCGTAAGCTAGCTTACGCTACGGGAACACCTGGTCAACGCCGTGCGCGCTATGAAACCACACATGAAATCCCAGGGATCTACCGGGGGATTTTTAACGTGGAGTGAATGTACTATGAGGCCGGCAGAGCGGGCACATGAAATGTACACATAAGCATGTATGGGGCCAGCAGAGCGGGCACATGAAGTGTAAAAGCATTTAAGGAGAGCACAAGGGGCGAACCGGTTGTGAGGGACTCTCAGAAATGCAGCTTCTTAGAGAGCTGGTCGTTAGACAGCTAGTAATTTTGCCTGCAAGGCGGGGACTTCCAAGTTGTAAAATCTGACAAAAGTGGACGGGGAGGCCCATCCCGCGGCCACACAGATGTCATGAATGGAAATTCCACAGGACCATGCCCACGATGAGGCCATGCCTCTAGTGGAGTGCGCCCTGATGCCCAGAGGGCAGGGCAGGCATTTAGATGTGTAAGCAGAGGCAATCGCGTCCACTATCCATCTAGACAGTGTCTGTTTAGAGGCGGCCAGACCTTTGGTGCGCCCCCCAAACGACACGAAAAGCTGCTCAGCGCGTCTGAACGCGGCAGCGCGCGTAGTGTACAATCTCAGAGCCCGCACCGGGCAGAGGAGATTGGCGTCGCGCTCGCTATCGGATGCAGGCAGAGCCGATAGGGAAATAATCTGCGCCCTGAACGGGGTACCAATCGCTTTCGGGACATAGCCATGCCTAGGTTTGAGAATGACAACCGAGTCATTCGGCCCAAACTCAAGACACGCGGCGCTGGATGAGAGCGCGTGAAGATCCCCTACGCGTTTTACTGAGGACAGAGCCGTCAGGAAAACGGTTTTGAGCGAGAGGTATTTTAGGTCCACAGACTCGAGCGGTTCGAACGGGGGTGCTTTCATAGCTTCGAGGACTATAGAAAGATCCCAAATAGGAACCGACGGGGGCCGCGGAGGGTTCATCCTCTTAGCTCCCCTGAGGAAGCGGATGACTAACTCGTCTTTGCCCAGGGACTGAGCGCGTCGGGGTTCAGCGAACGCTGCGACGGCTGCCACGTAAACCTTGAGAGTGGAGGGGGACCTGCCCTTGTCCAGCATCTCTTGAAGGAACATTAGCAAAGACGGCACCTCGCATGACCGTGGGTCCAGCTGTTTTTCGGTGCACCATTTTGAGAACACAGACCATTTAGACGCATAGAGCCTTCTCGTGGAAGGTGCTCTAGCCTGTATGATAGTGTTTCTTACTCCCTCTGGCAAATCGACGAATAGTCGTTGATCACCCATGCATGTAGCGCCCAGCGCCGTGGATGGGGGTGCCAGATCGTGCCGCGAGCTTGAGAGAGGAGATCTGCTCTGACTGGGATGGGCCACGGGGCTGTCTGTGACAGCTGCGTGAGCTCCGGAACCCAATTCTGACTCTCCCAACGCGGGGCTATGAGGAGCACCGAGTGGCGTGCGTCCCTGATCCTCTGAATTACCTGTGGTAACAGAGCGATCGGAGGGAATGCATAGAGCGGGCGGCGAGGCCGTTCCTGGGCTAGCGCGTCCTCGCTCCTCGAAAAATATATTGGGCAGTGAGCGTTCTCTTCTGACGTGAAGAGGTCTACTTCTGCTCTGCCGAATAGCCGCCACAGTGATTGGACCGTTTGTGCGTTCAGGGACCATTCTCCTGTGGAGATGAGGTTCCTGGACAGTATGTCTGGACCGTCGTTCAGATGGCCCGGCACGTGCGTCGCTCTGAGCGAGAGCAGGCGGCTCTGAGACCAAACTAGAATGCGGTGTGTCAGTAGACAGAGGTTTCTGGATCTGACACCGCCCTGACGGTTGAGATAGGAGACCACCGCCCTGTTGTCCGAACGGATCAGGACGTGGTGTCCCCGAATGAGCGAGAGAAAGCGCGAGAGCGCGTTCTCGACCGCAAGCATTTCCAGACAGTTTATGTGTAAGGGGCTTTCCTGAGTCGACCAATGGCCGAAGGCCGGTGAGCCCTCGCAGACTGCACCCCAACCCGTGTTGGATGCATCTGTCGAGATGACTTTTCGGCAGGAAAAGGTCCCCATCGTGACGCCCTAGCGAAACCATTCTGCTACTGTCCATGGCTGCAGCGCCGTGAGACATGTCTGCGTAACCTTGATCAGCTGGCGGCCCGTGTTCCACGCGCGGTGGGGTACACGGCTGTTTAACCAGAGCTGAAGCGGGCGCATGTGCAGAAGGCCCAGCTGAAGTACAGCGGAGGCTGAGGCCATGTAACCCAGCATCCTCTGAAAAGCTTTCAGAGGAGTGCGGGCGTCCATCTGAAACGAGGCGGCTAGACGCTGAACACTGCGCGCGCGCTGTGTAGACAGGCGAGCCGTCATCGTGACCGAGTTCAAATCTATTCCTAGGAAGAAAATCGATTGACTGGGAAGAAGGGAGCTCTTTGACCAGTTGACAGAGAGACCCAGCGCTTCCAGATGGTTGAGGAGAACTGCGCGGTGCGACAGAAGCTCCGTCTGTGATTGGGCCAAAATCAGCCAGTCGTCCAGATAATTCAGAATGCGCAGTCCCTGGCTTCGCAGGGGGGCGAGCGCTGCGTCCATGCACTTCGTGAATGTACGGGGCGCCAGAGATAAGCCGAACGGGAGAACGGCATATTGATAAACAAGACCCTCGAAGGCGAAACGTAAGAATGGCCTGTGACGGGGATTTATCTGGATCTGAAAATAGGCGTCTTTCAGGTCTAGAGAGATGAACCAGTCCCCCTGGCGCACCTGCGCGAGGAGTTTCCTGGTAGTGAGCATCTTGAACGGTCTCTTCATGAGCGCTTTGTTCAAAGACCTGAGATCTAAAATCGGTCTGAGGCCGCCGTCTTTCTTGGGAACCAGAAAATAACGGCCGTAAAACCCCGACTCGGTCATAGATGGCGGGACTCTCTCTATAGCGCCCTTTTGCAACAGCGTCGCAATCTCTGAGCGGAGCGTGCCGGCGGCCAGCGGGCTGACAGTAGATTCGAGCTGCGCGCGCGCACGAGGCGGGCGGCGGCGAAACTGCAGCAGATAGCCGTTCTTTATAATGCTTAACACCCACGGGGAAATGCCTGGAATGGCTTCCCACGCTTTGGAGCATGCGGCTAGTGGCCGAATGGCTATATTGCCCTGATTGCTGCACATAGCGGGCTGGACACAGTGTGTGGGCGCGCTTTGAATGTGTGTGGCAACGGGATTTGTACTCAGAGAGGAGTCTATGGGCCGTGCAACAGAGCGAGCAGAGAGGGGACACGCGCACGAGCTCGTGGGCGTGTTTATGTTCTCTGAATCTAGAGCGGGCTCTGTCCGTTTCATGTGATGGGGCTCTGATAGAGACACGGGATATGTTATGCTTGTGTGTATCGGTGAGCACATGATTGTGGGCACTTTTTGTACACAACTGGCAAATTTTCTCTTTTTGAGATTTCTCTAGGTAGCCATAAAAACGGCTTTTTGACGCTCGCAAGCGGGCTGGGACACCGGCTTGTTTGTGGCGGTCAACACTACAGCAGTCGGCGAAATAACGGGGACTGGCAGAGGGCGAAGCTTTGACGGCGGTCCGGCCGCAGCGGGAGAGCACCGTCGTTTTCTTGACTTTGCTAGGCAGACTTCTGATGATCAGGCTTCAGCGTGATCTTAGTTCGCGGGCCTCGTGGGGGCGGCGGTCTGCGGCGGCTGTCAGAGCGAGAGCGAGGGCGGGCGCCCTGTCTGCGCTGGGCTGTTTGAGTCTGCGGAGGGGGACGCTGTGGCGGAGCTCTGGCGGGAGGCTCGCGAGAGCGGCCCGCGGAAGAGCTAGCGCGGCGTGGCAGAAACAAATTCATCGCCTGAGTAGCTTTCTGTACCTCAGAGAAGCGATCGACGATTCCCGTGACAGCAGATCCAAACAGGCCCGTCGGGGAGAGGGGCGCGTTGAGAAACGCGGCGCGCTCAGAGTCTCCCATGTCGGCGAGCGTGAGCCATAAGTGTCTCTCGGCAACACACAGGCTGGCCATGCATCTCCCCAGAGCTTGTGCGGCGGCTTTAGTGGCGCGAAGGGCGAGGTCCGTAGCACTTCTCAGATCCGTGACAGCGGGGGCGGGGTTCCTACCGCCTTCGGCACATTCACGGAGAATATCGCTCTGCAGTACTTGGAGGACAGACATAGAATGAAGCGCGGCGGCGGCCTGACCGGCGGCGGCGTATGCGCGAGCATGAAAGCTCGAGGTCGCTCTGCAAGCTTTTGAAGGAAGCGTGGGTGAAGAACGCCATCTAGCAGAGGGCGGGCAGAGGTGCGCGGCGACCAAGTCCTCGACGGGCGGCATGGCTGAGTAGCCTTTCTCGGCGGCTCCGTCCACCGAGCGCAGCGAGGCGGATATATCGGAGCGGTTTCTGGCCGAGAGCGGGGCATTCCAGGACTTTGTTAGCTCTGCGTGAAGCTCAGGCAGGAATGGAGCGGCCCGGTTGCACGCGGGGGTCGAGCGCCGATGAAAAAAGCTGCCGTCCATCCGGTTCGGGGCCTGCTCGGGTGGAGGAGACCACTCGAGACCGAGGCGTTCGACGGCCTGTGAGAGGAGGCGCATTAGCTCTTCCTCTATCCCGGCGCGGGTCCCCGTCGACTCTCTCGTGGAACCGAGAGATGACCAGTCTTCACTGTCTGAAGCGAGCAGTGAGCAGGAGTCCTTCTCCTCCGCGGCGTCATCGGAAGCAACAGAGCGGCCACTCGGCGGCAACTGTATGTCCGGCAGGGGCGGGGAGGGAGAGCGGGAAGCGGGAGGCGGCGGCGGTGGCCCGCATGTTTCCGCTGGTGGCTCCGGCGGCCTTTGTGAGCGGCGTTTCTTCTTCAGCGGATTTCACTGCCAGAAGTCGTGCCCGCAGGGACGATAACGGCAGGCTTTCACAGAAGTCGCAACCTCCATCCGCGAGGGCGAGTTCTGCATGCTCGAGTCCCAGGCAGAGAGCGCAGATGACATGGCGGTCTCCGTCCTCGAGACGAGCGCGGCAGGAGCCGCAGGAAAAACGAGGCATCTTTAGAAAGACGCTCGGCTCTTTCAGATATAATATTGAGAAAAAGGATACAGTCGTCGGATGGCTTAGCTTGCAGGGCGGCTGAAGGTGGCGAAGACGGCCGGCTTCTTCAGGGTCCGTGAGCTCGCTAGAGGTGCCTTCTCGACGGCGACGGCTTTTCCCAGAAAACAGCAGAAGCGTGCAGCTTGCTGAAGATGAAATGAATCAACATATAAGCCTGGGAGAGACTGTTATATACCCCATGGCCACGCCCACTCTGGGGGGCCATGACGCAATGAGCGCGCGGGCGCCTCTCATTGGAAGCGGGTTCAGTCCCGCTCTCCCATAGGCTTAAGCAGTTCTCTCTGAGCGAACCAATGAGCTGCTAGCTAGCCCGCTCTAGGTCTGCCGCAGAGGAACTGCGTTGTGTATGGATACAAATTATGAAATAATTTTTGGCTTCAATATCTCAGCAAAGATGAATCTTTCCCGTAGCGTAAGCTAGCTTACGCAATACGAGAGAACCTCTCGTAAGAGAACGCCCACATCAGAACGCGCTAACCTTTATCTCGTCTTGCTGCGCAGTGAGGAATAATTCCTGGAAAAGTTAACTCAGTTACCTGTTTCATTCGAGGAGCACGGATTCAGCTGATGTAGTAAGTCATTTATTCTTAAGTGCTTTGTTCTAATCGTGTTATTGAATAGTGTATGTAAACTGCACAAAGACTGTTTAAATTTTAAATGCGTGTCTGTGTGCGAATGAATGGACGAATTCACAGACGCGCGCGCGCTGTGCGTTCATTCACTCTCGCTCCTACATTAGTAAGACTACTGAGATTTGTTCTAATCGCAATATAGAATAGTATCTGTAAAACCAAAAAGACTGTTTAAATATGAATCGGGTGTCTGGGTGTGTGAACAAATGAACGCACAGATGCATAGCCTACTGTTACAGACGAAATAGATTAGAAAGTTTTTACTATAAAATAGACATAAAATAAGCTTTAGTTAGACAGTTTCTGCTCATATGTTAAATATATAGTAGCCTATGTTTTGTAAAAAATAAACTAATCCACTGTTATCCAATGCAAGCTTATAATAGCCTACTTTATATGGAAAAAAAATATATTTTCAAGATGTTTCCAACTCTAACTTTGAACCAATTCTATACAATGACCCATATAACCTATTTGACCAGGATTTGTTTCCAGGTATGACTAAAAATGGGTTTTTGACTTTCATTTATATTTTGATTATATGAAGAGTTCAGATGCAAAAGCCTCTAGTGCCATTTGAAATTTTCTTCTAGAATGATAATTTTTATCAAGCTTGTACATTTTAAGTTCAGTAATTTAACTTAAATGACAATTATTAGGTAATCTTCATTGCCATTTAAGTGAAATTACTTAACTTAAATATACAAGCTTGATAAAAATGATTATTCTAGAAGAAAATTTCAAATGGCACTTAGAGGCTTTTGCATCTGAACTCTTCATATATATATATATATGTATGTATGTATGTTGTCCTTTCAATTTTTCCTTGTGTAACACCTGAATGAAAGGCTCATTATTATGCGGGTCAGGTGAGAATCACCTAATTATTCATGATGGGGCTTGGACTGTTCAAGGCCATTCGCATATTGCCTTGGCAAACAAAAAAAAAGTTTTTCACAATAAAACCCAATTCACAGTTTTATGTGAATGATTAGGCAGGATGTTTTTCAGATCATTTTGAAGAAAAAACACTAGGCAACAACATCCATTAGTCAAAAGTCTTGTGGACACATATTTATTATGTGTTTTGTAGCCTTATTTCAGAAACTTTCATTTTTAGTTTTTTTCAATAACCACGCATAAACAATATTCTCTCAAATATACAAACATGTACAAACATATTATATCACATTTTATCATAGCCATGTTTGTGCTAAATATAGTGTAATTTCACCTGTGCCATTAATATGTTTATAAGCAACTGAAAAAAACACAAATGTCACAGCATGTCAGAACATCTCAAGGACTCCAAAAACACCTCAGACCCCAGGGGGTTAAGCTGCAACCACACTTTTGAAAAATCCCCAGAAATGGCATACACAAACTGTAACGGATACAGTTCATGAACCCATTGTACTAAAAGCACAAGTATGATCTCTTTTGAAAGCTAACACCTGGCAGTTTATTGTAAATGTAGAATTAATTATTGTCATAATGAAAACAATTTTTATAAATAGCTTCAAAGTTTTGTAAAGTTATTAGAAATAAATTTTTATGAAACATCTTCATGAAAATAAAATTGAAGTTGGCATTGTAGCAATCTAGAAATGCACTGCAGCTAAAGCCACATGTCTGACCATGTTATATTTAAAATCTGAAGATGGTAAGTCTAAAACTCTGTATTTAGTTCAATGTTTTTCAAGATCATGTCATATGACTTTATTTTGATTAGACTCTAAAATGCAAACTGATGTTTATTGTCATCTTCTAAGCATCTATTCAGTCTATTGTCTCTATTGTTTTGTGGTGCAAACGAGCCCCATTCAGTGTCAGTCTTCCCTGCACACATTCACACCTCTCCAGCCTAGTTATGGCTCTAAATATGCTTTTCTTTTGTCTTCATTATAATCACTAACGACTGGCTATTCACGCTGTTTTAATCCCTAATTTCTTTTACCAAAGTTATCTCTTCACATTTTAAACTGTATCAAATGGCCTTTTTGAAAAAAGAAACATTTCAGTAAGCATTCTTATTTAGAAAAATTCATAAAAATAACAGCTGGGTGGCAGCAGGTGCACCAGAGCAAGCTAGCATGTTAGCTTAGCACACCATCAATACACGACAATTTATGAGATTAAAAACATGTTTGTGCTCCAAACTTACTTTATAGCGCAAGTCGAGTGTTTTAACCCTCTAGGGACCAGAAACGCGCCCGCGCGTTTTGCCGTTTTTTTTTTCATATAGCAGAAAAATAGACTTAAAATACTTCAAATATGTTGATTTTGATCGTACATATAATTGTTATACATCATTCGATCCTGTTAAGTGTCTATTATTTTTCTGTATACTCACAATAAAAATAAAGTTTTGTGCTTTTTGTCAAATAAAGAAAAATAAACATGATGCGAGTTTTGCCTTCTCTCTGTCAGTGCAGTCCATTCTGAAACGCGTCCGGAAATTAACTATAACTCCGCAAATACTTGTCATACAGGCACGAGAGATTTTTCTTTATAAAGCTTGAATTCTCTTCTTTTCAATGAAGTAATTTATATAAAAAAAAAAACAAATATTCTCAGTTTATGTAATCTGTATGAAAAGAGAGTGCTGTCAGAATTTTCCCCCCAGCTCATTACACTTCATTACGCGTTAATCTGACACACCCACGGAGGACGCGCGCTATTCAAACGCAAATGTTGAGGCAAGCCATGACAACGCCCACATCAGCCATTCCACCGTGGCGGTAAAATGTGGGGTGTATTTGCTGCCTTTTACCGCTAAGAGGCGCTACAATCATAGACTCTGAAAAGTGTTCGTTTATTCTTTCTACTGCGTAATCTGCTGCTGCGCCATTGAAAGCTGGTAGCAGATGAATTCAACAAGTGAAACGTAGTTAAAATAATTCATAATCACAATACTGAAATCAGGCTACTGATTTCTGATTATTTCTGATTCTTATTCATTAAATTGAATAAATAATGAAAACATAAAACATTGCAATAAAAACATTTACTGACGTACAGACGGTAGCTCAGTGGTTAACGCAACAACACGCGCTTCAAGGAGCTTCAATTGACCCGAGATCGAATCTCACTGTAGCATACATGAAGTTAACCGATGTTGGCCAATAGCGTTTATATTTTACCTTATTGATGCTTAAATAGCTAACTGTTTATAACTGTTTGCTTATTTAAAGTCAAGAGTTTTGTTTAATTATCATTACAACATACATTTGCTACATTCCCGTAGAACCGCAGCCGCTGCACAAACGACACAAACTGATGAAGGAAGATTGTCAGCCGATTGCATCAGAAAATGAAAATGAAGAATCTCGTCTTTAGTCTGCTAAATTATTGTGTAATGTAAAAGAACACTAAAATTACTTAAGTTTGAAACCAAGTTCGAACATTTCAAGGTTAAAATAAAGTGTCGGGACAGTTTTTTTTTATTTAAAACAGGGTTGCATAGGGTTTAGAGTTTATTTCTTTTGCGATGCAAAATAAGAAACACTAGGCTAATCTTATTCTTGCGACATTTTAAATTTGTATTGCCAAAGAAATGACAGCTATATTAAACAATTAAAACAGTAGGCCTACAAAACGAAAATTGTCCAAAGCAACATAATTAAATTAAAAACATGCGTTTTTCTTTGCCTCTCTCGCGCTGGATCACTTTTTAACACGTTTATTTAGTCTCCCTCGCTGCGCGCGCCGGGTCTCTCTCGAAATTAAACATTTCAGGGTAAAAACACATCATACAGATGATAATACTGTCGCTGCGTTATCCGACACTCTCCATATGAAAGAGGAACATTAACACCTAGGCCTATTGTCCTGCGCGCACAATACAGCACTGAACTGTCCCTCCAACCCCCCAACAGGCTATCAGAGTCTGAGGCTGACTTAACACAAAGAGAAGTCGCAATTCACACTTAAATCGCTATTCTAGACAGTGTTGATAATGAAGGAATTAAATGATTTAAGTTACGTAGCCTAGTGATATTTCTGTCATAAAAGTTTATTACTAAATATTTCATTATTTCAATAATTGATGGAAAAAGCTGGCCCAAACCAGTTTTATTTCAAGCAAAACTAAATATAATCTGAAAAAACGCATGTTCATTTGTTGTCATGAACAAAATGTTCAACTCAATATTAAATTCTACAGGGATCTTTGGATCCTTACAACCAGGCATGCAATTTGTGAATTATTTTTTTTAAATTTTTTTTATTATTCAAATAAATATCGAACCACGGTGCTTCGTGGTAATGCTGCTAAATTAAATAACATGTATAGAATAATTATGAACTTAAATGAAACAATATCGCAACATTTCGACAAATACATCATTTGATCTGTTGTTACATTTTAATTCAGGGCGATTTAGCCTGCTACATTTAATCAGAGCGAGATTTTCACCCTTGTCTTGTCATTTTCTCATTGGGAAGCGCTTACATAGGCTACATGTTTGAGTAGATTCTCTGTACCTCTCGTTTTCATATGGATTACATAATCAGATAACATTTATTAGCCTGAATATTTAGACATTTAAAGGCTTTAGACATAGCCGATTTCTTATAGTGACTGAGCTGAATCGACATTTCAATCAATCGACATTTCGTTGTCAAATTTCACTGTGTGTTTTTTGTACAATGACAATAAAGGAAGTCTAAGTCTGAAGTGGCTTTCGGTTCATTTTTGTGACGCGAAGTTCCCGGAGACAGAGACGACAGATAAACTTTAGTCGTTAGCAAAAGTTCGAATAAAACCCGACTTTAGAAACACGTGCCAAAACACTTAATTATAAACTTCAATATTTCATTCAAAATAATCTCAAAACGCTTTGTGAAATTTTAAAATCCGTGCATGCATTAAGGCCACTTGAACTAATGAACAACTGAAACGCTGGTTTTGATTTTATTGTTTGTCGTTTAAACGTGCCTGTTGCATATCTCTATTTTATATTTGATATGGTCTATTGGTGAAGTAGCCTAGCATTGATTACTGTGGAGCGAGGGATGTGGGGATTCAAATAATTCAGCAGAAGCAGGGATGTTTAGACCAGAAGGAAATCCCCGTCCCCCCTGGCAAATCACACTTTACTTAAAACCATGTTTTTTAAAAACTCTAGGTTGTAGGGAATCAAAAAAATAAAATAATAATAGCCCTAATTAAAAAAAAAAATATATATATATATAGGCTATATATTTAATTACTTTTTTTTTACAGAACTGCTTTTGAAATTACGATTGGTAGCCTATTATTATACAGATGCAAAGTCGTTCTGTTGGATACTATTCCTTAGTGTAAAATGGAAATGCATGGTAATTTTATTTTATAAATATAAGCAAAAAACTGTATATATGGTGTAACAGAGTTTTAGAGCTAGACAAATCTCTCTGCATTAATAAATATAAAATTTAGAGTAGACCACGTTTGATCGGGATTTGAACCCGTGTCATCTTAATGATCGAACTGTAAGTTCCACCGCTCGGCTATGAATTTACTCCCTGAGAAATGCCCAAACGTTTGTTTCTCACATGAGCGAGACAACGTTTTGTCGTTAGCCTGTGAGTGTAGGCCTACTTTAGCCTACATGAATAAAAGTAGACCTTTTACAGTTTAAAAGATGATATCTTATCTGTATGACCAACAATTACGCAGTAAGTTCTTTTAGCTGTTATGAGAAAAATAAATTCAAATGAACGCGCCGCCACGTTTGTCAAACTCTAATTCAACATGCCAGAATAAAGCCAGATTTTAGAATAATGCATAGGGCCACTCCGTGATGTGCCAAAATATCCTAATTATAAACTTCAATATTTCATTCAAAACCATCTCAAAACGCTTTGTGACATTTTAAAAAGCTGTGAATGTATTAAGGCCACTGGAACCAGGATTGTAACTGAAACGCGCTGCATGTCTCAATACAGGAGCAGAAGCGCTGGTTCAGATTGTATTGTTTGTTGTTTAAACGTGCATGTTGCATATTTAAAAATATTTGTTTAAAAATAAATGTTTGTTGTAGGCTTATTTGCAAATTACCATAACTTGTAGAATTTCATCCTTACTGTTAATTGACATTAGCCCCACTTACGTTTTGATAAATGTCCCTTTGCGCCACCTGGCGGTCATTTCGCGAACGACTTTGAAATGCGACTGGTTTATTTTTATTGTATTGGTCTACTTTAAAAAAATAATACTTTATAAGACATTTATGGGAAAAGACTTTTTTCTTTTCAAGATGTTTCCAACTGTAACTTTGAACCAATTCTGTAGAATGGCCCATATAGCATTTGACCAGGATTTGTTTCCAGGTATGACTAAAAATGTGCTTTTGGCTTTTATTTATATTTTGATTGTTTATATATATATGTATATATATATATATATATATATATATATATATATATATATATATATATATATATATATATACACACACATATATAAATATATACACACACATATATAAATATATATATATATATATATATATATATATATATATATATATGTGTGTGTATATATATATATATATATATATATACACACACATATATAAATATATACACACACATATATAAATATATATATATATATATATATATATGTGTGTGTGTATATATATATATGTGTGTGTATATATATGTATATATATATATATATGTGTGTGTATATATGTGTGTGTGTATATATATGTATATATATATATATATATATATATATATATACACACACAAGAAAGAATGCAACGGCAATAAATATATGTATTGTCCTTGCATTCTTTCTTGTGTGACACCCCTGAATGAAAGGCTCATTATTATGCAGGGTCACTGTCTGAGAACCACTTAATTATTCACGATAGGGGTTGGGCCGTTCCGCCCATCCGCATATTGCCTTGGCAAACAAAAAAAATGTTTTTCACAATTTAAAACAATCTATTGTTTTATGTGAATGATTAGGAAGGATGATTTTCAGATAATTTTGAAGCAAAAACTCTAGGCGACAACGTCCATTAGTCAAAAGTCTTGTGGACACATATTTAGTATGTTTTTTGTGTCCTTATTTCAAAAAATTTATTTTTTTGTTTTTTCCAATAACCACACATAAACAATATTCTCTCAAAAATACAAACATGTACATACATGTTACTCACACATTATGGTAGCCCTGTTTGTGCTAAATAGAGTGTAATTTCACCTGTGCCATTAATATGTTTATAAGCAACTGAAAAAAGCACAAATGTCAAAACATCTCAAGGACCCCAAAAACACCTTGGTCCCCAGAGGGTTAAATAACTTTCTGTGATCTGATTTGGCTTCTGATTAAAAAAAAAAAATCAGACAGAAAATATATTATTTTACAGTATTCTGCACAAATGATAGTCTATATATATCGATTAGCATTACATTATAAATATAATCTATTATTATGAAAATACCTGACATGGCTCGAAGAACACAGGTAAATCAAATATCATTGCAATCATGTTTATTGTCTTCAAAACATCTTTATCTGCAGTTACAGCGATCTCTGTTAGCTTTGTAAAGTCAGGGACTTCCTGGAATGTCACATGGTTATGGCTCTTCTTCATGTGTTCCATATATGGACTATGACTGTGCATAGAGCGCCGGCGCCCTCAGGCTGCCAGTGTGGATTGAAAACACAGTACATCAGAGTATCCAGCGCTCATAAATACATCGACGCATTTGGGTATAAATTCAATAAATATTATTCCTGTCTATAGAAATCTGATGTAAACCTATACACACCAGGATATATCAATATTTCTCCAAATCTGCACATGTTTGAGCTAAAAGCCCTGAGGGACGTTGTTTTGTCAAGCTCTGTCATGACGATCGCACAGGAGTTTTTTTCTGAATGGAAGCGGCTGACGCTCATAATTCATATTAAAGGTAACGACTCATTTTTTTAATTACACAACTCCTGACACAAATTAAGACATAACTGTCACTATAAGTTTCTCAGAATACAATAGTGGTCAAATACTGAAACTTGCGTCTTATATCTTTTTAATGATGTATAGTTTGTCAAGGTAATAACATTAAATCTGATAGTAACTTTGAACTATTTAAAAAAAAAAAAACGCTTCAGTGCGCCCGCGCTCTGGTGAAGCTTAACAGGTTAGGTGTCTACTTTGTAGGCTATTATTTGATGTTAAATGCATTATAAGTTACTTTGGAATAACTAGCAGGATTTCGGATGATAAAGAAAACCCAACTAATAGTCCGAAAAAAAAAATAAAATAAAAAACCACGGTAGGCTGTTATAAATTATTATTTCGCGGATCCCCTGGCTATAGTTCACGGACCCCACTTTGAGAACCACTGATCTAGTGGACACCTGGGGAACACAAACCCAACACTGTGACATAACCCCCCCTCTACGGAGCGGCTACCAGACGCTCCAAGACAACTCTACACACAACACAAGAGTTCAGGAGGGAGGTGGCATGGCGGAGGATCAGGGGGAGGGATGGTGGACCAGGTCCATGGCGGCCAGGGTGAAGCAGACGACCCAGAACACCCCTCGGGCGGCCAGGGCGAAGCAGGTGACCCAGAACACCCCTCGGGCGGCCAGGGCGAAGCAGGTGAACACCCCTCGGGCGGCCAGGGCGAAGCAGGTGAACACCCCTCGGGCGGCCAGGGCGAAGCAGGTGAACACCCCTCGGGCGGCCAGGGCGAAGCAGGTGAACACCCCTCGGGCGGCCAGGGCGAAGCAGGTGAACACCCCTCGGGCGGCCAGGGCGAAGCAGGTGAACACCCCTCGGGCGGCCAGGGCGAAGCAGGTGAACACCCCTCGGGCGGCCAGGGCGAAGCAGGTGAACACCCCTCGGGCGGCCAGGGCGAAGCAGGTGAACACCCCTCGGGCGGCCAGGGCGGTGAACACCCCTCGGGCGGCCAGGGCGGTGAACACCCCTCGGGCGGCGAAGACCCCTCGGGCGGCCAGGGCGGTGAAGACCCCTCGGGCGGCCATGGCAGAGGCCCTGGAACAGACACTGGCACCGGCTCAGGAACAGCAGACACTGGCTCTGGAACAGACGGCACCAGCTCTGGCTCTAGAACAGCCACTGGCTCCAGGTTTGGAACAGACACTGGTAATGGCACTGGCTCAGGAGCAGGCATTAGCTCAGGAACAGACACCGGCTCAGGAACAGGCACCAACATTGTAACAGCCACAAGAACAGACACAAACACAGAAACAAACACTGGCTCGGGCGCTGGAACAGGCATTGGCTCTGCCTCCGGCTCTGGAACAGCAGACACTGGCTCCGGCTCTGGGACAGGAGACACTGGCTCCGGCTCTGGGACAGGAGACACGGGCATGTCCAGGATCCGAGCCAGACACTCCAGATAGTCCAGGTTCATGAAGGCAGACGTGACGTGAACAGTCTCTCGCTGGGCAGACGTGACGTGAACAGTCTCTCGCTGGGCAGACGGGCTGTGTCTCCCTCTCCGGACCACCGGATTCAGGACCACCGGAACCGGGACCATCTCCCGACTACATCCTCCACTGTGACCTCCACGGGACCCGCGAGACTTGACCAACTGGGTCCCCTTAAAAAACTCCCTTCTCTCCCGCTCGGTGGTTGGGGAAGAGATATTAAAAAAACATACCGCTGGATCTGAGTTGACGGAGTCCTTCTGTCACGGAAACACACACAAGGGACAGAAAATCCAAAAGCAGTAGTCTTTTAATAAAAGGGTAATCCAAATCACAATCAGTCCAGGCAAGGGTCAAAATCCAAAAGGCACTCCAAAAACAAGAAAACAAACACGAAGAGTCAAAAACAGGTTACCAGAAGTGGTGTGACAATATACAAGGACTCCGTGACACACACTGAAACAGACAGGGTTATATATAAACAGGGAATTGTAAGATAATGGGGTTATGGCTGAGTGCAATGATCAGTGATGAGGAACAGCTGAGTGCAATTGTTACGTCCCTCTTTTCTTTGACTAGGGAATAAGGAAGTAACACTTATAAAAGTAGTGTGTGTACCTTAAAGTGCAGGACAGAACAAGAAAAGAAAACCGTACTCTCAAAACTCAGCTCAACAGGATTTATTAACCCTCATTGCCATAGAAGAAAATAATATTTGCCACATGTAGCCTACAAACAATAAATAAGAGCAATAACAAACATACGACATTGAACAGATACACAAGGTGGGAAAGTGAGCAGGAGAGATGCCAAATCAAAGAAATCAATAAAACAAAACAAACTAGCTAAAGGTTAATTAAACTAAACTAACTACCAAACAAAAAAATGTAGAAAAGAAACAATCTTCGGCGTCAAGACGCTCTAACTAAAACTACACTAACTAAATAACAAAACTTACAAAGTGGGCACTCTCTTAAACTAGTGTGTCTAACATAATCAACAACATCCTAAGTGCAAAGTGTATGTCGCGCGACCTACTAACCTGCTCTCTTCCCAGCTTTACACACTCCGTGTAAACTGATCAGGCTGAACATTATTGTCACAAGGTGACAAATCCAGCGGAACCATTTTCCGCTGGGAGTGTGTTTCCCCCCAGGACGATTTCACTGACACACCGTGCTGTTTTGATTGTTGTCAGTTGCCATGACAGTGGCAGCTGATTAGCTAAGCGGTACCAGGTGCGGGCGTTTGGTGTGGGGATTTGTGATTGGGAAACACGGCCTAGAGAAGCAGTTAAAAGGAAAAGGAAAAGGCATTTGGGTGTGGTACTCCCCCGGGAGAAATTGATTCTGTTGGCAGTGGCTTGGATTTGCTGGGATCTTTGGAGCGGCTGTGAGGATCTGACTGGAAAGGGGTGCAACGGTGATTGTGGGAGCACAAGCTGGAACGTGAATTGGATGTGAAGTGAGGGTATTTTGGAGATTGAGTCAAGATTGGAGAATGTCATCGCTCGAGAGAGAAATATAAGTAATGAAACACCGGATCTGTGTGAATGCATGCCGTGTATTGAACTGAATAAGGAATTGTGAAGTGTATTGACCACAAATCTAATTGCCATCAAGAGTGTGAACTGATTTATCTGTGAAACCCTGATATCTTCTTCTGAGTGTGAAAGTGTTGAAGACGCTGTGTTCCATGCGGTGTGAAGTCCTCTGCATCTCTTCAGCTTCTGAGTGTGGATCCAGCGCAACAGTGGAGGGATTAAACAGTGGGTGAGTGCTGGCCTTATTGGACGAAGATTTGAGAGTGGATTGTGGTGCTTGAATTGAAGTGTCACACAGTATTGGACTTGACGTGAAGTTGCAGTGTGTGGATGTACACGTTTATTTAACCGCCAGTACTCTCCAGTTCACGTCCTTGCCCAGTGTTTGCGGAGCAAAGCCCTCAGGTTGAATGTGTATGTTCCATTTCGGCCACCAGGTCCTGTGCTATGAGAGAGTGTGCTTTGTCCTGTTTAACTTGTCTTGTCTATCTAAATAGAACGTTCCTCTACCACCGCCTTCGTGTGTGCTGCCTGTTCGGAGGAGAGACACACCCACGCCTTAGTGTTGGCGTGGGAACCACCCAGCCCAGCCGTAAGCCTGAGTCTCCGTTATATGAAAGGATCATGTTTGTTCTTGTATCAAATGCTCCGTCTATTTAAGATTCTCCTGCCACTGCCTTCTTGGGTGCTGCCTGGTCGGAGGAGAGACACATCCCAGCCCTAGTGCCTGTGTGGAGCAACCCAGTCCAGCCGTAAGCCAATTCTTCATTATATGAAAGGATCATGTTCGTTCTTGTATCAAAGGCTCTGTCTATTTGAATAGAAGATTCGTCTGCCTCGGCCTCCTTGTGTGCTGCCTGTTCAGAGGAGAGACACCCCAGCAGCAACGCTGCTTGTTCCGAACCACCCGCTCCAGCCGTAAGTCCTTACTTCATCGAAATAGAATTGAACCTGCAAATTTGTCTCTCTTGGATTTGAGGGGACCCTTGTCTCTGGCTGGAGCCGTCAAGAGCGGAAAGGCACCCGGAGGACCTCACACCTGCTGCTCAGTGACGCCACGGAGGAGAGCACCCTACACCGAGGAGATCTGCCTAACCGACTACCTACCTGGTCGGTAGCGAGTCCCCCTTCTGGACTCCATCGCCCCCTGTGCCGGTCATCTGCCGAATAGCTGACGCTTGGGAAAAACTTACCTGTTACCCACCTGTCCTGTGGAGAGAGTCCCCCCCTGGCCCGTGGCCCCGGCCCTGGTCTGCCCGGGTCGCTGCCCGCCTGTATTACGCCGAAAAGAGTCTACTTTCCACGTTACCTACCTGCACGCCGGACGGGCGTTCGACTCCTTCTTCCTCTGTGGCTGCCAGTAACCCGGGCCCTCGCAGTGAACCCCTCGGCCTCCTCCTCCCTGGAAAGAGAGACAAAGCCTGCATTAAGACTTTTAATTCTTGCTTTTATTCAATAAAGATTGTTACTTTTATACATTCTTCTTGTCTGCCTGGTCTCTGGTACGCTCCTTGAGGTGGTCCTGGGTTTGAGGGGTGGGCGCAGTCTGGCTTGGCCCCCCCGACCTGTGACAGATTACTCTCAAGACACTAAGCAACAATAAACAGAACTCGAATGTTAGATGCACACAAACTCATTGACAGCAAGTCAAACACGCGCAACAGACAAAGGTGAGCAAACAGCTGTCCGACATTGGAGTGAGCACGGTCTTTAACTGCAGTAGTGAGATGTGATTGGCGGAGGCGAACCGTCATCGTCATGATGAAGATTGACAGCAGATTGATCCAACGGACACCTGAAACACACACCACAACAACACTCCCACATGTCCATATTGCAACACTAAACTACGTATGAGCAATGGCGCCACCCCTGGCCGACTCCTGGCGACCCCAATGGCCAGTACAAATTTTAGTAGCATCAGTTATGCATTCATAAATAAGTCAAAAATATTCTTTAGTGAAAGAAGACGGGGCATTATGTGTCGTGACGTGCTTTTTAAGTGCCAAACGGTTACAGTATACTGTTTCAGCATCTTTTTGACGTATCTTTGCCACGTTTTGACAAGCAGGGATGCAAACAGCGCGCTTTTCGGCGCCTCCCGATTTTTTCACTTCAGTTTGGGTGACAAAGTCATCTGAAGTCATTCCATAGCTTAATGTGAGGGACAGAAGTCTATTTACATAAAGTATACGGAAACTCTTTTTCCCTCCTCTGCGGCTGTCAATCATTCTCCATTCATATTCAAACAGCGCGCGCGCCTCTTGGATGCACGGTAAAACTCTCTCCAATATGATATATTCACATTATAATGCGTTATCTGTAGATAAAAAGGCTGTAGATTTGCATACAATTACTTTATTTTGTTGGAGTTTGTTGCTGCTTTTAAACGACTCACTACCGTGTGCTTGCTAGATCACACACATCACAAGGACTATGAATCGGCATCAAACGCACAATAACTGGAGTTCAAAACTGTGAAACAAAGGAACAAATCGCACTAGGATTTGTGCGCTCGACAATTCTTCGGTTTGTGACGTGAACTTTTAAATGCGCACTTATGCAGCGCTGCGCTGCACACTGTGACTCCATGTTGCTTTGAGCACATCATTCTGCACCCGCGAATCCCGCGATGCGCATACACGCAGTTTGCGCTCTGTTTTTCATGTTATCATGGGTTTGCGCACTGAAATATTGTTAAAAGCCAATATATTTTGTTATACCTAGCCTGCTCAATACATTTACAATAGGCATAATTTAATTGCATATTTCTTTGTAGTGTATGGCTATATATGCACTTCTGAATTCTTGACATTCATATATAAATATAAAATTGTGAAATGTATGATTGCCTGATTGAATTTTATAAGAGAACTAATAGTACTTTGTTTTTATTAACATATTTAGATTTTATAAAATTACTTTGCAGATTTTTTCAAGAATTGCTTTTTGCTGCTGATTTATACACTCATTAAGTTTATTAAAAATGAATAATACATGTATGTAATATTTAAAGATGTTAACTGTAATCTTACACTGCAAAATAATAACTTAAAAAGGATTAAATTCATCACAGTATCTGGAAATTTGCCACAGGGCGAGGGCCCTTATATATATCATATCTATATAATATATATCATTATATATAATATAATATATATTAGTAGGGCCCTACTAATATCATTAGTAACATTAAATATAACACAATAAACCAAAGTATATCAGTAGGAGTTTCCTTAAAGGAGCCGTATGTAGGATTTTGGCCAAAACTGGTACTGCAATCACTTTAAAAATACCATAGAGCGCTGTATCCCCTCCCCCTACCCCCTGACTCGAGGTAGCCAGATTAGCTGCAGGATTCAGCAGAAACGTAGGCTGCTTCCAATGGCAAGTGACGACGAGACGTACACAGTAAGTTTTTTGGTGTGTTGAGGGGTGTTGAGGTGTTGAGGTGCTGGAGCCATAATAGCTGAATAGATAAGCGTTTTTGATTTGATATTTAATTTGATTTTATTTCGTTATTTTGAACATATAAATACAATTACAATTTAAAAAAAAGTCTGTGGAAAAATAAATGTATAATAGTAAAACAAAACAAAAAACGTATAACCACAAAATAAAACTTCCTTATTTTTAAAGACGAAAAAAAAATAGCGATTTACAAGTGCTAAAGTGTTTGTCATAAGCGGGCTAACAAATAACCAAAACATTTACCACAGCAATTATAACGCCGGACAAATTCAATATCACCAATGGCTATCACAGGGTTGTTTTCAGTTTCATCATAAAATATTGTTAGAGTAACTAAACTTGATTAGCAATGTTCATACAGGTCAACTTGCAGCATGTGTAACTTAGTCCATGATATACGCGAAGAACGAATGACGAATAATTTTTTTTCTGAGGTAAAGTTAGGCTTCTGTCTCAATTACGCTTCAAATTGCCATAATAGGAGTGCTAATGTTGTTTTCCTCTGCGTCTCAGCATAAGGACAAAGAAACTGGCTCCTATAATACATTGCTAATGTTAGCATACGTCCATGTGAGCTTACGTTACGTTACTTTGCACGAACACGCTTAACTTTGTTCGCCTGTCATGAATATATGAAATGTCCATTGACATCAAGTACAAGTTAGCCAAGCATAGATGAATCTTACCTGTCCAGGAGAAAATTAGCAACGTTGGCGTCTGTGTTCAAATTCTTCTCCGTTTTCAGCCGTCTCCATCTTTCAAAAGCATCTCCAATGTAAATTCTGGTTTTATTTCTGGCTTTGTCACGACGAATTTCTGAATCATAACGAGGTCTTTTTGATTTAGTAACGTTAGACATCTTTATCCGACTACAGTTAGGGTAGATTAGAGCAAAGCTGGCGACCCGGATCCCGAAACACTACTGACTTCGTGATTGGTGGATAGGTGGAGGGTGGCGCATCAGACCAAAACACAACATGACAACATCAACATCAGTTGAGGGCTGCAAGTCCACTTTTTAAATGACAATATCCTAGCCATACTACTGTTGTCAGTGATATAAGTATTTGAAATAAACATGATTTCTTAATGTCTAGTGACATATAGGGCCTTTTTATGATTAATTGAAATAAATTTCTTACATACAGCTCCTTTAAGTCTTTCTGATAGTTTTCTACAGGCCGGTTTACTAAAACAGTAGAATACAATTCTGAAATTATGGTTTATAGTTTTGGTGTGCCACCCAAGATTTTAAGTGGCGCCATCTGGCCACCCCTATGAAAAATGTCTGGAGGCGCCACTGCGTATGAGTACGTAACAGCAATGATAAGACAAGTGAATGACACCGTGGGGAAGGAAGACATCTAGTGGACACCTGGGGAACACAAACCCAACACTGTGACAATATATAAAAAAAGTCATCTTTGCATGCCCGTAGTGCTTTGATTTCAGAGCATGTATAACTGCAGAAAGTACCAAATAGATGTAAATATAAAAAAAATAAAAAAAATAAAAAAAAATTCTGTAGAATGTGAAAAAAAAAAATTTGTGGTGTTAATAATGTTATTTACGGAGAAAAAAAACAACACTGTACTTTTCTTTAGGTTTTGAAGCCAGCCCAGAAATCAATTCTCTTTTTAGACTCTAAATGTTCTGAGACACCACTCGGATTTGGTAACCAGGGATACAAAGCTCTGTTGAGATGTTTGGAGAAATTTACTTAAAATGCACGGTTGCGCTTTTGTTCAGAGAAGGTCACGTTCATATGACCTGTCTCTACGCTTCAAGATCATCTTCTTTCAGGGATTGTTCAGTTGGAGCTGTTTTTCAACTGTATGAAGGTTTGTACTTGTTCTAATGTACTTCAGGTTTCTCAGACCTTTTTTACATTAGTGATGATTTCAGATTTAAACACCTTTGTTTCATTGTGACAGCTTAAGGTCTGAGAAATCTGTGTGATCTGACAATGCGTGCATGTTCAGTTGTTCACTAATAGTCACAGTTCTGTAACTTATTTCATGAAGTTCATAGTATTGTATGAATTGTTCAGATGTTGTTTTCCTATATCATGCATGAAGGTTTGTTCTCATTGTGTTCTTGAACGGGTTTCTCGAGGTTACTGACAGGTTACTGACAGTACTAGGGGATCCATATCTGATTCAAGCTCATTTTGTAATCAATATCATGCTAATATTATCTACAGTTCATTCTACATAGTTGCAGGCCATATTTAAAAATGAATGGAACCCCTAGCTCTTTCACTGAACCCAGTTTGAGAAACTGTTCTACAGATTTAAAAGTGCATGAAGGTTATTAAGAAAAAGCAGATAATGTTAAAAAGAACACAATCTGTAATCAACAGGGATATTGCGAACAGGATAATGCCTGGGAAATGGGCTAAAAAGACAGGCCTTGATTTAGAGGTACATTTTATCAAGTTTCAAGTGTTTCAAGTGTTACTTATTGAAATATTAGTCACTAATGTATTTTGCTATATTAAAGGGGTTTCCAGGGCAACTGTATGGTAACGACTGCGGTGTCTTCATGTTAATGGTAAGATTATTTTTTGTTTGTTCATCATCTGGCTATTTTTAATTCTCTTTTGCCTCATGCTTTTTTTTCCCCCTGTATAGTCTGCATGTTACCTGGTGATGGATTCCTCATTTGATGACAAAATTGTGAGAACTTGTTTACAATAATGTTGAGTCAGTGTGCTTTTAAAATGCAAAGGGGTAATATGTTTTGTGCAACTGGACATGCCAGAACTGCGGAAATGGTGGTGTGTGATGTTGATGGAGAACTATGGTCTGGATACAGTATTTCTTTATTTTTTTTAACATAAACAAATAAATAATGGAACAATGTGTAATATTGTCATGCTTTACATCTATGGAAAGGTTTTTGCACACTTTACTGAGGAGTCTAAAGCCTTCCTGAGGGGTGATCGACAACCAGTTCCCTTTCAAGGGAACTCGAGCTGCGTTTGAGTGCGTTGGGTGGAAACCCCCTGCGTGATTGCGTCGTGAAGCACGTGTATAATCCGTCCAATAGAAAGACTAGACTTCATAGGTGACATCATCGACCAGGAAACTATAAAGCACCCCTGAAAACAGACCGCGACAGCTTCTGTGCCTTCAGCAAGCGCTCTCTGTATACTGTCCTTGTCTATTTATTGTGGTCTGTCAAGTTACAAAATACACACACAATATATATATATCATTATGGCGAGCAAGTAAGATTTTAAAGGGCACCTATTATGGAATTTTGAAAATTACCTTTCATGTAGTGTTTAACATAGATCTAAGTGAACGAAAACATCCTGCAAAGTTTTAAATTTGAAAGTTCACCGTATACAAAGTTATTGTCTCTCAAAAGTAAGAGTCGACTCTGAGTCGCTGATATGAATCGATAGACGAACGATGCTTTTTCTCTATCTAGATGACGTCAGCTTGACAAGTTGATTGAATGAGATACGCCCACGCATTGCGCGCACAGACACCAGGGTAAACTTGAAAACATTATGTCGACAACAAGACACTGTGTTCTGAAGTGCGAATCAAAAGCGACCTTTTTTCACTGCCCAGGGAGGAGCATTTGAAGAATAAGTGGCTACAGTTCATATATACAACTATACCACACAAGTATAGGCTGAACCTTGTGCTGTGTTCGCATCATTTTAATGATGATTGCTTTACAAACATAAATGCTTTCAAGTGTGGATTCGCGAGCCGGTTGATACTGAAGGAAGGTTCAGTACCAATTTTATTTGGATAAGCTTCCTCCTCCGAATCACAACCTGTAAGTATTATTAATAATTGTTGCTTTTATGTGTTTTGTAGCATGCTCAATAAGTATTTGTGTGTGTGTAAGTTACGCTCAGTGCAGCTTCTAAGTCTCCAATGTCAATTTTTTTTTAAATATGTGAAATGCATGTCGTTGTTATTTTGAGTTGCCATAAAGAATAGAGCAGTACCTTGTAGTACTGCAGTGCTTTATCAATATGTTAATGCGTTGGGCTAACGCAAACAATAACTGATTGGGTCATCTGACCAATCACCGCAGATTAGCGTCACGCAAAGGAGGGGTTTTGAAAAATTAGTCGTTGAACGAATCATTTGGGAGTCGGTGAGCAAATCCGGTAAAAATAAATGCATATTATAAGACAACAAAAGTGTTTTCTGTCATTGCATGAATGTAAAACTGTTGTTGGGGACTCCCAAAACAATATTAGGAACATTTTAAATGCCATAATAGGTGCCCTTTAAGCGTTGTGTTGTTCCCTGGCCTCGTTTCATCACGGGTGGAGACACGCATCAGCTTTCTGTTGCTTGTTTGGGAGTGGAGCATGCCCAGTCAGTTCTCGAGGGAGCTGACTGTGAGCATTGCGAGAGGCTGTCCATGAGTACGCTCCGCTCCCGCCGGGCGTTCTTTGAGGAGGACGGTTCGGTTCGCGCTCCCCGAGGTGCGGGTCCCGCTGTTGCCGAGGCACAGCGGCGGCGTGCATCTTGGGGTTCACAGATGGATCTAGCAGCGGGGTTTGAGACGGGCCCCGCGCTTTTTCTGCCTTTACCTGCTGGAACCAGTGCCTCTGCCCAGGGAGAAGCCCGCGCTGCGGTTTCTTCTCCCCAGGTTGAGGCACCAATGCTGCAGCTATCCAGTTCTGAGGAATTGGATGTTGCTAGAATTGATACAGGGGATTATGAGTCTTCGCCAGCTCATATCTCTGGTGATGAGGAGCTTATGGAGGTTTTATCTCGTGCTGTAGCTAGATTAAATATTGACTGGACAGCCGATGATTGTGAAAGTGATACAAAAAGAGTTTACTAGATGATTGTTATTTTCCATCTATATCACAGCCTCCTCGTCGGGGACTCCCGTTTTTTCCCGATCTCCACACTGAGGTGTCGAGATCGTGGAATAAACCGGTATCTTTCAGAATTTTAAACCCTCAGACATCTAATTATAGTAATGTTAAGGGTATTAATGATCTTGGTTATATGGCAATGCCTCGGGCGGAAGAGACGCTTGCGAGCTCTCTCTCCCCTGAGTCAGCATCATTACTGAAAGCCCCGACGTTACCCACCAAGCCTCTAAAAGCTACATCTACGCTGGTGGGTAAAGCGTATTCGGCAGCAGGTCAAGGAGCAGCATGTTTACACACCATGTCTATTTTACAAGCGTATCAGGCGGTGGCCACGGAGCGCCATCCATGGTTAAATCTTTCTGATATAAAGGATAGAGATAGGTCTGTTCTTCTGGACGCCCCATTATCGCCTTCAAGTCTGTTCGGCGACGCTATAAACTGTGTCGTCGATAGGTTTCAAGAAACGAAAAAACAATCTGCGGCGTTCCAGAGGTTTCTTCCTTGTCGATCCAATGTCCTCGAGGCTGCTCGAAATATAAAGACTGAGCAGTCTCGACCGTCTACAAGCTCCTCACAGCAGCACAGAGTGCATCAAAAACAGAGCGTCACCGCTCGGGCTCCTCCACAATCTGTGGTAGACAAGGTAAAGGTAGACAAGATCTGAGGACTGTCATCACTAAGAGAGCTTGGACTAAGAAGAAGTCCTGACGCCAGGGTCGTCAGACTTCTGAGGGTGGTCCCCTCCAGGGAGGGACGGTTTTGAGAAATCGTTCCTCCTCGGCGCCCTCTGGGGGGTCGCAGCGCTGCCACTTCGGTTGTTCCATGCCGGTTCGCCGTTTCAGGGCACCGAGGTGTCAGCGTCCCCATACGATCCTCCGAGGAGGGTCGTAGAGCGGTCAGTTCGGTTGTTCCCTGCCGGTTCGCCGCTTCAGGGCACCGAATTGATTGTTCAACCGAATCAAGAGGCCAGTCTCGAGAGACTGGTTCCCTTAGCAGAATTTATGGCAGCGTGTAAACTACTACCAAATATTTCTCAATGGGTCCTGCATATAATAGAAAAGGGCTACAGAATTCAGTTCGGTTCTCGTCCGCCCAGATTTCAGGGGCTCCCTCCCACAGTGGTGGACTCCGAGCAGGCTCTGGTGATGGAGCAGGAAGTACTGACACTTCTGCAAAAAGGGGCTATAGAAAGGGTGTCTCCTCCCAGCAGAGAGTCAGGGTTTTACAGCCGTTACTTCATCGTTCCAAAAAATGATGGGGGGTTGCGTCCTATTCTAGATCTGCATCATTTAAACAGCAGAGTTCAGAAACTTTCAAGATGCTTTCACTCAGACAGATTGTATCACGGATTCAGTCCGAGGGCTGGTTTGTCACAATAGACTTGAAGGACGCTTACTTCCATGTATCTATCCATCCTCATCACAGGAAGCTCCTGAGGTTTGCTTTCGGGGGCGAAGCATACCAGTATCGAGTTCTTCCATTCGGCCTAGGTTTATCACCCCGCACCTTTACAAAATCCGTGGATGCAGCTCTGGCTCCTCTGAGACTCCAGGGCATTCGCATACTAAATTATATCGACGACTGGTTGATCCTAGCTCAATCCGAGCTTATTGCAGTTCGACATCGAGATGTCATTCTTTCTCACATAAAGAGGTTGGGGTTACGGCTAAACGCCAAGAAGAGTGTGCTCCTCCCAGCTCAGAGGACCACTTTTCTAGTGGTAGTGTGGGATTCGACAACGATGCAAGGACGATTGTCTCCAGCACGTATTTCTGCGATTCCCACAGCCGTAAAAAGGGTAAAACTAGGCCAGTCACTCACTGTGAAACAGTTTCAGAGACTGTTGGGTCTCATGGCAGCTGCGTCCAACGTAATTACTTTTGGCCTTCTGTACATGAAACCCCTGCAGTGGTGGCTCAGGACCAAGGAGTTTTCTCCGAGGGGAAATCCGTTCCACATGATCAAGGTCACGCGGCGATGCCTATGTGCCTTGGTCATGTGGAAGAAACCTTGGTTCCTCGCCCAGGGCCCAGTGTTGGGGGCTTCTTGTCGACGCCTAACGCTATCGACGGATGCTTCCCTCACAGGATGGGGGGCGGTCATGAGTGGCCGCTCAGCGACAGGTCTCTGGTAGGGCCATCAGCTTTCTTGGCAAGACCTTAAAACCTAAGCCAAGAGTTGACCCTTGGATTGACAATAACATACGTTCCTTGAGGCAGTCCTGCAGAAAAGCAGAACGTAGATGGAAGAAGGATAAGCTTCATGTTTCCTTTGAAATGCTAAGTTATTCGCTGTTAAAATACCAAAAGGCTGTGAGAGCAGCAAGATCTGATTATTTCACAAAACTCATTACTAAAAATTATCACAGACCAAGAACACTTTTTACTGTTTTTAACTCTGTTATTAATCCACCTGTTTATGAGTATCCTGATGCATCATGGACATGCGATGACTTTCTTAATTTTTTTGTGAATAAGATCAATGACATTAGATTGGGGATATGCTGTCCTTCTTTTGACCCGTCTACCTTGGTGGCTTGCTCGGCGGAGCTGAAGCAATTTGAACCTATTTCTCTTTCCCATCTGCAAGAAATAGTGGGTCAGTTAAAGCCGTCGGGCTCTTCTATGGATGCCGTCCCTCCTTTTCTGTTGAAAAAAGTTATTGATGCTGTGGGGCCTTATCTGTTAAACATTATAAATCAATGTCTGGAAACCTCCATGGTACCAGAAGCATTGAAACATGCTATAGTTCGACCGCTGTTAAAGAAACCCAACTTAGACTTAAATGTTATGGACAATTTTAGACCAGTTTCAAATTTGCCTTTTATTTCTAAGATTTTAGAGAAGATAGTTTTGAAACAGTTGCAGAGTTTTCTGGATGAAAATACGATATTTGAGCTTTTTCAATCTGGTTTTAAAAAATACCACTCGACAGAGACTGCACTTCTGAAAGTTCTAAACGATGTTTTAATTGCTGCCGACTCGGGGGTTTCGACTGTACTTTTACTATTAGATCTGAGTGCTGCCTTTGATACGGTTGATCATTCTATTCTTCTCGTTTGGAGCATTGGGTGGGTATCAAAGGTTCTGCCTTAGAATGGTTTAGGTCTTATTTGTCAAATAGGAAGTTTAGTGTTAACATTGGGGAATATATGTCAAAGACTGCTTTTCTGTCTTGTGGTGTCCCGCAGGGTTCCATTTTAGCTCCAATTCTTTTTTCGCTGTACATGCTTCCATTGGGGTCTATTTTCAGGAAACATGGGTTGTCGTTCCACTGCTATGCGGACGACACTCAAGTTTATTGGTCCCTAAAACCAAATTGCGATGGACTGGAAAAAATCAGGGCCTGTATATCTGACGTGAAAGCTTGGTTATCTCTAAATTTCCTTAATTTTAATGAAAATAAAACCGAAATTATAGTGTTTGGCTCATCATATTCACTTAGTCAGATAACCCTAGGTAATCTAACACTGCCTGTAAAGACTTGGGTAAAAAACTTGGGTGTTATTTTTGACGATGGTCTGAAATTTGACAAGCAGATAAGCTCAGTGGTCAAATCCTGCTTTTTTCAGCTCCGTCTTTTAGCCAGAGTAAAACCTATTTTATCTTTTAATAATCTTGAAAGACTAATTCATGCATTTCTGACATCGAGGCTTGACTATTGTAACTCACTGTATTGTGGGATCAGCCAATTAGCTTTAACTCGGTTACAGATGGTACAAAATGCGGCGGCAAGACTTCTAACAGGTACTAGAAAACGGGACCATATTACTCCAGTGCTACGTCATTTGCACTGGTTGCCTGTACGATATCGTGTAGATTTTAAAATTCTTTTGTTGGTTTTTAAATCCTTAAATGGTCTGGCCCCTACTTATCTTTCGGACCTACTGGTAGAGCATCGTCCAGTTATGTCTCTCCGGTCGTCAAATCAGAGATTTTTATGTATACCGAAATCAAAGTTGAAGAGTAGGGGTGATCGCGCGTTTTCAGCTGCGGCTCCAAGACTGTGGAATGCGTTACCTTTTAGTATTAGATTTGCTCCATCATTGTCTGTTTTTAAGTCTAGGCTAAAAACCTATCTGTTTGATTTAGCATATGGCTAAGGATGAAATGTATTGTATTTATATTTGTCTTTTGTACACTGTAAAAAAACAAAAGTTGACATAACTTAAAATTGTAAGGCAACTTGCTGCACAGCTTTTTTGAGTTTACTCAACTTTTAAACAAAGTAGTTCACTTAACTCAATTCACTGAGTAAGGGCATATATCTCCCAACTTAAGATCTTTTGTTCAACTGATTAAGTTTTTATAGTTAAATTTCAGAAAATTATAAAATTTCAACTTTTAATGTTATTTTATTTTTTACATGACTTAATAAAGTATGTTCGGTTGACTAAAAATGTGTTTTTAATCAACATTATTACAAGGTTAAAAAATAAAGCTAAAACTACAGGTTTGACATTTTGGTCCAGGTTTTATTTTAAATCAGCAGCAATACATTGGTGTGGAAATGGAAAAAACTATGTTTAACACTTTAGCCATACTCCTTATTAAAAAAGTAATACAAAGAGTAGGCAGAAGAATAAAACAATTTTTTAAAGAGGACTTTAACATTCAAAGTGTTATCACAATTAAGTAATCCTAAATACTTTAAATGTTCAATCATGTTACAAAATGAGCAGCTTTCTATTTATAAGTGCAAGCTAACTGTGCTGGGGGGACATCATCTTCCGTTACCACAAGGAATCCCACCTTCTCTGGTCTGTCTGTCCTCTGGAGTCGTGTCCTAATAATAAAGAATAAATCAATATCACTTGACACTAACCTCAAAAACAAACAACAAAAAATATACATTAAGGAACCATAAAGTAATCCTATACAATGTGCCCATAAGTTTGCATCCCACTTGCAGAATCTGCAAGATGTTTATCATTTTATACAGTAAATGCATTTAAATACACACAAATAACAATTATTTTTGATTCAAAGTATATTTTTGCATGATGATTAGAGTATATGATAAGTTTTTATACTTTTAGGTGAAACAGCTTATTCATGGAAGTACTATAAAATGCAGATTCTGCATTTTTTATAGTAAATGCATTTAAATACACACAAATAACAATTGTTTCTTTTCAATTGAGTACTGCCCTGAATAAGCTATTTCATCCAAAAGTTTAAAAACTAATCATAGACCCTAATCATGTTGTATTTGCACAAATATACTTTGAATCAAAAACCAATGAATCATTAAAACAATCTGTTTGCTGTTAACACAAAAACTCACATTCCTATTAGTCACTCATGGTCATGTGGCAAGACGTTGTATATCTTTTTAAATAATAAAAACATACTCACCAGGCATGTTTTTAAAAGTGCAGAGGAATCTTCACAGAGAAACATGGGAGACCTTCCAGGACAATTTGCTTTCTGTGAGTCACAATATTTGTGGTCTAAAAAAAATGGGTACAAAACAACAATTTTTTTTTGCATGTTTGCATGTATGTTTGAAGTTTGCATGTATGTTTGAAGTCATAGAGCCTCTACTAATGAGCCACAGAATCAAATTAGATGGGTTAAATAGGAAATCAGTATTGTATGCAGGATTCTAAGTTCAGGTCCAAAATCAGTCTAATCAGCCAGTGTATACTTGACATTCATTGTTATATTCCTTCAAAAATATCTTCAGTAAATGTTCTTTATATAATAGCAAACGGCTAAATCTGTTTTTTAAACTATCCATCTATTTAGGTAACTTTGACACATGATGGTCATAACAAGTTACCTGCTGATCAAGCTTGTTGAGATGATCTTTCATTTCTGTTCCAAACAGTACTTCTCCTGTCATCTCCTCCTCTTTTCCTGTTGAAAAAAAAGTTACATATTGCACCTTTAAATACACACAAATCCATGAACTTGATCCAACTTGCAAATTTATTTTGCAATCCACAAACAAAAGAATTCAACTTGTGTCTGTGAAATTTAGAATTAAATGAATGTGACGAGATTTGTACAAATATTCTCTTTTGTTTTAATGTATCACAATTTGTGGTTCAAATTCAATCAAATTCATGACAGTTGAAATGCGTGTTTGTGGATAGCAAAATACATTTGCAAATATGATTAAATTCATTGATTTTTCTGCATGTGTTAATAATAATAAAATCTAAATCAACTCCATAAAATGATACTTACTTTAAATGAGATGTTGCAGTCTTGTCGGCTTGGAAGGGCACAGATAAAACATGTGCAAGTTTTCACTTTGAGCTCAGTCTGAAACGTGAAATTCAAATATTAGGCCACTGTAAAGCGTGTGATAGAGAGTCGATAAAGAGTCGACTTTAAAATATTTATTTGGTGTATTGCAAACATGACCAAATTAAATAGTACATGTATTAGTGCATTATATCGTCAAAGTTGGTTTAAAATAATAAGTGGCGATTTAGAACTTGTTCCTAACTTACCACGATTACCCAGGTTCTATTCTAAACATTTTACATGCTGAATGCTAAAGTTAGGAGACTAAAGTTAAGTTAAGGCTGATCGTGAAAAAATGAATAGCCGTAAACAGGGCTCTGCGATCAAGCTGATACGTTACATACTTACAAACGTCTTCAATAGAAATACATACCGGTATACTTATTACTTACATAAAACGATGGCTTTCGCGGTGAAAAGAAGCTGAAGAAAGAAGAAACACGTTGGCTGTGAGTAGGTCAGTAGATCTCGCACTCAGATGCTCAAAATGGCTCCTTCGTCCAGTCTGTTCGGTCTGTTCGTAGGTTCGTAGTTGACGCGCGCTTCATTGCACATGCGCCAACTTCGTGGTCGTTACAATGCGCATGCTCCAACCTTTAACCCAACTGGTATGCTTGTTAACTTACATTTACAAATCGAATTAACAAATAATACTAGGTTAGTCCAACGATTGTTGAACCATCTTCTTTTCACTGGTCAAGCCAACTTTTTTGCATTTAATTGTCCAGTTAACTAAAAGATGTTCATTAGTTTAACTTTTTGTAAGTTAGATTTTTTACAGTGTATTGATGTAAAGCACACTGGTCAACTGGTGTTGTGTTTAGTAGTGCTATATAAATAAAATTGACATTGACATTGACATTGACATATAAATCGGCTAGAAATGATGGCGGTAATTCATGCACTCAAATACTTCCTGCCAGACCTGAGAGCCCACCATGTGCTTGTCCGCACGGACACATCGGTGGTCTCCTACATCAACCATCAGGGGTCTGAGGTCTCGTTTATTATGCAAACTGGCTCATCAGATCCTCCTATGGGTCCGAGGGAAATTACTGTTACTCAGGGCAGTATACAGTATATTCTAGGGCATCTGAATGTGGGAGCAGATATCCTGTCAAGGCAGGGGCTGAGGCCCGGGGAATGGAGGCTTCTTCTCTTGGAAGAGATCCTCTTATTATTCGTTTTCTCCGTGGCACATTGAGGCTGAGGCCTGCACTGTACTGCCCTGCAAAGGCAAAAGACCTTAACTCGCTAGAGTGTGAAACTGAGAAAAATGACTTTAAAGTTTCTGTTTTGTCCAGACAAAACTATTATAGGTAGGACTCCCAAAATTTGACAACTAGTTGCTATAATGAAGAAATGTTTGTATGCAAAAAATCTTGAGCTCAAAATTGACCTTTGACCCTTGTTTGGCAGTTACTGTACTCTGCCTTTGTACCATGTGCCAAAAATAAGGAGTCGTGCAAAGGCAAAAGGCAGTAACTGACATACAATCAATATTTGCTTGCTGTTCCCCATACTTACATCCATTATAAGAACGCCTAACCAAGGTCTAGTCATCATGGTATGTGTTTTAAATTATATAGAAGACCTTTGGTTGTTCCTATTTAGTGCTATAATGATCATGATAGTCCGGCAACACTAACACAGTTAAACAGTATGACAGATAAGTTACTTTGCGGTACAGTATGTATGAATAGCCTAAATACAATAAATATTTCCACAATAAAGATAATTTAATTATAATTGAATACAAAGGTATATTTATTTAAATGCAATATATAGAGTAATAATTAATTAAACATAATTTATCAATTTGCAACAAGAATATTTCATATTCATTAGACGTCTTTGGCCTTTATTTTGAAAAAGCAATAAACATGAAAAATCATGAAATTGGCAGAAAGCTCAGTTTGTTTTCATATCAAGAGTTCAAAAAATAACACAATAAAATTTTATTTAAAAAAAAGTCAGAAATCTTTTTTATATATATAAACAAAAATATTATGGATTCTCGATTTGTGATGCAGCTGCCAGCTGTAAAGCACATATGCTTGTTTTATGCATTTATTAGAGGTTGAATTCAAATCAAATACTGCCAAACAACTCATACTGAATAGGATTTCTACTTCATAAATTGTATGCAAATTATGAAAATACTTGGTTCAGATCACTCAAAGCATATATGAAAATGGAGGCATCCTTATATGGTCAGTAAGGAAGCTTGGCTGTCCATCTAGTGACAAAGTTTGTTACTGCGCCCAAATAAAATCTTACTGAAAGCTCATTTTTTTTAGATATCAACCTAAAATTTGGAACACAATTTGTCCATAGGTCTATTACAAAGCATTATTGAATTACAACCATTTAAGTTTGGATAGTGATTTTCATGTCTATGCGAAAAAAGGGAGGGGAGGGGAGAAGGGGAGGGGTGTGGTGACAGTTAAAGGGTTATAGGCCACCAAACTGCTCAAGATGCACAGTCAACGAACTCGACTTAGATTACTGCTTTTTAATTCTGAGATAATATAGACAAGAGTCAACCGAAAAAAAGCTGGAATTACTTTTACCATTTAGGTTAGCCTACTTTGTACGGACTTTAGTGATAACTAGCTTAGTGCTATATGGATTTGTGTAAGATCTGATATGGAACACCTGCAAGAAGGAATATGGCTCAAACACGTATGAATTGTTGTGGATACAGCAAATGACGTGCATTGCTATATGGATTATGGATTTTCCATGGATTATATCGGATTGCATGGAAAGGTAGGATGCCTGTGTATTTAATAATTAGTTTTTGGCGTCTCTGAACGTTAGCGCTAATTTACGTGACACAGATTAAATTTAGCTAGCTCCGGGCTGTCACTGACATTGACAGATCTGAACCAATCGCCCTGAACGAAAAACAACATTTATGACAACCTATTAGCTTGCATCTAAGTATGGTTAGTTCACCTTGCTTTGTTTCTGATTGCATACTTAGCAGTTTGTCTGGCCAGCAAAGTTGGTGGTATGTTGTTTTAGCAAACTGAATTAAGCAGAATGCAATCGAAAATGTATCATGTTTATAATAAAATTTTTGGTATGTTCTTAACAAAGATGTGTCGTGTGTATGTTACGTGGGTTGAGAGCGGCAAAATTTGACAGTATGACAAAGCCAGAGTACAGTAACATCACAGCGGCACCGTAACATCTCTCTTGATGCCAGGCTAAACAAAGCCAGAACACCTTAACTCAACTTCAGCGTACTGGAACAAAGGCAAAGAGCCGTAACAGCTGTTACGGCGTTCTGCTTTGGTTTCTCACATGGTTTTGGATGTTACGGTTGTCATAGCCCTTTATTTTCTTGTTAAAACAATC
This sequence comes from Tiaroga cobitis, assembly GCA_030578255.1. NCBI lineage: Eukaryota > Metazoa > Chordata > Actinopteri > Cypriniformes > Leuciscidae > Tiaroga > Tiaroga cobitis. The sequence goes on along the minus strand of CM060608.1, from coordinate 41,332,729 downwards.
AAATTGACTCACGATATTTATTCACATGATAAAGGAGGTCTCAAATACCACAAAAATGACACTAACTCATTTTTGACCAAACATGATGTTACGCGTTTTGCCTTTGTAGGGCAGTGTACTCTAGAGCACCGGCTTGGGATCTGGCCATTGTACTTGAGGGTCTGGCCTTGGCTCCCTTCGAGCCTATTGAAGAGGTTTCAGAGAAGTTCCTTACACTAAAAACTTTATTTCTACTGGCTATTTCTTCTATCAAGAGAATTGGAGATTTGCAAGCCCTGCCCGTGGCTCGTTCATGTCTGGAATTTGCACCTAGTATGGTGAAGGCATTTCTACACCCTAGGCCGGGGTACATTCCTAAGGTCCCTACTAATGTTGTGGGCCCAATTGTGCTGCTGGCTTTTTGCCCTCCACCTTTTAATACCCCAGATCAGGAAAGACTCAATCTGTTATGTCCCGTTAGGGCTTTGGATGCCTACGTTCACAGAGCTGCCCTGTGGCGTAGATCAGAGCAGTTATTTGTCTGCTTCGGTTCAACTAAGAAAGGTTGCCCTGCATCGAAACAGATTATGAGCAAGTGTGTAGTTGAGGCTATCTCACTTGCTTATGAAGCGGCCGGACAGCCTTCACCTATGGCTGTTCGGGCCCATTCTTTGAGGAGTATGGCTGCCTCTACGGCTTTAATTTCGGGTGTTTCCCTTCGGGATATTTGTAATGCGGCAGGCTGGTCCTCACCACATACATTTGTCAGATTTTACGACCTAGACCTCTCCACTCCTGGGGCTAGGTTGCTTGCTTCTTAGTGTGCGCAAGGACTACACACAGAACGGGCATTTGTCATTATGGCGTAGTGGGTATGGGGCTCCCACCGCGTCTCAAACGCAGCTCGAGTTCCCTTGAAAGGGAACGTCTCAGGTTACGTATGTAACCCTGGTTCCCTGAGAGGGAACGAGACGCTGCGTTTGCCTGCCATACTTCCTGCATGCCCGGATCGACTTGCTTCAGGCTTTCCAGAAGCTGTCGTGGCCTGTTTTCAGGGGTGCTTTATAGTTTCCAGGTCGATGACGTCACCTATGACGTCTCGTCTTTCCATTGGACTGATTATACAGGTGCTTCACGACGCAATCACGCAGGGCGTTCCCACCGCGTCTCAAACGCAGCGTCTCGTTACCTCTCAGGGAACCAGGGTTACATACGTAACCTGAGACGTTTTTAGGCTAAAGAAAAGGAAGTTTGAGGAGACCTTTCAGGTGAAAGCATATATTAGGGGATATGACACTTAAAATGTCATATTACCTGGTGAATGTTTGATTTGCTTATGCTGTGGTATTTGACTTACAGGCAGAGCCACAACATCGGGTTCAGGAATTATCATCACAGGTACTGTGTAGTTGGTACTCAGAAAAAAAGCTAACTACATTTAAATAAAATTGTATAAAGTTAACACAGACTTAAAGGTAATATTAATTGCTTTGTATTTTATATATTGTTAGGGAGATGTACTGGATCCTGTGTTGGGGGATGCACCACTAGAATCACTAGGATCATCACAAGAGGTACACTGTTTTGTTACATGACTAGCAACAAAGTCATAATAATTGTAAATAGTTGTTGCTTTGTTTTGGTTTTTGTTGTCAATGTGTTTGGTTTATCACAGTTGTATCTCCCTTGTTCTCTGTGTTATTTCACAGAGTCGATTGATTACCAGATTTGAAGATAGCCAGGAAGTGGTGTTTGGATCAATCTAGTGTGCTGCTTGGTTCTGTTCAGTTGCCCAAAGTACTGTGTATGGAGGAACAAGACGTTGCGGAAGCCATTGAGAGATTAGAGAAGGCTGAGTTTCCACAGGACAGAATCGATGCTCTGGAACCCTTTTGCTTCATCTTTACCGAAATTAATGACATGAAAATGTTTCTTGAATATGTAGTTGATGTCATGAAATTAAAGGTAAACTGTCGAACTGCAATAGAGGAAAGTGCATAATGTGCTAATGTGTTTTTTATAAATGGAAGGGGTATAAAGTGGTTTCTTTATATTGTACTAATTGTATATTGTCTATTTGTATGTTGTATTTTTCTATTTTGCTCGGTGTTTAACTGTAAATTGACACCTGTCACGCCTGAGGCTTTCCCCAAAGCGTCATTCGACGCAGTGTCTTGTTCCCTGTTCTCAGGGAACACAGGTTACAATCGTAACCTGTGAAGTTTTTGGATTACAGCTCTTCCTGTCCTGTAGTTGTAATAGAGCACTGCAATTGTTCTTGAGGGGCATTTAATTGAGGCTACATTATAAAACTCTGTCAAAGGTTGTACATTTACAATTATAATTCTGATGAGAAAGGGTGTGTTTTAGCAACCTACTTACAAAAAAATCATATTTGTCAAAGTGCTTTGTAAATGGTCCCTCCTTATGTTTGTTTAAATATTCTAGTGTTAAGTGTCACCCCCCTTTTTTTGAATAGACATGAAAATGCACATTTCGAACTTAAATGGTTGTAATTCAAAAATGCTTTGGAATATAGATGTAAGATTGGTCTTGTTTTAAAGACGACATTTAGCAGATTAAGAAAGTGAAACAGAACAAAAGTTATAGAAGTTTGAGTTTAATGGAAATGAACAATGTAAAAAAATAATTATTCATATTTTATATAAAATATATATTTTCAAAACCTGGGCTACTCTAAAACTGCAGAAACATCAAAGGCAAAAATCGGAACAAGTTGTGTTTAAAATTGTAGGTTGATATCTCACAAAATGAGCTTTCAGTAAGATTTTGTTTGGGCGCAGCACCAAACTTTTTCACTAGGTCACAACCAGACTCCATTTCTACCCATATAAGGGCACCTCCATTTCCATATGTGTTTTGAGTGATCTGAAAAATTATTTCCACAATTTTCATACAATTTATGAAGTAGAGATCCTATTCAGAAGTAGTATGGGAAGTTTGGAAGATTTTGATATGAATTCAACCTCTAAGAAACACATACAAAGAACAAGCATGTGCGTTATATGGCTGGGCAGACGGGACGTGAACAGTCTCGGGCTCGGCGTGGCTGACGTGGAGCGCGGGATCGGCGTGGCTGACGTGGAGCGCGGGCTCTGGACTGGACGGGACCAGCGGTGAAGGCTCTGTGCTGGACGGGACCAGCGGTGAAGGCTCTGTGCTGGGCGGGAGCGATGAAGGCTCTAGGCTGGACGGGACGAAGGCTATGTCTCCCAGTCTATAAGCCAGTCCTCCTCTTTAAGCTCCACCAAAACTCCCACTGATATGGCGGGCATGACACGATGCATAGGCTCAGGCATGACGGTTTCAGCGGGGCGAGAATCTAGCAGAATGGTCTCGGCGGGACGAGACTCAGGACCGGGGATGAGGACAGGAGGCGTGGTGATGGCTGGAGATGGTGGTTGAGTGGCGATGTCATCAGCCTCACCAACTGTGAAGGTTGAGCCTCTCAACCACTGTACATGATCCAGGTACCGGACAAACAAGCCTGGGGTTGCCGCCGCTGGAGCTTGCTGGTACAATAATTCATCCAGTCCGCACCAGAATACGGTCTTCTTAGGGCTTCATCTGTCCAGCTTACCCCAAGATAAAGCTCCAAGAAGCCGGCGAAATATTAATCGATTGGGAGGCCATCCTGAAAACAATGGACCAGACGATCGGCTGGGGTTAGAAGGAAGCGAGTAACTACCATGCTTCTTGTTTGGTCGGTTCTTCTGTCACGGTGTGGTGTGGATTGAAGAAGTCCAAAGGCTCCAATACAAAAGACTTACTTAAATTACTCACAGACAGGCAGGCAGGCAGGTGTGGAGACACGAGGGATTCTGGGAAGTGTAGTGAAGACGAAGACAGGATGGTGCAGACGATGACTGTGACAACAGCATTAGTTGAGAGATATTTTTTTCTTGTTATGTACTATACCAAGGGTTTAAAGTGGGCCGGAACTGTTTTCCGGCACCTCAGATAAATAAATAAATAAATAGATTTATTAATCTCAACGAATCTCGCTAGTCCCGAGCTGGGCCGACCGACCAACCAACCTCCCTTCCTCCCCGCTGAATGCGAGCGATTACAAATGCGTGAAATGCACTCACAGTGGTTGAGCGCGGTAAACTTAGTTTTAGGTTCGATATTTCACCTGACATTTGTTTTCCCTTGCCACTGTTCTATAGGGTCATACAAAGATATCAATAGCAGGATTAGTTTTAACATTACGTAACCATTGTATATCGACATGAAATATTCGTTCAAAATCACCTGCGTGCATTAATGCTGCATATTTGTACCTGAGAATACTTTGACGCGTTTGCACAGATGATGAGGGAACGTCTGCCAATTCCACCAACTGCGTTAAACGTAGCCTATTATTTGTATTATTTAAAATTACTTTTCAAATTCCAAAGCTTCTAGAAGGTTCCTATTGGCAATACTGACCTGGTAGCCTTGAGTAAATTAACTTGTTTAAGAAAATTATTCATAAAACATATAAATATCAGTTAAGCCTATGTTTAATTTCTTCACTGACAGAGATGGAAATGAAAAGACTATCAGTCAAAGTTCAGCTTTAGGAGGGGAAGAAATAGGCCAGGATAAGGAGACTGAGAGAAAAAGAAAGATATAGATGAGGAGAGAGAAGGTATTGAAAAAAAATCTAATGCCCACTTACTGACATGGTTTAAAGCAATTTATTATCCATTTTTGGGCCTTCAAAAGTCTTAAATTGCACATTTGTAGGTCAGAGAAATCTAAATTTTCTCGGGAGAGCATGCACCCAAACCCCCCTAAATACCTCACATTTTAATGCACATGTCTGTGGGTGGGGCTGTGGATGATAATTATACCAAAAAGTATTGCTATACCACGATACTCAATATGTTGTCCCACGGTGAGCCATTTTTCCCTGTTGCACCTACACAAAATTTGAGGGTTCCCCCACCTGCCAAATCCCACTTTAACCACTGACTATACCTGATAGGCTTAATCAATATGGAATCAAATTGTGTCAATATTTTTTTTTTTTACTTTAAGCAAATGTCTTTTTACACAAATGAAACAAATTACTTAGTAAACATGTCACCTTTTTCACCACTTGTGAGTTTGCAGGTCTGTTTAATAGTTCAAAGAGTACAATAAATGTTCAAATTTCGATTTTTTAAGAATTGTTGAAAGGTGTCTTTTTAATAAATGCAACACGTTCCCAAAGTCATGTGAAATAATCGTGTTACATAATCGTGTTTTCAATACTGACCAAAAAAATCGTGTTTATGATTTTTTCCATAATGAGCAGCCCTAGAATACACAATATAATATTTAGAGGCATGACATCCAAAAATACGTTAAAATTACTGCAATAATTAAACATGTTATAATTAAAATAGTGACTGCATTTAAATCCATTTCTTCTGAATTCACCATAGGTACACCTGGGACTGTGGATTGATTTGAGATCTGATGTAGTGTATGTAGTGCTTCTTCCTGTTTTTGATACATCTATTACAATATTTCTTAAGCATTTCAATGTTCTGTAAGACAAAGCTGTTGTTTATTTTATACCAACAATATTGTCTAAGCAATTCAGTGTCCATCGCAATCACTCATTCTGTATTTTTTTCCTCCCATCGTGAGACTTGTCTCATCTGTTGGATACTGAAGCAGATGGAGTCTAGTGATGTATAGTTCTGTGTGCACTGCTTTGCTCTGCAGAGGGGAGCACCATTAGTGCCCCCTGCCTCTCCCATCCGTCATTGTGGACAGGATGGTTTGATTGACAGCTACACCTTTTTACTCTAGTGCTGCAGAGAGTGAGGCTGTATTAAGACATCTATCCTGAAGCAATCAAATTTCAGGACATGCAGAGCCAGGATTTAATGCACCACCAGAAGGGGGTAAGATCCTCTCTTCAGAAGAGCAGAGACCTATTTCAAATAGATGCCTTTTATTTCACTCACTTTGAAATTGTGTGAAATCGACATATCTCAGAAAGGACTGCAATTTTTCCAGAATAAATTTTTCCAGTGTCCACACACATGAGCATAATAGGACCCCACAAGGTAATTTTTGCTAAACGTTCTCTTAGCTGGAAGGATGGACAGCGAAAAACACGGGGTGTGTGCCAGAAATAGTCAGACTCCATTTTAAACTTTTCTCTGGCATTGATGAGGTGGAAGCCAGACAATTCCCGAAGTCATGATAGCTAAACCGCAATTTTAGACCTAAGATCTGTGATTGTCTATCCTGGTAGCAAGTCTCTATCTGAACAACTAAAGATCTCAGAGGGCTTGACTGTTTCATGAGTCACATTTCACCTGTTGAGCTTCGATGATGATTAATTCCCACCATACAAAGTACTGTACAATGCACATTGCAGATATATATATATATATATATACTCACCTAAAGGATTATTAGGAACACTTGTTCAATTTCTCATTAATGCAATTATCTAATCAACCAATCACATGGCAGTTGCTTCAATGCATTTAGGGGTATGGTCCTGGTCAAGACAATCTCCTGAACTGAATGTCAGAATGGGAAAAAATGTGATTTAAGCAATTTTGAGCTTGGCATGGTTGTTGGTGCCAGATGGGCCGGTCTGAGTATTTCACAATCTGCTCAGTTACTGGGATTTTCACGCACAACCATTTCTAGGGTTTACAAAGAATGGTGTGAAAAGGGAAAAACATCCAGTATGGGGCAGTCCTGTGGGCGAAAATGCCTTGTTGATGCTAGAGGTCAGAGGAGAATGGGCCGACTGATTCAAGCTGGTAGAAGAGCAACTTTGACTGAAATAACCACTCGTTACAACCGAGGTATGCAGCAAAGCATTTGTGAAGCCACAAGACGCACAACCTTGAGGCGGATGGGCTACAACAGCAGAAGACCCCACCGGGTACCACTCATCTCCACTACAAATAGGAAAAGGAGGCTACAATTTGCAAGAGCTCACCAAAATTGGACAGTTGAAGACTGGAAAAATGTTACCTGGTCTGATGAGTCTCGATTTCTGTTGAGACATTCAGATGGTAGAGTCAGAATTTGGCATAAACAGAATGAGAACATGGATCCATCATGCCTTGTTACCACTGTGCAGGCTGGTGGTGGCAATGTAATGGTGTTGGGGATGTTTTCTTGGCACACTTTAGACCCCTTAGTGCCAATTGGGCATCGTTTAAATGCGACGGCCTACCTGAGCATTGTTTCTGACCATGTCCATCCCTTTATGGCCACCATGTACCCATCCTCTGATGGCTACTTCCAGCAGGATAATGCACCATGTCACAAAGCTCGAATCATTTCAAATTGGTTTCTTGAACATGACAATGAGTTCACTGTACTAAAATGGCCCCCACAGTCACCAGATCTCAACCCAATAGAGCATCTTTGGGATGTGGTGGAACGGGAGCTTCATGCCCTGGATGTGCATCCCACAAATCTCCATCAACTGCAAGATGCTACCCTATCAATATGGGCCAACATTTCTAAAGAATGCTTTCAGCACCTTGTTGAATCTAGGGGTGTAAATCGGACAGATCATCACGATACGATTCGATATCGATTCTCTCAGCCAGCGATACGATATTTGCAGATCCTTAAAACATTTTTTTGATACAATTCGATTCGATTCATTGCTATATCGATTAATTAATCGATATTTAGATATTATGCGCCACTTTACACAAACAGTTTCATTTCTATTAACTCACAAATGCAACCAAAAGATATATAACATGAATGTTTAATTAAACACTTTGAAAATTGCACCCTCTTTCCCAATTGGGACATTTACAACAACACAACAAAAATAAAAATAAATAATGGAGGGGAGATTGATAAAAATCAATCAAGCTTATAATGGTCAATAAAGTCAATAAAGCCTTCCAGTCTTTTGTGCCAACATGTGCAATAGTACCTGAGGTGCAAATAGTGCAAATAACTGAGGTTCTCTAGTTAAATAAATAAATGAAATAAAACAAACTGATATAAAAAATACAAAAATAAAACTTAAACTTATCTGACATTTGATCTTTCACACAACATAAGATCTATGAATCAAACAAGTGCTACAGTGCAGTGGTCTCTTTTGAGAGGTTTTTCTTTAAAAAAATCAACTGATCAACGTGTTCAGGAGAGAGGACACTGCGTTCTGAATTGACAATGTCACCTGCCGTGCTAAACACGCGCTCAGACGGTACACTGGTAACAGGAATGCACATGTATGTTTTGGCAAGGTTTGCCAGGAGGGGAAACTCAGTTTGATGACTTTTCCACCATTCCAACACCTTACCCCCCAAGTTCAAAGATGCAGTGTCTCTGTACTTAACAACTTCAGCATGGGCCAGCTCTTTAGGGGTCTTGACAGTCTGGCTAGGGTCAGCAGTGCAGAATGTGTCACCAAACAGATCTTCAAAGGGTTTTGACTTCTTGAAAGGAGGAACATGTTCAAAAATTACAACAAAATAACGCATGGCTTAGTTATGTCAGAGGAAATAAAACATGTGCCTCTTACAGCTGTTAATTGATAAATAAAAGCACATCACATTTTCAGGCTGTTAACAGCAAATAATAGACAAATATTTAAGTACAGTGTGTGTAGTGTACATACACACCGTCTTCAGTGGTTTCAGCCTGGAACACTGGCATCATTTCAGGGTCGCCATCATCATCATCATCATCAGAAGTTTTGTCAGCAGATGAGTGAGCCGTTGCATTTTCAACCTGTGACACTGTGTTATTCTGTAGATTATAACACAGACACACACAGCAAATGAAGAGGTAGTGCATTTTAATGAATTTATAAAATATATAAAATTTATAAAACATTGCTGAAACTAAAACATATATTCTTACTTTCTGGATCATCAATTCTGCAGCCTCACGGACAAGAAACTGGAAGGTTGCATCTCTTTCCTCTTCACTTAAAAAAGGCAGCTTTTTGAATCTGGGATCTAATGCAGATGCTCTATAAAGAACTGGTCTCACATCCATATATCGATGTTCTAGATCCTTTGCCATTATCTGCTTCATCTCTGTAATCACACTGGAGTCTTCAGCCGTGACAGTGAAATGTTTCAACAATTTAGCTTGAAGAGGTGCAATAACAGATACAGTTGGCTGCTCTTCCTCACACATTATGGTGGTGGCAGTTTTCACTGGTGAGAGTAGCTTAACCATATCTTCAGCTACAGTGATGTTAATTTCTTTGAGGGTATGCTGCAGGTCATTGGAGAGTTTCCTTAGTTTTTTGTCCAGCAGTGAAGCACACACTGCAGCTTGTTGCTCCAAAAAACGTTCCAGCATATCAAAGGAGCTGTTCCAGCGAGTGATCACATCTTGTTTAAGCTTGTGTTCCGGAATTCCGAGCAACCTCTGCTTCTCTTTTAAAACTGTGGTACCAATCGTGCTGCGGTGAAAAAATGACACGATTCGTCTCACTCTTCCCAAAAGACATGTTGCACCAGCACATTTCAGGCCTTTCTGTGTTGCCAAGGTAATGGTATGCGCAAAGCATTTAATGTGAGGTGACAGATTTGCCTCTGCTCCAGCTATTGCCATAATACTGCCATTATCGGTGACCAGTGCAGGATTTTTGTCAAGTATATTCCACTCTTCACAAGCTTCTCTCAAGACTTTACCAAGACTTTACCAAGATTTACCCCGGTGTGCGAGTCATTCAAAACACGTGTCTGCAGAACATAATTCTTCATTTGCCAGTCAGTGTCAATATAATGACAGGTCAAAGTTACATAACCTTCGGTTGTACAGGATGTCCATCCATCTGTAGTGATTGCGACTCGTTCTGCATCAGTTAGTGTATGCTGTATTTTCTCTTTCACTTGTCTGTACAGCTTCGGAATGCAACTTTCACTGAAGTGCTGTCTTGATGGAATGCTTTATTTCGGTTCCAGAGTATGTAGTAGGTGACGAAAGCCTTCGTTTTCAGCTACATTGTAGGGCCTCATATCCTTACATATAAAAAAAGCGATCGCGGACGTAATGCTAGTTGCTCTTTTGGAGTTGTGGGCTAATGTCGGGGCGAAGAAGTTCTTCATGCATGGGGGTGAGAGAGGCTGTTTTTCTTCAGCCAAATTAACGTTACTCTCCTCGATTCCGTGTTTTCTTTTCAGATGCACTGAACACTTTGTGGTGTTTCCCGAATATTTTAGCTTACACTGGCAATGTGTACACATAACATGGGTTTTATTTACCTGACCATCTTTTTTGGAAAATACAAAATGTTTCCAAACCCACGATTTGCGCCCGACAACAGCGTCAAAATGTTCAGCGTCTGTCTTTTCCATGGTCTTTTCGCTGCTACCGCCGCTTTGTTGCTCCATCTCATTCGCAATCCGACACACAAGTGACAGGCAGGTGAGAAAAACCAAACGCGCGCTTTGGCGGAAAGGCGGAAATGCGGAAACGGATGTTACGTGAGGACGTGGTGGAGACTGTCAAAATAAAAGTATCTCATATCGATATTTTGTGTCTGACATCGATGCATCGTATCGTTAGACTTTTGATCGATACATCGATCCATATCGATGTATCGTTACACCCCTAGTTGAATCAATGCCACGTAGAATTAAGGCAGTTCTGAAGGTGAAAGGGGGTCAAACACAGTATTAGTATGGTGTTCCTAATAATCCTTTAGGTGAGTGTGTATATATATATATATATATATATATATATATATATATATATATATATATATATATATATATATATATATATATAGATAGATATAGATGTGTGTGTGTGTATTAAAATTTTGATTAATTTGAATTTTCACAAAATAAATATTAAAATGGCTTGCTTATCATCATTGTTTTAATCCTAATAATTTGTTAGTATCATAGATTTTCTTATTTTAGGATTAGAAATCTGGGTCTGAGACCAAGGTAAAGCAATAAAATCTATGCACAAAAGAATATAGAGGTGAATGGATGGCACATGCTCTCTTATTATAAGTTATTCTTCTTATTCAATATATTTTTCAAAATACAGTTATTGTTTGCAAAACATTATTTAATCTTTAGTCTTTGTATTCAACACTTGGAGGCCTTCGCCTGTGTGCTCATTCAGGCGGTTCCCCGACTCCACTTGCCATTTTCTTGCTCAGAATAAAATGCAGTACTACACTAACCACAGTTGCATAATGCAATCTTTACAATTACCTAGCCAGGCATAAGCAGAGATGCCATAATGGGATGATAGCCCCATCCCTTGGCAGTGGCGTTAATAGAATTGTATACATGAAGTGGCCAGGGGGTGGCAAAGGCTACTTCAAAGGGTCCATTATAGATCATGAATGAAAATTTGTGTGCATCAAAAAACATGAATAAAACATATGATTGCTGATTAGAGGTTTAACCCTCTGAGGTCTAAGGGTTTTTGGGGTCCTTGAGGTGTTCTGACATGCTCTGACATTTGTGCTTTTTTCAGTTATTTATAAACATGTTAATGGCAAAGGTGTAAATTCACTCAATATAGCACAAACTGGGCTACCGTAATTTCTGAGCAACAATTATGAAACATGTTTGTATTTTTGAGAGAATATTGCTTATGCATGGTTATTGAAAAAACTAAAACTTAAAGTGTCTGAAATAAGGCCACAAAACACATACTAAATATGTGTCCACAAGACTTTTGACTAATGAGTGTTGTTGCCTAGAATTTTTGCTTCAAAATGATCTGAAAATCATCCTGCCTAATCATTTACACAAAAACATACACTGATTTAAATTTTATTAGACACCTTTTGTTTGGAAAGGCAATATGCGTGGAAGACAAGAAGACAAAAAATATAATCTATTATTATGAAAATACCTGACATGGCTCGAAGAACACAGGTAAATCAAATATCATTGCAATCATGTTTATTGTCTTCAAAACATCTTTATCTGCAGTTACAGCGATCTCTGTTAGCTTTGCAAAGTCAGGGACTTCCTGGAATGTCACATGGTTCTGGCTCTTCTTCATGTGTTCCATATATGGACTATTACTGTGCATAGAGCGCCCTCGGGCTGCCAGTATGGATTGAAAACGAATCGGTTACCTAACGTAACCTCGGTTCTCTCTAGAAGAGGGAACGAGTATTGCGTAAGCTAGCTTACGCTGCGGGAAAGATTCATCTTTGCTGAGAGTTTGAAGCCCAAAAATTATTTCATAATTTGTATCCATTGACAACGCAGTTCCTCTGCGGCAGACCTAGAGCAGGCTAGCTAGCAGCTCATTGGTTCGCTCAGAGAGAACTGCTTAAGCCTATGGGAGAGCGGGGCTGAACCCGCTGCCAATGAGAAGCGCCCGCGCGCTCATTGCATCATGGCCCGCCAGAATGGGCGTGGCTATGGTGTATATAACAGTCTCTCCCAGGCTTATATGTTGATTTATTTCAGCGTGAAGCGAAACGCTAGTAGCGCATGCACGGCCGGGAACGCAATACTCGTTCCCTCTTCTAGAGAGAACCGAGGTTACGTTAGGTAACCGATTCGTTCTCTTACGAGAGGTTCTCTCGTATTGCGTAAGCTAGCTTACGCTGCGGGAACACCTGGTCAACGCCGTGCGCGCTATGAATCCACTCATGAATCCCAGGGTGATACCGGGGGATTTTTAACGTGGAGTGAATGTAATATGATGCCGGCAGAGCGGGCACATGAAGTGTATACATAAGCATCTAAGGAGAGCACAAGGGGCGAACCGGTTGTGTGAGGGACTCCCAGTAATGCAGCTTCTTAGGGAGCTGGTCTTTAGACAGCTAGTAATTTTGCCTGCAAGGCGGGAACTTCCAAGTTGTAAAATCTGACAAAAGTGGACGGGGAGGCCCATCCCGCGGCCACACAAATGTCATGAATGGAAATTCCACAGGACCATGCCCACGATGAGGCCATGCCTCTAGTGGAGTGCGCCCTGATGCCCAGAGGGCAGGGCAGGCATTTAGATGCGTAAGCAGAGGCGATAGCGTCCACTATCCATCTAGACAGTGTCTGTTTAGAGGCGGCCAGACCTTTGGTGCGCCCCCCAAACGACACGAAAAGCTGCTCAGCGCGTCTGAACGCGGCAGCGCGCGTAGTGTACAATCTCAGAGCCCGCACCGGGCAGAGGAGATTGGCGTCGCGCTCACTATCGGATGAAGGCAGAGCCGATAGGGAAATAATCTGAGCCCTGAACGGGGTACCAATCGCCTTCGGGACATAGCCATGCCTAGGTTTGAGAATGACAACAGAATCATTCGGTCCAAACTCAAGACACGCGGCGCTGGATGAGAGCGCGTGAAGATCCCCCACGCGTTTTACTGAGGACAGAGCCGTCAGAAAAACGGTTTTGAGCGAGAGGTATTTTAGGTCCACAGACTCGAGCGGTTCGAACGGGTGTGCTTTCATAGCTTCGAGGACTATAGAAAGATCCCAGATAGGAACCGAAGGGGGCCGCGGAGGGTTCATCCTCTTAGCTCCCCTGAGGAAGCGGATGACTAACTCGTCTTTGCCCAGGGACTGAGCGCGTCGGGGTTCAGAGAACGCGGCGACGGCTGCCACGTAAACCTTGAGAGTGGAGGGGGACCTGCCCTTGTCCAGCATCTCTTGAAGGAAAACAAGCAAAGACGGCACCTCGCATGACCGTGGGTCCAGATGTTTGTCGGTGCACCATTTTGAGAACACAGACCATTTAGACGCATAGAGCCTTCTCGTGGAGGATGCTCTAGCCTGTATGATAGTGTTTCTTACTCCCTCTGGCAAATCGACGAATAGTCGTAGATCACCCATGCATGTAGCGCCCAGCGCCGTGGATGGGGGTGCCAGATCGTGCCGCGAGCTTGAGAGAGGAGATCTGCTCTGACTGGGATGGGCCACGGGCCTGTCTGTGACAGCTGCGTGAGCTCCGGAACCCAATTCTGACTCTCCCAACGCGGGGCTATGAGGAGCACCGAGTGGCGTGTGTCCCTGATCCTCTGAATTACCTGCGGTAACAGAGCGATCGGAGGGAATGCATAGAGCGGGCGGCGAGGCCATTCCTGGGCTAGCGCGTCCTCGCTCCTTGAAAAAAATATTGGGCAGTGAGCGTTCTCTTCTGACGCGAAGAGGTCCACTTCTGCTCTGCCGAATAGCCGCCACAGTATTTGGACCGTTTGTGTGTTCAGGGACCATTCTCCTGTGGAGATGAGGTTCCTGGACAGTATGTCTGGACCGTCGTTCAGATGGCCCGGCACATGCGTCGCTCTGAGCGAGAGCAGGCTGCTCTGAGACCAAACTAAAATGCGGTGTGTCAGTAGAAAGAGATTCCTGGATCTGACACCGCCCTGACGGTTGAGATAGGAGACCACAGCCAAGTTGTCCGAACGGATCAGGACGTGGTGTCCCCGAATGAGCGGGAGGAAGCGCGAGAGCGCGTTCTCGACCGCAAGCATTTCCAGACAGTTTATGTGTAAGGGGCTTTCCTGAGTCGACCAATGGCCGAAGGCCGGTGAGCCCTCGCAGACTGCACCCCAACCCATGTTGGATGCATCTGTCGAGATGACTTTTCGGCGGGAAAAGGTCCCCATCGTGACGCCCTGCCGAAACCATTCTGCTACTGTCCATGGCTGCAGCGCCGTGAGACATGTCTGCGTAACCCTGATCAGCTGGCGGCCCGTGTTCCACGCGCGGTGGGGTACACGGCTGTTTAACCAAAGCTGAAGCGGGCGCATGTGCAGAAGGCCCAGCTGAAGCACAGCGGAGGCTGAGGCCATGTAACCCAGCATCCTCTGAAAAGTTTTCAGAGGTGTGCGGGTGCCCATCTGAAACAAGGCGGCTAGTCACTGAACACTGCGCGCGCGCTGTGTGGACAGGCGAGCCGTCATCGTGACCGAGTTCAAATCTATTCCTAGAAAGGAAATCGATTGACTGGGTTGAAGGGAGCTCTTGGTCCAGTTGACAGAGAGGCCCAGCGTTTTCAGATGGTCGAGGAGAACTGCGCGGTGCGACAGAAGCTCCGTCTGTGATTGGGCCAAAATCAGCCAGTCGTCCAGATAATTCAATATGCGCAGCCCCTGGCTCCGCAGGGGGGCGAGCGCCGTATCCATGCACTTCGTGAATGTACGGGGCGCCAGGGATAAGCCGAACGGGACAACGGCGTATTGATAAACATGACCCTCGAAGGCGAAACGTAAGAATGGCCTGTGACGGGGATTTATCTGGATCTGAAAATAGGCGTCTTTCAGGTCTAGAGAGATGAACCAGTCCCCCTGGCGCACTTGCGCGAGGAGTTTCCTGGTAGTGAGCATCTTGAACGGTCTCTTCATGAGCACTTTGTTCAAAAACCTGAGATCTAAAATCGGTCTGAGGCCGCCGTCTTTCTTGGGAACCAGAAAATAACGGCCGTAAAACCCCGACTCGGTCATAGATGGCGGGACTCTCTCTATGGCGCCCTTTTGCAACAGCGTCGCAATTTCTGAGCGGAGCGTGCCGGCGGCCAGCGGGCTGACAGTAGATTCGAGCGGAGCGCGCGCACGAGGTGGGCGGCGGCGAAACTGTAGCAGATAGCCGTTCTTTATAATGCTTAGCACCCACGGGGAAATGCCTGGAATGGCTTACCACGCTTTGGAGCATGCGGCTAGTGGCCGAATGGCTATATCGCCCTGATTGCTGTACATAGCGGGCTGGACACAGTGTGTGGGCGCGCTTTGAATGTGTGTGGCAACGGGACTTGCACTCAGAGAGGAGTCTATGGGCCGTGAAACAGAGCGAGCAGAGAGGGGACACGCGCATGAACTCGTGGGCGTGTTTATGTTCTCTGATATTAGAGCGGGCTATGCCCGTTTCATGTGCCCGTGTGATGGGGCTCTGAGAGAGACACGGGATATGTTATGCTTGTGTGTATGGGTGAACACATGATTGTGGGCACATTTTCTACACAACCGGCATATTTTCTCTTTTTGAGATTTCTCTGGGTAGCCGTAAAAACGGCTTTTTGACGCTCGCAAGCGGGCAGGGACACCGGCTTGTTTGTGGCGGTAAACACTACAGCAGTCGGCGGGAGAGCGCCGTCGTTTTCTTAACTTTGCTAGGCAGACTTCTGATGATCAGGCTTGAGCGTGATCTTGGGTCGCGGGCCCCGTGGGGGCGGCGGTCTGTGGCGGCTGTCAGAGCGAGAGCGAGGGCGGCCGCCCTGTCTGCGCTGGGCTGTTTGAGTCTGCGGAGGAGGGCGCTGCGGTGGAGCTCTGGCAGGAGGCTCGCGAGAGCGGCCTGCGGAAGAGCTAGCGCGGCGGGGCAGAAACAAATTCATGGCCTGAGTGGCTTTCTGGACCTCGGAAAAGCGATCGACGATTCCCGTGACAGCAGATCCAAAAAGGCCCGTCGGGGAGAGGGGCGCGTTAAGAAACGCGGCGCGCTCAGAATCTCCCATGTCGGCGAGCATGAGCCATAAGTGTCTCTCGGATACACAAAGGCTGGCCATGCATCTCCCCAGAGCTTGTGCGGCGGCTTTAGTGGGGCGAAGGGCGAGATCCGTAGCACTTCTCAGATCCGTGACAGCGGAGGAGGGGTTTCTACCGCTCTCGGCCCACTCACGGAGAATATCGCTCTGTAACACTTGGAGGACAGACATAGAATGTAGCGCTGCGGCGGCCTGACCGGCGGCGGCATAAGCGCGAGCATGAAAGCTCGAGGTCGCTCTGCAAGCTTTTGAAGGAAGCGTGTGGGAAGAGCGCCATCTAGCAGAGGGCGGGCAGAGGTGAAGTCCTCAACGGGCGGCATGGCTGAATAACCTTTTTCGGTGGCTCCGTCCACTGAGCGCAGCGAGGCGGATATATCGGAGCGGTTTCTAGCCGAGAGCGGGGCATTCCAGGACTTCGTCAGCTCTGTGTGAAGTTCAGGCAGGAATGTGGCGGCCCGGTTGCACGCGGGGGTCGAGCGCCGATGAAAAAAGCTGCCGTCCATACGGTTCGGGGCCTGCTCGGGTGGAGGAGACCACTCGAGACCGAGGCGTTCGACGGCGAGCGCATTAGTTCCTCCTCTATTCCGGCGCGGATCCCCGCCGACTCTCTCGTGGATCCGAGAGATGACCATTCCTCACTGTCTGACGCGAGCAGTGAACAGGAATCCTTCTCCTCCGCGGCGTCATCGGAAGCGACAGAGCGGCCACTCGGCGGCAACTGTATGTCCGGCTGGGGCGGGGAGGGAGAGCGGGAAGCGGCGGCGGCGGCCCGCATGGTTCCGCAGGGGGCTCCGGCGGCCTCTGGGCGCGGCGTTTCTTTTTACGCGGCGAAGAGAGAGGCGGCGCGGGAGCGGATTGTGCCGCCAGAAGTCGTGCCCGCAGGGACGACAACGGCAGGCTCTCACAGAAGTCGCATCCTCCATCCACGAGGGCGAGTTCTGCGTGCTCGAGTCCCAGGCAGAGAGCGCAAATGACATGGCGGTCTCCGTCCTCGAGAGGAGCGCGGCAAGAGCCGCAGGAAAAACGAGACATCTTTACAAAGACGCTCGGCTCTTTTAGATATAGAGAAAAAAGGATACAGTCGTCGGATGGCGCTAGCTTGCAGGGCGGCTGAAGGTGGCGAAGACGGCCGGCTTCTTCTGGGTCCGGGAGCTCGCTAGAGTGATGCCTTCTCGACGGCGACGGCTTTTCTCAGGACAGCAGAAGCGTGTAGCTCGCTGAAGATGAAATGAATCAACATATAAGCCTGGGAGAGACTGTTATATACACCATAGCCACGCCCATTCTGGCGGGCCATGATGCAATGAGCGCGCGGGCGCTTCTCATTGGCAGCGGGTTCAGCCCCGCTCTCCCATAGGCTTAAGCAGTTCTCTCTGAGCGAACCAATGAGCTGCTAGCTAGCCTGCTTTAGGTCTGCCGCAGAGGAACTGCGTTGTCAATGGATACAAATTATGAAATAATTTTTTGGCTTCAAAGATGAATCTTTCCCGCAGCGTAAGCTAGCTTACGCAATACGAGAGAACCTCTTGTAAGAGAACACATTACATCAGAGTATCCAGCGCTCATGATTACAGCATTTGGGTATAAATTCAATAAATATTATTCCTGTCTATAGATATCTGATGTAAACCTATGAGAATATATCAATATTTCTCCAAATCTGCACGTTTGAGCTAAAAGCCCTGAGGGACGTTGTTTTGTCAAGCTCTGTCATGACGATCGCACAGGAGTTTTTTTCTGAATGGAAGCGGCTGACGCTCATAATTCATATTAAAGGTAACGACTCATTTTTTAATTACATAACTCCTGACACAAATTAAGACATAACTGCCACTATACGTTTCTCAGAATACAATAGTGGTCAAATAGTGAAACTTGAGTCTTATATCTTTTTAATGATGTATAGTTTGTCAAGGTAATAACATTAAATCTGATAGTAACTTTGAACTATTTAACCCTTTAGGCGCCAGAGGTTTTTTCCATAAAAGTTCGATTTTGACATCTTAATTTCCACAAGGCTATATCTTAAAAGTGAAAAAAGATAGAGACTTTCTGTAAATTAGAGAAATATTAAGGATGACCCAAAGTTTATTTAGGGATTACATTTTTCCATCTAATTTGCATATTATGACGTCATATAGTGGCAGAAATCTTGGATTATAGAAGTTTCATGAAAAGTCACATGTTTAAATGATAAAATGCAGCATATCTTTCCCCCCAAAATGTCCATCACCTTCTGTATGCTATATTGCACAATACTGAATGCTCAGGTATATAGGAAGTAGTAAACAAACTGTGTAAATAATTACTAATAAATGGTAGAACAAACCGTATGCATGTAGTGGTTGGCCTTTTGCTGTAAAGATTTTCCATTTACTACATACAGTAAGCACTCTGATTCCATGTATGGGGCACATATATATTATTCATATGACACACAAACACAAGTAGACAAGACCTGTTTAGTTCAAAAGATCACTCGCGACGGCAAGGCACATATCATGAGTGAGATGATACGAGCAGCGCGAGCGCGGCCAGATCTGCCTCGCGTGCGCGCCGAGTATGCACATTCATTGCGACTCCCCACCCTGCCTTCACGTTGCCCCCTAACTGTACTATGAATACTTCGACCTCGTCTAACATACCCAGTGATAACAGACAAAGTCTCCACCACAATACTGTCGCCGCGATTACGGAGAGGCTGTGATAAAATGGCTCACTCTCACACTAGCTCCGCTTTTGATCGCACTGATTCAATGCGCTCTAACTCGAACATTTTGATACAGAAGCATGACGTTTTTTTGAGTCTGAGATGAAGTATGACATGTCTGCCATCCAGTGGAGGGGAGGTCGAACGAAATTTGACACCCAAATTGGCAAAATCGGCCGTTTTATTCAGTGCCGCATCTTGTCGAGTAAACTCGACCGTGGCGCCTAGAGGGTTAAAAAAAAATGCTTCAGTGCGCCCGCGCTCTGGTGAAGCTTAACAGGTTAAACAGTCTTTTTGCGGTTTTACAGTCCGACACTATTCAATATCACGATTAGAACAAAGCACTTAAGAATAAATGACTTACTACATCAGCTGGATCCGTTGCTCCTCGAAATGAAACTACCAGCACTTCTGGTACATTTTCCAGGGTTAGATAGTATTATTCCTCACAGCGAAAGGATACGCTGTGTACACAGCTGTACAAGATACTTACTAAACAGGATGTGTTATAATCCAGCTGGTGGGCGTTGGCATGTTTGAATGGCTTGTCTAAGATCATTTGCGTTTGAATAGCGCGCGCTCTCCGTGGGCGTGGCACATTAACGGGCAATTAGGTATAATGAGCTGGAAAGAAAAATACTGACATCTCTCTCTTTTCATACAGATTACATAAACTGAGAATATTTGGTTTTTTATATAAATTAATTCATTTAAAAGAAGAGAGTTCAAGCTTCATTATGGAAAAACACTCGTGCCTGTATGACAAGTATTCGCGGAATTAAAGTTAATCTTAGGACGCGTTTCAGAATGGACTTCACTGACAGAGAGAAGGCAGAATGCGCATCATGTTTGTTTTTCTTTATTTGGCGAAAAGCACAACACTTTGTTTTTATTGTGAGTATCCACAAAAAAAATAGACACTTATCAGGATCTAATGATGTACAACACTTAATATGTAAGATCAAAATCAACAGAGTATTTTGAGTTTCTTTTGCACTGATAAGAAAAAAGCGTGACTATCGCGCCGGCGTTAAAGGGACACTATGCAGTTTTTTTAGCTTACCCTAACCCTAACCCCACTCTAACCCTAACCCTAACCCTAACAGCTTCGGAGTTATTGAAATGGTTATATGACTTCTTTCGGGTTGAATAGTGGCCGTTGCAGTTCGATGATTTGGGAAAATAAAAGCCCGGTTTTACGGTATGTAACACGCCACGCTCTGCGTCTCTATGCTCTGCTGAGTGGTATTTACGACAGTAACGTTAAATACAAGTACTCCACAGCGACTCTAGGGGTCGCTGTTTGACAAAAACGGAATTCCTGCATAGTGTCCCTTTAAGTGTGTGGTCCAAAAGGGTTACTTTTCTCTAAGTTTGACACTGACTGCACTGCATGTATTACTAGCACAGATGTTACCAATGTCTGCTAGGCTAAATTTGGAACTCTTATTTCTCTTATCTGATTAACTGTCTGTTAATGGAGCAATCTAATGTTAACTTACACAGTGTCTCAAAATCATAAAATTTTGTATCTTGTAGCTAACGTTAATATTCTCTTAAAATACCATAACAATGTGCTGCACCGCCACACGTCAAAATGCTTATTTTAACAAGAGATCAAATTACCAAATTTTGGTGTTGTACCCAGGTTGGCCAATCAGAAATCTGGGGTGTCCAGTGCCACAATGGACACACCACTGGCTCCACCACTGTCCCAAGGTCAACGGTGATTGTCTGTTGGCTCTTTATTTATTTATTTTTGGACAATTTCAGTGTGGACAAAGATTTAGATAATATATTTATAAACAAGAACAACTGACGAGCTGATTAAGGTACTTTCATGGTGTAGCAGACAGCATAATTTGTGGTCATTTTACTCTATCTCAAAAGTACCAGTACATATGATCACACAATCTTCCTTCCCAAATCTTCTTCAGGGTTTTTTTTCTGTTTTTATATATATTTTTTTTTACAATATGACTTCAACTCAACATTAAAAATTCTAAATCATGAGTTTAGAAAAATTTAAATAATACTCATTGACCTTTCAATATATCAATGAGAAACTTTCGAATGAAAAACATGTCCGTTTGTTAGCTCTTCTCAAAAGACGAGCCACAGCTCTAATTGCCTTTGAACAAGAAGAAAATTTTGAAAGACCATCTATCAGACTCAGATTTTTTGTGCACTCAGTGTTCAAAGTACACAACCTCAAGTTTTACCTCTAGATCTCCAAACTGAAGTTCACTAACTGTGAACCTAGAGGATACAACTCACTGTTTTCAGTTGCAAGACGTTTCAAGCCATAATTTGCACACCCTGAGGATGAGGTTGCACTAAAGAGATGAACTTTTATATGAAACTCACTTGCAGGCTGGCTGAAATTGCCATCCTTACACCATAGGAAGCGCAGAAAGTCTCTATCGGATTCGTTGACATGAAATTGATGGTACATTTTCTCTACATCACACAAGTGCGATGGGGTGTTGACGAAATCGTTCTGTCTCGCCTCATCATTAGTGCCTGTCAGACAAGCCCACATCAAGTGAACTTGTCATCGGAAGATTGTGAGTCCCGAGTATTAATCCGTGTGGCCGTTTGGTGCACTGTTTCAACTGTAAGACTGTGTGTTTGTGGGGTTTGTATGGTACATTTATTGTTGTGTGAATGAAATCATAAGTTGATGCAAGTTGTTTGAGTGTATTGGGTGTTTGTTCACCGTTGGAAGTGGCTATGTGTGTGTGTGCGCGTGAGAAAATAAGTGTTAATGCTTGTGAGTTAGCATGATCTTATGCAGTGTATATGGTTAATATATCATGGTCTCATATGTTGGTGAATGTGTAATGTGATTGCATTTGTTATTTTGTTGCTTTTGTATTTTGTTGGAGATCATGATTTAACTAGTCAACTTTGTATTTTATTTTTCTTTTATGCTTATTGATTTTATTTGTGACAATTTGATGTTTAATTTGTTACTTTTGTTAGACTGGCTAGGAAGAGAGTTCTGACCACTCTAAGTCCAAGCTAATGGGTACCCTTGTTCACTGAGTGATTTGATTATAATTTTCTGTCACCTGAAAGCACGTGTGTGGTGACATGAGTACATTAGTGTACGTTTGAAGTGCGTAGTGAAGTGGAATTTGGGTAGGTTTGTTATTTTTCCCTGCTATCTGACATGTTATCCTTGATTGTCTTATTGGTTTGTTTATTTGCTTTTAGTTTTGTTTTTATTTTGAACCCAGATCCATTCCTCGTGTGCTGAACTGTGTGTGGAACTTTTATTCTATTTATAAATACAGTATTATTGTTATTTTCTTTATATTCACATCTTCTCTGTATCCTTTTGGGAACGAACCTGTGTGTCCTTATTGGACCATTATTTCCCTGGTTGAAATTCCTAGGGTGGTGGCGTAGTCGGTGTTATGAGGGGTCAGGTGTTCAGTCATCTCAGGAAATCCTGATCCACCTCCTTTGTAATTATAATTGAGTCCAAAATAACAAAAACCACCCCTTCGGTGCAACACTTGCAGAGCAATCGAAGACCACATGCAATTTGTCTGCCTTCTTTGGATGGAAAACACTGTGGTGAGGCAAGTACAATATTTCTCCTTCCTTGCTGTCGTTATGTACCTCCTCAGCATCTCCTCTCTGCAAGATCTCACTCATGAATTCATAGTAACGTTTCTTATACAACTCATCCATCGCCATCTTTCTTTTGAGATGGTTGAGTCTAACCATAACACATTGTTTGTTGCTTGGTAAGTTGGGCCTCAAGCGGCATTTGATAATGGTCATGAACATTCCTCCGTATAACTTCCTTTAATTTCTCAAGAAAAAAACGACATCCTGGGAAACCTTTGCGCTCTCTTCTTCAGTGTCTTTAAAATCACTCTCAAGGACACGAATGACATCACCTGGTGTGATGGAAGGAAGCTCCTTAACCACAATGCGGTGACACAATCTACTGACCCAGGTAAATCAGAGTGTGGTGAAGAACAACCTAGTATACTCCATCCTAAGTCTGTCCGAATGGTGTAGGGTTCATTATCTCCTCGTACTATTACTTTTCTGGTAGTCATTGACCTTGGACAATTGTAGCCTATTAAAAGAGCAACATCACAGTCCTGCAATGGAGGTATCTTGTCCACAATGACTGTGAGATGATTCCAGTTGGTAACACTTTACTTGAAGGGGTGTGCTTAAGACTGACATGACATGTCATGAATATGAAGGAGGTTTTATGCATGTTTATGACAACTGTCATTAAGTGTCATTCGCTCAATTATGACATTTTTAATGCAAATATGACATTGTTTGAGATGTCTTTGTTATGACAACTTGACATAAACCAATACATCATAATCAATATAATTACCAGATTTGTATGCTCTCACTTGGAGTCCTGATACTCTCTCACTCTGCAGGATGGTATCTGTTCCAAGCATGGTGGTAAGGTTCAATTTGAATGGAAACATTGTTGCCTGTAGAGCATCACTCACTCCTTTATCAATAAACGTGGTATCACTCTGAGAATCAAAAAGCACATACAACAGTTTCTCACAACTTGGATTTTGTTTTACAGATACCCAGACAGGTTCAATCATTGAAATATACGCATTTCGCTCTTCTCCATTTACTCTCAAGGCCACTGCATTCATTTTACCATCAGGATCACTTTGAGTCTGAACTGCAGAAGATAAAGTCTTTACCATTTTCACAAAGTCGTCATCATGTAAACTAGTTGGATGCTTCCTTTTGCAGGTATTACAAGTGAGACGATAATGACACTCCTTTACACTGTGATCAGACTTCAAGCATCCATAGCAAAGCCTCTTCTCTTGGATAAATTTCCGTCGCTCCTCCAATGGTTTGCTGAGAAAACTGAAACGGTTGTCAAGTTGATGGTTATCTTTCTGGCAAAGCATACACAGAATTTTGTTTACTGGTTTGACAACTTTTCAACTCTCGATGTTCGTTTGAGTGGTGAGAACTCTAACTCTGTTTCTCGTGGTCTCTTTCAGATTAGCCTTTTCAGTGACAGGTTCTGCAACATGAAGAGCATAAAATGAGGTAACTGGGTTGCAAGCAATCTCTGCTTCAGTGGACACAAAAGCAGCACATTCTTTAAAAGTGGGATACTCGTGATTTTCAGAAAGAGATTTCGTGACTTGACGATTCCATCTGCCAATTGCCCAATTTCAGCACAAGTTTCTGATTTTCTTGGTAATTATTTAAAATTTTAAGGCCTTTGACATGTGGCATGGCACCTTGGCATGCATTTAAAAAGTCAGAGAAAGTCTGAAGACCAATGGCATCCTTTAGGTGAATTTTAGGCCAGCTTGCCAGCTTTTCTCTGAATGCCTTTTGTATCACGAATGGTTGGCCATAACGATTGTTCAATCTGCCCCACGCATCTTGATAGGCTTCATCATCTGTTCTAAAGAAAGTTCCTTCTAAAGCTTTTCTAGCAGGACCACTCACATATTTCTTGAGATAAAACATCTTATCAGCAGGAGAAATAGTTTACTTGTCAATAAGTGCCACAATGGATTGCTTAAACTCAATGAAATGAATGGGGTCACCAACAAAAACAGGAGGCTCTGGCACCGGCAGCTTGCTCATAACTCTCCTTTTTGCTTTCATGACACACCCTTTGAAACGTTTATTGCTTTTTCACTTTTGTACTCGTGTACTTTTTCTCTGTTTAAAATTATCAGTTTAAGTAATCGGTATGAAAGCAACGACATGTACAGTTTCTTCAGTCCGTGCTCATTAGCTCTAATGTGACCACAGCCATGCGAGCACGAGCGATTGACGTGCAAATTATCCACGTGAAGGAATGCAGGCCCAGACTGATCTCATAAAATTGCGTGTGTATGAGACGCCAATTCGTATTTCCATTTTTGGCGTGCTATCAACACGCACAATCGCTTTTCAGCGTGTTTATGAACGCAGTTGACTTAACGTTATTACTGTATATATAAATATATGACCTACCTCCACCCCGTCCCTAAACCTACCCGTCACTGGGGTTAATAGCATTTATGAGTCTTCCCCTGCCATCCTAGGGAAAAAAAAATATCGCTCCCCAGATGTAGATCTACATTTTGCTTCGTTTCGCTCGGAAATTTAATGGCGTGTACATATACGCGGAATCACTTGGACATTAATGGCGTAGACATACACGCATACACGGGGATATCTCAAAATGCGTATAGATAACACGCTACTTGACTTGAAAGTGGCGTGTCTGTTTACGCAAAAGTCATGATGTCATGTTGGCAGGCCTGTAAACACCCATCACCTCAAAACAAAGAATCAGAGACTCCAGTAACGTACTTCTCTGCTTTTCATAAAGTTTGGAAGACTGTGTTTGTGCTGTGCACCTTGGATTTACCTCAGAAGAATTAGAAGAATGCGATTTGAAGATGAGAAGATTTTTAAGGTTAGACATTTCCACTCCATAATAGTAAGCATGTTATTGTTGTATAAACTTTACATTGTAGCTACTAGTTAAACTGATGCCAGACTAAAATGAACTTAATGATGTGAGATTGGAGTAAAAACATGAAGCCTAATGTCGTACATTTATATTTATTTATTTTTTTTATTTTTTATTTATTTTTTTATTTATATAGCACACATAATACAACTGACGTTGCCCAAGGTGCTTCACAAACAAAAAAAATAAAACCATTTAAAACATTTACATACAATTACATACATACAAACAAAGCAATATGAAATAATACTAAATAATAATAACTACTTCAGACTTGCCCCCATGCTACATCTAATAAGTAGGTTTTTAACAACAACTTAAACACGGCCAACGACTTTGCTGATCTGATAGAGTGCGGGAGATTATTCCACAGTGTCGGACCGACTCTAGAAAACGCTCTGTCACCTTTACGTTTCAGATTTGTTCTTACAGTCACAAGGAGATTCAAATTTTCTGATCTCAAAGACCTGGATGGAATGTATACAGACACCAAATCAGAAAGATATGGTGGTGCCAAATTATGTAGTGCTTTAAAAACCAAAACAATGATCTTGTAATGCACTCTATACTCGACTGGCAGCCAATTTAAAGATCTCAATAAAGGTGTAACATGGTCAGTTTTCTTCGCTGACTTAATCAATCTGGCTGCAGCATTTTGTATATTTTGCAAGCGTGCCAGAGCTTTTTTATCAATTCCAGCATAAAGTGAATTACAATAATCCATTTTAGAGAAAATGATCGCCGAAATAGCTCTCTCAAGATTTGTTTGGGATAAAAATGGTTTAGTTTTTGCTAAGAGTTTTAAATGAAAGAAACTAGATCTAACCACAGAGTTTATTTGTTTATCCATTTTTAACTCCGAGTCAAAAATAAAACCAAGGCTTTTTACCTTTTCAGAGATTGCAACTGCCAGGGGGGTATCTTTTAGTCGTTCGGACACTAGGTTGGAATTTGGGCCGAAAACTATAACTTCAGTTTTCTCTTCATTTAGTTTTAAAAAATTAGCTGCCAGCCAATCTTTCACCTCCTTAATACAGGCCAATAGGTTACTGAAAGTATTCGTATTTGGCTGTTTTACCGAAAAATACATCTGTACGTCATCCGCGTAGCAATGAAAAAACATATTGTATTTCCGAAAAATAGAGCCGAGAGGTAACATATATAACGAGAATAATGTAGGAGCTAAAATCGAACCCTGAGGAACCCCACACAGTAACATGGACTTCTGGGACATGCAATCATTAACACACACAGAAACAGATCTATCTGCAAGATACGACTTAAACCACTCAAGAACAATCCCCTTTAGGCCAACCCAAGATTCCAAACGCTGCATCAAAATATTGTGGTCCACCATATCAAACGCAGCACAGAGATCAAGAGTCAACAATACACAGTTTTCCCCTTTGTCCAAAGTCAAGAGAATATCATTAAGCACCTTCACCAGTGCTGTCTCAGTGCTATGCCTTGACTTAAAACCAGATTGAAACACCTCAGTTATGGAGTTCACCCACAGGTGGTCTTGGAGTTGCTTAAAAACAACTCTTTCTAGCACCTTTGCTAAAAATGGCAAATTTGAAATTGGCCTAAAATTATTTGGGTCGTCCATAGAGAGGTTAGGTCGTTTTAACAAAGGAGACACAACGGCATGTTTAAAGTCTGTAGGACAGACGCCTTGGCTAAGGCATTTGTTGATCAAGTTCACGATATTAGGACTCACTGTATCCACAATCTGCTTAAAGAGCCTAGATGACATAATGTCGTCCTTTGATGATGAAGGTTTTAAGTGTGCCACAATATCTGCTAAAGCAGACCGAGTCATTGGATAAAAATCACTCCACTCCCTAGGGGAAGTCCATGGTGACGGAGAGGGAGCATCAGTCCCTACCTGTGGTATAAGAGCACGAAGGTTCTCAACCTTCCCTTTGAAAAAGTTTTGGAACCCTTCACAGGTAATAGTTACAGAGTCTGGATGCAAATTTTGGATGGGATTTATAGCCGCATTGATTGTGTCAAATAACACTTTGGGATTATTTCCATTCTTTAAAATAGTCTCTGAATAAAATTTATGCTTAGCGTCCTTTGACCCCTTTTGAAATGCTACTAAAGATTCCCTAAACAAGTCATAATGCACTTGAGTTTTAGATTTTCTCCATCTCCTCTCCGCCTGCCTAGACAGTCGTCTCAGGGTACGAATGTCCTCATTTACCCATAGTGGGGAAGTATGACTAGTATGTTTAACTGTGAGTGGGGCAATAACATCAAGAATTTCAGAACAGACAGATTTGAATTGCAAGAGATGTTCATCAACACTTAGAGAGCATAGTGCAGTTTCAGAGCATGTGGTTGCATACTTTCTATCATAGAGTTCAGCAAACTCGCCACTCGTCGCTAGAGATATTTTTCTAAACTGCTTTTTTTTTCGAGGCCTCATTAAGTTCTTTACGATACACAGATTAAAAAACACTGATTTATGATCTGAAAAGGGCACTTCATCAACATTTAAGTCCTGAATGGGCAGGTTATGAGATAACACCAGATCCAACATATGACCCAATCTATGAGTAGGCCCATTCACCCATTGTATTAAGTCATACGAGTCAATAACATTCACAAACTCCTTTGAGACAGCGTCCTTAGCACAGCAGAGATGTACATTCAAGTCCCCAAGGATTAAAAAACGATCAAACTGCGTTGTTAGACTACCTAAAAGATCTGAAATTTCCAAAATAAAATCTTTGTTTACCTTGGGGGGGCGATATACCAGTGCGATAGTAATGGGATTTATTGACATAATCTGAAACACTTGGAGCTCAAAACTATTGTAACGAGCCCACACTATTTGTCGACATTTAAAACCATCCTTAAAAATAGTCATAATGCCACCTCCACGCCCGGTTTCTCGCGGTGTGTTAAAGTACAAACAGTCTTGCGGCAAGAGTTCTGACATCGGTGAAACATCTCCTACCTTCAACCACGTCTCAGTCAAGAATAGGAAGTCCAGCTTGTTTTCCGCCATAAAGTCGTTCAGGATAAAAGTTTTATTACCGACCGCCTGTACATTGAGTAATGCCATATTTAATCGCACTTCGCCGCTGGTCGTCTGCTGCTCACGGCGTAGGGGCCGAAGATTGTGCTGGTTTACCCCTCTCTCGAAGACCCGAACCACCGCGGCGCGGTCAGGAGCAGCCACTCCCCCGGGAATCGCCGGTACAAGCCATCTCGCCGAAGCTTCCCACGACCGCCAGGTGACTATCCGTCCCTCAGAAACGACCGCAGTTTGTCTGGAAGGCCTGATACAATTTATATGTATCTATATATAGACAGAAACATGTTGAAATGTGAACTAGACAGGTAGGCAACCTTGCAATGCAACATTTATATACATGTACAACACAAGAATGTTTTTTGATAATAAAACACAGCATGATAAAAGTAGGCTAGTATGAGTGTTTACTCTAATATTGTGAATATTATAATAGTTCGGTTGCTCCCGAACCGTGCCACATTTTGCGTGAATGTGAAAGCAACACGGACTCAGGTGCGCACTTGTTCAGGAAGTAAAGAAACCTGCGCATGCGTTTTAGCTTTTTGTGATGTATTCAGTTAAATAAAACACTTGTATGGGATGATAGTGTTGATGATTTACCTTGGATACGAGCGAGAGTGAGCCTGCAGTGTATTTGTGCATTGCACGTGGAATCAGGGCAACAAATTTGGAAATCCACTGTCTCCGCAAAAGAGTCCATTTGCAAGCAGCAGAAGGCCACCTTATGTGACACATGCACATTGTTCACTCAACTGCGCATAATAGCGGCAAATTAATAACCTCAAATGTCATTGATTATTTCCCCTTTTCCGGAAGTCAGTTGTGATTGGACGCCTTTCCAATGACCCGTAATTCACTTGACTTGAGACATGAGACATCACTTAACTTGTTTTATTTATTGTGGTTTATTAATTTGTAATGTGATTTAATGCATTGTTAATATAGAATATATTCTTACCAGATACTTTATTAACAGGAAGTATTACTAGTGATTGCATTGTGTTGATAAGATATATTTACAGACTGTAATGATGCATTTCCATGGTTATCCTCTCTCTGTCCTCTCACACACTCAAAGCACATCTCACACACAGACACTATGTGTTTTTTTTTGTGTATAGCAGACAATGGTCCTACTGGTTTACAGGTTCGACACTTTACTGTATGCCTTACTGAATGTATTGCACTATTGAATACATTATTGAATATTGCATGTTTTTCATGCATTTTTGTTGGACAAATTGGTCCTACTTGTTACAGGCTTGACACATTACC
Source organism: Tiaroga cobitis (assembly GCA_030578255.1). Lineage (NCBI taxonomy): Eukaryota > Metazoa > Chordata > Actinopteri > Cypriniformes > Leuciscidae > Tiaroga > Tiaroga cobitis. Next base: position 41,302,792 of record CM060608.1, on the reverse strand, counting down.
CCCCAAAATAGACTCTCTCTCTCTCTCTCTCTCTCTCACACTCACACTCACACTCACACTCACTCACTCACTCACTCACTCACTCTCTCTCTCTCTATCTCTTTTACACACACACACTCTCACCCCTAAAATCCACTGTATCCGTCTACGGCGCGGAACGTCAGCGTCGCGGATGCCGGAGCTAATCGCGGCCATTATAGTCAATGCTCTTAAGTCCACCAGCTGCGGACGCAACGCGTCTCAGACGCGTCCCAGAAGTGTCTCTCCGCTCCGCTCCGCAGAGAATAGGTAGCAGGTCTATTTTCGCCGTTTGCCGCGTCAAGTAGCACAGAGCACATCGTACCGGGCAGGAAGTCAGACACAGAACGGCATAGAGGATCCGGTAGATTTTCAAAATATAACACCCTGTGGAGACTGAAGAAGTCACCAACACTCCGCTGCTGAAACGCGTCTGAGACGCTTCCAGTGGACTTTGACCCCGAACTAGGGACACATCAATAACGTGGCGCTGACGTTCCGTGCTGTAGACGGATCCAGTGGATTTTAGGGGTCAGACACACACCCACTGGCTCTCTCACACACACACTCTCTCACTCTCTCTCTGTCCTCTCACATGCTCAAAGGACATCGTATACACACACTATGTGATTTGTTTTATGTAAAGCGGACAATAGTTCTACATTTTATGGGTTCGACACTTTACTGAATGGCAATGTATTTATTACTGACTGACTTGCCTATTGAATATCGTTATTGAATATTTTTAATCATTCGTTTTTTTCATTCATATGTAGTGGACAAATTGGTCCTACTTGTTACAGGTTTGGCACTTTACTAAAAATGACTCTGAATGTATTACTAAATAACTTATTGAATATTGTTATCATTACTATCATTACTTTTTTTAGGTTCAGCACCGAATAACTATTAGCCTAAATGTGTTGCTAAATTTAATTTATATTACAGTATTTCTGAATTGCTAAAACACATTTTTTTAATGTTTCTCTCGCTTTCTCAAAACCTTAAACACAAATCACCAAACTTAAGCTACACTGTCAAAACATTTGACTTGTTTTGCTATATCAAAAAATTGCTTCAGAACTATGTTATCTTTACCCAAAACCAAACACTGTTTTCAGATAACACACACATCCAGCTAATGCATAAACACTGCACAGCAGTCATTACACACTACAGAGATAATTGCAAAACACTGCACTCAGGGTAGAGCAGGGGAAAAAATATATTTATTATGAAGTACTTGCACAATCCTGCACACATATAAATGTAGTCACAAACAAAATATGCAGCAAATCGATGGCAAGCAATGTCTTGGAATCATTCTGTCTCAGCATCATGCCTCTGGGCATAGTCAGCCCACAGGACCTCATCAACGTCACAGGCAATCCTGTCCCTTGCTAAACAACGGGGAAAGAATCCTTTAGCATGCCGAATCCAACCTTGAATTGCTTCCACTCCAGTGTTGTCACATGCTGCATCCATTGACTGAATGATATTTTCCTGTGCATAAGGATTTCTGTCATAAACCTTCTACCTCCATGCAGAAAAAAATCTTCAATGGGATTAAGGAAGGGCGAGTATGGTGGGAGGCACACATTTATAAGACGTGGGTTATTTTCAAACCACTCACAAATTCTAGGACCAGGGTGAAAGCTCACATTGTCCCAGATTGCCACATACATGGGATGCTCTGCCTGCTCATCACCTCTCTGTTCACGTCTCAGTAGTGCTTTCTGTAGAGCATACAGAAATGTTATAAGATGGGCAGTGTTGTAAGGCCCTAAAGTCACATGGCGGTAAATAACCCTGTAGCTGCTGATAGCAGCACATATGGTCACGTTGCCACCACGCTGCCCTGGAAACTCTACAATGGCAAGTTGACCAATAATGTTGCGGCCTCTCCTTCTCCTCTTGGTGAGATTGAAGCCAGCTTAATCCAAGAAGATGGACTCATGAGGCCTCTCCATGGAATCCAGTTGAAACATTCTCTATAGAAATGAACAAAAATTAATTTTTGAAGTAATATAAATGACATAGCATTCCAGGCTTCATGCCTCTGTATACATGTGCTGCATTACATTCAACACAGTACAGTAACATGCTGTATAATCTCTGGACATGATTACTTACTTGTACATATTGATATTGTAGCTCTTTTACCCTTTTCGAATTTCTCACAAATGGTACTCTGTAGGCTTGTTTGAGACTTATCAGGTTGCGTTTCAGGACATGGTCAATTCTGGAGAGACTCACACTGGTGATTCCTTCAAAGTTCACGTGGACTTCCTCAACTCGCTGTTGTATTTCACGCAGACGAATGGTCTCCTGCAGACGAATGGTCTCCTGCTGTTGTGAGAACATACCTCTCTTTCCGGCATGTGGCAGTCTTTCAATTCTACCAAATAAAACCTCTTGTTAGAATTGTACAGACAGCCCTAATGCATCGAAATGTCACCAAATATGTAGAATACATAAAATACTATTATTTTTAATACTACTATTAGTTTTACTGTAATACTGCAAGAAAATGGCCAATTTTTAGAGATATGTTACAGTAATTTACTGAGACGTTCCACAACTGTACATACTGTACTAGGGCTGGGCGATATGGCCAAAAACAATTATCACGATAATTTTTTTTATATCAGTTGTAGGATTACAAATTTATTTAAATGTTTCATTTAGATTTTCAATACAATAGTATTTTATATGGAGAAAGTTCATAAATGATGAGTTCAGGAAATCTCTGCAAACGGTAGGGGTTCCCAGCGGGATATTTGTGACTGTCCTGATCTCAGTACGAGAAGGCCTGTCCTTCCTGTTCTCGTGTCTCATGCTGAGCAGGTTCCAAAACCTGTATACCTCATTTACATGCTTTGTTTCAGAGTGTCTCCACCTCTAAGTAACCTCTCCCCCTTGAAAGGTATATCAACTACAATGTATACTGCCTTAGGCAGACTTGGCTAAGATTTTTGGACGAAGCAGACTACAGCAATGCAACAGCAATAAAGAATCCTGCTTAAAAAGATACAACCGAGTCTCCTGGTCTTCGGTTCTGAGTTTCCTACACTTTAGAAGAAATAAGTTCACAACACAGTCGATATCGATAATTATCACGATAAATGTCAAATCTTTATTTCTTTCAAGTTTAACCCTCTAGGCGCCACGGTCGAGTTTACTCGACAAGATGCGGCACTGAATAAAACGGCCGATTTTGTCAAATTGGGTGTCAAATTTCATTCGACCTCCCCTCCACTGGATGGCAGACATGTCATACTTCATCCCCGAATCAAAAAAACGTCATGTTTCTATACAAAATGTTCGAGTTAGAGCGCATTGAATCAGTGCGATCAAAATCGAAGCTAGTGTGCGAGTGAGCCATGTTATCAGAGCCTCTCCGCAATCGCGGCGACAGTATTGTGGTGGAGACTTTGTCTAATGCCACTGGCTATGTTAGACGAGGTCGAAGTATTCATAGGACAGTTAGGAGGCAACGTGGAGGCAGGGTGAGGAGTCGCAATGACAACGACAGTAGTCCGAGCTGTGCACACTCGGCGCGCGCGCGAGGCAGATCTGGCCGCGCTGCTCGTATCATGTCACTCATGATATGTGCGAGTGAGCATTTGAACTAAACAGGTCTTGTCTACTTGTGTTTGTATGTCATATGAATAATATATATGTGCCCCATACATGGAATAAGAGTGCTTACTGTATTTAGTAAATGGAAAATCTCTACAGCAAAAGGCCAACCACTACATGCATTCGGTTTGTTTCTACCATTTATTAGTAATGATTTACACAGTTTGTTTACTACTTACTATATACCTGATCATTCAGTAGTGTGCAATATAGCATACAGAAGGTGATGGACATTTTGGGGGGAAATAAGTGCTGCATTTTATCATTTAAACATGTGACTTTTCATGAAAATTCTATAATCCAAGATTGCCACCACCATATGACGTCATAATATGCCAATTAGATGGGAAAATGTAATCCCTACATAAACTTTGGGTCATCCTTAATGTTTGTCTAATTTACAGAAAGTCTCTATCTTTTATCACTTTTAAGATATAGCCTTTTGAAATTAAGATGTCAAAATCTAACGTTTTAGGAAAAAACCTCTGGCGCCTAAAGGGTTAGAGGCAGATATTTGCTCCTAAGTGAAAGTTGTAGAAACCAGAGCGTTAATTGTGGTTTTAAACTACTCTTTATTGTCAGAACTTATCATGACAAACACTTGCCAAACACGAGAACATTTGCCAAATCTGAGTTAGAACATTCAAACATGTGTCATTTTTCCTTAACAAAATAAATATCTTAATAGAAAAAAAATATTTCTTAGTTTCTGCATGTGTAATTTTTATTTGGTAAAATTTAATATTCTGTTTGAGTTTTATTCAAATTAACCATTGGTCATCCAGCATCATGCATTTAGATCATGATAACCACAGATAAAACCAGGTATTGCCTATCCACAAGTTTCCTAAGTCCCATGAGGCCTTGCGTCCAAAGTGGGCACGTCTTCCGGTTCGAAGTAAACAAGCGAGACGTGACACTCATTCATTCATTCGACTATTGATTAATCATTAACATTTATATTAAAATGTATTATTTAATTTGTTTAACTTTTTATCATTTATGAGGAAAAAACAATGTTACGGACGTGACAGTTCCCTAAAAGCGGCACTAAAAGACTCCTTTAAAACGTTCACAGAGACCTCAAACAGAAAGCAAGCCTTTATTTAAAGTTAATTACGTTTTGTATTAATTGTATCTTTATTTTAACCCTCTGGGGACCAAGGTGTTTTTGGGGTCCTTGAGATGTTTTGACATGCTCTGACATTTTTGCTTTTTTCAGTTGCTTATAAACATATTAATGGCACAGGTGAAATTACACTCTATTTAGCACAAACAGGGCTACCATAATGTGTGACCAACATGTATGTACATGTTTGTATTTTTGAGAGAATATTGTTTATGCATGGTTATTGAAAAAACTAAAAAATAAAGTTTTTGAAATAAGTACACAAAAAACATACTAAATATGTGTCCACAAGACTTTGACTAATGGACGTTGTCGCCTAGAGTTTTTGCTTCAAAATGATCTGAAAATCATCCTTCCTAATCATTCACATAAAACAATAGATTGTTTTAAATTGTGAAAAACATTTTTTTGTTTGCCAAGGCAATATGCGGATGGGCGGAACGGCCCAACCCCTATCATGAATAATTAAGTGGTTCTCACCTGAGCAGACAATGACCCTGCATAATAATGAGCCTTTCATTCAGGGGTGTCACACAAGAAAGAATGCAAGGACAATATATATATTTTTATATATATATATATATATATATATATATATATATATATATATATATATATATATATATACACACACACATATATATATATAAACAATCAAAATATAAATGAAAGCCAAAAGCACATTTTTAGTCATACCTGGAAACAAATCCTGGTCAAATGCTATGTGGGCCATTCTACAGAATTGGTTCAAAGTTACAGTTGGAAACATCTTGAAAAGAAAAAAGTCTTTTCCCATAAATGTCTTATAAAGTATTATTTTTTAAAGTAGACCAATACAATAAAAATAAACCAGTCGCATTTCAAAGTCGTTCGCGAAATGACCGCCAGGTGGCGCAACATGCACGTTTAAACAACAAACAATACAATCTGAACCAGCGCTTCTGCTCCTGTATTGAGACATGCAGCGCGTTTCAGTTACAATCCTGGTTCCAGTGGCCTTAATACATTCACGGCTTTTTAAAATGTCACAAAGCGTTTTGAGATGGTTTTGAATGAAATATTGAAGTTTATAATTAGGATATTTTGGCACATCACGGAGTGGCGCTATGCATTATTCTAAAATCTGGCTTTATTCTGGCATGTTGAATTAGAGTTTGACAAACGCGGCGGCGCGTTCATTTGAATTTATTTTTCTCATAACAGCTAAAAGAACTTACTGCGTAATTGTTGGTCATACAGATAAGATATCATCTGTAAAAGGTCTACTTTTATTCATGTAGGCTAAAGTAGGCCTACACTCACAGGCTAACGACAAAACGTTGTCTCGCTCATGTGAGAAACAAACGTTTGGGCATTTCTTAGTGAGTAAATTCATAGCCGAGTGGTAGAACTTACAGTTCGATCATCAAGATGACACGGGTTCAAATCCCGATCAAACGTGGTCTATTCTAAATTTTATATTTATTAATGCAGAGAGATTTGTCTAGCTCTAAAACTCTGTTACACCGTATATACAGTTTTTTGCTTATTTATAAAATAAAATTACCATGCATTTCCATTTTACACTAAGGAACAATAGTATCCAACAGAACGACTTTGCATCTGTATAATAATAGGCTACCAATCGTAATTTCAAAAGCAGTTCTGTAAAAAAAGTAATTATATATAGCCTATATATATATTTTTTTTTTTTTTAATTAGGCCTATTATTATTTTATTTTTTTGATTCCCTACAACCTAGAGTTTTTAAAAAACATGGTTTTAAGTAAAGTGTGATTTGCCAGGGGAGACGGGGATTTCCTTCTGGTCTAAACATCCCTGCTTCTGCTGAATTATTTGAATCCCCACATCCCTCCCTCCACAGTAATCAATGTTAGGCTACTTCACCAATAGACCATATCAAACATAAAATAGAGATATGCAACAAGCACGTTTAAACGACAAACAATAAAATCAAAACCAGCGTTTCAGTTGTTCATTAGTTCAAGTGGCCTTAAGGGAAAACTGCGTAGAATGTGCGTTCGCACAGTTTTGTAAATCTGAATATTTCTGTGCGTACGCACATCCTATGTTTCATCCGTACGCAACTTCTGACGCAAATCCTACGCAAAGTTTTATAAATGAGGCCCCTGGAGGCCACCTGCTGAGACGCTCTGGAGATGATACATCTGAAAGTAGAACCGTAGATGCAATGGAGCTGGACTCTTGTGAAAGTGAGATGTACACAACAGCTTTTTGTGGCAATTCCTCAATGTCTGCAAGGGAAGTAAGTTTCCCGTCAAAGTCTGGATCTTCATAAAGCCAATCGAAGTCAAGGTCGATTTCCAGCTGTTCTTTTATAATGGTGATCAGTCCATCAACAGAGGCTGGTCGTGAACTGAGTTTGAATTTTCTAGCCTGGTCTGGCTCAACAACACGAAGAATCATTGGTTCTGGGGATGCAGCTGCCATTGTGCTAATGAAAAGACATAATCAGGTTGTTAAAGAGTACCATATACAGCTTATAAATTGCTTAATTCCACAGAGAGTGAAAAAAGACACAATAACTGATAAATAAAAGAACCATTCATTATTACCTGAACTCAGTTCTGTCTCACTTGAATGAACCGCTTGGGGGTCAGCAGCAGCGAGCCGTCTATCTTGTATGCTGAGAGAGGGGCTGTATCGTTCAGACCAGAATGCAGGTGGATATAGACAGCCTTGTGTCTGCAGTTGACAGCTCATAGGACCGTAGATGTTCTACATACCAGGAATCATAATCACAACACAGAAAAGATACATTGTGATTCACAAGGAAGATGTGTTCTATTTTGCTAAATTTAGACAGTCCACCACTGACTCCTACAGACAGAAACATTCCACAGACATAGTCTGTGCCATCAATGGTCACATTTGATGTATTGTAGATTGTGTCACTAGTTGTTTGTTCTCTAATGTGTACTTGAGCAACCTCTGGTAGAGATGAAACCAAAACAGAGTCAACCCTGGATTCCTGAATTTTTGGCTTGAAAAATGATGGTGCAGCAATTTGATATGCTATCATGTGTTGGTGTCTAATTGCCATTGTCTTCATAATATTTTTGCAGTTTTGAGCATCATGCACCACTCTTTTGAAAAAGCGGTGCTTGGCCTCAAACCGCATGGTCCAAACGTGCAGCAGGGGCCCAAAGCACTTGACTAGAGCAGAATAATGCTCCACATAATGATGTTTAGGACAGAGCGTAATCTCAGGGAAAACCTCTAGCAGTGCCTGTCTATGATCGCTAATTTTGCACACAAAATAGTCTAAGGTTTCATCAGTAAATGATTGGCACAATGCTAACTCTACCACCTCTTTCAGCTCCATCAAAACTGCCCATGCTTCATCAACCTCTGGTACTACACTGCCAACAAGCAATGGAATAAGTCGGAGCAGAGTGGCATTTTCATGCCCATTTCCTCCAATCGTTCCTTGAGAAAGAAACTTTTTGGGAAGTGGCTGAGGTCTATCCACTTTATCAGTGTGTTGATATGGGAATGATGTAATCTTGTTGTTCAAATACTCCAAAGTGAAGTACTTCAGCCGGATCATCTCTTTAAGACAAAGAGAAAGCTCCATGGGAACAAAAGATCGTGGAGTATATCAGGAGGAAACCCTGTGACTGTATGGAAGTAATTCAGGGACTCACGCAAGACACAGCCACCTTTAACACCAAAGTGGCTGCTCAAATTGTCACTTTCTTGAACAGTTAGCACATGTAGGTCATGGCTGGCTTTGGTTCTCTGAGGAAACTTTCTCTCTCTGACTTCAGTTACTTGAAACTCTTCAACTGAGCCCATACAGAATCTGAAAACATGACCTGCTCTAAATGACTCTACAAAGCCACCTGATCCACGAGCAGCCAAGTTAAACACAAAGGTGAACACAATTAGTTAATAGTCATGTGCCTCAACAAGTAAAGTCATAACATAATACCTTTGCAAATCATTAGCTAATGATTAATTAAAGCAGACAACTGGAAGTTGAAGTGCATAGCGTTAATTAATTGTGGTAATTAACATTCATTTACACTATTAGTTAATAAAATATGTTATTAAGGAATTAATACACAATGACACATTAAATTAATAGCAATTCATGTGTTACTTAATCTATGAATCATATAGACTCTTTATTAGTTGCTGATGCAGTAATAATTAATTAATCGTTTAGTTCTTCATAAGTCATACATTAACTCATGATTATCTGTGCATTAGTTAAACATGAATTAATGCTTATTAGTGCACCCGTATTGTTAAGTGTTACCCAAAAACTTACAATAAGTCCAATGATGCTGACTGCTGGCGCGTAGGTAGTAACTTTCTGCAGGCCTTCTGTCGTTGGTTGCTTCCCGCCACCCGCGTGCAAAATGTTCTTCTGTTTTTTTTTTTTTGTACAGTACGGTTAGGATAGCAATCAGCGTAGTATGTGCAATGTATTAGCGCCGACTTCTGCTCCGGATGTTGAATCAGATTAACTCGGAATGAAAAATGATCGCTGGAGCTGCTCAAAACTTAAATAAAAAATATATAGGCTACATTAAACTGATGACAATAAAAATACAATAAATAAATAAATAAATAAAATAAATAAATACATTTGGTCTTCCATTAATGTCTAACGCATTTCAGTTTGCCCCAATCAAATTGTTTTAATAGGCTATGGTTGTAATTTATTTGTTATGATCGATTTTACTTATTTGGTTAAGCCTTTGAGATTTTATTGTATTTTATATAAATATTGTATTTTATTATTGTATTTTATATAAATTAAGTTTATTTTTAAATCATCCCTATTTGAAACAATAGAAATAACCGGACTTTATCATTTGTAGCATGTAATTACTTAATTTTATTAAGTTGTATTTAATTTATGTTTTAATTTATTTAAGTTATCCTTACTTATTCACAAAAAAGTTCCATTTAATCAAAAAATATTAGTTAAAATTACTCAAAAAGAAAAACAATGTTACACCAACTTGAAACATTTAAGTTAGTAGAACTTTTTCTAAAACTTTGAGTATAGTAAACTACTTAATCTATTTAATTAATTTGAACGTTCGGGTTTACAGTGAAAGCTGGAGTTTAGAACAGGTAATAAGCCAGGATAAAGATGATTACAGGGATTTATGTGTTAGGGTATAAAGTTTTTTTTTTTTTAAACTACATCTTTGTCCAACCTTAGGCTATTTATGAGAAACATCTTTATAAACCAAACAATGAGGGTGATCTTGAATATATTCATTTCAAAGCAATTTCTCTACTACAGAACAAAACACAAGAAAGATCATGGATGACATCTACTGGCAATAGAGGTAAATGCATTAGTTAGTAACAAACAGAAATAAGCACTGAAAGAAGACTTGTCACATTAATCACTCATTTTCATAGTAAATAAAATAAAATTAAAATATCTAAATTTCTGATCTGTACAACTTTCCATGCAGCTGGAAAACAAAATAATATAATACCCGTTATACGATAGCTTGTTTTGGTAGCAAAGACTATGTAAAAAATAACAGTTACCCTCAGGAATATTTAGAGCATCACAGTTTTTTTATGCATTCAATAAAAGATTCCAATTTTAATGCTGCCTATCTATTTCTGTCCATTATTGTCAAGGTTGTTGCAGGATACTGAAGACGAGGGAACAGATTTTCAATGTAGCTGGTTTATTCACAAACTCAGGATACATGAAAACACAGGAACTCAGGAAAACAACCATACATCGACGACGGCCAACAAACACTGAGGGAAAACACAGGGCTTAAATGAACAGGGACTAATGGGATAATTAACAGAACACAGGTGAAGGGAATTACTAATCAGACAGAGCGGGAAAACTAACAGGACTGAACCAAAATCACAAAAGACGGGGGAAACAAGATCACAAAACTAAACTAAACACATAGAAAACGTGACAGAACCTCCCCCCTCCACGAAGGCGCGTCCTCGGGCCGTATAACATCCAAAGGGGTGGGAGGGTGGGCGCCCTGGAGGCTGACAAGAGCATGGTGGTACAGGGACGGGAAGCCTCTAGGGCGGAGCTGGTAGCACGGGGAACCGGGGTGGAACGGGCTTTGGGCGTGGCCACGGCGGAGCTGTCGGACCCTTGGGCGTCCAGGGCGGAGCTGTCGGACCCTCGGACGTCAAGGGCGGAGCTGACGGACCCTCGGGCGTCCAGGGCGGAGCTGACGGACCCTCGGGCGTCCAGGGCGGAGCTGTCGGACCCTCGGGCGTCCAGGGCGGAGCTGTCGGACCCTGGGGCGTCCAGGGCGGAGCAGGATGCGCAGGCGGCCATGGCGGAGAATCCCCTTCGGGCGGCCATGGCGGAGAATCCCCTTTGGGTGGCCATGGCGGAGAATCCCCTTCGGGCGGCCATGGCAGAGACGCACCTTCAGGTGGCCTCGGCGGCGAAGACCCCTCAGGTGGCCACGGTGGCATATGCCTAGCAGGAGTTCCAGGGATCCCCAACTGAGCCGGAGAGAGCCCAAGCCGAGGCGACACCACAGGTCTGGAGGGCCAAGGCAGATCTGCAGGCTCATGGGACCGAGGCGGAGCAGGGGCTATGGAAGCCCGTGGCGTAACCAGTGCGAAGGAGGACAACTGAGGAGCAGGAGGGAAGATGGAGCCCGGTGGAGCAGAAGGGATGCAGGGCAGAGGCGCAGCCGGCAGCACGGAGTCCCGAGGTGGAACCAGGGTGACAGCTGACCAATGCGAGGAAGAAAGGAGTAGTGAGCCTGGTGGAGCTATAGGGTTGACAAGACCCGGCGGAGGTGAGGGCACAATGAGTCGAAGAGAAGCTGCAGGGTCGGAGGACCAAGGTGGAGTCAGAGGTTCAGGGGATTGAGGCGAGGACAGGGGATCCACTGACCAGGGCAATGCTGAGGCCTGGAGTCCCGGAGGCGGCTCCACAGCAACACTGGCGGGTAGCTGTGGATGGGCAGCAGGGTCAACAGGGCTCAGTAGAGGCAAAACAGTAGAGCATGAAGACACCAACAGCGGAGGTGGGAGAGGGAGGCTGGGTGGGATCAGCGATGAGGGCCCTGAGCTGGGCAGGACCAGCGGCGAAGAGGGCTTTGAGCTAAGCAGGACCAGCGGCAAAGGAAGCTCTGGGCAGGACAGGACTGGCGCAGGATCAGTGGGCTCTGGTGCATCTGGCGCAGGATCAACGGGCTCTTTGCTGGACGGGACCAGCGGCGAAGGTCCTGAGCTGGGCAGGATCAGTGGCGAAGAAGGCTTTGAACTGGACGGGACCAGTGGCGAGGAAGACTTTGAGCTGGGCGGGACCAGCGGTGAAGGAAGCTCAAGGCTGGACGGGACCAGCGGCGAAGGAAGCTCAGGGCTGGACGGGACCAGCGGCGAAGGAAGCTCTGGGCTGGACGGGACCAGCGGCGAATGAAGCTCAGGGCTGGACGGGACCAGCAGCGAAGGAAGCTCAGGGCTGGACGGGACCAGCGGCGAAGGAAACTCAGGGCTGGACTCATTGGCCATACTCGATGAATGTGCTGCCCACACACACAGAAGAGCTAAAGACACCACAATTAGTACTGTGTCTTCATGAGCTGGCTCAAGTGCGGCGTGCTCAGTCTCTGGCGGGTAGGTGATGAGCTCAGGCTCTGGTGGGCAGGCGATGGGCTCAGGCTCTGGTGGGCAGGCGATGGGCTCAGGCTCTGGTGGGCAGGCGATGGGCTCAGGCTCTGGTGGGCAGGCGATGGGCTCAGGCTCTGGTGGGCAGGCGATGGCCTCAGGCTCTGGTGGGCAGGCGATGGCCTCAGGCTCTGGTGGGCAGGCGATGGCCTCAGGCTCTGGTGGGCAGGCGATGGGCTCAGGGCATTTCGGACTTGGAACTGGCTGGAGTGGGAGATCCTCCACGAGATAGTCGGATCCACACGCCCACAGTGTGTGATCCACAAACTCCAGGAAGGACATATTTAGGTCACTTACAAGTAGTATCTGGGTTAGTGGGTCCTTCAGTCCACCCCAGAAACTCTTTGTCAGTTCCTCTTCCTCCAATATCTCATCTTGATGATAGAAGCCAACGTAAAGCCCCGCATACTCTTCGAGTGTGCGCTCCTCTTGTAAGAGAATTGGGGTTTCAAAGGGGCTCACCTCCTTGTTTTTCCTCCTTCGGCCCATTTTCAGTTTTTAGGGTTGGTCGTTCTGTCAGGGTTGTTGCAGGATACTGAAGACGAGGGAACAGAATTTCAATGTAGCTGGTTTATTCACAAACTCAGGATACATGAAAACACAGGAACTCAGGAAAACAACCATACATCGACGACGACCAACAAACACTGAGGGAAAACACAGGGCTTAAATGAACAGGGACTAATGGGATAATTAACAGAACACAGGTGGAGGGAATTACTAATCAGACAGAGCAGAAAAACTAACAGGACTGAACCAAAATCACAAAAGACGGGGGAAACAAGATCACAAAACTAAACTAAACACATAGAAAACGTGACAATTATAGAGATTGTGGAGTGCAATAAGGAGTAGACAAGAGACGGAGATGCGTCGAGTTAGCTTTACTCTCCACTTCAATAAAACAGAACTGTACAGCAGTGAGATCGACACAACAACGTTAACCCGGAAACTCTAACTCACTTCCCCCTCCCTTAAAGGTATATTCCCTTGGTGAATGTCTCTCAGTGTTATTTGTGAGTCACCACACAGGCCCCCCCCAGAATTCACCCATAAACAAGTCCAAACCGAACAGGTACCCCCAACAGAACATAGGACGCTATTCACCAGTGCCAAACAGAACAGTCCAGCTCCTAACAGTTCCTATGAAAAGTCAACGTATAGGGGGGCGGACCGGGCGGCCATACCGGCTGCGCTCAACAAGAGAGGGGCAAGGGGCAAGGGGCTAGGGGCGGGGCAGGCACAAGGTTCGAGGCTGCAGCGGGGGGGCGCCCCCGCCGTGGGGGCAGGGCCAACTGCAGTGGTTCGCCAATATCCACATGAGCAGGCTTGAGCCGGTCTATAGCCACCCGCTCAGGCCTACCTCCCATATCCACCACAAAGTTCTTAGACCCTCCCGTCAGGACACGGAAGGGCCCATCATAGGGGGGGCGCAGCGGAGTATGATGTCCGTCGTGGCGGATGAACACATACTTGGCTGACGGTAAATCCTTGGGCACGTAGGTCTGGGGGAGGCCATGGTGCGACGTTGGAATGGGAACAAAAGCGTCGGCAATGTCCCGAGACACAGCACGATGGGAGGCAACCGACCACGGGGCCGTGGCATCTGGAAGAAACTCCCCCGGGACGCGCAGTGGCTGGCCGTACACCAGCTCGGCCGATGAGGCTTGAAGATCCTCTTTGGGGGCAGAGCGAAGGCCAAGCATAACCTATGGGAGGCGGTCAGCCCAGTCGCTACCCGTGAGGCCGGCCCTGAGCGCGGCCTTCATGTCCCGATGAAACCGCTCGCAAAGTCCGTTGCTCTGCGGGTTATAGGCTGTGGTACGGTGGACCTTCACTCCCAGGACCTCGGCGACCGCAGTCCAAAGCTCCGATGTAAACTGCGGACCTCGGTCCGAGGAGAGGTCGGACGGCGTACCGAAACGGGCCACCCAAGCCATAATGAACGCCCGTGCCACCTCAGCTGATGTAGTGGAGGCCAGGGGCACCACTTCCGGCCACCTGGTGGTCCTGTCCACCATGGTGAGGAGGTAGGTGTAACCACGGGAGGGGGGAAGTGGGCCCACCAGGTCCACATTCACATGATCAAAACGCCTCTCTGGCACTTTGAAGGGTGCCAAAGGGGCCTTGGTATGACGCCACACAGGAAGCAGCCCAAGCCCTGACGTCCCTCCGCAGGCCCGGCCAGACAAACTTGCCCTCCACCAGCTTGGTTGAGGCCTTCGCCCCTGGGTGGGAAAGACCGTGTATAGCGTCAAACCCCTTACGCCTCCAGCCAGCAGGTACCATGGGGCGCGGTTGGCCAGTGGAGACGTCGCAGAGGAGTGTAGAGTTGGCAGTGTCAAACACCACATCCTCCATGAGCAGCGCCGTGGGAGCCGTCCTGTAGGCTTGCACCTCAGAGTCCGCGGTTTGATCCTCAGCCATAGCTGCGTAGTCAAGGCCCAAGTGGACGGAACCAATGATCGCCCGGGAGAGGCAGTCGGCCACGAAGTTGTCCTTGCCGGCCACATGCTGAATGTCGGTGGTATACTCAGATATGGCAGAGAGCTGACGCTGCTGGCGACCAGACCATGGCTCCGAAGACTTGGCCATAGCAAACAGCAGCGGCTTGTGGTCAACGAAAGCCGTGAACCGCCGGCCCTCCAACAGGAAACGGAAATGACGGGTGGCGAAGAAAAGACCCAGACGCTCCCTATCGAAGGCGCTGTATTTCCACTCGTTGTCCCGGAGCTTCCTGCTGAAAAAGGCCAGCGGCTGCCACGCTCTGCCCACCCACTGCTCACACACAGCCCCAACGGCGTAGTCCGAGGCGTCCGTAGTCAGAGCCACTGGGGCGGTAGGAGATGGGTGCGCAAGCAGAGCAGCGTTGGCCAGTGCAGTTTTGGCAGCCTCAAAAGCACCAGTCATCTCTGGGGACCAATCCAACACGTCCGCCGCCCGCCCACCACGCAAGGCATCGTACAATGAGCTGAGCCGCATGGGGGAGGAAACGGTTGTAGAAGTTCACCATACCCAGAAACTCCTGCAGGGACTTTACAGTGCGTGGACGTGGGAAATTGGTGACGGCGTCCACCTTGGCCGGGAGGGGGACGGCCCCCTGCGTTGTGACATGATGGCCGAGGAAAGCGATGGATGACCGGCCAAACTCACACTTGGCCGGGTTGACGATGAGACCATGCTCACTGAGTCTGCTGAACAGCTGCTGGAGATGCGTTAGGTGGTCGTCTGCGGACGCGCTGGCCACGAGAATGTCGTCCAAGTACACAAACAGAAACGGCATGTCTCTCAGCACAGAGTCCATAAGGCGCTGAAACGTTTGCGCTGCCCCTTTAAGGCCGAAAGGCATCCGTAGGAATTCGAAAAGGCCAAAGGGTGTGATGACCGCTGTCTTGGGGACATCCTGTGGGTGGACAGGCACCTGGTGGTAACCGCGCACCAGGTCCACCTTTGAGAATATGGTGGCGCCGGCTAGGTGGGCGGAGAAGTCCTGTATGTGCGGCACAGGGTACCGGTCGGGGGTTGTAGCGTTGTTCAGGCGACGGAAATCACCACAGGGACGCCAACTGCCATCGGCCTTTGTCACCATGTGCAGGGGGGAAGCCCACGGGCTGTTGGAGCGGCGCACGATGCCGAGGTGCTCCATAGTGGCAAACTCCTCCCTGGCGATCGCGAGCTTGGCAGAGTCGAGGCGCCGCGCTCGTGCATAGACTGGTGGGCCCACTGTGGTGATGTAGTGCTCCACGCCATGCTTAGCCACCGCCGATGAAAACGTGGGTGTGGTGATGTCAGGAAACTCAGCGAGAAGGCGTTGATACAGGTCCCCTGTGGCAAATGTGTTCGACAGACAAAGCGCCCCCGTCCCCCCCAGTGTACAGGGGTACGAAGCAAAAGAGAGGGCGTCGATCAGGCGGTGGTTTGTAACGTCCACCAAGAGCCTGTAAGCACAGAGGAAATCCGCCCCTAGGAGCGACGTAGACACGGCGGCCATGACGAAATCCCAGCCGAAACGCCGCCCGCCGAAACACACTTCCACATACCTTGTGCCATAGGTACGAATGGGTGTGCCGTTGGCGGCATCCATCAGGGGACCATGCCCGCCAGCCATGGTGTCCACTGGCTTCGCTGGCAGGATGCTACGCTGAGCCCCCGAATCGACCAGCAGCCGCCGGCCGGACAGTGTGTCAGTGATGAATAACAGCTTGCAGTCCCGGCCAGCGCCCATAGCTGCTAATGAGCGCCGGCCCTGGCTTTTCCCTGGGCTCCAAAACTGCAAGGCTGGCGACACTGTTTGGCCTTGGCCCCAAACCTTGAATGGTAATAACACCACCCGTCTTCACGCTGTCGGCGGGCCGTCACCGCAGCCGCGGTGTCCGGGTCGTCCGCCACGGGAGGAAACGGAACAGCCGTGTGCAGGGGGGAAGCAGTGCGTGGACAAACTGTTGCCGGTTGGCGAGAAAAATCCTGTCTGCTTCCACAGCAAGCGCTCGGTAGTCTCTGGAGGAGGGGAGGGCGGAGCTGGCCAGTGCGGTGCACACGGGTACTGGAAGCTACCGCAGGAATATGTGGGCGAAAAGGAATGCGGGATCCGCCGCGCCCAGCACTGCTAGCATCCTCTCCATTAACTCGGACGGCTTACTGTCGCCAAGGCCGTTCAGGGACAGCAGGCGATCTGCCTTCTCTAGCTCCGACAGCTCAAAGAGGTTCAACAGAAACGTTTTGAGCGCGTCGTATTTGCCGTCAGCTGGCGGAGCCTCTAATAGCGCCATAGCCCTGGCTGTCGTCGAGGCATCTAAGGCCGCTACTACATGGAAATATTTTGTAACGTCCTGTGTTATTCCTCTCAGCTGGAACTGTGCCTCGATGTGTTGAAACCACGGCCGCGGATAGTGTTGCCAAAAGTCCGGTAACTTGATGGTGGCCGCGTATATAGCGCCGACATTAGCCGCGCCGCTAACAGCATCCGGCGCCGCAGCAGCAGCATTTTCGCCACCGTCGTTGTGTGACATAATTCAGCCGTATCCAACTCGCGTCGGGGTCACCAAATGTGGAGTGCAATAAGGAGTAGACAAGAGACGGAGATGCGTCGAGTTAGCTTTACTCTCCACTTCAATAAAACCGAACTGTACATCAGTGAGATCGACACAACAACTCACTTCCCCCTCCCTTAAAGGTATATTCCCTTGGTGAATGTCTCTCAGTGTTATTTGTGAGTCACCACAAGATAGTGATTAATAGGGTGACTTTATTTTTATATTTGTTTAATAGTAAATCATCAAGTCTAAATAGAGCTACACCTCTCTTAATTCCCTTAAACCCACACACAGGCTAAAATGCTCACGCATGGGGCAAAAGGCACACATTATTTATACAAATACGTTTTGTTCAAGTTAAGTAATAATCACTTTAGAATCACTTTAAAGTTTGCACTATTTTCTGTTTATTTTGATCAATAAAATAATATTTTTTTTGTTAAATAAATATATATTAATATAAAATATAAAAAAAAAAACACAAAGAAATTATTTTAAAAAGTAAAGATTCTGAAAGCATTGAATGAGATCTCATAATAATTTTATATAGTGTAGCGTTTCGCGACTAGGAGTAGCCAGCCGGGAAATTTCTTCTTCTGATACTTTATCACGCTTTTTGGACATGCGCATCATAATAAACAGACTTTTCCAATAAATGTGTCATATATCACTGAAAATGGGAGAAGCTTAGCTTTAATGTGGTATATGGCACATAGTCATGATAATTATGGTTCAAATGTGTTGCGGAAGTTTTAAAAATAAGTTTCAATACTTAATACTCAATATTAAAGATATCAAGGTTATATTTTAACAGAACATTCTCTACATTATGTTGGATGATATAGGTTGATATATGGTGATACAAATGTCACATATGTTGAGAGTGTGTATGAGGTTGATTGACAGGCCAGTTTACATTGACAGAATGCATGTAACTATGAAAAAGAGCAGTTTTATGACATGGTAGTATGTCCCAAAGCTTGCCTTCTTTTGAGACTTACTCCAAAGTATCTACGTGTTCCGTCCACATTGGAGGAAGGATGCAGATAACAGTTAACACAACCAAAATCCATAAGCTGACTTCCTTATCCCTGCCAGATATTTAATGCAATGACTTCCTCCTATTATTAAGTGTTCTATTATATTATTGGGTCACTTTTGTCTAAAATTCAAACTCAACCTTGCAACAGCGCTATAAACTTAAAATACTTAAAAATGATTGATCGTAGATTCTGTTATCTTTTTTTTTTGCAAAATGTCTAATAAAAAATGACTCAAACACACTTTTTAATGACTCAAACAGACTTGTAGTGCTTTATTAGACATGTGGTTCCAAATCAGAATAACATCAGAATGTTGATTTTATAATACTTAAATTAACAAACTTAAATAAATGCAAATTCATTTTAAAAAGTTACTTTGACAATGGTGAAATTTGCACAGGATTTGAGTGTGACCACCAGATGTTACTGTGATTATAATTGCCTGCAACTGACTATAGCCAGCTATCAAAGTTTCCACTGTTAATAGTATGATTTAAACAATGTTTAAGAAAGTAAGTAAACTTTATATTAAGAAGCTTGAAGCTGCCTCCAAACAAATATGGAGAAAACTAAATTCAGTGTGAAAATAATCTGAACTAATCAAACTTTATTTTTTTAACAAAATGAACCACATTTTAAACATTTAAATGTTGTTAGTTGAAGAAAAGTTTGGCAGAGAATGTTGGGATTATAGTAATAAAAAAAAAACATTACTGTAAGTGTAGGTAATACAAGTATAATGCATTGCTGTTGCCGCTTCAGCTGTGATATACAGCTGTGGGGACAGTATGTCCTATAAAACTCAATTTACATACAATAAATACACAAAAACTGTCAAACACTCTTGTTTTCTTTAGCCACTTCAGGGTACATACAGCATGCTCAAGCTAATGAATAGTTAATTGCTTATAGTTTTATTTGGGGAGATAATGTGGGCTACATTCAGACCCATGTTGTCAATGAAAAGATCAATTGTGTCAGTATATGAATACAATATTTGTCTACTTAGAATGCAGTCTGTTACAATAAAGAAAGCCCTTATGTCCAACAAACAACGGGTTAAAAAATGTAATGTGATTGTTATAAAGCTCTTTCATATTTCACTTTCACCCACAATAGCACCTTTGACACATTTTTAAGGGTATATTGTTATATCTCAACTTATTAAAGCATAGCACATTCCATTTGTTGTAATTTGTGGAATGAAAATGAGACTGTGAGGCCCCTGTCTGAACAGACACGGATGCATAAACCACTCAGTACGATTGGATGTAGTTAACATCTAATTTTTACAAACAATGTATTCTAAAGTTGTTTGTGCACAGTAACACAGTATATATTTTGAACAGACTGTATTTATGTCTCTTCATTGCCTCATTTTTGTTTGCCTCAAGTTAAATATAGGCTCTGC
Organism: Tiaroga cobitis; assembly: GCA_030578255.1. Lineage (NCBI taxonomy): Eukaryota > Metazoa > Chordata > Actinopteri > Cypriniformes > Leuciscidae > Tiaroga > Tiaroga cobitis. The sequence goes on along the minus strand of CM060608.1, from coordinate 41,282,848 downwards.
CCTGACAAAGGTCCTCACAAATGTGTCTACATGGGAAGTGCCCAATGCGGCGCATCACCTTCAGTTGGCTTAGTTTAGATTTTTGACTTGTTGAAAAGCTACTGCAGGCGAAATATTTTCCTGTCTGAATTGTATTATGATTTGTTTTAAAACTATCACTTGTGAATTGATTGATATGATTTTCTTTTCTTTTTTTTTTATTATATGGTTTTATATTTTCCCATATTTTTATGTTAGTATACTATATTTTATGTTATTTTATTACACGGCGCTATGGAATACTTGATTCTGATTGGTCAATAGCGCCATCCAGCGGTGTATTATGTAAGGGATAATGTAGAGCGAGGTGGTTGTTTCGCGTCGGGGTCCTGATCAGCCTGTCGGGGTTGTATTCGCTATAACAACCGCCTCGCTCTTCATTATCACGCTTATTACATGGCTACCTACCAAATAAATCAATAATTTTACACAAAATATTGATTCAAAAAGGAGTTTATTGATTTAAAGGAGTTTATCATCCAGAGGGAACAGATCTGTGTCCATGGTGATGCTTTGTTTTTCATGGCAATGGTGTGTTATACTTAGCAGCGGTCTGTTATCAATAAATTACAGACCGCATTCTACAGTAGAATTCAACCAAGCCATGTAATAATCCCAGATAACAACCGCTCAAAACAGATAACGCAGACTCATCCTGTGTAATATGTGACTGTATACCGTATCTCTTAAATGTCCGTCTAGATTGAACTTGCCGCACTAGCAACTGCTCTCTCCGCGAAAGCTTTCTGTTTAAAGACCTAATAAAATATTTCGACCAATATTTCGTGTCTAATTATTTACTTATGTGGCAAGTAGCCGTGTAATAAGCGGGATAATGTACATCCAGCCAGTTGTTCTCATAATATATAACTTCTTACATATAACTTCTGACCATTAGATTAACTAAATTAATTTAAATTATTTTTAGCCATAGAAAGACACTTACCCTTGTAAAAATACAAATATAATTATAATAATATAAAATAATAACAATAATAATGTCAATTTTTATATCAGTGATTTTCCATAAAATTTTAAACATTCTGGATAACATCTGAGAGATGACATGACATTTGACACTTCCAGTGTAGACAACCTCAAGACAACAATGTGACAGTTATACCCAATAGAGTGCCGAAGTTACGACGTCACTCTGTAGGCCAAAACGCGGAGGTGAGCATTTTAGCACTCCCGGTTCCCTCGCTCTAAAGTCTATGGGATTTTTGAATGGGTTTTTGCTAAATCGCCTGAAATAAGGTCTGTGGTGAACAAAGCCTCTAAATGTTTTCACGTTTTGATCTATGACATAGAACACACAGTTATAACCTGCTTGTGGTTTTTTAAACTTTATTGTGTCTGCTTGTGTTTTTTAAAAACTTTATATAGGCTTCAAAATGTATAAATTTTGGATTAACTTGTAAAGATTATCTTGATAGACAAAACGTGTAAGGGTCACAACTCTTTGTTAAACACAGATCTTATTTTTGGCGATTTTCCAAAAGTCTATAGGGAAAATGCATAGCTTTTCGATCGAGGGAACCCATGCGCCGCTAGCTTCCGAGTTGTCCTACAAAGTGCATCATCACTTCGGCACTCTATTGTGGCAATGCGTTCCAAATAATTCATTCAGGTTCTGAGCCTTGAAAATGACTTTGGTAAAATCAGGTTCAGCAAACAAAGCACAATTTGAAACAACAATCAGATTTAAGGGACAAGTTTACAGTTTATATCAAGTTTAGGCTTACAACCGGGGTTAGCTGATTCTGCATCAGTGTTATTCTCCTATCATTTTCCTCTGTTTTTAGAGATAACTTATGGGTTGGGTTTGATTAGGTTTAGGGGTAGGGATATGATTATGATTACATTTTCAGACAGGAATGTTGTTCCAGGATCAACAAAATATGTTGGCCCAGGAACACATCTAAATCTGCAAAATCAGGATGTGCATGCTGTAATTTGTTGTGTCAGTTTGTTTCTGATTTAAAGAGATTAAAAATTTTCTCATCATTTACACACCTTCATATTGTTCCAAACTTAAAAGAACTCAAATGAAGATATTAATAATCTCTCATAATTTTCATAAAAAAACTATTTTGTTCTCCTGTTGACCATATTTGGTGTGCTATTTGTATGTATTTTATGTAAATAAAAACCTAAATTAAATCTGTTTACCATATAAATTGACAGTGTCTCTTCAGAAGACTTGGATTAAACCGCTTGATTCATATGGATTACTTTTAGAATGTCTTTATGTACTTTTTTAAGCTTGACAAAAAAACGAGAGAGTATTAAAAATATCTTAATTAGTGCTCAGAAAATCAACAACATGACGGTGAGTAAATGTTTAATTACCGTATCAGGTTTCATAATTAAACCTGACACAGCTAAAATGGGAAAATGGTGTAAATTTTCATATTGTCTGATTGAATTAAATCTTTAATCGTATATTAATGTTAAACTACAATAAAGAAAAGCTTTAATTACATAATGTTATATAGTACAATGGCAAAGAGAAACACACAAAACGTGTTATGAAAACAGACATTGAAGCAAAAAAAAAATATCCAGTGAATATGATTAAATCCATTGAAATTAGAAGTCTAATCTTTACAGAAGTTATAAATCTATCAATGCAGCTGGTCCATGAATCCATTGGAATTTCTACACCTGGAACTCAAAAATGTCAGCTTGTTTCTTGGCCAGTTTGGCCACCTCATCACGGATGGCTTTGACCAAGGTTGAAGTGGAAAGGCTGCTGAGAGGGACGCTGCTGATCGGATCTCCAGGCTCTGCTAGACTCTGCTGGGACGCTGCGATGGAGGAAGAGGGTTGATGGTCTGGACCACCCTGAATGGCCTGGCGGTGGTGCCACAGGAGAGGGCTGCTCTGAGGATAGTGAGGGTGAGGAAAGGCCTCTGCGTAGCCTGGTAAGGGCATCTGAAATAGAAAACAGGTAACATTCAACAATGCCTGTGCTAAAACCAGTCAGAAAGCGTGTATTGTTATTTTTTATTGAGTCTTGATCTGTGCTGCAGTTGACCAAACTATACACTTAAAAAAGGTAACCAATAGACAAATGCACAAGAAAGAGACACTCACGATAAGGAAAACAAAAAGCTTAAGGATCTACTAATATAATAAGTATTATTAGTGACACTCCATTCAAACAAGTTTGAATTGTGTGATTTGATCATTTTAATTAAACTATGAATTATGAAATCATAAACACTGTGAACAAGGGTCACATTGTCACCAGGGTTGGGCATAGTTCAAAATTTAAGAATTGACTCCTCGAGTGTAAATTTGAATTTAATTGGCCACCCCGTCAAAATGCTTAACCCCGCCATCAAAAAAAAAAAAAAAAATGTCCACTGCCGAATTGTTTTCAGTTTAATTTATAAAACTAAATATAAATACCTAAAAATGTGGCAGTTCATTCTGGGAAATAATGTTTTTTTTTTTTTTTTTTACATTTAATTATTAAATAAAAATTATTTTTTTTTTACATATAATTACATTCATCTGACTGGACAAGGAGGTCATTTCATTGTTTGCTTGTTTTACTCTTCTAGTCTGTGTTTACTGCAAGCATTTTGAAACTTCTTGTTTATTGAACAGGGTTGATGAAAATCTTAAGAAAGTTCTTAAGATCATTTCCAAGAAGTTTGTTCGTATGTTCCTAAGTGCAATTCACAAACTGAAAATTTATAAAGAATATTAAAAATAACTTCATTTGAGTTTCAAAGATGAACATGGGTTTGGAATGACATGAGGGTGAGTAAATGATGGCATAATTTTCATGTTTTGGTTGAATTAATAATTTTAGAAGTTCTCAAATGTTGAGCTATTTATCGATTTTAATCATTTTGAAGACAAGGCTTTGAGGTGGTCTTATTGTATACTATCCTACTAATGAGGCTGCTTTGTCTAATTCAACAAATTCTAAACTACATTTAAATCTTAACATATCTGATTGATGTCTCTGCCTCAGATGTCACACCCATGGACCGCTGGCTGAACGTCTGATGCATATGGTACACTTAACTGGAAACACTTCAGGATTTACGAAGTCGTAAATCTTACCCTTGGGGGTTAGAAGACAAAATGGGAGATTATCCTAAATTTAAAGCATTATTTACTATGATTTTTTAATCTTTCCCCACCAGCATTATTTAAAAAAAGATTGCCAGCCACTGCCAGTCTTTTTGATAATTTTCACAAAAATGTAATGGCCCCCAGAATATTTTGTTGTGTGAATATTTGAACATGCAACGTATCAAAGGAAAGAACAGGGCCTTTGCCTTTAAACTTAAATTAAACTGTTTTATTCTAGCATTTTGAACAAAAAAGCTGAGAAAATTACGTTTTTACAAGCCTCCTATAAGGTGCATAAGGAATGCTTTTATCGCTTGCTTCTGCTTCTTTTTTTTTCCTGTGTTTGATCCGGGGTTATGTACTCTTTCAGATGATAGATGTGTAATAGCCCTACCCTACCATGTAATGGTGAAAACACGTTATATTCCACCAATGCCAGGGAAGCATTGTGTCATAAATGACGGAAAATTCCATCAATGGCAGGGAAAGAGCCAAGAAGAACATTCTTTTTAATAACCTGAATTCTTATTAAGATCTAATAAAAGAAAATAGAGATTAGGAAGAATTGTAATCGTAAGAATGTTTTGTGCCCCTGATGTTTAAAAGAAGATTATCAGAATATCTCTATAGGTTAAAGGAATTTCATTGAATTTTCATTTAATTCTACTTCCTTAAATTCTGCATAATATTTGCTACTTTAATTCAAATCAGTAATATTAAAGTTTTTTTTTTTTTTTTTTTAAGTCAATTCGATTCTGAATGGCACACAACCCTGCTTGTGACAGAGGAAAGAGAGAAAAAGAAAAGTGTTCATTTGAAGAAATGTGCTCAACTACCCCGGAAATTTGTAGTTTCCACTCAACGTCAGCGATAAATTCAGTTCAGCAAATGGTTTCTAAATGACACTGGTTCTGCAAAAAGACACCGTGTGAATGCAGGCACACACAAACAGGGATAAGAAGGACAATCCAAAAAGACGAGCCTTGCACCCAAGGGCAGGTCACATGATCAGACATAATGTACCCTAAATTCAGAACAATTTATAGAAGCACATGTGACAGACCAGTTCTGCTTCTCTTGGTTGCAGTCCATGAGGTTTACTCCACATTAAGTTGTATTAGTGGTGCATGCACTGTAACACTGAAGTCTTGGGATGCAACCCAGTTTGTGAAGCAGAATTGGACAAATGATAGAGAACCGATAAATAAATATGATAAATGTATTCTTACAGATTCTCCCCACTGAGGAGGCACATCCTCGGGTTCAGGGGGGTAAGACATCCAGGATGGGCTGTGATAGGAGGAGGGTGGTGTAGAGATGAAATATCCTGTGCATCCTGGACGAGTGGCTGGGATGGCGTACACTGCTGTCATAGGATTTCCTGTGGGTCAAAAAAGGAAGAGATTTTAGGGTATATTTGAAATAAACAAATGCTATTATTAAGCATATTGGGATTAACTCATCTTTACATATTCTGAAGGAAATATGAGTAGTGTTTGGCTGTGCCATACTCATGGCCATGATGCTAAAAAGGTGCTAAGGAGCTCTGTGTGGTTGCTTTGTGATTGCTTGATATTTGACGTCAAAATAGCCCACCCAAAAATCTGTTATTCTTTTCTAGATATGGGTCCAGTCCCTCCTTCAATGTAAGTTTCTGATGTTTTCACATTTTATCATCAGCCAAGTCAGATCATTTAAAAAAAGTAACAGCCAACTCTCGTCAACAAGGTTCACAATTTGAGGTATCTTCACGTGCAGATCACCAATGATCTAGGAAGGGTTTTAAACTTCCCTAACTTAAAATATAAGCATAACTACACTTAACATAACTACACTAAAATGAAGGTTCTTTATTGGCATCAATACATAGTTCAGGCATGAAACTCTAACCGAATGCTAATTAGTTCTTTCAACGCTGCGGCACCAGCCAATCAGAAGTACTTCCACGTAACTATATATATATCGTACCCTAGCTTGCGATCAGCACGCTGCGCGATGTGAAAGCTTCTGTTATCCATCCTCCTCCCAAGGGCCATCTGCTACAGGGGTTCTAACATTTCTTGCAGCAGCCTTTCCTTTGTTATTTTTGACTAAGCTGAACAAATTATTGTATTTGCTCAAAGTATTTGCCAAAATCAAGCCTATGTATATTCCATGTCCCATAGAAAATAAATACTAGTTGAAATTTACCCACTCTGAGAGTTGTCATGACTGAAATGGTTTTATGAAGAACCTTCAACATCCATGAAACCTTTCCATTGCACAAATGGATCTTTAAAGTGGAAAAATGTTCTCCAGATTAATAAAATGTTCTTCACACGAAAAAAAAAGAAAAAGGTTTTCCCTGAAAGATTCTTTGTGGACCAAAAAAATGGTTGTTCTATGGCATCACTGCAAAAATCTCTGGTTCGCTTTATTTTGAAGGTCACTTTAACACAATCTGTTGACTATAAGTAACGTTGCAGTACATGTCTACTAACTCTCATTAGAGTGTCAGTAGAGTATTAGTAGACTGGTGGTAGGGTTAGGGTTAGAATAACCTGATATGTTGGCAAAATTACTTATAGTCAACAGAATGTTCAAAAGGTACCATCAAAACAAAGTGTTACCAAATCCCCTTTTGGAAACTTTATTTTAACCAACATTTTGAAAGGGAGAAAAATTGTACTGTAACACTGCTTGAAGAAAAGTCCAATTCTGAAATATATGGACATAGTAAACTCCCGATTAACTTCTCGTTTGCTGGATGTATGTTGAAAACATGAAATGGTAACATGGAACAGTATATTTTTAAAAACAGATTACTCATATGGAAGTATAGTACAGGAATCCATCAATGTTCATGGACATACACGGCTGCAATTTTGCTGGCTGTGAGGTGTGAAGGCATTTCTGAATGAAATTGTAAACTATAGAAAAACAATTGAAACACACACTAACCTGAGTGGTTGGTAATGGGCTCAGTAGTGACAGGAGGGAGTCTGCTGTTTTCCATGTAGGGAGCACTTCCATGCTGACTCTGCATTGACAATTCAGAGCAATGACCCTTTGGACCAAGATCAGAAGATGACCTGAAGAACATAGCAACAATTTCATACATGCATTGACATGGTTTTACCACCAGGTGATAGTGTTGATTTATGTGGAAAGTCAATATGCTGCCTTTATACAGAGAGAATTAACACAAGTTATGTGGCAGACTTCATGAAAATAAATACATGTTTGAATTTAGCACCATTAGAAAACTTTATTAATTCCTGAAAGGGGAAACTCATTTTCCACCATAGCACATTACAAACACCACAAATAGACAAATAAAGATGAAAAACAACAATCAGTGCATACAAAAATTACACAACTTCATCTACAGTGATACTACATCCCCAACAGAGCACTGCATAAAACAAAACACTAACCATGATTCCCTGATAAAAAAACATAAAGAAGCTTCCTACTGACACCAATAGAACTCAACTTCCTCAAAAAGAATAGTCTTGATTGTGCCTTCTTAAAAACAGCCTCACTATTCTTTTTCCAGTTGAATTTACTGTCCAAATGGACACCAAGATAATTATGAGACTGAATCCCTATTTCCTGACCTTTAATTAGCACTGGTAATATCACTTCTTTTTTCTTTTAAAATCAATGATCAACTCATAGGTCTTTTCCACATTAAATTTTAGGAAATTTTAATCACACCATGTAACAAATAACTCAACCTCTCTTCTATAGTCCACATCATTACCTTGATTAATTACACCGACAAGGGTGGTATTGTCTGAAAACTTTTGTATACAATAAGATGTCTGAGTGTGCCTATAGTCAGCAGTATACAATGAAACAAGGAAGTGCTGAAATAAACCTGAAAATGATTTATTTACCTGACTATTCATGAGCTCTGATTTTGTTGAAGGAATATTTCACCAAAAATATGTCTTTCTTTTGAAATGTTGAGAATAATGTCCAGGCTGCTCTTTTCGAAACAATGGAAGTGAATGGCTATTGATGCTTTCAAGGCACAAAAAAGAAAATAAGCACAATTAACTCTATAAAGTCTACTGTAACTGTATAATATTTGAAACACAAATTTTTAAGGCCTCAAAATTATTAATGTGATCAAAACTTTTCTGAAGAACGTCTAGGTAACTAATATAACCCCTGTTCCCTGAAGGAGGGAAAGGAGGGAAAAGAGACTTTACGTCGGACTGATATCATGGGGGTTCGCCTGGGAGCCCAGTCACCTCCAAGTGGTAACAAAACGAGACAATGGACATTGGCCAGTGAGATTTGCATGCCGAGTCACACCTACTCGTACATAAGGGTATAAATAATTGGGGCCATTAAAAAAACATTAAAACAGTAAACAATAAAATTGGCAAGACAACATTGAGGTGATATGGGTCAGGCGGAATATGATTGTCTAAACAAGTGAGTTTTGAGTTTGGATTTGAAAAGGTTAAATGAGTTGATGGTACGAAGATCTGGAGGGAGGGAATTCCAAAGATGGGGAGCAGAGCGACTAAACGCCCTGTTCCCCATTGTGACAAGACGAGCAGGGGGAACAGAAAGCTGGCAGGTGTGAGATGATCGGAGTGAACAAGTAGGGATGTTTAAATGGAGAAGATCTGAGATATACGGAGGAGCCATGTTATGAACTGCTTTGTAAGTAATGAGAAGTATTTTAAAGATGATCCTCTGTTTGACAGGAAGCCAGTGAAGTTGTTGCAAGATGGTAGTGATATGGTGAAAAATGGGGGTCTGAGTAATCAGGCGTGCAGCAGAGTTCTGTAGGAGCTGCAGCTTCTGGAGCGACTTATTAGGGAGGCCAAACAGGAGTGAGTTGCAGTAATCTAACCGAGATGTGATGAGACTGTGAACCAGGATGGCGGTGGTTTTTGGAGTAAGAGAGGGACGGAGGCGGGAAATGTTACGCAGGTGGAAATAGGCTGACCGGGTGATGCTGTTAATGTGAGAGTGGAAGGATAAAGTGCTGTCAAGGACGACACCCAGACTCTTAACCTGAGGGGAGGGAAGGATAGTTGAGTTATCAATGGTAATGGAAACTTTATTAGCTTTAGAGAGGGTATGAGGTGTGCCCACCAGGAGGACTTCGGTTTTTGAACTGTTCAGTTTGAGAAAGTTGGATGAAAACCAAGAGTGAATTTCTTGGAGACAGAGGGTAAGAGAGGTTGGCGGGAGTAAAGAAGATGGTTTAGTAGAGAGGTAGAGCTGGGTGTCGTCCGCGTAGCAATGAAATTTTATGTTATGTTTACGGAGGATGTGACCAAGAGGGAGGATGTATATGATAAAAAGTAGAGGCCCCAATACAGAGCCTTGGGGCACTCCGGCGGAGACAGGGAAGGTAACGGATTTCTGGGTTTTTAGTTGTATGAACTGTGTGCGATCAGAAATGTATGAAGTAAACCAGGCTATGGGAGTGTGGGTGATACCAATAGATGATAATCGACTGAGAAGGGTGGGATGAGAAATGGTATCAAAAGCTGCTGTGAGGTCCAGAAGAATGAGAATTGAAAGTAACCCAGAATCAGAAGCCATAAGAAGGTCATCTGAAATTTTGATGAGTGCGGTTTCAGTGCTGTGAAGGGGACGGAAGCCAGATTGAAACTGCTCGTAGATGCTATTCGACATGAGGTGAGTATGAAGTTGAGAAGCGACTGTTTTTTCCAGGATTTTGGATATGAAGGGTAAGTTAGATATGGGACGGAGATTGCTAAAATTATTGGGGTCCAGACCAGGTTTTTTCAGAATGGGTGTGACCGAGGCAATTTTGAGTGAAGGGGGGACTGAACCAGAGCTTAGGGAGGAGTGAATAATCTCAGTGATGAGAGGGGCAAGTGAAGAGCAGCAGGATTTAACCAGGCTGGAGGGAAGTGGGTCGAGCTGACATGTGCAGGGTTTAGATTTATGAATAATGTCCGAAATGGCTTGAACAGAGGGAAGGTCGAAACTTGAAAAAGTAGTAGTTGGGAATGGATAAGGGGTGTTAAAGTTGCCTCCAGAAGCAGCAGCTCCAGATGAGGTCAGGTCTTTATGGATGTCTGTAATTTTGGAAACAAAAAAGGACATAAGTTTATTGCAAAAGTCTTGAGATTGCATATGGTAGGGAAGAGAGTCAGGAGGTTTTGTAATGGAGGTAAGGAGGGAGAACAGAGTTTTAGAATTATGATGATTAGAGTGGATTAAGTGTGAGTAATAAGTAGATTTAGCTGAAGAGAGAGAATCCTTATACAAATTGACATGTTCCATGTACATATTTTTATGAATGGTGAGTCCAGTTCTGTTAGCCAGACGCTCCAGCTGACGGCCCTGGGATTTCAGAAGGCGTAGGGCGGGAGAGAACCAGGGTGCTGAACGGTTGAAGGAGACTGATCTGAATCTCATAGGAGCATGAGTGTCCAAGAGAGTGTGAAGATGTTTGAATGTTTGAATGTGATGGCCACACAGAGGACTCGGCTGTGTAGCCAGTGCTGAAGTGGTCTCATATGCATCAATCCGAGCAGCGTGACTGTGGCTGCCAATACCAAGTGCCTCAGGAGCCTCCGAAATTGCTTCAGTGGAACTGCTGTCTTCCGCGTGAACATATTCAGGTGGTTCAGCACTGGCTGTCATGTTGACCGAGTCCAACTCCACACCAATAAAAGAGATGCTCTGCACAAGGGAGATCTTACTCTTTTCCCAGTTGAACTGAAACTCAAGATGGCTAAGGTGCCAGAGCACCACCAAAAGGGGAGGACTTTGTACTGATCCCTCGAAGCAAAGCCTAGGAACAGACTGCATAGAGGTAAGATCGAGACATGAAAGTATGCGATCGGTGCTAACCAACCCTGGGGATGGTAAAGGGGCACATTCAATACACACAGTTCCAAGGTTGACCATAACCCACCACTATCCTGGGTACGATGAAGCATGGGCTGTAAAATCCTACTTCTAGCTCGGCATCGCAGCGGAGACGGGACGGAGCACTTCTCGCAGGGGGATGTTCTTGGTGACAAGCAGACTGGCCCGATGTCTGCTTCTGAACTGCCGAGAACTGCTGTGTAAGAAGAGGCCACCTTGCGACATGGGAGCATTGAGAGGGCGAGGTCAGTCACCTTGCACCGTGCACATGTCCTGCATCCAGAGCCGATCCTCCCTATACGCACACTACGCAAGTTGCGTAGGGCCCCGCAAATAACTCAAGGCCCCGCCTCCCCCTCGTGTCAAAGCGCGTCAATCAAAGTTTACAACATCGATGAGATAACTAAGCGGAACTATATCCTTCTGGTCACGAAAAGAGACTGAGAAAAACACCATGTGAGTGAATTGAAAGCGCGTATCTATACCACGAATTTAATTTCTTGTGCCATTTGTACACCAAAAATAGTTGTTGCGTGCATATGATACGCACTTTTTGGCGTATAATATGCACGCACTCCCTACCCAAGAAATTTACAGTGCGTAGCTTATGCACGCAAAAAAAAACATTTTTGGCGTATAAATAGCACGAGAAATTAAATTCGTGGTATAGATACGCACTTTCATGAGATTACGTTTTGATAATACAAAGGGCAACGGACAACGGTATTTGTTTATAAACTGCAGCTCGGAAAAGATAACCGCGTTGCGCGTTAACAGTTCATATGCGCGTGCAGGAAATGAAACGCGCACTTTCCAGTGAAACATATGGGGACCAGTTACCAGTACAATATGGGCGTGATGGCACTCCTCATTAGGCGCTCATACTTTTAAAACAAGACAATTGATTATCTAGTCTCTAAGTCAGTTTAGTTACAACTCTGCAATAAAGCAAGATGGAAAGCAATCTATTGACATTGACTATATTGCATTTAAAATGTTGATTGGCTGGACATACTGGTCAATATGGATGCACATCCCTCAGTAAATAATAACCATCAAGTATCAATTATTGCTTTTATCATTTAAAACACAGTGACATATGGCAAGCCATTTTAGCTTTTATTAATTCACAGGATGCATTTTTGATATCAATAATTCAATTTGTACTATTTAAAATGTGAATTGTTGATATTAATATAAAATATGTCTATTTCTGATATCAGGAATTACATTTTCATTAGTACTAACTTAACGAGGGAGGATTGTAGTGGGAGAACTGGGGTGTCAGGTGTGACTGTGTGGCAATGGCAAATGGTTTACATGGCTCATGGGTCAGGTAGGGGCCCCTTAACAGATTTTTGCTTAGGGCCCCAGGGAGGTCAGGATCGGCTCTGCCTGCATCAATCCCGGCTCAGAACTACCCTTGTGCATTAAGTGCTTTGGCCATTGCATGCAAGGAGGAGATGGTCTGTCCAGCGGCACTGTGAGGCTTAGCAGCATGAACTACCATCGTCTCAATGTCGCAGGACAGGAACCATGGCCAATTCCTCCAGGTGGCAGCCCTTTGCGGGCATAAATGCACCACAATTTCACACTCCACCTGGGGAATCCCCATGAACCCCCTGACAGCCCAACAGTCGATGGTAATGAGAGAGGAAAACCTTTGAACAGATTTTGGCACTAATGTACATGCATACTGCCAAACCTCTTCATGCACTTCCGGGAAAAAAGATGATCTTCACATAGTGCTCCGAGCCCCGAAATCAATCATCCAGCTGTGATCGCTCAGAATGAGTCTGAGGATGCGGCGGCTCAGGCAAGCATGGCTGTCAACTCTGAATCTGATTCAGCATGAGCCAAAGCAGGAAGCTCAGTGTCACCTTCATCTTGTAGCCCAAGGCTGGTTGCCTACCTTAACCTAGACTGCAACTAAATGGCTGCATTTTGCGACCTTTTTTCCTTCTGGTGCTACTGAATTTGAGAGGCTGCTCTCTGCAGAACCAATGGGTGGAGCTTGACATCCTGCTCCCCCTCACTTGATGTAATGGGTGGAGCTAGATGGTCTAACCACACCCCAACCATTCCCAATAACCAGTGTCGAGTACTGATTTCTTTAACCGGGTGTGCTGGGTGTTGCACCATGTATATGTTGGAGCTTTTATTGAAAGTAGCCTACATTTACCTGTTGAGACATGCCATTACAAGCGTGATGTTTGAGTTGAGGGAAGAGCCATTCAAACTTCACCTTTAAATTGTATGGCGCATCGACTTTGTATGGCGCATCGACTTAAATTGTATGGTGTAGGACACACAAAAGACTCAGATCTAAACCAGAGAGGACAAATAAGAAACACCATGGCAGGTGTTCATTTAAATGAATGCAGGAGGTATTTAAAAAAAAAAAAAAAAAAAAAAAAAAAAAAAAATATATATATATATATATATATATATATATATATATATATATTAATTTAGGGCTGTCACGATGTTAGATTTTTCACACCATGGTTATTGTGGCCAAAATAATTCACGATATCGATATATCGCGATATCTATAGAATCTATAAGGGGATGGGGGGGGGGGGGGGGGATATCAGTTATCAGTCAAATTAATTTTTACTTTGTTTATATAGTTTTCTTTTTTACGCAACAAACATAAGGGTACAAACAAAAAAAATCAAGTGCAAGCACAAAAATAAGATGGTTCTTAATAATCACCCTTTATTAAATGTATGAACACAGAAACCCCCTGTTAACAGGTTAATGTCACGTTTCCCATTCCATGACTAGTAAAATAATCGCAATGTATTCTCTGTAAAAATGCGTAATCCGCAGGGTGATGGACACGGAGATGGGTAAAAAGGTTGGTGGCTACACATTCTGTAGCGCCGCGTCGCGTGTAGGACAACTCAGGTATCGCACACCGGACGCGCACTTTCTCAGTTTATGGCCAGCAGTATTCTTATGTTTAAGGAGATTATGAAACTAAGATAATGTCTGTAGGCTACTATGTTATGATTGTACTGTACAATTAAATACAATAGTTGCGGAGTCTGTGATCTGAACACTTTACCTCAGAGCATCCATTAACTGAATGAATTGAGAATATCACCTGAAAATCCGATAACATCAGCAATTTTCATTCAAGCAGCTGATTTCTGTAAATTAAATGTAAAACTAAATGTACATTGCAGCACAGGGTGAAGTCATTTACGATGATTTGCGACAAATATAATGTAGATTTAATATAAAACTATGTAAATGGCGCTCTGTGTCGCGGCAGGATTTTGAACAAGAGCCGTTGCTGGGCGCCACGGACAGACGCCGAATGGCACAACCAGTGTGTGTGTACACTTGAAGAGAAAATGTGTTTGAATTTTAAAGACGTGGCCCTGCGCTTTTCAGACGGCGTTCTCCTCAGAGTAGCTGCGCGGCGCGGGCTGCGTCTTCTTTGATATAGTGTCAGCGGGTGCAATACAGACGTCAACCAGGTGCTCGAGCTGGAGTATTTACGTGTCATGTCATCATAAAAGTCCTATTCATTTTAAACATCGTGGTTATCGCAAATACCGGTATATCGCCACACTCTAAATTAACACGATGTCGATATTTCATGCTTTGAATATCACGATTATCGTCAACACCGGTATATTGCGACACCCCTAATATATAATGGCCAGCAGCCATATCACCCTGTAGCCCAAGACTGGTTGCCCACTGAAGCTAAGCAGGGCTGAGCCTGGTTAGTACCTGGATGGGAGACCTCCTGAGAAAACCAGGTTGCTGCTGGAAGAGGTGTTAGTGAGGCCAGCAGGGGGTGCTCACCCTGTGGTCTGTGTGGATCCTAACGCCCCAGTATAGTGACGGGGACACTATACTGTCAAAGAGCACCGTCCTTCGGATGAGACGTTAAACCGAGGCCCTGACTCTCTGTGGTCATTAAAAATCCCATGGCACTTCTCGTAAAGAGTAGGGGTGTAACCCCGGTGTCCTGGCCACATTCCACCGATTGGCCCCTGCCAATCATGGCCTCCTAATAATCCCCATCCACTGAATTGGCTCTATCACTCTCTCTCCTCTCCAACTATAGCTGGTGTGTGGTGAGCGCACTGGCGCCGTTGTACTGTGGCTGCCGTCGCATCATCCAAGTGGATGCTGCACACTGGTGGTGGTTGAGGAGAGATCCCCTGGTATGATTGTAAAGCGCTTTGGGTGTACAGTAGTACATATGAAAGCGCTATATAAATGCCTCATTCATTCATTCATTCATTCATATATGTATATATATAAAAAACCCTTTTTATAATACTTTATTGTCAGACTGTAGTGGCAAAAAACATTGTTGGGTTTATCCTGTAACCCCCTGTTATTGTTTCCAACCACCTGGAGAATAGGGCTGTCAATCTTCCTCTATAATACTATTCGAATTCCATTCATTATTTAATTTAATATTCGAATAATATTCGAATATTAAATGCTCAAATTCATCCTATTATTAATATTTACGACATTACTCAGGCTTATGGATCGCCAATGCCACTATAGCATGTGGTTGTTGTTACACGTTCTGTCCACTAGAGGGACATCTAACATTACAATACACAATATTTTATTCGTGCTGAATATGGTTGAAGCGCTATCGATGGTTTTCGGCTAATATCTCCGCTAAAACACTACCAAAAATCCTGAAACTTATATCGTTCTTTTCAGTTCGACTAGACGGTTCCAATGAGTTCGGTGCTCGCCAAATCTGTTGAGTTTTCACCGAGATATTTGCGCTTCACGGGCGTTTTTTTACGTTGTTAAACATTTACCAATTTTGACAGTATTGTTATGATGATACAGCGTGGATAACGTGCACAATTCGAATGTTATGATTCGAAAACTGTATTGTACATCAGACGAAACAAAAGCATTTCATTTTCACATGTGTGTAAGCCAAGGTGGCGAGAAAGGCAAGATTGCATACCCGTAAAACTTCAAATAGTAGCCCGGGCTTTTATTTTCCCAAATCGTCGAACTGCACCGGCTTGTATTTGAGACAGGCGTCTATATGAGACAGGCCTTTATAATTTAGTGTTGAGATGTTGTTCATTGAGTGTAGGCCTAGAGTCTCTAATCTCTAAAAATTTCCAAATGCTCCACGTGAAACTTCCAACCTTTTATTATCGTGTCAATTGATTTTGATTAATATGCGCGAGGGAGAGAGAGCAAGACAGCGCTCGTGCGCTTGCTCTCTCTCTCTCTCTCTCTCTCTCTCTCTCTCTCTCTCTCTCTCTTTCTCTCTCTCTCTCTCTCTCTCTCTCTCTCTCTCTCTCTCTCTCTCTCTGCTCGTTATGCGCCCTGTCAGGCGCAGCAGTCATTCTAGTCTACATCACTCACCGATCAAAAAAGGCTTTGGCGGGACAAACATTTGCGTTGGCGGCCGCCAAAAAACGATCTGACGGGTTTTAGAAGATTAAATACAACCCGAAACTAAAAAACAGACCCGGCCTCTATTTGAGACTGGCTTTTATACCCAAACCTGCAGCCACACCAGGCGTGTAAACGAGACAGGCGTCTATTTGGGACTCGGCTATCATTTAAAGTTTTACGGTATAAAAAATAAATAAATAAATAAACATAAAAAAACAATATTCGAATAGTAACTTCAGCATTCGAATAGTATTGATTTTTTAATATTCGAATTATATTCGAATTTCGGAATTCGTTCCAACAGCCCTACTGGAGAATGCGAGTAGCCTACCGGGTCAGACTCACAGCCCGAATCCAAGAAAATCCAAGAGTGTTGTTGCTTGAATGTTTGTGGATATTTATTGCAAATAAATATAAAGTACAAAACAAAAACTGAGAACTGGTTTAAATGTCTTTAAGCATTCTTTTGTAGCGCTTGGCGTTCAGCTTTCTCATACAGGCCAAGCTTCAGTAGCACAGATCCAGGCCGAGGTCAAAGACTGTATCAGCTGGCACGCCTTCTCCTTCTCTCATGCGCTACACACTCCAACTTATAGGATAGCGCCCTCTCCGGCTGTAGAAGGTGTACCACTCAAATGCAATAGAAAAGACTATTAGTGCCGAAGTTACGACGTCACTCTGTAGGCCAAAACGCGGAAGTGAGCATTTTAGCACTCCCGGTTCCCTCGCTCTAAAGTCTATGGGATTTTTGAATGGGTTTTTGCTAAATCGCCTGAAATAAGGTCTGTGGTGAACAAAGCCTCTAAATGTTTTCACGTTTTGATCTATGACATAGAACACACAGTTATAACCTGCTTGTGGTTT
Organism: Tiaroga cobitis; assembly: GCA_030578255.1. Classification (NCBI taxonomy): domain Eukaryota; kingdom Metazoa; phylum Chordata; class Actinopteri; order Cypriniformes; family Leuciscidae; genus Tiaroga; species Tiaroga cobitis. The sequence goes on along the minus strand of CM060608.1, from coordinate 41,265,577 downwards.
TTTAAACTTTATTGTGTCTGCTTGTGTTTGTTAAAAAACTTTCAAAATATATAAATTTTGGATTAACTTGTAAAGATTATCTTGATAGACAAAACGTGTAAGGGTCACAACTCTTTGTTAAACACAGATCTTATTTTTTGCGATTTTCCAAAAGTCTATGGGGAAAATGCATAGCTTTTCGATCGAGGGAACCCATGTGCCGCTAGCTTCCGAGTTGTCCTACAAAGACATCATCACTCCGGCACTCTATTATAAGTAAATTATGAAACCAAAAATAAAACTCAAATGCGGCTCCTACACAGACTGATAGTTTATTTCATGACAGTATCTGTTTCCAACAATCAACATCCAATAAACATCGACATACACTTGATCCACACAAAACAATTTCACAAAAATTTCACAAATTACACATTACACTCCCTTAAACGTTACATTACACCTTACACTCCTATACTACGCTATACAATTACAGCACTTCAACAACTTTGCTTCTTATATTCTTGTTTTTTGATTAAGTGTCTTATTCAACTCTAAGATAGCCTGATGCATGAAAGAGTGCTTCAGCCTCACTCCGTTGAATCTTGGAACCCTTTGGTTTGATGCTATACAAACTCATTATGCAGGACATGATTAGGGTCAGAGAATATATTATTAGCCTTAAAAAATTGTTGTAATAAGCTGAATCATATAACTTCTCAAGAAGCTGACCTACAATCCTTGAACACATTTTTATTTGATTAAACAACTTTATTTATTATGTATTATGTCGATGTTCGTCTGACTGTTTTTACTGTCCTTTATTTTATTTTTTATTCAAAACTGTTTTAATTATTCTTATTTGTTTTGATTATTTTAATGTCTTTATTCTAAACTGTTTTAATTATTGTTATTTCTTTTGATTTTTTTCATTTCTTCTATGTAAAGCACTTTGAATTACCATTGTGTATGAAATGTGCTATATTTAAATAAACGTGCCTTGCCTTGCCTTGCCTTGCCTATTATTTGTTTTAATCACTGACATAAACAACAACAGAAAAAATAGTTTTCTTACTCCAAATGACTTGAGATGATGAAGGAAGTAGATTACATTCTGCTTTGGCTCTCAACGAAGGCGGTCGCATTTTCTTCCCCTCCTCTCCCTCACCTCCCCTGCTTTGCTCCTCTCGTCTCGTTTTAGTCTACTGTCTTGTACTTTGAGAGACTCTCTCAGCACTGCTCTCCAAACTAAGAAATTATGGATTTGATCAACTGGTCTCTCAACGCAATTGACACCATCTTCTCGACGAGAAGCTTGGGTTCGGGGGAACCTGACTGCCCTGCCGGAACGTTCGCAGCTGGCTACACGATGGACGCGTGGGAGAGGTGGCGGGTCGTGTGTCTGGCGGCTCTTTCCGTGGAGGACGTTGAAGATATCTACCTATTTGGAACCATGATAACGTCTCGGTTACGGATGTAACCTTCGTTCCCTGAGTAGGGAACGGAGACGTTACGTCGGATGACGGAGAATGGGGGTTTCGCCTAGAAAGCCAGTCCTCTTCGAGTATTAAAAAACGAGCCAATGGCAAGGAAATGCCATGGGTCTGCGGAATTTGCATAGCGTATCCCCGCCTCACCACGTGGGTATAAAGGGAGGATGCGGACGCAAACGCAGCTATGTCTTCGCTGAGGAGCCGAGACTGAACTCAGGCGTCTACCCAGCGGTACAGCGGAAGTGGCAGGGAGACGTAACGTCTCCGTTCCCTACTCAGGGAACGAGGGTTACATCCGTAACCGAGACGTTCCCTTTCGTAGTCACTCCGAGTTACGTCGGATGACGGAGAATGGGGGTCCCCGTGAAATCACGCCACCTTCACAGCTGTCTTCCAGTGCCCTGCGAAAGTCTGATCCCCTGTCGTGAACTTAGCAAGGACGAGGAGTCCTACTTAGCACAGTAATACCAAGGTACACTGGGAAGCATATCTCAGAGGAGATGTGCCGCAGTATGCCTACCCGTAGGGAGGACTTACGAATACACATATGGCCCAAGGGGGCTACATATGGAGGAACACTGGAGTACCAACCCGTAGGGTGGCTAGAATTTCAACTCCAGGAGTGGCAAGGTGGCTTGGCAAGGGAAAGACACATGCTCAAGAGAGGCTTACAGTGGAAATACTCATGTGGGGGTTACTCGAGGGAGGAACCATGCACACGGAGGCACCTAGCCGACGCACAGGCAATAGACACTGGCGCCAGCATCAACAGTGCTGGAGGAACTCAGGGCTTCAGAGGGGAAGACTGCCTGAGGAAATATCGCACGTATCCAGTCAGTGGAGTGGAATGGCGAGCAAGCGAAGACACCTGAACAGCTCCCATGTTAGCTTGAAAAAGACAGTACATGGGTGGAGACTGGCTCCACTCGGAGATTGTAAAATCTGGCGAATGTGTTAGGTGTCGCCCAGCCTGCAGCTCTGCAGATGTCTGTTAGCGAGGCGCCATGCGCTAGAGCCCAAGAGGACGCCACACTCCGGGTAGGAACCTTGGGCACATATCCGAGCCGGGGTCTCAGGATCACGTGAGAGAGAGCCGGCCCGAACTCCAGGCACGCTTCGTCAACGGAGAATGCGTGCAGGTCCCCTACCCTCTTGATGGAGGCCAGTGCAACCAGGAGCGCTGTCTTCATTGACAGAAACTTAATCTCAACTGATTGCAGAGTCTCAAAGGGAGCCCTCTGCAGGGCATTTAACCCTCTGAGGTCTAAGGATTTTTGGGGTCCTTGAGGTGTTCTGACATGCTCTGACATTTGTGCTTTTTTCAGTTATTTATAAACATGTTAATGGCAAAGGTGTACATTCACTCAATATAGCACAAACGGGGCTACCGGAATTTCTCAGCAACAATTATGAAACATGTTTGTATTTTTGAGAGAATATTGCTTATGCATGGTTATTGAAAAAACTAAAACTTAAAGTGTCTGAAATAAGGCCACAAAACACATACTAAATATGTGTCCACAAGACTTTTGACTAATCAGTGTTGTTGCCTAGAATTTTTGAATTTCAGAAGGATGGCAATAACACACAGTGAGGTGGCAGCCTGCCCCGCAGCTCTATAGGTCCCCGCCACCGGAGTAGACAAGAACCTACAGGCATTGGAGGGGTGCTTAGGGTTGCCATACCAGGTGGAGGCGCTGTGGGGACACCTAAGTGTTGCCACAGAACACTCCACATGGGGGAACCCCAGTGTACCGTAGACTGCGGCCTCTACGAGGGCAGAGAAGGCAGAAGAGGCCGCTGAGCAGTCGTGAAAAGTCAAAGGAGACTTCCACGATCTCATGGCCTCTTCATGCACATCCGGGTAGAAAGGATTTGGGTTCGCCACCCCCAAAAACCAATCATCAGCCTCAAGTGCTCGGGATATGGCAGAATTTTCCACACAAACCCGAAACTCGTGGCAGCCCGGGAAAGCATAGCTGTGAACTCTGAATCAAACTCGCTATGCTAGCACATCCGAGGACAGCAGCACAGACGAGCCATCTCCAGAGGACTCCAGCTCACCTTGTGATGCGGCGATAAACATGATTTCATCAGCTGGGGGACCGAATGAGAACGCGGGCCCGCGGGCGGGCCGGCGAACCCACTCGGGACCACGTGGGTTGCAACGTGAACCGAGGACCGAGGATTTTTCGTCGGTTTAGTTCCAGACCTGACGTCTTAGTCACCCTGGCCACCAGCCAAAGTATTATCTCACGTGGAGAAAAATAGATCGGGTGGTGGATGAGGGGACTCTAACTCTATTGAGCTCACGGAGTCTCGACCGTATACATTGCGATGGTCACGTTCCCACTGAGAGAACGTGACACACCCACGAGCGCTGTCCGAGCGTGATCAAAGCCCAAACACGCCAAACAGCGCTCGCGCCCAACAGCTGAATCTATCAGAATACCGCACTCAGAAATACACGGGCAGATCGTCTTTAGAAAGACGCGTCTTTAAAAAGACGTGCCGCGTGCACGCTCTTTTAGTGAGAGGAAAAAACTCTGCGGATGTTGAAGCGACCAGGGAGAGACACACAGACCGGCAGACCACTGCTCAGATCGCAGGCAATATGAAACTCGCTGGATACCGCCGTCACACCAACACCAGAGAGTTCGCTCGTCTCGAAGAGAATGTAGTCACTGAAAATACTCAGGATTTGGCTTGTCGAGTGAAGAGATTATCTTGACTCCGAAGCGAAAAACATAGCTGCGTTTGCGTCCGCATCCTCCCTTTATACCCACGTGGTGAGGCGGGGATACGCTATGCAAATTCCGCAGACCCATGGCATTTCCTTGCCATTGGCTCGTTTTTTAATACTCGAAGAGGACTGGCTTTCTAGGCGAAACCCCCATTCTCCGTCATCCGACGTAACTCGGAGTGACTACGAAAGGGAACAGGTTTTCTGCTGATTGGATCAGGCATTGCCCTGGTTTATCGAGGAATTAAGGAGACGGTGACAGCTGTCCAAAGCTCCACAAGGCTGCCCGTCATGATTGAAGCGGTGGGCAGAGCTGTCAGCACTCAGACTGTGACTATGAACCACAATATGGATAACATCATGGAGAAGCTCACAGCTTTGTAAAGGCAAATGGATCGTTTCGGAGATCAAAATGGACCAGGAGCTGTGTAAATCGGAACGCAGCTACTCGTCCCAAGACCAAACAATCCCAATCTTATCTGCTTTCGGCCCCCCTCATCCAGCACTGGCCTTGGCCAAGGCTGCTGTTGGAACAACAACTCCCCCGGAAGAGCACTGCAGCGAGACGCTCTTGTGTTCCTTCCCTGACTCCTCACAGACACCTGCTGATTGTTGACTTTGTCTGGGACATGATCAGGGTTGTCTCCATGGCAACTTGCTGTGTATCGCTATGACAATCCTGCGGACTTGAGGCACCTAGATTATGATGCCAGGTGCAGCGACTTTCCAGGCCTACACACGAACTCTTACATATATACAGATATGCAACCACCCCCCCACCCCCCATCCCTCGCCTTCAATGCTTCGTACCCCCAGTCTGACAGGCGGGTCTGTGACCAGCGCCGAGAATGGCTGCAGGACCGGGCAGATACACTGTCTGTGCTGGGTTACCTCCATCCCCCACTCCCCTCCCCTGTTGCAAGTCTTGTGTGTTCATGTTGTAGACTGTACTGATTATGTGCTAATGTTGCTGAGGTGTTTTTTACTGTTCCCAAACTGTACTCCTCACAGGAGCATAGTCTGGGGGTTGCCTTTTTTTCTCCTCACCTCTCCTCATGTCATGCTGTATTTTCTTCCTCAATGCCCTATCTTCCTGTCCTGTCTACCCCCTTGTCATATTGTATGTATGTCTGTATGGACAGGTTGATGGCTATAATTTCGCTGGTACTTGTGACTAGTGACAATAAAGGCTACTACTATTATCTGCTTTATTCTTTTACAGAGAGTATGAATATGATCTTTACAAGATAACATATAATCTATCATCACACCTAAATACTTGTATGTTTTAACCTGTCTGATTTTTTTCATTATGAATAACAACAGGCATTATACGAGTATCAGATGTATATAAAATAATATTAATGATCTTGTCAAGTTTTAATTAATACGAGCCAAAAGTGGAACAAAAGAGCGCTACTCATTTGAACTGTACTGAATTAACCATTATCAGTTCACCCCAAAAGATCCCAGTGTGAGCTTAGAGCGAATGCATTTAATTGGAAACCAGTCTCCATCATAAGATCACTAAACAGCTCTGTGAAATCCAGTGAGAAGTGTTTAAGTTTGCTACTTTAAAAAGTTAGTCTGGAGCCCAGCAATAACTTTGAATGAGGGACAGACCAAAATTTATGTCATTAATCAAACCTGGCACGCTGGTGCGTTGGTTACAACAATGACATTGTTGACATTATTAATGTTTTTTTTTTAAGGAAGCTCTCCTTTTCAGTGCATAACTACTTAAAGCTGCAGTCCGCAGTTTTTGTTTTTTGTCGCCATCTCTGTTCGAAATCAGCAATTGCAGTTATTCGCGGAATTATCAACTTTACGTGAGTTGTACTTCAACACTGCACAGCGCGGATAAATCCAATGTTTAAGGAGAATGTGTGCTGTCAGTCACCGCGCTGTTGTGGATACCGTCATTCAGAATCACAGATTATTCTTTTTGGAAGTATGACCAACATAATAATTTTCACCGGAAAATGTCCTCTGAACAAGTAATTAACATCCACTTTTCTTCTGGTTCTGACATTGCAGTGAATCACGCTGCTTAAATCTAATAGCTTATCATATCACGTAAAACCGTGCAAATTATGCTTTGTTCTCAAATTGTTAATGTAAAGGGGTCATATAATGACATTTTTTAACAAGCTAATATGATTCTTTAGGGTCTAAATTAAAAGTTTGTAATATACTTTAATTAAAAATTCTCATTAGTATTGTAAGAAAACACTTATTTTATCTGGTCAAAAACAGCTCTGTTTTCAGCACGCCGTTTCAGTGCATGCCTTTAAATGATAATGAGCTTTGCTCACCCCGCCTCTCTGTTCTGTGCGTACACCGTTTGAACACAATAACACAATAACCATAATGCGTTGTTCAACGTGGGATTATGAATTATATTGAGAACGTCATACATAGAAAACATGCCGTAATGTACCCTGAGTGTAAACCTTAGACGCATTCATTGTGAAGCGTGCAGCTAGCGATTTGCAAAGATTAATATAAATATTAATATAAAGTTTAATAAAACGTTACACTCACTTCAGTTGTTCTGGAGGTTCAGCAGGAACACGAATATCTGGTACCGATAATTTTTTCATGAGCAGCTTCTTAGCAAAACCAGCTTTATACTGATCCTCGTTTATAAAGCAGACTATAGTGAAATGATTCGCGCAAACATGAGAGCATTGACGTTTCTCGTGGGGAATATTCCCTTTGAAAACAAACTCAGCCACTGCGTCTTAAGCGGTTCGGATTTAGGAACATTAAATGACTGCTGTGTTCGTTATTACACCCAAGAACAGAACACCACAATCGCTTAGACGCCATTCTGCTCATAGACAGTGCTCCAGCATATCAACAATGACCGCGCTGGTCTGCGCAGACTATGATTGACAGCTCGCTCGCTCACGAGCGAGGGCGGGTCTGTGTTGAAACGCTGCTGTCAATCAACAATCGTGGGAGGGGCGTCCGATTTAGTGACGTCACAAAATCGAAAGGCTCAATTTGAGGCAGGGGGAAACATAAGGAGATAAAAAAAAAAAACACTGGATGGATTTTTATCATTTTATGATGGTTGTGTACGTGTACAGGCACTGCCAACACACATTTCAGTACAATCAACTTGTAAAAGTGCATGTACCATTATATGACCCCTTTAACACTAGGAGTGCCAGAATTCCACTGGAACTGCCACAAACGGTCTATCTATTTGACCGTTAGATTGCAAACTCTATATCTTTAATGATAAATACCCAATTGAGAGATTAATGCGTTTATTGTATTAGGATATCTTTTAAAAACAAAACAACACCAAACTGTACATTTTAAAAAGTTTAATTAGGCCATACATTTATAAATAATAATATCAGTAGCCCGTAATTATCGCATATTCACAACAGATAGCTATATTTCCATATCCATTCAACATAACTCAGAACAAGATAATAACAAATAAAAGTATATTATTTAGATATTCTTTTGACAGTGAGAGACAATGTCACGGTTTATGAATTCACCGTCTCCTTCTCGTCTTGTGTGTGTGTGCATGGTCGCTGATCATTGCAGCTGATCAGCTGCAGCTGATCAGCGATTCGACCCTTTTTAGTGTTACTGTTGTCGCCTAGTCTTTGTCAGATCGTTGTGGATGTTTCCTGCATGTTTGTTCCCTCCCTGTATCCGTTTTCCGTGAGTCATCCATCCGTGTTCAGCACTCGGTTCTTCACGCAGCGTCCCTGTGCTGCGGGCTTCATACCGGACATTTGCACACAACTCTCCCAGCATCTGACCAGCTCTCAATAAACATATCTGTCATTTTGCAATTGAATCTTCTGATTATTTCCTAATAGACAAAGGTCAACCGCGAGAAATGTAACAGAAGAATACCACGAAATTCAGTGCGGTCAATATGACCGTCTATGGCCGAAATAGGTAAATATGTCCATTTGTTTTTTTGCCTTATGTGTAATTTATATTAAAAACATTTTAAATGAAAATACAGACACTTTTAGGAAAAGTCAGGTACCAGCAGGATTTTATTGATTTTTTCAACAAAGTTATTGGAGATATAAAATCCAAAAAGGTCAAAATGACCGTCGTGGCCGTTCGAGTGTTAACAACGTCAGCATTGCGTGACTAAATGTAATGTCCTTCCGATATTTATCCTTGTTTTCGCATGGGCCGGTTGCAGTCTCTTTTTTCTGTAGCCACTCCGAAGTCCAAACAAAGTCTTTTGCATTTTACAGCGGGTGAATCTGTTGTCACTGGTGATTGTCGTTTGAACCTTTCTGGATCCGCCATCAAATTGATAAGTTTAAATCAAGTGCTGTGAGAAAAGGCTATAAATCTCCATCCAACATCCTCACACACAATATAGCCTACTAGCCGAGACTCCTTCTTTATGTGTACAGATGTGACGTAATGACGCAAAGACATGCTCGAATCTCCCGCGGAAATCCACCAGTACCACTGGAATTAAAAACATTATTACAACTTACCGCTTTGAATCAAGCTAAAGCAAGCAGATAGTTTTGAACACTGGCTGGTTATGCATTTAAAAAAAATCTATTTTGGATAATTTTTAACCCCAAAAAATGCTACGGACTGCAGCTTTAATAATGGCAAGCTTAGAAGATTTATATAGCGCATAAGTCGTACATACAACTTTATTGGTACTTTAATGTCATTTTTGGGCTTGATAGCTCTATCCACATTTACTTTAGCTGTTAGACTTGTGAACATCTCCTTTTGTGTTCCACGGAAGACAGAAAGTCATTTGGGTTTGATGGAATGATGGAACAAAAATAAGTGCTGAATAAACTGATGCACTAGTCTCTGCCATGAGGGAAAAAAAGAGGTGTAACAAGGTGTGTGTATGTTCTAACCGTCGTAGTGAGGACTCAGGTGGAGGGCCTGTTCTTGGTGGGACGGGGGGTGGAGGAGACCCAAGAGCCATGTCAGGAAGCTGAGTGAACCTGAATGCCTTTTTGAGAAATTTGCATATTAAAGTTCACATAACGCTCAAGTGATATGGGTTTTGACAAAGGAAAGAAGTTTTGGTAACATTTTCTATGAAGCCTGCATTTATTATGCATCATAAGGGTATTCTTAAAGGGATAGTTCACCCAAAAATGAAAATTAGCCCATGATTTACTCACCCTCAAGTCATCCTAGGTGTATATGACATTCTTCTTTCAGACGAATACAATCAGAGTTATATTAAAAAATGTCCTGGCTCTTCCAAGCTTTATAATGCCAGTGAATGGCTTTATATTTTTTAAGTCCATCAAAGTGCATCCATCCATGATAAAAGTGCTCCACGTGGCTCCAGGGGGTCAATAAAGGCCTTCTGAAGTGAAGAGATGCGTTAGTGTAAGAAAAATATTCATATTTAAAACTTTATCAAGTAAAATAACTAGCTTCCGGCAGACGCCATACGCATCGATTGGCGGTGAAAGTGTAACCCCTTGACCTTGACGCACAACGTAATGGCAAACATGGAAGCGCAGAAGATTCCGGTCACGAATTAGAAGTCTGAAACGACAATTTTTAAAGAGAAATCAGTTCGCTTGAGGGGCTTGAGTTTGTTGTCCAGCCCTGTTTGTTTGAACTGGGAGAGGCGTCAAAGCTTACGCTACTCCTCTTTTGACGTAAGTCGACTTGCGTAGGCCGTCTGCCAGAAGCTAGTTATATTAGTCGTTAAAGTTTTAAATATGGATATTTTTCTTACACAAAAGCATCGTGGAGTAAATCATGGGGTAATTTTCATTTTCATTTTCATTTTCAATGCCTTATGAACAACTTTATAATAAAACTTACCTATTTGTTGTTATAACTATTAAGAGTATGATGATGTATAACACACAATGAACATAATTTTATCCACACAGTTATAATGGATTATATATCCCATAGTTTTAGATCTTTTACTTTCCCAAGTCTCATATCTTGACATTGTTTACTTAAGACCTGCACAGTATCAAACTACATAGTATGAGTGGTCTTTTACTGCTTAAAGTATAGTGACAAAAACAAAGCCTTCTTTTAAACATCTCTTTATAATGTGGTCTTGATATTAATAAGTGGTCTTTGTCTGCTTTAAGTAAAGTTAGAAAAACTAAGTATTCTTTTAAACAGCCATAATATATCATGGATTGGTTATAAGACATTCCATTAAGGTAAAATCAAAATTTTGTGGAAAAGTACAAATAAAACAATGCATTAAAAATGCAAATCATGTTTTATTCTTAAAAAAATTAAAAATTACAAGGCTTTACCAAATCTAATAAGTAGGTAGGTATTATTACTGTGGTTTATAATGAAATTATACAACTCATTTTAAGGTTGTTTATAAGGCATTATGTGTGCATTATAATGCATTAAGAATTCCCTCATGATGCTGTAATGATTTAGTCCACTGGAGGCAAGTTGAAGTGAGAACCCAAATGCAATTTATTAACAAACATAAAACAAAGGCATGATGAGGGATGAAACTGGAAACTCAAAACAAGAACATCGACAGGAAGCATCCAATACTAGACAAATACACAGGGCAAACATGAGGGCTTAAATACACAGACTAATTACAAGACAAGGAACACCTGTGAACAATGATCAGACGATTAACCAATGACAAGACACATGGCAGGATCACATGACAAACAGGGAATCACGTGACAAGACACAGAAACATGACAATGACAAGAACAAGAAACAAAACCCAAAATGTGACATAGCCCCCCCTCTAAGGGCGGCTCCCGACGTCCAACAAAACCAAAAACAATAGTTCAGGAGGGTGGTGGAGCAGAGGCGGTTTTGGGGGAGGGATGGAGGGCCAGGCCCGTGCAGGGGAACGGGACCAGCATATGGCGGGCCGTGGAGCGTGGGCGGCGCTGGCAGCCAGGGGACCAGGGTGGCGCCGGCTGTGCAGGGAGCCAGGGCGACGCCGACAGTTCAGGGGGCCAGGGCGGCATGGCCTCTGAGGACTTCATCAGGTACCTACTGCCCCTCCCCAAAATTTTCTTGGGATGAGACTCTGGCGTGGCCATCTTGGGAAGAGACTCTGGCGTGGCGGCGGCCATCTCAGGACGAGACTCTGCCGTGGCGGCGGCCATCTCGGGACGAGACTCTGGCGTGGCGGCGGCCACCTCGGGACGAGACTCTGGCGTGGCAGCGGCCATCTCAGGCTCTGCAGGACTGACGTGAAGCTCAGGCTGAGGGGATACTGTGGGCTTGCGGGGCTCCTTATTCGCGAAGCCCACAGTAAATGACGAGCCGCATGACAAAAGGACAAAATACATATACTGCACCAGAGTGCAATGAAGGATTTTGGCAGGCATGAGGTAGTACAGACGCGCATCCAGTCCATGGCGAAACATGTCCTTCAAGACACCATCACCAAAATCCACCCCATGGCAAAGCTCACAGAATTCCCTCACGTAATCCTCAATTGGACGGTCACCTTGGCTGAGGCGGAAGAGACGAATGGCTGGGTCCATGTTGGTCTAGTATTCTGTAATGATTTAGTCCACTGGAGGCAAGTTGAAATGATAACCCAAATGCAATTTATTAACAAACCGTGATCAAACATTAAATAGAGGCATGAAACTGGAAACTCAAAAACAAGAACATGAAACATTCAATACTAGACAAAGACATAGGGCAAACCTGAGGGCTTAAATACACAGACTAATTACGAGACAAGGAACACCTGTGAACAATGATCAGAAGATTAACCAATGAAAAGACATATGGCAGGATCACGTGACAAACAGGGAATCACATGACAAGACACAGAAACATGACAATGACAAGAACAAGAAACAAAACCCAAAATGTGACAGATGCATTATAAATGCAGGCTTCATCTGGTGTTGTAATGCATTGTAACTATTGTTATGATTATTTATCAGATGATACAACACATTATAGAGTTGATTTTGAAGCATTATGCATGTATTATAATGCATTAAGAATATCAATATAATGCATTTTAAATACAGGCTTCATATAAAGTGTTACCGAAGTTTTTAACAAGGAAGCTTTTTGTTGATACATCTGTATATATATACACAAACAGTTAAATGATAATAAATTCGATTTCAGACATTGCTTGGTTTTACACATGCACACAAAAAGGCTTTGTAATAATCGGCACAATTACTTCACTACTTCTGATATCAAAAGAGAAAATGTTAACTGATTAATCAGCAATAAAAAAAGAAAGAGAGATAATAGTTCTCTTACGAGAGGTTCTCTCGTACTGCGTAATATCTTACGCTAGGGGAAAACCTCTTTTCCACGAGATATTGAAGCCAAAAATTATCCTTAATTTTGAATTAATGTAAAACGCGTTGCGGCAGCATGCAGACATAGGCAAGACAGCTGATGTGCCTATCGGCTGTCCTGCGGCAACTGCAGCAGCCTATCGAGAGAGGCCCTTGGTGACGTCAGATCCAATGGGGGCGTGACCTGGGTCTATAAATACAGCTCGATGGGCTGATACAATCAGATTTTTCATCTCTTCAGCGAAGCTCACGCATCGCTGGATCCTGAGTGAAGAAGCCGCGCCGTCTGAGAAAAAGCCTTCTGCAGGACGAGCCTTTGCATCTGAAGCTGCTGGCCTTCATCTCGCCGCCTTCAGTCGCTTTCTGGCGTTTATATCCTTTTACTCTGCCGAGTGTGTGTTCGCCACTGCGACTCACACTCTCTTTATCTAAAAGAGCAGCGTCTTTTAAAGATGCCTCGTAACCTGTGGCTCGTGCCGAGCCGCACGCAGCGACGGGGACCGCCATGCCATCTGCGTTTCATGCCTGGGTTAGGATCATGCAGCTCTCGCGCTCGCTGACGGCGGCTCCATCATTGCGAGCTATTGCCCATGGTGACTCTGAGGACTCGCCTGGCTTTTTTCTCCGAGTCTGCACTTCCGCCCGCTATAGTGCCGCACCGTAAAAAGCGCCGTACTCAGCGAGTCCCCGAGCCTTTTCCAGACCGCGGAAGCTCGCCGGTTTGCCCGCCAGCTTCACCAGCTTCACTCGAGACAGTGAGGATTGGGCGAGCTCTGTGGACCCCCCCCCCCTCTCTGCCCGCGAGTCGTCAGGGAAACGGGCCAGCATCGAATCCGAGCTTATGCGTCTGGTCTCACAGGCCATGGCGAGCCTCGGCCTTGAGTGGGCGGCGCCCGCGCACAACCGACTGGATGGATGTTTTCCTGCAAAGGGACCGCACTCCACCGTCTTCTAGGCCCACGCCTTTTCTTCCTGAAGCTTCATGAAGAAGTCGCGAAGTCTTGGAACGCCCCCTTCTCAGCCAGAGTGCGTACCACTGTCTCAGCAGCATTCTCTGTGGTGGACGGTGCTAAAGATAGAGGATACCACTCTCTTCCTCCAGTAGAAGAAGCTGTAGCGGCCCATCTTTGCCCGCCCTCTGCTGGACGGCGAGCTAAGACGGCGCTACATTCTAAAGCTTTCCGCACTACTTCCGCTATGCACAGCTGCGCTTATACCGCCGCTAGGCAGGCTGTATCGGCATTACACTCGATGGCCGTACTGCAGATCTTCCAAGCGTCAAAAACTGGATGAGGAAGGACCGGAAGCTATCAGCGTGCCGGATTTGAGAAGCGCTAGGTACCTGGCTCTTCGCGCCGCAAAATCCGTTACACAGGCCATTGGGCGGAACATGGCTTCTCTCACCGTTGCTGAGAGACACCTATGGCTGACGTTATCGGAGATGCCGTAATCGGAGCGTTCCGCGTCCCTCGACGCGCCCATCTCTCCAGCTGGCCTCTTTGGATCATCCGTCAAAGATCTCGTGGATAGATTCGCTGAGGTTCAGAAGACGTCACAGGCTATGAAGCACTTTTTACCAAAGCGATCTAGCTTCACAGCAGGTCGCCCAAAACAGCCGTCTGCTCGAAGCTCCCAGCGGCAGCCTCCGCCCGCTCTCTCGCCACGCGAGACCACACTCTCGCTCTGCCGGCCGCCGCCCCCTCCGCGTGGGCCCCGGCAAAAGATTGAGATAAAGCCCGAGGCCTCAAAGTCTTCCTAGCCCTCCTAGGAAAACGACGGTGTTTAAGTTTCGCCACGGCCAGACTTACACCGGAACTTTTCTTTCGTTCAGTTCCAGAAAATGCGACTGTTCCAGTGTATTTTGCAGTACACAAGCCGGTACCACGGCCCGCTTGCCTGCACACAAATGCCGTTTTCACGGCGACCCAGATAAATCACATAAAGAGTGTAATTTCTGGTATTCCGGCCACGGCCGATGGTGTTATGACTGTAATAAAAATGCTCACGCCCCAGTATTCATTCCTACACACAAGCACAGCCCACAACAGTACAGGGCTCGCACAAATAAAATCGACGATGTCGATTGTGCATTAAATGTAGTGAATGTGCCCACAACCCAGTGCCCACAAACACTACACACTGCATGTCCCACGGTTTCTGTAAAAACGAAACCAACACACATTCAGTCAGCTCAGTGCAGTAAATGTGCCCGCTGTCCCACGCCCACATTCACTCACGGACATGTTAAGCCCCACAGGGTTTGCCCTGCTCTCTCTCAGCAAACTGCCATAAGGGAGTCGAGCGCGGCCAGGCTGCCCGCCGTGATCGGTGCCCCCCGCCTCAAACGCTGCAAGCACAGCGTTTACGTTACAGCACACCGAAGCTCTCCGGTCGCCACTATGTTGCGGCCAGAGCCCAGATCTCATTCTACCCCTAGCTATTCATGCAAATGTGTGGGCAAAAGCTTCCCGGGGTGTCAGAATGGGTTACAACATTATAAAAAGAGGCTATTCGCTGCAGTTCGCTCGTCATCCCCGCCGCTACACAGCGCGGGTCGAAGCTACGGTAAAAACCGAAGTAGCTCCTCTACTTCGAGCCGAAATAGTGAAACTATTGAGCAAAGGGGCCATAGAGCCTTTATCTCAAGCTCAGAGCAAAGGGGGTCTATACAGCAGATATTTCTGGTACCGAAAAAAGACAGATCCATTCTAGATCTAAGACAGCTGAACAAAGTGCTTGTGAAATGCCAGTTCAGAATGCTCACAACCATGAAATCCTCACGCAGATTTGCCAAGAGGACTGGTTTATGTCAATAGATCTGAAGGACGCGTATTTCCAAATAAATAGCGTCACGTCACAGGCGATTCTTGAGATTCGACTTCGAGGGCCAGGTATATCAATACACAGTCCTACCGTTCGGCCTGTCCCTAGCACCCCGTACATTTACAATGTGCATGAACGCGGCTCTCGCACCCCTGAAACATCGGGGCATGCGAGTTTTGAACTAATTGGACGATTGGCTGATTCTAGCTCGATCACACTCAGAGCTCATAGAACACAGGACCATATTACTCGAACATTTCGAGAATCTAGGTCTCAAAGTCAGTCGGGCGAAAAGTTTGCTGTCTCCCAGTCAGAGAATATCTTTTCTGGGCACAGAACTGGACTCGCTGTCTATGACAGCGCGACTGTCGCCAGAGCGCAGACTGAACATTCAGCGCATCACGAAATCCTTCCGCTGCGGCACTATAGTCCCGCTCAAAAGGTTTCAGAAAATGCTGGGTCTCATGGCCTCAGCATCATGAGTACTCCAGTTGGGTATGCTTCGCATGCGCCCACTGCAGTTATGGCTAAAAGCGTGAGTACCACCTCGGGCATGGGCCTCCGGTCTGTTTCGCCTCAAGGTCAATCAGAAATGCGTCACAGCTCTGAAACCTTGAAGAGCAATCGACTGGTACCAGTCAGGTGTAAACCTGGGGACTTCCTCGAGTGTGAAGGTGGTGTCCACGGACGCCTCCACCTCGGGATAGGGAGCGCTGCTCGAGGGCAGACCGTTCTTTGGCCAGTGGTCAGAACGGGAGAAGCTTCTACACATAAACTGTCTGGAAATGATGCCAGTCGACAACGCGCTGAGGCGTTTTTGTCCCCAGATAAAAAAATCACCACATCTTGGTCCACTCGGCCAACATGTCAGTGGTGGCCTATATAAATCGCCAGGGTGGCGTCAGGTCCTGCAACCTTTACAGGCTGACGCAACGCCTCCTGGTCCGGGCTCAGCACAATCTGCGCTCATTGAGAGCAGCACATGTGCCTGGTCACCTGAATTTGGGACCAGACAGACTGTCCAGAAACAATATTCCAGCAGGAGAATGGTCTCTGCACCCGCAGACGGTCCTACTGCTGTGGGAGACATTCGGCAGAGCGCAGGTAGACCTGTTTGCGTCCCAAGAAAACGCTCACTGTCCGAAGTTCTTCTCCAAGAGCAGGGATGCGCTGGCCCACGTCTGGCCCCACTGCCCACTCTATGCCTTTCCCCCCCGTCTCGCACCTGCCTCAGGTATTGGAACGAATCAGGGAAAACGGATGCTCAGTGCTACTTGTGGCTCCGCTCTGGAAAAACCAGGCTTGGTTCCCAGTTCTGATGCAGCTGACAAGCAATGCCCCATGGCCAATACCGATGAGGAAAGACCTCCACTCTCAAGCCAAGGGCTCGATTTGGCATCCTCGCCTGGAGCTGTGGTCCCTACATGCATGGGCCATCAACGGGTACCCGCTAACCTCCCAGAGGGAGTGTTAAACACGATCTTGGTCTCGTCGTGGGCTTGGTCTAGCGGGATTACCTTGCAGGATATCTGTATGGCGGCAGGCTGGGCCTCCCTGTCTAGATTTATAAGGTAAACTAGAGGTTCCCGCCTTACAGGCTAAACTACTTTCGGTCTCAAGATCAGTACTGTCTGCCCCGTTGCTTCGGCTCAGAATTCTGAAACCGCTTGAGCACCGCTCGCTGATCGATAAAATAACTCCATGGGCAATGAGTAAGACCCATACTGTTACCCAGTTCAGGCCGAACATTTTCAGCCTGACTATGTGGAACACTGTTGATGTGATTAGCTCCCTTAGGATGCTACTTATTGGGAATGACGCTTATAGCCTCTCTTCTCAGACTCTCTGTGAGTCCCTGGTGTTTATGCACTATATGAGCCCCGGGCACCTGCCCTTGGGACTTTGGTGTTGGATCCCAGCACGCACGGTGTTTTACACTGTTTTCCCCTAGCGTAAGATATTACGCAGTACGAGAGAACCCCTCGTAAGACAACGTACTCGGTTACTGACGTAACCTCGGTTCTCTCTAGAAGATGGAACGAGTATGCGTATCTTTGCTGTGCCTGCAACACGCTCTGGTTAGCTTCGGCGATGAAAAACCAGATTATATCAGCCCATCGAGCTATATTTAAAGGCCTAGGCCACGCCCGCTTTGGATCTGACGTCACCAAGGGCCTCTCTCGATAGGCGGCTGCAGTTGCCGCAGGACAGCCAATAGGCACGTGAGCCATCTTTGGCTTTTGGAATTTTTGGCTTCAATATCTCATGGAAAAGAGGTTTTCCCCTAGCGTAAGATATTACGCAGTACTCGTTCCCTCTTCTAGAGAGAACCGAGGTTACGTTAGTAACCGAGTACGATTTCTTTAAAAAAAAAACATTAAACAATAGTAATTATTCCAAACGCTTGACCAGTAATGTAAATCAAGCCATTTTACTTCCATAATCTTATTTAAGCAAGTAAATAAGGTCAATTTTGATTTCATGTTAACTTTAATACGAATAAGACTAATAAGTGTTTATAATGGCTTTAGTGACAGACTGTACAACTGTACCTGTTTGGCCAGACTGCACTGGTAAGGGTCTGGTTTATAGGCTGGCACCCACTGCAGGCCTCCCTGCCCTTGACTCTTGGTGACTGGCGCACTGGTCACCACCTCTGGGTATGGGATGACTGGACCCAGGTCATAGGGCCCCAGCGGCTGATGTTGATGGTGGGAGTGATAGTGGTGGTGTCTGCTGGAGGTGGAGCGGCCAGCTGAAGCTAGACTAAAGGCTTCCTCTAGCAGGAGATGCATCTGCTGACGAACCTCATCTATGGAAGGCTGAGAGCTTAGTGTTGATGTCTCAGATTGACCTTTGATTTGTCGACCACAGCCAAAATAATAGCGGCCCGCTAGACGGTCGACATCAGTCTCTTCAATAATCTCCGGCTCAGTCTGCAACAAAAAAAGAAACAAACACAAACAGACTCACATGTATTTAAAAGCTGCTGAATTGTGATGTTCAAAATAAAAATAAAGGAATCGAACACAAAAAAATTTAAATTCCGTGATCTTCTTTGTTCAGATGGTTTTCTTTCTTTTGTGAGAGATTGATTACCATTCAATGTGTTATAATGTGTATATAAAATGGGGTAATGAAGATACAAAATCTTATTTCTGCTGTTGCAGAATCGAACCTAGTGCATAAATAGTCCAGTGTACCAGGTTTGGCATTAAACAGTGTTAAACACCATTGGTTCTCCATTGGCAGAGTAGAAGAAAAACTATTGGATGTAATCATATGGACTACTTTTATGATGATTTCATGTTATTTTTGTCCCTGGTCACTGTATGGAAATGAATTAACGTTCTTCAAAACATTTTTTGATCTACATCTGTCAGAAGTATGTTTAGAATATTCTTATTTTTTTTCTGGGTTTTTTTTCCATTGGTTTCTCGAAGTGATAATATGCACTTACATGAGAAGCCTAGAACGTTTTATAACCTGCATATATTTACCTCTGACAGATCGGTTTGATACTGTAATCATTGTTTGATGTTGGATCACAAAAAAAAAAACAAATCACAAAAGCTGAGCTGCCTGCCACTGAGCTGCTGCCGCCCCGCAGCGCCGGCGCGCCCCTGCTCTCACGAGTAATGAACAGATCGTTCATTAATCACCTATCAGGGACTAATGCATGACTGGCAACAATCTCCATAGAACATGAACTGGCTCAGAGAAACGAAATAGAGGATGCAGTTAAGAGCTTTGTTGCGATGAAGGCCCGCCGTGCATGCTTCTGAAACTTAAGTTAAGCTTTATTTGTTCTTTAGTCGTTATTTAACCCTCTGGGGACCAAGGTGTTTTTGGGGTCCTTGAGATGTTTTGACATGCTCTGACATTTGTGCTTTTTTCAGTTGCTTATAAACATATTAATGGCGCAGGTGAAATTACACTCTATTTAGCACAAACAGGGCTACCATAATGTGTTAGCAACATGCATGTACATGTTTGTATTTTTGAGAGAATATTGTTTATGCGTGGTTATTGAAAAAACTAAAAAATAAAGTTTTTGAAATAAGGACACAAAAAACATACTAAATATGTGTCCACAAGACTTTTGACTAATGGACGTTGTCGCCTAGAGTTTTTGCTTCAAAATGATCTGAAAAGCATCCTTCCTAATCATTCACATAAAACAATAGATTGTTTTAAATTGTGAAAAACATTTTTTTGTTTGCCAAGGCAATATGCGGATGGGCGGAACGGCTCAACCCCTATCGTGAATAATTAAGTGGTTCTCAGACAGTGACCCTGCATAATAATGAGCCTTTCATTCAGGGGTGTCACACAAGAAAGAATGCAAGGACAATATATATATTTATTGTCATTGCATTCTTTCTTGTATATATATATAGCCTACATATATATATATATATATATATATATATATACACACACACATATAAATATACAAACAATCAAAATATAAATGAAAGCCAAAAGCACATTTTTAGTCATACCTGGAAACAAATCCTGGTCAAATGCTATATGGGCCATTCTGCAGAATTGGTTCAAAGTTACAGTTGGAAACATCTTGAAAAGAAAAAAGTCTTTTCCCATAAATGTCTTATAAAGTATTATTTTTTAAAGTAGACCAATACAATAAAAATAAACCAGTCGGATTTCAAAGTTGTTCGCGAAATGACCGCCAGGTGGCGCAAAAGGACATTTATCAAAACGTAAGTGGGGCTAATGTCAATTAACAGTAAGGATGAAATTCTACAAGTTATGGTAATTTGCAAATAAGCCTACAACAAACATTTATTTTTAAACAAATATTTTTAAATATGCAACATGCACGTTTAAACAACAAACAATACAATCTGAACCAGCGCTTCTGCTCCTGTATTGAGACATGCAGCGCGTTTCAGTTACGATCCTGGTTCCAGTGGCCTTAATACATTCACGGCTTTTTAAAATGTCACAAAGCGTTTTGAGATGGTTTTGAATATTGAAGTTTATAATTAGGATATTTTGGCACATCACGGAGTGGCGCTATGCATTATTCTAAAATCTGGCTTTTTTCTGGCATGTTGAATTAGAGTTTGACAAACGCGGCGGCGCGTTCATTTGAATTTATTTTTCTCATAACAGCTAAAAGAACTTACTGCGTAATTGTTGATCACACAGATAAGATATCATCTTTTAAAACTGTAAAAGGTCTACTTTTATTCATGTAGGCTAAAGTAGGCCTACACTCACAGGCTAACGACAAAACGTTTTCTCGCTCATGTGAGAAACAAACGTTTGGCCATTTCTCAGTGAGAAAACTCATAGCCGAGCGGTAGAACTTACAGTTCGATCATCAAGATGACACTGGTTCAAACATGGTCTACTGTAAATTTTATATTTATTAATGCAGAGAGATTTGTCTAGCTCTAAAACTCTGTTACACCATATGTACAGTTTTTTGCTTATATTTATAAAATAAAATTACCATGCATTTCCATTTTACACTAACAATAGTATCCAACAGAACGACTTTGCATCTGTATAATAATAGGCTACCAATCGTAATTTCGAAAGCAGTTCTGTAAAAAAAGTAATTATATATAGCCTATATATATATTTTTTTTTTTAATTAAGCCTTTTTTTTTTTTTTTTTTTTTTTTGATTCCCTACAACCTAGAGTTTTAAAAAAACATGGTTTTAAGTAAAGTGTGATTTGCCAGGGGGGACGGGGATTTCCTTCTGGTCTAAACATCCCTGCTTCTGCTGAATTATTTGAATCCCCACATCCCTCCCTCCACAGTAATCAATGCTAGGCTACTTCACCAATAGACCATATCAAATATAAAATAGAGATATGCAACAAGCACGTTTAAACGACAAACAATAAAATCAAAACCAGCGTTTCAGTTGTTCATTAGTTCAAGTGGCCTTCATGCATGCACGGATTTTAAAATTTCACAAAGCGTTTTGAGATTATTTTGAATGAAATATTGAAGTTTATAATTAAGTGTTTTGGCAGACCACGCCGAGTGGCCCTATGCATATTTCTAAAGTCGGGTTTTATTCGAACTTTTGCTAACGACAAAAGTTTATATCTGTCGTCTCTGTCTCCGGGAACTTCGCGTCACAAAAATGAACCGAAAGCCACTTCAGCTCAGTCACTATAAGAAATCGGCTATGTCTAAAGCCTTTAAATGTCTAAATATTCAGGCTAATAAATGTTATCTGATTATGTAATCCATATGAAAACGAGAGGTACAGAGGATCTACTCAAACATGTAGCCTATGTAAGCGCTTCCCAATGAGAAAATGACAAGACATGGGTGAAAATCTCGCTCTGATTAAATGTAGCAGGCTAAATTGCCCTGAATTAAAATGTAAAAACAGATCAAATGATGTATTTGTCGAAATGTTGCGATATTGTTTCATTTAAGTTCATAATTATTCTATACATGTTATTTAATTTAGCAGCATTACCACGAAGCACCGTGGTTCGATATTTATTTGAATAATAAAAAAAAAATTAAAAAACTTAATTCACAAATTGCATGCCTGGTTGTAAGGATCCAAAGATCCCTGTAGAATTTAATATTGAGTTGAACATTTTTTTCATGACAACAAATTAACATGGGTTTTTTCAGATTATATTTAGTTTTGCTTGGAAAAGGCTGGCCCAAACCAGTTTTATTTCATCAATTATTGAAATAATGAAATATTTAGTAATAAACTTTTATGACAGAAATATCACTAGGCTATATGTAACTTAAAACATTTAATTCCTTCATTATCAACACTGTCTAGAATAGCGATTTAAGTGTAAATTGCGACTTCTCTTTGTGTTAAGTCAGCCTCAGACTCCGATAGCCTGTTGGGGGGTTGGAGGGACAGTTCAGCTGTATCGTGCGCGCAGGACAATAGGCCTAGGTGTTAATGTTCCTCTTTCATATGGAGAGTGTCGGATAACGCAGCGACATATACAGTATTATCATCTGTATGATGTGTTTTTACCCTGAAATGTTTAATTTAGAGAGAGACTAAATAAAAAGAGATCCAGCGCGAAAGAGGCAAAGAAAAACGCATGTTTTTTATTTAACCCTTTCACACGTATGTTTAAAATATTCTAACTGACCCCCCAGCGTGAGTTTTTCAAGGCGACCGTTATTTAGAACTTGTCACTTTAATGTTTCCATGGTGACGCGTCATTGCTTGTCACGTGACACAGCATAACCACAACACAGCGCTGAATGAGTGATGATCTGCTTTTATGTCATTTTTCCTTTTTTATTAAAAATATTCACAAATGTATTAGCTATAGCATGAAACACTGATATTCCGATTGTCAAATATGTGCAAGTGGATGGGTTTTG
Organism: Tiaroga cobitis; assembly: GCA_030578255.1. Classification (NCBI taxonomy): domain Eukaryota; kingdom Metazoa; phylum Chordata; class Actinopteri; order Cypriniformes; family Leuciscidae; genus Tiaroga; species Tiaroga cobitis. Next base: position 41,242,887 of record CM060608.1, on the reverse strand, counting down.
TTGTTTAAACATCTTTATAACGATCGCGTTAATTGAGCTGTATCCACAATGGGCGGCGCCATTTTAGTTTGTTTTACAGTTCAGAGAATCGGATCTGTTGGATTACAACACGTCAATTCCTCCACTTCTCACGAAATACATGAAAGTAAGTGGCCGGTGAACTGGGAGAAGAATAGGGTCAAATGTAAAGCTACTTTCACAATGTGTATCTGATATGAATAAAATGTGTCGTCTTATTATAATAGAAAGGATTATTATTGGCGCTTCCATAGACATCAGTGTGTATTTTACAAACTCAAAATCATTGTTTTGCTAGTACTTATGTGTATTTAAATGTCTGAAACCTAAAATAAACATTATGTGGTTGAAAACACTCAATAGTTGTGATATATGACAGCACTGAGTGCGTCTGTCTCTGGCTCAGCACCAGCCAACGCGCGAAAGCACGTTTGAATTTAGCAGTTGATCACGTGATGCACTGACCGTTCTAATCACACCGGTGTGATCGTACGCTCCAGGGACCAGCCAAGACTGATCACACCGGTGTGATCGTACGCGTGAAAGGGTTAATTATGTTGCTTTGGACAATTTTCGTTTTTTAAGCCTACTGTTTTAACTGTTTAATATAGCTGTCATTTCTTTGGCAATACAAATTTAAAATATCGCAAGAATAAGATTAGCCTAGTGTTTCTTATTTTGCATCGCAAAAGAAATAAACTCTAAACCCGATGCAACCCTGTTTTAAATTTTAAAAAAAAACTGTCCCGACACTTTATTTAAACCTTGAAATGTTCGAACTTGGTTTCAAACTTAAGTAATTTTAGTGTTCTTTTACATTACACAATAATTTAGCAGACTAAAGACGAGCTTCTTCATTTTCATTTTCTGATGCAATCGGCTGACAATCTTCCTTCATCAGTTTGTGTCCTTTGTGCAGCGGCTGCAGTTCTACAGGAATGTAGCAAATGTTATAATGATAATTAAACAAAACTCTTGACTTTAAATAAGCAAACAGTTATAAACAGTTAGCTGTTTAAGCATCAAGAAGGTAACATATAAACGCTGTTGGCCAACATCGGTTAACATCATGTTTGCTACATTGAGATTCGATCTCGGGTCGATTGAAGTTCCTTGAAGCTCGTGTTGTTGCGTTAACCACTGAGCTACCGTCTGTACGTCTGTAAGTAGTTTTATTGCAATGTTTTATGTTTTCATTATTAATTCAATTTCATTTCAGTAGCCTGATTTCAGTATTGTGATTATGAATTATTTTAACTACGTTTCACTTGTTGAATTCATCTGCTACCAGCTTTCAATGGCGCAGCGGCAGATTACGCATTAGAAAGAATAAACGAACACTTTTCAGAGTCTATGATCAGAGTCTATAAGCGGTTTCCATTACAGATTTGCGCAAAACTTTTGCGATTTTTTCTAAATGTCGATAAAAAACTATTGCGAAATGACGGCGTTTCCATTAACCGATGTTATGCGACTAAAATGTCTTTTTTTCCTCTCGCGATAAGTCATTCCAAAAATCATGGTAACGGATGTTGGTAGGTTTATAGCCTATATCACAGCCACCGCACTAGACATTATTATTATTACTATTAATGGAAGGAGGCGTGGTGTGTTATCCAAGCATTAATGGCAGGGAAAGACCCTTATACTGCGAACGGCACATAAGTTCCTGGGTGTTTCTCCCTCATTTCTGCTCCGAGGTCTTGATCGTGGCATTTCTTTGAGGTTTAGAATCCAGTATTCCTGTAATTATTGTTTCTTTTATGAATTTAATAAAGAACTCTGTCTCGTATTATGTCCAAACGGTCGGTGTACTTTTGTGTCCATTCGTTTTTCCTTATTTAACCCGTAATTGCAAAACGAAAAATGAACGGTTGTATTTTTAAAACGCAAAGTTGAACAGCAAAATTTGCATTTGAACTGTAGACCTACTGTACCTACACACCAAATGCTGCGCAAATAAATAAATATCGACGAATTTTCTTATTTTTGTTTATGACTTTTTGCCCCTTTATTAAACATTTAAAATATTGACAAATTAATATGAAAAAAAAAATGTAGATTTTACTGGTTTTCTAAGGCCAAATTAGAACCTGAAAATTATATTTTTCCCGCAGTGCTGAATGAGAAGAGCCATATAACCACAGCCTACAGAAAGGTGATTTATAGGCGAGTTATAGGCTATAACATAATTAATAAATGTGTCTGAAAAAATAACAAGGCATTTTAATTTTTTATTAATAAAAAATCAGTGTCGGCTAAAACATCTCCATCTCCGCTGTAAGGCGGGTGCGCATTTAGAGAGAAATGCACCTTTCATACGGATTACATAATCAGAATAGGCTATTGGCTTTCGATTCGAATTCGTTTTAAAGTGGGCATTTCAAGCTTTAGCTTAGGATATATTTTGTTTCAGTTCTCGCGCTTCAGTTCACGGAGATGAAGCGCGCCCGATTGTTTTATTTTATTTTACAAAAGCACGACGTTTTCTTGTTATTGTGAGTTTACACAAATAAAAGTAGTTGCGAATAATGTATTATTATTTTCTGTATGACCAGAAATGATAGATTAGGCTATTTTAAGTTGTTTCTACTGTTGATAGGAAAATGCAAGTGTTCGCGCCTGCGACCTTCCTGCCATGCAGTGCGCGCTGCACACTCCGCACAAACACTTGGATATGCGTCAAAATCTTGTTTATTTGTGATAATCTTATAGCCCTGTATTATGAATGAGATGTGACGAATTGCTTTGATCCTTTTTTGGATAAAAGCGTCTTCTACGTAGCCTAATAAATGTTATAATAATGATGACAATTATTATTATTATTTGCGGACACGGACCCCAAACTCACCGCGTCTTCTAAGTCAGGTGACTGTAAATGCGCAAAACCTGTTTCCATTGCAGTTTTGCGAAATATTCCTTTTTCGAATTGCCTGAAAAACCTCCTCATGCGAGCGTAAAAACTTTTTTGCGATAAACGGGAGTTTTTGCGAAATGGATGTGTTTCCATTGAGCGTATTTTCAATTCGCAATTTCAATTTGCGCAATTTGAAGGGTAATGGAAACGCGGCTTATGATTGTAGCGCCTCTTAGCGGTAAAAGGCAGCAAATACACCCCACATTTTACCGCCACGGTGGAACGGCTGATGTGGGCGTTGTCATGGCTTGCCTCAACATTTGCGCTTGAATAGCGCGCGTCCTCCATGGGCGTGTCAGATTAACGCGTAATGAAGTGTAATGAGCTGGGGAAAAAAATTCTGACAGCACTCTCTTTTCATACAGATTACATAAACTGAGAATATTTGTTTTTTTATATAAATTACTTCATTAAAAAGAAGAGAATTCAAGCTTCATAAAGAAAAATCTCTCGTGCCTGTAGGACAAGTATTTGCGGAGTTATAGTTAATCTTAGGACGCGTTTCAGAATGGACTGCACTGACAGAGAGAAGGCAAAACTCGCATCATGTTTATTTTTCTTTATTTGACAAAAAGCACAAAACTTTGTTTTTATTGTGAGTATACAGAAAAATAATGGACACTTAACAGGATCGAATGATGTATAACACTCATATGTACGATCAAAATCAACAGAGTATTTTAAGTCTATTTTTCTGCTATGTGAAAAAAAAACGGCAAAACGCGCCGACGCGTTTCTGGTCCCCAGAGGGTTAAGATGCTGAATCTGCCGATGATATAATGTGCTTGCGTACATTTCATTTGTGTGTGTTTTACGCACATAAGAAAGTGGTGTAAAGAGATTTGCAAGCAACAGTAATTTGAGGAGGTGAAATGTGATTATTTGGAAAAGTCCTGTCATGACTGCTTAAAGAAAAATGCCAGTAGGCATTTGCCTCCTGCATAAACTTTAATATTGTTGACATTTTGGGCACACGCGCGTTGCGCACTATTTGCGTTATATGTAGGCCTCTGGCTTATTGGTCTGCACAGGCTAGCGCAGCAGGTTCTGCTTTAGGTGCAGGTTCTGCTTTAAGTTCCTGTCCCTTAGGGTGATTTACACCCTTAGTAGCAGATTTGGGAGATATTTTATGAAGCAGAGGTGTCCTCTTTGCCTCTCAAGGGAAAGCGCAATGTCCCCTCTGCTTCTCTCTGAATCACCCAGATGTCATAAAGACCACTCTCAGTGCTAGGACTCCCTCCACGAGAAGAATCTATGCCACTAAATGGGGTGTCTTTGAAAGGTTGTGTACTGTTCGCCGTGCAGACCCAGTTAACTGCCAGGTTGCTTCAGCACTAGAATTTCAGCAGGAGAAGTTATTATCCCCTCGTGGGACTAAGCAATAGTCCACGAGGGGATGGTGAGACCTCTTCCAACCTCTAGATCAGTGCCTGACAAGCTTTTTCACACCTGTGAGCTGATGACGGGACGGCAAATGACACTGTCTCTCCACCTGCTCTACCAGCCAGGTGATATGAAGCTTGTCATGGCATATACCACCCACCAATATCTAGAGGAGTTGCATCGCCACCAAGGAACCACATTTGTCTTTGCACAACAGCAACTACAGAAAAGTGCAGAAGGACGCAAAGCCTATTATGACCAGAAAGAACACAAAGAACTCGACATTGGAGAAAAAGTGTGATACTACAGTTTTGTGCAGTAACTCCCCACCGCCTGTCAAAGAAGTTTCTGCCTCACTTGACAGGACCCCCTGAAATCACATTCAAAAACAAAACATTCAATTGTCTCCATGAACACCTTACTGTTATCCAATCAAGATACACCCACTCTATTGAGATTGTCCCCACTAACAAGAAGTAATTATTATCCCACATGTGTTATTGCTAATGCTCACTTTCTTAATTTCCTCCTTTCTCTTTCATTCCTCACCTAAACAATTTTAAACCAACAGACACCTTAGTGAAGGCCTAAACACTAGGATTGACCAACTAGGATTGCAGAGTCCCATGAACTACCCATCATGGCACCAAACCAAACTGTCTGAATTAATAGATTCACCGCTAACCACCTGTTCTTTTCTCTGTTATCAGGATGATATTGAAACTCGCCATTGTGTCCATTGTGCCTAAAACTTGGATTGGAGAGTCCCATGAACTACCTGCCATGGCACTCTCGCAATCGATAAAAATACCAACCAAACGGTCTGACTGAATTAATAGATATCAGGATGATATTCAAACTCACCATCCTGTCTAGCCCCGCAATTGGGGTAATGCCCCAACCCAAAGCCGCATTGACAGGCCCAGTGTAGAGAATTATACTCCGTGAACAGCCATGGTTGCTACTAACAAACAGCAAACCCACCCCAATCTTTTGAACCAAACCATCAAAACAACTGAACAAACCCTTTTTGGTAGTTAACAGTGATCTCGCTCAAATTAAATTTGTAACCACCCTAAAGTCTGAAATTCTGCGTAAAATCAGTTCCTCTATCAATAGCCTAGCCATGGGTAGAATCCCACTGTATTTAATACCCCTTTGTCTTGTACAAAACATTATGGCATCTACCTCTATTAGCCAAGTCAGTCCAATTCAGGCACACCTTGCCTATTCCCTTGGTATCGCTATTCTGTTGTACGTCTATTCTCCATATCGACGATTTACCTTTATATCAACTATCAGCTGACATATATTGGACGGAACTTGAAAACCTTGCAATTTTTTTAAAACAGCTCTCCTTCTCTCTTGATCCTGGGTTGGAACAAAGGATCAAGAAGGAGGGAACTCAGCTGATTGATTTAACCCCCATCAACACAGCCTTAGAGGCAATTGATTGCTCGCCTCCCGCCACTCAGTTCCCCCATAATTTGGTCCTGGTCTGCCGCCGACACCACTCTATGCGTTTCTACTGTCGTACGCTATATCGTAACGCTTACCCTGGCTTTCTTCCTCAACAAAAGGGTTAATGCGATATAAGACTCAATGAGAAGATGCGGAATCTTCAGGTGGGACCAAGAGCGAGCAGAGCCAGAACCCTAACCTGAGAACTCGGACAATTTAATTGACCACCACGCCACCGAAAACTAGGGTAGCCAAGAAAAGAACAAAAGTACAATCATCATCATAATTACCAACCAGTCTCGCCATAGGCCCACAATATCCCTGTCCCAAAATCAAAATCCTTGTTTACGCATGGGCCCGGTTGCAGTCTCTTTTTTTCTGTAGCCACTCTGAAGTCCGAAGTCTTTTGCGTTTTACAACGGATGAATCTCCAGTTGTCACTGGTGATTGTCGTTTGAACCTTTCTGGATCCGCATTCAAATTAATAAGTTTATTTATATCAAGTGCTGTAAGAAAAGGCTATAAATCTCCACCTCCAACATCCTCACACACAATATAGCCTACTAGCCGGGACACATTTTTATGTGTACAGATGTGACGTAATGATGCAAAGACATGCTCGAATTTCCAGTGGAAATCCACGAGTACCACTGGAATTAAAAACATTATTACAAGCTTCCTATTTTGAATCGAGCCAAGGGAAGCAGATCGTTTTGAACACTGGCTGGTTATGTACTTGATCAAAAATGTATTTTGGATAATTTTTAACCCAAAAAAGATACGGACTGCAGCTTTAAGTAAACAAACTAAGGTTGAATTGCTGGTATATTGATTCTCTCAGATTGCGGTCAAAGAAATTGTGTTTAACGCTAGACTTCTGGGACACTTTTCCTGGTCCCTGTATGAATGAATGTGTGTGTTTTTCATTAGATTAATTTGTGTGTATTAGAGTAGTTCAATAAAGTATTGTTTGATTTTACATATGTACAAGTGTCTTGTGATTGTGCTTACAAGCTACTGCCTTATACTGTCGATTTTGTCACCTTGCTCATTATTAGTGATTATAATTTTATATTATTACTCTAGGCCATGGGATAATAATCCAGAATTGATAAAATACTCTAATCTCAACTCATCGGTGGATGAATAGTTGATAAAGTGTTAAATAATAATTCTGAATCATTTACATATTAATTCGGATCGTATTTACTGTAATTCAATCACTTTTGACTTATATTGATCCAAGTTCCCTTACAGCGGCTACTGTAATCAATAGAAAGCTATTTTTACACAGATTCAGAATCCACATTAAGTACAGGGACACAGGTGAATCCACAACAGTATAACTTATATTATGGACAGAGACAAAGACTGTGTGTTTTTTTTTTTTTACTACTAAATGCTTAGAGGACAATTTTCATGCTCAAAATAGTTAAGCTCGATTTCAAATAAAACGTGTCAGCAAGTTTACAATTGCTGAGAGGTGCACCCAGTCAGCATACTACAGTTAATTAAGATCTGGGACATGACTGTGTGTGCCGTTGACTCTGTCTTGATAATGTCACATGTAAGCTTCATACAACATGCTTACATGCTTTTTTACATACAAATTTTTTTCAGTAAAGAAATAAGAATTTGTCAACATTAATTCCATTCTCCATTCCAAATCATAGTGACGAACATGCATCATGATTCAGATCACCTTATGATTCTTCCATTTAAAAAAATAAAGACCAGAGCTTTTTTACTTTATTCATTTTGCAATAAATAAATAAATCAGTCCGTCAATCAATCACACGTGGCCTAAAAACAAAAAGACTAGTAAACTAACTAACAAGCGTATCACAACCCACCCACAACCAAGAAAGGCCTTACAATATCATATGTAACTGTCCAGTATACATTTATACATTCATGCATTTGGCAGATGCATTTATCCACAAGCCACAACCTGTAGCTGACTCCATGCTCTGCCAGCTGTTTTTGAACCCTTTCCATTTGATTTTGCTAATGCGTTATAATGGTTTTCACGAAAAACACTCACATCATAGCCACTGTTACGGATCCCCTTTCTGGGTCTCTCTCTCATGACCAGAAGATCCATCTCTGTTCCTCCAGGACTGGGACTGTTTAGAGACTGTCTGCTGCGATGTGTGGGGTGACTCACCTGAGAGGGCCTGAAACCATCACAGACAGACACACACACATACATACAGTTTAGTACAATAGTATCAAATTGTACAAATACATCTGGACATGTACACACTAAATGTAAATGGTAATGTCTAGAGCATACATATATATGTGTGTATGTATGAGTTTGTCATGTCCATTGAAATAGATATGTACGTAAGGCAGTCTTCAACCAGGGGTCTGCGGCCCCTATGGGGATTGCAGCGGTAATGCAGTGTGTCTGCCAATTAATGTGGCAGACTTCAGTCAATGTTTAATCACAAATATTTTTTTGCTAGAAAATTAAAACATGGATAAAAAACATCACAAAGTAACATTTTAATACAAGCACCCTCAAACGAATTTATAAAAGCACCCTCAGTTAATGCTTAAGTTTAGCAGAATAATCTGTTTTCGAGATGATTTTGATGATTTTATTTGATTGAATCAAATTAGATATTGATATAGATCTAATGATGTTGATTGGTGCAAATGTTTTCAGGAAAAGTAGAAAATCTATTAATTGTGGTGAAGTAAGGTAATAAGCTAAAATTACATTCTGTTAGGGCTGCACGATTTGGGCCAAAATGATAATCACGATTATTTTGATCAATATTGAGATCACGATTATTTGTTGATTTTAACCAAAACAAATTTTATTGTGACATAGGCTAATTATAACTGCTTTCACATCCATATTGTGCTACATTCCTGCTAATGTACAACTATGTGCATCAAAATAAAATAAGTCCTCTTATTCACCAAAATTCAGTGCATCTCCTTAAAGAATAAATAAAAATAAAGAAAACAATAAATAAAATTTAGCAAAACTTCAACAGGGCACTATTTTACATTTACATTGTGTAAATATATTTTAGGAAGCAAAATATAAACTTGCATTGTACCTGCATAATGGATGTAAATAAAACGCGCAAAATATACAATCAATAAAAAACAAATATTCCATAACAGAATGTAACCAAATGAGAACATGTCAAGGCAGAACTATGCACTATGGAAGTTCGATTAATGGATGAAATTCAGAGTCATTGTTATTTTACACTTAAGAAATGTAAAATGTTGTGGTACAGTGTCAGTGATTAGTTGTGAAAGCGTACTGCATAAATTGAATCTAGTTAATCCTCTATATGAAAGTTTGCTTGGATTATTTCTATTTATTAAAATAGTTCAAAACAAGACGTTTGTAGTACTGATTATTGGAGTCCATTAATCGAACTTTCATGCCTCTTATATAGTAGTTATATATTACTATGTAGTATGTACAAATTCACTAATGCAATTTACTAATGCTCACACTCCGTCTCTCACGCACACTGTCACTCATTCTCTCTCGCGCGCAGACAAAATCGGTATCTCTTGCACGCAGACACACTCGGTATCTCTCGCGCACTTTCGAGCGCTCTCTTTGTCTCTTTCGTGCACTGGTCTGGGGCTCATGGAGGCACGTGATCAGACAGTGGTTTACGGAGCGCTAGATTGGCTTTGCAAAAAAAAAAAAAAAAAAACTTTGAAACGGAGTGTGAACGGAATCACGCATTTGAAATATCGGTCGATCACGCGAATTTGACCGTGGGAAGCCAAAATCGTGATCGTGATCAAAATTCGATTAATCGTGCAGCCCTACATTTTGTAATGGAAATATTAGGGTTAATTTTGAACAACTACATGAATGGATAAAATGATAAAACTTTTCTGGAAAGACTTTATTAAATAGGGCATCAAATAGAGCTTACTAAAGTAAAACAATGGCCTGATTGAATTACGTTAGAATGTTAATGTGTTATTCTGATAATGTTGTTATTTATGGGTGAATAGGAGTCTGTTCAATTGGAAAATGACAGTCTAACCTAAGGATGAACAAAATTATTCAGACGATACAAGTAGCGGAAGTTACAATGAAATATATTAATCGAATTAAGGTATGTTTTTCTTCAAGTGACTGAGGGTCTGATTTTATGTCAGGAATGCGATAACAGTGCTTATCCATTTAGCCCGGCTTCATATAAAAATTTACTTATCTGCTACAAGTTTTATTTTTATTTTCATTTATTTTTCTTTTAAAATCTTCTGTCCAAAATTCAAGTAGTGATCAGGTATACAAAAATCAGACATGAAGAGTACAAGAGTACATTTATGGGTTTGATGTAGTGATGTTTTTTATTTATGAATTTTTATTTTATGTATTTATTTTTTATTTTTTTATTTTTGAATGATAAATAGGAGGGATTGTTGTGGAAAAATTAATATTTTAGTTTTTCATGTTGCTATTGTGTGGGTTTTCTTTTCTTTCAATCATGTATTTTCTCCCCTGGAATATTTGCATGGTGGGAACAGAGACACACACACTTAAGCAAATAGTCAGACAGAGCCTCTGAATTTGTTAGGATGGGTAATCAGGAAAGACAAAGGTTATTCAGCCCTTTTGACCTCACAGGTGTGAGGATAGCAAAAGCCCAGAGAGAAGGGGGGTTTAGAGGAGTTTCAGACCATTGTATTTCTAACCAACCAGCCAGATCTGGTTTTACTGGAATAAGCGAAAAAGTACAGAAGAAGAGACTCTGTCAAAGGGGGGTATAAAAGCTGCTTGGTTTCTGAGTGATGCAGGTTTTTTCGTTCCGGTCGCGAGGTAGCTGTCGTGATATGTTTTTGTGAACAACCTCCTTTAAAAGAATAAACTTTCTTTTAAAGTACAATTGGAATCGGATGTCTCTTACTGTGATGCTGTTTTGTTAATTATTGATTTTTGCCATATCAATGTTCAACAAATAAAAAATAGATATAATACAGATGAACAAATGATAAAGCTCGGGTTGCTGAATATTCAATCCCTTACTTAAAAAGCACTTATTGTTAATGATATTATTACAGATTATAATCTAGACGTGTTGTGTTTGACAGAAACCTGGCTAAAACCAGACAATTACATTACTTTAAATGAGTCTGCCCCCAAGATTTTAGTACTGGCTACAAGAGTTAGTACTGTCTGCAGATAAAGTCCTAATTGTTGGCGATTTTTTAATATGCATGCAGATAACGAAAAAGATGCATTGGGATTGGCATTTAGAAAAATTCTAAACTCTTTTGGAGTTAGACAACATGTGTCAGGACCCACTCATTGTCATATTCATACTTTAGATCTAATATTGTCACATGGAATCAATGTTAATGCCTTTGAAATTCTGCAGCAGAGCGATGACATCTGAGATCATTATCTAGTCTCGTGTAAACGCCATTTAGCCAAGGTTGATACAGTGGCTAAATTAACAAGAAATAAAGCTTCTACTTCTGAAGTCTTCAAAGAGCATAGCAATAATGACTTTATGAACTTCTTTACGTAAAAGATTGATCATATTAGAGAGAAAATTATAACTATGCATCCGTCTACTACAGTATCGCATCAGGCAGTGCATTGTAGTGTCCCTGAGAAAAAATTCCAATCATTCGTTGCATTTGATACTGGCTATTATTAAACCTCTTATTAAAAAAACGTAACTGGATCCTAGATAATTAGTCAATTAAAGGCCGATCTCAAATCTACCCTTTTTGTCAAAAATACTAGAAAAGGCAGTATCTTCACAACAATGTTCCTTTTTAGAAAGAAATGGAATCTGCAAGGATTTCCAGTCAGGATTTAGACCAAACCATAGTACTGAGACTGCTCGCATTAGAGTTACAAATGATTTGCTCTTATCATCCGATCTTGGTTGTATCTCTCTATTAGAGTTTCTAATTATAGGACCAAAAACCTCTGCACGTACTAACCTAGAATACGGTCTAACAATTGATGGCTGCTATCTCAAGTCTTCGTCGTCGGTTAGGAACCTGGGTGTGCTCTTTGATACCAATCTTTCATTTGAAAGCCACGTTTCTAGCATCTGTAAAACCGCATTCCTCCATCTTAAAAAAAATATCAAAATTACGACATATGCTTTCAATGAAAAATGCGGAACAGTCAGTTCATGCGTTCATAACCTCAAGGCTAGATTATTGTAATGCTTTACTGGCTGGTTGCCCTGCACAGTTACAGTTCTCACTAAAACCAGAAAGTATAAACATATTAGCCCCGTTCTGTCAATCATACATTGGCTCCCTATTAAACATCCTATACATTTTAAAATATTGCTGATTTCTTACAAAGCACTAAATGGTTTAGCTCCCCAGTACTTGAGCGAGCTCTTAACGCATTTTAGTCCTTTAGTCCTTTAATACCTAGAATATCAAAATCGAATGCTGGCAGTAGATCCTTTTCCTATTCAGCACCTAAACTCTGATACAGTCTCCCTAACATTGTCCGGGAAGCAGACACACTCTGTCAGTTTAAATCTAGACTAAAAACACATCTCTTTAACCTGGCATCCACAAAGAACATTATACATTCATTTTATTCAAATCAGTTAAATGATTATTAGGCTGCATAAATTAGGTCAGCCGGAACCGGGAACACTTCCTATAACACCCAATGTACTCGTTACATCATTAGAAGAATGGCATCTATGCTAATGTTAGGCTTTCTGCTTTTTCCAAGGTTTACTGTAATCTGGGCCGTATCCATATCAGATGGAGGACCTGCACCTAGACAGACCACAACTCATCCCTGAAGTGCAGGGGTGTGAAGTAACGCATTACAAATACTCACGTTACTGTAATTAAGTAGTTTTTTTTTTTTTTTTTCAGAAATTGTACTTTTTTTATCTTAAACCAGATGGAACTGGATAATATTCTGATTGTTCCAATCCAATCTGACTTCTGATAATGCTGCTTGAATCATTATCATACACTGTTCCTTCGTTGGCCAGAGGAGAACTGGCCCCCCGACTGAGCCTGGGTTCTTCCAAGGTTTTTTTCTCCATTCTGCCACCTGATGGAGTTTGGTTCCTTGCCACTGTCACCTTTTCGCCTTTTTTCACCTTTGTTGCCATTGGCTTTTGGCTTGCTTAGTTGGGGACATTAAATGTAACATTTAATTTAATTTTCAACAATAATATTTATCTGCCTGCATTGACACCATTATATGAGAACTGAACTGAGCTGGATGATGATATCACGGTTTTCTCCAGAGTGGCTATATATAAATGAATTGCCCAAGGGCCATTCTACAGAATTGGTGCAACCAGAAAACACATTTAAAAAGCATTTAAGTATTCACATTTTAGATGTTTACTAAGATCCTTATATTATCTATTGAATCCCACAATAATATTTTAAATATAAGTAAGTGTAATATATGTAAAATAATCATTTATGTCCTGAACCCTAACCCCTAAATTTCAACTTGTGAAAATTATATTGACATTTTTTTAAATATCTTTTTGATTTCTTTTAAAAAGTAAAATAAATAAAAAACATTTATTTTATATTTTATTTTTAAATCATGAAACTTTATGTAAAAAAATGTGTCCTGCATTTTCATGTCACTACCAAAACAGTGTGTGTTTTAGTCCATTGGCTGAAACTGATTTTAACCACACCCCTATGTTTTTGATCAGGAAATAACCTTGTGCGCCTCTCTCTCATAGCCTCTCATTCATTATAGATAGGTACCATCATTTTCAGGGAAATGTGTTCAAAAGTCTGAAAATATGTGTGTAACTTTAAGGGACGTCACTACCAAACACCTTTTTTCTGCAATTAAGCAAAGTTTTTTGGTGTAATTCCATAAAATCTAGTTTTTATGTGTGTACAACTGTTCAGAACTGTGCTAGGTAACCATGTGCTGGCTATCATCTTTGATCTAGGCTCAAAGGTATCTAAAATTGTTTAAACTACCGAAACATGTGGTGAAGTATTGGTTGTGACATCATGTTTTTTTTAGTGTTATTCGATAAAATTTTGTTCCCCTTCGAGGGAACTCGAACTGCGTCATCGTTATGACACTTTGGGGAATACCCCCAGCGTAGCGCGTCTGAAGCATGAATGAAATCTGTCCAATCCTGATTGGTGCTGCGTCATGACGTAGTAGATGACGGCATAACCGGAAGATACAAAAGGAACGCCCAGCACACACACACATTAGCTTTTTTGCTCTACAGCTAAAGCGCTCTGTGTCAAACTGTCTGTCCTATTTGGTGTTGTTTGTCCCATAAGAATTGCAATATAGAATCTATAGTGGCTCGGATCTCGCGTTTGCCGAGGCAGCGCGTTGATTACGGGTCTACTCTGCAATAAAGATTCTGTGAATGGGATCTCTCATTGTCGAGGCAGCGCGCAGATTAAAGGTCTGCATTGCAATACAGAATCTATAGTGGCTCGGATCTCGCATTTGCAGAGGCAGCGCGTTGATTACGGCTCTACTCTGCAATAAAGATTCTGTGACTTGATCTCGCGTTGTCGAGGCAGCGCGTAGATTAAAGGTCGTACATTGCAATACAGAATCTAGTGGCTCGGATCTCACGTTTGCCGAGGCAGTGCGTAGATTACGGGTCTACTTTGCAATAAAGATTCTGTGTGTGTGCGAGGCATGAACAGTCAGCTCCTGAGGGTGCTGGCTGTGTTCATTGAGAAATATCTCGACGCGCACAGCCGTGCATTTTCGGGTGTTTCAGCCTCGCGCCCGTTGATTTTCTTCTCGAGATTTGAAAACCAAATATATTGTGAACGACTCGAATCTCGCGTTTTCTGAGGCAGCGCGTACAGTACGGGTCTGCAATGAAGGGTACACACGCGATCTGTGAAATAATACTGTTTGGGTGCGAGGCATTCACAGTCAGCTCCTGAGGGTGCTGGCAGCTGTTCATTGAGAAATATCTCGACGCGTAAATATCCGTGCGCTGTAGGCTGTTTCAGCCTCGCACCTTTTGACTTTCTTCTTGAGGGATGAAAGCCAAATATATTGTAATGACTCGAATCTCCCGTTTGCCGAGGCAGCGTGTATTACGAGATCGTATAACACAAAACAGTATTCTCTGATAATTATGGCTGCATTTAATTTTAAGAAATTAAAATGATGAAATATTATCTGACTTTAAGGAAGTTAGATATTTTAATTCAGCCTACCACTCAGACCGTGTTTCACATGCAGTGTTCCTTCTGCACATCAAAAATCGTTTTTCGATTTTTCCCTGCCGGTCCTCCGCTTCAGGGTCGAAAACGAGACAAAAATAGCAGGGCTATCCCCCCGTGGAGGGACGAGCGAGAATCGCTCCTCCGTGGAGCCCTCAGGAAATCGATGCTTGTATCCAGCGTCAAGTGCGCTTCGGGACACATCGGTTTTCAGCGAATGCACGCTGCAGTGTCCGCCCCAAGGGCTTGCGGCCAGGCAGTGCTCGTGTTCGCCCATCGGGAACGGTTTTCGATTATTCCCTGCCGGTCCTCCGCTTCAGGGTGTCGAGAACGAAATCGAAAGAGCCTCCCTTCAGGGAAGCCCTCAGGAAGTCGATGTCTGTATCCCGCCGTTAAGTGCGCTTCGGGACACATCGGTTTCCAGCGAACGCACGCTGCTCTGTCTGCCCCACAGGCTTGCGGCCAGGCAGCAATCGCGTCCGCCCATCGAGAATCGTTTTCGGTCGAACCCTGCCGGAGATCCGCATCAGGGGGTCGAGAACGAATCACGATTGATACCCGAAGCCAGGCTCGAGAGGCTGGTTCCCTTAGTAGATTATCTCCGCGCATGGTCATGCCTTCCGAATATATCTGCGTGGGCCCTGCGTACTGTAGAGCTGGGTTACAGGCTGTGGTCGGCCCAGAGCAGGTTCGGGTTATGGAACAGGAAGTTCAATCCCTGTTGGTCAAGGAGGCCATAGAACGTGTTCCTCTGCCAGACAGGGAGTCCGGGTTCTACAGCCGGTACTTCATAGTTCCCAAAAAGGATGGGGGGGTTGCATCCAATAATAGATCTCAGGCACTTGAATCGGTCCCTGAGGAGATTCAGGTTCAAGAT
Organism: Tiaroga cobitis; assembly: GCA_030578255.1. Classification (NCBI taxonomy): domain Eukaryota; kingdom Metazoa; phylum Chordata; class Actinopteri; order Cypriniformes; family Leuciscidae; genus Tiaroga; species Tiaroga cobitis. The sequence continues at coordinate 41,227,039 of CM060608.1, read as the reverse complement.
GCTCACAATCCCAGCCATCGTGAGTCAGATCCAGTTCGAGGACTGGTTCGTCACGATAGATCTGAAGGACGCATACTTCCATATTTCCATCCTTCCATGTCACAGGAAGTTCCTGAGGTTCGATTTCGGGGGCGAAGCGTACCAATATTGGGTTCTTCCGTTCGGCCTAGCTCTCTCCCCTCGCACTTTTACAAAATGCATGGATGCAGCTCTAGCACCCCTGAGGCTCGAGGGCGTCAGGGTGCTCAACTACATCGACGACTGGCTGATACTGGCCCAGTCGCGAGAGCTGGCGATTCGGCATCGAGATGTCGTCCTCGCCCACATCCAGAGCCTGGGGTTGAGACTCAACACAGAAAAGAGTGTGTTGACGCCCTCCCAGAGGACTACGTTCCTGGGAGTTGTATGGGACTCCACGACGATGCGGGCACAGATGACTCCTGCGCGCGTGAAGTCCATACTGGCAATCTTCAGAGTGAAGCTAGGCCACAACCTCACTATGAAGCAGTTTAAGAGACTGCTGGGGCTCAGGGCAGCAGCGTCCAACGTTATACCTTTTGGCCTGCTACACATGAGACCCCTACAGTGGTGGTTGAGAGCCAAGGGGTTTTCCCCGAGGGGAAATCCGTTCCATATGATCAGGGTAACGCGCAGATGCCTTCGTTCCCTTGTCATATGGAGGAAACCTTGGTTCCTGTCCCAGGGACCGGTGCTGGGAGCATCATGTTGCCGGAAAATCGTTTCAACAGATGCCTCCCTCACTGGTTGGGGCGCGGTCATGAATGGCCGCTTTGCGAGAGGTCTATGGAAGACCCGGCATTCTTCCTGGCACATCAACTGCCTGGAAATGCTGGCGGTCTACAAAGCTCTGAGGAGTTTTTTCCCGGACCACCGCGGCCACCATGTCCTGATACGCTCGGACAACACCAGGGAGGTCACGCCCTCTATGCAGACTGGCACACCAGATCCTTCTGTGGTCCCAGGGGAAACTGTCGTCTCTCAGAGCGATGTATGTCCCCGGGACCAAAATCAGGGAGCAGACGTTCTGTCGAGGCAGGGGCTGAGGCCCGGGGAGTGGTGACTCTACCCCCAGGTGGTGGAGGCCATGTGCGTGAGATTCGGCCCAGTGGAAGTGGATCTGTTCGCGTCTCATGAGACGTCCCGCTGTCCACTGTGGTTCTCTCTCAGGTATCCAGCTCCGCTGGGGCTGGACGCTATGACGCAGACGTGGCCGAGGCTGCGTCTGTACGCATTTCCCCCAATCGCTCTGCTCCCGGGAGTCTTGGAGCGGGTCTGCCGGGAAGGGATCAGCCTACTTTTAGTAGCACCCCGCTGGCCGACCCTGATATGGTTCTCGGACATTGTAGCACTGCTAGACGGCCTCCCGTGGCAGGTCCCTCTGAGGAGGGATCTGCCGTCTCAGGCAGGGGGCACAATATTTCACCCCCGGCCAGAGCTGTGGAACCTCTGGGTCTGGCCCCTGAGGGGGCTCGGTACCTAGAGGCTGGCCTGTCAGCAGATGTTGTCGAGACCCTACTCAGCTCCAGGGCTCCTTCCACCAGGAGACTGTACAGCCTAAAGTGGAATGTGTTTTCCACTTGGTGTAGAGAGCGTGAGGTGGACCCAGTTAACTGCCCAGTGGCTTCAGTGCTGGAGTTCCTCCAAGATCGTTTCTCCACCGGTCTTACCCCGTCCACACTTAAGGTGTATGTGGCTGCCATTGCGGCTTTCCACTCGCCTATGGGTGCTGGGCATTTGGGAAAGCACCATATGGTTGTACGTTTCCTCCGTGGGGCTCGGAGGATGAGGCCTGCGGCTCACTCCAGAACTCCCAACTTGGGACCTTTGGGACTTATGGGAGTTTGGGACCTTTGTGAGATTGTGGTTAGGTCTTAGCAGCAGGAGGGATGTAGAGGTCAGTAAGCTGGGCTGAGTTGAGTGGGGGACGGAAGGGGGGTGACTCTGGGACGCAAGAGTCGCTGTCTTCATGTTTTTATCATCTACGCTCGTGTTATGGAAATCATTATGAACAGCAGCTATGCAAATTATTTTCCCTTTTTGCTTTTCTGCTTCTATCTCGGGACGCGAGTCCCGAGGAAAATGGCGTTCATCAGCTCCAGTTTGTATCCAGCCTCTCACGGAGACTTCAGATGCCCCAATCACAAAGCCTGTGAAGAGATGACTCAACGCCGGCGATATACCATAGAGGGATGGTGGACGGCACTGATCCTCAACAACTCGTCTCCATACCGGCATGATTACTTCGACTTTCAAAAAGATGGAAATGGATAAATACTCTAAATGTTCCGATCCAATCTGACTTGTAATGCTGCCCTCGTACACTGTCATACACTGTTCCTTCGTTGGCCAGAGGAGAACTGGCCCTCCGACTGAGTCTAGTTTCTCCCAAGGTGTTTTTCTCCATTCTGTCACCTGATGGAGTTTTGGTTCCTTGCCACTGTTGCCTTGGCTTTTGGCTTGCTTAGTTGGGGACATTTAATATTCAATAATATTATTGATCTGCCTTACTTAAGGTGGACGTTGACGCAATTTCCTTTTAGAAACAAACTTTGTTGTATTATTTTCATGTTATCACTGTGAAGCTGCTTTGATACAATCTGTATTGTAAAAAGCGCCATATAAATAAAGGTGACTTGACTTGACCTGGCGGTGGTTCTTGAAGGGTTGGCTGAGGCTCCCTTTGAACCACTGGAGTCGGCTGAGGCAAAGAACCTGACCTTCAAGGTGACCTTTCTCCTTGCCATCACCTCTCTGAGGAGAGTGGGGTATCTCCAGGCCTTGGCTATAACGCCAACTTGCCTGGAGTTTGCCCCTGGCGGTGTTAAGGCCATCTTACATCCCAGACCGGGCTATGTGCCCAAGGTGCCATCTAGTGCGGCACGGTCAGTGGTTCTTCAGGCCTTCCATCCTCCACCTCATGGGACGGCGGAAGAGGGGAGACTTCACCTGCTCTGCCCAGTCAGAGCCCTAAGGGTTTACTTGGAGAAGTCTTCTCAGTGGAGGAAGTCAGACCAGTTGTTGGTGTGCTTTGGTTCACCTAAGAAAGAGCTTCCTGCATCTAAACAGACAATCAGCAATTGGATTGTCCAGGCTATAGCCACGGCTTATCAGGTGCGCAATTTGCCTTCACCTATGGCCGTGAGGGCACATTCCACCAGGGGCATGGCCTCCTCGGTGGCCCTCCTTTCTGGCGTCTCGCTTCAGGAGATCTGCGAGGCGGCCGGGTGGGCCACCCCGCACACCTTCATACGTTTCTACAGTCTGCAACTCCCTGTGACGCCTGGCACCAGAGTGCTAGCGTCCTAAGTGTGCCTGGTCTTCCAGCTTCACACTAGGGCGGGCGTGATTACGGTTTGGCATAGTGGGTATTTCGTTCCCCAAAGTGTCATAACGATGACGCAGTTCGAGTTCCCTCGAAGGGGAACGTCTCGGGTTATGACTGTAACCCTTGTTCCCCGAGAAGGGAACGAGGCACTGCGTCTCGTCACCACACCTATCACGGTCAGAGCGCTTGCTTCATCGCAAAAGATCTAATGTGTGTGTGTGCCCTTTGTATCTTCCGGTTATGCCGTCATCTACTACGTCATGACGCAGCACCAATCAGGATTGGACAGATTTCATTCATGCTTCAGACCCGCTACGCTGGGGGCATTCCCCAAAGTGTCATAACGATGACGCAGTGTCTCGTTCTCTCTCGGGGAACAAGGGTTACAGTCGTAACCCGAGACGTTTTTGTGTGTTTACAATTGTTCAGAACTGTGCTAGGTAACCATGTGCTGGTTATCATCTTTGAACTAGGATCAAAAGGATCTTAACCCCTTCAGACCTGAATTATGTTTCAAGTTTCTTAAAAATATAAAAGTACATTTTCCCAGCTCATGAGGCTTCTATAAATGTGATCAAATGAAAAATTTAATTAATTGTAATTTTGGCTTTAGTTGTAATTTTTTTTGTCCATTTCAATGGACGTCAGGTCAAAACAGGTGTACTTCCCAAAAATGTACCAACATGAAATAAATTAATAAACATAAAAATTGTTGGTCTATACTTTAAGCTTTTTCTCAAGGTCAAAACATTTTCAGCAGTATACCATTTCAACTTTAATTTTGAGGTATTTGTTTTACAGATTGCAGATTGTTTGTAACAATATAAATATATTCAAATCAATCAATATGGTCATATTAGAGTCATTTTCTGTGTGCATTTTTCTGTTTTTAGATCAAAAACTTGAACATTATAACATTTCAACTTTAATTGTAAGGTTTTTGCTTCATAGATTGCACATTTGTTTATTCATAACAAAATAAACCTAGGAATCAATCAATGCATTCACGTTAGAGTCATTTCCTGTGTGCATCTTTGAAACAATTTCTCTGTTAACGGTGTTCTTGTATTTTTACAGTACATTACTGGCAGCATGGTTGCCAGCAAGTTACTGTATTTCGATTTCCAGTAAGTAACTGTAGTGTTATTCACTTTACAGTGCACAAGATCAGTACTGTAAACTACAAAATAGTACTTTACTGTATTTTTACTGTATTTCGTAATTTGGTCTGGTTCTGCTGTAATTAATACGGTATTGTAATGTAATATCTATATCGATACATTACTGCTAAATATTATTGTAATTTTCAAAATAATAATATTAATGATAATATTATATTATAATAATATAATATGTAGTTATTAGGAAAATATATAGTAGGAAAAAAATACTATGGAAGTCACTGATACTGTCAACTGTCTTGTTACCGACATTCGTTAAAATATTTTATTTTGTGTTCAGCAGAATAAAGAAACTCATACAGGTTTGGAATAACATGAGGGTGAGTAAGCGATGACAAATATAATTTTTGGGAGAACTATACCTTTAAAGGGATAGTTCACCCAAAAATTTAAATTAGCCCATGATTTACTCACCCTCAAGCCATCCTAGGTGTATATGACATTCTTCTTTCGAATACAATCAGAGTTATTTAAAAAAATGTCCTGGCTCTTCCAAGCTTTATAATGGCAGTGAATGGTTGTTTCTGTTTTGAAAGTCCATAAAAGTGCATCTATCCATCATTAAAGTGCATCTATCCATGATAAAAGTGCTCCATACTACTCTGGGGGGTTAATAATGGCCTTCTGAAGCGAAGCGATGCGTTTGTGTAAAAAAAATGATAATATTCAAGTTTAGATTTAAGTCAAATCCGTGTGTTTGTTTGGCCGGAAGCTAGTTATTTTACTTTATAAAGTTTTAAATACAGATATTTTTCTTACATCTCCATCTTTCTCATCAATCCACATAAAGTCAACATCTGAGATATTTCCATCAGCTATGTTCAAGCACTTCAAGAACTGTATATTCTGCATATGAAAAAGTTTTAAAAATGAATCGGTACTGTGATATAGATTTTTTTTTATATATATAAGAAATTTCAATCAGCATTACTGAAAATGTGATTTCAGTAACAGGCTTTCGAACCCACTGTCCATTTTAATGGACAGACACATTTGAAAAAAATCCTGATTTAAAACTTGCAATTCTACAATCGATTTTTAACTTTAAAGGGTTAGTTCACCCAAAAATGAAAATTAAGTCATTAATTACTCACCCCCATGCTGTACCAACCCCGTAAGACCTTCGTTCGTCTTCGGAACACAAATGAAGATATTTTTGATTAAATGTGACAGCTGGATCACTCCTCCTATAGGCTGCCTAAGGGATTGAAACCTGACGGCCCAGAAAGTCAATGAAGAAAATGTTTAAATATTCCATGTCACAACAGTGGCTCAATTATAAGTTTATCAAGCGACGAGAATACTTTTTGTGCGAAAAAACAAACAAAAATAACGACTTTATTCGACTATTCATTTTCTTCCTTGTAGGCCTGAAACGAGACTTCAAGAGATTTCCACAAAAAGTATTCTCGTCGCTTGATAAACTTATAATTGAGCCACTGTTGTGACATGGAATCCTTGGGGGTGACTTTAACTGTTATCTCAACCCAGATTTGGATAAATCACCAGCAGTTGACACAGCCCCTAAAATCGCTTATATTATTAAAACCTCATGTCAGTAGCTTGGACTGATTGATATATGGAGATTTTTAAACCCTACTGTTAAAGCTTATACATCTTATTCCTACCCACATAAAACTGCTTCACGCATTGATTATATATTCTTCTCAAATCAGATTATAAGACTGGCTGAGAAATCAAACATAGGCCCGATGACTCTATCAGACTGTAGGGTATCTGGACAGTCTCACATGATGTAACCATTCTAAGTTTGGGGAAAAGCTTTTAACATGTGACTCGCGTCTAGTAATTCACCAGCGAGCGCCAGTAAGTCTGTTCCTAATGGCGTTCATTGACACTTTCATGGCGAACGTGAGTTAAAACAAAACACCCCTAAAACCAGCGATGAGCCAGCTTCACACAGACGTTATCATCTCAAAACCTTCCAGCTTTCCAGCAAGAAGGAATTCCACAAATATTGAACTTAGCCTGAATTGTTTCTTGTAATGAACTTAGCCTGAATTGTTTCTTTGGTAACTTTACGTCTAAGACCTTTAAACCTTCGTTGAAAGTGCGCGCTCCGGACCATCCTCAGACCACGTGACGCTCCGACGGAACGCCACACACACGAGGACGCTCACTCACGCAGCCTTGTTCAGCAACATAAGAGAACCATATATACAAGTATCCGTGTTATTGAGCTTTAATGCGTTTATGATTCGATATCTTGGTGTCTCTCTGTCTCAAGGGTTTATGGTCTGTAATTTGCCACTTTCCTTCGGGATCTCTCTCTCACTCTCTCCCTGTTTCTTTCACTTTCAGTTCTTTCAGTGTCATGTTGCTTTAGTATTGTTTGTATATACATTTATTCCATGTATACATAGTTTTCATTTTATTAAATACATCATATTCATTTGATTGACTGTCTCGTGCACATTTCAAAGTCCCTTTAATGTTGCGATCAAAGCTACGTGCTTTACAAATTTATTGATACCCTCTGATACCCTTATTGATTGGTTAAAAAAGTATTGTTATAGAACAGGAAAGTTAATCCTCGTGGCCAGAGGAATAGCTTTTCTTGAAAGTCTATAAAGGAGGACAATTTTGTGAGGTTTGATGGAGATCGAATGATCAGGTTTGCTGGACAAGCAGATGATTCGATCATAAATGAATCCCCTTAAAGATTATCCTGACAATCGATCTATTTTAGACAATTGACATAATATTTAATTATAATTCTTGTGATTGATTATTGATAGTACAGTTGTTTGTTGCATTCAATCGTTCATACAGAACATTGGCAACTTATTCCCTTACAGGTAATTTTATAATTTGTAGGTGATTCCCGATCATGTTTCATGATTAGTTAAATTATATTCCCTGTATCTGAGATAATTGGAATAATCTCGAGTTTCCCTACAGACCATGCACCTGTAAACGTTACTATGTTACCACCTCGACCTAATTATCAATCCTGGATATGGAAACTCAATCCTTTCAAACTCATTGATGAGAAATTAGTTGATTATTTAAAAGAACAGACAGATGTATATTTTCAATGTAATGATACAGATGGAACAGACCCTAGAACAATATGGGAAGCTTACAAGGCTTTTCTTAGATGAATGATAATTGCCTACACCAGTAAAAAGAAAAAGGACACATTATCTGAGCAAATGAAACTGGAAAAGAGAATTACCACAATAGAAAAACAGTTTCACTCCTCTAATTCAGCGCAAATTCTTGTTGAACTTAAAGCTCTGGGAGCTCAATTAAACCAATTGCTCACTAGGAAGGCAGATAGGGATATATTATTTGCAAGACCAAGATTTTTTGAAATGGGTAATAAACCTAACCGCCTACTCGCTAGGATAGTTAAAAAGATATCCACAAAAGGATATATCCCAGCGATTAAAGATCATTCGGGATGCAGAATAGCAGAAAACAAAACAAAAAAAATTGGGATGTTTAGACAATATTACGAAAAACTATATAGCTCAGGGGCCATATTCACAAAGCATTTTATCTTACCACTAGGAGTACTCCTAAATCGCACTAAAAGATTTTAGCTAGGAGTTTTCTCTTAAAAGTTATTCACAACGCCTTTTAGACCTACTCTTAGTAAAGAAAAATGACAACTCCTAAACTAAGAGTGAGTCTTCGTTGCTATGGATGACGTCATTACTCATGCACGAGCTTGACTGAAGTGACCACCTTGATTGGCTGATGATTGTAACGCGGGAATGATTCCAAACTCCTCCCCTATGATGATGAGTGACAGGTGACAGGTCTGAGAATGCGTACACAAGAAGTGCGAAGGACGGAAGATGATGAATAACTGAATTAATAGCCTAAATGAATAAAGAGTAAGAAAAAACAAATAGCCTAGTAGCCTAATGAAACATATGGATTGATGCAATATCTTTGCAACATTATTGAATTAATCTGTCACTATGCCTCATACATTTGCAAAGAGAAGAACATTTTAATTTGATTCACAATGAAACAATTACTTTACATGCAGTGAGTTGTTTTGGTTGTTGTTGGTGGCGTTGTTGCATAGTTATGCCTACAATGCAAAATTGTTCCCTCGCAATTGGAAGCTCCGCCGCATACGCATTTCAAAACATCGCAACGTGAAATGCCACAAAAAGCGGTTTGTGAATAGGTCTTAGTGAGTTAGGAGTCCTCTCGACTTCTTTTAAGCTGTCCCAGGCTTAGGTGCTACTTTTAGGGCTAAAATGCTTCGTGAATTACTCTTAGTCAAAAAATTAGGAGTCCTAAAGTTACGAGTGACACGCCCATTATTTTTAGGAGTTGCTCCTAAATTCGCCAGTTAGGAGCTACTTTTAGCCTTAAAATTCGTTGTGAATACGGCCCCAGATATAGATACACAAACTACATTGGAAAATTCTTTTTTCAAAGACCTTTGCATCCCTAAAATAAACAATAAACAACAAGAACTCTTAGCCCCCATTTCCCTTTTAGAAATTAAAAGTGCAATAAACTATTTACAGTCAGGGAAATCTCCAGGGCCTGATGGGTACCCAGTGGAATTGTTTAAGGTTATGAATGATAAATTAAGTCCCTACCTCCTGAAGGCTATCAATACCTTGTTCCATGCATCTAAACTTCCTAATTATATGAATGTAGCTAATATTACTGAAATACACAAAAAGGGAAAGGATCCAGAGGAAAGCAGCTCTTGCAGGCCAATAAGTTTGTTAAATGTAAATTTAAAGGTTCTGGCTAAACATCTTGAGCATGTAATTCTGGACATTACAGATCCAGACCAAACAGGGTTTATAAAAGGCCGCCACTCCTATTGTAACACTAGAAGATTATTTAATATAATATACCACCTTGACCAAAACTCCATACCTGGAATCTTACTAGCGATGGACGCCGAAAAGGCATTCGATAGGGTGGAGTGGAGGTATATGTTTGATGTTATGGCCAGATTTGGAATTGGTAAAATATCTTTATAAAATGGGTCAGATTACTCTATGCGTCACCAAAAGCTGCCGTATTAACAAATGGCATTCTCTCTGACTTGTTTGTGCTTCATAGGGGAACACGTCAGGGTTGCCCCTTGTCCTCTTTATTATTCGCCATGGTGATAGAACCCTTGGCAATTTATATTCGAAATAGTCAAAGTTACGGTGTTAGTATCGGTAACAGAGAACAAAAGATACTGCTCTATGCAGATGATATCTTGTTAACTATAACCAACCCGCAAACATCATTACCTGAATTAACTGACTGTATTAAGCAATTTGGAGTAATTTCTGGATATAAAGTTAATTTTCACAAGTCAGAGATTATGCCATTAGGACCACTAAACATATCTGAGCCCAATTTCGTTAAGCCATTTAAAGGGTCTCCTAAAGGTATTACATATTTAGGTATCCGTATTACATGCAAACTTTCACAACTTTATGACGCTAATATCAAAACATCAATACTCCGTATCAAGGAAGACCTCACAAGATGGTCAAAACTACCAGTCTCTTTCTCAAGAAGGATAAACCTTATAAAAATGATAATCTTCCCAAAGATTCTATAGCCACTATCCATTTTTTTTTTTTAAATTTGACAAATGTTGATAAAAAAAAGATATTAACAAAGCCATGTCTAAATTTATCTGGGCCGGTAAGTGATCTAAAGTTAAAATACAAACATTACAATTACCCACTGACACAGGTGGATGGTCACTTCCTAATTTAAAATATTATGGATGGGCAATACAGGCTAGGATTCTCCTAGATTGGATACACAAACCTGAAGATGCTCTGTGGGTAGATGTAGAACAACAGTTTTGTAATCCAGTTTCTCTGATTAATCTATTAGACCAGAAAACCCATTCATTATCAGAGTTGTCAAAACATGGTCACAGATTAGAAGGTCTCTCAGGTATAATCAGAGCTTGGCTATCCTATCCACACTGACTGGTAACACACATTTTCACCATACTAATATGGGCTCTCAATTTGGTAACTGGATTCATTTGGGGATATATGATCTATTCCATAAGGGTGTTTTTATGTCATTTGATGAGTTACATTTAAAGCATAATATCCCCAAAAAGGATTTCTTTGAATACTTGCCGATAAGACATTTCGTCCAGACCTGGCATGCTAGTCTTACCCTGAATAGCTCCGATTTCTTTTTGGATAGATTTTTTTCTTAAGGATACTGAAGTCAAACACTTCATATCCAAATTTTACTCTATGATAAGCCATCGCAAAGCAGACAACCTGATTTTTTGCAGAGGGCATGGAGTAAGAACTTGAAATTTGATATTGACGAAAATTTCTGGGAAGATATTGTCAAACTACCATTGAATGTCTCTGTCTGCAACAGATTTAAAGAGATGCAATTTAATATAGTACATAGAGCTTATATATCTCCAAATAAATATAGCAAAATAAATAAAACTGTATCTCCCCAATGTCCTAAATGCAACAACAATATTAGAACATTCTTTCATTGTCTCTGGGAATGTCCATTGCCTGTTAATTTTTGGAATGGTATTTGTGACAAACTATCTATAACATGTAAACAGAAGGTTACAGCCTCCCCACTCATGTGCTTGCTGGGTGTATTAACCCCCTCCTGTCAGGAATCAGTCAGATTCATTCCCATCCACCACTCAAAGGTCACTCTCCCCGGAATATTAACCAGACACACCTGTTCACAATCAGTCACCTCGTTACCCAGCCCTATAAAACACTCACGCACACCCCAGTCATTGTCAAGCCTCCAACAGGAGAAGACTGTTACCCACGATTTCCCGAAGTTTCCAAATCTGCCAACGAAGACCCATCACGTAACTATACTCACCCCTGAATATACTCACCTTTGTCTCCCTGTCTTGCTGTCTCCAGTATTCCTGTCTGGTTCCCTGCTTCCCGAATCCTGCCCGTTGAATCCAAGCGCTCCAAGTGTCCACCGAGATCTCCCTGTTCCTCCCTGGATCTGAAACAGAAAAGTATTCGTATCACTGGACATTATCTACACCCGTCCAATTCTCTGAAGAAGAGTCTGCTCACCTGGGATCCTCTGCACGACGTGATCGTCAACACACCAGCACATGAACTTTGTCTCTGCACATATATCACTGTAAATAAACTCACGTTTGCTTTCACTTACCTCCGCCTCTGTGCCTGTATCCTGACAGAAGGCTTGACCAGAACAGAAAAGTGAAACAGCGCGATGGAAGCTACCCGCCATGGTGATAACCCTGTACAGTCTACAGCCGCTGCTCAAAATTCCGGTCAGTCTCCGCTCAGAACTTCCGCAGACTCCACTTCTTCGGTGATATGCTTCGCTAACCAAGCATCACGACCAGCGCCATTCTCCGGACGGGCGGAGGATTGCAACGGGTTCCTGCTTCAGTGTTCGCTCGCTCTGGAGCAGCAAAATCAGTTATATCCCACAGAAAGATCGAAAATCGCTTTTATCATCCAACAGTTATCCGGGGCTGCTTTGAGATGGGCTGAAACCATATGGTTACAGGAGTCCACGACAACTTCATCTGTACAAGGGTTTGTAGACCGTTTTAAAGAGGTTTTCGGACGACCAGTTGATGATTCTTCCACCAGTGACAAATTACTGCAACTATGCCAAGGTCAAAGATCGGTTTCTGAGTATTCGTTGGAATTTCGCACTTTAGCCGCTGTAAGTGGGTGGAACGACAAGGCACTCATTTCTGTTTATCGACGTGGTCTGAATCCTGCTCTCCGTCTGCAAATGGCGATATATGATGACAGTCTGGGTGTTGAAAAATTTATCCAACAAGCTCTCCGTGTGCATCAACGATCTCAGGGCTGTTATCCAGAAAATCGTCGATCCACTAGTAATTCTCAGTATTCCACAGAAGCTCCTCCCGAAGCAGATGGAGAGAAAATGCAATTGGATACTTACCGGCTGTCCCCAGCGGAACGTGCCCGGCGCCGTGAACTCAGGTTATGTCTGTATTGTGGAATGGCAGGACATTTTCGTCAGTCATGTCCGACTCGACCCCCCAGAATGCTTGTGAGTTCTGTCTTTACGGCCGATTCGGTCTCAGCCCCACTAACTATTTCAGTGATCTTAAAATCCACGACTTTCCATGTTTCAGCCACAGCCATCGTGGACTCCGGGTCGGCAGGGAACTTCATCTCCGGACGGCTCTGCCAAAATCTCCAGCTTGAGAAATCAGCCACCGCCAGACCATACTCCATCCAGGCAGTGACGGGTGAAACCATAAACAAGGGGTATGTCACAGCTCGGATTAAACCCATCATCCTGGATGTCGAAAATACACATCACGAACTTTTTGAACCTTTCATATTAGAGAACAGTCAGACTGATCTAATTCTGGGTCGCCCATGGCTTATTCGACACCAACCCAATATCAACTGGTCATCCGGTAAGATCCTAAACTGGGGTTGTAAGTGTGCATCCAGAACTGCTGATTTGGCGACCACATCCATCGGTGATGCACCTAACATTGTCCCAGTAAACTCAACCTCCATCGAAAGCCCCACTGAGAGTCTGTCCGTGTCCATACCTACCTGTTATTCCTCGTTCGCCGATGTGTTCAATCCTGTCGAGGCAGCTAAATTACCCCCTCATCGAGCTTGGGATTGTGCGATCGACCTTGTTCCAGGAGAACCCATTCCTAAGGGACGAATATACTCCCTGTCTATTCCTGAACAGAAAGCCATGCAACAGTACATCGAAGAGGCTCTGAAACAGGGGTATATCCGTTCCTCCACGTCACCTGCTGCTGCCAGCTTTTTCTTTGTTCCTAAGAAGGATGGCGGACTACGTCCTTGTATCGATTATCGAACCCTGAACAGAATAACTGTGAAGTTCAGCTATCCACTACCGTTGGTTCCTTCCTCACTGGAGCAGCTGCGTGAGGCCAAGATGTTCAGTAAACTGGACTTGAGGAGCGCCTATAACCTCATCCGAATTCGAGAAGGCGACGAATGGAAAACCGCGTTCATCACTCCTGCTGGCCACTACGAGTATTTGGTTATGCCGTATGGACTGGTCAACGCTCCTTCCATCTTTCAAAGCTTTATGGATGAGGCATTCCGAGATTATCTGAACCAATTTGTCATAATCTACATCGACGACATCTTAATCTATTCCAAGAATCCAGTGGAACACCAACGACACGTCTCCTTAGTCCTCCAACGGCTACGTGAGTTCTCTTTGTTCCTAAAGGCAGAAAAATGCTCATTTCACCAAACTTCAGTCGAATTCCTAGGCTATCAACTCAGTGAAAGAGGAGTACAGATGGACGATCGCAAGACCAAGGCGATCACTTCCTGGCCAACCCCACAGACGGTAAAAGAATTGCAAAGATTCCTTGGCTTTGCCAACTTTTATCGGAGGTTCGTTCACCAATATAGCCTGCTAACAGCTCCTCTAACGTCACTCCTAAAAGGAAAACCAAAAACGCTGCTCTGGACTGAGGAAGCCGACCATGCATTCCAGTCTTTGAAAACCGCCTTCACCACTGCCCCTCTACTCCAACATCCTAATCCCGAAGAGATGTTCATCGTAGAAGTTGATGCCTCCACCACTGGAGTCGGAGCAGTGTTGTCTCAATATTCCAATTTGTCACCCAAACCTATGCCATGTGCGTTCTTCTCCCACAAGTTATCACCCGCCGAAGTAAACTATGATATCGGCAATCGGGAACTCTTGGCGGTAAAACTTGCGCTTGAAGAATGGCGACACTGGTTGGAGGGCGCCAAACACCCGTTCCTGGTTCTCACCGACCATAAAAACCTCCAGTATCTGAAAGAAGCGAAACGACTCAATCCACGCCAGGCGAGATGGGCGCTTTTCTTCACTCGATTTCACTTTCAGATCTCCTATCGTCCCGGCTCCAAGAACATCCGAGCGGATGCTCTGTCTCGTCTCCATGCCCCTGACACTCCCCATGAAGAACCCGAGAAAATCTTGCCAGAGACAATCTTTGTCAATCCCATTCAGTGGGACTTAAACGAACAACTGACGGAATTGTCTCGAGACCAACCCAGTCCTGCGGAATGCCCAGCCGGGAAAATCTACGTACCCGAGGAATTCCGTATAGCACTCATCTCATCAGCGCACTCCTCTGTGGGTACGGGTCACTCAGGAATCACCAAAACCTGCTCCACTCTCCAAAACTGCTACTGGTGGCCCAATATGCTCCGAGACATCAAATCATTCATCCAGGGGTGCATCCTATGTGCAATGAATAAAAATCCTCGTCATTTGCCCGCAGGAAAACTCATGCCTGTACCCGTTCCCCAAAGACCCTGGTCGCATATTGGGGTGGATTTTGTGACTGATCTTCCACCTTTACTACTAAGAGAACACCTGCATCCTGGTGGCCGTCGACCGCTTTTCGAAAGCGTGTAAGCTGATTCCCCTAAAGAACTTACCCACGGCATTTGCAACCGCAGAACTTTTAATGGAACATGTCTTCCGGAATTTCGGCCTCCCAGAGGACATTGTATCAGATAGGGGGCCTCAGTTCATTTCAAAAGTTTGGCGAGCCTTCTTTGCACTGATGAATGTCACCGTAAGTCTCACTTCAGGGTATCACCCACAGGCGAATGGTCAGGCAGAAAGAAAAATCCAGGATGTCAGCCGTTTCCTCCGAACTTTCTGCCATGCCAATCAGCACCTCTGGAGTCGTTACCTCGTGTGGGCAGAGTATGCCCAAAATTCCCTTAAACAAACCTCCACCAACCTGACTCCGTTCCAGTGCATTCTGGGTTACCAACCTCCACTGTTCCCGTGGTCCGGGGAACCCTCAGAAGTCCCAGCAGTTAATGCCTGGTTCCGGGACAGTGAGAGAATATGGAACCAAGCTCACCATCACCTCCAACAAGCCATAAACCGCCACAGTCACTTTGCAGACGCTCACCGAAGCAACACCCCCGAATACCAACCTGGACAATTGGTTTGGCTCTCAACAAAGGATATCCGGTTGAGACTACCCTGTCGCAAGTTAAGTCCAAGATACATCGGTCCGTTTCCCATAACAAGACAAATCAATCCAGTTACCTACCAGCTCCGTCTGCCAAGTCAATACCGCATCCACCCCTCATTCCATGTTTCCCTCCTGAAGCCTCATCACCCATCCGTTCCAGTCCCCTCTACAGATCTAGCACAAGATGAGAATCCTCCGGTACCTCCCATTGAAACAGAATCCATCTTCGCTGTAAGAGAGATCCTGGACTCCCGACGTCGGGGTGGTCTACTCGAGTATCTGGTTGACTGGGAAAATTATGGACCGGAAGAGAGGTGTTGGATACCTCGTAAGGACATCCTTGATCCCACGCTACTCACTGCCTTCCACGAACAACACCCTGGCAAACCTGCTCCTCGACCTCGAGGTAGACCCCCACGACGTCGGGGTCCTAGGTCCGCTGGCGCGGACGCTAGAGGAGGGGGTAGTGTCAGGAATCAGTCAGATTCATTCCCATCCACCACTCAAAGGTCACTCTCCCCGGAATATTAACCAGACACACCTGTTCACAATCAGTCACCTCGTTACCCAGCCCTATAAAACACTCACGCACACCCCAGTCATTGTCAAGCCTCCAACAGGAGAAGACCGTTACCCACGATTTCCCGAAGTTTCCAAATCTGCCAACGAAGACCCATCACGTAACTATACTCACCCCTGAATATACTCACCTTTGTCTCCCTGTCTTGCTGTCTCCAGTATTCCTGTCTGGTTCCCTGCTTCCCGAATCCTGCCCGTTGAATCCAAGCGCTCCAAGTGTCCACCGAGATCTCCCTGTTCCTCCCTGGATCTGAAACAGAAAAGTATTCGTATCACTGGACATTATCTACACCCGTCCAATTCTCTGAAGAAGAGTCTGCTCACCTGGGATCCTCTGCACGACGTGATCGTCAACACACCAGCACATGAACTTTGTCTCTGCACATATATCACTGTAAATAAACTCACGTCTGCTTTCACTTACCTCCGCCTCTGTGCCTGTATCCTGACACCTCCTTTCTGGAATACGCGGATGTCTTTAGAACTTTACTGATGTTGGGGTGGAAATCAATTATGAATAAATGGGTTGGCACTGACCCATCCCTTATTAAGGACAGGATAATCCTGATTAAAGAAACTGTTCTTGTGGAAAAGATTGGATGTATGTTAAAAGGTCAATCTAAATCATTTCAGAAGTTGTGGAAAATTCCTTTGAACTGCCTAGGCATTGATTATAAGTCTACCATGTATCCTTAAATGCTCATATGAGGATATTGTAATTCTGTATTTGACCACGCTGGCTTTTTTTTCTTCTTCTCTTGAAACTGGTTATTGCTAATGCTCCACATATGCTGTTTACTCTGAAAAAAAACGAAAAAAAATAAATAAATAAATATGTGCCGTCACGACCGAAACAAAGTATACTGAATTATCAACTAGGATGTTATTATAGTGTTTGGTTCAAAGTTATTATAGTGTTTGGTTCATTATTTCAAGTGTAATTTATAAGATTTGTTGTATTTTGAACCCAATCTTTCTTTGTAAAAGGCATTAAGTTAATCATACTGAATTCAAAGTTAAGGATTCATTAGTTTGAATGTATCCTTGTTTTCGCATGGGTCCGGTTGCAGTCTCTTGTTACCTGTAGCCACTCCGAAGTCCGAACGAAGTCTTTTGCATTTTACAGCGGGTGAATCTGTTGTCACTGGTGATTGTCGTTTGAACCTTTCTGGATCCGCCATCAGATTGATAAGTTTAATTATATCAAGTGTTGTGAGAAAAGGATATAAATCTCTACCTCCAGCATCCTCACACGCAATATAGCTTATACTAGCCGAGACTCCTTCTTTATGTGTACAGATGTGACGTAATGACGCAAAGAAATGGTCGAATCTCCCGCGTAAATCCACCAGTACCATTGGAATTAAAAACATTATTACAAGCTTACCGCTTTGAATCGAGCTAAGGCAAGGCGAAAGTTTTGAACACTGGCTGGTTATGTATTCTCTCAAATATGTATTTTGGATAATTTTTAACCCCAAAAAAGAAGCTTTAACTGCACAATTACTAGAAATGTGTAGCTTGGATATTGTACAATTTGCATACATACAAAATTTGTGGAAAAAGACACCTTTTTTCAAGACGTTTCCAACTCTGACTTTAAACCAATTCTGTAGAATGCCCCATATATATATATATATATATATATATATATATATATATATATATATATATATATATATATATATATATATATATATATTAGGGCTGTCAAATGATTAAAATTTTTAATCAAATTAATCAGAATTTTCAGTGGATTAATCAGGATTAATCACTATTTGCAATTACACCTGAATCCTAACCATTTTTTTTCTGAAATGCATACCAAAAGATAAATAAAAAGACACAGATACTCATTATCTCTGTAAAGCTGCTTTGAAACAATCCATTGTTAAAAGCGCTATATAAATGAAGATGACTTGATACATTATTTTCATATTATGTCTGTTTATTAACACAGCCAAATAATGGTGGTTTAAATCAAGCTGAAACATACGTACACACCATAACATTTGTCTTTGTAATGTCCCATCGCTTCTTCTTTGGCATTCCTCTTAACCAGGATGTACAATTTACAGCATTCAATTGAACAGAAAGCAATAAATGTAGTCAAATCATAACAGTGACCTAATATATTTTTGCACAATTTGAGTCATCTGTTGCGTTTTAATGTGGAAAAAAACATTTTCAATAAAACTTTTAAATCAAACCAAAGAACAATCTTTTACCTTTTCCTCCATTAATCCAGTTGCTCAAAAATCCAGTTCCTAACTACTATAACATGTTGCACTAAAACTTGTCTTTTTGTTTGAACATCACCTTTCAAATCTACTGAGCTTCATCATCTTTCAGCCAGTTGCTGAGGCAAACTAACTTGTTCACATGTTCTGAGAGTAAAGCTGATCTTTTCTTGTTCACAATGTGACCTGCAACTGAGAAAAGTCGTTCACAGGGAACAGTGGTTGCAGGAGTGGCTAGATATTTGTGAGCTAGTGAGGCCAGCTTCTCATGGGCTCCTGAATGAGATGCCCACCACCTCAAGGGACAGTCCTCCAATTTAATGGTGGGCTCTGCTCTGTACCTCTGTATGGCAGGTTGGACCTCTTCATCTTCTGATTCTGAATCTGAGCCCATTTGCAGAAGGCTGATTTTCTTCCTGGGCGGCCCATCATCATGTGTCTGTGAAGACTTTCTGGGTGATTCTTGTTGCAGCATCCGTTCAAGTGTGGTCCACACCGCTTCCCTGTCTGTCTTGGGCAGGCATTTCAAGTCTTTGAAACGAGGATCCAAAACTGTAGCAATCTGGAGCCATGCATTGTTGAGCCGCTTGACTTGGTCTTGAATCTCACCACATATGCAGGGTCCTCATCACAGACTTCCATCTTGAGACGCAAGTGGCAGAGAGAAGGTAGTACCACAGAACAGGAGACATAGGCCTCTCCACCCAGGAGCTCAGTTACATACCTACGCACACAAACACACACATGCACACAGAGACAGTCTATTATTAGAACAGTGGTTATCAACATATTATTATTATTATTATCATCATTATCATTATTATTATTTACATACATGTTATTGATATTTGACTTGGTTTAAGTTACAGACTGATTTACCTGC
The DNA here is from genome assembly GCA_030578255.1 of Tiaroga cobitis. Taxonomy (NCBI): domain Eukaryota; kingdom Metazoa; phylum Chordata; class Actinopteri; order Cypriniformes; family Leuciscidae; genus Tiaroga; species Tiaroga cobitis. Next base: position 41,207,826 of record CM060608.1, on the reverse strand, counting down.
ATGGCTCTAGAAGTGTCTCCAGTCTCTGCAGTTTATCCCACTCTGCTGCGGTCGGCAAAACGAGTTTGTGATTCTGATTGTCCAGGGCTGCGATGACAGCCTCTTTATTTCTGCTCACGCGCTTTACCATTTCCAGTGTCGAATTCCAACGTGTTGGAACATCCTGGATCAATGGCTCTTGCTTCTTTCCCAGGCTGACTTGTTGTGCTTGAAGCTCCGCAGCATTTGCTGGGCTGTGCTTAAAACAACCGACAACTTTGCGAGCCTTGGCCAAAGCATTTACAAAGCCGCTGTCAGCACTGTGCCACTTCTCTGCACCATGTGAGCGACACAGTTCATGTGTTCATAGCGTGTAAGTCGAATTACGGCAACCATGTTGCGTGCACTGTCAGTCCCAATTGTTGTCGTCTTGCCCTCGATGTCCCACTTACGTGCAACAGATAGGAACTGTTCTTTACAAGCCTCCGCAAAATGATGCTCCTCAGTTTTTTATATAGTCAGCGCAAAAGACTTCAGTTCCCACGTGTCACTGATGAAATGTGCAGTTACTCCGAAGTAATTGTTGTTATTCACTGATGTCCAATGGTCTCCTGTCAGGGCGATATGATTTACTTGAGCCAAGACCTCTTTCCTTTTTTCTTTTTCGTTTTGATAGAGCTTGTGGATTTTCATCATAACTGTGGCTCTTGACGGTGGCCTATAGGATGAGTCTTGAGACGCCACTTGCAAAACATCAATGAAACCTGAGTCTTCTACAATGCTAACGGGTCTACAATCCTTTGCAATCCATTTTGCTATTTTGTTGGTCAAATTATCTGAGGTTGATTTTGTTAATGGCCCGCGAAAATTCAGCGTGGTCTGGCGCGAACCACTTGCTGAACCTGACGACCCAGCAAACGCATGTTTGGCGTTGACATGGTACCTCAAGCTTGAACAGCTCCGGTGAAATTGAAACTCCTTGTTACAAATCTTGCAAATAACCTTGTAGGCCTACTTGTTAACTGTACCATCATCATTCTTTTTATATTTGAATCCGTCAATAGGCCCACTTTGCTCACCTTGCTCCATCTCGCCTCTAGCTCCCGTCCCAACCACTTTCCTGACCTGAATAATTTGTCACACTGCGTATGCGCGAAATAGGTTAAAAAAATTTACTTAATTAACGTCAAACAACGAATTAACATCGTTAACGAGCTATTTTTGACAGCCCTAATATATATATATATATATAACTAAATTAATTACTTTTTTACAACAAAAATTAAACATGACTGAACTTCCTTAAGCTGGACTGTGACACTATTTTCTTCTGGAAACAAACTGTGTTGCATTATCTTCCTGTTATCTCTGTAAAGCTGCTTTTAAACAATCTATATTGTAAAAAGCGCTATATAAATAAATCTGACTTGACTTGACCTTTTTGTTCGTTATATTGTTTTCTTACTTTGTTGATTGATCAAAAATGAAAGGGAAGCTAAAGACAACATTGTGGACTACTACCACAATTTGAGAGAATGCATTCATGTATTCTGCAAGGGCAACAGAACAAATGATTGAAGTTAGATTTTAAGCTGTGCCAGTGATCCCTGGCAACTGAGGATTAATCAAATGGAAAGCTAGAAGCAGCAGAAAGAAACGCTTTCATTTATTATACAATGAACAGCAAATTGCACAAGATTTGACAGAGTGCCAATAGATACAAAAAGGAAATTAAATATTTAAAGACAAAACTCCAAAGTGAGGGCATTTTGGTCAGCTAATGAGAACGGGCAGAGGCTGTGCTAGATATCTGATACAGTCCTGTCTGTGTCAGCGGCTTTTATGTCTACTCCTGAACTTCAGGGCAAGGAACAGCAGACATTTCTGATCACACAATGTTTTCATCATCAAGGCTCATGATTGCTAACAGCTCAACAAAGCTGTTAGCACTCAACAAAGCTCACAGCATATTGATTATACTGGTCCTTTGGCAAATGTTAGAAAAAGTCAGCTACACAGTCTAACTATATTATTTAGTTCAGCCAGATATAAATTGTTAAAGTCTATCAATAAGTTACCTTTTTATAGCACTGTCAGGAGGACCAGGGTTGGGAGCCATTGGTATAGTAAATCATAGTAGAATGCACAACATATGCAAAAACATAATTTTGATTAAATATGTTTTCAATACATCAAATGTTTTTTTTTTTTTTATATATATATATATTTTGTAATTTGAGATAATATCTTGTAAATTGAATTGTTGGTAAACTAAAAATGTAACTCTGTGGTAACTATTACCCTGGAAACTGATGGCATAGAAAACGCTAAAAATGTGTTTACCATTTTCAATTTACTTGAAAATTGCTATAATTCCTATAATTCTTAACTTAATATTGGTTACAATTATTTATGGAGTTCATGATGTTGTAGGGGTTCTGGTTTAATAATCACAAAAATAATAATAGCAGTACATTTAAAATTCGAAAATACGTCATCTAGGCCTACTCCACTTTCCCGCATTTAACCAAGAGGTCAAACTGTGGTATAGATCCACTATTAATGAAAGATGTATTTGCGCTTTCTGAACTGGGAGGTCAGAGCTCGCCAAACTTGAACTTTGGTATTGTAACGATCACCAGTGAGATTGCCCGGAATTACTATAAGAGGGCACTCCAACCCAGACAATAATCACACATCCACAGACTCCGTTCCCCATAGTCCTTTGCCCAGACCATCATCCATTATCACTTTCACCTGTGTCTCATTATCTTGTTTACTCACCCTATATAAGCCTGGTTCTTTCTGTCATTCCCTGCAAAGTCTTGTTTAGTGTTTCTACTGCAATTCCAAGTGTGTTTGTATCCTGTTTCCCGTGTCCTGGCTCTCTTGATTTTCTGCCTTTTCCCTTGGATTTCCCTTTTTGCCTGTTATTGTTTTCCCCTGTTATTGTTTGGACTGATTACCCTGTCTTTTTGACTTCTTGCCTGTTTTCTGTATTATGTTTTTGGATTACCCTCTGTTCAATAAAACTGCATTTGGATCCTCAACCTTCTTGTCTCTAAGCAGTTCGTGACAGAAGACTTCGCCAATATGGATCCAGCAGTTGAGTTAGTCCGCATGCACCAAAGTAACCGCACCCTCGAAGAGCACATTCATATGTGAAGTGGTGCTTGCAGTGGCAAAACTCGCCGCTCGGTTGCTAGGGTGTGGTACATTATTGCATACGAGCCAACAACCATATCTGTACGATGTTATGGTGCTGAGATATGGCTTATTCATGTTGTTCAGGTGGTTGTTATGGTGTTCTGGGTGGTTGCTGGGCGGTTGCTAGGGTATTCTGGGTGGTTGCTAAGGTGTTTTTTAGGCAGTTTCTAGGGTATTCGGGTGGTTGCTAGGCAGTTGCTAGGGTGTTATGGCTGGTTGCTTTGGTGTAGCTAGGCGGTTGCTAGGGTGTTATGGGTGGTTGCTAAGGTGTTTTTAGGCAGTTTCTATGGTATTTGGGTGGTTGCTAGGGTGCTCTGGGTGGTTGCTTGGCGGTTGCTAGGGTATTCTGGGTGGTTGCTAGGCAGTTGCTAGGGTGTTATGGCTGGTTGCTTTGGTGTAGGTAGGCGGTTGCTAGGGTGTTATGGGTGGTTGCTATGATGTCACCAGGTGGTTGGTAATTGTCACAGATGGTTACTATGGAGTTTTTAGCATGTTCTAGTTATGATTTAACACATAACTAATCGCTATTAGCATGTAGCTATTCACTGCTAGAATGTGTAACATGTTGGAAGTGCTGTTTTCCTGCATGAGTCAAAAGAGCCAACCCCCATGTCTCTACGATGTTCTGATGCAGAGATATAGGTCTTGCTAAACGGTTGCTAGGGTACTCTGTTTGGTTGCTATGGAGTTGCTTGCCAGCTGCCAATGATGATACTCCAAAGGCTGCATGTCAGTGTGAATGATATAAACCAACTCCCACGACTCTGTGACATTCAGAATGGAAGATATCCCTCTCTGGATTTTGGTTGCTAAGGTGCTCGACAATGGTTGCTAGGGTGGGGCTAGGAAGTGTTGAGGTGATTCATGATTCGCTGTTTGCTGCCCGAGTCAAACTAGACCCCCCTCATGTTTCTATGACAATTCAGTCTGGAGATATCCCTTTGATCTCTTTGAATGGAAGTCTATGGAACCTGTTGCTAAGGTGCTCTAAATGGTTGTTAGGGCGTGGCTTGATAGCTACACACTGATCCTGAGAGACTGATTGGTCGTCTGAGTAAAATGAGCCTGCCCCCTTGTCTCTATGACACTGTGATCCAGAGCTATGTTCAATACAAAATCCCTATGCAATTTACCATAGTAGGAGAAACGCATGCGTTTCATGGGACCACCTTCGCCATAGTAAGTCAATAGGAAACTTTGGGGGCCTCTTGTCCCCAACGGGTGCAACTTTTACCCCATTGCGAGGTATGTTCTTACAGAGCCTGCCAGCCTCTTCAAATGTAGTAAATTACAAGTTTCTGAGACATCATCGGTCAGTGCTACGAGTCGTCAAAGTTTGTGGCAATGTTAAGTTTATGGGATTTTTTTACCCAATTATTTTCCCCTGGGGACAACACCGTACCCCCGATCGCTAAGAAAACTCGAAAATCCGGTTCTGTTGTCAAGCCGCGTTCAGTGATGCTGATGACGTAAGACGCTGCTGATGTGTTATCAGTGCGCCCGAGCTTCGTTTACAGTCTGAGGGAGACGCACACTGTAAACAAAACAATCTTCGCAAACATGTCTAAGGATTTCGACACAGAGGAAGACTTATTTTTTTGCCCAGCCATATTTATTTGAACCCGAATACACGGACGCACCAGAGAACACGTCAGCAGCGTCTTACGTCATCGGCGTCACTGCGGACTCGTGAACGTGTCTTGACAACAGAACCGGAAGAGAATACAATGCTGAATAAAGTCGTAGTTTTTGTTATTTTTGGACCAAAATGTATTTTCGATGGTTCAAAAAATTCCAACTAACCCACTGATGTCACATGGACTACTTTGATGATGTCTTTATTTCCTTTCTGGACAGTTTACCGTGTATACATTTTCAATGGAGGTACGGTGGCCGAGAGGTGCAAAACAAATCACAATTATAAAAACAAAATAACAAATCCAAAAACAAAATAACAATTCAGAAAACAAAATAACAATTCAGAAAACACAACAACAATTCAAAAAACACAACGACAATTCAGAAAACAAAATAACAATTCAGAAAACACAACAACAATTCAGAAAACACAACAACAATTCAAAAAACACAACGACAATTCAGAAAACAAAATAACAATTCAGAAAACACAACAACAATTCAGAAAACACAACAACAATTCAAAAAACACAACGACAATTCAGAAAACAAAATAACAATTCAGAAAACACAGCGACAATTCAGAAAACACAACGACAATTCATTCAAAACGGAAAAGGTAGGTATATTTTGAGAGTGGCATACTTGTCGCTGATTGGACGAGACACCTGTCAATCATGCCAGAACCGGAATCAAGCGATTACTGAAAGTATTGAGGGTAGAAAAGCGCTTCGTTTTTGGTATTTTAATCAAATAAACTGTCAAATCATGTGTACATATTTTTTCAGTACCGCATGAGCTCATATTAATTTTAATATCAACTATCTAAAAAGTGTGCATCCTGCCTGACATCTAGCTACTACATCATGAACAATTTACAGATGGTTTTATGACTGTAAGTCATTAAAATGCTATTGGAAACGTGTGTACCAATGTTGTATGTAACTTTAGAGACGGTCACGGTCCCTAAATGTACGAATATCTAGGCCAGCTTATGCCAGTTACATTAGCCTATACTTCACAGGGAATCACTTAGTGTAAAACTTTGGGCGTTACGTTCATATTCTGGTCCATCTGCTTACCTGTAGGTAGCCTATTAATATAGCCTAAATCCCCAATAAGGTGGGAGTTTGGTCTTTTATTGTACTGTGTTTTGTCCATTGAGTTACTTTAAGTGTCCTGACCGCAGGGTGATCCTGGACAATGAAGATTGAGGGAATCCCCAATTCTGCAGCACAGCGCCGAGATATAAATTTAAGGAAACTAAACAACCGAGAAAAACTTATGTCTACTACTTCAAATTTAACGTTTGATCTGTACATCAGCATCGGGGAATAACATTATAATCTCGTTCACGGTAGAGAAAGCTGCATGTACAAAAGTAACCGTAAGGACTTCAATGTAAAAACCTATTTTTTTACAGTCTATGGTAAAAACAAATCACTTTTCTACCCTCGGTACTTCCAGTAATCGCTTGATTCCGGTTCTGGCTTGATTGACAGATGTCTCGTCCAATCAGCGGCAAGTATGCCATTCTCAAAATATACCTACCTTTTCCGTTTTTAATGAATTGTCGTTGTGTTTTCTGAATTGCCGTTGTGTTTTCTGAATTGTTATTTTGTTTTCTGAATTGTTATTTTGTTTTCTGAATTGTCGTTGTGTTTTCTGAATTGTCGTTGTGTTCCCTGAATTGTTGTTGTGTTTTCTGAATTGTAATTTGTTTTGCACCTCTCGGCCACCGTAGTTTCACCCTTCAGTTGTCGGTTGTTGTTCGTGTTAGCGTATAGACAAGCTGTTATTTAGCCTTCATCTTTGATGATTACCTCCCTCAGTTTCAGTTGTTGTTTGTCAGACATAGATCATGCAAAAGATCATTAAAACATAATTATTTCAAATTAAAACTTTTTAATTTGACATTATTGCAAAGTGAACTTTTCCAAACTGTGCTAAGAGTTAAAAAAATACAGGCCTGGTTTCACAGACTTAGATTAAGCCAGGATTAGATTGGGGGCATGTCATTAAAGTATAACGTAGACTCACTGTATTCCGCACATCACGGTATTCCGGACACTAGACCGTTTCCCGCAAATTCTATAAATACACACTTCACGGTCATTGCATCTATATATATCCGTGTCATCTTTGCCTCATCCTCTTTCGCTTCCGACCAACCCAGCTTATAGTTGTCAAAATGTATGCGTTCTATATTAAAAATGACTCCTTCTACCTGTCCGAAATACAGCGAGTAGAAATTTTCCGGAACACCGTGAATCAACTTTACCCGTTTTCCCACCAGTCACAATTGTGACCACATCTTTTTTCTTATTTCTGGAAGCTCTAAAAATGTTGTTAATGGCTTTGGGCAAGAAATTCAACTTTTAAATGAAAAAATAGATTGTCTTGATTAAAATCTATTAATGTCATGTGACTATTGTGAAAGGTCACATGACCAGATCAGTTTACTTCCTGCTTGCACATCTAGAAGAAGATGTCTTCCTCGGACTACTACAAAAAGTAGTATGTAAACATCTTAATTAACAGATAGAACTATCATATTTTGTACATATTCTTTAAAGGGTCTACTACTGAAATATTTTGAGAATTATACTCCTGCATATATATTTTGCTCATAAGACGTGTAAATTTGTTAACGCGCACTAATGTGACCGGTAGTATAATATTTTTAATTGTGCTTCAATTAAAAACACAGGTATTGGCTGTTAATCCTACACTGAACGTATGCCACACCTGTGAGGTGGATGGATTATCTCTGCAAAGAAGAAGTGCTCACTAACACAGATTTAGACAGATTTGTGAACAATATTTGAGAGAACTAGGCCTTTTGTGTACATAGAAAAAGTCTTAGATCTTTGAGTTCAGCTCATGAAAAATGGGGGCAAAAAAAAAAGTGTTGCATTTATAATTTTGTTCAGTGTAGTGATCAGTATCAGCCCATTTACCAGGTAGACTATTGAATGGCAATGTACACACATCTCCCTGAAACTGGCCTGGGACAGGGCCCAAGTGTAGTCATGGTCTAGCCCATAGGGGTTTAGCCGAACAAGCAGAAGTTCCTCCAGGGTGTAACTTTGTACATGACAACCTTTTAACCTCACTAAGCCTCCTTCACGAAATGACAAAACGAGGTCTTGGATGTCTTGGAATGTGTTGTGTAAATAGGTCTAATTGAAGAATTTGTATGAATTCTGACTATGGTGATTCCCACCGGTCACTTTTGTGACGGAGTATAAAACCTAATATTTCACTAACTTAACCAACATAAAATCAAAGAGGGCATAACGTTTGAGTTTTAGGGAGGTCTCAGGAGTAAAATGCATGTAGGTCTACTCAAATTGCAAGAAAAAAATTGGGATTAAACGGGTTAAGTACACATTCAATAGAATTAATATAGATATAATTTGTGTAGATCAACAAATCTGAGAGACTGTGTCATAACTATTAAAGTACACAAACAACCTTATCTTGTTTAAAAACACAAGTTCCCATTCAAGCAAAATCACTCACCTCCTGCGATACTTCACAAATGTGGAGCCTCTGTCGTCCTCCTGTTCCAGAGCTCTGCTGTGAGGGTGTGGAGGCCTGTCGTGGCTGTACCTGTGTCGCTGACTCAGGTCTTTAGTGCTGCCTTTCCCCTCAGCTGAAGGGAAGTCATAATATCCCTTCCTCTTAGCCTTCAGTCTTAGCTTATTCCTGTAGTGTTCAATGTCTGACTTCTGTTTCAGAGCCAAATTCACCTGTATACACATAGATAGAAAGAGAGGAGGTGGAATGGCTAATCATCCACTCAAAAAAACACCCATTAAAAATGTGTCCCAAATTGATTTCCCATAGGTAAAGTGATATTCTAAATTAAATCTGTCTAAGGTTTCTTTGAAACCCAAAATTGTTAAATTAAGCAAGCGAGAGTGTCCATTGAGATATAGGCCTACTAGGAAAACATTTTTTGTTGACTAGCCTATGCCTATATGTTAAATAAAGTCTTTGTATAGTTACAGTCTTGCAGAGGTTTGTTTCATGCCGGTCTGTGTAAAACCTGTGCGCCCTGACTCACAGAAATTGTGTAACAGTCAGCCAATTAGCAATGATCTGGCAATTTCATATCCACAGCCCTTTTTTGTGTGTAAAATGCATCAGAAGGTCGGTCAAGAGACTGTGGTCTGTGGTTGCTGTCTGAGAGAGATATATCCAGCTGCAGACCCGCAGCACCACCAGTTTCAGAACCCCAGCGCCAGAACCGGAAGTGAGGGAGGGGGGGGAATTACCGGTATTGACAATGACACAAGCATGGTTTTGCAAGTATTTAAAAATATGTAAAATTGTTGCATCTTTTAAATAATATTTAGGGTATGTTTTTATTACACAGTGAGTCTATAGGAATACCAGACTTACATTTCACTGCTCGTTGTATGAACTAAAGAGCAAGACAGCGCTCGTGTTGTTTGAAGACGTGAGAGTGCGCGCGCGCGGCCGGGGCTCTCTCTGTCTCTCTGCTCGTTTAGCGCCCTGTCATGCGCAGCAGTCATTCTATTCTACATCACTCACCGATCAAAATAGGCTAGTTTGGCAGGACACAAATTTGCTTTGGCGGCCGCCAAAAAGCGGACGATCTGACGGGTTTTAGAAGATTAAATACAACCAGAAACTAAAAAACAGACCCGACCTCTATTTGAGACCGGTCTTTATTTACCCAAACCTGCAGCCACACTAGGTGTGTAAAAGAGACAATCGTCTATTTGGGACTCGGCTATTATTTGAAGTTTTACGGTACATTTTTATTGTTTCTTTTAAAACAATGCCGAATTTTCTCTCTCTTTTAGATTTTTGACATTATTTTACATAAAGAAAAATGAATGCTGCACATGTTCTTGTGAAATAAAGTATATTTTATATAAAATGCCCATAAGTTTCAAGCATTATTTTTCACCATCATGATCAGGAAGTAACTCTCATAATACAATGAAACGGATAACTATATACAATTATATTACACAAAATCAATGTTTTTAACATGCGAATTGCACTATACCTTAATGTATCATTATAATAAGTATAAAGTATGACGTTTCGTGTGTAATAATGCCGTTTCGTGTCTAAGCAAATTACGCTCCAAAACGTTAGGTGGCGTTACTCGGTTTAGAACGTAAGCTCCGCCCCTCACTTCCGGTCCTGGTGCTGGTGTTAGAACGTAAGCTCCGCCTCTTACATCCGGTTCTGGCGCTGGGGTTCTGAAACTGGTGGTGCTGCGGGTCTGCAGCTGGATACTATAGGGGTGTTTCTCAAAACCAAGAATGCAAAGAACGGACTTGTGCTCTTGGGGAGAAGGCTCTTGCTAGTTGTTCTTGGAAGAATGAACTCACAAGGTGACGAGCACACAGAACGCTGCTGACAGTTTGAGACGCTGTGTTCTTGCTGGTATTGCGCAATAATAACCCCGCACAGACACCGTCTGCAGCACCCAAACATAACGAGAATTATTGACGATAACAGCCAGGCTGCAATGGTCTCTTGACTGTGGGGTAAAACGAGTCTGTGAGCAGACTGGCCGGTTGGCTCGCTATCTAACTTAACACCCGCAGGCGCTTACGGAGATTCTCACTTCCGAAAACGTTTGAGCACATTTTCGATTCGCCATAGATTTTCGTAAAAATGCCAATATTTGAAATCTACACAGTTGATTTCTCGCATCAAAAGTTCTCAGAAGTGAATTTAGTGATGAAATAGCGTACGAAATTGTAGAAAAACGAATTACTGTATTGACCTGCCTCTCCTTCCTCGAATGCCAAACTGAATGCTGGGATATTTCTGCCGTCAAGTTCACACAAGTTACCAACCGATGCATCCTCGGTAAAATGGGTGTGTCAAGAACACATCCGGGATTTTTAACCATTCTTGCCAAAATGCAAACTTGTTTATTGGGACAGTACTACTTGGGCCACAAAAGATGACGTTTCACAAGAACACAAGGACACAAGTACAGACAAGAACACATATTGAGAAAGGTCCTAGGTCTAAGAATGTCTCTAATCAAATTAACTCTTACCTCTCCATTTAATATGGCAGAGTCCTGACTGCGGTCGGAGGATGCGGGGTGCGAGTAGGTGGGTGGAGCTGCCATTGGTTTTATGGAAATGAGCTGAAGTGATCCTGAAGAACTATCATACTGATCTGCCAAAAACAAAAACTTTAGATTGTCATGGCAGCAACAAGCTGGCAAAGAACTACATCAGATTATACAAGCAGAATATAGACAAATTCGCTTCCTGATTATGTGACAGTAGCCCTGGCTAACATTATCACTTGCAGAAGATTTATTATTTCCCTTTGCTCTCATTTCCTATTTAAAATGAGACAAAGTCTAAGCATAAGATTTCAGCGTAACTTTTGATTTTAATTAACTGGGTCCATTTATCAAGACAGATTAGTTTATAGATGTCCACTTCTAGGAGAATATAAATTATAAGAATATATATTTAATATACAAATATAGGCTATTCATATGGAAGTGGGACAAAAATACTGAAGAATAAGCAAAAGTTTACATTTTGTCCAAACTATAAAGAATTGCACTCAATGTGAGCAGAATAACAAGTATCTGTGGAATGGATCTTACAGCCCATTTTCTTTTATAATAATAGTTTATCATACAAAAAAATTCAATTATATCATCATTCACTGATATTATTTATACTTCATAGATCAATAATATGAAGTAGAATGTGATGACTCTTCATGCAGCTCTTTTACATATCAAAGTTCATAGTAACCACATCTGTCAAGCACTGATAATGTTCAACCCTCAGGTGCTCTTCATTTGGGTGCAACACTTGTTATCTCTCGGTCAGAAGTGACAAAAAAAAAAAAAATACAAACTTTTTTTTTTTCAAATGTTTACAAAAATGTATTTAATTATTGCAGTATTTTCAGATTATATATATATATATATATATATATATATATATATATATATATATATATATATTTAAGTCAGATTAGCGCCATATTTTGTGGAAAATTAAATGAATCATGTTATTTCATGGGTTCACCACTAGATGCCTGTATAGCTCTCTATGGAGAGGCTTGTGAATTCTCTAGTTGTTTTTGGACCAAATTACTTACTTAAAAAAATGTAATAAATTTGATGTGAAGTGTACAAGTTTTTTGCATTATTACTATAGTCAAACCTGAATACAGAGAAAGCATTTGGTTACAGGTAACATTACAATTCAATATAAAAATACAAAAATAAACAGTAATGCTTTATCACAGCTTATTTGTATTTATATTATTATTATTTTTAAACATTATATTAATTATTATTTTAATAATTTTAATAATTATTATATTAGTTATATATATGGACATTCACAATCTGGATATTCACAATGTCCATGACCACGTCCACCTACATAGAGACAGTGTGAATATGTTTGCTAAAAATCTTAAAGATGTTGCCCTTGGCCGAACCCCTGGCAGTCCCTCAAAGAGTCAGAGAGAATCTAACAATCCTCAACCAACGAGACGCTTCATCCCAGCATCAGCACAAAGCGTCTTCCCGCCGCATCCATCTGAGCCCTGGAGACTCCATCGCCCTGCCCCACTGTACCCACACCCTGAACTCCAACGCCCACGCCCCCGGCCTCCACACCCACATCCCATACACGAACATCACCGCCAGCATCAGCAACGCCAAAACCTAATGCCACCATACCAGCGGAAGAAACAGCCAGGACCCAGAGAAGCCCCGGCGATGGGTAACAACACCTCGACAGCGCAGAAATCATCAGCCCCACAGCCAAACATACACAGACCCGAGCAGGAGCAGCTGATTTACGCTGCAGCCCTAAGAGGCCCGAACAACACCCACAGCACCAGTCTGAGAGAGATCAAGGAAATGCTCAACTTAATCTGCACACGGCTGATGGACTAGTCGTGAGTAAAAGACACCAAATTGAACAGATATACTAATATGTGTATATATATATACAGTATATATATATATATATACTATATATATGTATCTATGTGTATGTGTATGTATGTATCATGTATGTACGTATATATATATATATATATATATATATATATATATATATATATATATATATATATATATATATATATATATGTGTGTGTGTGTGTGTGTGTGTGTGTGTGCGTGTGTGTGTGTGTGTGTGTGTATATGTATGCAAATGTGTATATATACATGTATGTAAGTGTATATATTAAAAAACAGATTTTTTTTTTTAAATACTAACAATAATACAAATAGGTACATGTATGTATGTTTACATAGTGCACATAGATTTTAAACAGGTTCAAGTTGAGTTGGTTCTATTCTAGAGGAATGTTAAAATTGTTTATTGACTGCATGAAACCACTGACAATCACACTTTGGAACATCCAGGGGATTAACTCTTCAAGTTTTGGATGTAAAATCAAAACCTTGGATTTTAAGAAAAGTGTATTAGATATAGACACAATAATATTACAGGAAACGTGGTGCAGAACTGATGAGGTCACTCTTTGTCCCTCAGGGTATCGGGAAATGCTCATATCGTCCCAAAAACATGAAATAATTACATGTGGGAGAGATTCAGGGGGCATCATAATCTGGCACAAACTTGAAATTGATAAATACATCAAACTAATCAAAAAAGAAGAATCTCATATCTGGCTCAAAATCAATAAACAGCTCAGTCAAACTACAAAAGATATACTCTTTATATTCTAAAATTAAACCATATAGAAAACATAATTGGCAAACACCAGAATCCGCTAGATTACCCAATCACATAAAAAGAGCTGATGGATAAAATACAGGCCAACAAAAAAGGCAAGAGGACCGGACGGCATCCTTAACGAAATGTTTAAAAATATAAACCCCAAATTCAAATTGGCCATAATGAAACTGTTCAACTTGGTTCTGAGTGTTGGTCATTTCCCTGACACCTAGAATAGAGGATTTATAGCGCCCATATTCAAGAGTGGAGACAAATCAGACCTGAACAATTACAGAGGCATCTGTGTGAGCAATAATCTGGGGAAGATGTTCTGCAGCATCATCAACACACGACTCATTCACTTCCTCACAGAGCACAATGTCCTGAGCAAAAGTCAGATTGGATTCTTACCAAATTTTAGAACATTAGATCATATCTTCACCTTACATACCCTGATTGATAAATACATCAACCAAAACAAAACAAAAATATTCGCTTGCTTTGTAGATTTCCAGAAGGCCTTTGATTCGATTTGGCATAAAGGCAAAACATACAACATTATAAAAATAATGTACTCAAACAATCAATGTGATATTAAAATTGGCAATAAACAAACTGAGTTCTTCACTCAAAGGCGGGGTGTGAGACAGGGCTGCCCCCTATCACCGACCCTCTTCAATATTTTCGTTAATGAATTGGCGAAACGCCTTGAAGAATCAGCAGCTCCTGGCCTCACACTACTCCACTATTAAGTTCCTGCTGTATACAGATGATCTGGTCCTGCTGTCTCCAGCAGAAGAGGGTCTATAGCAGAACCTGGACACCCTGCATCAGTTCTGTCAGACCTGGGCCCTGACCATTAACCCAACTAAAACAAAAGTACTAACGTTTCAGAAAAGACCCAGATGTCAGGGAAAGAGCCACAATTTCACCCTTGGTATGACCAAAATTGATCATATCACAAGCTACACATACCTCGGGCTGAAAATAAGTGCAACTGGAAACCTAAATTTGGCCGTGAATGAACTGAAAGAGAAAGCAAGAAGGGCCTTCTATGGCATCAAAAAATCTATCCAAATACTCAAAATATTCAAATCAGTCATAGAGCCAATTCCATTATATGGCAGTGAAGTTTGGGGCAAATGAGACAAAAATCTGATTGAAACCCTGCATGCTGAGTTCTGTAAGAGTATCCTAAGAGTATAGAGGAACACACCGAACAACGCATTCAGGGCAGAATTAGGCCAATACCCTCTATTAATACACGTTGAGAAACAAGCAATCACATTTTGGAAACATCTAAAAATAAGTGACCCCAACTTATATCATTTTAAAGCCCAACTAACACAACTAACAATAATCAGCCTCAGGACACTGACACCCTCATCCACACAATCCGGCCCAACCACATTATAAAAGCACAACAAGAGAATTACCTGGCCTATTGGACTGAAACAACAGAAAAACAAAGTAAACTTGAATGTTATTTGGCCCTAAATAGAGACTACACCACCGCAGAATACCGGAGTACAGTGAAAGTGAAAATTAGGAAGAAGGATGATGAGGTACAGACTGAGCAATCACACTCTGACTGTAGAGACGGGCAGACACAGACAGAATTGGCTGCTCAGAGTGAGACGCAGTCTGCCTGTACTGTGACCAGGGAGAAGTGGAGACAGAGCAACACTTCCTCACCAGCTGCCCCAACTATGAGGACATTGGAGGGACTTTTTATACAAAATCTGAAATACTTTGCCCTAACTTCATAAAATTAAACAACAAAACACAATTTCAACATCTATTAGGTGAAAAAAGAGATTGTATCATACTAGCAGCCAGATACATTGATGCTTGTCACAAAAAGAGAGAGTCGACGACTAATCAGTGATGCGCTCACACACGCACACACACACACACACACACACACACACACACACACGCTCGTACACCAAACACGAAAACACTTACACACTGAATTCTAAATTCTTCACAGAATTTTGAAATGTTCATAAACTGTTCTATTTTTTTTTTTTTTTTTTTTTTTACACTGTTAATTTGTTCAATTAATTTAATATGTACATTTAGATTTAAGTATGTTATAATATTTTACTATTTTGATGTCTTTATAATTATTCTATATATTCCAAGCTTTGGTAATATTGTATGATGTACAGTCATGCCAATAAAGCAAAATTGAATTGAATTGAATTGAATTGAATTGAATTGAATTGAATTGAATTGAATTGAATTGAGAGAGGTATATTTGCAATTCACAGAGTTCAAAGTTGAAGGGAGAGGAAACAGTCTGTGGACTGTGTAACATTAGATTGATCAGAGATGCATCAGAAGAAGTGAGAGATGACATAAAACACAGCATTTTACAGTATGCCATGTGATACTGTAAAACGGAACTTGTTTGAACTGTGTGAAATAGGATAAGTACTCAGATTGATGTTGTTCTAAAGGCATATTATCTGCTTTTTTCGGAATCACAAAAAAAATGAATTAAAAAAATGTCCTGCACTCTTTGCTGAATTCTTTTGTTTTTCGTTTTTTTTAAAAAAAGAAAAAAAAAATGTTTCCTTATAATATTAAATAAAAAAAAATGACTGAACGAATGAGAGTTTTAGTAAACTATTGAAAATTCTTGTCTGGCACACTTAATCTCTCCCCAGACTAAAGTTCCATCTGACAAAGGTCATATGCAGCATGTGCCAACAGAGTGTCAGATGTTAAATAAATAATTAAATAAATAAAAATAAAATAAATAAATTGTAACTAAATGAGCCAATGCACATTGGCAGGTGAGATTTGCATTCACGATTTCGCTGAGGAGCCAATGACTTGGCTGCTCAGCGGTGGTACATGACGGGGTTACAATAGTAACCTAGACATTCCTTTTCAGTCTTTCACGTTCGACATCACGTTGGAACGTACCGACTAATTGGGATCCCTAATAAAGCAACACTATTGTTGCCCCTTCCAGCGTCCTGCGTAAGCTGCCAGATCTCCCCGAACCTATTGGGGGAGGAAAAAAGGACAGGGTTTTACACAGAGAATGTCAATCACTGCAGTTTCATCTAACCCACTCAGTGAGCCTATTAGATAACACTGGGAAAGTGTGCCCTTCTCAAGGGGAAGGGAACGTTGCGGATGCCACATCCTTCCCGTAGGGAGGTGTCATGTGGACGATACACATATGGACTGGCCAAGGGGGTAGTGCAACATATGGAAGTCTCTGGGGTAGCTCCAGCCCAGTTAGGGGGGAGACAATACTGGGCAGAGATGGCAGAGCGGACTCTGCCAAGGAAAAGACACGGGCTGGCCGATAGGGAAGCCGTACCATGGGGGAATCCACAAATGAAATCACTCACAGTGTAATCACAACATACTGTATGGACACCTAGCCTAACACCAGTGGGCGTACTTACCAGTGATAGGCTTGGCGTCAGACGTCTCCACCACATCTGACTGCAGGGGGTGTTGGAGGAACTCCAGCAGGTTCGCTAAGCAGGGGAACTCTCCTGTGGAGCAGAATGAGAGCACATATCCAGGTCATTAAGAGGGGAATGACCTGCTACTGGTAGCAAGTACACGGGAGGAGACTTGCTCTATACGGAGATACTAGAATCTCGCAAACGTGTTAGGTTTCACCCAGCCCACAGCTCTACATATATCTGTCAGCGAGATGCCATGCGCCAGCGCCCAGGAGGAAGCAACACTCCTGGTCGAGTGGGCTCTCACCCCTAGGGGCACGGGTCACCTTGGGACTAATAAGCCAAGACGATGGAATCCACTATCCAGTGAGCCAAACTCTGCTTGGAGACAGCCTTTCCCTTCTGCTGGCCTACATAGAAGTTGAAAGAGCTGATCTGAGGTCCTGACGCTCAATGTTCGGTCCACGTACAGGCGCAAAGCACGGTCGGGACAGATCAAAGCAAGGACTGGGTCTGCTTCCTACAAGGACAGCGCCTTGCAGGTTCACCACCTGGTGCCTGAAAGGCGAGATGGGAACCTTGGGCACATATCAGGTGAGCAGGGCCGAGGTCTCCGGATTACGTGAGAGGATGCTGTCCTGAATTCCAGGCACGATTCGCCAACTGAAAATGGCTGCAGTTCCCCTGCCCTCTAGACTGAAGCTAGAGAGCTTCTCAGTGAGTTCAGGAAATTCAGCACCGACTGAGCTCACTTGTTGGTGACCGAGGTTGACCGAGTCCCCATACAGAGAAAAGAAATTCTCTGCACGCAGGAGAGTTTGCTCTTTTCCCAGTTGACTCGAAGCCCAAGATGGCTGAGGTGTCTGAGCACTGTCTGTGTGTTCGTACAACTGGTCTCACAAGTAGGCCAGTTTGAGCCAGTCATAGAGTTAGTTGAGAATGTGAACACCGTGCTCCCTCAGGGGGACAAGGGCCGCCTCCACAACTTTCAAGAAGACACGAGGTGACAGGGACAGTCCGAAGGGGAGAACCTTGTACTGGTATGTCCGACCCAGGGACTTACCATGTATTGTATCATGATTTGCAGCGATAGCTAGGGATGGGTATCGTTACGGTTTTAACAGTATTACTACTCTTACTGATACTGCTTATCGATCAGGTACTTTAACGGTATTCTTATCGGTTCCTTTTGGTGTTTTTTTTTTAAGAATTAAGAACATAATTAACTATGTCAACTATCTGAAATGTAAAATATCTATAGCAAAAGAAAAAGCAATGCTTTAACAAAACAAATAATATATATATATATATATATATATATATATATATATATATATATATATATATACAGTATTTATTATGCAGCAGTGTGCAGGCTTTTTGTTTTATATACATAAGATAGGACATGATAAGCAAAAACAAGTACAAACACATGGTCAATAAAAGAATACAATTAAACAAAGATACAAATTATATACACAGTGCTTATATACACAGTGCTTTAATTTCAGGAAGGTCTACTAACGTTACTTTTTAGGTAAGTGTTTCTGTCTGAAAATAAATCTAATTTAGTAATCAAATGTAAAATAACACTACATAGTTTATCATAGATAGATTAATGCTTATTAAAGCTGAAGTTATTCATTCAAGAGCCGTGAGTGATTTTCTCTGCCTTTTGTTGTTTGATTCGCATTAATGGCTCAATCGTCAGCAGGTGTATTAGACTGATGCTCCTTTAAGACCGAGTGCAGATCTAATAGGTGACTGATTCACCATAATTTTCTCCCAACTATTTAGCTACGTCCAATTAAGACAAAAATTGTGTTAAAAGTGAATCTCAGAGCTTGTCATTTTGATATTTGTGTGTATATTTGATAGTTTAGACGCGCAAACGAAACCCAAAAGAATACTTTTCTTATCTCGTTGCAGTCCGTTTCGGAGCGCGCGCCGCCTTGTGAATTCTTGCGAATCTAGCGCAGATGTTTGTGCTTTTTTTAATAGCTCTTTTTATGATCAAACGCATACGCAATTTAGCAACAGTAGAGACTGCATATTACAACAATCACCGATCGTGCTGATTCTGACAGTACGTTTGGGTTTTAGGAAGAAATGGTAGTGGGAAGGGAAGTTGCGCTAGACGGAATGTGTCAAGTTTGTAAGTTTGTAATGGTTTTATCTCAAATATCTTCTTTTTATAATCTTTGGAAGCCGAAATCTAAAATAAAATTAGAATAATATCCCAGATCTAACTGTCACTCATTAAGCATGGGCTGTCACGTTGTGCGCGCTGTGGCTCCGCGTGAGAGATCACGCTCTCTCTCTCTCTCTCTCTCTTCTGGACTGCGAATAGCAAAATTCAACAAAAATGGAGACAAATGGTTTAATATTATTATAGAAATGGCTGGCAAGATAAACATGTTCAAGTTAACGTCTTTATAGCAATAAGTGTATTTTCTTAATTTCTCCAGTACCGACAGCAGAACCAATAATGTCCGAGCTTATCGATACAGCGGTCTTTCAAAATTCCGTTTAATACCGGGTTTCGGTACCCATCCCTAGCGATAGCTGCAACATATACTTTCAGGGTGGAGGAAGACAGCCTTTTCTCAAGCCCTTGTTGTAGGAAGAAAAGCACAGCTCTGACCAGTCATCTCCAAGTTTCTTCTGAGTGAAAAGAGCAGCACTCGACGAACAGGTTCCACTTCAGAGCGTAAGTGTGCCTCGTAGAGGGCACTCGTGCTGAAATGTCTACTACCGCAGGGGGTATGTCACCTAAGTCCTCTGCGCCCCGTCCAGAGATGACACGTGGAGCTTCCAGAGGTCCGGATGCGGGTGCCATAAGGTGCCCCATCTCTGAGAAAGAAGGTCTTTCCTCAGAGGGAGCGACTGTCACGAGGAGCATGAGTTTGGGAGGCAAAATAACTTAAGTATGCATTTATTAACAGCCCAGCAAGCAAGTATTATGATATAAAGTTCTTTGGCATAGGACCCATTCGTAGCTCGCAATCCGAGGGTACGGAATCTGTTTTTCCCGCCTGAAGACGAAGTCAGGGATGCAGCCGATCCCCTGGGAGGTAAGGGGAAGGGACCCTCCTGGTGGTGGTGGGAAAGATGGAGGTGAATGAAGGCGTAAGCATCTGTGAATGCAGGCATGTGTAAGTACCGATCTTTTATACTACAAGTATTAGAACACGAATAGATAGATTATAAGGTAACAAGTGACGTAACAATTGAGTCCGGAGAAGCAAACATGTCTACCTGAGCGTCCCCAAAGCATCTGGATTGAGCCGCCACTCTCCTGGGAACACTGGTTGTCATCAGAGCTCAACGGCTGCACGATTGAGCTGGCCCGAAATATAAATGGCACGAAGCTACCTCAGATGCTTCTGGCTCCAGAGGAGGAGATGGCGGCCGAGATGCATCATGCGACGGGAGCGTAAACCACCTTGATGATTGATGTACACAATATGTAGTGTAGCCCCAGATGGCAAATTTGCACTCTTTCAAGTGACCATCACTGCAACGCTGTCACATCAACACCAACGAAGAGCTTCCCAGACTCGTAGACACTTCAAATGATGATTAGAGTTGAGGAGAAACACTCGGCTCGGAAGCGAATATGTGAATGGGCTAGATTTGCGGGCTTCCTTATATACCCGCTTCGCGGGGCGTGGTTTGTGATGCAAATTTCTGCCAATGTGCATTGGCTCGTTTAGTTACACTAGAAGATGATTGGGCTCTCAGATTAGATTCCAATTCGACGGTATGTTCCGGCGTGACGTTCAACATGACCGTCTGAAAGGGAACTTGAACATATATCACTTTATGTTGTTATTGTGAGGGCCTTATTTATGTCGATTTGAGGATTGTATATTGATAAGTCAATGTGTGATCCAGGCCAGTCTTCAAATTCAGTTGAAGATATGTGTTTTAGGCCAGTTATGACCTCTGCCAAGCAAAATGTTATAAAATAGATAAATTAGGCATCAAAAGGTATGCCTTTATCTGTGTAAGTCTGTATGTCTTTGGGGATGCGAGTGTCTGCAAAAATGTGCATGTGACCCTGTTGCCCCCCAGTGATACTGCTAGCCAAAGTGTCAGACTGGATCATGTCAGAAGAGAGGGTCTCATTCATATTCATGAGCTCCATCACTCTTTTCCAGCTGAGGATGGTCATTTGGGAAAAAGGTCCTATAAAACCCCATTTACTATGTAGGGAGACCCCCCAAAAAACTCACACTGCACCCAAACCAGGGCCGGCCTTAGGGTGGTGCAATAGTTTATCATAGATAGATTAGTGAGATAGTGAGACCGCAATGGGCCCCGTGCTTGAGGGGGCCCCGCGGTGAATGGACAACACTGATAATTTTGAACATTTCACTCTGGTCGAAATTTGATATGAAAGTAATCGTGCCTGTAAAGAGCTCGGAGATAAAATATGTGATGTGTAAAGGTAAATATCACTTGTGAATAGAACTTGTTTGTCATTTCCAATAAAGATGCTTTTTTTATTATTATGCAAACATTGTGGAAATACAATTTAATTGTATATATTCAGGATGCATATAATCAGATCATGGCTATAAATTTAGGTGGAGCAAATTCTGAGTCATAGCGATATCTTAAGCTATATAATTATGATTAACCACATGTACGCTGAACACATGCAGTGGTGTGGTGGCGATCTACTATTGATTAATATACGTTGTTCACACTGGTAAAATGTTATCTTAGATTACCTTAAAGTAGTATATACTATGTTTTATAATTTGTAATGATACATAAATTGTTGAGTTGTGGAAGAATTCAGGAGAGGAAAAGAAAGTCATGTCAATGTACGACTTAAAATAGTCTAGAACAGGTTTAAGTTTACATACTTAAACCTGCTGGCTGTAAGTTTACACACAGCCAGCAGCCATATCACCCTGTAGCCCAAGACTGGTTGCCCACTGAAGCTAAGCAGGGCTGAGCCTGGTTAGTACCTGAGAAAACCAGGTTGCTGCTGGAAGAGGTGTTAGTGAGGCCAGCAGGGAGTGCTCACCCTGTGGTCTGTGTGGGTCCCAACGCCCCAGTATAGTGACGGGGACACTATACTATCAAAGAGCACCATCCTTCGGAGACGTTAAACTGAGGTCCTGACTCTCTGTGGTCATTAAAAATCCCAGTATGTCTTTCGAAAGAGTAGGGGTGTAACCCCGGGATCCTGGCCAAATTTGCCCAGTGGCCTCTGTCCATCATGGCCTCCTAATCATCCCCATATATATATATATATATATATATATATATATATATATATATATATATATATATATACACTGATTGGCTTCATCACTCTGTCTCCCATAGGCGTAATTCTATGGGGAGACAGGGGGACACGTCCCCCCCAATATTCAAAGAAGGACAATTTTTCCCCCCCAATATTTGATTATGATTATGCGGGCAATGTCGATGTGATTGCAAATACGTCTTTCTTTCCAGCTCCGCAAATATAAAATCCCGGCCGGGCCATTTCCCAAATCCATTAACAAAACCTATTTCTCCTGAAATCCATGTCATGTTTTCCCTATACCTTTAGTAGCTCGTGCACCGTCAGTGAGTAGGAAAAACCAAACAGAAGAAGAGTTAGGAGCGCGAAATCTGACAGACATTTGGCACATATCTATGAATGGTAAATATCCTGTATTTGGCTGACATAATCCCTTAGATAATGACCAGGTGAATTTCACTAGAATTTCGAATTGTAGAATTTGTGAATTTCGATTGTAATACTATACAGCTTGTATGAATGGGAGGGACTATTGACAAGCTATCCGACTGCTAGCTAACGTTACTGTATACACGCTACTGCATTCAAAACACAGATATAGCTCTACATAAAATATGCGCCCCCATTGGACCGTCACCAAAGGGCCTCTCTCGATAGGCTGCTGCAGTTGCCGCAGGACAGCCAATAGGCACGCAAGCCACCTTTGCCTATGTCTGTATGCTGCCGCAACGCGTTTTACATAAATTCAAAATTAAGGATAATTTTTTGGCTTCATGCAATATCTCGTGGAAAAGAGGTTTTCCCCTATAAAAAAAAATAAAGAGCATTTTCCCTGATTAGTACATAACTGTTTTACTATCATTGCTCAAGACTTGATATTAGAATATGGTTATCCTGTAACAGTAATTTAATCAAAATGTTTATTGCCACTATATGTTTAAAGAAGAATATAAGAGAGAGATCACTGGCCACTTTGTTGTCAATTCAGGCTTGTAATTAATGCCGATGCTGTAATCATTACAGGGTGAGTATACGTTGGTTTGACGATCAGATGTAATAAAATTCCTTGTTGTGTTATACAATTACAAACATTTATTTTATTTTGATTAAAAAAATGTCTGCATGCGCCAACACAAAAAGTCCCACAGCTGTCCCCCCCAATGTGTGATTGACAATTCCGCCCTTGCTGTCTCCTCTCCACCAGTAAGCTGGTGTGTGGTGGGCGTTCTGGCGCACTATGACTGCCGTCGCATCATCCAAGTGGATGCTGCACATTGATGATGGTTGAGGAGATTCCCCCTTCCATGTGAAGCGCTTTGAGTGCCTAAAAAAGCGCTATATAAATGCAATGAATTATTATTATTAATATATAAAGATATTTTCAAATGGAAAAATATTTTCTATATATATATATATATATATATATATATATATATATATATATATATATATATATATACACACAGTCGTGCTCAGAATTAATGGCACCCCTGGTAAATATGATCAAAACTGTCTGTAAAAAACTAAATCTGCATTAATTATCCTTTTGATCTTTCATTAAAAAAATTTGCAAAAATCTAACCTTTCACTGAAATAAAAGAATTGAAAGTGAGGGGGAAATCACATTATGAAATAAATGTTTTTCTCCAAAACACGTTGGCCACAATTATTGGTACCCTTTTATTAAATACTTTTTGCAATCTCCTTTTGACAAGATAACAGCTCTGAGTCTTCTCCTGTAATGCCTGATGAGTTTGGAGAACACCTGACCAGAGATCAGAGACTATTCCTCCATACAGAATCTCTCTAGATCCTGCAGATTCTCAGATCCATGTTGGTGCTTCTTCTCTTCAGTTCACTCCACTCATCAGGTCAGGGAACTGGGACGGTCATGGCAGAAGCTTCATTTTGTGCTCCGTAACTAATTTTTGTGTTGATTTTGATGTTTGTTTTGGATCGTTGCCCCGTTGAAAGATCCAACCATGGCTCATTATAAGATTTCTAGCAGAAGCTGTCAGGTTTTGATTTTTTATCTGTTGATATTTGATAGAATCCACGATGCCATATATCTAAACAAGAAGTCCAGGACCTCAGCAGAAAAATATGCCCACAACATTAAAGATCCAACAGTATATTCAATTGTACACATGGGGTAGCCTACTTTTTATCCCTGTGTGCAACAAACCCATCTAGCGTGTTTGCTGCCAAAAAGTATTTTTTTTAGTTTCATCTGACCACAAAACCCTGTGCCGTTTGAAGTTCCAGTCGTGTCTGACAACTGAATTTGCTGGAGTTTGTTTTTGGATGAGCGAGGAGGATTTTTCTTGAAACCCTCCCAAGCAACATGTGGTGATGTAGGGGGTGTTTGATTCTGTTTTTATATAGGCTTTCTGACCCCAAGACTCAACTAATCTTTGCAATTCTCCATCTGTGATCCTTAAAGAGTCTTTGGCCACTCAAACTCTCCTCCTCACCGTGCATTAAGACAATATAGACACACGTCCTCTTCCTGCAGATTCAGAACATCTTTAGATGATTGGAACTTCTTAATTATTGCCCTGATGGTCAAAATGGGGATTTGCAATTCTTTAGCTATTTTCTTACAGCCACTTTCTATTTTGTGATGCTCAACAATCTTTTGATGCACATCAGATCTATATTCTTTGGTTTTACTCATTGTGATGGATGATTAAGGGAATTTGGCCTTTTTTCCCTCATATTTAAACTCCTGTGAAATGAAAAGTCATGACTGGAAAATTTCATGTTCCTAGTCAGCCTGCTGTGCTAAAAAAGGTAAACATTAATGGGAATATACTTCAGAGATATTTTACTTGTAAAAAAAAATGTACCAATTAGGACCAAAGGGGTACCAATAATTGTGGCCAACGTGTTGTGGAGAAAAACATTTCTTTCATAATGTGATTTCCCCCTCACTTTCAATTCTTTTACTTCAATGAAAGATTAGATATTTGGTAATTTTCTGAATGAAAGATCAAAAGGATAAACGATGCAGATTTAATTTTTTTACAGCCAGTTCTGATTATATTTACCAGGGGTGCCATTAATTCTGAGCACGACTGTATATATATATACATATATGTAATATTAATGAGATAAAAGGCCACTTGAGTTTACTTAAGGATACATCATTTTCACAACATGTTTCCTAACACACTTAAGTCCACTTTATAATAATGTCAAATTAAGAATTTTGCTATAAAGTACATTTAGAATCATATTTTAATAGTATTTGGACATGGTTTAAAGAAGCACATATTTTAATGTGTATATTAACATACTAAAGCACATAATTACTCTTATTTTTGTACTAAATTTCAACTTTAGTCCAACTAAATTGTACTCAATAGAACGTCTCAGGTTACGACTGTAACCCTGGTTCCCTGAGAGGGAATGAGATGCTGCGTCGAGATGCTGTGGGTACGCCCCTGTGTGATTGCGTCAAGCACGTGTATAATCAGTCCAATGGAGAGACGAGACGTCATAGGCGGGTGACGTCATCGACCAGGAAACTATAAAGCACACCTGAAAACAGACCGCGCTAGCTTCTGATAGGCCGAAGCAAGTCGATCACAGGCATGCAGGGAGTATGGCAGGGCAGCGCAGCTTCTCGTCCCCTTACCCTTTCAAGGGAACGAGAAGCTGCGTCGAGACGCTGTGGGAACACTAGTCAAGTCAAGTCATCTTCATTTATATAGCGCTTTTAACAATGGATTGTTCCAAAGCAGCTTTACAGAGATAAACATTTAATTTAAGGTAACAGAGATTGTTTTGGCTTTATATATTGGCTTTATTTTGGCTTTGGCTTTATATGGCTTTATATTTGGCATTATTCCTGAATAATGTTATTTCCAGCTAAAGTTAGTTTTGATTGATTCACCTCCATTGAAATGATCATTTGTTATTAAATTAGGGGCCACTAAGACGACGCCGTTCTCTCTAACAGACTTTAAACACGAACCTGTGATTAACGCTGACGGCTGATGGAGGTGAATCACATGCGCATTAAGAATTGATTCTATAGTTATATACTTTTGAAAATATGTGCGCAGGTTTGCAATTCCATACAACCCATGCCTAAACAAACTACTTGTCTTGCCTATAAATTTTGATACAGAATTTTGTTTTATTTTATCACTTCGGGGTACGAGAGCCGGATTATCAACAACGCTTTATCTGTAGAGTGGGAAAGGGATCCTCCATAGGGAGAGGATAGTTGACACTTCAGCACTGCATTGTCATCGGGTCCAGGCAAAGCTCCCTCGTCAGATCTGGACACGGCCTGGATCCGGCAGGCTGCGGGAAAACCTCGGGATAAACAAAGACACTAATATTAGCGTAGATGCCATTCTTCTTATGATGTAACGAGTACATCAAGATCAACGCCATAGTAACAAGTGCCTGTCCGTGTGAAATCTCTGCGCACACGAAGACGAAAGCACCTGCGCCCCTGGAGTGGAGCCGAGGCCAAGGTCAAAAACCTGACTAAGGTGTGCAGCGAGGAAACATCCTGCCACATCACAAACATATTGGAGGGAAACTCCTGATAGTAATGTTTTAGAAGCAGCCATACTCCTAGTATCTTGGTCTGACACCTCACAGTGCCACGAAGGAAACGTTACTAGAGGGTGTCTCCCCAAAGATACACCACTTAAGGGGACGTGGTAAGCAGCTAAGGCCGCCATGTACACCTTTAGTGTGGAGGGGGATAGACCTGCGGAGAAACGCTCCTGCAGGAACTCCAGCACTGCAAACACAGGGCAGATAACTGGGTCCAGCTGGTGCTCTCCGCACCAGATAGTGAACAATATCCACTTCAAGGTGTAGAGTTTCCTCATGGAGGGAGCTCTGGAGTGGAGCATCGTCTCAACAACCTCAGTTGAGAGACCTAAACTTATGAGCTGGGCCCCCTCAGAGGCCAAGCCCAAAGTTTCAACAATTCTGGGCAGGGGAAAGGATCAACCGGCTCGACTGAGAGAAAAAGTCCCCCCCGAGCGGAATATCCAGAGGAGAGCTGTCGAGGAGAGACTCTAGGTCCGAGAACCGTACTCGGGCTTGCCAACATGGGGCTAATAACAGAAGATGGGCCCCATCCCGGCGAACTCTCTCCTGAACCGATATTGATACACTTCGCCCCCGAAAGCGAACCCTTAGAGACTTCCTGTGATGCAGACGGATAACTACATGGAAGGATGTGTCCTTCAAATCTATTGTGACAAACCAGTCCTTGGACTGAATCTGTGACACAATCTGTTTGAATGTAAGCCTCCATCCTTCTTTGGAACAATAAAGTAATCGCTGTAAACCCCTGACTCCCTGCTGGGAGGAGGAATCCTTTCTATAGCCTCCTTTCGCAGAAGAGTCCGTACTTCTTGTTCCATAACCAGAGCCTGCTCGGGGTCCACCACCGTACTGAATTATGTAACACTTTCTATAGTATGCAGGTCCCAACGAGATATATTTGGCAGTAGCTTCCACGATGCCATAAAATATACTAAGGGTACCAGTCTCTTGAGACTGGCCTCTGGTATTGGTCGAACAGCCACTTCGGTGCCCTGTACAGTGAACTGGCAGGGAACAACCGAACAAACTGTTCTACAACCCACCTCGGAGGATCGTTGGGAAATGCAGGCACCTCTGCGCCTTGAAGCGGCTAACCGGCAGGGAACAACCGAAATGACTGCTTTACGACCCTCCTCGGAGGATCATTCGGGAACGCTGACACCTCGGTACTCTGAAGCGGCGATCTGGCAGGGAACAACCGAACTGGCAGCGCTGCGACCCTCCTCAAAAGAGTCTCTTCACAGAGTACGCCGAGGAGAAATAGGCACCTTATTTTGATGAGGTGGAAACCATTTCTCCCCGGAGGGGACTATCGTCAGAAGTCTGACAGCTTCAGCATCAGGACTTCTTCTTTGTCAAAGCCTTCTTCGAGATAACGACTGTACTCAGATATGTCTTATCCCAAGACGACTACGGCTGAGACTACTAAAGGAACCAGCCTCTCGAGACTGGTCTCTAGTATAGCTTGAGAAGCCAATCCAGCGTCCTGAAACGTCAAGTCAAATGACGAAAATAACCGAAAATAACCGAACTGACCCCTCTTAAACCCTCCTTCTGCGAGTCAGATACTGAGACTAAAACTCGCTGGAGGGCACCGAAGGGAGATTGGCACCATATAATGAGGTGTTATCCATTACCCCCTAGGAATTCACCATTTATTTCCTCAGAATTAAATGACTCCTCAAAGATTAGATGAGTACATATGCAATTTTCTCAATTAAATACAGCCAAATATCAACCAGACAAGTAAACAAGGTCTGGATGAAAAGCTGAATAGTATATTAATACAGAAATGTATCTCCGGGAAGATCAGATGAGTACATACTGTATTTATTTTCTCAAAAATGAAATGCAGCCAAATATCAACCAGACAAGAAGAAATGGTCTAGGTGAAAAGCTGAATATTATGTTATTAATATAGACTCCATATTATAATCTCAAACAATAAAGAATACATAATTAGTTTGCACACAACCATGAGAGAACAAGATAAAGGGAATTTCCTCAGTTCCCTGCGCATATTATACATTGATTATTATTGCAGATATGCAGACCCATAATCTATGCGCTGCCTTGGTAAACGCGAGATCTGAGCCACTAGATTCTTATTGCAAACCCGTAATCTAAGCACTGCCTCGGCAAACGCGAGATCCGAGCCACTAGACTCTTATGCAGCCCCGTAATCTACGCGCTGCCTCGGCACACGCGAGATCGAAGAACAGAATCTTTATTGTAGACCCGTAATCTACGCGCTGCCTCGGCAAATGCGAGATCCGAGCCAAAGATCTTTATTGACCTTCTTCCCTCGAGAAGAAACCAAACAGGAGCAGAGCTAAAACTCTCGATAGTACATATGTTACACGTGGGGAATTTATGAATGAACACTGTCAGCCCCCTTTTACTAGAGCCGAGTCGATGACGTCACCCGCCTATGACGTCTCGTCTCTCCATTGGACTGATTATACACGTGCTTCACAACGCAATCACGCAGGGGCGTTCCCACAGCATATACATATAAATATAGCATATGCATATACAGCATTTACATATAAAGATGTAATGAAGTCCTAATTTAGTGGGTCAAAAAAGCCCTCTTAAGAGCAAAAGTGCCCACGGTAGAAGAAATACTCAAGTATATATATAAATCAACATTTGTTCACTTTGACCATTAGAATTTGACCAAAAGTAGTATTTATGGTCAAATTCGAATGCAGCATTTTATCCACTGTGAAGAGTTCAATCCCACATTGCATTGCACCAAGCTCTTTGGATAGAATAAATCCATGATGGTAGGCAAAGTGAACAAATGTTGATTTATATATATACTTGAGAATTTCTTCTACCGTGGGCACTTTTGGTCTTAAGAGGGCTTTTTTGACCAAAAGTAGGTATTTTTGGTCAAATTCTAATGCAGCATTGTATCCACTGTGAAGAGTTCTAATTATTCATTCCTTTTGGAGTCCTGCCTTTTCAAATCAAGAACACACCTCCTTTCAAATATTTATGGAGGCAGCTCACTACAGGGTTTTCTTTTTAAAAGTGACTGTATTTTCTTCACAAGAACAGCACATAAAAAAAAAACTTTAATTTAACTGATGGTTTGTGGCATGACAGCAAAACAAACTGAAACAGTGGAGGCATTTCTCACCATTACTCTTTTTCGTATCTTCCTTTGTGAGTTTCTGCTGCGCTGTGGCTTTTTGCACACTCAAGCCCTTTCCCGAGACCTCCTTCACCGATTCGCTGCTGATGACGGAACCGTCCTCACTCGGCAACCTACTGCAAGTAACCATAGCAACAAGGAGCAGCGGTGAGTCTTTGCATGTGTAAAATGTCATTTTCTTTGTCTGCATCATCATTTCATAGACATAAATATAAATGCAACAACACAGTATCAAACAGACACACACATACTTATTGCCACCTTGGAATTATAAGTTTCTATCTGCATTCTGAGCGGTTTTGAGATATTCAGCTTCAAAGTTTTTGCATTCCATTCG
Organism: Tiaroga cobitis; assembly: GCA_030578255.1. Classification (NCBI taxonomy): domain Eukaryota; kingdom Metazoa; phylum Chordata; class Actinopteri; order Cypriniformes; family Leuciscidae; genus Tiaroga; species Tiaroga cobitis. The sequence goes on along the minus strand of CM060608.1, from coordinate 41,177,477 downwards.
ACTTTGAAGATAGAACCTTTTTGTTTTCTGAATAAACCGTCCCAAAATGTACACAACTAAAAAAAACACACAAAATGTACATAAGTTATCACAGAATAACTCAATTTTGAGAAAAGTGTCAGATAGAACCTTAATAATTCCAAGGTGACATTATATCAAAAACTAGAGCTAAAATAACACAGTTTAGTAGCTGTGCTAAAGCTTGAACTATATGAATCGTATAGTGTTAATGTGTTTTGATTTGGAAGATTGATTTTGAAGATTCCACTCAGACTTCTTAATATCTAATATATTTAGTTTTTATATTTTAGAATGATAAAAAATTACAAATAATTTCATATTGCATGCTGTAATATATTAAGGAAATGCTATAGTACTAGAAAAGCCTAATTTTACAGGCAGTTGATGTATGCATGTATGTATTTAGTGAAAATGGAGAAAGGTTGTTGAGGGGCCAGACTTCAACTTACAGACTATTAGGGTGTACTCACACTAGCCAGTTTGAACCGTGCCCGAGTGCGTTTGACCACCAAAGCGCGGTTCGTTTGACTAGTGTGAGTGCTCCGAAACGTGCCCGGGCGCGGCTTGATTAGCCGGCCCTGGCCCGCTTGGAAGAGGTGGGCCAGAGCACGGTTCAGTTGGACTCGGGCGCGGTTCGCATGCAGTGTGAGCGCTAACCGTGCTGGAGCACGGAACAGGACGCGTGACGTCATGGTTCTGCACTTCAGCTGGTACCTTGCAAACCTCCTCATACGAGCACGAGCAGCACGATTACGTGAAAATTTTCACGCCACTAAGGCGACACATCTGTTTAACAACAGGCTGTGAGAGGGCTGTGGATCACCGTGGACCAAACGACACAAAATTATCCACAAAGAAAATAGAGCGATGGCTCTCCTTCAGAGAGCGCCGCTCTTCTTGTTTATCCCGAAACCGTCGCACCATAATGACGTAAGCGTGCTCCGGCACGAATGCTGAAACCCTATGTGAGTGCAGGCCAGAGGGGGAGTGGGGAGGGGGGACAATCGTACTCGGGCCCGGTTCATGGCAACCGTGCCTAGTGTGAGTACACCCTTAATGTGCACATAGCTGTGTGGTCAGTACAGACATTTTGAATAAAATAATCGTATTGCTGTGAGTATATGCTTATCCTATTTTGTGTTGGTTTAAAAGGGATCTCAGAATCAGACAAAAATGTTCTTGTTCATGCTTCCCTCACTCTCTGTCCTCTTAATTAACTTTGATGATTGAGTATTTCCAAAAAAGCCTGACTATTGAAATTGGAGAAATAGCTACTATTATGTGTCCTTTAGAGACACTCATGTCAAAAGTTTGGAATAATTAAGATTTTTTTAAATGTTTTTGAAAGAAGTCTCTTATGCTCACCAAGGTTACATTTATTTGATCAAAACACAATCATTATTAATAACAGAGAGCAAGAACAAAACACATATACCATAACATTAAAGCAAGACAAAGAACTAAGAAACCAGAAGGCTTAAATACATAGAGGATAGTCATAAACAGAAACAGGGTTAAGGCGTGTGACTAATCAGAAATAAATGATTGGCAACAAATGAATGAACAAGAACACAGACAAATACTGTGAAAACGAAAACCATGCCTAGAAACTAAACAGAACACGATAATGAAACTAAACATGACCATACACTTGACATTGCAGATGGTCAGTGGGTCAAGGTGCAGCTGGAGACTCAGAAAGTCTGAGGCAGAGCCAGAGCAACGATTGACCAAGGTGGAACCAGAGGGATGAAAGACCATGGTGGAGCCGAGGGAGCGTTGAGCCAAGGTGAAGGTGATGGGTCAGAGGACTGAGGTGGAGCTGATAGGTCGGAGGCCTGAGTTGGAGCTAAGGGATCCACAGACCATGGCAGAGCTGACAAACAGCTGAGAAGCCAATGGCAGATCCGAGCAGCAGGGCAGAAGCACTAGAGGAGGAGCCAAGGGTCTGAAGGGAGACAGCAGAGTCAAGGCCGAGGAACTGGATGGCTTTGACAGTGGAGGAGGGAGAGGGAGGCTGGGTGGGGCCATTCATAATAAAAGAGACTTGGGGCTGGGGAGAGCCAACGGCAATGAAGGCGACTTGGAATTGGACAGAATAAGCAAAGACTGAGATGACTTGGAACTGGACTGAACCATCAGAAACAAAGATGACTTGGGACTGGGTGAAAACAGTAAAGATGAAAACAACTTGGGACTAGGCAGAACCGTTAGGAATAGGTTTAACCAGCAGAGATGAAGATGACTTGGGACTGGGCTTATCCAAAAGCGACAAAGACGATTTGGAACTGGGCCAAACCAGCAGAGATGAAGTCGACCTGAGACTGTACTGAAACAAAGGAAGATGACTGGGGACTTGGCGTGACCAGCAGACACTGGAGACCTTGAAACCCTTCATCATCCAGCTCATTACGTAATAAATCAATGGGTTCCCAGCTTATAGAATGCACCTCAGCGACAGGAATGTGGGAGGGGCTCCAATCCATTCCTACAAATTCCACTAATATGTCCTCAATGACGGACATTTATGCCGTCTCTGGCTCCAGGACGAATGTGGCCTCTGGCAATCGCTCTGGCTCTTCATTCGCGACAGGATCCGGCACAGAATAAGCGGTGGGCTCTGGCGTGTCATCCATGGCAAGTGTGGCAAGCAGGGTGGGGCACGGTGGCATGAGTTTTAATAAACGACACCTGCTCGCCACACTAGTCTCGAGTCGCACGAAGGAGGTCCAGAAGGATTAAATTATTGACAACAGTGAAGGACGAGAAAAGGCCAGGCCTGGGACATATATGTTGTAGTTTTGTTATGTTTATATACGGCAGTCGTCCGTGAGGGGCTGCCACTTTACTTTTGTTTTGTTGTTTATTTATTCTGTGATTAAACGTTTAATTTACCGTTTGTCAGTTCCTGTCTCCTTCTTCCCTGAACACAAACCTTGTTACATTGGTGCTGAAGCCTGGGGGGCAAGGAAGAAGGTGCTGTCAAAGCCCTCGCCGCTGTGGAAAATCCGCGGTGACATCGAGCAGTGCTGAGCAGAGTGACTGGAGTGACTGTGCGAGAGGTGACGGAGAAATCACCACCGAACTGAATCGCATAGCCGAGTCTGATGGTCCGAATGAGCCAGCGATACAGGCTGGGGAGCGCTTGCCAGGCCCCCAAGACCGTATAAGCCGGACCAGAGGGACCACAGCTGTATCCTCAGTCGGGCAACAAAGTGGGGTGCAGGGACCTCACTTGGAAGGCAGAGCGTCCCGAAGTGGGGTCATACCACTGTGGGTCATACCACCCACACGCTGTGGCCTGGGTGGAAGCTGCTGCTGAGGCTGACCGGGACTTGGCTTGGCACACTTGCAGGAGAGTCATGGCGTGCAGGACGGAGGCAACCTGTCCACGGGGAGACTGACTCGATGGGTTAGCCCCCACTATGATCCTCAGGTCATCCTGGCCATTCACCGAAGTAGCCCTCTTCCTTTCAGAAGAGGAGTTAGATTGGGGTAGAGGCAAGGGGACTACTCGAGTCTCGACTGCAACACCGTGATGGTCATCTTCCCGCAGTGGGCACATGATTCATCCATGAAAGCTACCTCAGCGTTATTGATGCCCAGACATGTGAGGCAACGACCGTGACTGTCAGCCAGTGCCAGGTAATGATCGCATCCAGAAACACATGGGTGGAATGGCATCTTTAAAAAGAGTAGTGTCACACCCATGTTTGCTCTTTCAGGGAAATGTAGCTCTCTTATAGTGCTGAAGCACAAAGGGGAAATAGCTGCAGCACAGCTGACAGGGAATATTGCAGCCTGCAGTGCACAAAGCTCTTTTATGGCTGTTATAAACATCAGGAAATGCTCTAAGGATTGCAACAACCACTGCAGCGCCGTCACACCGACACCGGATAGCAGAGGCCTCTTTGCGAAGAGCACTCGCAGACACTTGTAGTCTTCACTCTTGCGTGACAGGATAGGGCAGGAACAGAAGAACTGCTCAGCTCCGAAGCAAAAAGCTGAATGTGCGTTGCATCTGCTTCCGTATTTATACCCACGCTGCGGGGCGGAGCACGAGATGCTTGAGATTCTTATCATATAATGAATATTAATGTGAAAAAATCATTCAAACTTTAAGGCGAGACACGGCAGGCAAAAACATCGATTTTTCATGCAGTGATCAGTTTTGAAATTTTGGGCTAGTTTACTCCTTCAATATGTGTTCTTTCAAGCTGCTATAAAGAAAACGTTGAAAATATACATTAAGATGTTTATTTTATTACATTTTGTTTACTTGCGGCAGTAAATATCTCCCGAATTTACCAAGAAGTTATAGCATTCCAACGTGTCATGCCGCGGTCCGTCTGTTTACTGAAGTCAGTCATGACCGGTATCGTTGTAAAGCTCTGAGTCTCCTGCACAACGCTATGTAACCCAAATATGGGCATTTGCTTTCTATCAGTAACCAATCGTAAATGTCCAAAGGGTGATTTAAAGCTAATGACGAAATCTCATTGGCTACTGCTGGTTTCTGCTAACGTGATTCGCTCAGACGCATCACGTGGTGTACTATGCCTTATATGCCTGCCATGTTATTAAATAATCAGTTTTCCTGAGCTTGAAATATTATATATTATTATTACTAAGGGCCTGAGCATTCAGTCTGTTTTTGAGCATTTTTTTTCCCAATAGAAATGTATTAAATTCCCTACTTAAATCTTTAAATGCCTTTTTCTCAAAATTAGTTTTTTGTCATTCTCCAGTACAAACATCTCAGCCTATGTAGCACCTATGTACACCAAACTTTCCAGTTATACACTTAGCAGTATTCTGAAGATATTTTCAGAGGGATTTGTTAAATCATTCCTGGCCTGATTTATGTGACATTTTAATAATAAAAAAAAATAAAATGCCGAAAAACGATGTAAGGCTATGGACAGTATATTTTGATTTCCTAGGTAATGAAAGCATATATCCTGAAATCCCTCTGAACTTTTTTTTTTCATCTTCTGTGTAAACAAAAAAAAAAAAAAAAAATTGTGCACCTGGCTTTATCATATGTTCAGATCTATCTACCGAAAATATATGCAAATGTGCGCATATTTAATGAGATAATGCATAATTTGCATACTTAACATACAAATTTCTAAAACTTGTAATACATTTTTTTATATACTTGTGTAAGTAATCAACTGAGGAAGTTTCATGGTGATGTCTATTATTTAAAAATGTTACCCTATTCACCTGTAGTGTCTCGCCTTAATAACAAAAGTTCATGAACCTATACCAAAATGTATTTAAAATAAATGTATTTCATACTAAGTATACTACAAATCCATTAACATCACTGACATATCGCGTGAGACTTACTGATATAAAAATTATAATTAAACTTTATTTGGAGTACTTCTTTATTGCACAATGCACATTTCTTAATATTAAGCCTAAATGTGATTTAATATCACTATTAGTAAGGATAGTATGATCTCTGAATAATATCAGTCTTTAAATGGAAGATATTTAAAGTGTGCCTAAAGTATACTTGCAATAGTTCCACTTTAGCACAATCAAAATACTTACAAATATATATATTTAATTGGACATCAGCACTATTTCTGGATAACTAAAGTACATTAAATACAAAATTAGTTCCAATTTAGCAGACTTGAAGTATGCAAAATTAGTATACCAAATGTACAATTGCAGGGTTTTTATATTAATTACGTGATATGTAAATGTATTTGTAGTATACTTAGCTTAAAATAAATGTATTTCAAATATATTTTACTATATTTATTTTTCACTAGGGTAGTATTTTTTAGTTGCCTGACTTCGTCATACTCATATTCTAGTCAGAATGTGAGTCTGATACTGCTCCATAGGGCTTTGATTATGAGGGATGTCTTAACCGAACAAGGAAAAAAAAACTCTGCACTCAATTGGATAGACCTAGAACCACGCAGAGCAACGCAGTAAGTGACGTATGTTGAGCTACGCATAGTTGTCAACAGAAATCAACTGCACGCACGCTGTAAGAAATAGTAAAATAATGAGTGTTGCTTCTTTTAATTGGTCCTCCATGAGTGCGACCAAAGGAGAAACCACAACGACCACAGGGTTTTCATTGCGTCCCATCTTCTTAGCGACCATCGGAGCCAGCTGATAAATTAAACTTTTGCCGAATCCCGTAGGAAGGACGGCAAACACATATTTCCGATCGACAAATGCCTTGATTGCAGTTCTCTGTTCGTCTTTTAAAATGAATGCGCTGTCGATTTCTTTTACAACAGACGTGATAGCGGAATCTATACATCTCAATTCTCCAGCTGCAGTAAAACTTTGAGGGAAACCAGTTGAACCCAAGCGCTCTTTGATAATGTGATGATTACGTAACTGCAGATCATCTGTCCATCATCGTATAAAGCCCGCCCTGGTAATTTGATTGGCCCGACGATTTCTGAACCGATCATAATTACTCCTCAATGGATCAAGTCCAGACCGAACTTTCCGACCAAAAAATTTTGTGGGCGGGGTTCGGGCTGGCATCCAGGCTAATTTTTTAGGTCAGTGTGTTAAAAATTACGTATGTTTTCTGAATGAGAATTGTTGCCAGTGTATTTGGTGGAACGAGTTTACTTTGAGACAGACCAACAAAACACTATACTGTATGAGTGAGTTTTGGAGGTGAGATTAACCGTTTGGCCAAGATTCATGTTAGTAATACAGACTGTATGAAGAGTTTTGAAAATGTGGCTTCAGTACAGTTTTTTTTTTTCAATTGCTATCAAGCATTGTCATGCTTGATAGCAATTGGGGAAAAAAAGTGTATTTACAGGTTTAGTTGTATTAACAAAAAATAAAATAAAATAAATAAATAAATAAATAAATGTACTGCAATCATTGAACCCATAAACTTTATAGATCTTGCCTCTCATTTACATCTGGTCAAAGAATTTCATCAATATAGCAGCATATATTTTCACGAGGCATGCATCGTGGGAAAAAAAATCTGTGAACGTTGGATCCATCCTTTTGCCACCACTTCTTCATAGGCCTCTTCTACCTTTTGAAGAATCCTAACTTGGTTGTAAGGATTGCGATTATATACTTTCCATCTGCAAAAACAGAATATGCTGGAAGGAACATCATCCTGAAATGATAATGCTCAAACCACCCTTGCACCAGTGCTGAAGGATAAAATTTGTCATTGTCCCACACAACTGCACAATATCCCTCAATTTGCTTCTGATCACCCAGTGGAAAGTGGATTTCATTGAAGAAGTTTAAAAAATGTAGGAGGCTTTCTGTGTTGTGCAGCCCAAAGACAGCATTGTGGCCCATAACAACAGTGGATTGCAGCACTTGTTGTCCAGGGACATTGACTGTGGCACAATGTTTATGTGGCCAAGTAGTATAAAGATACATTGTTTCTGTTTTGTGTGAAAAATGTTCGTGGCCCCTTTAAGAAATCTCCCTCTTCTCGCGATAATATTCACTAGTTTTGGATGCGTGTGCGCGACCAGAGTAGCCATTTCCAGAGTACAGAAGAGCTCCGTGTTGTTGTGCGAGCATCTATCTCATTCACTGGTTTAAACTATCGTCTTTCTGGGTAAATATTACTCCAATATCTTTAATATGCACAAATATGTTGCGAAGTGGAGTTTAAAGAACATTTGATGTGTACATTTCTTGTAGATTTATTTGGAGCGCATGTGCCCAGTGAACCTCGTGGTGATTGGTAAAGGATTGGGTACGTATTTTTCATGATTTATGGGCTAAAGTACTGATGCCATGTTTATTTGATAAATCTGTTAATGAGTTTAAGCTATATTCTGCGATTATACAGTATAACTGTATGGCTTAATGCATATTTCTGGTACTGCATGATTAATATGTGAAACGTGGGTTGTGGCTTTGTTAATGTGCTTTTGTTTCTCTTGTACCTCAGCCACTGCCGTATTCCAGTTTGTGTTATTGTATTTCAATTAGATCTAACACATTTTTGGTTTGGGAAAATAGATTTAAATCTGTCCTGTCGCGGTGCATTACACCGTATTTCATTTTAAATTAACGTTAAGTAGCCTATTCTGTGGATTTGTGCATTGACCTACTGGGTGCACCTGAGTTTTTTTTGTGACATTGATTATGTGTCATCTTTAAATTTATTGTAAACTGTTTCCCTAATTTTTGTTTTAGTTTAACTAGTGAAATCTGATTGTGAAAATCAAAATTGTGAAATCTCTTCGATCAAAGCAAACTTTTGACTTAATTATACTTTTATCTGTTTAATTGTGCTCCCATTGACCGCTGTCATTTATTTTAAACAGCAGTCAGAATAAAAACCCCGATTTAAAAAAACATAGTTTGTTTCCGGTGTGTATTTCTTCCCTTTCACCCGGTTACATTTATATTGGGCTGAACTCTCTGTCCAGCTTCTCTCAAGGAAATACCATAATTTATGACATGTTCAATTAGGTTGGCTCTGATTTCATTTGAAACCCATCTGTACGTTATCCTTTTACACCTTGCTGTCCCCTTCCTCTCTGTCCATGTCTTCTTATATTTTCATCTCTTGTTCTTTCCACCAATACCATTGCCCTCCACTCTACCCATCTCTTCTCCCTATACTTCTGCCTTTTCTCCTCTTCCTACATCCTCAACTATTCTTGCTCCATCTTCCTATGCCATCTATTTATTTCCCCTCATCTCTTTCACTCTGCCACTGTCAAAAGAGCTGCAATTGTTTTTTTCCTGATATATAAAAGTTCTGGTTGGCTGTATAAACTACTGTGAAAACATTTGAGAATTTTGTCCACAATGTTTTGAGAAAATGATACATGTGATTTGTAATTTGCATGAAATTAAGGAAAATGTACAACCTGTTTAGGACATTTAAAAAGTGTTCAGATCACTGTGTTAACTGTTTTGAGAACAGTGACCTGAGTTTGGAGAAATGTGTCAAATCGTTTGGAAAAAAAGTAATTAGCGGAAACATGGCTGGAAAATGAAAAATACATTTCTCCAGGAATTACATCTTAACTTTTTCAGAGGGACATATCCACATATTAACTCAAACAGTTTCTGCTATGAGAACACTTTGCCTCAAGCAAGATCCATGTATCATACTCCTTCATGAAACTAACTAAAAGCTACAGTATGCTCATCCAACCATTTGAAATTCATTAACGGGCAATTCTTAGACTATGGGCACTTTCATGTCCTTTGATCAAATTTTATAAAAAAACATTTAATTTTGAAAAATTCACACTTTCATAGTTAACTTTACAATGAAAGTACGTTAGGAACTTTTTACCGGTAGTCTACGATGATTTTTTCACCTTTTTAAACATCATTATAGATGCAAATATTGCTGTTTTGTGCTTGTCCCACACCCAAACTTCTGATCTTCAATAATGAAAAAGAAGTGTAAAAAAATTATTTATCTATTTTTTTTAATATGACTGTATACAGTATCAGTAAAATAATCAAAACATAATTGTGGTATTTAAGGTCAGACAACTATTAATGTGATTTTATATACAAAATGTAGTTGTCCCACAGTATTGCCGTCATTTCCACCACAACGCTGTAATGTCCCTTTTAAAACATTTTTTTGAAAGATTGTTTGGGTAGTTTCTATGGAAATGAACAATGACATCACAGCACATGTCTGACATGGAGGAGATTTTTAATTTCTTCACCAACTTGGAGAAGAAAACTCAAGGTAAATATTGCTTGAAATGAAAATATTTTTATTGTATGTCATTTCCAAACATGTCATAACATCAATTGAGTTTGTAAATAAATAGATTTTTTAACATAAATAGATGTATTTTGCATGCATGCAATGCTAGCTACCAATTCATAGCTAATCAGTAATACTAGCTTGGATTTTTTTTACAAAATACTGCAGGATTGTCATTTCCACCACTGTCATTTCCAACACATTTCTTCTTGAGTGGAAATGACAAAGGTGAGGTGGAAATGACATTTATGCTTACAAGGTGCAATTCATAGATTGTGGGGCTACATATGTATATTTATTTATTGAAATGTACATTGCTAATGTATTTATTCAAATATATATTTGTTAAAATGCATTTTCATCTATTTTTAAGATGCCGCGGAAGTCAACTGCAGAAAGGTCTCAGTCCTATACCAAAACAGAACCAAACAAACTAATGACTAATGAGATTAATGATTTGTAAAATGTAATTGTCTGTTTCAGAAAGTTTCAAATAAATGTCTTCTGTTTTTCTACATGGACGTCCATTCATTGTCATTTCCACAACACCAGTCATTTCCACCCCCTCATAACTTTTTTAAAAATATATGCAAAATTCTAATCACTCATTAAAAACTTCTGGATAGTTTATGGGATAATGGTCCACTTAATGTAATAACACAAGTAGTTATTTTTCTTAAATGTATCTAACCAATCCAATATTATATTTCAGGTTGTGGTGGATGTAAGCTTTGTGTTTGGGCCTCATGACCTTAATTGGGCCTTAATTTACTTAATCCACAAATCGATGGTAATTGCAATATAGGTATAAACTGGTAATACTATGTGTGAAAGTGGTCTTACACTGTTAAGAAATTATCTATATCATAATATTTTAAAATAATAATCAAATATTTACATGTGATGGAAATGACATTTGTTCAGTGCGGATCGGAAAATATGTCAAAAAACACCGATTTGTCTTATAATGTAAGTGTGTTCTCTTATGGATCATTAAACTAGACTAGTTATATTTAACTGTTAGACTGTGATAATTTTGATTTAAACACTTTTTCCCCCTCAAGTTCACAAGGCCAAAAGTGCCTGTAGTTGAAGAACCACCCTAACAGTCAACCTAAAAATATGACAACATTACATGACATGAATATTGAGCATGCCATAAGTGTTAGCTTTCTTCACAAATACCTTTTCCTCATCTCACTGGCCAGGCTCTTCTTGGAAGTTGATCCATCATGGAGTGCGGGCTTATCTAAAGACAGAGGGGCATCTCGAATGGGATGGGGCAGAACCATAGTCTCCTGAGTAACCGGGAGGGTCTTCTCATCACCACCCTGCTGACCCAGGTGTTGCTTGGCATAGTCAAACCCCTGGACAGGCTAAGCAACGAGCAAAGATTCACAAATTTGATTACAGGCGTGAAGGTTATTCTTATACACCACACTGTAAACAAAATTGGTAACATCTAAATGAACTTCTTTTTAAGTCAAATATAACATTTAACACCACTAAATGAATTTGAAAACCACAAAAAAAAAAGGTACAAATAGCTTTTTATGATAAAAATAGTAGGTTACCACTTTTTACAGTGCATAATAGGGTTTCCATAAAATATCACCCATTTAAGACAGATAAAAGAGTGTTTTGTTTCGTTACTAAATCAATAATTTGGTGTTCCTTTGAAATAATTAATTTGAAGAAATGTTTTGACTATATATTTCAGGCATGAAAAGTGTATGTGCTGTCAGAAATATGACTGCTACATTAAAATGAGAATTTACAATTCTTAAGTGTTGTTTCTGTAAGCTGTCCTCACCGCTGGCCTGACACTGATCTCCAGGAAACCATTGTGAAGAATGGCTGTACGCCTTGCAAATATATTCTAATATTACTGTTTTAATATTTAATGTTTAATGTTTTGTATTATAACTGTTTTTTTTGGTTGGTTTTGACTTTCTGATCAGTTTCCTATAGTTTCCCCGCTCTGTTTAGTTTTCTTGATTACTCATTACTCCCTAGTTTGTCACTATGGTTACTCTTTAAATGATTGATTATGCTTACCTGTTCCTTATCTATGTTTCTTTAGTTTGTATCGTGTATACCAACTGCTGGTATATCCTGTGTTTCACTCTCTCGTATGGTGGTTTTTGTTCCTGTTATTATTCATGTTCTCTTGAGTGTTGAACTTTAATAAAGACTATTATTTATATCTTCTTTGTCTTCATTGTGCACTGCTACCACCACATTGTAACACTAATGCACTGCATATGATTTTGCAAATAGCAAATCCTCAGTTGCTGGATAACTGAAGGCAAGGATGTGTTCTATAATGGTCAAGCAAAATTCAGGGCAGGCAGTAGTTTGTCAGTAACAGTGGATGACAAACTAAAGGCCAGAGGTTGTATTGGGGAAAGCAGGTCAGATCATTATATCTAATAAATATGTTTGAAACATGTTTAAAAAAACATAAATATGTTTGAAACAAACATTTGACATGTTTGAAAGAGAGCTGATGCCTGTATTTATTTAGCGAGGAGGATACATGTTTTATGCTTTTAAAGTATTAAATGCATTTTTCTGAACAAGAGGTTTCTGTCCCTTCCATAGTCCCTCTAGCCTACTTTCAACTAAATCATCAGAGAATTTCTGACCTTATTCCTAAAATATTCAGCTTGTTTAGGCATACAAGCACGAAATGGAACACACACATATACACGCATGCACACACACACACATACATTCAGATCTAATTTGAAAAAATAAAAATACTGCTGTACTATTGACATAATTCAACATAATCTTCATATTTATGTAATCCAAAATTTTGTGTCAGAGATTTTAAAGAAACAGTACACTCAAAAATTCAGTGCAATTTAGTAAATACTTCCCATTGTGTTAATTCGAATCTGTATTATTTTCTTCATGTTTTGTAGAATGTCAAGGCTGCTGTTTAACATACAACGAATGCTTGAAGTGCTTGTTTCAAAGCTCTACATCCCCTGCCTTCATTCACATTCATTATATGGAAAAAGCAGCCCTTTGATAAAAAAAATGTTTTGAGTGTGAGTAACAAATGTAATGTAGCCTTGCGTGTGTGTGTGTGTGTGTGCGTGTGCTTTTGTTTTTGTGATATATGAGGACACAAATGTGTATAATGACATGCATATTACACTGGTATTACAACTTACACGTGATATATGAGGACATTGCATGAGTCCTCATATTTCAAATAGCTTAAAAAACATAAAAAACAATGTGTTTTTTTTTTTTTATTTAAAAATGCAGCATGTCTCCTGTGATGGGTAGGTTTAGGGATAGGGGCAGTGTAGGGGGATAGAATATACAGTTTGTCCAGTATAAAAGTCATTACGCCTATGGAATGTCCTCATATATCACAAAAACACAGCTGCGTGTGTGTGTCTGTGTGTGTTCGTGTGTGTGTGTACGTGTGTGTGTAAACTAACCCTTTAATTGTGCAAGATCATTAGTATTTGTCCCTGAGACCTGTCTACACTACACATCATCCTTAACACTGTGTGTACATCAGGACCCAGAGCAGCAGGTGAGATGATTGAAGAGCTGAATAACTACCTGAGGGTAATAACCCACGTCTCTCCAGTAAGCAGTCTAAATGAGAGAAAACAGCATGAAGAGTCATCAATCATTTCTAGCTCTCTCTCGGGATGTATTCCCAGAGGCAAGCAACCAAAGCATGTAAGTATTTGAGGAAAACTGTTGATGAAGCCACTGTAAAATATGCTGAGTGTACAAAATACCATAATGAGTTATAATGAGAGTGTTAAGAGCAAAGCAGTGCCTTATGGGAAATGGTCAAGCAGGATATGTGTCCAGTCACTGCCATACCTTGACTCTAGGGTTAAAGTTGCCGATTGGATCGCTTTTGAAATCGCTCTTGTTTTTATGACACAGCACCGTGGTGATGATAATGATGATGAGGGTCACCACACCGATGGGTGCAAGCACCGCAGCAATGATCCAAAGGTTGTTGGGTGGATTCTTCATCACGGCTGCATGGTGGGAAAAATATTTAATTTTGTTATTGATTACATTAGCAGCATTTCAGTACTCATTATTTTTCTTCTTTCAGTGGATTGTACAGTAATTAGTTGGCTTAAAGAATTGCAATGAAAGCAATATTTTGAGTTTTAGTCCATGTCTATTAGCTTTGATGCCTCAATATGCTATTCCGTAAAGCTGATCATAATAACCTTTAGCAAATATGGCTGCCTCCAAAATCCCATACTCTCGTCTAGGTTCTTATTTTGAATTAGCAATTACTTTGGAACCGCTAGAAAGGACGTTCATAGGATTAATGTGTGTAGGAATTTAGTCCGGATGTACTACATCAGCCATTTTGTCATCATCATGTGACCTTCACTGCCATTCACAATAGCCATTCCTCTCTCGTGGCCTCATGCGATAGTAAAGTGTCCATCGCATGCACACTTCAGAATCTAACTGGAAGTGGTAGGTGTTAGTAATAAAAACAATATGTTATAAATAACTATGTCCGAATTCACAGTACTGCAGCAACAGTATATCTTACATGCTCAAAGCAGTGTCTTCGTATCTATTGGCAGTAGCATATGGAGCAAGTCCATACTTGCTCTGCAGCAGTGTGTTTTGTAGATCTATTCTGCCAAGACCAAATCAATTATCAGCTGTCATGATTGAAATGTCTTTAAACTACTGCTGAAGAAAAAAAAATTGAAGAAAACAAATTACAATTGTATTTTTTTTTCTCTGTAATGGTGATAAATCACACCTAACATTAAAATGTGCAATATATATATATATATATATATATATATATATATATATATATATATATATATATATATATATATATATATATATATAATATTACGAAATAGTATGTAAGTGCATAATAGTATGTAATATGTAACTGAATCAAATTAATGTAGAAAAAACATAAAGGCGGTATATTCTAAATATCTGTTTAAAGGCATCTTTTTTCTAAGTACTATTAATGAAGACCAATACCACCAATACCAATACTGCTACTGTCTTTATTAAATGTTTTTTTTTTCTGCGGATTAAATAAGTCATTATAGCCATACAAAATGACAGTATTATTGAAAGCCATTATTTTTAACATTTAATAATAAGCTTTTTTCATTTGCTTGGTTGACACAAAGTTGTACAATTGTGCAACTTTGCTCATTTTTGAATGACCGTTAATATGGTATTTGCAGCCAGGTGAAATCTTGACTGCTGGCCTGACACTAACTAGTAAATGCAAGTGGTAAATCATGTTTTAGATGGACTGTGATGTCATTGAAATGTTATTTTCTTGTAAAAAAAGGACAAGACCTTAAATATTATTCAACTTTCTGTTTCAATAGGAAATACCCCAGTGAAAAATAAATATACTAAAATGTCTTTGAAATACATTTATTTACGCTAAGTATACTACAAATACATTTACATATTTATGTACTTCATATAAATACTCAGCAATTTTAGTATACTAAATTGGTATACTTAAAGTCTGCTAAATTGGAACAACTAAGTTTGTACTCAATGCACTTTAGTTATCCAGAAATAGTGCTGAGGTCTGATATTATAGAGAGATCATCCTATCCTTACTAATAGTGGTATTAAAACACATTTCAGGGTTAATATTAAGAAATGTACATTGTGCAATAAAGAAGTACTCCAAATAAAGTTAAATTATAATATTTATATCAGTAAGTCTCAAGCGATATGTTAGTAAATATGTTAATGGTTTTGTATTATACTTAGTTTAAATAAATGTATTTTAAATACATTTTGGTACAGGCTTTTTTTCACTAGGGTATATCAACACAGGAAATTGTGTTCAGTAAAACATTTAATTTGAAAGAAATGTCCTGGTTTTGATTCAAGTTAAGTTTGATTAATTTTTCCATGTCTCAGTTAGAAAACAGTATCCTTAGATACATATCCATATTTTGTAACTAATTTAACTATTTTTGCATATAGTAAAATTTCTATAATTAAAATGTATATAATTATAGTTCAACTTGAAGAAAACTTAATATTGACCTTCAGCCTGCTGTTGGACAAAGTATCCCAGCGTGAGCGCCATGGTCTGCGAGTCCACTGTGTTCAGAAGCTTGGCTGCAGATGTGCCAAGCAGTGGGGTCTCGTTTTGCTGGGCATAGTAGGTCATCTCAGCGGGTTTTTTTGGCCCATGCACACGCCTGATACTAACCATCTGAATGCAATGAAACACAGCTTGATCACTTCCTGTAGACACAGATTTATTTGGTAACCCTGAAATCCTTTTCCATCAAACTGTCTACAGGGGGAGATTTGGGGTGCCCTTTTAAAAGGGAATGTGACGCTTTGGGAAACGCCTCAGGTGTGACAAGTGTCTGAAATCACTATCAAATTACGGTAATCATGTTGACTGGCGACAGCCCGTGAATCATTAGCATGAATGATTAACGTGCAACCTGGATATATATAAGGGTGCCTTGCAAACATGGCAATATCCTTTTTCGTCTTCAGGGACTGTTCTCTGTATCGCTAAAGAGGATATACGGTAAGAGAAAGATTACAATGAAACGCACGGAGAAGACTGACTGTTTTCTGAAATGTGCTGACCCGTGCCCAAGGTTTTTGACGCCGGGTGACACACATGAACTGTGCGTTTTCTGCTTAGGCAAAGAGCACGCACGGGAGGTTCTCGAGGGAGTCTCCTGTGCAAACTGTGAGCGTTTTTCTCTGAAAACGCTCCGCTTTCGTCTGGCCCTGTTCTCGAGTGAAGAGGTCTCAGCATCTGGACCTTGTGGTTCAGGTTCCGCTCGTGCTGAGGCAGAGCGGCGTCGTGCATCATGGGGTTCCCAGATGGAGCTCGTCGATTGTCTTGAGAGGGGTGGGAACCGGCTGCTCTGCTGTAGGCGCTGTTTAAACAGCTTTTCTGCCAACGAAGGCTGCGCGGGGTTAGGTAGTAGGCCTCAGCAGGCCTCCTTGACCGGGCAGCCCCCAATAGAGCTCTTTAGGCCAGCTTACCTCAGGTGGTTGGCCTTAGTAGTTCTGGCAGTAGACTCACTGATGGGTAGTAGGCCTTAACAGGCCTCCTCAGAGGTGAGTCCCAACATTGTGGGACATACATTATGGCCGCGATCAGTTAGCCTCCTGTGGGTGGGCCCTATAGTTATGTCAAAATAGTATGGTTCCCAACAGTGTTTGTTGTAGCAGAATAGACTTGCTATCAGCTAGTAGGCCCGACCAGGCCTCCCTGATAGGCAAGTCCCCAGCAGCGGTTGGCCTTATCAGGACACCATGTAGCTCAGTCCCGACACCTCTGGCTTGCTTAAACAGGCCGCTCCGAGACTGGGTCCCAGGACTAGCTGGCCTTAGCAGGCCGCCCTGGGACTGTCACCCGGATTAAGGCCTCATAGCATCCAGTTGTTTCGAATACTATCAGGTAGTAGGCCTCTTCAGGCCTCCCTGAAGTTGAGTTCTCACATACAGTGGTTATCAGGTGGTAGGCCTCACCAGGCCTCCCTGAAGTTGAATTCCCACATATGGTGGCTATCAGGTAGTAGGCTTCACCAGGCCTCCCTGAAGGCAAAGCCTCAAGGACAGACCACTGGACAGCCTATCGGGTAGAAGGCCTATCGGGTAGCGGACTGTCAACCGGATTCAGGGCTCATAGCATCCAATTGTTTAGATTGCTATCAGGTAGTAGGCCTCTTCAGGCATCCCTGAAGGTGGGCTCCCACAAATTGTGGTTGTCAGGTAGTAGGCCTAACCAGGCCTCCCTGAAGGTGAGCTCCCAAATATTGTGTCTGTCAGGTAGTAGGCCTCACCAGGCCTCTCTGAAAGTGAGCTCCCACATAATGTGGTTATCAGGTAGTAGGCCTCACCAGGCCTCCCTGAAGATGAGTTTTCCACATTTGGTGGTTGTCAGGTAGTAGGCCTCACCAGGCCTCCCTGAAGGCGAATTCCCACATAGGATGGATATCAGGTAGTAGGCCTTAACAGACCTCCCTGAAGGAGGATTTTCCACATATGGTGGGTATCAGGTAGTAGGCCTCACCAGGCCTCCCTGAAGGTGAGCTCCCACATATTGTGGTTATCAGGTAGTAGGCCTCGCCAGGCCTCCCTGAAGGTGAGCTCCCACATATTGTGGTTGTCAGGTAGTAGGCCTCACCAGGCCTTCCTGAAGGACGAAGTTTCCACTCATGGTGGTTATCAGTTAGTAGGCCTCACCAGGCCTCCCTGTGAGTGGTTTCCCGGTGGTGCTGGGTTCAGGAAGCTAGTGATCGCTTGCTAGCAGTTTAGCTGGCCTTCACAGGCAGCTGCTGAAGGCGAGCTTGTGTCCTGGCTTGACTAAAGTGTTCATTCTCTGCTACTAGTTCCCTCCCGGAACCTCTTTTTTCTGCCTACAGCCTGGTTTTCCTACCAGGCGGACCATGTGCCCCCCTCACCGAGGCTCACTATGAGGACGCGGACTCCTGAGTCTGGTCAGACAGTCGTAGGCCTCTCATGAGGCCTCCCAGTTAGATCAGTCCTTAGGCCTTCTCAGGCCTCCTCGGTGCTTTGAAACATAAGCACTGGGTAGATCCGTGGATCGAGCAGAGTAAACTCCCCTCGCTAGCAAGGGTTGTAAGCACTATGCTGAGTCATGCTCTCCGGGATACCCCGTCTCTGAGATACGGGCCGAGTGGTTCACTGCCAGATTCGCAGTCCCTCGGGTTGGATGCCTTACCTAAAGGCATGTGTCCAGAGGCTCTGTCTTCAGACAGACAGGAAGTGGCCAGACTGAAGTGTCTATGTAAGTGACACCAGGTCAGACCGTCCTGGTGGCATTTCGGGTGGTACATCCCCGAATAGTGACTGGCTGGGGTTCCTTCGGGTTCCCTAACCACATTCCCTAGAAGGGACTCCTTCTAATTTGAAGTTGTGGTCCTAGGCCCTTGAGCTGGCCCAGGTAGGCCTTTCATTAAACTATTTTTATGGAGGTTCTTGTAGAACATATAGCTATGACCGTAGGGAATGCTGGGAATGCCCAGTGTGACCTGAGGGTGAGTGGTTCTAGCGTTTCATTGAATTGCTGGTTCTGACAGTTGTCACTGCCAATGGGCATGCACTCCCCTTATCATGGCGGCGCGAGTATATTGTTCCCCAAAGCGTCATTCGACACAGTGTGAGTTCGCTTTTTAAAGAGAACGTCTCAGGTTACGACTGTAACCTATGTTCCCTAAGAACAGGGAACGAGACTCTCCGTCTTCCTGCCATGCTTCGGGGCCTGCCTACCAAACAGTCCCTTCAGACGAAAGGATATTGTCATGTTTGTAAGGCGCCCTTATATATATCCAGGTCGCACATTAATCATTCACGCTAATGATACACGGGCTGTCACCGGTCAACATGATTGCCATGATTTGATAATGATTTCAGACACCTGTCACGCCTGAGGCATTCCCCAAAGCGTCATTCGACGCAGTGTCTCGTTCCCTGTTCTCAAGGAACATAGGTAACAGTCATAACCAGAGACGTTTTGTGACACTGTGGCTGCGTCCGAAATCGCATACTCTCTTGAGAATATACTTATTTTGAATAAGTAATTACTTCACGAATGCATTCTATATAGTATGAATGTAAGCTGGACGAACTACATTCACCATGTTGTCATTATCGTGTGACCTATTAACGTTAGTTGCGTCGCTTCACTGCCATACACAATTCCTCTCCCGTGGTCTCATGTGGTAGTGAAGTGTCCATTGAATGCACACTTCAGAATATCGCTGGAAGTAGTAGGTCATCCGGGTACTTTTTGCCTACTCTTTTATGAGTACTGTACTCTTTTGTCACAAACTTTTTGTTTTGCCTACTATATAGTAGGGAAGAATGCGATTTCAGATGCAGCCTGTAAGATTAATTAATTAGAAATGAGCAACAGGGGTGAAATCACTATCATACATGAATCACTCCTGTCCTGAGGTAACAGTAGATGTACAGTAGAAGATTTTGTGTGAAAATATATTCAGGATAAATTTTGCAAGATAAAAAAAGATCAAGAAAATTAAAAAAGAGCTAAGAAAATAATATAATAATATCCCTTTTGGATTATAATTTGTGATCATGTTAATGTTAAATGTTAATGGTATAATGTTAAATGACAAAACTGGTATAATCTGAATTGGCAAATTGTCTTGTTTAATGTGATTATGTAACATTCACCCACACTTTTCTTCTACATGTTACCAAAAGCAAATAAATAAATAAAAAAAATTCTATATTTCTTTTCCTCAATTTCTATTTCCCTTTCGAGGAAACTCGCGATGCGTCAATGACGCTTTGGGAACGCCCCCAGCGTGAATGCGTCTGAAGCATCTATGTCAACTAGTCCAATGGAAAGAATGAGCGTCACGGGCGGGTGAAGTCATGACCAGGAAGGGATAAAGCACATCCGGTGCTAACCGGCATTAGCTCCTTTGCCTCAGCAAGCGATCTGTGTCATACTGTCTGTTATATTTACTGTTGTCTGTCTGATATATATATTTAAACACTATGGAAACTAAACAATTGCACAAACTCTGTGTTCTCCCTGCTCGCGCTATTTAACGAGTAGGGACACACGAGCTTTGTGTGATGTGTTTGGGAGTAGAGCATGCGGTATCAGCCTTCGAGGGGGCTGATTGCCAACATTGTGAGAAGCTCTCGCTTCGCATGCTCCGCTCCCGCCTGTCACTTTTCGAGGAAAGTGTTCAGGTTCGGGGTTCTCAGGCTGCAGGACCCGCGTTGCCGAGGCATCGCGGAGAATGCATTCCTGGGGATCGCAAATGGATCTCTTTACGGGGGTGGAGACGGGTTCGAGGATCTTTTCTCTTCCCTTTCCCGAGGGATCCATTGCTCTCTCTCCGGTCTCAGAAGCCCGCACCACGGTTACTTCCGCCCGGGGAGAGAGACCAATGCTTCAGTGCTCTATCTCCGAGGAGGTAGATATGCTGGGCATTGAAAGTGACATATATATATATATATATATATATATATATATAATAGTTTATATTATATATAAAATAAAATGAATATATATATATATATATATATATATATATATATATATAAAATATATATATAATAATAATAAAAGCTGGTGGAGGTGTTTACTAAGGCTGTAGATAAATTAAATATTTAATGGCCAGCAGTAATAAGGGGGCACTTGTTTAAAAAAAATAAAATAAATTAAACGTTTCCTTCCCTCTATTTTTTCACCTCCATCACGGGGCCTTCCATTTTTCCCGATCTGCACAGCGAGCTGTCTAGATCATGGAAAAAGCCTTACTCATCTTGTCTTTTAGCCCCCACATTCATGTATATTCAGATATTAGGGGGTTAAGAGAGTATGGCTATGGGGCAATACCCCGGTTAGAACAGACGCTTGCGAGCTATCTGTCTCCCGGTTCAGTATCGACCCTGAAGGCGTCGGTTTCTCTCACTAAACCATTAAAGAAAACTATTTTTAATCTAGTGGGAAAAGCATTTACGGCAGTGGGTCTAGCAGGAGCCTGCTTGCACACTATAGCAGTGCTACAAGCATATCAGGCTGATCTGCTGTGGTATTTGGACAGAAGTGAGGGAGTTTGGCCCGATGGGGTTTGAGAACTTCGTCGGGCCACAGATTTATCTCTCAGGGATGGAGTAGCCCTTGTGGTCTCTGAGAGACACCTCTGGCTCAATTTGATGGGAATCATGGAGAAAGATACAATATAATCTCTCCCTCGCTATGTCCAACCCCCTGGGGCTGCTGGGCGTGAGCAGCTCCAGCCGTCTAGTTTCTCATACACAACACAGCAGCCAAAGCCTTCAAAGCAGAAGCCGGATCCGAGGACCGTTCTTCATGCTGAGAAGGCTTCGGCTCAAAGGAAAAGGTCTGGCGCCACCGGCGTCAGACCGGTGAGGGCAGCCCCAACCGGGGTGGAACGGTGTACACCTCATTATACGGTGCCCTTTCCATCTCGGTGCCCTCAGGGGACCGTTCTGCCAACCCCGCCACCCTTGGTGCTCGAGGCGCAGCGGTCTCCAAGCGAGCTTCTGGCGCAGCGCCAACTCGACATTGCGTCGGACTTGCGCCCTCTGAGGGTGGTTTGAAAACAGTCAGTTCAGGGGTTCCTGCCAGTATGCTTCAGGTCCCCGAACTGGCTGTCTTGATTACACCAGAGGCCAGCCTCGAGGGGCTGGTTCCCTTGGTAGATTTTCGGGCAGCGTGGAAGCTACTACCAAATATATCTCTATGGGTCCTGCAGTTAGTAGTAAGAGGCAGATTTGGTTCTCGTCCTCCAGGCTACAACGGGGTGTTACTCACGTTAGTGCATTCCGAGCAGGCTCTGGTAATGGAGCAAGAGGTAAAGGCCCTGTTAGCAAAAAAATCTATAGAGCAGGTGTGCTCACCCGACATTGCGTCGGGTCTTTACAGTCGTTATCTCATTGTTTCAAAAAAGGATGGAGAGCTGTGTCACATACTAGATCTTCGTCTGTTTGAGTGTTTGGTGCTGGAACTCAAGTCCAAGATGCTGACACTCAAACCGATCATGACTCAAATCAGATCCGAGGACTGGTTTGTCACGATAGATCTAAAATACTTCCATATCTCCATCCTCCCTCAGCACAGGAGGTTCCTGAGGTTTTCTTTGGGGCAAAGAACACTATTATCAGGCACTTCCTTTCGGTCTAGCTCTATCACCCCACACATTCACGAAGCACGTAGATGCAGCTCTGGCCCCGCCAGGCTGCAGTGCATACGCATTCTGAAATTGCATAGATGACTGGCTGATTCTAGCGGAATCAGAGCAGTTGGCGGTTCGGCACCGAGGTGTCGTTCTCGCTCATATGCAGATGTTGGGGTTGAGGCTCAATGCCAAGAAGAGTGTGCTTTCTCCAGTACAGAGAACCACTTTCCTTGGTGTGGTATGGGATTCAGTGACGATGCGGGCCACTCTGTCGCCCGTTCGTGTAGCTGCTATCCTGACAGCCACAAAAGAGCTGAGGCTAGGCCAGCCACGCACTGTAAAACAGTTCGAGAGACTGTTGGGTCTTTTGGCAGCGGCGTCCAACGGGATTCCTTTTGTCCTGCTGTACATGAGACCTTTGCAGTGGTGGCTCAGGACTAGAGGGTTCTCCCCGAGGGGAAACCCACTTCGTATAATCAAGATCACGTGGCGGTGTCTCCGCGCCTTGGTTATATGGAGGAAACACTGGTTCTTAACCCAGGGTCCGGTGTTGGGAGCTCTTTGCCATCGAGTTGCGATCTCGACAGATGCTTCCCTCACCGGCTGGGGAGCGGTAATGGAAGGCCGCTCGGTTCAGGGTCTGTGGAGGAGTCATCATCTCTCTTGGCACGTGAATTGCCTAGAGATGATGGTGGTCTTCAATGCGTTGAGACATCTCCTCCCAGACCTGAGAGGCCATCATGTGTTGCTCTGGTACAGTGGTGGCTCAGGACCAGAGGGTTCTCCCTGAGGGGAAACCCACTCCGTACGATCAAGATCACGCGGCAGTATCCCCGCGCCTTGGTTATATGGAGGAAAATCTGGTTATTGTCCCACAGACAACACGTTGATGGCCTCTTATTTTGGTCCCTCAGGAAATTACGCTGTCTGAGGGCACATTAATCTGCACATTAGTCTGAGGGCAGCCCTCGGGGCTGGATGCTATGGTGGAGACGCATCCGAGGCTACGTCTGTACGCATTTCCCCTGTTGCTCTGCTCCCAGGAGTTCTGGAGTGAATCCGCCAGGATGGAATAAGCCTATTGCTAGTAGCACCACCCTGGCTGAGCTGAATTTGGTTTGCGGACCTAATTCTTCTCCTCGACGGCCCTCCCTTGGAGGTCCCGATCAGGAGAGACCTTCTGTCTCAGGCAGGGGATGCAATATTGCACCCCCGGCAGGAGATTTGGAAACTGTGGGTTTGGCCTCTGAGGGGGCCCAACTCACAGAGAGTGGTCTCTCAACTGAGGTTGTTAAGACCATTCTAAGCTCCAGAGCTCCCGCTACGAGGAAACTATATTCACTATTTCGAGAGTGTTTCACTTCTTGGTGGTACCAGCGTCAGTGGGATCCGGTTAACTGTTCAGTAAACACAGTATTCAAGTTTCTGCAAGAACGCTTTGTATCAGGTCTATGTCCTTCCATGCTTTAGGTATACGTGGCGGCCATTGCGGCTTTCCACTTCCTGTTGGGTAGTACATTTTTGGGTTGAGACCCCCTGATCACTTGTTTCCTTCGTGGCACTTTGAGGCTGAGGCCTGCAACTTGCACTAAGGTGCCGGCTTGGGACCTTGCAATAGTTCTAGAAGGCCTATCTGGGGCTCCCTTCAAGCCCTTAGATTTGGTCTCAGAGAAGTTCCTTTCTTTTAGACCTTTTTCTGCTAGCTAATTCGTCCCTTTAAGAGTCGAGACCTTCAGGCCCTTTCGGTCCCCACCTGCCTTGAGTGCACCGGGGATGGCCAAGGCAATCTTACCCCAAACATAGGTAAATATTCCTAAGGTGCCTACCATTATTCCGAGGCCTATTGTGCTGCAGGTTTCTGTCCTCCCCCGTTTTTCGGACCAGGAAAAGCTGAACCTCTTGTGCCCAGTGCGAGCACTGGACACTTATGTTCATTGGACTTCTCTTCGGGAAAATCCAACATATTGAGCAATAGATAGTTGTGACTATTCTTCTTGCTTGTGAGTCCTCTGGCCAACCATTTGGTGGTCAGGGCTCATTCCACCAGGACTATGGCTTCTAAGCTTATTATCTAGAGTTCTCTCCAAGACGTTTGTGATGCGGCGGGCTGGGCCTTACCGCTCACATTCATGAGGTTTTACAGCTTGGACCTGGATGCTGCCCCAGGGTCCCAGGTGCTTGGTGCAGTGTGACAACAGGCTGACACTCAGGCATTTGAAAGTCTGGCGTTTTGGGTATTCTCGTTCCCAAAGCGTCATTGACGCATCGCGAGTTCCCTCGAAAGGGAACGTCTCAGGTTACGACTGTAACCATAGTTCCCTGAGAAAGGGAACGAGACGATGCGTCGCCCTGCCATACTTCCTGCATCCCTATGATCGGCTTGCTTCGGCAATTTTTCGAAGCTAATGCCGGTTTGTACCGGATGTGCTTTATCCCTTCCTGGTCATGACGTCACCTGCCCGTGACGCTCATTCTTTCCATTGGACTAGTTGACATAGATGCTTCAGATGCATTCACGCTGGGGGCGTTCCCGAAGCGTCATTGACGCATCGTCTCGTTCCCTTTCTCAGGGAACTATGGTTACAGTCGTAACCTGAGACGATTTGTTTACATTTCTGTTTGCTGTTTTAAATTTGTACCATTTTGCATTTAAATGTGTATAATTAATAGAGGTGGTCATGGGGAATGGCAAACTAAACATTTTGAACAAGGAAATTTGATTACCACAATGAATTCATGCTAAAAATCTAAAATGTCCATGTTTTCTACATCCTACCCCAGTAGTCAGGTAGGTTGTAACAACAGTAATCTTTGTAACTGACAATAATTTACACAGTTTTAAGCATACATTGTAGACAGGGTTTGAAATGAACTCACCAGCCAATTTGGCTACTAAATTGTTAAGTTACCAGCGATTTAGAACTTATGCTAGCCAAAAACAAAAATATCAGAAATAAATCAGATTATCAAAGTCACAGCTTAGATTTCTATAAATGTATTATTAAATCTGATTTTGAATCTTTGTATTGCTTTCAGCTTTATGTCAGTCAATCACTGTTTGCGGGTATCATTCAAATAAAATAAAATAGAAATAAAAACAAAATTCTCTGTGTCATCTCTTATATTTGCCATCAGTTTACCAGCACGTAGCAATAAAGACGGTAGGTATTTATGAGAACGGGTTGGAAAAAGCGGTGTCTTAATTGTCTCGTAGGGCTCTGGCAGACTAGCCTGGGAAAACCCAGACAACTTCCGGCAAATTTATATTTGCTCTGAAAGTTAATCTGGCAAAGAGCTCATTCAAGCCCATTTCCAATCCGTCGAAATCGAGGCACCAATCAGAAACGTTGGGGCGGGCTTTCCACGACAGCGCTGGGATTTTGAAGCAGATTATTTTGTAGTCTACATTACAAAGATGGATGCCGCCGTCGAACATCACTCGTTCGAATCAGCTATCGCGTCTGTTTTAAGCGATTTGAACGTTTCCTTTTTGACAAAAACCGAGCAAAGAACAACACTCGGAGATGTTTCTCCGCCGTCCGCCGCTCTGCATACGTCATCTCCTTCATCACTCTGATTGGTTTTAGGTCTACCAGCGACGTCCGTTGGTGACGCCCCTCGGGAAATGATTTGTCTATGACGCTTTGCCAGACCATAACTCAGTTACAACTGAAAATGGTCTGGTTTTAACCAGGCTACTGGCGGACTGTTAACTGGTCGCACAGCGGCGTGGACATCTCACAGGTAGGTTTATCGCACACTCGTCGCATCATTCTGTATTCGTGTTCTCAAGTTCAAGGCGGCAGTCCAAAACAGTGAATCTAAATACGTAAATATATTCTCCCTAAATATATTCTCCCTAAATTGTTGTATTTTAATAGAAAACTGTGAGTGGCTATGCTGTGGTGCGGCATGATTTGAACAGCTGGAGTCATAGTTGGATGTGCGTACAGTCATAGACAACAATGTGTTCGAATTTTAAAGGCGTGGCGCGCAATGCGCCACACTCTTTACGTGTTGTTTTGCTATTGTTTGAGGCTCCTTTTGGGGGAAGGGCTCTGATAGCGATGCCATGCAAAGTGATAGAATATGATAGTGATAGTGATAGAATAGAATATGAATCATAATCCACCAAATTGGCTAGTGTGTTGATATGCATTACCCGACACAGTGGATTTTCAACCGCATTTGGCGGGTTGGCGGTGTTAAAGGGATAGTTCACCCCAAAATGAAAATTCTGTCAGTAATTACTCACCCTCATGTTGTTCCAACCCCGTAAGACTTTCGTTCATCTTCAGAACACAAATTAAGATATTTTTAATTAAATCTGAGAGCTATATCACTCCTCCATAGGCGTCCAAGGGATTGAAACTTGCCGGCCCAGAAAAGTTATTAAAGACATCGTCAAAATAGTCCAAGTGACTACAGTGGCTCAATCTTAAGTTTATCAAGCGAAGAGAATACTTTTGTGCGCAAAAAAATAAATAAAAAAATAACAACTTTATTCAACTATTTTTCTCTGTTGGCCTCGAGTTAGTTCACGTAGTGTAACTGCGCAGCGCTTCTGGTTGTACGTCACACACATAACCAGATAGGCCAATAGTGAGCCTACGTGTGACTTACAACAAAGAAGCGCTGCGCAGTTACACTACGTGAACTAACTCGAGGCCAACAGAGAAGGAAATTAATGATTTCCATTACACGAGAGTAGATGTTAAAACATCATGCTGATTTGTACTCGGCTTTCGCCAAGATAAGCAACACTAAGACGTAGCTTTACAGTAAACTATGCTTCACCCATTTACGCTTCTTTCCATATGGTGGTGTGACTCCCCTTCTGTCCGGCGTTAACGACTGCAGTGTACTTGGCGCGTCAGCACACACGACGGCTGCAACTACAGTGTGGTCTCCCTAGTGGACCAGCACGCCAACCGTCTGGATTGAGCCAAGTAGCGGACATCTCTAGGGTCTTCAAGTGGGCACCTTCCGTCCTCAGTGTTTCGTCGACTAGCCCACGACACCTCAAGAGGGCTCGACAGTGACTCTGGCGTCCCAGAGTCACCCCCCTCCGTCCCCCTCTCAACTCAGCCCAGCTTACTGACCTCTACATCCCTCCTGCTGCTGAGACCTAACCACAATCTCACAATCTCTCCGCAACCCAACCATACGCGCCAACCCGTTTGACTAAGGCTGTCGAGCCCCACTGGTGCGTTAAAATGCAGATTCAGTGGCAACAGTTCCGTATGGCATACCACCTACCGCAAAAACACTATATCTGCCCAACCACCCGTCATTCACGCAATATACACAGGAACGTAATGACTGTAAATACAATACAACCTATACAAATAAACCAACAGACTCTTCAAGTTTCAAGAATTCTACGAAACCGTAGCGTGGCGGCCTGTACACAGCCAGCTAAAATCTTTCCGTCTCAACCAGAGCCAATAGTTGAATAAAGTTGTTATTTTTGTTTGTTTTGTTTGTTCGCTTGATACACTTAAGATTGAGACTATATTAACGATGTCTTTAATAACTTTTCTGGGCTGGCAAGTTTCAATCCCTTAGAAGCCAATGGAGCAAGCTCTCAGATTTAATAAAAAATATCTTAATTTGTATTCCGAAGATTAACAAAAGTCTTACGGGGTTGGAACAACATGAGGGTAAGTAATTACTGACAGAATTTTTATTTTGGGGTGAACTATCTCTTTAATTTCAAACCCTGATTGTAGATCTCTAAACAAATTTAATTTGAAGGAAAAACATATGGAAGTATTATAGTTTGGCCAATTTCCAAATGCCAAACAATGTATTTTCACATCTTCATCTAAAACTGATTCAAGTAAGAAATGACTATACTGTTGTTGGGCCAAACTATGACCATTTCTTACATAGGGTTTGTGAATATGTCTTCCAGAATTAATATATATTTTTAAAATAATTATTTATTTGTTCGCAATAAATTTGCTCAATACATTAGCACTTGGAAGTTCCATTAGGTCGTACCTGGACAGTGTAACTGCCCACCGTTGCTGCCCTTTTGAAGCGAACACCTTGCTGATGCGCCACCATGAAGAGCTCAGACAACCGCTCCTCCATCAGACTGGCAAAGCTCTGGTACTGTCCTTCCAGAGAGGAGTTTTCCACATCCTGAATCACTGGAGAGATAAAGAGAGGGAGAGACATTAAATGAAAGAGTCTTGCTGTAGAGCAGAGTTTCTCATCGCTGGCCCTCAAGTTCTACAGAATTTAGGTTCTTAAAAACACCTGAACAAGCTAATCAATGTTTTCTGGATTGCTAAAGTTATGGGCAGATGAGTTTGATCAGGGTTGGAGCTATACTGTTGTGTTTGTTTTTGCTCTGCCAATAAAAATATTTTCAAAGTCAAAGCAGGATAAATTAATATGTGTCCCATACTAATTCATGAATATTAGCATTATTCAACACACTTAGATCTTGATTAACTGATCAATTACAGAGACAGTATAAGAGATGGGTTGTTGTGTTTACATAGAATGGAAAGAAATTTTAAATGATCTAATCTTGCCATAGAATGGCACCATGTTATTATACGTATTATACAAACTCACTGGAGCGAATGGCTTAAGTATTTGTTATGCATGTTATGTGAAAATGCTTGTAATATAACACAACAACAAAACTTTCCCACGTTTCCCACATGTTCTAACAGTTTGTTTATGTGAGGTTTTAGGAGTATTCTAGCATATAGAGGATCTTAAAGCAAACATATACAGAGTAAAAACCTCAAACAATTTGATTGTACACCACATCCCTCCATATAATGGGAATGGGAGTGAAAATCATATGGAAATCTCAGTTATCCATAACAAAAGCTGTGGGCGGAAGTCAGAAAAGTCAACAGAGCAAACAGAAAATAATCAAATTCTTCTTTCTAAATGAAGTTATTTCTCTTATATGGCTAGTAATGAACATTCATCAATAAGATAATTACCTGTGATAATCCAAAATGGCCTGGTTGCTACTGATGTGTTGAGGTTATGGTATTCTAGAGCTGCAGAGGAAAGATAGTGAGAGGGGAGGGAAAGAAAGCAAGAGAAACTGTTGCAGAGAGGAAGGAAAGCTTGTATCCAAAGACATTGCTTTGATCCTGGGTCTAGAGGCTTAGCTGAGCACTTCTACTCTCCAACAATCAGTACAGAGAGTCTATCCGCATTCCCCAAATGAAACCTTTACTCGATTGCATACTGGCAGTGTGATTAAAGGCTCTGGCTGACATCCTGTCTTCAAGGCAGAATCACTAAGCAGCCTGTAAAATTCCAACAGCTGTTGAATTACTCCGACAAGGTATTCTAAGGTCTAATCTGAGGAACAGCAGCCTAAGTGTTTTGACCACCGTTTAATTTTTACAAGCATATCATTTTTCAAACAAAATGTATTTTTTAAAACCCATCC
This sequence comes from Tiaroga cobitis, assembly GCA_030578255.1. NCBI lineage: Eukaryota > Metazoa > Chordata > Actinopteri > Cypriniformes > Leuciscidae > Tiaroga > Tiaroga cobitis. The sequence goes on along the minus strand of CM060608.1, from coordinate 41,147,584 downwards.
ATCAATTCCTCAAAACCACTTTATCCTCTCTATAGGGTCACAGGTCCCATTTTTTTATTATAAATAAATAAGACGAAAATGATGACTAAAACAATGATGAAACCAATTTTGAAAATGATCAAAGCAGGATCAACTGATGCAGTGGGGGTATTTTTGTCTTGGTGGTTTGTAGTGGTGGTTTCAGTGTCTTGTATGAATCAGTTTTAAACAAATAATTGGTTGGGTGAATGACTCAATGAATGACTCAATGACTTAAAGACATGTCTAAATATGACTACTTCACTACCTTATTCAGAAAGGCAGGGATAAGGAATAACAAATTCTACCTCATAATAGGAAAAAATATTCGCTAGACTGTGTTTGCTGGATAAAAGATGCTCTAGGGGATATCACATCACTACAAAATAATGAGTGTGTGAAGTGAATGAGTGTAAACTTTATAAATGAAATTAGTAGGGTGCCATTGCTAATAGCCGCAAATCAAATCGCCATGTTTCTGTTGTGCGTCTCTCAGAAATCAGAGCTTTGACAAGAGTGCCAAATATAAACTAAAATACTACATCATACACATTTTCTACTATTTGATATGTCTATTTAAATGTTTTAAACCTTGTACGATATGATACACAAATGAATGTTAACTTCATGAATGAATTATGGACAGTGTGATCACAAATCAAATATAGCCGTGTTGCCACTTTGCATCTCTCAGAAATCATAGCATTGACAAGAGTGATATCAACTAAGATACTACATCATATATTTTCTACTACTTGATATGTATATTTAAAGGGGTCATATAATGGTACATGCAATTTTTCAAGTTGATTGTGCTGAAATGTGTGTTGACAGTGCATGTACACAACCATCATATATTGATAAATATCCATCCAGTGTTTTTTTTTTTAATCTCCTTATGTTTTCCCGTCTCAAATCGAGCCGTTCGACCGTGTGACGCCCCTCACACGATTGTTGATTGACAGCAGCGTTTCAACACAGACCCGCCCTGAGTGAGCTGTCATCATAGTCCGTCATTGTTGATATGCTGGAGCAGAATGGCGTCTAAGCGATTGTGGTGTTCTGTTCTTGGGTGTAATAACGAACACAGCAGTCATTTTGATGTTCCTAAATCCGAACCGCTGAAGACACAGTGGCTGAGTTTTGTTTTCGAAGGGAATATTCCCCACGATCAACGTCAATGCATTCATGTTTGCGCTAATCATTTCTCACCAGACTTCTTTATAAACGAGGGTCAGTATAAAGCTGGTTTTGCTAAGAAACTGCTCCTGGAAAAAGAATCGGTACCAACTATTCGTGTTCCTGCTGCACTTCCAGAAGAAGTGAAAAGTGAAGTGACTCAGGGTACATTACGGCATGTTTTCTATGTACGACGTTCACAGTATAGTTAATAATCCCGCGTTTATAATGAACAACGCTTTATGATTATTGTGTTATTACAAACTGTGTACGTATACATCAGTTACATCAGCTCATTATCATTTAAAGACACATGCACTTAAACGGCGTGCTGAAAACAGAGCTGTTTTTGACCAGGTAAAATGAGTGTTTTCTTACAATACTAATGAGAATTTTTAATTAAAGTATATTACAAACTTTTCATTAAGACCCTAAAGAATCAAATTAACTTGAAACATGAAAATGGAATTATATGACCCCTTTAAAATTTGAAACCTTGTACGATATGATATGTTTCTCTGTCTCACTCTCTCAGAGATTGCACAGCATGCATTTTTTATCACTTATTCAGATTTGCACTTGTATGCATAGTAAAAAAAAAAAAAAACCTTAACCACTGAATATTGTATATAAACTTTGATGTTCTCTAATCAGCTGTTTTATAAAGTGTCCTCTTATTAGATGTTGTGGGGGTAAAAATCCCCTTTTTTAACATTTAGTATTATTGTTTTAATTAAAAGATATTTCAATAAATTGTATACTTATAATAAAATAAAAAATCAAATAAAAAAATATATATATACATTTAAATATAAATTGTATATATTATATATATAAGGCATATTTATGAAATGAAAACTATGAAGGGAACAGAATTACATTTAAAACAGGCTTCTAATTTCACAAACTTCCAGTTAAAGCCCAGACCACTTCCAGATGTAGTACGTATGTCCAAAATGTATTTACTACACATATGCTTATTTTATAGAATGCATTGTAATTATGGATGTTTTTCTTACAAAAATGCATCGCTTTGCTTCAGAAGGCGATTATAAACCCCCTGGAGCCGTATGGATTACTTTTATGATGGATGGAAATGCTTTTTCGGGCTTTGAAATCTCAGTTACTATTCACTCCCATTATAAAGCTCGAAAGAGCTTTATAGAAAGATTTTGAAAGATTTTTTTATATAACTCTGATTGTATTTGGCTGAATGAAGAAAGTATACAGTATAGAGTACATCTAGGATGGCTAGAGGGTGAGTAAATTATGGGATAGTTTTCATTTTGAGCTGAACAAACTAACCCTTCACCAGGCACAAGCTGTTATACCAATACCCAGCCCTAGTTACGACTCTGTTCTGTAAATGAATGCATTTCAACTTAAGAAAATGTAAATAAAACTTCATCAAAGTAAAGACAAAACAGACAAGATAATGGACTGCGAGGAGAAAGCAAACAACCCACAGTCAGCATGAGCAAAAGTGTGACAGCGAGGTGTGTGATATTCTCACCATCGCATTACAGTTGCTAGTGGAACCGTGTTCTTTCCACACAGACACAAACACAAGTGTATCTGGGATTCCCAACTGTTAATTATGTTTCCTTGTAATTGGCTTTGATGTGCATGCTGTGCCCAGGGCCATGTATGCATGAACCTGTGAAGACTACAAACCAAACAGAAAATGCTTCAACTCTGAAGAGAATCATCAATGTTATTATGCCTCTATCATGTTTAGATAATTATGTCCTAAAAAACAGTTTGTTTATATGTTTGTTTGCTTGTTTGTTTTTTAATTAATATGTGACAGTTCAGATTTATAAATATAAACCAAAAATGAAATGAATTGTCAGTTCCCTTTCGAGGGAACTCGAACTGCGTTGAATACGACACTTTGGGGAACGCCCTTAGCGTAACGCATCTGAAGTATCTTTGAAACTAATCCAATCCTGAATGGTGCTGCGTCATGACGTAACATGTGACGGCATACACGGACGCTACAAAGGGACGCCGGTGTTGTGCCTAATTTCGACCCCCTGCCAAATTATTACCCCCCTCGTTGAAGTCAGTACCTGATTGCCTAATCCCAACCCCGCCCCTAATCCTACCCCCTCCCCCACAACTAATCCTAAACCTACCAATGCTAAGGGGGTAATAATTTGGCAGGGGACGAAATTCGGCACAACACCGGCACACAACAGAGTTAGCTTTTTGCTCTTCAGCAAGCGCTCTGTGTCAAACTATCTGTCCTATGTTGTGTTGTTTGTCCCATAAGTATTGTCCTAAATAAAGCTCTGCATTGCAATGTAGAATCAATTGGCTCGGATCTTGCGTTTGCCGAGGCAGCGCGTAGATTAAAGGTCTGCATTGCAATACAAAATCTAAAGTGGCTCGGATCTCGGGTTTGCTGAGGCAGTGCGTAGATTACGGGTCTACTCTGCAATAAAGATTCTGTGACTGGGATCTCGCGTTTGCCGAGGCAGTGCATAGATTAAAGGTCTGCATTGCAATACAGAATCTATATTGGCTCGGATCTCGCGTTTGCCGAGGCAGCGCGTTGATTACGGGTCTGCGATAAAGATTCTGTGTGGGTGTGAGGCATGCAAAGTCAGCTCCTGAGGGTGCTGGCAGTGTTCTTTGAGAAATATCTCGACGCACACAGCCGTGCGTTTTCGGGTGTTTCAGCCTCACGCCCGTTGACTTTCTTCTCGAGAGATGAAAGTCAAATATATTGTGAATGACTCGAATCTCGCGTTTGCCGAGGCAGCACGTAGATTACGGGTCTACAATAAAAGGGACACACGCGATCTGTGAAATAATACTTTGGGTGCGAGGCATTCACAGTCAGCTCCAGCTGGCAGTGTTCATTTAGAAATATCTCGAAGCGTAGGCCTACATCCGTGCGCTGTTGGATGTTTCAGCCTCGCATGTGTTGACTTTCTTCTCGAGGGATGAAAGCCAAATATATCGTAACGGCTCGATTCTCGCGTTTGCCGAGACAGCGTGTAGATTAGGAGACCGTAAATAATATTAAAACAGTATTGTTTGGTGATTATGGCTGCATTTAATTCTATGAAATTAAAATGATGGAATATTATCTGCCTTTAAGAAGTTAGATATTTTAATTCAGCCTACCACCCAGACCGTGTTTCACTTATCCAGTGTTTATGGCTGCATTTAATTCTCAGGAATTAAAATGATGAGCAGCGAACGTCGAAAATCGGTTTCAATTTTTCCCTGCCGGTCCTCCGCTTCAGGGTATCGAAAACGAGACGAAAATAGCAGGGCTGTTTTCTCGCTCATCATTCTCGCTCATCAGCGAATGCACAACGCAGTGTCCGCCCCAAAGGCTTGGGGCCAGGCAGTGTTCGCGTCTGCACACCGGAAACTGTTTTCAATTATTCCCTGCCGGTCTTCCGCTTCAGGTGTCGAGAACGAAAACAAAAGAGTCTCCCATCTGGGGAGCCCTTAGGAAATTGATGTCTGTATCCCGCCGCAAAGTGCGCTTCGGGACACATCAGTTTCCAGCGAACGCACGGTGCTCTGTCTGCCCCACAGGCTTGCGGCCAGGCAGCGCTCGTGTCCACACATTGAGAATCGTTTCGACCAAACCCTGCAGGAGAGCAGCTTCAGGGGATCGAGAACGAATCTCGAATGATACCCGAAGCCAGTCTCGAGAAGGTGGTTCCCTTGGGGTACAGACTGCAGTTCGGTTTCCACCCACCAAAGATCAACAAGGTGGTCCGGATTGTTGTCGACCCAAAGCAGGGTCGGGTATTGGGACCAGAAGTAAACTCCCTGCTGGTAAAGGATGTATTCCTCCTTTAACGTATTCCTCCGCCAGAAAGGGAGTCCGGATTTTACTGCCGCTACTTCATAGTTCCCAAGAAGGGTGGGGGGTTGCGTCCAATAATAGATCTCAGGCACTTGAATTGGTCTCTGAGGAGGTTAAGGTTCAAGATGCTCACCATCATGAATCAAATTCAATCCGAGGATTGTCACGATAGATCTGAAGGACGCATACTTCCAAATACCCATCCTTCCATCTCAGAGGAAGTTCCTGAGGGTCGCTTTCGGGGGTGAAGCGTACCAATATCGGGTTCTTCTGTGTGGCCTAGCTCTCTTCCCTCGCACATTTACCAAATGCATGTATGCAGCTTTACCACCACTGAAGCTTCTGGGTGACTGGCCCAGACACAAGAGCTGGCAGTTCGGCATTGAGATGTCGTCCTTGCCCACATCCAGAGCCTGGGGTTGAGATTCAACACGAAAAAGAGCGTGTTGGCACAAGCCAGAGAACCATGTTCCTGGGTGTGGTGTGGGACTAGGTCACGATGCGGGCACAATTGTCTCCTGCACGGATCGAGTCCATCCTGGCCATTGGTGATCAGGATAAAGCTAGGCCAAGCCATCACTGTCAAACACTTTCAGAGAGTGTTAAGACTCATGGCAGCAGCGTCCAACATCATTCCATTCGGCATGAGGGCCCCGCAGTGGTGGTTGAAAACCAAGGGGTTCTCCCCGAAGGGGATCCTATTCCATATGATCAAGGTTACGCGCAGATGCCTTCGTTCCCTATCTATGTGGAAGAAAGCTTGGTTTCTGTGCCAAGGCCCCGTGCTGAGAGCGTCATGTCGCCGGAAATCCGTCTCGACAGACGCCTTCCTCACGGGGTGGGGCTTGGTCAGGCAGTGCTCTGAGGAGCTTCCTCCCAGACCTCAGGGGTCACCATGCAGACAATGGGCCCTATTTTAACGATCTGAAACGCAAGTGTCAAAGCGCAAGTAACTTTGTGGGCAGATCCCGGCGCTGTTGCTATTTTCCATGCGCTTGTTCCATGGCGCAATGCTATTATAACGGCGCATTGACCAGCGCGCTTCAGAATCGGTTCACAGCCGAGGAGATCGATGTTCTCGTCAGGGCCGTAAAAGAAAGAGAAGTGACATTGGGGATGGGACAAACCCACCCAAATTAGCTTCGGTTAAACATGCATATAATAATTTGGGTAAATGTTTATGCTTTATGGTTAGGTTAGGGGTTCCCATCGTCATGGACACAACAATGATTTCCCTCGTGTTTAAATATTTTTTTCTTATAATAATGTATCATTTGCAAAAAGTAAAATGCATCTGTGTAGATGAGAGAATCATCTACAGTGTATGCGCGTTGTTCACACTCTGAATTATGGCCAAGCATGCGCGCTTAAAATAGCATCTGAATGTACGCGCAACGCGCCACTGACTTTAGACTAGGTTTTTTCTGGTCAGTGGCGGAATTGTTTTCTGGAACTGCAAAATAGCATGAGGGAAAGTTTGCGCCGGAACACGCCTCCTCTTTGCGCTGAACCGCCCCGGGGAGCGCAAGTGTATTTCTTAGTTAACCGACGTGTGTCTGTGGAGGGAAAAGTCCGCTTTGCGCGGGTGCAAAATAGGAATGATACATGCGTCAGTGTACAAAGTCATTTGCGCCGGGTGCAAGATAGGGACCAATGTGTCGATGGTCTTCTACTTGATTCATCAGGGGATTCTGAGATTGCGCCCTCTATCCAAATTGGCGCATCAGATCCTCCTGTGGTCCCAGGGGAAACTGTTAACTCTCAGAGCACTGCACGTCCCAGGGGACCAGAATCAAAAAGTAGTCATCCTGTCAAGGCAGGGGCTGAGGCATGGGGAATGGAGACTTCACACCGAGGTGGTTAAGTCGATATTGAGAGGTTCGGCCCAGTGGAAGTGGATTTGTTCACGTCTCGAGGGAAGTCCCACTGTCCACTGTAGTTTTTCTCTCACCCATCCAGCCCCATTGGGGTTGGATGCCATGGTACAGACGTGGCCGAGGCTATGCCTGTACGCTTTTCCCCTGAGTTCTGGAGAGGGTCCGTCAGGACGGGATCAGCCTACTTTTAGTTGCCCCATACTGGCCGGCCCGGGTATGGTTTTCAGACATCATAGAACTCCTGGCAGCCCAGCCTTGGCAGATCCGTCCGAGGAGGGACCTGTTTCCACAGGCCGGGGGCTCAATATTCTCCCTCGACCAGACCTGTGGATACTTTGGCCCTGGCCCCTGAGGGGGCTCAGTACCTAGAAGCTGGCCTGTTGGCTGGAGTAGTTGAGACCATACTCAGTTCCGAGCTCTTTCCACAAGGAGATTGTATGGCCTAAAGTGGATTGTGTTTCCACTTGGTGTAGAGAGCGTGAGGTGGATCCAGTTAACTGCCCGATTGGCTTCAGTGCTGGAGCTCCTCCAAGATCGCCTCTCGGCTGGTCTTACCCCGTCCACACTCAAGGTGTCCGTGGCTCCCATTGCAGCTTTCCATACTCCTCTTACTGATGGGCCTCTAGGGAGACATCAGTTGGTCGTACATTTCCTCCATGGTACTCGGAGGATGAGACCTGCGGCTCGTACCAGAGCTCCCACATGGGACCTGGCAGTGATTCTCGAAGGGCTGGTCGAGGCCCCCTTCAAACCTCTGGAGTCGGCTGAGGCCAAGAACCTCTCCATCAAGGTAGCTTTTTTTATTAGCCATTGCTTCTCTGAGGAGAGTAGGAGACATTCAGACGCTCTCTATATCTCATGGGTGCCTGAAGTTTTCTCCAGGCAACATTAAGGCTATCTTGCATCCCAGACCTGGCTATGTGCCTAAAGTGCCATCTAATTTGGCACGGCCTACGGTTCTGCAGGCTTTCATCCTCCACCTCACGTGACGGCGGATGAAGAAAGATTTCATTTGCTCTGCCCTGTCAGAGCTCTCCAGATATTTGTCCAGAGGTCTTCTTCATGGCGGAAGTCAGATTAGTTGCTGGTGTGCTTCGGGTCGCCCAAGAAGGGGCTTCCCGCATCCAAACAGACCATCAGTAACTGGGTCGTTCAGGCTATCTCTTTGGCCTATCAGGTGCCCAGCTTGCCTTCACCTTTGGCCGTGAGGGCTCATTCAACCAGAGGCATGGCGTCCTCTTGAGCCCTCCTTTCAGGGGTCAAGAAGTGTGCGATGCAGCAGGATGGGCCACCCCTCATACTTTTATCAGATTCTATAGCCTGGACATTTCTTCTACGCCAGGCACTCTAGTGCTCTCGTCCTAAGTGTGCCTGTGCACAGCTTCACACTGGGACAGGCAGGGGTCGTTGTGGCATAGTGGGTACTCGTTCCCCAAAGTGTGGTAATCGACGCAGTTCGAATTCCCTTGAAAGGGAACGTCTCGGGTTACGACTGTAACCCTTGTTCCCTGAGAAGGGAACGAGACACTGCGTCCCTCCACCACGCCTTCCCCTGCCTTGGAGTGACTTGCTTCATCGCAGAAGCTAACTCTGTTGTGTGCCGGCGTCTCTTTGTAGCTTCCGTGTATGCCGTCACATGTTACGTCATGACGCAGCACCAATCAGGATTAGATTAGTTTCATTCATACGTCAGATGCGTTACGCTAAGGGCGTTCCCCAAAGTGTCGTAGTCGACGCAGTGTCTCGTTCCCTTCTCAGGGAACAAGGGTTACAGTCGTAACCCGAGACGTTTTGCATACTATACTCATACCATACTATCTAAAAAGGAAATACAAATTGAACCAATTGCATTTGTTACATCTTAATTGTATAACTGAGGAATGGCAGAAAGCACTTACGCTCAGCACTGATCAGTGGAGGGTAAAACAGGAAGTAGCCGACAAGCTCAGCGGTCAGGTGGCTGAGGAGGTTACTGGCTGTTGTGCCATTGAGAGAGACACTGCCATTATGTACCACATATATCAGAGATACAGCAGGAGTACCCAAAGACTGATATGTGCTCAAGATCTGTGAGAAAAGAGAAGAGAGAAACTAAAAAAATATGAAAAAAAAATGAAATGCCTTATAAACTTTCCCCCCCCCCCAAAAATGTGAATGCATAGAATCCAACCAACCTCATTTGACATGCAAAAGTTATAGTTTTAGAGGTTAATAAAGTAGTTTAAAGTAGTTAAGTCCTTCCCACCTGTACAGTGAGGCTGCTATGAGAGTTCATCACTATGGCCTCGGCTTCAGCAAAAGCATTCTCCAGTCTCTGCTCCATCATCTGAGTAAATCTGCAGGACCTGAGGTCATATCCTGGCCCTACAAACCTCAGAACTACACACAAACATAAAGACATGCACAGAGAAGACACCATATAAAAAGAAGTTGCTGAAAAATGCAGCACATACTCTGTGCCATCAGGCTACCTGTCAGGATTCCACCAGCGTCACTCACTCCTCCCACTCGTTCACTCACTCCTCCCACTTGTTCACTCACTCCTCCCACTCGTTCACAGTCCCCTGAGTTTTAATCACCATCACCTGCACCTTATCAGTTCACCTCCCTATATATTCAACTTCTCTTCACACACTCATTGTCTGGTCTCGTCTCTACATGACACTACAGACTATCACGCTACTTACCTGCAACTTACCCGCTACCTACCTGAGTTCCATCCATCGATCACCTGGGGCCTCATTTATAAAACTTTGGGTAGGATTTGCGTCAGAAGTTGTGTACGGATGAAACATAGGATGTCCGTATGCACAGAAATATTCAGATTTATAAAACTGTGCGAACGCACATCCTACGCAGTTTTCCCTTAATAAATCACAATCAAGTGTAAATGTAGCGCAGCTTTTGCGGCTTCATGTCACGCCCATAGTTGCCCATAAATAGTCCGTGAAACGCCCACAAGTTAATATTCATCGATTCCGAAATCATGGCAAACACAGAGAGGAAAACCAAGAAACGTAACTTCACTCAATGTGAAGTAGAAATTATCATTGGCGAGGTGGAAAAGAGGAGTAAAATGTTGTTTGGAGGGCACAGTGTGGGCATTAATGCCAAAAGGCACTTGAGTAGCAAAAGGTTGCATTACGCATTACGCATTCATTGTGTTGGCATCATGGCATTTTATTACCATCCATTTGATTGCATCTGACAAGCTACAGATATGTTATGAGGATGAATTGCATAACATGCAATAATTATTATTGCAGAACATATTTCACTTTTATTTTTGCAAATATGTGTTAATTTGCATTTCTGTTGATTATCTTCGTTTGATTTTGTTTGTTTTACACTGCAGATCGATCAAACGGGTGTTCATGTAGGCTGTTAATTGTAAGACTTGCTTTGTGAAGTCTTCATGTTATTTATGAGAGCCAGTATCGCCATTTCTTTTACACAACGGTCTACAGTGTCACACACTTTCACATGTTTCTTCCATCTGCCGACGGTGTCGCCATTTCTCATCTCACCCGTTTTTGTGCGTACGCCTGGGTCAGAGCTTGCGTGAAGGACCGCATATTTTTCCGTCAGGTTTACTTTTTATAAATACCAATTATTGCGTAGAGAGCGGCGTACGCCTTCTTTTGTGCGTACGCAATGTTTATAAATGAGGCCCCGGGTAACCAGTCTCCAGTCTCCGGTCATCAGCCTGTTCCCAGTTACTCTCCATCCGCATCTGTAAACAAAGACTCTGGTTATCCTTCAGCTAAGTTCCATCCTGAATATCGTCTACTTGCATACTCACCATATCTCTGTCTGGATCTGCAACCTGTAAATAAACACTATTTTACTGACCACCTGTCTGACTCCTGTTCCATCCGTGACAGAAGACTAGAGCTTAGATCGGGCCCAAAAAATCAAGCCCGACCCGACCCAAGCCCGTGCACGTTGTGTCCGAGCCCGGCCCGGCCCGAGACATTAACTGTAATTATCAGCCCGAGCCCGATTTAAACCCGAACATTTTGGGCCGTTATAACCAGGGGCGACGCCAGATCATGCAGGTGCTGATTGGGTGCTAGACCATTGACAGGGGGGAGCTGCGCAATGTTATATATATATATATTATAAATACTATTAATAAATGTGCAAAAATTGCCCACTTAATATTTAATATTAAATTATTTCAATTATCACAATGAAAGTTTTAATTTTATTAAATTGAACAAGCACAACATTCAGGATTCAATCAAATATTCTTAAAGATTCATTATTATTTATAATGTTATTTCGACATATGTGTGCGCGTGCAACAAGCAAGATGTGCATTTGTAAATTCGGTGACAAGCGTGCCAAAAATTGATTTAATTTATGATGAGATGGCTTCAGTTCACGTGCTATGGTAACCGCGGCTCGCCGGCGCTTCCATGTCATGATTATAGTTTGCTATATTTGCTTCTTATTATTCCAGGTAATTGGTTAATGAAAAATGTATTAAAATTAAGATACAATTTATACAAAACGAAATTCACTTTAAAGAAAGGCTTTCTACAAAACAGAACATAATGAAGTGGTCATGCCTGAACCACTCAATGTCTCCCGATATTGCGCACCCTCCTATCTATGTTCACGTTCATAATCAACATAGATGGGAAAAAATAACATTATAATATTTGAATAAATATGAAAATAAATGCGTTTATTTAATGGCTACAACACATACTACAGACTCTCTATTTGTACAAATTGCTGCACATTCATTTAATTCTGAATTTTGCACACATAAATTGAAAGGCATGTAGGCCTATTGACTTTATTGCGTGCATTTATTAATTATTATCTTTATGAATAAAGTAACAAGGACAAAGCATGTAAACTGCGTTGTTTATTTATTCAGAATGGAATGGATCGCAAATGGATCCGAATGAAGTAACGTAAAAAAACGAACACAGAAAATGAAAAATAATTAACTTTGGAGGGCCTAGCTAGGAGTAGGCTACTTTAATATAATTTAACAATGTTTTAGAACATAGAATCTTTTTTAAACAAAATCCATATTGCACTTAAGCTAGGCCTACAGTACACAACACAATACAGCACAGCGCGCGAGTGGAGGAGACGCTGCGCGTGACACGTGACGTGCTTGATCAAGGGCCCGACCCGAGCATAGTGGCGTGAAATATCGGCCCGGCCCGGCCCGCGGGTCGGGTCGGGTCGGGTCGGGCTCGGGCTCGGGCAGAGAATCTAAGCTCTACAGAAGACCAGACCAACGAAATGCAGAGTCCAGCGGAGCCCGTGGAGAATCCATCTCGCGATCCATTCGCGGAACTGGTTAAGGCTGTTCACCAGTCCTTACTTCTTCTCCACCGGCTAATCCACCCACCGTTCCTGAGGATCTCCTTCAATCAGCACGCTACAATTCACTTCCGCAAACATCCGCTGCTTCGTCAGCTGCCTCTGCGAGTCCCATGGCCCGACCAGCGACATTCAACGGAGAGGCGGAGGATTGCGGCAGTTTTTTTTCTTCAGGTATCGCTAGATTTCCAAATGCAGGCACATCAATTCTCTAACGATTCAGCCCGAGTGGCGTTTATTATCTCCCTGCTGTCCGGCAGAGCTCTCCAATCGGCCCAATCTCTCTGGAACTCAGATTCTCCTGCGGTTAAATCCCTTTCAAGTTTCATTCAGCATTTCAAGGAAGTGTTTGGTCAGACAGTTTCCGATCTCACCGTTCACGATCAGCTCTTCAACCTTTGTCAAGGAAAGTCTTCAGTGAGTACATATGGCCTTCTATTTCGCACGCTGGCGGCTTCTAGTGGCTGGAATGAGACAGCTTTGATGACAGCTTTTTGACATGGTCTCAACCCTAACATCCATCAGCTGGTGGTGGTATATGAGGATTCCATGGGAATTGAAAACCTCATTCAGAAAACCATTAGAGTATCTCAACGCTTATCTGCCTGTGATGTTCTTGAAACCGCTGTAAATCCTCCGTCTTCAGCTCCATCAGTCGCCCCTCCAGCAGCCGAGCCCATGCAGATTGACTCCACTCATCTTTCTTCTTCAGAGCGGCAGCGTAGAATTCAACAGCGTCTTTGTCTATACTGTGGGGGTGATACACATCTCATCAACTCCTGCCCTATTCGACCTCAACGCCCTGCGGTAAGCACCATTCAGATTCCGCCTAAGATTTCAACCTTGAACCGCACAACTGTTCATTTATTAACCTCCAGTGTATGTGTCTCAGCACAAGCCCTCCTCCACTCCGGCTCGGCGGAGAACTTCATTTCCACTCAACTCCTACAAAAATTTTACGTTTGTAAACGCCAAACTCATCAAGATCTCCGAGTCCAAACCATCCAGGGTAGACCGCTGGGTCGAGGTCGAATTCGTCACTTCACTCCCACACTGACGCTCCGCATCGGCTGCCTGCACTCGGAAGAGATCTCCTTCATGGTGCTGGAGGAGTCCACTGCTGAGCTCATTCTGGGACGCCCTTGGATGGTCCAACATCAACCCATCATCGACTGGAAATCCGGGAAGGTCCTTAGCTGGGGAGAAGACTGCGCTATCGACCTGCTACCTGGAGCCACCCTGTCTAAAGGCCGCGTCTATCCTCTGTCCAAGAAGGCCATGGAGGAGTATGTGGAGGAGGCTCTTCAACATTCATTCGACCATCTACATCCCCTGCCGCTTCCAGCTTATTTTTTCGTGGCTAAGAAGGACGGAGGCTTGAGGCCATGCATTGATTATCGTCATCTCAACTCTCAAATGGTGAAGTTTAGTTATCCCCTTCCTCTGGTCCCAGCAGCATTGGAGCAGCTGCGTGGAGCCCGCATCTATTCTAAGTTCGATTTATGCAGTGCCTACAACTTGATTCGCATTCGACGAGGTGATGAGTGGAAGACGGCATTCATCACGCCCTCAGGTCACTATGAGTATCGAGTCATGCCCTTTGGACTGTCCAACGCCCCAGCTGTCTTCCAGGGTTACATGAACGAGGTCTTCCGAGAGTATCTCAACAGATTTGTGGTTGTCTATATCGACGATATTCTCATCTACTCCTTATCTCTTGCTGAGCATCAGCGCCATGTCACTCTAACTTTGGAGAAACTGAGAGCTCATAAACTGTACCTGAAACTGGAGAAATGTGAGTTTCACACCACCACTGTGCAATTTCTGGGCTACATCATAGACCAACAGGGAGTGCAGATGGACCAGAGGAAGGTGGAAACTATCCGGAACTGGCCCCTGCCCTCTACTGTGAAGGATCTTCAACGGTTTCTTAGATTCGCCAATTTCTATAGAAGATTCATCAATAACTACAGTCACATCAGTTCTCCTTTGACCTCGTCTCTAAAGGGCCAGCCCAAGTCTCTGTCCTTACCTCCTGAAGCCATCTTAGCCTTTCAACAACTGAAAGAAGCCTTCCTGACTGCTCCCATCCTGGTTCATCCTAACCCAGATATACCGTTTATTGTTGAGGTGGACGCATCCTCAACAGGAGCTGGAGCAGTTCTGTCACAGCGGCAGGGTGATCCTCCCAAACTCCATCCATGTGCCTTCTACTCTAAGAAGCTGTCCCCGGCGGAGCAGAACTATGATATTGGGAATCGGGAGCTGCTCGCCATCAAGCTTGCGTTAGAGGAATGGAGGCATTGGCTGGAGGGAGTTAATCACCAGTTTGAGGTTATAACTGATCATCGCAACCTGGAATACCTCAGAGAAGCGAAAAGGCTGAATCCCCTTCAGGCTCGATGGGCTCTCTTCTTTACTTCTTTGATTTTACCGTGTCATACCGACCTGGAAGCAAGAATTGCAAAGCGGATGCTCTTTCTCGTCTTCATCATACTTCAACTGAAGATTCGCTACCAGAACCTATCCTCCCTCCAGCCATGATCATCAGCCCCATCATCTGGGACATCGACGAGCAGATTTCCCAGGAGAATCTTCGTCATCCCGCTCCGCCGGGAGGTCCAGAGGGGCGCGTCTTCGTACCTCTCCATCTTCGTGCCGCCCTTCTGGACTCAGCTCATACCGCTCCGGGCTCTGGACATCCAGGTAGCAGGCGTACCCTCTCGCTCCTCAGTAATTGGTACTGGTGGCCATCCATCTCATGGGATGTTCCCAGGTACATTCGAGGATGCTCAGTCTGTGCCATTACCAACACCCCCAGAAGACTCCTGGAGGGCAAGCTCGTGCCACTTCCTATCCCACAACGGCCGTGGTCCCACCTTGGAATTGATTTCATGACAGACCTTCCCAGATCCAGTAACCACACTTGTGTCCTCGTCGTTGTGGATCACTTTTCGAAGGCTTGCAAGCTGATCCCATTGCCTGGACTTCCAACTGCGTTTGAGGCCGCAGAGGCCCTCTTCAATCATGTGTTTCGAAACTTCGGCATCCCCGAGGACATAGTGGTGTCGGACAGAGGTCCACAGTTCATTTCAAGGGTTTGGCAAGCCTTCTTCAGACTCCTCTGGGTTACTGTCAGCTTATCTTCTGGATACCACCCTCAGACAAACGGCCAGACTGAGCAGAAGATCCAGGAGATCGGACGACATCTAAAGACCTATTGCCACCAGTACCAGGACAGCTGGAGCCGGTTCCTTCCCTGGGCGGAGTACGCTTAGAATTTTCTTTCGGCAATCCACCACTGGGCTCATATCTGGTTGACTGGGAGGATTATGGTCCAGAGGAACGGTCGTGGGTTCCTCGCCATATCTCTGTCTGGATCTGAAACCTGCAAATAAACACTATTTCACTTACCACCTGTCTGACTCCTGTTCCATCCGTGACACTACCATTCTTAAAAGTATTATATTTTATATACCATGGCATTGCTAAATGCTTGATCAATTTCGGATTTATTAAAGATGTAATTAAGCAATATCACATGCAGTGTTTTGGGTAACGCATTACTAATAACGCGAGTTACGTAATTAGATTACTTTTTTGAAGTAACTAGTAAAATGCATTACTTTTAAATTTATAACAAAATATTTGAGTAACTTTTTCAAATAAGTAACGTAAGTTACTTTGTTCTCCCATTTATTTACTGACACGTCTCTTGTTAAAAGAAATACAAAGTCTGTGGTGCCAGCATAAAAGGGGTCCATGCCAGTATGCCATATTCCAAGCCATATGATAGCTTTGAAGAACGGACCGAAAGTTATTCACTAAAAATCTTCTTTCTTCTGCAGCGCTCTCACATTAAATATGCCAGCATGACATGATGTTTCACTTACAAGACACCTGAGAACCAATTTGTCATATTCTAATTCTGTTTGAGACTCTTATATTGAGATTATTTTCTTCCCTTTGTTTCTGTGTTCATAGTTTATATGTTTAGTTCCCGTTTCCTTAGTTGCCTTGGTTTCTGATTAGGTCCCTCTTTGTTTCTATGGTTACTGATTATGTTGTTCACCTGTATCTTGTTTTGTTCCTTGTTATCCTGTGTATTTATTTATCCTTGGTTTGCTCAGTTCTCGGTCTGGATCGTGTTTAACTACAAGCTGTTATGCTGCCTTTTGTTTCTCCTGTGCCTTTTTTTCTCTTTATATTTGATTGAACTGCCATCTTCATTTCTGCTGCTTCATGATTCAATTAAGCTTAATTTAAATGACATCCAATATGAGTTGGAAAAATAGTATTAGGTCTCACAATGACAATGGCTGTATTGTTAAATAGATATGGAAATAAATATGTATAGCAGCGTTGACACATTAGTGTGGTGACAGAGATTGAGCTGTGAGCCTGACCTGTCTTCAGCATCAATGAGATGGCAGGGTTGGGTCTCCAGGGGACTGCTGGGATGGGAATCGCCTGCACCAGCGGCACAAACTGCCGAATGTCTGCCATCAATCTCTCAATACCATAGATGCTAAGAGCCTCCACCACCACTGAGGCAGTGTAGACCATCTCTCCATGGGTCACATAGTAACCAACCGTCACGTTAGGCACACTGGAGATGCTCTCAATCTGGGGAAGGTGGAGAAATTTACAAGAAACACTGATATTAAAGGTACATTCAGTAGTTTGGTGATCATTTTAAAAGTTGTATACATTGAGATATAAATGTAAAGTTAAATACGTTCACGACACACTGGAATGAATAATTTACCGAAAATTGAATGTGAGTCACTATTTTCTCTGCCATCTCTTTTTCTCTGCATCAGTACTATTTGGGACTAACTGCTTGAATGTATTTGCTTACAGGATCCTTGGACTGAAACTTTTTTGATTGCAAACAGAGGAGCTTATTTGTGTTTTTTATTATTATTTTATTATTATCCATGCCCTTATTTTTTATTATTGCAGCCAGGTTAAGGGGGGGGGGGGGGGGGAGGGCAATGATGGCAATCTCATAAAGGTGATCCGCAGGATACTGTTGTAGCGGCGCTTGCATTTATGTAAGGAAGCGAACCATTTACATTTAATTTACACAGAACAAAACTTAAACAAAGATTTTAGAATATAAAATAGGCCATGTTCAGTATGTTTCAGTGTGTTTGTGTGTCTGTTGTGTGTTTAACTTTAATCATGCCCAACATATATCTGTTTTCCCTTGTGTCAAAGAAGTTTATTCAAGTGTGCTGTAAGTATACTTCTTTTAAAATAAAAAATAAAAAAGTATACTTTCAGTCTACTTACTTTATGTACTTCTCAGAAGTATACCTAAAATTGCACTTAAGTATACTTGACATACTGACATAAAAGTCCAAGTATATTTGGCCTATACTTGTACTTAATCTTTTGAGGGAGATTAAAAGTATAGTTAGGTATTCTAAGTATACTCGGCTTGTAGTTGTTTTTACATTTGATTGAGTAGCGTCTTAAATACTTTTTTTCACATAGTTTTACATAATGTCTGATAAACTTACATATAAAGAAAATAGATATGTTCCTAATTCTGAGTATCTGAATTTTTGTGTAGGCTAGTCCACTGGTTGTGTACATAGGAATTTACTTAAAATCTATTTTACTCTTTCCCCGCCACTGATTGTCCGGCTATCCATGTTTCCAACCTTATATGGTGGGTGAAAGAGTACAGAATCTCCAGATCAAAACACTAATGCCAATGTAAAATAATGTGATCATCAAACAATAAACAGCATATAAGTTCAAATCTGCCTAACGTTACCGAATAAAATGTCAAACCCATGAAGAGGAAACGACTGTGAAGCTTTGGGGGTGTTGATGGACTCGATCTACTCCATCTGTGTTTTGATCATCATTCTGAATTCCATCCGGATATAGTCTTTGACAAAAATGCGATTTTATCAGCATTTTGTTTAATATTTAGCTTTTTTATGAAACTTACTCACATTCAAGTGTTGATAATTCAATTCAATTCAAATTTATTTGTATAGTGCTTTTCACAATACATATTGATTCAAAACAGCTTTACAGAAAATGCATGTCTACATTACAATATAGAGTGATCTGTTATCAGAGGTGACTGTGTCCAAGTTATGTATTTCAGAAATGTACATTTACAAAGCACAGTTAGCTAATAATGTATTCATTTAAACAATGTATTAATTTAAGGCAGAAACAATGAGCTAATCGAAGTAAAAATAATAAAAGTTTGTTAAATGATAATAAAGGATGCTTGTAGTTAGAATAAAATGAGTTTTAAAATGGAAAAATTTAAAGTACAGTTAAAGGTATTTTTCAAGTATAAAAAATTAATACCTTAACAGGAACATAGTAGTATACTTAAAGTGCAAAATAATATATAAATAGTCAACTATAAGTATGGTGTTATGTTCACTTAAAGAAAACTTTCAAGTATAATTGCAGTATAAAATTACTAAACCAGTAGTTCCCTAGTGAAAAAACGTATACTCCCTTTTTAAGGGATGTATGTTCCCTTTTTCAATAGTACATTGCAAATATACTAACAAAAATTTTACTATCTTTAAATATATTAAAAGTATATTAGCATCATGATTTTACCTATTTTCACAATACAACTTTTAACACACTTTAAAATTGTACTTTAGTGTATTTTAGAAAAATATACTTGAAGTGAAAATTCTGTTTATTTTTTAAAAGTGTATTTATTTGCACTTTATTAAAAATATATTTTAGGTTTATTTTTACTGTGTGCTGGAAATGATCATTGTAACAATACTTTGAAAGTATACTTTCAAAATACATTATAGTATACAATAGTATTTTGTACAAGTATAGCTTAGTATTATTTGTATACACTTGTGGTTGGTGCTGATAGCCTCGTGGGCAAGTGCGCCAAAATGTAGACAATGTGCTTTGGGAGACCCAAGTTCGAGTCCTGGCTCGTGAACCTGGACCAATCCCAATTTTTATATCACTAATCAAGCATGTAATTAGTCCCAACACACGCATATACTTAAAGTATACTTGAAGTTGTTCCAATTTAGTACACAAAAGTACACTAAATACATTTAAAGTTATGCTTTACTACAATTTAATTACAACTAAAATATACTTAAAACGAAATTAGTTGTTTCAAAATAGCAAACTTCAAGATAACTAATCATTGATACACTTGAAGTATACTAAATTAGTCTGGCTGCAAGTATACTTAGCATTTACTGAGTATACATTAAAGTGTACTTTCATAAACTACAAAAAATGTGCTACAAGTATTTGACTAGTAAGTTTACTTGTATAGTTGCAGTACACACGAAAAACTTAGTTGTAAACTAGTTGTGTACTCAGTTTACTGTTACACAAGTATACTTTTATACGCTAATAAATGGGCCAATTTAGTCCCAAGTAGTATTGAAACAGTATACTTACAAGTAGTACATTGATATTAGTTTACTTACTACATAAAGTATACTTAAAAATATACTTGAACTTTACTTAAGTATACTTGATAAAAAAATGTAAATTAAGTATATTTATTTTTCTAAGGGTAAAAGCAGTGGGTGAGCAATTCACTCTTTGATTTGCTTAATAACTTTGAATTTTCTGCTACATCCTCCACACCCTATAGTCAGAACCGGTCGGGAGTTACGGTCGGAGTGCATATTAAAGTTTAGCACAGATTCTGAGGTCGAATTTGGTTTGATACCTGAATTGCATAATTCCTTTAGCAAATAAAGTTCCTATTTTATTCACTTATGTGTTTTATATTTCACTTCTTTGTTATATATTTCAAGGAGAGCAGGTTTTCAAAAAAGGAAGTTTAAATACTTAATCCAAAAACAAAAGGTGACAGAGATAAAAACAAATAGTTTTTTTTTTTTTTTTTTGTCTGGTTCAATTAAAAGAAGGTCAGTCATGTTTGGCTAGTTAGCATACCATAAATACACCATTATTTAGACATAACCATGTATTTTATCATGTGCCAGCAACTGTTAATGAGAATGGAAAATCTATAATGCACAGTTCTAATGCACAATCTAAGAAGATTTTATAGATCTCCTTGATTAAAATAAAAGATGCAGACATGGGCAACAAAAACATACAAAGACAAAATAATGGAGAATATGCTTTGCTTTGGGTGCAGATTTCCCAAAGAAAGGACAGCTTCACTTGAAAAATCATGATTTGAACAGCTTTACCAACCAATGGTAAACAAGCATAAATCAATCAGGGGTGCGTTTCCCGAAAGCATCGTTAGCCAACTATGGTCGCAAGTTAGTCGCAATTACCATTGAACTCTATTGGTAACGACGGAACTTGTGACCATAGTTGGCTAACGATGCTTTCGGGAAACGCACCCCTGATCTAGCATGGTTCAATTCAGTAGCTAGTTCTGATGGAAGTCATAGCAAGACAGCAAACATTGTTTAAAGCAGAATGTCATTTGTGTTGGTGCATATTGGATGCTGAACAAACTGTAAATGTTGATTTTGTTAAATATTCTTGAATTGCAAACCTTAGCCTGAACCGTGCTGTCGTTCAAGGCCTTCTTCAGAGCTTGAGTAAACCCTCGAGGGAGATTCTGCTTCAAAATACTGTCTAGACGACTCCTTCGTAACTGTACGGACAACACTGCCATAGACAGAAAAATAAAGAGTTATAGTATAAGTACGTTTATTTTATGTTTCTAATCTAATCAACAGAAACCATTTAATCAGGAAGAAACTTTGTAAAAAAAATACCATGGTAGCCTATAGTTTTCGCCAAAAATAAACTATTGTTACTCTTTATAAATTAATATCAATAAGATATATTGTATTTATCAACTAAGGCACTAATTGAACAGAGGGAAATGGATGAGACTAGCAAAGGTTCCCGAATCCTTAATAAGACCAAGACCATGGAACTATGCTCTACAAGTTGATTATTGAGTACTACGACATTGTAATTCAGAATCTCTGACATGAACTGTTATGATAACAAATAGTATTCATTATTCTTCATTAACTGAGAGTAGGACTTTACATGTACAGAAGATGTATTCAAGGTATGTTAAGCATGAATGACGGCAGCAGTAGCAAATAACACTAAATGTTGTGGTACTGGACCGGACTCAATCCAAGTCCAAGACAATATTTTCATCGCTTGGTCTTGTCATGAACTTGGGAGTATGTGGATGAGGATTTGACTTCTGGTCTCGGTCTTGACCTGAAGGAACTAGTCTCGACTATACACTGAAAAAAAAAAACTTTTTGTATGAAAGATTTTCAGTTTTAGGAAATAAATATTTTTGATAAATATAAAATCAAAATTTAGGGTTTGAACCAAACCATAAATATAATTTGAGAAAAGTATTGAGTATTAGTAGACTGTAGTGGACTGTTGGGTTAGGGTTAGCTTTTAGGGTTCAGGTAAGTAGAATAAGCAGACATATATTTGTTACTTATTGTCAGTAGAATGTCTGTTGGGGGACCATGAAAATAAAGCTTTAGCAGATATTAAACAGAAAGTCTTCTAATATTTTAATGACTGCTAGTTTAGATGTAGTTGCAAAGTTACTTATGGTTAGTATTATGTCTAAAGTGGTCCATTGGAACAAAGTGTCATTAAAGTGTAAATAAAGTGTTTTAAATGTTTAAGTGACTTCTGAGCAATCACACCTGTTTTTATCCACATCTTGTCAGTGATGTTACATCCCAGCAGTGTGCCCTCAGTAGCAGCAGCTCTTGGAGGACCCAAAGTGCTTTTTGAAGGGTCCAATTTAGCACTCTTTGAGGTGGAAGCAGATGGGAATCTAGGTGTTGTCTTTTGAGATTCTGGGAGAATAGTTGTTGTTCTAATTGTGGTCCTAGGTGTTTTAGGGTGTCGTTTAGCAGCCGATGACTTGGTAGTGCTAATCTGATCTGTGGTTGTCGTAAAAGGGATGCTGGTTGTGGTAACAGTATTGCTGGTAAATGTAGTAGGTTTAGATATGATAGTAGTTGTAATGTCTGGCCGTTCTTCTTGTGTGTCCACAGCTGTAGCTGAAGGTCTACTGGGTGGAGCTGTGTTTTCCTGCTTAGATGGGTATCTGCTAGAATCACTGGCTTTATGGTGAGGATCTGCAACTATGGATGTGGCCACAGGTTCCACCAGCTCTGATATCCACACTGAAACAACAACATATTTGAGGTGAGGGAGGTAAGAATGTGACTGTAGAGATCAATGTAGATGGTGAATGTGAAGTAATGATTATGTTGATGGCCACAATGATTGAGATGATGATGGCGATGATGGTGAGAATTATGGTAACAATGATGGTTACGAAGTGTATAAAATGTAATAAGGACGTTAATTTAATAAGCATTAGTAATCATAGGTATTTTATATGAAATCCAGATTTTTTTCATGTTTTTGAAAGCAATATCTTATGCTCACAATGCTGAGCATCAAACCAGCATTTTAGAATGATGAAAAAAGATCATATGACACTGAAGACTGGAGTGATGGTTGCTGAAAATTCAACTTTGCCATCACAGGCCATTACATTTTAAAATATATTCAAATAGAAAACAGTTATTTTAAATTGTAATAATATTTCACAAAATTGCTGTTTATACTGTATTTTCAATCAAATACTGTAAATGCAGCCTT
This sequence comes from Tiaroga cobitis, assembly GCA_030578255.1. Classification (NCBI taxonomy): domain Eukaryota; kingdom Metazoa; phylum Chordata; class Actinopteri; order Cypriniformes; family Leuciscidae; genus Tiaroga; species Tiaroga cobitis. The sequence continues at coordinate 41,124,688 of CM060608.1, read as the reverse complement.
GGTAAGTATAAGAGACTGTATTTCATTATTCCAAATTATTTCAAACGTTTGACAAGTACTATACATTTTCATACGTTTAGACACTGAAATATATCTAATGCATTTACAATATCTAAAACATAAGAATTGTATGAGCAAATTACAAATGCTTTTGAATCCTTTTAGGTACATGGAATATTCATTTCATGGGATTAATATGGTTGAAAAATATCACTTAAATTGTTAAATAAAGCAATAAGCCCCAAGAACTTGTGTTTACAGTGATTTTAGGAGGTGTTGTTAGGCATGACACAGAGAAGAGCACCTAAAACCCCCTTAGCTGTTATAAAATGACTGTAAACTATGGCTACATGGGACTTTTTTTCAAAGTGTTCAGTGTCACTACAAAATACCTAATGCTGCATTTACAATATTAACATCAGTCAAAGACATATTCATCTTAGAATAAACAAGTAAACATGTTCATTGCTAAAAAGTAAATTTAACAATTTACATATTTATAGTCTATCAATGCTGTCATGGAATCATGTAGCTCTGTCTGCCTCTCTGTCATCTACTAAAATGAGAGACTTAAAGGGTTAGTTCACCCAAAAATGAAAATTAAGTCATTAATTACTCACCCCCATGCTGTACCAACCCCGTAAGACCTTCGTTCATCTTCGGAACACAAATGAAGATATTTTTGATTAAATGTGACAGCTGGATCACTCCTCCATAGGCTGCCTAAGGGATTGAAACCTGACGGCCCAGAAAGTCAATGAAGAAAATGTTTAAATGTTCCATGTCACAACAGTGGCTCAACTATAAGTTTATCAAGCGACGAGAATACTTTTTGTGCGAAAAAACAAACAAAAATAACGACTTTATTCGACTATTCCTTTTCTTCCTTGTAGGCCTGAAACGAGACTTCAAGAGATTTCCACGACGCACGCGCGAGAATTGCGATCTCCTTCAACTACTTCAGTTAAGTTCTCGCGCGTGCGCGTCGTGGAAATCTCTTGAAGTCTCGTTTCAGGCCTACAAGGAAGAAAAGGAATAGTCGAATAAAGTCGTTATTTTTGTTTGTTTTTTCGCACAAAAAGTATTCTCGTTGCTTGATAAACTTATAGTTGAGCCACTGTTGCGAAATGGAATATTTAAACATTTTCTTCATTGACTTTCTGGGCCGTCAGGTTTCAATCCCTTAGGCAGCCTATGGAGTCTTACGGGGTTGGTAAAGCATGGGGGTGAGTAATTAATGACTTAATTTTAATTTTTGGGTGAACTAACCCTTTAACATAACTCTTCTGAGAGGTTTTTTGAAGAGTTACTCAGTCTGATCAAAGTGCCTAGTCATTAGCATAAAGTGAACTGTCTCTGGTCTGTTATTTGATATAAAAAGCAGTATAAATGTCCAGAGTGTTCAATGACCCCTCTTTCTCTTGGTGGTCCTGGCAGCCTGTCTATTTTGAACATTTGAGCCAGCATTTGTCTCTATTCTTTAAGTGCATTTCCAGGTAGCTTTGTTTTGGTCACTAAATAAATAATTTACAGCAAATGCATCAATAATGTGCTTCAGGTTGAGAATGCATGCTTCAGGTCGAATACCTGAAGAAAACCTGCAACTGCTTCAGAACACTGAAGTAAACTGCTGGAAGACGGATATGTCATTCTGTAGCTTGACCAGATGTATAAGACATTAAATGCTGTGTTCCAGAATAAAAATAAAAAAATGTGTCACTTTCTCGAGCAGTGTGTTTTAAAAGGGGGGTATGGGAGACCCTAGTGCCCTATTTGTCACTTACTTCGACAAGTGTTGATGTAGTGACACTAGGGGTCGCATTAGGGAGCCCCAGACACCTTTGAGAAAAGGTCAACGAGAATTGGGGAGTGGAATTTGCATGCGCCACTCCCCTAGACATACGAGTATAAAAGGAGCTGGCGTGCATCCACTTATTCAGATTTGTTCTTCGGAGCTGAGTGCATGTGTTTACAACCATCGCTCATTCCATTCACCTCTACACAAGGAAATCTTCTGCCGAAACTGGTGTACAAATCGCATTTCAGCGGTCTCTCTCCCCTCTCTAAGGCACAGTTAAGTGCAGAGAGAAGATTTCCCAAAAAGTTTTGTTCAAGAATGGTTCAGTGTTCTCACTGCGAGAACATGATCATGGCAACATTTTGGATGCTACCTTTTCTGGCTAGAGAGAGATTCACCTCAACTTGCTCTCCGTCCCGGTCCTTCTGCTATGCACAAGGGCGCGGCAGCAATCGCTGAGGGCAATATAAGGGCAACAATTGGAGCCTTTTTGCCGTGTCAATCCTCATGGACCTCCTATTCCTTGTCACGCATTTTGCACCCAGTCGAGTTCTCGTATGGGTTAGCAGTTCATCTCAGGGCGAACAAAATTTTTCCTTTTGGGCTTGAGAAGAGGATGAACTGTCAATTGGGGTATTGACGGGGCAGGTTCATGCATTCCGACGCTGAAGAATCCACTGGACTTCCACTGTCGAATGTGGTAGCTCAGTTTGATACAGAGTTAGCAACCATGCTTGCCCCGGCCGCCTAGAGCATCGGCCTGCAGTGTAATCCTCCGGCCCAGTCCCGAGCGTTATCAGCTGGATTATTGGTATCTGGGTTCGGGGCACGACTCACAGTCGCACCCCGGACCAGTGCCCTTCTTTACAGAAGAGCATGAAGAGCTTGCGGAGTCATGGAAGGCACATTTTACTGCCAGGGCCCGCTTCATGAGCTCTTCCACCCTCACTACCCTCAACGGTGGGGCAGCCAGGGTGTATACAGAGGTTACACAGATGGAGCATGCAAATGTGGTACATTTATGCCCGTAAAACAGCAGAATCGTCCCAGACTACAATCCAGAGCCTGTATGTTCACTTTGTCTCACCAGCTGGTTCTGGTTGGGGTTTACAGAGCACAGTAGTTGTTCCTGTACACCCACAACCACAGGATCAGTTCACTAAAGCAGGTATGTAAAAAATTTACAGTTTGGAGGCCTGGCTAGTGCTTCCTGATCCGTCGCACTGGCTCATCAGGACAGTAGTGCTGCCGTGATTAGTCTCTTAGTCGATGTAATCGACCATGCAAATTAGTCGACAGCAATTTTTTTTTAGTTGACGTGTTGTTTGCTGCGGTCCGAGCCCAAGCGTGATTGTTCCCTGCACCCCCGCAGCTTTGGTTTCACACTCGACTTAATTCTACCGAACCCTGGTGCGTTTGCGTGCATCTCACGCCATCGCAAACGTGCATGACAGAAAACAGAACGCGGGTCAATCAATATATTGCTTTTTTTTATTCTGTGCTATTATGCGCAGCTGAGTGAACAACACAGGTGTGTGTGTGTGTGTGTGTGTCGCATAAGGTTGCCTTCTGCTGCTTGCAAACGGACTCTTTTGAGGAGACAGTGGATTTCCAAATTTGTTTCCCTGATTCCACGCGCTCTGTGTGAATACACTGCAGAATCACTCTCGCTCGTATCCAAGGTAAATCATCAACACTATCATCCCTTACATATGTTTTATTTAATTAAATACATCATAATCAGCTAAAAAGCATGCGCAGGTCACTTTACTTCCTGAACAAGTGCGCACCCGAGTTGTGTCACATTAACGCGAATCACGGCACGGGCCCATCATGCACGCAAGTGTAAACGCGAGACACACGATTCATTATTAGGCAGAGCTAAGCGTAGTAGGCTAGTCCAGACTCTTTCAATTAAATTCCAATTTATTTGTATAGCGCTTTTCACATTACATATTGTTTCAAAGCAGCTTTACAGAAAATGCATGCATTGCGTCTACTTTAGCCTACAATTAAGAGTGATGTTATCAGTTATGCATTTCAGAAATGTACATATAAAAATGTACAGTAAGCTAATAATGTATTAATTTAAGGCAGAACAAAGAGCTAATTTATGTAATGAATACATACATGTTTGTTAATAGAGGATTAGATTAGGACTCTGACTAATATGGTATAGCCTATTGGAAATGCAGATACGTATGCTTAGATTGTTAATATATAATGTTTTTCAACAGGTGACATTTTATATTTTGGCCCTTCAGTTGAGTTCAAAATAAAATGGACACATCGAAATGACAAACAATATATATATATATTTAAATTAGTCGTTTAGATTAGTCGACTAATCGAAAAATTAGTCGAAAGATTCGTCGTTAGACAATTAGTCGTTAGTGGCAAGGCAAGGCAAGGCAAGGCAAGTTTATTTATATAGCACATTTCACACACAATGGTAATTCAAAGTGCTTTACATAGAATAAATTAAAATAATCAAAACAAATTAGAATAATTAAAACAGTTTAGAATAAAAAATAAAATAAAGTACAGTACAGTAAAAACAGTCGGACGAACAGTGGCACAGTGCTCATTCAGTAAATGCATAGCTAAACAGATGTGTTTTGAGTCTGGATTTGAATGTGACTACTGTTGGAGCACATCTGATCTCATCCGGAAGCTGGTTCCAGCTTCAGTTATAATACTTTAAAATCAATCCTAAATGTAACTGGGAGCCAGTGTAAGACCTGAGGACTGGTGTGATATCCTCTCATTTCAACCAGATGATCCCACAGTAGCTGTACGGATCTCAAGCTGTCTGGCGGACATCTCGGCGTGGATGAAGGAACATCACCTGCAGCTCAACCTGGCAAAGACTGAGCTTCTCGTCCTCCCTGCCAATCAGTCTCTACAGCACGACCTCACTATCCAGCTAGATTCATCCTCAATCACCCCATCAAGGTCGGTCAGAAATCTTGGAGTAATCTTTGATGATCAGCTGACCTTCACTGACCACATTACAAAGACAACTCGATCATGCAGGTTTGCTATGCACAACATCAGGAAGATCAGACCTTTCCTAACTGAGCATGCAACACAACTTCTCGTCCAGGCCCTGGTCATTTCTAGGCTTGATTACTGCAATGCTCTTCTGGCTGGACTTCCATCATGTGCAACTAAACCTCTACAAATGATCCAGAATGCTGCTGCTCGTCTCGTCTTCAACGAGCCCAAAAGGGCCCACGTCACTCCTCTGTTCATCTCTCTGCACTGGCTACCACTCTCTGCTCGCATCAAGTTCAAGGCTTTGACGCTTGCTTACAGATTGACCACAGGTTCAGCCCCCTCCTACTTCCACTCACTACTACAAGTGTACATCCCTACCAGAAGCCTACGATCGGTCAATGAGCGACGGCTCGTGGTACCATCACAGCGGGGCACAAAATCACTCTCCAGGACATTCTCATTCACAGTTCCATGCTGGTGGAATGATCTCCCCACCGTCATCCGGAATGCAGAATCCCTGACAACATTCAAAAGGCAACTGAAAACTCATCTCTTCCGGGAGCACTTAACATAAAAAAAAAAAAAAAAAAAAAAAAAAAAAAAAAAAAAAAAAAAAAAAAAAAAATCCTTTCCTTTAAATCCTCGCTTGCCTGGCTTATGCTACTCCGAGCAATGTCTGAACTTTGTATTTTGAACACTTCTTGCGTTGTTTTTGCCTCTTCACGATGACTCGCTTGGTTTAGTCCTCAATTGTAAGTCGCTTTGGATAAAAGCGTCTGCTAAATGACTAAATGTAAATGTAAATGTAAATGTGATATGTTCATATTTTCTGGTCCTGCTCAGAATCCTAGCAGCAGCGTTCTGTATGAGCTGTCTAGCAACTGCAACTGTCTTGGTCTTTTTGGGAAGGCCAGTGAGGAATCCATTACAATAATCCACCCTGCTGGTGATAAAAGCATGCACAAGTTTCTCTAAGCCTTGATTGGGAACAAAGCATCTAATTCTTGCAATATTTTTCAGATGATAGTATGCTGATTTAGTTATTGCTTTGACATGACTACTGAAACTAAGGTCTGACTCTAGAGACACACCAAGATTCCTGACTTGATTTTGAGTTGTTAGACCCCTAGCGTCAATGTATGCATTCACCTTGAGAACTTAATCTTTGTTTCCAAACGCAATAACTTCAGTTTTGTCTTTGTTTAACTGAAGAAAGTTTTGGCACATCCAACTGTTTACTTCATCTATGCATTGGCACAGGGAGTCAATGGGGCTGTAGTCGTTAGGCGATAGGGCTAAGTAGAGCTGTGTGTCGTCTGCATAGCTGTGGTAAGCAATTTGGTTCTTTCTCATTATTTGGCTCATTGGGAGCATATACAGGTTGAACAGGAGTGGCGCAAGAATTGAGCCTTGAGGGACTCCGCATGTCATGGATGTCCATTCAGACTTATGATCTCCTATACTCACATAATAACCTCTCCCTTCTAAGTATGACCTGAACCATTTTAGGACTATCCCAGAAAGCCCCACCCAGTTTTCCAGCCTGTCAAGAAGTATGTCGTGATCGACAGTGTCAAATGCAGCACTGAGGTCGAGTAGTACCAGTACTGATAATTTGCCTGTATCAGTATTTAAGCGAATATCGTTTATTATCTTTATGAGAGCTATCTCTGTGCTGTGATGCGATCGGAATCCAGATTGAAAATTGTCAAAGTATCCATTCAAGCTTAAGAATTTGTTCAGCTGATTGAAGACAACTTTTTCAATGATCTTGCCTATGAAAGGAAGATTTGAGATCAGTCTATAGTTGCTTAAGATGGTTTTATCCAGATTGCTCTATTTCAGGAGGGGCTTGACAACTGCAGTTTTCAGGGAGTTTGGAAAACTCCCAGAGAGAAGTGAGGCATTTACCACTTCTAGGAGATCTGTTTCTAAGCTGTTTAACACACTTTTGAAAAAAGATGTGGGAAGTGCGTCAAGGGCGCAGGTTGATGTTTTAATCCTCTGAGGTCTAAGGATTTTTGGGGTCCTTGAGGTGTTCTGACATGCTCTGACATTTGTGCTTTTTTCAGTTATTTATAAACATGTTAATGGCAAAGGTGTAAATTCACTCAATATAGCACAAACGGGGCTACCGGAATTTCTCAGCAACAATTATGAAACATGTTTGTATTTTTGAGAGAATATTGCTTATGCATGGTTATTGAAAAAACTAAAACTTAAAGTGTCTGAAATAAGGCCACAAAACACATACTAAATATGTGTCCACAAGACTTTTGACTAATCAGTGTTGTTGCCTAGAATTTTTGCTTCAAAATGATCTGAAAAGCATCCTGCCTAATCATTTACACAAACACATACACTGATTTAAATTTTATTAGAGACCTTTGGTTTGGAAAGGCAATATGCGTGGAGGCGTGTTCACACCTGAGAAGACAAAGGCCGGATAATGTGCCGCATAATGAGCTGCATATTAATTAGCCCTTTCACACAGGTGTGTCACAGGATCCCAAAGAATGCAAGGACAAAAGAAATTATCTATATAGCCTATACATATTTTACAATTAGAAATTGTAACCAATTACAAATAGGTTACAATTACAACAATAATTACAATTTTAACAATATTTCAAGTGTATTTCTTTGTAAAAACTATACATTTTATCATACGTATTAAAAAAGGGTAAGGATTCATTAGTTTGAATATTGGAACAAACACTATAATAACATCTTAGTTGATAATTCAATATACCTACTTTATTTTTGACAAAACATCATACTATAGTATATTTAACTATAAGCAGAAATTGGTGAACAAAAGCGTACCTATTTAATGTGACAGTAGTCTTTCTATCCAAAACTAATCACAAAACCGTGTCTAAATATTCATATTTAGTCTGTAATATATTGTGTATGATATCTTAGTATATACATGTGAATTTGCAGCTTGTTGCTTATTCAGACATTTTATTTCAACATATTTCAGTCTATTTTTACTCATCTTAGTAGGCTATAGCAATATAGTTTGTATGTGTTGTTCATGTAAACATAACGTTTACTAATGTAGGTGCGAGAGTGAATGAACGGCACAGACACGCGCTGTATAACTGTAGTAAACAAAGCGCGCGCGCCTTTGCCGTTCACTCATCATTTAGCCTACACACAGACACGCAATTCATATTTAAACAGTCTTTTTGCAGTTTACAGTCCGACAAATTCAATATCACGATTAGAACAAAGCACTAGAATAAATGACTTACTACATCAGCTGGATCCGTTGCTCCTCGAAATGAAACTACCAGCACTTCTGGTACATTTTCCAAGATTAGATAGTATTATTCCTCACAGCGAAAGGATACGCTGTGTCCACAGCTGTACAAGATACTTACTAAACACGATGTGTTTTATAATCCAGCTGGTGGGCGTTGGCATGTTTGAATGGCCCGTCTAAGATCATTTGCGTTTGAATAGCGCGCGCTCTCCGTGGGCGTGGCACATTAACGCGTAATTAGGTGTAATGAGCTGGAAAGAAAAATACTGACATCTCTCTCTTTTCATACAGATTACATAAGCTGAGAATATTTGTTTTTTTATATAAATTCATTCATTTAAAAGAAGAGAGTTCAAGCTTCATTATGGAAAAACACTCGTGCCTGTATGACAAGTATTCGCGGAATTAAAAATAATCTTAGGACGCGTTTCAGAATGGACTTCACTGACAGAGAGAAGGCAGAACGCGCATCATGTTTGTTTTTCTTTATTTGGCGAAAAGCACAACACTTTGTTTTTATTGTGAGTATCCACAAAAAAAATAGACACTTATCAGGATCTAATGATGTACAACACTTAATATGTTAGATCAAAATCAACAGAGTGTTTTGAGTTTCTTTTGCACTGATAAGAAAAAAGCGAGACTATCGCGCCGGCGCGATAGCCGACCTCAGAGGGTTAAGGTGCTGTACGGTTTCTTCCAAAATTGTGCCTTCAATTTCTTCGAAAACAGACATAGTAACTACTTTCTCTGGTCGTGGTCTGATCTGTCTGACCCCAGAGCAACTCAAGGATGAGCTGATCACCTTTCTGATATTATAGATTTTCTCAAAGAAAGAAGCAAACTCACTGCATTTGCTGTCTGAGAGCATTTCACTGGGAATCTGGCTTGGGGGGTTTGTCAGTCTCTCTACAGTAGCAAAAAGAGTGTGTGTGTTGTTTAAGTTGCTGTTTATAATATTCGAGAAGAAAGTCTGTCTAGCTTTGCCTAGTTCAATATTAAAAGCATGGATGCTGTCTTTGTAGATGTTATAATGGACTACAAGTTTTGTCTTGCGCCACATGCGCTCTGCTCTTCTGCATTGTCTTTTCATATTTTGCACTGCTGTTGAGTTTCTCCAAGGTGCTTTTTGTCAACCACTCTTCCTGACTTTCACAGGAGCAATATCATCAATTACACTTTTAATTTTTTAGTTAAAAGAATCAAGGATAAAATCAACAGAGTCAGCAGATATGCTTGGTTTTAAAGATATAGCCTTCATAAGTAACACACTAGTGTTCTCATTTAAGCATCTCTTCTTGACAGACACAGATCTAGCTTCAATGGCAGGAGAGATCAATATATCAAAGAAAATACAAAAATGATCAGACAGTGCTAGATCCTTAATTAACAATCGATGAGATGTTTAAACCCTTACTGATAAGTACATCTAGAGTGTGTCCACGATTGTGTGTGTACATGCTGAGTCAAATCAAAAGTTTTTAAAACAGTTTTGATTTCTTTTGCCATATTGTTTTCTGCATTATCTATGTGGATGTTAAAATCTCCAAAACAGTCAAACTCTGAGGAAATTGTTGATAGCAGTTCCGTAAAGTCCTCAGCAAAGGCTAGAGAGTATTTTGGAGGCCTGTAAATAATGATAAGTAAAATATGTGGAGCACCCTTTAACACAATACCCAGATATTCGAAAGACGGGTAATTCCCAAATTATATTTGCTTACATTTGTAGACATCTTTAAAAAGAGCAGCTACACCCCCGCCTCTCTTGCCCGCTCTGCAGACACTCATAAAAGTAAAGTTAGGAGGGGATGTTTCATTGAGGACTGTTGCACTGCAGCTGTCTTCTAGCAAAGTTTCATTTAGAAACATAAAGTCCAGGTTGTATGTGGTTATTACGTTTTTGACTAGAAGTGATTTATTTTTAAGTGAGCGAATGTTTAAAAGTGCTAACTTAACAGTCTTACTTTTTGTCCCCACAGCAATCTTAGTTTGACGTGTAATAGGCACCAGATTAGATGGGTTTGCTGTACGGCTTTTGAAGGCCTTAGATTTTCTATCATGTAATTGAAGAGCAATAGAGAAAGATTCAGGCACACTGGGTTTCCGCTTGTTTTGTAAACATTTAAGAAAGTTACTTTTATCATAGCGGGGACCCGACACGTATCACTGAGAGCTGGTATCAGTTGTTTTTGGTTCACCTCGAGCAGATGGTGGAGGGTGTGAGCCCTGGCGCTGTGGCAGAGGCTGAAGAGCTCTCACGGGAGGAGGGGAAGGAGGAGGGGCTGGGCCTGCAGGCTTTGGTGGTTGTGGGGCCTGGCGTTTTTTGGTTGACATCTGTGGGCTTGCAGCAAAAGAGTGGGATAGTTTGGTTCCAGCATACACCAGTTTTTCCATTTTCTCTGAGAAGCACAGAAGTGGAGATGCTGGAGAGAGGGATAACGTGTCTGGGGAGAGGTGCTGCTCTGGTATTATCAGAGGCTGTAATATGCTGTCCTGGTTTCCCTTGCTGTTTTCCAGAAAGTTGTCCTTGGGAGCTGGAAATTGGAGCAGTTCTAATATGTCCCGGTCTGTCTGTGGTGAGCTCTGTAGGCAGGGCTCTGCTGAGATTGTGTCCATGAGCAGAAGTTGTTGTGGCTGCATGGTGTTATCGTTGTCCTTGTGTGATATGTCAACTACATGTCCATTCAGGTGCTGAAGTGAAGTCCTGTGGTCATTCATACTGTGTCCAGGTGTGTGTGTGTCATTCAGGTTGAGTGGATTGGCACACACTGCAGAAGGATGATTGAGGGAGAAGTAGATATTGTCCTTTAGCACTCTTGAACCAAATTTGTTTGGGTGGAGCCCATCCTGTTGAAACAGTTGCCTCTGACTCCAGAAAAGATTGAAGTTGTCAATGAAGTTCACTCCTTTTATAAAGCAGGTTTTTTGCAGCCATGTGTTGAGCCCAAGCAACCGTGAAAACCTGTTTGTTCCTCTTGCTGGGAGTCTCCCACTGATGAATGTCTGAACTTTCAGTCTTTTAAGTGTTTCAAAAAGTTCATTGAAATCCTTCTTAAGGAGTTCTGACTGCTCTTTATGAATATCATTCTTCCTCACATTAATGATGAGTCGATTTGCAGTCTTATGTTTCATCAGAATGTTCTGAAGTTCCCTATTTACATCAGAAGTCGTTGCTTGTGGAAGGCAGCACGTAGTTGTATCCCTGCTAATATTGTTTCCGATTATGGAGTCACCCACTATCAGAGTCCTGTGCTCGGCTGCGCTCTGAGCTGAGTGCCGCTGTATGCTTGACCTTGAGCGCCAGTTAGCAGTGTTAGCTACTGGCTGATTCAGTCTGTGTTCGATCACATTCATCACATTCAGGGATTCCTCATTCATTAATACTTCAAATCTGTTCCCAAGATTTACAGGCGGTGGTAGGAGACCAGTGCTTGCAATCCTTGTCAGAGCCGTATCTGGGGTAGAGGATGCTACTGCAGCAATATGTGATGCTCATGACAATCTTATGTCTCGAGTGCCTTTGGGTCTCACTCCCTGTTTGTGCCATCGATTTGTAAGTCGATCGGCTTGTTTCTCTACACTCAGTATGGCCTGTATTGGAGCACTAGATTCATGGGACTCACCGGCTGTATGCTGAGGGCGTCCATGACGAAGCTCTGTTGTGTGTTCCGTCTGGTTTGGTGGTCCCACAAGTAACTTTGTTTCAAGAACTGCAATCCTTTGTCAAAGTCTCTGGCAGTTAGTGCAGCAAGTAGATTCCAGAAGAGGCATTTTCTCTTATCCTTTACAATGTAGGCAGTTGTGTTTTCCCTTCCCCGGAATGTAAGCTTTCAGTGGGAGGCTGGTCGGAGAAAAGAATTCTGCTTTTTTGTAGGAATCAAGCGTTTGAGCACTGTGCTGATTTCCTGAAGTTAAAATTAGGTGATAAAAAGAGATAAAATATAAAAAAATTAAAGCGATAGAGGGATTAAAAAATATAAAAGTGATAGAGCAAAGCACGGAGCAGTAAGCAAGAGTGTCCGAACAGTAGCTGAGCAGGAAGTGGCAGCACTACAGGACAGTAAAACTCAGCTATACGATTCAGCTTACCAGGCGCCCGTCCAGGTTCAATGGCATCTTCTTTACCTCGTGGCAGGTGTAAGTACCATGACAAAATTCTATGAGTGAAGATATAATGCGTGTTTGGACTTTTAAGCACTCCTGAAATTCATTTAGAATTTAGTTTCAATTTTACTTTAGCTCTGTACTTAATTTATCTAAATTTAGACTGTGTTTTTAACTAGGAAGGAACCATAAATATTGGTTATGTGTTAATTTAGATATTTGATTATTCAGGGTATTTAACTTTGCTGTGTCCAGTACATGCCCTGCGTGTTTACTTGGAGAATTTTAGAAGCTCTGAGCAGGTCTTTGTGTGTTTTGGGGGACAGCAGAAGGAGAAAGCTGTTTCCAAACAGAGTTTGGTCCGCTGGTTTGTGGATTCCATTGCCTTGGCATACCAGGCACAGGGTGTGTGGTGCCCTTTTGGAGTACAAGCACACTCTATGAGGAGTGTTGCGCCCTCCTGGGCTTTAGAAGACATCTGCAAAAGACATCTGCAAAGTGGGTGACACCTAATACCTTTGCAAGATTTTGCAATCTCCGGGTTGAGCCAGTTTTGTCAGGTACGAGCAGGTAAGCTGTGTGCAACTGGCCGGGTGTACCGCTTGCACACAGCGCCTTTCCCCTATCTGAGGTGATAACGTGCACTTTTTTTGTCCACATGAGTTCCCTAAAGAACCCTGGATGTGCTTTACCCTTCAGCAATCTGCGGCATTCGAATTCGCAGAGGAATTCGATGCCAGGCCCAGTACTTATGATGTATGCCCTTTTTAGGTCAGCCCGTACTTGGACTAGTTGCTCTATATGTAGTGATTAGAGATGCGTGGATCAGCTCTAACATCACCCGAATCCACTGTTAAAAATAAATCATCCACCCGTAACCCACCCAAAAATATGATTTTCTCTTTCCGCACCTGAACCCGCACCTGATCGTCACATTACAATTAATCAAATTATCAGTGTTAAGCGTGATGATATGTATCATATTACACTGAAGTAGGCCGCTTTTAAATGAACATTTATTTGAAGTAAAAAGTTCTTCTTTAACAAAATTAAATTTGCTTAATAGGTTAAACAGAGGCTTTACTCCCTTCCAACTGGAATGTCACTGTTTCCGTAACTGCAACTTCCCAAACACACACACAAGAAATTCATGTGGCTTCACAGTCATTACATATCACATACACAGCACTTGATCCTTCCTGGTTAATCACTTCACTTAAACGCTCCCACACAGTACTTTTCTTTCCTTCCTTTTGTTTTGTTTTTGACAAAAAATAAGCTTTAACCCTCTGGGGTCGGCAACAAGGTTATTATAGTTTTGCATTTTTTATTAGTTTTTATTTTTATTTCGTTTTGAATTTTTGTTTTCAAATTCAGTTTAGTTTTAATTAGTTTTTAAAGTGGGTTTGCTAGTTTAGTTTAGTTTTTATTTTTTGAAAATGCTTAGTTTTAGTTTAGTTTTTATTAGTTTTAGTGTTAGTTTTAGTCTTTTTAGTTTGGGTTATTTGTCAAGGGCAAGATTCAAAAAGGTCATAAAAAGTATCTATTCAACAATAAAACCAGTACATAAAATGTAGCCTACAATGCAAAATTCCTTAACCTTACAGAATCCACACGCCGTACCAAAAATCCACACATCTTCAATATAAAATTCACACCCTATACAAATCCCACAGCTGTACAATTTCCACACCCTCTACTAAATTTACCCTATACAATACTTATCTGGATTGAAGCAGCAAACATTCAGTGTAAGGGTAAAATAATGACATAACATTATTTAATATTTGAATCACAGCTTATAGGCTAGTGTTTTGACATCGACAACCCAAGTGCATTTTACCTCAAATTTGAGACTAGTTAACTTTCTAAAGAAGGCGCAATCGCTTCTCGGGTCAACATTAACAGACTGACAAAATTGTATTAAGAATTTAAAATATTTTTACACCACTTTTTAATGTGTGATTGTGTAAAGGTGTTCACGAGATACCAACCTTTCGCGAACTTGCTTTCAACGTCGAACCCTCGTTTTCATGGAGACGCGGTGTGTACGGAGGGGAGGGGCTGTGTGTGTGCGTGTGTGTGTGACAGAGAGACGGAGGGAGAGCAGGGAAAGGAAATGCAGCTGAACGAATACACTGCGTGTTTTAAATAGCGTTAAAAAATGAAAGACATTGACAAAGACGAAAACTAAGGACATTTACTCTATAATTTTATTTTATTTTAGTTAGTTTTGCCAAACACACATTACAGTTTTAGTTAGTTATCGTTTTTTTGTAATGCCTCGTTTTTATTTTTATTTCAGTTAACGACCATGTTTTTTCCCACCTAGTTTTTGTTTTTTCGTTCGTTTTCGTTAACGATTATAACCTTGGTCGGCAATCATGCCGGCGTGATCTGCTCACTTTTTTCTTATCAGTGCAAAACAAACTCAAAATACTTTGTTGATTTTGATCTTACATATAAGTGTTACACATCATTCAATACTGTTAAATGTCTTATTTTTTTGTGTACACTCTTATTAACATCAAAACCTTGTGTTTTTGTCAAATAAATAAAATAAACAGGGTGCGCTTTCAGCTCACTCTGTCTCCGCAAAAATCTTTCTGAAACGCGTCCGAAAAATGAACTGTAACTCAGTAAATACTTGTTACAGAGACACGAAAGATTTCTCTTTATGAAGCTGAAATTCTCTTCTTTTAAATTAAGTAATTTATATAAAAAAGCAACTATTCTCAGTTGATGTAATCTGTATGAAAAGAGAGAGATGTCTGTCTTTTTCCTTTCACCTAATTATAGCGTATGACGTGTTAATGTGACCACGCCCACTGAGAGTGTGCGCTATTCAAACGTTAATGTTGAGGCAAGCCATGAAAACGCCCACATCAGAACGCCCTAACCTTTATCTCGTCTTGCTGCGCAGTGAGGAATAATTCCTGGAAAAGTTAACTCAGTTACCTGTTTCATTTCGAGGAGCATGGATTCAGCTGATGTAGTAAGTCATTTATTCTTAAGTGCTTTGTTGTAATCGCGTTATTGAATAGTGTCTGTAAACTGCACAAAGACTGTTTAAATATTAAATGCGTGTCTGTGTGCGAATGAATGGACAAATTCACAGACACGCGCGCTGTGCGTTCATTCACTCTCGCTCCTACATTAGTAAGACTAGCCTACTAAGATTTGTTCTAATCGCGATATAGAATAGTATCTGTAAAACCAAAAAGACTGTTTAAATATGAATCGGGTGTCTGGGTGTGTGAACGAACGAATGCACAGATGCATAGCCTACTGTTACAGACGAAATAGATTAGAAAGTTTTTACTATAAAATAGACATCAAATAAGCTTTAGTTAGACAGTTTCTGCTCATATGTTAAATATATAGTATGTTTTGTCAAAAATAAACTAATCAACTGTTATCCAATGCAAGCTTATAATACTTTATATGGATTTTTTTTTTCTTTTCAAGATGTTTCCAACTCTAACTTTGAACCAATTCTATACAATGACCCATATAACCTATTTGACCAGGATTTGTTTCCAGGTATGACCAAAAATGGGTTTTTGACTTTCATTTATATTTTGATTTGATATATATATTAGTCGACCTCATACATATTGTATGAATATGTATGTTGTCCTTTCAATTTTTCCTTGTGTGACACCTGAATGAAAGTCTCATTGTTATGCGGGTCAGGTGTTAATTAGGTAATTATTCATGATGGGGTTTGGACTGTTCACGCCCATTCGCATATTGCCTTGGCAAACAAAAAAAAGTTTTTCACAATAAAACCCAATTCACAGTTTTATGTGAATGATTAGGCAGGATGTTTTTCAGATCATTTTGAAGAAAAAACACTAGGCAACAACATCCATTAGTCAAAAGTCTTGTGGACACATATTTATTATGTGTTTTGTAGCCTTATTTCAGAAACTTTCATTTTTAGTTTTTTCAATAACCACGCATAAACAATATTCTCTCAAATATACAAACATGTACATACATGTTGCTCACATATTATCGTAGCCCTGTTTGTGCTAAGAACATCTCAAGGACCCCAAAAACACCTTAGACCCCAGAGGGTTAAACACATTAATATTTCCATTAGTATGTTAAAAAAAAAACTTCCATTAGTATGTTAAAAAAACTGCATATTATTAGATAAAGCTGTTAAGTTATTAAAGGTGCAGTGAGCGACATCTTTTCTAATTTCTCTCAGCCATCTTTCTTCCTACAGTCTTTCTTTAAATCTCCCTCTTGCTCACTCTCACTCCTCCCCCATCATGAGTGTGTATGGCTACAAGTGTGTTTTGGTGCTCAGTCAGATCCACTTTCCACAGCATTTTTCAGAAATTGAGTACTGCACCTTTAAGCAATTTCTCATGTGGAGTTTTTCCTTTGTGGTGTATATAATGAGACTCCAGTAACTTTTCATCGAGTTTGGAAGACTGTGTTTGTGCTGTGCTGTGCTGTTTACCTTGGATTTACCTCAGAAGAATTAGAAGAACGCGATTTGAAGATGAGAAATATTTTTAAGGTAAGACATTCACTCATAATAGTAAGCATGTTATTGTTATATAAACTTTACATTATAGCAACAAACTGGTTCCATACAAAAATGTACGTTATGAAATGAGATTGGGGTAAAAGCATGAAGCATAATGCTACATGCAAAACGCACCAAACATTAGGCTTCATGTGTTTAGTCCAATCTCATTTCATAACATCAAAACGGAAACATTTGAAGTAACATATGTTAATCCATATATTTTTCTCTAGTGTAGTGTTTCTGCACTGTTCATTTTTAACGATTTATAGGTTTGCCTGCTATTGTTATTATTTTATGCAGCTCTACACATATATGCCTACAAGGCACAAGATACCTGGTGTTCATTTTATATATACATTAAATTTTAAATTTTAACCAGAAAAATGTATGCCCTAAAATGTATTCCCAAAATCGTGCCGTCTATAATTTATCTTGATATCAGCATGTTCACAGTTGTTTCGGTTTTTTATTTATTTATTTTTTACATGGACCAGATGCCCCACTGATGAGTCCCGCTGACTTTCACAATCACATGAGACATGAACATGGTAAAATGAAAAAATCAAACACCTTGGAAATGACAGGTATGTACTATGTTTCAGGAATGGCACAAATGTGTGTGACTGTTCAAGTCTCTGTCTTTAGATTAAGTGTGTTCAATAATGTACTTTTTTTGTCCTTTGTTGTGTATCTTTGGATTCTGTTGTGTTGTAAATAAATCCAAACAATCAAAAAGCCATTCTTTTTTAAATTCACTCCTCATTCTTCCTCATAATGATAGGACCTGATATCACCTGATAGGGCCATTATCGGAGGGTCTTTCTCAGGTGTGAAACACTCAATATTCATGGGTGGTTCATGCCTCCTCGCATAGAGCTTTCTTACACAAAACATGTCTTACAAATTTTAAATAAATATATTGTTTTATCTGAATGAGTATGCAGGATGATTTTCACATAGTTTTGAAGAAAATATTCTAGGCTACGTGATACAATTTTCAAAAACAGAATGAATATTTTGGAAGAGAAATCTGAAAGGTGAATATGTATTATTGAATTTTTAAGAATAAAACCGTGTGTGAAATGTTTTGAATTGAAATATTCACAGCTTAAATATATTTCAGCCCATAAAAATGCAAGCCCTAAAAATATAATGCATTAAAATGCAAGCAGGGTTAATGCAATGCGTTTTTTTTTTTTCAAATAGTCCAATTCAACAAGCTTTTTTGTTTCAAAAACATTTGTCATTATTTTACTTCCATAGAAGAAACTATGCTTCTAACCACATGTTGAGAGCTGAAGTTCCAGCCATATAAGTTTTCAATGCTGTTTGTGAATGTTCGTTGGGGCTATGGTTTCGGGAAACACTGAATCGTTGAACTATGTTGGTAACAACGGAACCTGCAACCATAAGTGGCTAACAATGCTTTTGGGAAACGTATCCCTGATTGACTAGTCAGTGTAACCCCAGTGACAGCTCAAGCAGCATGCAGGGAAACAAACCTGAGCTGGAGGATTGATTGCTGACCAGCACAGAAAATGGAGTGAATGAAGACTCCACTCTCTCCAAAGACCCGTTTGAAAGCCATTGGTTTGTTTTGTTGTCACGCACAACAATTTTCAATGGGTGTTCGGGAGGCTTCTGGGCTGTGCTAGCAAGTATGGAGGAAAATGCTGGTTGTTCACTGGTTCCCTTTGACAAGCCAGTTGAATCTGATTGTATTATGGAGGCAGGATTCTTGTCTGTCATAAGGAAGCCACCCGACAAATGGATTGATGAGGGTAAATTGGCCACATCCAGAAATGATCCAGAGGCTTCACGACTTAAGTCATCTGAAAAGAGAAAAGGAGAATGATATAAATGTATCCCAGGGCAGTTCAATCCTCCTATTTAGAATCACAGTTTGTTCATTTTGAGGAAAACTTTTCCATGCTGTAATGTTCATTTTCTCTCTACAGAAAGAGTTACCTTGGGGAGATTAAGGTACTCAAAATTACAGCTCTCAACAAACTTTTTACAATACAAAATACTTTTTAATACACCAATAACTATGCTGATCCTCAAAGCTTTACAGTCTCATATAAAGATCTAAGTGGTGTAACATGGGGCTGGAAATTGTACATTGCACAAAGTTCCATCATAAAAAAATAAAATAAAATATATTAATCAGTCATAATTTATACAGAACTTTTTCAGCTATCATTAATTTGGAACCACTGTTTCAAAAATTGTGTGAGAGTCAATATATGTGTGATTATACGTCTCCAGAGTTATATTAGCAGTTATATTACACACCAGCATTGTTGAATTTAACCAAAACAACAATAATGTATGCATGCAAAATTAATTAAAGAAAATGTATATATCACTAATCACAGAATTTCACAAATAATCACTTTTATTAAAAAACTTCTCTTAATCACTCTTCCTGTCTTCAAACGGATAGTCACGGCCAAAACTTGCATCCAAACGTATCTGTCTATGTACCGCAAGACTACAAACTAAAGCCACTGTCATTGCAGAGAATGCTAATACAAAGTATCTTTAGCATTTACACAAGCACACGTAAAATGTAATAAACCTACAAATATAACTAGTTACTTACTAGTTGACATATAGCTAACATACACTGAACAAAATTACAAACGCAACACTTTTGTTTTTGCCCCCATTTTTCATAAGCTGAACTCAAAGATCTAAGACTTTTTCTATGTACACAAAAGGCCTATTTCTCTCAAATATTCTCTAAATCTGTGTTAGTGAGCACTTCTCATTTGCAGAGATAATCCATCCACCTCACAGGTGTGGCATATCAAGATGCTGATTAGACATCATGATTATTGCACAGGTGTGCCTTAGGCTGGCCACAATAAAAGGCCACTCTAAAATGTGCAGTTTTATCACACAGCACAATGCCACAGATGTCACAAGTTTTGAGGGAGCGTGTAATTGGCATGCTGACTGCAGGGATGTCCACCAGAGCTGTTGGCCGTGAATTTAATGTTCATTTCTCTACCATAAGCCATCTCCAAAGGCGTTTCAGAGAATTTGGCAGTACATCCAACAGGCCTCACAACCGCAGACCACGTGTAATCATACCAGCCCAGGACCTCCACAACCAGCATCTTCACCTCCAAGATCATCTGAGACCAGCCCCCCGGACAGCTGCTGCAACAATCGGTTTGCATAACCGAAGAATTTCTGCACAAACTGTCAGAAACCGTCTCAGGGAAGCTCATCTGCATGCTCGTCGTCCTCATCGGGGTCTCGACCTGACTGCAGTTCATCGTCGCAACCGACTTGAGTGGGCTAATGCTCACATTCAATGGCGTCTGGCATTTTGAAGAGGTGTTCTCGTCACGGATGAATCCCGGTTTTCACTGTACGGGGCAGATGGCAGACAGCGTGTATGGCGCCATGTGGGTGAGCGGTTTGCTGATGTCAACGTTGTGGATCGAGTGGCCCATGGTGGCGGTGGGGTTATGGTGTGGGCAGGGATTTGTTACGGACAACGAACACAGGTGCATTTTATTGATGGCATTTTGAATGCACAGAGAGACCGTGACGAGATCCTGAGGCCCATTGTTGTGCCATTCATCCACAACCATCACCTCACGGGGCGGCAGTGGCTCAGTGGTTCATGTAGATTGTCTACAAACCGGAAGGTTGGTGGTTCAATCCCCGGTTCCACCTGACCAAGTGTCGAGGTGTCCATGAGCAAGACACCTAACCCCAGCTGCTCCCGACGAGCTGGATGGCGCCTTGCACGGCTGACACCGCCGTCGGTGTATGAATGAGAGAGTGAATGGGTGAATGTGAGGCAAATTGTAAAGCGCTTTGGTGGCCATTGGGTCTGTGAAAGCGCTATATAAATGCAGTCCATTTACCATGTTGCAGCATTATTATGCACGGCCCCATGTTGCAAGGATCTGTACACAATTCCTGGAAAACATCCCAGTTCTTGCATGGCCAGCATACTCACCGGACATGTCACCCATTGAGCATGTTTGGGATGCTCTGGACCGGCGTATACGACAGCGTGTTCCAGGTCCTGCCAATATCCAGCTACTTCGCACTGCCATTGAAGAGCAGTGGACCAACATTCCACAGGCCACAATCAACAACCTGATCAACCAGGGACGTGCACAGGAATTTTGAGGGGCAGTTGCTCTGACCTAAAAAAGGGACTGCCCTGTTCCCTGGATTACTCTCTTGCTTCTGGTCCCTGCCTGTTTTGTTTGTTACTTTGTTTATCTGTTTTGGACTGCCTGTCTGTTTATGACCCTTGGCTATACATTGGATTACGCCTCTGGATTGCCCTCAAATAAAGCTGCGTTTGGATCTCAACCCTCTTCTCAGAGTAGTTCGTAACAATAACAGGGTCTTTATTAAAATATATATACACAAAGAAGTAAAAAACTGAAATACAGCACTCAATCACCTTAACTACTACTAATTATAACACAGAAAAACATGACTTGAGTCATGAAAATCCCTACATCAATAGGGCCGCTCATGCAGGCTCAGCTCAGGTGCCGGTGTAGCAGTGGTGTTCCCCCTCAGTGCTTGCAAGAGCAGCTGGATGTACGGAAAGCGAAAAAGGCCAAAAGCATTGGCGCAAAATGTAATTGTCTTGCTACACTGTAGCATAATAAAATGGTTCTCACACTCCAGTAATATTTCTGTGAATTGAATTAATCTTGAATGAATCACTTGTTCATAGTTTTTGTATTATGTCTGAATATATTCAGTTGAATTTTCCCCATACAAATTGCCTTATCTGACCGTGTTTATGTCCAAACTCAATGCCTCATTTTATGGTCTTATTATTATTTATAAAGATTGCAAAATGTCAGAGATGACAGGTTTATGATATACAACTTTGTAAACAGTATACAAAATGTATTAACAATGTTGTTAAATGTCACCAAAATACACATGAGAAAAAGAGTTCCTCATATTATTGTTTATTGATTTTTTATTATTATTTATTTATTTATTTATTTTTAATTTGAAAAGAAATAATCTGGATTGAATTGACAGAAGGGGAAAAACTCGCTTCTAATAAAAAAATTAAAAAAAACAAAAAAATAAAAAACGCTTAGGTTCAGGTTCAGGTTCAGGTTTATTGATATAGCCCATTTCATACACAGAACGGTAACCCAATGTGCTTTACATAATAGCAATTACACAATAACATTAGCAATAAAAACATGTTAAATCACAGGGAACATAATACACAAAATTAAAAGCTTAAAATAAAAACTTAATAGTTCACAGGGAACATAATACACAAAATTGAGAGCTTAAAATAAAAACCGTACAGACCACAGGTACAAGAGAGGGTTAATAGAAAGCATCATAGAAAAGTTTTGTTTTTAGTCTGGATTTAAAAATAGAGACAGTAGGAGAGGTCTTAATGTCTACAGGAAGACGGTTCCAAAGACGGACCGCATAACAACTAAAGGCTGCCTCTCCCTGCTTGGTACGAGCGCTGGGTTGTACCAGTTGGAGTTTTCCAGCAGATCTAAGAGATCTAGAGGGGCTATATGTTTCAAGCATCTCTGCTATATAAAGAGGTCCTTGACCATTTAATGATTTAAAAACAAGAAAAAGAACTTTAAAATCAATTCTATAGATCACTGGTAACCAGTGTAAAGATTTTAAAATTGGTGTGATATGATCTTTTCTTTTAGTTCTGGTCAATAGTCTTGCTGCTGCATTTTGAATAATTTGGAGAGGTTTTATTGTTTTTTTAGGGAGACCAGTGAAAAGACCATTACAATAATCTACCCTACTGGTGATGAAAGCATGAATAAGCTTTTCTAAATCTACAGGTAATATAAAGTTTTTAACCTTTGCAATGTTTTTTAAATGATAAAAAGCTGATTTTGTGACTGCCTTCATGTGGCTATTGAAACTTAGGTCGCTGTCAATAACGACCCCGAGGTTCTTCACGGTTTCCACTACCTCAAAACCTTTCATTCCCAATAATGTGGCAGTCTTTAGTCTTTGATCCTTTTTCCCAAAGATAATTACTTCAGTTTTGTCTGTGTTTAATTTAAGGAGATGTTTAGACATCCATTCTTGAACTTGATTAAGACAATGATAAAGAGATTCAAGGGGAGCAAACTCGTTGGGAGACAAGGATAGATATAACTGTGTATCATCTGCGTAGCTATGGTAACTAATAGAATGTTTTTTCATAATTTGGCCAAGAGGGAGCATGTACAGATTAAACAAAAGAGGGCCAAGGATTGAGCCTTGAGGGACACCACATGCTAAGGACACAGGAGTTGAAGCATAATGACCAATAGAAACGTAAAAACTCCTGTGTTCTAGATAAGACTTTAGCCAGCAGATGACCGAGCCAGAGAGGCCAACACAGCATTTAAGGCTTTCTACTAGTATGCTGTGGTCAACAGTGTCGAACGCTGCACTGAGGTCCAACAGCATAAGAACAGTGGTTTTTCCAGCATCATTATTTAGCCGAATGTCGTTGACTACTTTAACCAAGGCTGTTTCAGTGCTATGGTATTTTCTAAAACCTGACTGGTTGAGATCAAAACAGGAAGTTGAGGTTAGAAACGCAGACACTTGATTAAAAACAATTTTTTCAATTATTTTACCGATAAAAGACAAATTTGATATGGGTCTGTAGTTATTGAGGACAGACTCATCCAGGTTGTTCTTTTTAAGTAAAGGTTTTACAACGGCTATTTTAAGGGACTTAGGGAATACGCCACTCAGTAGAGAGGTATTAGTTATTAAAAGCACATCAGTTGCTATTAGATGAAACACAGATTTAAAAAAGCTAGTTGGTAAAATGTCCAGCTCAGATGTGGAGGAACTTAGACTTTGTACAGTCTTTTCAAGAGTGTCGAGGTCAACAGGGCTGAAATTTGAAAGAATGTTAAGCTCATCCCTCAGACTAATTGGTGATTCAAAGTGAGAGATGCTATGCGACGTATATGAGATATGATGTCTTATGTTCTCTACTTTGCTCTTAAAAAAAGAAGCAAATTCATTGCACTTTTCAACTGAGAGTAGTTCAGGAGCCAGATAAGGTGAAGGGTTTGTTAACTTCTCAAAGGTGGAAAATAGCGCACGGGTGTTATTAGCTTTACTATTAATAATAGTGGAGAAATGAGATTGTCTTGCTTTACAAATTACAGAATTGTATTCGTAAAGTGTCCCTTTATGGATCAGATAGTCTAAATTAAGTTTGGATTTACGCCATTTCCTTTCTGTTCTCCTACATTCTTTCTTTTTCAATTTAACTAACGGATCATTCATCCATGGAGCTTTCTGTTTTCCAATGGATTTTTTCAGTTTAAAAGGGGCAATATCATCCATTATATTTGTCATTCTTAAATTAAAATCTTCCAGCAAGTTATCAGCAGTCTTAGGAGATGAATTTTTGGACTCAAAGAGTGTTTGCTCAAAAAGAGCACAAGTTTTGTCATTTATAGCTCTCTTTCTGATCATAATAGAGTTATTCTGACAATAGGGGAGCAAGCAGACTTCAAAGAAAATACAACAGTGATCAGATAAAGCTAGATCCACAACAGATGTAGAAACAGTTACACCCTTTGTGATGACAAGATCGAGTGTATGGCCCTGAGAGTGAGTGGGGCCCTGTATATGTTGGGTCAAATTGAAGGAATCGATCAGCGCCAAAAAGTCTCTTGCATGCTGGTTTTCAGGGTTATCTACATGGATATTGAAATCACCTGATATAACAATGCTGTCAAAGTGAACACTGATTTCAGAGAGCAATTCACAGAAATCTTCAAGGAAGACTGCAATTGATAAAATAGGAGGTCTATATACAGTTAGCAACAATATTTTTGGACAACTTTTAAGGACAGCACAAAGATATTCAAAAGAAGCATAGTCACCATAGGATGACTGTTGACACTGAAAAGAAGTTTTAAAAATTTTAGCTATTCCTCCCCCACGTCTATTTTCACGGTTGACACTTATAAAGTTATAGTCGGAGGGAGAAGATTCAATCAGAGTACTATTACAGTTTACTGAATCAAGCCAAGTTTCAGTTAAAAGTAAAAAATCAAGTTTATATGAGGAAATAAGATCATTAATTAAAAAAGACTTTTTTATGAGTGACCTGATATTTAGCAGAGCGAGTTTTACTGTAAGAAAAATGTTTTTTTCCACAGGGACAGATAATTTCTTAGGAATGATAAGTAGATTAGATGGGTTAGGTCTACGAGCCAAGTTGTGTTTAGGTCTATTCCACTTTGCCATTGTGGAACCAATTTGTACAGTAATAGGAGCCTGTAAGGACATGATAGAAGTATGCAGGTGTACCGAGGTCATATATAGATTTATGCAGGGGGACAGTTTAGCGGGACCCTCATGATTACTATGCTGAGTAGAACAGGGATGGGCTGAAGGAGGGTCAGGCTGAGCATCATGTCAGTCAATACCAAAGGCTATATAGTTCACTAAATTGGAGGTGAGCAGCTTGGTCCCTCCCCTATTTAGGTGAAGTCTGTCAGCATTAAAAAGGTCATGCCTAGTCCAAAAGGAATCAAAGTTAGAAATAAAATTAAAACCAGCAGCTAGACAAAAGTGGCATAGCCATTGATGCAGTCCATAAAGACGACTAAAATATTCAGAGCCCATAGAAGGAGAGGGGAGAGGACCAGATAGAATACAGCGCTTTCCCAAGGATTCAATTTGAAAACATATTTCCTCAAGCTCTGAGTGCAATCTGGCTGATTGCCTATCCATTATCTCATTAGTCCCAGTATGTACAATGACTATTTTGACAGATGTATGTAAGTGAAAAAGTTTAGGCAAAAGCTTGATGAAATCACCAATCTTACCATTAGACAGACAATAGGTGATACAAGCTGGAAGTTTAATTCCCTTGATGGAAGAATCACCAAGCAGGAGAACTTGTGGCAATGAGATGTCGTTATACATATAGGAAAAAAGATTCTGATTTGATATATGTGTGGCAGAAGACTGAGGCTCCCGAGAGCCAGGGGGCACAGCTGGCTCAGCGCCAGCAGCTGTCGCACGGTCAGAAAGTTTAGAGAAGGACGCCAAGGATATGACGTCATCACTCAACGCGAAGGAGCCTGGCCTAGTATCTGTTGCAGGTGGAAACACCGGTGAAGCACAGCCGATGTCGCCACTAACCTCGGAGGAAGAGAGGCAGCGACGGCGCTTTTCACATCTTTCTGTAGGCATGGGAGAAGTGGACCGCTTTCTCGACTTGTGAATGGAAGTTTTGCCCGACCTCACAGGGTTGGGCAAGCACCCAGCACTAGACTGCGCTGCCGGGGCTGTGGATATAATGGTTTCAGCAGGTTGCTTATCCGTAGAGTACAATGGGGAGTCAGCAGCTCCAAACTCGACCTCCAGGCCAGTCCTTTGAAATGTCTCCAGCGGTGCATAAAAGTTTGAAAGAGTGAGGGGGCTCTCATCATCATCCGGAGAGAAGAAGGGAAGAGAAACCCGTCGGCCGTCCTTCGCACCAACTATTGTCCAGGTGTTCAACGGATCAGTCACAGTAACGACACTGGCGGAGACACCAGCGGCATCATCCGCGGCATCGGGTTTAGAAACTGGATGTAATGAATCCACCCGTGAGAGAAGTAAAGACTGCCGCCGGAGAACAGTATCCAGTAGGACCTCTATGGAGCGGAGCTCCGACCTCAGGTCGGCTGCCTCGGCGCTCGATGACAAGGCACCAGACATGCAATCCTCGACGGTCATAGTAAGAATGAAACAGTCTGTTTGAGGTGTTCCCAATGTCTCTGCGATGCTAGTGGTGCTTGTCTGTTGTCCTTGTTCCTCTTTCATTGCTTAGATTTCTGGAAAAAATACAATCCTTTTTTAACCTTTTGGCTTCCCGTACATTTAGTTGTGCTTCTTGCTCGTATTCAGTTCTGATGGTACGTATGGTAACTGGGCAACTACGCATGATTTATATTATGATTGCGTAAAGGGAACAGGAATTCCGGTAAAGAACAGAATCGACTGCTGCACCGGTCGCGTGCAGCGCTGCAGCCACGTAAACAGAGTTTGCCCTTCCCCTACTGACAAAACTTTCGGTGCCCGAATGGAAGTGAATGAGGCTTTGCGATTTTTTTTTTTTTTTTTTTATCTAGGCCTACGTGAAATTCTGCATCCATTGTACGATTTATTTATTTATTTATTTTCCCTCGGAAGGGCAACGTGAGTCGAGAAGGGCATGTGGGCAGTTGCCCGGGCAACCTGAGCAACCCCCCTGTGCACGTCCCTGTGATCAACTCTATGCGAAGAAGATGTGTTGCACTGCGTGAGGCAAATGGTGGTCACACCAGATACTGACTGGTTTTCGGACCAATATTTGAGAGAAATAGGCCTTTTGTGTACATAGAAAAAGTCTTAGATCTTTGAGTTCAGCTCATGGAAAATAGGGGCAAAAACAAAAGTGTTGCATTTATAATTTTGTTCAGTGTATGTAGCTAGTTGTTGGTATAGTAATTATCAATATTTTGTGTCAATATTTTAACACCTATACATTAGCTGTAGATAAATAATAATGAAACCTAATTTTGGTCAGAATATGAAACATTGGGTACAGTATACAGTATGTGTCACCATAGAGTAGAGGCTACACGATGCATAGCTGATATAAAATTCTAATTTATATGGTGACTGAACAGAGACTCTTCAAAGGATTTTTGCTGGCACCGATCCACAATTACTTTACCAGTTCCACCCGTCGCTCTGATATGCTCAATATCTTGAGGCCAGTATAATTCATTCACAGGAAAATGCAAGACCTACATATTCTTCAGACTGTGTAAAGTAGTTCTTAATGCATGACTAGCAAAATGAACTGCTTCATGCTGAATTGACATGTTCCTCTGTAGCATGCAATAATGGCAGAAATTATGTAAAATTGCAGCATTGATTAGTTAATAAACACAATAACATATAAGTCCAATAAGAGTTGTGATATAACATGTATAACATCTGTGTTTTTAGGCTGACTGGTGATATAAGAAATAATCCTATGTCTCTGTATTTTCTACGAAGAGGGATAAATGTTCAGTTTTCTTTTCATAATGCACACCAAATTTTCTGTATTTTATTATAATATATGCCATTCCTCATCCTGCCCAAAGTTGTGCTCCAAACAATGTGCAAATTGAAGGCTATGAAAACAAACATAGTGAATGTGTCCATGTAGATATGTGCCATACATTTTGAGAATAAAAAGGGATAAATATATAAATATTACGTTAAAAACAAAACAAAACATATGTTGCTTTTTAAATTACAATCCATAAATAAAGTTTGTTAACTGGACGTAGGAGAAACGCATTCACTCATAAACATAAATAGTAATATAACATAAATTTATACATTATACAAAATGTATATTTTAGTCCAAATCATTGCACTCCCATTCTATCTGCTTGTGAAGTCATTACGTATCAAAAATGTCCAAATTTCCATGGTTTTCCAGGTCCAAGCCTCCACTTCATTTCAAAGCTAATCCTGCACTTTTTCCGTAGCAGCTCACTCTGTGTCCTCTGCTATTTTTCAGATGCATTCACAAAATCAAATTATATCACCATAAATGGTATTGTCTCTTTCTATATCTTGTTTGAAAATATACCGATACATTTAAAAGTTGATGTACCGCCTATGTCATGGATAAGTGGCTGTAGAAAGAGCAAGACGAAGAAGATTATGAAATGCACTGTTTTTAATAACAAACTCAGGAAGAACCATCACATTCACGTTTGACACAAACAATAACCGAAGAGGACTGAACGAAACAGGGACTATAAATACAGATAGCAAATGAGGACACGAAAAAGGCACAGCTGGACAGAGATAAACCAATCAGACACCATAGTAACTAATGAGAACTAATATAGACATGACAGGAACTGACGTAAACTTAACATAACAGTGAACATAGCAGTGAACATAAGCTCCCCCTCCCGGGAACCGTGACCTCGCGCCGTAACAGAATAGTCCAACAGGAGAAAAGAGGGCGGAGACTTCGGTGGAGGGCGTGGGGCTGGTGAAGGACAGGATCCTGTGGGAGTTGCTAGCCACAGGCACCATGGTGGTGCTGATGGTGGGAGGATCCAGGGCAGAGTCTTGGCTGAAGGGGAGGACAGAACACTGGGACCGATCGGCGGAGGTGGAATCATGATATCTGGAGGAACCGGCACAACAGCGAGGCTGACAGACCAGGGCGACATAAAAAGAAAATAACCGTGACAGCCTAGCGCTACATTACATGTCCTTTAGTGGCTTGTGCAATGAATGGGCCTTTGCAGGTTGGTTGTGTATATGAATTGCATGACGAAGGTGAATCAAATAAACTTAATAACAAAAGCTCTGGAGAAAATACAGAGTTACAACCAAACTATCACAAAAGAGAATGGACAAAAAACTAAGGAGAACTCAGGGAGGGAGGAGCCAACAGGCCACATGTGAAGTGGTAGGCTTGAAGCGGAGCCAGAGGAACCTCCTTACTGGGCGGAGCTGTGGAACTGACTGTCAGAGGAGGCGGGAGAGGGAGGCTGGGCAGAACCAGCAGCAAAACAGGAGATTGAGGGCTGGGCTGAACTAGAGGGGTACCAGGAAATTCAGGGCTGGGCGGGACCAGCGGGGGTAGGAGAACCAGGGAATTTACCTCCTCAACCACCTCCAATAGTTCATCCATATAATTTCCAGAGGCCATATAGCGGCAGGGTTGTGGGCGGGGTTTCCCTCCAAGC
The DNA here is from genome assembly GCA_030578255.1 of Tiaroga cobitis. Classification (NCBI taxonomy): domain Eukaryota; kingdom Metazoa; phylum Chordata; class Actinopteri; order Cypriniformes; family Leuciscidae; genus Tiaroga; species Tiaroga cobitis. Next base: position 41,095,199 of record CM060608.1, on the reverse strand, counting down.
CGTCGAACTCCACAAGCACTTCAACGACACAGACACTCCGTGTGGCTCAGGCTCTGGGGCGATGTCCTTTTCCTTCCTCTTTGCGGGCTCGGGCTTGTGCATCGTGGCAGGCCGATCTCCACAGTCTGCGGTGGGATCTGGTGAATGTCCTGTGCAGCTCGCGGGGTGTGGTTGGCTGGTCTCTGGATGTGCATGAGTGGGGCTGGTGAAGTTGTCATCTTCAGCGGGGCCGACGGTGAATGCTGAATTGTTGTTCACCAGCACCGAATCCACAAAAGCAACAAAATCCACCTTTGGACTGTCCGATGGAAGGCATGTCTTAGACTGTTTCTTTTACCACACCAGCCTGAGCGAGCGGTCTAAGGCATGCCTTCCAGCGGACCAGGTAGTGCGTTTGGCATGTTAGATGGATGAAGTCCCAGGTGTGGTCTTCCAGTGAACGGTCTCCCTGCTTCAGACACAGAAGATGGATAGTAGGCAGGTCCATGGAGGAAAAAAAAAAAGAAATGCGGAAGAAAATGCTGCAAAATTGACCTGTTTAGGTCCGTTCTTCAGTTACAGGTTGATTGTGTATAGAAGGTGAATCAAATAAACAGTCTTTAATGAAAAAAGCTCAGTAGAAAATAGAGAGATACAACCAAATTATCACAAACAAGAATGGACAAAGAACTAAGGAGATCTCAGGGTTTAAATACATGGAACAAATAGAAGGAACTAATTAGGAAACAGCTGAACAGAATGACTAATCAAGAAGATTAATGAGAATTCAGGCAGGCAGGACTCAAACTGAACATAACACAATGTAAAGCATTACAACTTGAACTGTTTTCTCCTCCAGTTAAACCTGTTCTGTCTGCCCACTAAGGCCTTGTCCACACTAATATGTTATCGTTTGAAAACGCATCGTTTTTCTCTCCATTTTGGCCTTCTGTCCACACTGAGACGGCATTTTTATTAATGAAAACAAAGCTTTTTGTAAACGCTCTCCAAAGTGGATAAATTTGAAAATGCCGTTTTCGCATTGCAGTGTGGGCTGTCAAAACAGAGGTATTTAAAAACGATGACGTAAGTTTAGTCATGTGACGCATATTTTATCAATAGATATTGATGTTTAAACCGGTATTATGCCTGTTAAGTGCTATTCACTTTCACACTGTTGCTAAAATATGTTACATTGCACACTCTTCATATCACAGTCCTGCAAAGATTACAGAAAATTAAAGATTACTAAGAGAGAATTAGTACTGAAAATATTCTCTCTCTCTCTCTCTCTCTCTCTCTCTCTCTCTCTCTCTCTCTCTCTCTCTCTCTCTCTCATACACACACACACACACACAAGCAAGAGAATACAACACAAGCAAGATAATAAAATACATTTATTAGATATCTACAGATATTTAGGACAATGTTAAAATGTATTTACCTGACATATATGTATGTTCAATATAGAAAATATTTGTAAACACACTTATGTATTTATGTTTTGAGTTCATTAATTTAATTGCCAATTTAGACCTATTAATTAATTAAGAGACCATTTTGACTCTATACAAGAGGCATACAATTGTCCAGCTGCTTATTCCTGCTTGAACCACCAGGCCACCACCGAACCTTAAAGCTGCAGTCCGTAGCTTTTTTGGGGTTAAAAATGATCCAAAATAGAAATTTGAGAAAATACATAACCAGCCAGTGTTCAACGCTACCTGCTTGCTGTAGCTCGATTCAAAACGGTAAGCTTGTAATAATGCTTTTAATTCCAGTGGTACTGGTGGATTTCCGCGGGAGATTCGAGCATGTCTTTGCGTCATTACGTCACATCTGTACACATAAAGAAGGAGTCTCGGCTAGTAGGCTATATTGAGTGTGAGGTTGTTGGAGGTAGAGATCTATAGCCTTTTCTCACAGCACTTGATATAATTAAACTTATCAATTTGATGGCGGATCCAGAAAGGTTCAAACGACAATCACCAGTGACAACAGATTCACCCGCTGTAAAATGCAAAAGACTTCGTTTGGACTTCGGAGTGGCTAACGTTAACTTACAGAAAAGAGAGACTGCAACCGGGCCCTTGCGAAAACAATGATAAATACCGGAAGGACAATACATGTAGTCACGCAATGCTGGCGTTGTTAACGTTAACAATTTGAGAACAAAGTATCATTTGGACGGTTTTGCGTGATAAGTGATTTTTAGATTTAATCAGCGCGATTTACTGCAATGTCAGAACCAGAACTAAAGTGGATGTTACTTACTTGTTCAGATGACATTTTCTGAACAAATTTTATCTTAAATTTATTATGTTGGTCATACTTCCAAAAAGAATAATCTGTGATTCTGAATGCCAGTATCGGCACCGGCGCGGTGATTGACAGCGGCACACTCTCCTCAAACATTGTGTTCATCCACGCTGTGCGGTGTCGAACTACAACTCACGTAAAGTTGATAATTCCGCGAATAACTGCAATTGCAGATTTCGAACAGAGATGGCGACAAAGAGGAAAAACTGCAGACTGCAGCTTTAAACTGAATCGCATATTAAACTGTCCTCTTATTACCCAAAAATGTATTCCATTTAATTCTCAGAATTAGTGCTGAACAATAACTTCAACTGAGTCAACAATTCCATTTAACACCCATTAATATCATCATCACAGAGGAGACGCAGAGGAATCTTTATTTTTATTTTGTCCTTTTTCCAAAATCACATTTTCAGAAAATATATAATTATGTAATAATTATGTTCTGGCTTAATGTTTTTTTTTTTTATTATTATTATAAATTTTATTGTATTGCAATACAAGATAAATTAAGATAGGAAGAATTTGGTGAATGTCATAAATTAAAAACAATGTCATATAAAAAAAGGACAGTAATACAGAATTATGAGTAAAGGCCAAAGTTGGACATGACACTCTTACTGTATGTTTTTTAAAGACCTACAACTGTAGTGGACACCAAGCATCAGAGGGTTAAAGAACTGTCACCATAATAAAACTGAAGCAGCCTAGTGTGACTTAAAGGGAAGAGAGTGTGAGACTAAAGACAGCATGATTATTGGGATAAACGCATCTGACAACATGATTGAAATTACTGTGCTTAAATTACCATTTAGCAGAAATCAACTTCTATAAGCCAACCACAGTATGTATTTATGTATTTATTTCATAGGCCTGTAGTTTTTAATATTAATGCGCGCCTAAATAACAGACTGGCACATTTGCAACTTTTCATAATTTGTTAAAGTTATTGGTTATTATATTACAATTATTGGCTGAACATTATTAAATGCCTGAAAACAAACAACTAAAATGTAATAATGTGATAACAATAACATAAGCCCTGGGGATGTGAAAGGCTTATATTTATTTTTCAACATGGATTTCCCAAAAATACGTCAGGGGCGCTCGTGCGCAGTGATGGTGTAGACGTGTTTTCATCTCCTTTATTTTACTTTTATATCATTGCACTTTAACATTATTTTATGTTGACCTGCCCTTAAAATTGTGTTGTAGCCTGTCAGAAGTGAGTTTATGTCAGCATGCCAAAGAAACACGATAGTCAGAGGGATACATCCCAGACGAGTTCATCGGCCGCTAGCAACGAAGCTATACTAGCTGGTATTGGTAACCACGGGGCTGAGCTGGCGAAAATCACCTCTCTCGTAGATGGTTTAAAGAAATCTTTGGAGGGCCGCCTCGACGCAATTGAAGTAACGCTATCATCGCTTCAGAAAAAAAGCCATGAAAATGAGCGCCGCTTTGATGATTTCGACGAAGCCATGTCAGCCAGTGACAGCCGCATAACAGCTCTGGAAGCTACGTGCAACGAGCTACAGGTGGCTAACGATCTCCTCAGGGCTAAAGTGAACGACTTGGAGGGCCGCTCCCGCAGAATCAATGTCAAGATTGAGGGCATCAAAGAAGGGGAGGAGAAAGGCAGCCCTACTGACTTTGTTTCCAAGCTGATCCCAGAACTACTCGGCCAAGATAACTTTAGCAGACCCGTGAAAATAGACCGGGCCCACCGTAGCCTGAGACCGAAGCCTCAGCCTAATGAGCGGCCACGGATCATCATTGCCAAGGTCCACAATGATCGGGACGTGATCGACATACTGCGATTCAGCCCTCAACAAGCACCTCTGTACTATCACGGTGAGAGAGTCTCCATTTTCCCTGACTACACGGCGGAGGTCTCGGCTCAGCGGCAAGCCTTTACAACCGTGAGGAAGCGGCTAACCGAAGCTGGTGCTAAATGTGCCCTGCGTTTTACAGCCAAGCTTCACGTCGACTACAACAACACATCAAAGATGTTTGTGTTTCCAGCTGAAGCTGAACGGTTTGCCAACTCTTTAGGTCCAGCGAATGACTCTTAAATCCTATATATTATTATCATTGTATGTATATATAGATATATAACACTATGTATGTGTATATATATGCATGTATGTATATATATATATATATATATATATATATATATTAGGGGTGTAACGATACACGTATTCGTATTGAACCGTTCGGTACGAGGCTTTCGGTTCGGTTTTCGGTACGCATTTTTAAACCGAACGGTTCGTTGGACCATTTTTCCTGCCGACCAAATATTCGTTATTTCAAATGTAGGCGCATCGCGCGTGGCAAGCGCGCTCATAATGTAAGAGACGCTGGCGTGACCACAACCACAACATTACATCAAATGGCAAATGTAATGTAAGCGGAACGAAACTGAGCTACTCGTTATTGTGTGGTTGACGGACCGTTTATCAGACCAATGCAGCAGAGCCGATCTTAATCAAGCAGCACTGTTACTACACAGCGAAATCCAGTAAAGAAAAAAATGTAATTCGCCAGTGAAGTAATAACATCGCTGCGAGATCTAGTGAGAAGCATTCACATTTCTCATTAACGGATTAAACAGCGCTGACGTGGAAACCAGGAAGAAACATTGTGCCATGAATGAACTCTTCAGTGTCCACAGATCAGCAACATTCACCATGGATTTACTGTAGTAACACTACTAACTGTGACCATGGGAGTTTGGCAGGAATAGTAGGCTATAATGCTTTCAAGTAACATTACGTCGGTTTTATCAAATGTTAATCTGAACTAAAATAAACCTTTGTTTATAACTACTACAATATTACATTTCCTTTTGTCCAAGGAGCTGTTTTGTTTTATATGCTCCTAAGAAAAGTCAAGTATAGCTCCATCATTGCTCAAAGTAAAAAAAAAATCATACTTTATGATGTTAGTTTTAATAAAAATATAATTAAAAAAATTAAATGAAGGAAATTTCTCTGCCATTTCTTTCTTTTTGTTGTATCAAAAACGTACCGAACCGAACCGTGACACAAGTGTATCGTATCGAACCGAACCGTGAATTTTGTGAACCGTTACACCCCTAATATATATATATGGATAGATTTATTTTTTTCCGGACTGGATATTTTCCTATCCAGCGTTTTGATAAAGATTCAGGTCAAACTTTTACTTTCAGTTGGTCATTGATGCAGCATAAGGTAACGTTATGTGTTTAAACAGTGTTTCACACAGTGTGCTTTTTTGGGTGCACAAATCCAGTAGCCTACTGGGACAATTACATTTTTTACCTTAGGTCTGTATTAATATTGAGTGATACTCCCGGCTATATGTTTTAATTTGTTTACTTTTTCATATAAACACACTCTTACCTATGGTATTTTCTTTTTATTTTCTTAAGTTTGATGTTTTATATGCTGCACCGTTTATACCCACCGTTTATGCGACAGTATATTTTAAATATGTTTAAATGACATCTATTTATGAATGAAGGCCAAGGCCACTGATACCAATACTGCTACTGATGTTTAAAATGTAAAATAAATAAATAATTGAAGACATCAGTAGCAGTAATGGTATCAGTGGCCTTGGCCTTCATTCATAAATAGATGCCATTTAAAAATATTTCAAATATACTGTCTTTAATATATTTCATAATGTAATAATTTCACAGTTAATCTCCAAATAAATGTAGAAACAACATAAAGACAGTATATTTTAAATATTTTTAAATGGCATCTATTTATGAATGAAGGCCAAGGCCACTGATACCAATACTGCTACTGATGTCTTCAATTATTTATTTTAAACATTAATTATCACCATTCAACACTACAGTATAACTGAAAGCTATCAATTTTAAAATGTATTAGGCTTCAAAAAATATAACAACTTTTAATTCAAGTGAACTTGAAAACAAACTTCACATAAGCCGATAATAAACATCATATTTACCTGTGCCCATCTGTCTACAGGTAGGAAATACACAGAAATTGAATAAAGTTATAAAACACTTTACAGTATTCACTACATAAATTGTAAATTAAATATAGATTAATCCTTATTAAACTCCAAGCGTTCTTTAGTCAAGGGCAGTGAGTAATTTTCTCAGCTGTCACTGCTGCACATGTGGAGCAGGTGTCCCATTTTCTCACAACTCTTAACGTTAATGTAAGACTATATTTAATTAATTTAAGACTGCTCTCATGAGGATACTCAACAAAATGGACATTTTGGCATAACTGTGTGTTATTCATTCAAACGCGAAAGAGAAGTCGATTCTGGTGCGCGGCGTTCTGTGCGTCGTGTGTGTCAGCAGGACATTCACAGGCAGCGCGTTCTCTTTTGTCTGTCTCTTCGCGCTTGCATGGTTTAAAAGCATTTGCATGAAGAAGAACATGATCATATAATGTAACGCTAGCCAAAGGATGAAAAAAAAGGATGCTGCATTAATTGCGTTAAATATTTGTAAAACGTTAAACTGAAAAACATTAATCGCACGCGTTACCGCTGACAGCAGCATGGACAAACCGATGTGTTTATGTGCATACGCGGCAAGACAAACGTTGTGACAATGTTTTTATGTGTATTTGACCGTAAGAGCAACAAGTCATTAAAAAGAGGAAGCTTTATGTGGCCGCACTGGGAATTAAATCCTGCGCAACCCCCGCAATTCAACACCGAAAACTTATGATTTGCATTTTTTTTATAAATTTGTGTGCATTATTAGTTGTTAGAGACTTCCGACGATCCGAGATTGATGGTACATTTATGTATTTTTTATTAACACATTTTAGAAATTTTAAAATGTTTGATGGAGTTTTTACACGGCACCCCTGCTCTCGCCAGAAGGCACCCCAGTTGGTAAAAGCTGTTCTATATTAATGCGACAAATGACTACTTTGCTCAGCAAGCATAAATGATGGGACTCATGACTGTGCTCAAAAGATGGCTGTTGACAGTGTTCTCAATTAAAAACAGAGTAGAGGGTTGTGAATTTGACCAAGCCGATTGCATCTTTTCTCGCGTCAACAACTCACTGAATCAAATGATCCGGTCAGAGTGAGTCTCCAGTTAACAATTCACAAATTTGACTATAAATGAGCAAAGAACAGGAGATCCTTGAAGCAAGAGTGTGCACGCTACTGATGGCACAAAACGTAAGGTAATAACAGCCAAGACTGCGTCTCATGGAGGCGTTGCAGGAGGGAGGAGCCAGACATCAGCAAGGGGATGACTGGAGGCGATGATGATGATGTGGGAGGAGACCGCCGAAGAGCCGAAGCTGAGCCGATGACCTTGGACGACAGAGCCACAGCAACAATCCCCTGAGATGGCAGCAGGGATCAAGAGGGCTGAGGTAGAGCTGGAGTGACCGAAGGCGGAGCTAACCAAAGCCGAAGGGGTGGAGGGCCGGAGAGCAGCGGACGGGACCCAGGTGGAGCCGTCGATCCAAGGGAGCTCAGCGAGACAGAACATCCGATGGTCACTGCAGACAGAGTGAGGAAGGACCGCAGGCGCAGGAGCCAGGGTGATGGGTCGAGGTGCAACAGAGCTTCCTTCAGTCACTTCCTTGCCCTCATATTCCACTAGCACTCCCCCGGCGATATATGGTGCAGCTGGCTCTCAGGCTCTGTGGCGATGTTCAGCATGGCCGCTCCAGTGGGCGCTGGCTTAAACATCGCTATCGCTGCCTGTGATGGGCTCATGCAGCCGATCCTCGCTGACTGGGTGGTTTTAGCTGGGCACTGGATTGTGAGTGGAGCTGGTGGAGTCGGAGAGCAGCGATCCACAAGATGCCAGCACCCACTCCACGAATTCTACGAGCCTCCCTCGAGGACCCTACCTGGATAACTGCGCTCTTGTGGCTGTGTTGAGGCCGGCGTTTAGGAACTGAAGGGTTGGTCAAAATCCCTTGCCTCTTCAAATACATCTATAATCATAAATCCTTTTGAATGCTTATATACTTCCTTTATAAAAATCAATAATCAAATATATTCATTATCACATACTCATTTTTATATTCTTTGTGCTTGTGAAATTATATTTTCTTAAATGCATGTGATGTAAGTAACCAGTTTCTTTTAGGTGCATTCCAATCTTACTTTGAGATTGCACGTAGTACACGCAGGACACGAACGCCACGTAACCCACAAGGCCGTTTGTCTCTTTCTCTGGGATCAGTAGAAAGGTTGATATAGGGTCCTAAAGGCAGCGTGGACACATATGATCCTTCGCTGGACAGATGGTCAAGCTATATTGAGCGTTACTATCGAACTTTAATTGTTGTATTAAAATGTATTCTTTCCAGTATATTTCCTTCCTTGGGAGCAGGGCTGGACTGGGACAAAAAATCGGCCCGGGCATTTTGGCCCAGACTGGCCCACTATATAACACAACCGAACTTTGCACGCCCTTGAATATGTATACCAACTCCTACCACTAATGCCATAAGTGAATAGGAGTGAGTAAGAGTTAACCGCTGAAATAACTACTAAGTTGAACTATACTCCACAGTGAGGGATCCTAAGGAAAGCTATAAGGTGGGATAGCAATACCGTTTTTTGCCACAGGTTTTTGTGAAATCTGTGGTGAGTGCACCTCTGTCCCTCTAGGGGGGTTGGGGGGAATGCTCCCCCGTAAGAAAATTTTGTGCTTTTTAATGTTAAATTCATCAATCTGGTGCACTTTGAGAGTTAAAAATAAAGAGCTCCAACCCATATTCAGTGTGCAAATTGAACAAAGAAAAACTCAAAACTCTTTTAGCTGTGATATAGTGTCTGTAGTGTACATTACACTACTACATAATAATAGTTATAATATTAATCCCATGGCAGTAATAGCCATATGTTGTAAAACAAATGCACTGAAAAATAAAAGCAACTTTCATAATTAGTTTCGTACTAATTTCTATACAGAGATAAGCACATGATCTTTTATTTTGACGGAAACGGCATCGAGCTTTTATTTTGAAGAAAAATATGGTTTACAAACTCATTACTCATTATTGTCTCATTACAATTCTAATAAAATGCGTAATCGTCAAATATGTAGATGTGTAAATAATGCGTAACTGGGTAGTGGGTTCCTACATAGCCTAATGGTGTGTTCACACCGAACGCGAATTTAATTATTTGGGCGAGTAGATTACATACAAAGTCAATGCAAAGACGCGAATAGACGCATCATTCGCGCCGGGCGTTGCGAATGACGCGAATTGGGCGACGCGTTTCCCGCGAATGTCTTCCGCGCAAGTTGAACAATTTGAACTCGAGCGAATGTTCAAGCGTCTAACTAAACGCGATAGACGCGTATTTGACGCTCTGTTCGCGTTCGGTGTGAACACACCATAAGTGTTGTGACAGTAGCCTAGTTCTGCTTACCACAGTTCTCTGCACTCACTCATCTCTCTCCTTATCCTCCTCACTATCCTCATCAGACACTTGAAGGGCCTTTGAAGTTTCTTTTCACGCTATTTCTCTGCACATTCCTTGCGTTTCTTCTCCATCGCTCTGACTATTTTGACAGATACACACTGACACTGCTCGCTCACTCAGAGCTCAAAGGGGGAGGAGTTTAAAGATGTGATTGGACAAGGCCAGTGTCAATCAAGAAAATAACCAATGGGCTGCTGATTTACGCGTTTCATCATGCGCCGGTCTGTGAGAAAAAGAAAAACCTACGCTGACTTTTTTGTCCAATGCATTACACCGGCACAAAGATCCCAGAGCCGCCAATTAAACAAAACTAAACGCAATGGGCCGCCGATGTACGAGTTTTATGGGCCGTTCAGACAAAAAAAAAAAAAAAATTAAGTATGAGATGTATCGGCCCACAAAGCACGTCGGCCCACCGGGCAAATGCCCGGTATGCCCGATGGCCAGTCCAGCCCTGCTTGGGAGTAAATGCCAGTTATCTGTTTTTCTCCCAACCGAGTGAATGTTTTAGCATTATGTTTTGGTATACTTAACTGATAATAAGGAGCTCAGACTCTCTTCAGCCTTGATGGGAGCTGTTATTTGCTAGTGTCTGTTATTTGTGTGTGTGCGTATGACATTCTATGTAGGTTCTGGACGTTCGAACCAGACAACCCGGCGCCCTTTTCGAACCTGCGAGGCCACCACAGACCTAAATCTAATGAGTGGACGACAACTATCTTGACTAATGGCGATAGGCACCCCTATCTCCTCACATGTGTTAAATTGTTTAGGCTCTCATGTTTCTTAGCCAATGAGAATCATTCAACCTGTAAGCAATGATGTAGCTTAGACCTTGGAAATGGTATAACTGCTGTGATCTTTGTAACTGTAAGGGGGGCGGCCTATGAACTCCTGTGTGAGTCTTGAAGCTGACTTCTGCTGATGAAACTGCATACTATCTTCAGTAAAACTTTTCTTTAATTTTTTATAATTCTGACTCCGGGTCTTCATTCTTCATATCTGGTTCTGGGTCTTTGACTGTATACCCCTTACAGAACGAACACAGGCAGTCATGCGGGAAATGTTGTTTGATGGGCCAGGTCGAGAAATTCCTCTATAAATCCCTCAAAGGGAGCGATCTCCCTGTTCAAGGCATAAAAGGCGAACTGCTGGGAGGTCAATGGTGAGGGAAACGAAAAACAAAACGTTCAAAAAACACAAACAAAAAAACTTAATTAAAAAATACACCACTTTCTTATTTTGGGCCTAGTCAAGGGTATTTTTATAAACTGACTTTTCCTCCTTCGTTTTAAAAAGAAATTGCGTCCACATGAAAACGCATAAACTCGCTATGAAGCGCTGTCAAGAGCATTCCAAACCAACAGGTGGCAGAGGTGAGACCAAGTCATTGTTTTGCAAGTCACAAGTAAGTCTCGAGTCTTTGCATTCAAGTCCCAAGTCAAGTCCCGAGTCAAGACAGACAAGTCCCAAGTCAAGTCCCGAGTCAAGACAGACAAGTCCAAGTCAAGTTGCAAGTCCTCGAGTTTAAGCTTCAAGTCTTAAACAAGTCATTAGTGCTTTTTGCACAAATTACTGTCTCAGTGTTAATTACTATAGTAAATGAAATGTATACTAATTTACATCAGAAAGGCTTTTAAAATATGATATAATATAATAATATATAATATTATCAAATTTGTTGTGGCAATGCAGATTTAAAAATAAAAAAAATAAAAGTAACTGTTCATTGGGAAAATTAATCGTGATTTGCTACACATTAGGTTAAGTAAAATTAAGTAAAATATTGAGTCCCTGGTTAAATTATTTTGTTAACGCGACAGTAATTGTACTAGAACATTCCTATTTCTATGGCGACGTATCAAGCGCCACGTGGCACTTTTTGGGTCTACGTTACGTTACAAAACGTAACGTAAATCCATCCATTTCTCCCGAAAGACATGAAAGTGAGTGGCTGGTGAACAGGGAGAAGACTTTATAGTTACCTATAGGCTAAAATGTGCGTTTGTTGTTGGGGGAAAATAACATGTCTCAAAATTACATTTGAAAGGTTTATTATTTCCGCTTACTTAGATATCAGTGTGTTTTTTTTTTCTCAAATTATAAATGGTTCACCAGTACTTGTGTATTTAAATGCCTGAAAAAGAAAAAAGAAAACATTTGGTTGAAAACTGTCTGAACGTGTGATAATAAATGACAACTGACTCGCGCTGCTGAACACACTCCATCACGCGCTCTCTGGCTCAGTGCCAAACGTGCGAAAACAGTGCTAATCAGCGCTGTGATGATGCGTCAATGATACAGTGCTATACTACAGTCAGTGATTATTACAACTCTGATCTGTGGTTTTAGAAGGTAGGTCAAGTCTTTCCAAGTCACAGGGCTCAAGTCCGAGTCAAGTCGCGAGTCATTGTTGTCAAATCTAAGTCGAGTCGCAAGTCATCTTTGAATATGTCAAGTCGAGTCGCAAGTCATCAAATTTGGGACTCGAGTCCAAGTCAAGTCCAAGTCATGCGACTCGAGTCCAGAACCCTGACAGGTGGTGATATAACCCTAACCGTAAAGCCATGTTGGCCAAATCAGAAGCCTGAAAAAAAGGTTATTAACGGTTCCGGTTCTGACGTTACAAGCTAAAATCTCCGGTTTCACCGTCTACACGACAACACCGCAACCAGAGTTTCTAAAAATCTTCACCCTGGCAGGAGTTTTCAAAAAAGTGCGGTTCCCTTTCGTTGTCACTCCGAGTTCCGTCGGATGACGACGAATGGGGTTTCGCTTAGAATGCCTATCTGCTTCGAGTAATACAAAACGAGCCAATGGCAAAGAAATGCCATGGGTCTGCAGAATTTGCATGGAGCAGCTCCGCCCCACCTCGTGGGTATAAAGGGCGGAAATTCCAGCAAAGCAGTATGTTTTCGCTTCGGAGCCAAGAGTATCTCTTCACTCCACAGCCATTTCTGACTTCACTCTACGAGACGAGCCACTCTCTCCGGTGTTGGTGTGACGGCGATCTGCAGCGAGTTCACATTGCCTGCTGATCTGTGCAGTGATCTGCCAATGAGTGTGTTTCTCCCTGCTCGCTTCAACATCGCGGAGTTTCTTCCTCCTCTCACGTCTTTTTAAAGACGGCTCGCCCGTGCATTTCTGGTTGCGGTCGACTCATTTCCGATTTTGATGGGCACATTCTCTGCTCTGCGTGCTTGGGCTTCATCACGCTAGAGCAGCGTTTGTGGATGACTCACGTTCTCCCCGCGGGAACGTGATCATCGCGTCATTACGGTCGAGACTCAATGATCTCGTTAGAGAGAGAGTCCCCTCATCCACACCCCGATCTAACACTTTCCACGTGAGGTGCTACTTCGGCTGGTGGCCAGGGTGACCTGAGGGTGTGTGCGTGGAAAAAATCCGCTGACTGTTTGTCCGTGAACCACGCCCCCCTCTTCAGTGACGCAGCCCGCGAGTGTTCAGGGGATTCCCCGGGTCTATTTTCGGATGCCCCGCGGGTTTCCCTTGACGCTCCAGAATCGGATCTGTTGTCCATCGCAGCATCACAGGGTGGGCTAGAATTTTCAGGAAGTGAAGATTTGACAGTGCTGCCACTTTCGGGTGTGCATATGGCATTTGTCGAGTCAGATCCTGAGATGACGGCCATGCTTTCCCGGGCGATTGGTTTTTGGGTGTGGCCGCTGACTCCTGTCTCCCCGCGGGGACGCTACTCCAAAGGTATTGGAGTGGACGCTGACTCCTGTCACCGTCCACTCCAATACCTTTTTTCCCGGATGTGCATCAGGAGATCTCGAAATCCTCGAAGACCCCCATGTCTTCCAGCGATCCCTCGTTGATCTCCTCCTCCCTTCCTTCCCTCGATGGGGCCGCTGCCCATGGGTACACTGGGGTCCCCCGGTTGAACGCTCTGTTGCGATGCTACTGTGTCCTCAGAGTGCTTCCTCTCGGCGCGATCCTAAGCACCCGTCCTAAGCCTGTAGTTTTTCGTCTACACTTGTGGCGAATTCCTATAGCGCTACAGGACAGGCAGCCGCCTCACTGCATGCCATGGCCATTCTGCTGGTCTACCAGACCCAGATGCTCACGGACATGCACGAGGGCGGGACTGACCCAGGGCTCTTCAATGAGCTGCGCGCCGCCACTGACCTTGCTCTCCGAGCGACGAAAGTGGCCGTACGTTCCCTGGGTCAGGTGATGTACACCATTCTGTGGCTGAACCTGTCCGATGTGCAGGATGTCGGGCGGACCCATCTGCTTGACACCCCCCATATCCCAGGTCGGCCTCTTCGGCGTTGCGGTTGAGGGCTTTGCCCAACAGTTCTCAACCGCCCACGAGCAGACTGAGGCTTATTCTGCCCCGACGGCCCCGCCGTCCGAGCTGATCCTTCAGTCTGCCCACCGCCGAAGGCGCCCTCCTGCGGCTCCCACCCCGCCCGTTCACCCGGGCTGGCTCTGGAAGCCGCAGGGGGACGCCACAGCCCTCTCCAGCCCCGCCCCCCCGCTATACGCCGGGTTAAGCGGCACTCTGGAGATGGGCTCCTCAGAGATGGGACTCAGTTCTTTCCAGGAGCTGGTAGCAGGGCCACTCCTTTCCCTGGTGGAGGGCCGGGGAAGAATCCTTATTCAGAAAGAACTGACTCTCCCGTTTCTGAGCACACAGAGTTCTCGGACGACACGGTGCGCCGCCCCCGGGCCGTGCACGCCTCGTCCTCCTCTGTCCCAGAGCCGGATGACAGTGCGCGCCGTCCCCGGACCGTGCCGCTCTCATCCTCCTCTGTCGCCAGACCCCTGGCAGAGCAGACCCCCGTGTAACGTTCGTCCTTCCCTGGTCTCCTCTGTCAGGACGCGGTCTATGACTGTGCCCCCACACCGGGACGCTATGCCGTCCACGTCCGGGCCAGTCATACCGCCTCGCTGCCCCACCGACGGGAAGTCTGTGGTTCGCGTGACCCCGCTGGTACAGTTCTTGGGATCCTGGCTAGAGCTTCCCAACCTGTCCCGCTGGGTCGCACGAACGATCAGGCTCGGCTACGCGATTCAGTTCGCGCGGTCTCCTCCCCGCGCAGGGGAGTCCGCTCCACTATGGTCGGTGGGAATGCCCCTATCATGAGAGCGGAGGTTGCTACCCTGCTGGCGAAGGGTACGATCGAGACTGTCCCTCCAGCCGAAATGAGGTCCGGCTTCTACAGCCCGTACTTCATTGTCCCCAAGAAAACTGGTGGGTTACGGCCAATCCTGGACCTGCGCGTGCTGAACCGCTCCCTTCACAGGCTGCCGTTCAAGATGCTCACCGCCAAACGCGTTTTCGAATGTGTGCGGCACCAGGATTGGTTTGCAGCGATCGACCTGAAGGACCCCTACTTTCATGTCTCCATCCTTCCTCGACACAGACCGTTTCTTCGGTTTGCTTCGAGGGGCAGGCATATCAGTACGCAGTTCTCCCTTTCGGGCTAGCCCTGTCTCCTCGCGTCTTCACGAAGGTCGTCGAGGCAGCCCTTGTTCCCCTCCGGGAACACGGGGTTCGCATCCTGAACTATATCGATGACTGGCTGATTCTAGCTCACTCTCGAGATCAGCTCTGCGAACACAGGGACTTGGTGCTCTGCCATGTAGCCCGTCTGGGCCTTCGGGTCAACTGGTAGAAGAGCAAACTTTGCCCCGTGCAAAGGGATCTCTTTTCTCGGTATGGAGATCGACTCGGTCGCCATGTCCACCCAGCTTACGAGCGAGCGCGCACAATCACTGCTGACTTGCCTGAGACAGTTCGAGGGCAAGAGTGCGGTTCCACTGAAACTTTTTCAGAGGCTCCTGGGGCATATGGCATCTGCAGCCGCGGCAACGCCGCTCAGATTGTTTCATATGAGACCGCTTCAGCTGTGGCTTCGCGACCGAGTCCCGAGGTGGGCATGGCATCACGGCACCTTCCGAGTACCAGTTACTCCGACCTGCCGTCAGACCTTCACCCCGTGGTCGAACCTCAGTTTTCTACGGGCCAGAGTGCCTCTGGAACGAGTTTCGCGGCATGTTGTTGTAACGAGAGATGCCTCTGCCACGGGCTGGGGCGCCATGTGCAACCGACGTGCTGCCGCGGGCTCCTGGACAGGACCCCACCGCTTATGGCACGTCAATTGCCTCGAGTTGCTGGCGGTACAGCTCGCCCTGCGCCGCTTCCGAGCCGTGCTCAGGGGCCAGCATGTACTAGTCCGTTCAGACAATACCGCGACTGTAGCGTACATCAACCATCAGGGTGGTCTGCGCTCCCGCCGTATGTCGCAACTCGCCCGCCACCTCCTCCTATGGAGTCAGAAGCATCTGAGGTCGCTTCGTGCCATTTATATCCCCGGAGCTCTGAACTGTGCAGCCGACGAGCTCTCACGGCTTCAGCCCCTCCCTGGAGAATGGCGACTCCATCCCCAGTCGGTTCAGCTGATTTGGGACCAGTTCGGGGACGCACAGATAGATCTGTTTGCCTCTCACGACTCGACCCATTGTGCCCAGTTTTAAAAAGCTCTGCCGCACACAGCTGGCCGCGGGGCCGCAAATATGCGTTTCCCCCAGTGAGCCTTCTTGCGCAGACCCTGTCTCAACTTGTAGGACATACAAACTCAAACTGAAACAGGGAGAGCTAAATACAAGAGATAACGAGGGGTACAGCTGAATGGAATGATTAACCTAATTAGGTCACTATGGTAACAAACTTAAAAGTATGGTTAACCAAACAGCTGATGAGCCCCATTGATTTCCATAATAGAAATTGAAATAATACAATGGAAGTCAGTGGGGAACATCAACTGTTTAGTTTCCAAAATTCTTCAAAATATCATCTTTTGTGTTCAACAGAAGAAAGAAATTCTTACAGGTTTGGAACAACTTAAGTGATAACAGAATTAAAATTTTGGTTGTAACTATCCCTTTTAACTCAATGTGTACTTTAACTCAAGTACTTGATTCGTGTACTTCATTCACCACTGAGTACATGTTGTTAATTAATATTACTTATTTGTATAATTACACAGTAATTGAAAAATGTGCCTGTGGCAACATTTCTGCAAAATGATATCACATTGATTCTTGCACGTTTCACAACACTTTAAAAGTGAAATGTCTGGTGAGTGGCTAAAACTTAATTAATTCTAGTGAATCATTTTGTTTGGGTGGTTCTTGTAAATGAACAGAATTATATATATATATATATATATATATATATATATATATTTTTTTTTTTTTTAGCAGACTATTCAGTTCATCAGTATATGTTATATAAATTAGGCAGTATTTTTTGTTAGTTATACTTGTATAATTGGATATTTATAGTGTAGCTGTGATGCTCTGTAACGTGATGTGGAGAAGTCAGAGAAGAGCCTAGATCCAAACGCAGTGTACACGCTTTATTTAAACAAACTATAAACCTAAACAGAGACTCAGAACTTGGAACAGGAATCTTTACACAGGAACGACCAACACTCACGTTAATCCTGGACCATATAACAACTCACAAAGACAGGGCAGAAACACAGGGCTTAAATAATCAAGTACAAACGAGCTAACAGGATAACAAGGGGGCGTGGGAAAATCAGAAACACCTGGGATAACTAATAAACAAGACAGGGGACCACAGAACATGACAGGACACAAACCCACATCGTGACATAACCCCCCCCCCCCCCCCCCCCCCCCCCCTTAAGGGCGGCTCCTGACTCCCATAAAAACAACAAAAAATGCAGGAGGGCGGAGGAGCATAGGCAGTCTTGGGGGAGGGACGGAGGGCCAGGCCCGTGCAGGGGAACGGGACCAGGAGGTAGCCAAGGCGGGCCTGGGCCGCAGGGCGTGGGCGGACCAGACCGGGCCGGTGCCTAGGGCGGAGCAGGACGAGGCGAAGGCCAGGGCGGAGCAGGACGAGGCGAAGGCCAGGGCGGAGCAGGACGTGGCCATGGTGGTGAGGACCCTTCGGGCGGCCCTGGCGGTGCAAACCCTTCAGGTGGCCATGATGGTGAAGACCCTTCAGGTGGCCATGGTGGTGAAGACCCTTCGGGTGGCCAAGGCGGAGAGGACCCTTCGGGCGGCCATGATGGTGAGGACCCTTCGGGCGGCCATGGTGGTGAGGACCCTTCGGGCGGCCATGGCGGTGCAGACCCTTCGGGCGGCCATGGCGGAGCCCTATGGCCCCCCCCAAAAAAATTCTTGGGGAGAGTGACGGAGTCTGACAATGACTCCAGAATAGAGTCGGGGACAGGCTCTGGAACAGTCTCTGGCTGGGCAGTTGGGACTTGAACAGTTTCTGGCTGGGCAATCGGTGAGGGCTCTTTGCTGGACAGGACCAGTGGCGATGGTTTTGAGCTGGGCAGGACCAGCAGAGGAGAGAGCTTTGAGCTGGACGGAACCAGCGGCGAAGAGGGCTTGGTGCTGGACGGAACCAGCGGCGAAGGGTTCTCTGGGCTGGACGGGACCAGCGGCGAAGGAAGCTCAGGGCTGGACGGGACCAGCGGCGAAGGCTTGATGCAGGACGAATCTGTCTCTGGCTGGGCAGGCTGGACGTGAATCGTCTCTGGCTGGGCAGGCTGGACGTGAATCTTGAGTTCGTTATGGCTGACGTGAAGCTCTGGCTCATCGAGGCTGACGTGAAGCTCAGGCTCGTCTAGGTAGACAGGAAGCTCTGGTTTGTCTAGGCTGATGTGAAGCTCAGGTTCGTCAAGGCAGACGTTAAACTCAGGTTCGTCAAGGCTGACGCGAAGCTCGGGTTCGTCAGGGCTGACGTGGAGCGCGGGCTCGGAAGGGAAGACGAGAAGTGTGGCCGCGGGTTCGGCAGGGCAGACGCTAGTCGTGTGTTCGACAAGGTTGGACCCTGGAATGATGGTCCTCCTGGCGGCACGTGCAGACCTTATAGGAGGATCAGCCACGCTGGAGATCGATCCCGTACGGCCATAGACCGATCCGGTGGCTGGCTTGATTGCTGGCAAGACGTGGAGCGCGGTCTGAGGAGATACTGCGGGCTCGGCCGGATAGGACGGGAACGTGGATATGGAGCCGTCCACGAAGCAAGCCTCAGCAATGTACCGGTCCAGAGTCCAATCGGTAATGTCACTCGGCATCCATCGAGCAATCCGGTAATCCAGGCCGCCCCGAAACAGGCCTATGAGCTGGATTTCATCGAGCATTCCTAGATGGCAAATGGAGAGGAAGTCATTAGCGTAGCTTCGGACGGACTGGTTCTCCTGAAACATTACCGAGAGATATTCTCTCAGGGGCCGGTTGCTGACGACTATGGGAGAGACTGCTGGATCCATATTGTGGTGAGTTGTTCTGTGATGCTCTGTAACGTGATGCGGAGAAGGCAGAGAAGAGCCTGGATCCAAACGCAGTGTACACGCTTTATTTAAACAAACTATAAACTTAAACAGATACTCAGAACTTGGAACAGGAATCTTTACACAGGAACGACCAACACTCACGTTAATCCTGGACCATATAACAACTCACAAAGACAGGGTAGAAACACAGGGCTTAAATAACCAAGTACAAACGAGCTAACAGGATAACAAGGGGGCGTGGGAAAATCAGAAACCTGGGAAAACTAATAAACAAGACAGGGGACCACAGAACATGACAGGACACAAACCCACATCGTGACAGTAGCTAACTACTCTAGTACTTTTAAATCAAAATAGTAGCTTGACTGTAGTTTAACTACTTTTAAATTATGAGTACTCTAGCTTGAAGCTTGACAAGTTACAGTTTAAAAATAGTTTTGAAAGGAGACAAAGAATAGAGGTCCACCTTATTTCACCAAGGTCCAACTACTTGGAGATTTCAGGCCTCATCACTGACTGGAAAATATCGGAAAACTCTATTAAGTAATGAAACAGCAACTTTTGAGCAATACAAGTTTCTTTCAGTAAGTCTTTTTTTCCGCATCTCCAAGCATTTCTCTTTCACACATAATCCCTTTCTTAATACTTCAGGGAGGACAAGCTTGCTGGCTTGAAAATGAACTAATGAACGAAAAGTATTTCTCCCACATATCATCATCTTCATTCAGCAAGAAAACACTCAAGCATTGAGACCCTGGAGTTCAGTCTCTCCATAACAGATTACACACACTTATAAACTTTACAAACACAAATCTCTATGACAAGAAAACAGCAGGCAGTAGATTGATAGCTAGCTCAAACAGCTCCGATGTTAGAGCTATGCTCAGCTGTTTATTAAAAATTAAGCTGTAAGAAACTAAACCGTGTGAGGGTCCTTTATCCACAGGTTTCTTTAAATCACACTTTCACAAGTCAAATCTCATGGGACAGGACAGAAGATCTGTGGACTGGTACATGTTCAAACCCTGCACAGGTTGATCTATGAACTATAACCATTGATGTAAGCTTTGAATAAAAGAGTCAGATAAATATTAAATTAATAATAGAAATTAGCACTGTGGTGATGAATACACAGACCAGAGTACTGAACAAAAAGCAGGTCTAAAGATTCTCCTCATTTAGGAGATGTGTGGGGTATTTTAAATCTATCGTTGGTACTATACATCAAAGTAAAGAAATTCAGCTCTTAGATATTTTTTTTTGGGGGGGGGGGGGGGGGGGGGGTACATTTTACCAAGATGAATATTTGTTGCTTTATTACAATTTTAAACAGAAACTGCAGAGAATATATTGAAAGATCCTTGCTCAAAGTTTAATAATTAGGGTTAGGGGATAGTATTAGTGCCTTACTCTTAACACTGAGGGGGATGGACAGCTGTATCAGAAACTAGAAACTAGCTCTACCTTGAATCCAGCGTAGAGACTCTCCCATGAACGTACAGCACATCAACACAGTGGAATCTGTGCCACAGTACACTGACCCAAATAGTATAAAATAAATCTATCAGAACTTTAGCCTACTTTGGTACCATGCTGAGTTTAAATGAGAGAACAGGCCCGAAGCAGACAGATATCTGGTGATAGACAAATGTGTTGGATAGGCCTATATCCATGACATTATATCCCACTATATCAGTTTAACAACTGTGCTTAATCTGAGGGAGACTTCATGGATGCTGGGCTACTTTTCCCCTTGTCTTGAAGGTGATTTTTTTTTCTTGTACCTTGTTTCATTAGGTTTCAAATTTAATCTGAATTATGTAACTGTTACGGATAATGCAGACACAGGAGAGGAAGATGGATGGTGAATAGTGATTTATTGATAGTATAAATGTGCAATGATGAGGTAAGGAGGGTAGTAGAGTCCAAAGGATGATCTTAATGGAGACTAGGGGTGTGCAAAGCAGCCGGTATTTGTATTTGTATTTGTATTAGAGTAAGGCCACGCCCCCTTGTCGGGTTCTGACGTTTAATGACGTAGGGCTAGCTCATTGGTCGCACGTCAGAGGCACCCGCGCCATTGGATGTGATGGTGCTAGCTGTGCTGTGTTCCCGAATACAAATATTTGTAATAAGTATTTGTTCGGAATAAGTATTCGTAGAAAACACGTTATTTGTGCCTTTCCGAATACCGTATTCAGGTTCGGTTCCACCCCTAATAGAGACACAGGGGAAAGGAAGATGCTGGAGACAGGGAGATCGCTGGAGACAGGGGAATAGTCCACATAGCATGAACGAGGTCGGACAATGAACTGTGGTGAGGAGTGTGCATTTGTAGGCGCAGTAATAAGGGTGATGATGATGTGCAGGTGTGTGTGATTGGAGATGATGTGCAGGTGGGGACCAGGAGGGATGCTGGGAAATGAAGAGAAGAGGATGGTGACTAGGTAGATCTAGGTAGATATGTAACAGAAGCCCCGGGAGACCAGGGTGAAGCCTGCAGCTCGGGTATATGGCCCCCCAAAAAAATATTTCTTGGGGACCTCCAGGTGTCACTAGCCTGGATGCCAGTCGAACTTAGCCCCGCCCACAACATTTGAGGATGGGAAGTTCGGTCTGGACTTGATCCGTTGTGAAGCAAGTTTGCCCGAACCAAAGCTGTTCGGACCAATCAAATTGTCAGGGCGGGCTTTATACGATGATGGACAGATGATCAACAGTAACGTAATCATCCACGTCACCAAAAAGCGCTTAGGTTGAATTCGTTTACGACAAAGAATGGCTGCAGCTGGAGAATTTAGATGTGTAGATTCAGTCATCGCGTCTGTTATAGAAGATCTAGACAGCGCTTTCATTTTAAAAGAGGAACAGAGAACCGCGATCAAGCCATTTGTCGATCGGAAAGATGTTTTTGCCGTCCTTCCTTCGGGTCTGCCGTCCTATCCAATTGACTGCAGAGGCATTTTTCCTGGTTCGGTTGAAACACGCCCCATAATCACAGCCCAATGGAGCAGTATAAGACTCACATTCTGACTAGAATCTGAGTATGACGACGTCAGGCTAGGTGTCGCTGGATTGGACTCTGGACGGGGACAGAGACTGGAGCTCCCACTGGACTCTGGAGGAGGATCGAGACTGGAACCCCCACAGGACTCTGGAAGAGGGCAGAGACTGGAGTCACCTCAGGACTCGGGTTGAGAACGGAGACTGGAATCACTTCTGGACTCGGGAAGAGGACGGAGACTGGAGATTCAGGCGTGGTGGCGGCAATCTTGGCAGAGGATTCTGGAACGGCGGCGGCCATCCAGGGACAAGACTCTGGAACGGCGGCGCCAACGACGGGACAAGGCTCTGGAAGGGCGGTGGCCATGACGGGCCAGGATTTAGGAATGACGGCTATCCCGGGACGAAGAATCAGGCGTGGCCGCCATCTTGGCTGGAGACTCTGACATGGGGAATAGTCCACATGGCATGAACTAGGTCAGCCAATGAACTGTGGTGAGGGGTGTGCATTTGTAGTGGCAGTGATGAGGGTGATGATGACGTGTATGTGTGTTTGATTGAAGATCAAAAGAGGGATGCTGGTAAATGAAGTGCAGAGAATGGTGACTAGGTAGATATGTGACAGTAATCAGTTACTCATAATTAGACAACATTTTATCAATGAAATTTAACAATACAGTTGTTAGATTACATGATTACATATTGATTACCTATTACTATTATAAATTAATTTACTGATTTTATTACTTTAAAAGAACGGTCTGGTAGAAATATTGGCACAGAACTAGAGTGTGTATACTTTTTCTTTTCTTTTTTTACTAACACAGTATTAATGCGGCTAGTAATGAGGCATTGTCAGCATGCTCTGTTTTCAGAGTGTTATGAAATATAAGCTATAATCTATTAATATCAGAGACTCTTTGCTAGCACATGCAGCTCTGAGAGTATTTAGAGTACAATGTGTGGGTGGAGAAGAGGGAAGAATACCAGATTTTTCTAAAATACAGAGAATAAGTATTTTCATATTGAATGCAGGTGCCTCTTATGTAATA
Organism: Tiaroga cobitis; assembly: GCA_030578255.1. Classification (NCBI taxonomy): domain Eukaryota; kingdom Metazoa; phylum Chordata; class Actinopteri; order Cypriniformes; family Leuciscidae; genus Tiaroga; species Tiaroga cobitis. The sequence goes on along the minus strand of CM060608.1, from coordinate 41,072,078 downwards.
CATGGACATTTTCTGACCCCATTTATTTTAAAGCACTACGCATATACAGTAGTACACTAAATATGATAATAATATACAATAGAAATAATATATTCACAGATGAGATACACTGAAATACATTTTTACAATCGCTAGGACCAATTTCTCAATACTTAGGTCACTTTTTAAAAATCCTTCACACAGTGAGCACAACAGCAGTCTATGGGCCAGATTTACTAAACAGGGCAAATTAGTGTGAGAGCGCAATTCCATAAAAGTGCCAATGGGAATGGAAAGTTCTGCGCGTGATCTACGCAAATTAAAGAACACAGAGCCGGATCATTTCCATAATGCCCAGTGCAATCTACCAAGGGCAGCACAAATAAGCGTCCGGTTTAAAACTTTTTTTTTGGAAGGTAAATAAATGTGCCAAAAAAAATGTGCCAAAAGTGTAAGCGCGGAAAAATGGAAGTCAGAAGAATACAGATCATATTTATTTTGCGTTAGCATGAAGCTGCAGTTTCACAATACATGAATTACAATTACGAATAGCAGTAAAATGCTGCAAATATTTTTATCTTACACTTGAAAGACGATTTGCACCTTTACAAATATTCTCGTGTATGCAAATTACATTTACGCTTGCAATCTTCTGTACACTTTCACAAATCTTACCCTGCGCATGCGATTCTTTATGGCATAATTTTACCTTCATTCAAATACCAGTAAATTGACTAGCGCAAACCTCAGTAAATCACCTGGCATAATATGTCAGTAAATATGTTAATAGATTTGTAGTACACTGTTACGTCCTATGTTATTATTTGTCTGGGGTTGTTGTTGTTTTTTTTCCTTCTCACTTTTTTCTCTTTACTTTCACTTCTAGCAGAACGATCCGGCTACCTGATTGGTTCATCCATCTGTCAGTCATCGAAATGCTAGGTGATGATGCAACCAACTCCGTCGATGAGGGCGCGCAATGTGCCTATAAAGATCCCGGACAAGCCCCCACGGAAGATTCCACCACTTGATCTGTCTATGATACATGTTTGCCCTGTACCATGTTAATGTCTTGAGAAACAGTGTTCTTTGAGAACTTGGTAATAGAGGCCCATTTGGGTCGTCTTTTCTCTGAGTATTTCGCCGTTGTTCTGGTTGTTAATAAACGGGGAAGAAAAAAGAACAGGTGAGATATCACGTGATATACATGTGCTACACCGAATTGTCAATTTTGTATAGAACACTAGTTTAGCGACACGTGCCATCCTTTGTATTTTCCGTTGTGTAGTCAGAGTAGTTTATTTAGGGCGTCTTTGATTTCTTTTGTTTTTGATGAATGTTAACTTAGTCAGGTTATAAATTGTTTTGCTTACAGTATATCTAGTAAGATTGGTTTTGTGTCTGTCTAGTTCTTTTCTCTTTACCTCTTTCTTTTGAACATTTTCCTTGTTTATGATTTGTAAATAAATTGTATATTTTATGAAAATAATAATCTTGAGATATTCTTTACATCTCGTTTCTCACTGTAATAAACGATCACCATACTTCAATTAGACTGGTTTGTTTGAGATGTTTTCCAGTGCACGTCCAGTATTTTAATGCTGCACACATTATTCTCCCTAGATTTAAAAGGTTTTTAACATACACTTAGTATGTAATAAATGTATTTTAAATATATTTTGGTAGTTTTTTTTCACTAGGGTGAAAACCTACACAAGTGTTAGTTTTTCAATTTAATTACAACTATGCGGGGAAACTATAATAATAGTTATTATAATATAGTATATATAATATATGTATAATATTATAAAATATAGAAACTATAATAATTCTGCACTATATTTTTACAATATTATAAAAATATAGAAACTGTAATAATTCTGCACTATAACAGAGAATGTCTAATAAGGGGAGAACTTCCACTCTCAGTAAACTTCCGCCTTCTAAACTGGTTACAGTTCCACTCTAGTTCCATATGAGGGCGCTCACAGGACGAGTGCAGAATGAATGGAGGTCTATGGAGCTATACCCCTCAAAATCCACTTTTCTCAGGATTTAATTTTTTGTCTAATAATTTGAGTGTTGTATTCGAAACAAGATGCAAAGAAATTACACATTGTTGGGTGTTCGATTTTTAGTCACTTATTTGCTTTAAAAAGTCTTAAAATGTCAATGACGTCATACACATCGTATGACCAGAGATACTGCTTAACGGCAATCCTTCAGTCACTTTGGCGCTATCGCGCTCTGCACTTTCTTTTCTCTCGAGACAGCTGACACAGGTAAATACACGTGCTAGAAGAGTTTTGTAAAACTAAAGTTCTTAACATTCTGGTCCCGCTTCGGATGCCACGATTGCCATCAAGCGGTATCTCTGGTCGTAATCAGTCCTTCACTGACCAACCAGTGTTCATTAGCAGAATGCTAGCGTGTTAGGGGGAACAACAACTCAACCTGTAAGAAATCGAAAGGACATAAGTACTCGTTCATTCAACTTTCGACCTATAACCCATGTTGAACTTGCAAAACCTACAATCAAATCTGAGATTTCTCAATGGCAATCGGGTGAAAGAGACACATTTAGCCGTCTAGCTCCATAGACTCCCATTAATTTTGCACTCATGGGTGATCACCCCCAGTGGAACTCTGGTGGAACAACAAACAAAATTCGGTACAATAGGGAGTGGCCAGGCTCTCATTAGACGGGCTCTGACTATAATGTAAACATGGACAATGTAACATACAGTCACATGTATGTTCTGTGTTCCCTCCATTGTGTTTTTGGTTCTGTCCTGTGATCTAGTTTTCCTCAATTTGTTTTTTTTAATTTAGTCATTACATTCACCTATGTCCTATTAATTATCTCATCAACTCCCTCATTTGTTCTAGTATTTATACTCCTTCTCTCTTTCAGTTGGTGTCCATTCTGCTTCCCTGAGTTCTCCTTTTGTTTATATTTGGATTAAAGACTATTTTGTTTGAATCTTCATCTCCGTGCGCTTCCTGCCAGCAGCACCCGTGACACATAAGGCTATTATGGCTACCAAATGGCTCTTCATTTAGTATCACATAGAGCTTTCTATTTTAGCCCAATTTAGCAATTGTGAATGATTTGTGTGTTGGTAAGCAATTTTATTATAAATATTTATTATATATAAATATTATTCAGTGTTTTCATAAAAGCCTTATTTTTATGCATTTTTTCGTTACAAAATAAAATAGCCTACAGTTACTAGGCTATTCTTTAACATTTTAATAAAACTTTAATTGAACAATTGAACAGAACCACAGCAAACAAATCAAATAAATAAAGGCAAAAGTCTTAAAGGGGTCATATAATGCCATTTTCATACAAGTTAATTTGATTCTATAGGGTCTAAATGAAAAGTTTATAATATACTTTAATTAAAAATTCTCATTAGTATTGCAAGAAAACACAAATTTTACCTGGTCAAAAACAGCTCTGTTTTCAGCACGGCGTTTCAGTGCATATGCCTTTAAATGATAATGAGCTTCGCTCACTCCGCCCCTCTGTTCTGTGGGGCGTTTTGACACAACGCACGACAACAGTTGAGGGTATATTTTGGAGAAAGAATGGCAGCGGGAGTCTCTGAGGACACATCTGTGCAACCGTATCATTTTGAACCGGAGTCGCACCCGGAACAAGATGACAGCCGCAAAGAAGTTCGACAATTAAGGCTCAAACAGGACGTTTCTGAATGGTTGGTTAACATAATGTCACTTTGATCTATCTTTGTATGTACTGGCATGGTAACGTTAGAGTAACTTAGTGAGATGTACGAATGCTATGTGTTCACTGATGTATACGTACTCAGTTTGTAATAACACAATAACCATAAGGCATTGTTCATTATAAACGTGGGATTATGAATTATATTGAGAACGTCGTACATAGAAAACATGCCGTAATGTACCCTGAGTGTAAACCTTAGCTGCATTCACCGTGAAGCGTGCAAGCGATTAGCAATGATTAATATAAAGGTTAATACAACTTTACACTCACTTCTTCTGGAGGTGCAGCAGGCCAGAGACACGAATAGTTGGTACCAATTCTTTTTTCAGGAGCAGCTTCTTAGCAAAACCAGCTTTATACTGATCCTCATTTATAAAGCAGTCTGGTGAGAAAAGATTCGCGAATCGCGCAAACATGAAAGCATTGACGTTGATCGTGGGGAATATTCCCTTCGAAAACAAAACTCAGCCACTGTGTCTTCAGCGGTTCGGATTTAGGAACATCAAAATGACTGCTGTGTTCGTTATTACACCCAATGAACAGAACACCACAATCGCTTAGATGCCATTCTGCTCCAGTGTATTAACAATAGCGGACTATTGATGATGACTATTGAATGACTATTGATGACTATTGAAGGATGACAGCTTGCTCAGGGCGGCCCGCGGGGAATATACGTTCTTTGGCGGGGATGTGTTGAAACGCTGCTATCAATCAACAATCGTGGGAGGGGCATCCAAATGTGTGACGTCATATGGTCGAACGGCTCGATTTGAGGCAGGGGAAAACATATAAGGAGATTAAAACAAAAACACTGGCTGGATTTTTATAATTATATGATGGTTGTGTGCAAGCACTGCCAACACACATTTCAGTACAATCAACTTGAAAAAATGCATGTACCATTATATGACCCCTTTAACATTCGCATTTAAATCCGGCTCCCCCACCTCTCTTTGTCGCTCTGTGTAGGCTACCTGGCCTGTAGCCTACCACAACAACATAGACTGTAAAAAGGCACTACACTCGCTATCTTCAGAGCGTGTGTCCCCCTTCCTTTCACATAATGGTATGATCCTACTCTGTCCTCCCATGTGATTGCCCGCATGCTGTGCCCATCTAAATAAAGTCCCGCCCCAAATAAAGATTCGGCTCTACCCGACGGGAGTCGGCTCTTAGGGCCGGCTCGTTCGCGATCGACACATCACTAATACATACAACTTGTTTGGTAAAAATATTTAACAAAAGAAACCATTGTATAATGCTACCTGTTAGTGTTTTTTAGGTCATTGAGTGTTTTAGTGCATTTTGAATGTAAAATTAACTGCTGTGCCAAGCTGAAAGTTGGTTAGGAGAACTCTGGGAAGAGTTTGAGAAAAGTATTGAGAAGTGGGTCCTAGCGATTGACCGGCCTATACTGACCGACCGTTTCATTTCTGGGTGGACTGTGCCTTTAAGTATCTGCATGACGTACAATAACACAACCCTGTGATATATCCTGAAAACATTGATTAATTTGCATTTTTCAGAAACAAATATAATTCCATTAAATTGTGGATCCTTCGGTCACCCATATCTCTAATAAATGCATTAGTTTGCATAGTGATATAGGTTCTACAACCTGTCATAACAGAGATTGAGGCTCTACTGGCCAATCCTATTTAATAAAATAATAAACAGTGGCAAAGCAAGACACGCACAGAGAAAGAAAGTTGAGATGAGCAACCATCTGCATCTCTCACACCCAAACACTAACACCTCCACTGTATACCAGCACATCCAGCTCGCTCCTCCTTTCATGGATAAGAATTCCAACAAGACAGATAGATGGGCTACATTTCATCTAATCCCATGAAGCTTTTTTGCCTGCCCATGAAAAGCAATTAAACTTGCTCCTCCTGCAAGGATTTCACAAAGGACCAAAGGAAATTGTCTTCATAGAGTCGAGAAAAAAAGGTACATGCAGAAATATATCCGGCACTCTTCCCTGAGAATAAAAATGAGCGTACCAAACACTCTGTAATCATTTTAAATTGTCACAGATAATCCCATTTCAAAGCAACATTCTCCACATGAACGTGTTGAGCAGAAACTGTTAGTAATCCAATGAGAATCTGCCGTCAATCTAGGTACACTAAAAAAATGGTGCTTTCATACAACCTGAGAGTTTACATTGCTCTCTCTCTCTCTCTCTCTCTCTCTCTGAGGAAAATATCTAAACATGAGAAGCAAAAAATGAAATATGTATGTATAATATCTGTAAAGCAGACATGGTTATCATCTAGCAGTTTAAAAATATCTAAACATGAGAAGCAAAAAATGAAATATGTATGTATAATATCTGTAAAGCAGACATGGTTATCATCTAGCAGTTTGACTGAAATATCAGTCTATCACTAAATGTCATTTTCTAGCCTTTTAATAGTAGTATTTTAGATCTCTGTCCTATTCAGCCACAACTTATTGTACCAGTCCTCCAAATAATATAGATGTATCACTACCTTTGCTTTTCTGTCAGCAACAGTATCAACAATCTGTCAGTTTATCTCCATTAAGGGCAAAGTATAATTTTAAGAGAGGCATTGTACATCAGCACATTGGGGTTACATAAATATATTGGGAAAGATAAGCATTCCTGAGCCACAGGGACTAGTAGCGTAGCCTGATTTACCCCTGCGGTGACCAGGGGGATAGTGTGCTGTTTATAAAAGTCTGTGGAGAGGTTTGACAGTTCAAAAGGGGAGACAGACTTATGGGATGAACATCAATATAGAAATGCATGTGTTGCTTTGATAGAAATTAATCTAGGCAGTACTCTCTCTGAGCTCAAGGTCAGTCACACTGGTTTCATCAAACCCCATTGGTGCATGTGTACTATAAAGTTTAATGTTCATAAAAACGTATATAGTATAGCTTGTATATATAACTGTGTGTATAGTATACAAGCATTGTTTTAATTTCAAATAATTGTATTACTTATACTGTAGCAGTGAAAGTGTTATGCAGCGGGAAAGGATTACCTCTGACCACACTGTTTGGACCAATTATGATTTTCATGCTAGGGTCCTACATAGAGAGGTAATCAGCTAAAGCTGTTAACCAACTAAATCTTTTTAGAATGAAACAAGACAAAAACACATTTGTTATCTTTGATTTTCATTTAAGTTTTTAATTTTCTTTAGGTTGTCTTGGGGGTAAAATATGACTGGTACATATTCTTGACAGATTTTGTTAGATTCATTCTTTGAGCTCATTCATTATGAGCATTTATTATTTGATAATCATACTTTACGACTTTTTTTTTTTTTTTGGCGAACAGTCCCTCTACAGCTTTTTTTTTTATTTCATAAATGTTTCTATTTAATTTTGATGTTAATTAAATGTTTATTGCTAGCACAAATCTGGGTTTAGAACGGCATTTAGGTGCGACCATGTTACAACATGTTTTAAAAATCAGTTGTGACCAGTTTCTCCAATGATGCATTTTACTATGGTAGTTAATCAGCGAATTACATCGTTGTATGGGAAACGCACCCCGGATCGATCTGAACCAACTTTGCAAGGACAACTTGAGCAGAAAGTTTCACGCTGAAAAAGTGTTTGTTTTTTTTTTGTTTTGTTTTTTTACCAAGCAAACTTTTGGAGTGTACTGCTCAGGAAAAATGATAACGTTTAGTTATGGTTGTAACTAGTGCTGACGGTATGACCAAAAATCCATATCACAGTATTTTTCAAAATTATACCGGTTTCATGGTATATGACGGTATTTTTCTTTGCCAAGCATGACTGGGTTAACCACATTTTCTACTGAGTGAGAGAGGAAATACTGCAGTATATTGACTTAGAATGCCCTATTTTACTGTCATAAGTGAATATAAAAATCCACAATAGTATTAATACAGGTTTGCAAGGCTGTTTACAAATAGGTGCCAGGCCAGCAGGAGGCGCTTTAGGAGCGGCAGAAATAGCGGTTTCCCCGGTAATGCCTGTACACAAAGCAGCGCAACGCACATAAACGCTGCTTTATCAAGAAAGATAAAGAAAGATTTAATCGTAATAACAAAGAAACTTTTCTAAAGACCGTTAATTCACTTCAGATACATTCATATAAAAACACCCGTGCCGCGTTTTGACTTTGAAACGTGCAGTGCTCATGTTTATTCAACGATGTCAATGCCAACCACAAATAGATTTTCCAAAAGGCTGTGATATTGTGAACCAATGTATGGGAAACACTGTAATATAATTTGACAGCTATCAATTATAGTTTAACCTATCCATCTTCACAGTCACGCTAAGTAACACATGCATCACCACAGAGTGCAAGAGTGAAAAGGGTTGCGCCGCGCCGCGTTCCGATCGTTATTAAAGCGTCATACACCAGTATTGCGGTATATTAAAAATTCATATCATAACAAAAATAAACACCGGTATTCGGTATGAACCGGTATACCGCCCAGGACTAGTTGTAACCTTGGTTCTCTGAGGGAGATAAGTGAAACATCTCACCGTGGGAAAGGCCTCTTGCATGCCCATCCGTGAAGCCCTATGTAATGGCCAGCGCTCCCGGGAAGCCCCTCCCCAACCTATATAAACAGCAGTGCTGGCCCAAAATAGCATATTTTACAGCTCTTCCAAGCAGAATAATGGGCCTTCTGATGACATATCTCACTCATCTCACTCAGAGAACCGAAGTTACAACCATAACCAAACGTTCTCTTTCGGTTGCCTTATTTGACATCTCACTATGGGATATAGAAAACGCCCAATATTCAGGCATCCCCTAATCTATACTCAGGACACCTGGACTTTAGCAGGGTCAAAGCAGGCCCCTCTTTCTTCTTATTATATATATATAATATAATATATTATATATATATATATAGGGTTTGCAAATCCCACAAAGAGACTTTCAGATCGTTTCAAATTTTGTGTCCTATCCAGATAAATCCACAATGCCCTCACTTGACATAAGTGCTGTCAATTTTCCTCCCCTGGATATTTTGACAGAGGAGGGTAAAGGGCTTGAACCTCAACTTCCATACATGAATAGCCAGGCTTGATTATCTTGGGCATAAATGCTGGATTTAGGCACAAGATGACCCTGGAAAAAAATTAGCATGAACCTAATACATGCAGGGTTAACTGAAAATGCATGTAATTCTCCAACCTGCTTCATAGAGGTCAGAGCATGCAGTAAAGCTGTCTTGTATGAAACAATCTTCATATCTCCTTCCTCAAAGGTTCAAATGGGGCTTCCTTGAGTGCTTTCAGTACCAAGCACAGATCCCATGCTGGTAAAATAGGTCTGAGAACTGGTCTCAGATGGCACACACCCCTCAAGAATGTACTTACGATAGGATGCTTACCAACCATTTCACCATTAAATCCCATGTTACATGATGAAATGTCCGCCAGCTACACTTTGATCGTAGAGAAGGCCTACCCTTCATCTAGTATCTCCTGAAGAAAGGTAAGAATATCTGGTAATGAGGAAAGGAACGGTATATTTTGCCTTTCCTTTTGCCCCAATGGTATCAATGCCACTTCCGCACATTTCTGTAAATGCGGGGTGCTAGAGAAAGGCCAAATGGGAGAACCCTAAATTCATGCATCTTGCCTTTGAATGCAAACCTCAGATATTCTCTGTGCTGGGGATTGATCTGGATGTGAAAATATGCATCATTTAGATCAATTGAGGTGAACCAATCTCAACTCTCTACAGAATGAAGCAGGGATTTGAGTGTCGGCATTCTGAACTTATTTTCTCAGATATCTGTTTAAAACTATGAGGTCCAGAATAAGGCGTATATCTAACGCTTTCTTTTGAATGAAAAAATACTATCTGAAGAACGCCTTATTTGATCTCTCTTCTGGTACCACCTGCTTCTTTGAGAAGGAGAAAATCCTCTCCCAAACGTTTGCATTATCTCTTTGAAATAGCGGCTGTTTCTTTCTGTCCCACGCAATAAAAGGGGGAAGGGGCGGGGCCGCTGCCGCCTGAGCGCAGGACTTTCATTACCAGGAGGGGGGTTGTTTTTCCTGGTCATAAAAAGTCTTCACATTTTCCCCCTGCGAGGATCTATTTCCCCTCCTCGGGCCCTGCCAAAATGATTGTCCTCCTGCCGCTCCCGCTTGTGTAAAAGCAGGCCGACGTGTTTCCTGTCGTTGCATTGGTTTGGGGGCTCTGCAAGGCATGAACGACCTGAAGGCGTCCCTCTTCTTTGCCTCGAACCGCTGCTGCATTGTAGCCACAGCTGGCCGGAACAGACCTTTAGGGTCTACAGGCTGATCAAGGAAGTGAGCCTTATCCTTTACTGCCATTGTGGACAAATTCAGCCAAAGCACTCTCTGACCAACCAGCGCCAGTCCCAGAGTCCCCCCTGTGGAATGTGCCAGGCAGCATGGAAAGGCAGAATTAGGTCTGTCAAGGTGCGGATTTCCATCTACAGCTTAGTGACAAGCTTTTCCCTGTGACAAAGCCCCTAACATCTCCTCCTCTAACTCAGCGATTAAGGATAATCCGAACAAGGGTTCAGATGACCTGCCAACGAGGCCTCATAGGCAGCATGTGAGACCAGCTCATATCCTGCATACCCGCCATGTCTAGCAAGGAAAACCCTTACACCGGGACTCTAGATGACAGTGGTCCATCCATGCAACAGCTGAAGGCCAGTCAATGACCAACCGGTTCGCCGCCAGAAGGGCAAGCCTCATGCAGAGTTTCACACCCTGTTGCCATCTGCCATTGGTCTACCCCTGTTGGGTAACCAGGGGACAGACCCCAATTGGGGAACAAACGGATCTTCCTCGTCCTCCTTGCCCTTGTCTGGCAGGTGTCTGTAATATCTGTTTTGGCATGGTCTGGACCCATAAATGCCAGGCATACCACATGCAGATCCCTAGCTGCAATAGAGAATCCACATCCCCCTGGACAAGTGCAAGAAGGTGCTCTGGACTTAATAGATTTCATAGAAGATGCCATGCTAAACTTGTAAGTTAACCTTTTATCTATTTTATTTGCTTGGAAAAGCATTTCACTACACTTCTTGCTTTATTCAACCTGAATCCCTACGACAAGTGGTAGCTTGTCTTTTTTTGGACAGTTTAGTCTTTCCAAAATTAAAAAGAGCTTGTAGCTTGGATGCCGCAAGTGAAGAGATGTACTCTAGGATGCCATTTTGGGCCAGTGCTGCTGGCTGATAGGCGTGATTGCATAGGGATTCACGGATGGCCAAGTAAGAGGCGTTTCCCATAGTGAGATGTTGACAGAAAGAATACCACTGATTCCTAATTAACAGTTTTCAGAAGGCCAAACAAAGGGATTGTGCTTTCGCATCGAAACACTGTCTAGGCAACATGGCGACAACACTACAATTAACTGAAGCTTTAAGTTACTTATTTTTGCGTATGCCTTTGGGGGGGGGGGACATTCAAAAGAATAATTTGACCCCTTTAAGATAAGACATCATTTTTAATTGCAACTTAATTAAAAAAATAAAAATAAAAAATAATAATAATAAATGTTTAAAAATCTATTTTCAGATCCACAACAAATTATGAATTATTCTTATGTTATACTCCACATGCCAATTAACCAACCCCACATCAAGTATACCATCAATCCACATTTGCAATCTATTCTTAAATTAGTTGATCCAGATATCATAATTTATCACAGGTTTCCAAATCTTATAAAAACATATAAATGACTTGTTTTTTGACTGATCAAATAAGCATTTGTCTTTACCTTGACAGGTTTGACTTTTTAATGCCTTGATTAAATCATTGTGGGTCAAGAGGGCATAATTTGTGAGACAGCATCAAATTATGACCCAAAAACAACCCTGTTTGGAACCATGTACCAACCAACCCTGGTCTCTCCTATATAAATGTTTGGAAGAAATATCCAAACAGGTCAAACACTGATATCTCACTCAATGTGACCCAGTTAAAGCAGATCCCCTCTTACCTGGACTTTTTTTATAAGCTAAATGCATTTTCAACCTTTCTGTATTTCTATTTAGACATTTTTAATATGAAGCCATTATTAAACTGTTAGCTGCTCTCCACAATGTAGGCGATTCTATTTGGTCCCCACCTAAAGAACACATTCATTCACAATGTAGAACAACAGGATACTTTCAGATGCTCTTCCTGTATTTTCAGGACCAGCAAACCTCAGCATCTAAAATCAGCCCATGCTGCTGTGGACCGTTTTAATGCTCCTTTACAATGGTTGATTTATGACGCCTACTGTGCCATATCTCAAAACATGAATAGTCCCAAGATTAGACTGTTATAGATAGGCTATCTCATGCAGTTAAATGATACATGTAATGATATGCCGTTATGTCAGGAAACAGATCTGTTTTAAGCATGTTAGGTGTGTTTTAAAGACAATAGAGTGCTGCAATCTCGTGTAGAGCTGCAGTATCCATCAGCGCGCGCCTACACACTTCACTGCGTTACTGCTGGGCACTCACGTGCGGTTGATCACATTCCATCACACATATACAGTTCAAAAAAGTCAAGCCAAAGTAGTGTATTGTCATTTTTTGCCTATTAGACGCATGCAATGAGTAGCGCATACAAAAAAAAGTCTCAAATTATAAATTAACAATATGAATAGCATATGGGTTATTTTAAAACATTGAGGTAGATATTGTAACGCAACGGCTTAAAAATGAATAAAAAGGAAAAATCTAAAACAGCTAAAAGTAAGATCTACCAACATTTAATAACATTTTAAAAAGATGTTCTAATGCTCTAATGGTGTAAAAGTTCCATACGATGTATTTTGGATGTAAAGAAATCAATTTATGTGCAAGTTTGGCTATTTATTTATTTTTTCAACAAAATCATTGTTCACCTCATTGCCAAGACTCGCGTGAGAAATACAGTAGACGCTAGTATAGGCTAGATGAGATGTCGCCTTACCGTCAGAAGCCTGTGTGCTGTGTAATAAAAGTAGAAATATTGCTAAAGATGAGAGTTTAGTGCTCCGCATTCCTCCAGACTCGTGTGTGCAAAAGCATCCTATTCTCCTCTCTCCGGAGCGCAAAATTCTGCAGCTCAATCTGTGCAAATCTCGCCAGATTTCCGCGACACGACCAGCCATTTGTGTTTTCAGAGGAGGTGGCCCGATATCGGTTCTGGACCAGACATCTGCTCAGACCCGTGAGTCAGTGGGACGTGCGGTGGTCACGCCGCTCCAAGTGCCAGAGCAGAGCTGCATTCGTGGAAATGCCCATATAGTCCACCATCACTGCGACACTGGGGAAGCGAGAGATGTCTGCATTTTTTTTACTTGTTTATCTATGGCTCACACTACTATTTAACGCCCAAAATGTGATCGGATGTTGGAAGGGATGCAAGTAATTCTGTCTGTTGTTCAGTGATGCTGTCTGATGAAAAAGAGCTCGCATGCAGGGAAGCGAAGCTGTAGTTTTGTGCCATGTGCATGCTCTAGTGGTCAATGGAGTATATTACCATTCGACTGGTTTATAATAGCCTACGGTTTCCAATAAAAACGAACAAAACAGAAACATTCTTTGAAAACACTTGTGTCTAGTTCTGGTTGACTGCTCTTCAGGTCTGTATCCTATTTAAAAAGGTGTGTTTATAAGTGTGCTATAGCCATACTATTTTTAAAATAAAAAAGTAAAATAAGAAAGTATACTTTCAGTCTACTTTTTATGCACTTCTCAGAAATATACTTTATGTTCTTCTCAGAATAGCCTACTTGACTTATACTGACAGAAAAGTCTCAGTATATTTGGCCCACTACTACATTTTTTGATCGAGATATAGGGCCTTTCCGAATACCCGCACTTGCGGTCTTTGCACTTGACCACTTGTTTAATTACATGATGTAGGCTATTTCCTGTATTTGGCCCAAGGGTTCAAGTAGGCGCGAAGACTGCAAGTGTGTGTAGAACGTTTGATTACCCGATGGGACACACTTATAGTGTTGCAAAAATGTAAGTGTTTTACTAAGCTTTATTTTGATTTCCAATACTTTGCATTTTAAAATAAACTTCTAACTGTCTGGTAATAGCCTAGTCCCTATGTAACAGAAGACAAACACAATTTAAAATTGTGGTGCTTCTAATTTGATGATAAAAAGCAGTTGCAAATGTTGTAAAAAGTACACATAGCCTACTCATCTTTGCACCAATAAAATGACACTTTAACTATTTGTTTTACTAGCAAAGTAAAATGAGATGTAATATCTCATTTTTCGCATAGATATCCATAATAAAGGCTAGATGTCTTACGGCGGAGTCTCTATCGTCATCACCGGCGGCCATCTTGTCACAGGCAAGCTTTCTGGCGGGCTCTGTGGTACCTGATGTAAGATGAGTGATCTGCACGAACACAAATAGTCGTATCTCGTTGAAATCTTGACATCGACGTTATTAACGTGGCTATAATTCTGGATGATTATTATTCATAAGTGTTCAGTGTCATAACTACATCTCTGACGTTTATAACAAACCAAACCGTTTGAAAATCGGTAGAAATTGAGCAAGTTCTGGTTATTTAAAAAGTACATGCACCATTAAAACACAATGTTACAAGTGAGCGAGCTGCCTGTGACAAGATGGCCGCAAAGGTGGGGATGTCGACCTCCATTGGCCAGCAGCGCGGACGAGACATCTAGCCTTTATTATATATATCTATGATTTTTAACACAGGATTTCCCGAAACGAATGCATGATGGGATATGCTTAGACTCGAATAAGCATGCCGTACCTCGCTCCGATGCGGTATTTAAGATAGTGTGGGTTTAGTATGCGTTTAGGGCACTGCGCTTTGCCATTTTTTAGACATGGGACAGTCTTGCGCAATTACTTCCTGTCGCGTACACTCGCTCTCAAGTGGCCAAGGGAAAATTTGTGAGGGGAACGCAAGTGAGGGGAATTTGGAAAGGCCCATACTTGAAAATAGAATTAAGTATTCGAAGTATACTTGTCGCGTTACTGAATGAAATGTCAACCCAGGTAAAGTTAACGACTGTGAAGCTTTGTGGATGTTGATGGATCAGTCTATTCCATCTATCTTTTGATCATCATAGTATTTGACAAAAATGCTAATTTCTCAGCTTTTTGTTTAAAATGTTGCTTTTTTTATGAACCTTACACACATTCAAGTGTTGATAAAAAAGGATGCATGAAGCTAGAAAAAAAAATTATATATTTTCAAGTATAAAAAATAATACCTAAAATAGGAATATACCCTAGTGAAAAAATAGTATACTTAAGCACAATTTATTCGTCTGACTTTAGTATAACTAAATGTATTTCTGGCCCACTATAAATTGGAATAATTAAAGTCTGTTAAATTGGAAAAACTAATTTTGTACTAAATGCATTTTAGTTGTCCAAAAGGAGTGCCTCAAGTTGTGGATGATGACTGCCTGGGGTTGTTTCCTGGGAAAAAAACTGTCTAGCGTGAGGAACCTTAATTGGTTTCATTTTTTTTGACTCTGAGCTTAAATTTGACCGGCAAATCAATGCTGTCGTTAAGAATAGTTTCTTCCATCTTAGATCAATATCTAAATTGAAATCTATCTTTTCTTTTAACGATATGGAGAAGGTTGTTCATGCCTTTGTGTCATCCCATTTGGATTATTGTAATGTGTTGTATCTGGGTGTGAGTCAGGCTTCTCTTTCCCGTTTGCAGCTCGTTCAGAGCATATTACTCCAGTGTTAATTAAATTATATTGGTTACCCATACGTTACAGAATTCAATACAAAGCGTTGTTGTATGTTTTTAAGTCTCTGCATGGCCTAGCACCTGAGTTTGTTACTGATTTAATCAGCCGCTGTCAATCCCCAGTAGATCTCTGCGCTCTAATGATCAATTGCTTCTCCTGGTTCCGCGATCCCGTTTAAAATGTAAAGATTATCGGGCATTCTCTGTTGCAGCTCCTAGGCTCTGGAATTACCTTCCTCTGTCTTATCTTATTAAAACGTATTTGTTTTCTTTAGCATTTGATAATGCTTTGTAAGTTGTGTATGTCATATGTTTGAATTGTTTTATGTCTTTGTTTTTATTTTCTCTTTTATACCTTCTGTACAGCACTTTGGTTTCACTTGTGGTGCTGAAAGTGCTCAATAAAGTTGAATTGAGTTGAGTTGAAGTTCAACTAAAGTTGTATTTAAGATACGTGTTTGTGCTAAAGTAGAACTATTTCAAGTACTTAAGTACACTTTAAATATACTCTTGTATTTAAGTTTTGAAATTCAGAATTCACTCAGCATAAATTTCAAATGTGTTTTGGTGACTTTACAATTGCAATTCAACTACACTGTAAGAGTGTTGAACATTCATTAATATTATACTGATAACAAACTTTTAGTGCTTTTAAAACACATTACAATGGCATTCCAAGTAAACTTGAAGTGTGTCGATGGCATCATTTAAACATCAATAGTGTGCTTCAAATACAATAAAGTAATCTTTATAAATAATGGCACAGCTTAAACAATTTGCCTTTTACTGACACCCCCAGTATACCGTCGTCGTCGGCAGCCGTCCGTCTCGGGAGACGATGGTGTAGCTCGGTGTGTCTATCTGCACCGCCGGGAATGGCTGTGCAGACCAATTCTAGAGTGGCAGTCCTTGCCGCACTGGGCGCAGGAGAAGGGGGATGGCTGGTCAGGCTGCTGTTGCCGCTGCTTCCGCCTAGCTCTCTTTGCCACGGCAGTGTCGTTTCGTGCCGCTTCTGCTTTGATTGTTGCCTGCCGGACTGCTTGTCGCCAAGCGGAGCGATCATCAGCCAGGCTCTTCCATGCGCTGGGGGCAATGCCGCATTGCTTCAAGTCCTTTTTGCAGACGTCTTTGAAGCGCAATTTGGGGCGCCCTGTGGTTCTGGTGCCTTCAGCCAGCTCGCGGTAGAGGAGGTCTTTGGGGATGCGGCCTGCGTCCATCCTCCTGACATGCCCAAGCCACCGCAGCCGTCTTTCGCTGAGCGTTGCATGCATACTGCTCATGTTGGCTCGTTCCAGCACCTCGGTGTTGGGGATCTTGTCCTGCCACTTGATATGCAGTATGCGACGCAGGCACCGCATATGGAAGCTGTTGAGTTTCTTCTCGTGCTTTGCGTAGGTGGTCCATGACTCGCTGCCATAGAGGAGCGTACTGAGCACGCAGGCTTGGTACACGCGCAGTCTGGTCGTCTCAGTGAGGCTGGAGTTGTTCCATACTCGCTGATTCAACTTGGCCATGACTGCGGCTGCCTTGGCGATTCTGCTGTTGATCTCAGAGTCGATGGATAGCGAGCTGGAGATCGTGGACCCAAGGTACGTGAAGTTCTCAACAACGTCCAGGCTGTACCCGTCGATGGCGGTGTTTGGAGGGGTCTCTGCTCCCTGTATCATGACGTTGGTCTTCTTCAGGCTGATGGTCAATCCAAACTCCTTGCAGGCATGTGAGAGGCGGTTGACAAGCTGCTGAAGTCCGTCTGCCGTGTGTGAGGTCAAGACTGCGTCATCAGCGAAGAGCATCTCACGGATGAGTACCCCTGTGACTTTGGTCTTGGCACGGAGACGGGCTATGTTGTAGAGCTTGCCGTCCGACCTGGTGCGGATGTAGACACCCTCGCTGCAGTCTTTGAAGGCGTATTGGAGGAGCATGGAGAAGAAGATACCAAATAGTGTGGGCGCGAGGACGCAGCCTTGTTTCACTCCGCTGCTGACTGGGAAGGCTTCGGATGTTGCGCTGTTGTAGCATACTGTGCTGTGCATATTCTCGTGGAAGGACGTGACCACTGCAAGCAGGTGTGGGGGGCAACCAATCTTCTGCAGCAACCTGAAGAGTCCGCTTCTGCTGACCAGATCAAACGCCTTTGTGAGGTCGATGAAGGCGATGTAGAGTGGCATGTGCTGCTCCTGACACTTCTCCTGCAGCTGGCGTAGTGAGAAGATCATGTCTACTGTTGATCGGCCATCCCTGAAGCCGCACACTGGGACTCGGGGTAGATGCGGGAGGCGAGGGTCTGCAGGCGGGCCAGAGCGACGCGGGCGAACACTTTGCCTACAATGCTGAGGAGGGAGATACCCCGGTAGTTGTTGCAGTCACTACGGTCTCCCTTGTTCTTATACAAGGTGACAATGTTAGCGTCTCGCATGTCCTGGGGGATGTAGCCCTGTTCCCAGCAGAGACAGAGGAGGTCGTGGAGTGGTTGTAGCAGGGCTGGTTTCCCACTCTTTAGAACCTCTGGAGGGATTCCATCGCTCCCTGGCGCCTTCCTACAGGCAAGGCAGTCGATGGCTTTGCTGAGCTCGTCCATGGTTGGTGGGGTATCTAGCTCCTCCATGACTGGTAGGTCTGGGATGGCGTTGAGAGCCGTATAAATAATGGCACAGCTTAAACAATTTGCCTTTTACTGACACCCCCAGTATACCAGTAACTCACATATTCAGAGAAAATCAGTGAGACAACATATATGTACATTGAACATAGGAACCACTACGGACTGGATTTGAACTCAGATCGCTGCCACACAAGTGCACTCGCTTTACCTGTTGCGCCACCATGCAGGTATACATCATGCAAAACGTCTTGGTTACGTATGTAAGTAACCCTCGTTCCCTGAGTAGGGAACGGAGACGTTATGTCGGATGACGACGGACGGGGTTTCGCTTAGAAAACCTATCAACTTCGAGTATTACAAAACATGCCAATGGCAAAGAAATGCCATGGGTCTGCGGAATTTGCATGGCGCAACTCCGCCCCACCTCGTGGGTAAAAAAGGAGGACGATATATGGCAATATGCAGATATGTTTCTTCGCTGAGGAGCCAAGACTGAGCTCAGGCGATCCCCGCGGTACAGCGGAAGTGGCAGGCAGACGTAATGTCTCCGTTCCCTACTCAAGGAACGAGGGTTACGTAACCGAGACGTTCCTTTCGTTGTCACTCCGAGTTACGTCGTAGGATGACGAATGGGGTTACCAGTCTGATCACACCACCTTCACAGCTGTCTTCCAGTGCCCTGCGTAATCTGAGATCCCTGTCGTGAGACTAGCATGGACGAAGGACTCCTATTTAGCACAGGAATACCAAGGTAAACTGGGGAGCATATCTCATATCTCAGAGAAATATGCAATTAATGGCAGCCCAGAGGGGGGGGGGGGGGTGGGGGGGTGGGGGGGGGGACTTAGAGAATACACATATGACCCAGAGGGATGCATATGGAGAACACTGGGGTGTCCAGCCGCAGGTGGAATATTTCAACCCCAGGGGTGGCAAGGTGGCTTGCCAAGGGAAAGACACATGCTCAGCGAGGCTTACAGTGGAAATACACATGTGGGGGTCGCCCAGAGGGGGGACCATGCACACGGATGCACCTAGCCAACGTGCAGGCAATAGACACTGCCGTCGATGTCAGCAGTTCTGGAGGAACTCAGGGCTTGAGGGAAGCTCACCTAAGGAAATATTGCACGTATCCAGTCCGTGGAGTGGAATGGCGAGCAAGCGAAGACACCTGAGTGGTTCCGGTACTAGCTGGTTGAAGCGAGTACATGAGAGGACACAGGCTCCACTCGGAGATTGTAGAATCTGGCGAATGTGTTGGGTGTCGCCCAGCCTGCAGCTCTGCAGATGTCTGTTAGCGAGGCGCCATGCACTAGAGCCCAAGAAAACGCCACACTCCGGGTGGAGTGGGCAGTCACACCAAGGGGGCACGGTCGACCTTGCTGCTGGTATGTCAAAGCAATGGCGTCCACTATCCAGTGAGACAGCCTTTGCTTGGAGAGAGCAGCTCTCCCACCACCTTCAGCTTCCCACCATAACAGACTGGTCTGAGGTCCTGAAACACTGCGTTCTGTCTATATAGGCATGGAGGGCGCGTACTGGACAGAGCAGTGACAAGGTTGGGTCTGCCTCCTCCAGGGGCAGCGCTTGCAGGTTCACCACCTGGTCCCGGAAGGGAGTGGTGGGAACCGTGGGCACATATCCAGGCCGGGGTCTCAGGATCATGTGAGAGTAAGCCTGCCCGAATTCCAGACACGCTTTGTCAATGGAGAATGCGTGCAGGTCCCCTACCCTCTTGATGGAGGCCAGTGCAACCAGCAGAGCTGTCTTCATAGACAGGAATTTAATCTCCACTGATTGCAGAGGCTCAAAGGGAGCACTCTGCAGGGAAGTTAAAATCACTGAGAGGTCCCAAGAGGGAACGCGAGAAGGAACCTGACAGGACCTCTCAGAAACCCGATGATCAGGTTGTGCTTCCCTACGGACTTACCTTCCACTGTATCATGGTGTGTGGCAATAGAGGCAACGTATACTTTTAAGGTTGGAGGGAGACAGCCTTCTCTCCAACCCATCTTGAAGGAAGGAAAGCACGACACCGGTCGAACATTTCCAGGGGTCTTCTCGGCGAGAAGAGCACCAGTTGACAAAGAGGTTCCACTTCAACGTGTAGGCGTGTCTCGTGGACGACGCTCTAGCGGAAGTGATGGTAGCCACCAGCGCTGGTGGTAGGTTACTCAAACCTGCCATAGGGTGCCCCGTCCCTTTGAAAGGAGGTCCTTCCTCAGAGGAATTGGCCAGGGAGGTGCTGTCGCAAGGAATACAAGTTCGGAGAACCAGGTTCGGGCGGGCCAGTGTGGCACGACCAGAATGACCTGCTCCTCGTCCTCCCTGACCTTGCGTAGGGTCTGGGCAAGAAGGCTCACTGGGGGAAACGCATACTTGCAGCCCCGCGGCCAGCTGTGCAGCAGTGCATCCGTGCCGAGCGTGCCCTCGGTCAGGTAATAATACAGGGCGCAATGGGTCGAGTCGTGAGAGGCAAACAGATCTATCTGTGCGTCCCTGAACTGGTCCCAAATGAGCTGAACCGACTGGGGATGGAGTCGCCATTTTCCAGGGAGGGGCTGAAGCCGTGAGAGCTTCAAGCCATCCTAGGTGTATATGACTTTCTTCTTTTAGATGTATACAATCGGAGTTACTCCTGTTTTACACATACTCCGTGTGCAGTGTGTATGCGGTGCGTGTTGCGGTGCGTATGCGGCGCAGGAGCAGCACGCGCTATTGTGCTTTCACATAATCTGCGTTTGCAGTGCGCAACTGATATACGGCTGTACCACAAACACACATTTATTCTCTATTTTTTATTTCAAATCACTATTTTTATTATCAGCGTCTTTTATAAAATAATATAAAAAAGTTTCAACATTGCGATTCTATTTGTACACAGTAGTTATAGGTCTACTCTTTCACATACGTATTCACATTTAAACTAAATACGCTTAAAAACCATATTATATTCAATGCATTACTTCTATATAGATTTATATATTAAGTTGCTCAAGCAAGTGGCAAAACATTTAAACATGTATGTAGCCCTTATGTTAAAGCTGCAGTCCGTAGTTTTTCCTCTTTGTCGCCATCTCTGTTCGAAATCTACAATTGCAGTTATTCACGGAATTATCAACTTTACGTGGGTTGTGCCTCAGCATGGCACAGCGTGGATGAATCCAATGTTTTGAGGAGAATGTGCGGCTGTCAGTCACCGCGCCGGCGTGGATACTGTCATTCGGAATCACAGATTCTTTTTGAAAGTATGACCAACATAAGAATTTTCACCGGAAAATGTCATCTGAACAAGTAAGTAACATCCACTTTTGTTCTGACCAACGGAGGGGAAAAAAGCATTGCGGTAAATTGCGCTAATTAAATCTAACGATCGCTTATCATATCACGTCAAACCGTGCAAATACTTTGTTCTCAAAATGTTAATGTTAACAACATCAGCATTGCGTGACTACATTTAATGTCCTTCCGATGTTCATCTTTGTTTTCGCATGGGCCGGTTGCAGTCTCTTTTTTTCTGTAGCCACTCCGAAGTCCGAACTAAGTCCTTTTCATTTTACAACTGTTGAATCTCCAGTTGTCACTGGTGATTGTCGTTTGAACCTTTCCGGATCCACCATCAAATTGATCAATTTAATTATATCAAGTGCTGTGAGAAAAGGCTATAAATCTCCACCGCCAACATCCTCAGACGCAATATAACCTACTAGCTGAGACTCCTTCTTTATGTGTGCAAATGTGACGTAAATGACACAAAGACATGCTCGGATTTCCCGTGGAAATCCACCAGTACCACTGGAATTAAAAACATTATTACAAGCTTACCATTTTGAATCGAGCTAAGGCAAGCAGATAGTTTTGAACACTGGCTGGTTATGTACTTGCTCAAAAATTTATTTTGGATCATTTTTAACCCAAAAAAGTTACAGAATGCAGCTTTAACATCGCAAACATTTTAAAATTAAAACATACAATTGACAAAAACAGCTCTCTCATACGTTTTCTTTTGCATTTAAATATTTTTTTACAAGAAATATTGTGGGTCACAAAGAACTTGTTTTTCCACCTCCACGAAGAGATAAGGCTACATCCATTATGTCATGTGGTTGAGGTACTGTGTAGTTTTCCTTGCTTTAATTACCCCAAGCTTAAAAGTTAAAAAAGAAAATTACTGTGAAAAAAAGCAGTATAATTTAATTAAATGCATTTATGGTGAGATTACTATATTTTCATGTCAATCCGTGTTCATTTTGACCACGAACCGAGCGCTGTCACTTTAATTCAGAGCGTGCAGCACAGCAAAAATAGACTCGGTGCGGAAACAATCTTTGCACTGCTGTATACACCGCACCTAACACGCATTGACGGACCGCATCCACGTGCAGTGTGAAAGCTCTAACCGCACGGAGTTCTCCTTTAGAAATCACGTGACCGATGAAAAACGGAGCAACTGTGTCTAAAGTGCTGGAAAAGAGAGAGTTAAAAGTTTCTGTCGCAATATCGAGTTCTTCTAAGCTAGGATGCTAAGATGAAGAAACTGATCAGGAAGATTATTAATAAAGCAATCTTTAGTGGCAGAAGTGATAGGTCTAACATATTTGTAACTCAGAGTCAGCTTTGCAGCCTTGGCTAAATTAAGTTTACACGAAACTAGATAATGATCTGAGATGTCTATGGAAGTAAAATAATGTCAAATGTTTTTGAAACAAAAAGCATGTTGAATTGCACCAATTGAAAGAAAATATGCATTGCGTTAACCATGCTCGCATTTTAATCCATTGTATTTTCAAGGCTTGCATTTTTATGGGCTGAAATTCAACATGGTTGAATATTTAAGCTGTGAATATTTCAATTAAAACATTTCAAACACATTTTCAATATTAAAAATTCAATAATCCATATTCACCTTATATATTTCACTTCCAAAATTTTCAAACTGTTTAAAAATACAACCTATAATATTCAACAGGCAATTTTCGGTCCATTTTATTTCGCCTTGAAAATTCGCTTCCACAAATTAAGTGGTTCAAATTCGACAGTAAATTCAACGTCGACATCCAGGAACTGCAGGAAAAGCAGTAGATTACCGATCATAATCTCCATCTGCTGTAGTCGGCTTTACCAGCAGGGGGTGCACGCGCGTGTTGACAAGCATCAAAGCAACAGAAGAGGCCTTCACAAAACGTCATTTGCTGAAATGGACAGAACGATGAGTACGAGTTACAATTTATGTGTGTGGAAAAGGTTGATTAAGACACAAAACACACGAGCGTTTACTCAAGTGTCTTATGAAACTTATTTTTACCCCCGTGCAAAGTAAGGTGATTTGTCCACTGCAAAACTAAATTCTCTCGCCGTTGGCATTGATATTAAGTTTTAGTAAAACAACTGTAATACACTGAGACAGAGTGAATTGTTTGTTTTAGTCACTATGACGGAATACTAAATTGATGGCTGGGTTTTGGCAAAGGCAATTTTATTTAAATATAGCATCATTAAATACAACCCAATTACAATTATAAATTAAATTCAGCAATTAAAAATTACATCTCTACCATGATATCTGGTCATCTCTGTGTTATAACGTGAATTGTCTCCGCCATTATCCAGGGCTGCGTACAGTAGGGGTATTTGTCATCTTATTTTATATTTTTGCACGATCTCTCACTGTTTTAATCTACCAGACACTCCGATTGTGTGCAAACAGACAGTGCAATCCTGACCTGCTCTTATGTAGCCTATCTATTTGTCACGAAACGCGCTCTATGGGACAAACGAGCAAATAAAATATAAGATAAGATGGCAGAAGGGTAACTAAGAGCAGGATTACATTGGCTTTGTGTTTTCGTGCATCAATCGGAGTGTCTGGTAGATTAAAACAGTGAGAGATCGTGTGGCTGGCCCGACGCTAGTAAGAGCCACGAGACGCGCTCCAATACGGGAAGGAGCGAATAAAATATACGATAAGATGAAAAAATGGTAAATAAGAGATGGATTGCACTTTATGTGCTCTCATCGGAGTGTCTGGTTCATGTAAACAGTGAGAGATCTTGTGGCAGGCGCGACGCTAATAGGTGACGTGACGTGCGCTCCAAATGGACAAAAAGATATAAAATAAGATGACAAATACCCCTACTGTAGCCTACGCAGCCCTGGATAATAGCGGAGACAATTCACGTTATAACACAGAGATTACCAGATATCATGGTAGAGATGTAATTTTTAATTTATAATTGGTGAATTTAATTTATAATTGTAATTTGGTTGTATTTAATGATGCTATATTTAAATAAAATTGCCTTTGCCATCATGTAAAACCCAGCCATCAATTTAGTATTTCGTCATAGTGACTAAAACAAACAATTCACTCTGTCTCAGTGTATTACAGTTGTTTTACAAAAACTTAATATCAATGCCAACGGCGAGAGAATTTAGTTTTGCAGTGGACAAATCACCTTACTTTGCACGGGGGTAAAAATAAGTCTCATAAGACACTTGAGTAAACGCTCGTGTGTTTTGTGTCTTAATCAACCTTTTCCACACACATAAATTATAACTCGTACTCATCGTTCTGTCCATTTCAGCAAATGACGTTTTGTGAAGGCCTCTCCTGTTGCTTTGGTGCTTGTCAACACGCGCGTGCACCCCCTGCTGGTAAAGCCGACTACAGCAGATGGAGATTATGATCGGTAATCTACTGCTTTTCCTGCAGTTCCTGGATGTCGACGTTGAATTTACTGTCGAATTTGAACCACTGAATTTGTGGAAGCGAATTTTCAAGGCGAAATAAAATGGACCGAAAATTGCCTGTTGAATATTATAGGTTGTATTTTTAAACAGTTTGAAAATTTTGGAAGTGAAATATGAAAGGTGAATATGGATTATTGAATTTTTAATATTGAAAATGTGTTTGAAATGTTTTTAATTGAAATATTCACAGCTTAAATATTCAACCATGTTGAATTTCAGCCCATAAAAATGCAAGCCTTAAAAATACAATGGATTAAAATACAAGCATGGTTAACGCAATGCATATTTTTTTTCAATTGGTGCAATTCAACATGCTTTTTGTTTCAAAAACATTTGACATTATTTTACTTCCATAGATGTCATCGCTCTGCTGCAGAATTTCAATAGAATCAACATTGATTCCATGTGATAATATTAGATCTAGCGAATGATTATGACAATGAGTACGTCCTGACACTTGTTGTCTAACTCCAATAGAGTTAAGAATATCTTTAAATCCCAATCCCAATGCATCTTTTTCATTATCTACATGTATATTAAAATCACCAAAAATTAAGACTTTATCTGCAGCCAGTACTAACTCTGATAGAAAGTCAGCAAATTCTTTGATAATATTGTAATGACCCGGCAGTCAGCACTAGCAGCTGGGTGCATTATGGGTAATTGTTTGTTGGGAGTTGATTTATGTGTTATTACACCAAGATCGTTGAGTTTTTGTGATAGTAAAGTTATGTGTGTTTATGTTCAAGTTAGGTTAGGTGTTCTTGGCTCATTTACTGCCTTGTTATGTAATAATGTGTCTCTCACCGTCATGGAGAGAGATGTGTAAGGGAGGGTCTTGGTGATAGGGCCTTGCCTTTGTAATTTGTGCTATGTTCAAAATAAAATGAGGAGAAAGACACAGTACTGCCTCCTGCTGGTTTATCTAACTAAAGCTTCACCTGCTGAAACACTCTTGGTCGTGCGGTGTATGGGACACGAGTGTACATATCTCGTGCTAGTAATTAGCATAGTAAAAGTGAAATAGCATAGCTTAGCTCCGGTCAGTCCCACGTTATATTGAATATCTACAAGTTATTACAATATGTTATAGCTCTAGCGGTCGCCAGTAAGGTAAACGTTTATATGGTAACAGCGAGTTGGACCAATCAGCAGACGTTGCTGCTACGCTTAGGATTGTGGGTAGTGTATTTTTTTTCCATAAGATCACGGATAAAACATGTTCTTCTTAAAACAAGGTTGATTTCATACGAACTTATAGCTTCTACAGGAGCAAAAACCTTCGTTTCACAACCTCCTAGCTCGTGGTCAGTCTACCTCGGATGGTTTAGACAGTATGGCTGATAATCTAAATCCTTATCGAGAAATACTGTTGACCGGAAGTTCTGAATCCCTACTCCGCGTTCCGGAAGTGTGACATAGGCCTATTACATTTTTAAATATGCAGTCATGCAAAATGATTCATTTAGTAACAAAACACAGTGCTGTGTGCTGCTGTTAAATGCGCAAATGGCTCTGTTGTGATCTTTATTTGGAACTCTTTAATCAGGCTGCTTGTCCAGTCAGCATGGGCGTCTAGGCCTTTTTTAGGGGGGCAGCCGAGGAGCAGAGGGCACTTCAGAAACATGACAGGGTGTGTGTATTCATCTGAGCCTCATTGGTCTGTCTCTGCTCGTCAATTTCAGAATTTTTGTGATGACCTATTAAATCAAAATAGGCGGGCCTTATGTTCACAGCTGGCGATTTAGTTAGGCCACCACTGACATGTTGTCCGAGCAGACCAAGAAGTGGTGACCTTTTATTCGGGGACAAAAGCGCCTCAGCGCGTTGTCGACTGCCATCATTTCTAGACAGTTTATGTGTAAGAGCTTCTTCCGTTCTGACCACTGGCCAAAGAACGGTCTGCTCTCGAGCAGTGCTCCCCATCCCGAGGTGGAGGCATCCGTGGACACCACTTCCACACTCGAGGAAGTCCCGAGGTTTACACCTGACTGGTACCAGTCGATTGCTCTCCAAGGTTTCAGAGCTGTGACGCATTTCTGATCGACCTTGAGGCGAAACAGACCGGAGGCCCATGCCCGAGGTGGTACTCGTGCTTTTAGCCATAACTGCAGTGGGCGCATGCGAAGCATACCCAACTGGAGTACTGATGATGCTGAGGCCATGAGACCCAGCATTTTCTGAAACCTTTTACAAGGTTTAGACAACGTTTTACAAGAGGTCAAATTTGAGGCTTTTTAAGACCCGAAGAAAACAATTAATACCGTGCATTAGGGGTGTGCAATATTGACAAAAATATGTATCGTTATTTTCAAAGTTTTGTTGATAATAATTAGATAATATTTTACTGATTGTGATTGTGTGCTTGGTGCCATGGCTGGTTTAGGCCTGTAGTTGACAGCTGACTCACGAAGATATTCATATTTTTCATTCTATGCAGGGGTCAGTTCACAGCAGTGACAGAAATAAAAAAAAAAAATATTAAGGGGGTAATATTTGCCACCTTAAATTGATTTCCAGGGGCATTTTCACCTATATAAGGACATTTGTAGATGTATGCATCACCTTTTATGTCAAATTCTAACATTCAAATTAAATTCTATTAGAATAATAACACAATACCACTGTTACCAGTCAAATTAAATCATTAAATCAAAATCCATCTTTGCAGTGCAGAGGTGACACAGAAGTGACATCAGAACTGACCTTAATATATTTACACTGCATTTACAATTGCATAAATAAAGCTATGAGATTGTTTTTTTTAATTCCATATTTAAATATGAACTGATTTCTAATTTTAACGTTCTCTAAGGTGCTCTAAGAGATGCTGGGTGACGTCACTTCTTGTTGACGTTCAAAGTATTGTCAAACAAAACGGAGGCTAGCTAGACCTTCCCTCCTCCTCATCCCGTCCCCTCTCCCTGTAGTTTTACTGATACTTCTTTCAAGGTGTAATGTATGCTTTCATATAATGCAAAAACAATAGAAACATTACCAGAAAAACACAATAAAACGTTTCGCCACCTAAGGTTATAACTTTAGCTCCCATACCAGGACGCAATAATAGCAAGATAACGTTAGCTTCAACTTTAGTCAAAGTTGTCAATAGGCTATGAATGAACATTCAATTTCATAATAAATAGTTGGTGAAAACAATTATTCACACAAACTGTCGCCCTACTGTGAGTTTGCTTGATTATTTACAATAGAGATCGATAGCTAGCTGCTAGAAACCTATATGTTGTATTCACCAAAGTTAGCGCTGACTGCATTGTTCTAGCTAATTATATCCTTGTGTTTGTTAGGCGAACATGAAAGTCCATTTAGAAAAACCAAACTGGATTTATCCACCTGTCCAGCAAAAACAGAGCTAACGTTACCTGAATGTCGAATTGGAACCCCTTCTGCCGGCGGAGTTCTCACCACCTTTCAAAGGCTTTTTGAATGTAAATTCGGTCATGCGTTCCTTCTCCTTTTCCCTCTTCTTTGTATTTTTGCAATCTGTTCATCAGAACGTCGTCTCTTTGGTCGTGTGTCGGCCATATCAAACTTAGAGTTACAATTATAACTTCCCTCTTCATGCTTCTCTCCTCCACACCCCCCATGTACGCTCACTAACCCCACCCCCAGGCTGGAACACTGTTTGTTTTGTTTCGTGGAGCGGGTCGCCGCAGTTTGTTTTTGTTGCTGTTTGTGGAGCCTGGGCTGTCTACAGAGACCGCATTTTTTTACAGTGTGTTCAGGGGACAGGCAGCTAGCGGATAGTGAGGAGATGTTTGCTGTATGTGACAAAAAATGTTTTGGCCTAAAAAACGCGTGACATCGCTTAGAGCATGCATCTTTAAAAGGTACTTTAAATGTAAAACTAAAACCGCCAGTAGGTGGCGGCAAGTCACTGTCTTAATAAGTGAGTTGAGGGAGTCATTAATTCAACCGATTTGTTCAACAGCGGATTCATGTTAACCTATGGTCCAACCCCCTAATTATGGGCGGGTTTGAACTGGTGGGAGCTAGTGCTTGTAGTCTTTACAGAAATACCCCCCTCTTACACTTCCTCCTACAATGACGTAAAATGACGATTTGAGGAAGTGAAAAAGGTAAATAGCGGATTTCTCTCGTCTCAGGGGAAAATGAGAGAGTGTTGCACGACCATTCAATAGTATGACTGGGTTTCTAACAATGGACAGCTTAATGCAAATGGCTGGAGTGTCCCTTTAATCTGATGTCAGGATCAATCCCAGTGCGTTCCTTAAATATTAATATTTAAAGTGTTTAACACACCAGGGTGACAAGGAATATGAAATTGTCTAGCTATGGCTTCTTGTTTCAAGAGTGTAAATATGAGGAAACACAAAGGCCAAATTCCCTTAATCATCCATCACAATGAGTAAAACCAAAGATTTATATATAGTTCTGATGTGCAGCAAAATCTTGTTGTGCATTACAAAATAGAAAGTGGCTGTAAGAAAAATAGCTAAAGCATTGAAAATCCCCATTTCCACCATCAGGGCAATAATTAAGACGTTCCAATCAACTAAAGATGTTACGAATCTGCCTGGAAGAGGACATGTGATATTGTCTTAATGCATGGAGAGGAGGTTTGAGTGGCCAAAGACTCCTCAAGGATCACAGATGGAGAATTGCAGAGATTAGTTGAGTCTTGGGCTCAGAAAGCCTAAAAAAGAAAAAAATCAAACAACCCCTACATCACCACATGTTGTTTGGGAGTTATTAAAGAAAAATCCTCTTCGTCCATCTAAAAACAAACTCCAGCATATTCAGTTGTCAAACACAACTGAAACATCAAAAGAGACTGGATTCTGTGAAACTAAAAAAATATATTTTTGGTAGCAAACCCACTTTGTTGCACACAGGGATAAAAAGTACCCCATGCCTAAGGTTAAACATACTGCTGGGTCTTTAATGATGTGGGCCTATTTTTTAAAATACATTTTATTGTAATAAAAGCTTGTTTTATACAAGCCTTTGTTGGTTGTTGTTTTTGCACTGTTCCTTACCCCGATAAAGAACATGGTTAGTATTGAGTTCGGTGGGGTCTCATTTTAAACTCCTGGGGACGGTTTCCTGGACAAAGAAATATGCTTTCTCTGTCATGGTTTTAAATATTCCTCGACTTAGACTAGTCCAGAATTTAATAAACTGATTTCGGAGGAAGACTAGAGCTACTCCAGGACTAAATTGAGGCTTAAATTAAACCTACCAGGAGGCAGGTTTAACGTCAGATTAACGTTGTGTTTCAAAGAAGACACATATTACTTGTGTGTATACACTCACCTAAAGGATTATTAGGAACACCAAACTAATACTATGTTTGACCCCCTTTCGCCTTCAGAACTGGCTTAATTCTACGTGGCATTGGTTCAACAAGGTGCTGAAAGCATTCTTTAGAAATGTTGGCCCATATTGATAGGATAGCATCTTGCAGTTGATGGAGATTTGTGGGATGCACATCCACTCTTTTTCCTAGTTGTAGTGGAGATGAGTGGTACCCGGTGGGGTCTTCTGCTGTTGTAGCCTCAAGGTTGTGCATGTTGTGGCTTCACAAATGCTTTGCTGCATACCTCGGTTGTAACGAGTGATTATTTCAGTCAAAGTTGCTCTTCTATCAGCTTGAATCAGTCGGCCCATTCTCCTCTGACCTCTAGCATCAACAAGGCATTTTCGCCCACAGGACTGCTGCATACTGGATGTTTTTCCCTTTTCACACCATTCTTTGTAAACCCAAATGGTTGTGCGTGAAAATCCCAGTAACTGAGCAGATTGTGAAATACTCAGACCTGCCCGTCTGGCACCAACAACCATGCCACGCTCAAAATTGCTTAAATCAGTGTTTCCCGACCCTGTTCCTGGCGGCACACCAACACTCTGCGTATTCTTTGTCTCCCTAATCAAACACACCTGATTCAACTCATTAGCTCATAATCACATGGGTTAATGAGCTGATGAGTTGAATCAGGTGTGTTTGATTAGGGAGAAAAAGAATACGCGGAGTGCTGGTGTGCCGCCAGGAACAGGGTTGGGAAACACTGGCTTAAATCACCTTTCTTTCCCATTCTGACATTCAGTTTGGAGTTCAGCAGATTGTCTTGACCAGGACCACACCCCTAAATGCATTGAAGCAACTGCCATGTGACTGGTTGATTAGATAATTGCATTAATGAGAAATTGAACAGGTGTTCCTAATAATCCTTTAGGTGAGTGCATATTTAAACTGGGTAATAAGGCCTTCTCACACTGACATACGTGCTGTCATTAATAATAATACGTTTTGTATAACATGCATTTATGCTAATTATTAAGAGCTCAGTGGAATTGATGCCTGGCGCTCAAGGAACATAGCCAATAAGAATTATTCATCCTTCCACAAAACATTCTCGAATTGATTATATTTTTGTTTCACGCCAGTTTGATGGTTGCATTGTGTCCACACAGATATTGCCTATTTTTATATCTGACCATGGTGCGGTACTCTATAAAATTCTTATAGGGGATAGAATGACTAGGTGTTGGAGATTAAATAATGCTCTTTTGAAAAACAGTGACTACATCTCACAGCTTAATTCTAATCTTGCTGACTTTATTCTTCGTAGCAAGGATTCTGCTTCAAATCCACAATCCCTGTGGGAAGTAACTAAATGTTTTCAAGGGGGGCACTGCCATTTTCTTTTCATCGCGTCACCATTCATCTAGGAATAGGACTTTATCTGATTTACAAATTCGATCTTTCTAATAGAAAATAGTCGAGAGAGAAACAGCTGACAGTGCTCAGCTATGCATCATATTGCTGAATTTATATTTCATAGAAGTCAAATATAATTTACTTCATAATTATAACGAGGTCAAGCAGACTTCTGGCATTAAAAATGAAGGGAGTCTTTTTCGTAAATTAGTCATATTCAAACACCTCAGAGGCTGATCACTCACAACCAGCAAGAAATAAATTATACATTTAAAGAATTGTATTACACATTATACCCCTCAGAAGCAAATCCAAATGATTGTACAAAGATGGAATTTTTTGCTGACCTAAATCTCCCCTCTTTATCTCCAGAGGAAACTCTAGGCTCTAGGCGCTCATATCACATTAGAGGAATTGACTAGAGCTCTAAAATCTATGAAATTGAGCAAGTCTCCTGGTTTAGATGTGCTTCATCCTTAACTTTTTCAGGAGGTATGGGATCAGGTGGGACCATTGATTCTGGCTTCAATAAATTATGCCATTGGCCATGGGAGGTTTCACAGAGACCAAAATACATATATTTAACCCTCTACAGCACAGCTTTGCCCTTAGGCAACGGGAAGTTTTCTTAAGCCCCATGTTCAGTACATGTTTCTTTAAATGATTGCAACCAATTAGAATGGTCAAAAAAGTACCAAAGTATAGTCCAATAAGGCGTGGGAGTCACTATCAAGCACCATTTGAAAGCAGGACTACTTCTTCTGACACATGGTCACAGGAGCACATGGTGTAAGAAGGTGGTAAGATTATTTGCTTTACATTTACATTTATTCATTTAGCAGACGCTTTTATCCAAAGCGACTTACAAATGAGAACAATAGAAGCAGTTAAACTAACAATAGGACAACAATATGCAAGTGCTATGACCCTTCCCAGTTTAATCTAACGCAGTACGTGTACTTTTTTTAATTTTATTTTTCTATAAAGATAATAGATATAGAATAGAAGATAAAGTGTTAGTATTAATGGATCAAGTGCTGCTGAAAAAGATGCGTCTTCAGACGTTTCTTGAAAATGGCCACGGACTCAGCAGCTCTGGTTGAGTTGGGCAGGTCATTCCACCAGCAGGAAACAGTCCAGAAAAAGGTCAGAGAAAGATATTTTGTGCCCTTTTTGAAATGGCACCACTAGACGGCATTCATTTGCACGTTTCTGGATGGCTTTAGTAATCTTATTTAAATTGAAATGTACTGTACATAACATATTTGTGTGTGTATTAAGGTTTATAGAAGCCTTTGTTTTTTTTTTATTTAGCATGTTCAGAAATTCAGTTTTTCTTTTCGTTGCCTAAGTGCGATAAGGGGTACTTTTCAAGGATGTCTTTGCTGACAATGTATTAGGATGTTATCACATATTATTACATGTATTATTGCACAATATAAGGTTTTAATATAGTTGGATTTATTTATTTTTGATTTCTTGACATTTTAGATTTGATCTTTTTTATTTTGTATTGCTCTCTGAGCATTGTGAATCAGATATGTGAATCAACAATATTCTTTATTAAATTTGTACCATTGTTGCACAATGTTTACCCCAAGGCAACAAAAAATATTTTCAGGGTGGGTCAAAAAAAAAGTTATCAATAAAACGTTCCCAAATGAACCAATAAATTATGTGGAATCATTTTTATCATGTACCATCAAAACGTTTTAATTACTCTAGCTCTACTCTTAAAAAACCCTCGATATTTCCTCCAAGCCAAATCTTTGATATTCTCAGAATTATTTTTTTTGCAAAAGTACTTGTAAATCAAATTGAACCACTGATGGGTAAATAATAAAATCTGTCAGGTTTTATCAAAGGCAGACAGGCCTCTAATAATGTCAGACGACTTTTTCGCATTCTTAATATCCATCTAACATCTAATAATCCAGCTGCTGAAAAAGCCTTTGACAGGCTTGAATTGAGGTATTTATGAGCGCTTCATGTATTCGACTTTGATTGTAATTTTAGATGATAAAAACACTACCAGAGGTGGGCACAAATACATTAAAAACTATTTTGTTACAAAATACAAATACTGGCTCATGAAATGTAACAAAATAAAATACAAAATACTGATGTGAAAAATGTATTTAAATAAAATACAAGTAATTAGTATTTTGAAAATACAAACATACTCCCACAATAATCTTAAGTATTTTTTTTTTATTACTGAAAGGTCAATAACACAAATAGTAGCAATAACACAAATATGATAAATGTGTAAATTCAAAATGGCGAAGTAGCAAAATAAAAAAGTATGGACATTTCACTAAATCTCTACAGGGCCTGAAATAGCTCCCTCTGATGTAAATGGCATGTATAGCTAAGTTCACATCAATGGTGTGGTAGTTTTATACAAAATCAATATCAATATTTCTCATATGTAATACATTTATATTGTGAACACTTGCTTTCAGAGATTTCAGTGGAGTTACGACAGACGCGCTGTTTCATAATAGGTAGGGCATATGATGTCCTTTTATGAATGACAACACAGTGCATTGATCTCATAAGCCACAATTATTTTCTCTATAATGCCATTCAGTGTGCAATATGTGTGTGTGTAGACTGTATATTTTTCACAAAACAATTTACCTTAAAGGTGCTATCAGCGATTTCAGGCCCAAAAAAGGCAGAAACAAATGATCACATTAATCAAATTTTTCCTATAGGTAATCACAGACAGTGTTTTAAGGTTTCGCACTCTTGCACGGTTGCACGCGAAGTCGGAGCAAAACCTCACAACACTGTCGGTGATTGGTTGGAACACTGTTTATTTAGGTTTTGGTGGTTGGTGAAACCCATTGTTTTTGTGTGCAGATCTCAAGAGCGTAGGCTGCTACAGGGACACGGTTTTTGGACGGCATGCTTATGGGGCGGACAGCTAGCGGATCGCTAGAAAAAATTTGATGAATGTGATCATTTATGTTTCGTCCTTTTTTGGGCCTGAAATCGCTGATAGCACCTTTAACGGCATTTTTAAGAGGAGCAGCGCCACTTCTTCTCCTGTGTTCAAAACTCATTCACTTCTTGGAGGGAGCCCGGTCTACAGGGTGTCACGCGATTTTCGTGCATCTAACCTGGGGCATGTTCAAGTTCAAAACAGTGCGCAACGTTTTGCTACGGTTTCCGGGTTGAACGTCATGTTTCCTGGAAACGGCGTGCACCGGTGTGCAACGGGGTTTGAGATACGTTTTCTCTTGTTTGGTGGGTGTGTCAGAACTGCAGTCCAATCAGCAACAACATGTATATAAAGCACGCGGTATTAAAGTGAACTTGCACAATGGGTTCAAAGAAAGTAATTTACAAATGTGTTCGATGCGGCTCGGTATACGCAACTACTGAGGATATTAGAAGACATGTTTGTCGTAAGTTTTATTGTAAAAATATAGGATATCATCATAATGATGTAGTTGTTTATATTTTTAGCTTCATTGCAAGTGTATGACATTTGGTATATAAATAAACAATGGTAATTAAGTGCTTTTCCTAAAAATGAGAAAGAAAATACAGGGTATTAAAACAGTATGAACTACGAATAAGGTCAGTATGTGAGAGGCTAAATAGATGTGCTTTAGTCTGAATTAGGTAAAATGTGTGCTTCCGTTTCCACAAATCCCTTCACTCGATTGGGATGTTTTCTTGTGTTCTGGGCGGCAAGTGCAGTAACTGTAACATCGGGCATATTTTGTAGTATTAAACACATATTTATACCGACTTCATCAGGCTCTGAAAATTCTTCACAAAGAACACAAAGAATGGCCTTCTCAGCTGCCATAGTTGCAACTCTTGCGTCATCAGAACAGTGCGTTCAACGCATCACCGTTTCTGTTTAAAAAACGTTGTGCAACGTTTTGTCGGGGCTGAACGCAGCCCAGGACATTGCCATTGCCAACATCAGACCGAAAATATGGCAAAATCTTTTACTATGGTGATTTTTCTTAAGTATTTAAGTATTTGAAATACTCTAAATACACTCCCTCAAAATATTTTGTTACAAACTACATTTTACTTTTTCCACACCTGCAAAATACAAATTACACTAAAGTAATTAAATACGTATTTAAAATACATTTAATTGAAATACTGCCCATGTCTGAACACTACACAGCTGCTCTCAGGCAGTGGTTCAAACAGGGCAGGTTATCTCTAATCCTTTTCCTCTTAATAGAGGGTCTCGTCAAGGTTGTCCACTATCGCCAATGTTATTTGCTAGCACAGGCCATACAACCACACGATTACCCCAATAATTATTCAAGATACAAATCATAAAATCTTACTATATGCTGATGACACAATCCTTTAGTTTTCGGACATTACTAATTCGCTTCCTCAGATCATGAACCTTTTTTCTAGATTTTTTTTTTTTTCAGGATATAAACAAATTGGGAGAAGTCCCTATTAGTTCCGTTAAATGATGCAGAGAAGACTCCCTTCCCTAACTTACCTCTTGAGTGGCACACTTCAAAATGTACTTACCTTGGTCTATGCATTCCTCCATGTCAGCTTTGAGAATTATGTCACTTAAAGGGGTCATATAATGCTACATGCACTTTTACAAGTTGATTGCACTGAAATGTGTGTTGGCAGTGTCTGTACACAACCATCATATAATGATAAAAATCCATCCAGTGGTTTTGTTTTAATCTCCTTATATGTTTTCCCCTGCCTCAAATCGAGCCGTTCGAGCCTGTGACGTCACAGGCTCGCACGCCCCTCCCTCGATTGTTGATTGACAGCAGTTTCAACACAGACCCGCCCTCGCTCGTGAGCGAGCTGTCAATCATACTCCGCGCGGACCGGCGCGGTCATTGTTGATATGCTGGAGCTCTGTCTATGAGCAGAATGGCGTCTAAGCGATTGTGGTGTTCTGTTCTTGGGTGTAATAACGAACACAGCAGTCATTTTAATGTTCCTAAATCCGAACCGCCGAAGACGCAGTGGCTGAGTTTGTTTTCAAAGGGAATATTCCCCACGAGAAACGTCAATGCTCTCATGTTTGCGCGAATCATTTCACACACCAGACTGCTTTATAAACGAGGATCAGTATAAAGCTGGTTTTGCTAAGAAGCTCCTCCTGAAAAAAGGATCGGTACCAGATATTCGTGTTCCTGCTGAACCTCCAGAAGAACTGAAGTGAGTGTAACGTTTTATTAAACTTTATATTAATATTTATATTAATCCTTGTAAATCGCTAGCTGCACGCTTCACAATGAATGGGTCTAAGGTTTACACTCAGGGTACATTACGGCATGTTTTCTATGACGTTCTCAATATAATGCATAATCCCATGTTTATACTGAACAACGCGATATGGTTATTGTGTTATTGTGTTACAAACGGTGTACGACAGAGCCGGCTCTGGTGTACGCACAGAACAGAGAGGCGGAGTCAGCAAAGCTCATTATCATTTAATGTCATATGCACTGAAACGGCGTGCTGAAAACAGAGCTGTTTTTTTACCAGGTAAAATAAGTGTTTTCTTACAATACTAATGAGAATTTTTAATTAAAGTATATTACAAACTTTTAATTTAGACCCTAAAGAATCATATTAGCTTGTGCAAAAATGGCATTATATGACCCCTTTAAGAATAAAATAGTCAGATTTACAAAGATGGTCATCTTTGAAATTGACGTTACAGGGGAGGATTGCTAGCCTGGTTAAAACCAGACCATTCTCAGTTGTACCTGAGTTATGGTCTGGCAAAGCGTCATAGACAAATCATTTCCAGAGGGGCGTCACCAACGGACTTCGCGGATAGACCTAAAACCAATCACAGCGATGAAGGAGATGACGTATGCAGAGCGGCGGAGAAACATCTCCGAGTGTTGTTCTTTGCTCGGTTTTTAATAAAAAGGAAACGTTCAAATGGCTTAAAACAGACGCGATAGCGGATTCGAACGAGTGATGTTCGACGGCGGCATCCATCTTTGTAATGTACCGGTAGGCTACAAAATCTGCTTCAAAATCCCAGCGCTGTCGTCATCGTGTAAAGCCCGCCCCAACGGTTCTGATTGGTGCCTCGATTTCGACGGATTGGAAATGGGCTTGAATGAGCTCTTTGCCAGACTAACTTTAAGAGCAAATCTAAATTTGCCCGAAGTTGTCTGGGTTTTCCCAGGATAGAGGATTGTGTTACTAAAGATGAATCTAGGCTATTTGGCCGTTTAATTTTCTATTCTCCATGTTGCCATTTTCTCCCCCTAAAGATTATTTCACAGAGCTCCAGAGGATGACTTCGAAATTTAAAAAAACCTCACTTCAAATTGGATACCTTACTTGTCCTAACTCTTTGAGTGGCCCATCACTGCCGGATTTTACGTTGTACTATTGGTCTTTTCATTTAGTCTTTAAACTCTTGGCTAGATGAACAACTTTAACTTAATCATGTTCTGCATAGACACAGTTCAGTAACTTACAGGAGTGACAACCACACTCTACAACAGAACACACATGGAACGATAATTTAGATGTGGTTGTTACTCCTGAAACTTCGAGATCTCCAGTCTTGTTATCTGCAGGGATTCTTATGGTTCTTGCATTTACAGTTGAGATCTTCATTTAAGGCTTATGGAGTTCCTTGGGACAGACCTTTGACATTTCACCACATAACTCATTGTTTTGAATCGGGGAAAATAGCTGACGTCTCTATTAATTATGGTAGTCTTGTCATGGAGAAAGGTGGAACTCTTGGTATAACTCGAATTTGGAATAGAGAGCTTGGAGCGTAGGATATTATACACCCTTGAAAATGTTTAGAATTATACTTATTTCCAATTTATGTGTATCTGTTTCTCTTTTGTCAGTGAAAATGTATTAGTGTTAATGCTGGTAACTTTGTTCATAAGAAAAGCACAATAAAGTATTTGCCAAAAAACAAACAAAAAAACAGCTTTGGTCATAGGATTTCAGTTGAAAAAAAAAAAAAAGTTATGAACATAACTATATATACACATACAGACAAGAGCAAGAATGTTGTTCCCACCAACAGCACAAATGTTTATAATGAACAAGCCGTTAATATTGAGTATATGAAACTTATGTTTTAAGACTGTCAGATTGTTATTTTTCTTTGCCAACGAACATTTTAAAATGATGCAAAATCGAGGTTGCGCATCTCGAAGAAAAAAACAAGCATTGGCATTTCCTGAATGAATCAGAATGAATGATTCAATGACCCTCTCAAAAATACTTGTCACCTACTGTAATAATATAACCAACAGAAAGGGTCACAGAAAAATACCCACCAATAATGGCTTATGTGGTATAATTGTTTGAATAATAATTTAATACAGACATATTGCAAAGGGGTACAAGTTGTGCACTATTACTCTTCAACTCAGAATTTCCAACTTATATAGTGTAATGAGTTAAAAAAAAAAAGGGTAAAATGGGTAGAAAATGATTCCACTGATCCTGCTTATACAGAGATTTTTTTTAAAGATGAGCATGTCGTGCTATATCTGAGTTATAAAGATACCTGCCATATTTTGGTTCCAAGTAATACAATTAAAAAGGGTTGCAACAATAGATTTTTTTTCTTTTACTTTATTTTTCTTTTGTATTCAAAGTGAATATTGACAATAAAACACCATGATTTTTTATTCACTCACCAAAAGTCACCTGGAAATTCAGTTTAATGTGACTAAGTAGAGAAGGCTTGGTCACATCTTTATTCACTGAGAACTAGAGAGGAAACATCAATTACACTCTGCAAAGACATTATATCCAAAGGGTTACATTTCCCCAGTCCTCATACTGTTAAATATTGCACAGTGCAAGTGCTACGTGACAAACTAGTGTAGCATCAAACCAGATAAGCAAATTAAACGAAACGCTAAAACAAAAACTTACACATATCAAAACAGTGAATAACAATTTAAATTGATCAACTCTTAATTAACCAAATAACTGAAACATGAAATACATAACTTGCAGTGTGAAGTAACTTCTTTGACAGACGATAAAAATATGATATAAACCGTGGATCTGCTTATATACAGATTGAAAAGCATAATACCAGGAAGTGAATTTCAGGTTGAATGGCAAATAATTTAGACAAAACTATTTTGCCAACATAATTTCCAAAATAAAAATGGTGGTGTTAATGTTTACTGAATACTGTTATTAGAAAAGTTCATCAGAAATCATCCATATCCATTAATTTGTTTAAATATGAACACATAAAATATATATTGAAAGTGTTGAGTACAGTTTTTTCGATATTGACACGGGATGTATTCAGGCTAAATGCTGGTGAACGCCATATCACAGGGATCAAAACATGCACAGGGTGCAACATATTACCATTCTCAATGAATCAAAATTAATATCAACAAGGCTTTTAATCTTTAAAATTAGCTGGATAAGATCAACTACAAAATATATTAGTGATTGAGAAGTCTATTTAATATTATCTACGAAAAAAAAAAACATAACCATTTCGATCCCTGGAATGGTAATTTTACTGTTTGTTCTTTCTTGTATTTGGTCTGGTCAGTGGGTGAGCTGAATACTTGTTTTTGCAAAGTGAATGTGTCATTACCAATATCTCAATCAAGGCACACACTGTGTTGCTTACACTGATCAAGGAAAAAAAAAGAAGAAAAAAAAAAAAGAGACATGACCAAACATGAATATAACATTAGCTGACATCAGTGATCATTTGTTTAAAAACATGTTCTCAATTATCAAATGACAAACATTAATAAAAATCACAATTCAGTTAGACAATTTAATCTTAACACTGTACTCTCATATCAAAGCATGGCCATGTGGTTACTGCACACTAGACTCTTAATAAGTGCTCAGTAGAATGAGGTCATGGGGCTGCTTATCATATTAACCAAAAATCCTTGACAAAAATACTAATGTTTGTATTTCTGAAACACAGCAGAATAACTTTTAAATTGGATAAAGTTAAATCAGTCCTGCAAGCTATTACAAGTCAAAAACACAGATGAACAGGTAAACATACACAAATTAAGTTAAACAAATTCATCCAGTAATATGCAGTGATGAGCCAGAACGGTTATGAAGATGCAATACTGATTTGAAAAAAATAAAAATCTACATGTCCATTATCAGCAATACAGTAGTTACGATGACACTCCAAACATTGAAGCAAAATTACTCAAAATCAAAATCCACTTCTAGTTTAGGCAATCAGAGAGACTCATACAAATAAACAAATGCAGTTATGAACTAGTCTAATCTAATTTCACAGCTATCTGAAGTGGCAATCAATATATAGCAGCTTGTCTATGATACATTCAAGATAGATGATACGACTTATTACTTGTTCAAAAAGCTAAACATAACCTCAGCCATTTTTTTAAATACAATTTTTGAAATTTACCCCATGACTATAATTACTACAGTATATGTGCGGTCTATGCAGAGAATAGCTACCTTGCTCAGAGAAACAGCTCTGTTCCAAAACCTAGCGAGCTGCCTTGCGTTCTGCTAACTTCATATACAGCTAATACATAATAGTTCTACATAAGCAGTAACTTCTCGCGAAGAGGCTCAACCCACAATTGATAACAAAATAGAGTTTGATGTTAGCAAACAATGCATGGTGCTAAGCTAACAGCTCTTACTCTTGTAAGCAGAAAAAAAATGGCATGTTCGCCACAAAAAAATGCATTTTGTATTGATAGATTTTTTTTAGTTCATAAATCACCTTAGAAATCACCGCCAATTGTATGATGGGCAGGATTCAGTTTATGGCACTTCTCATGCTGTATCCGTAAAAATGATTGACCGTCGTACAGGGTTGCCAGGTCTGCGTAACAAAACTAGCCCAATAGCCAATAAAAAATAGCCCAATTACCATACCCAAACATCAAAACTCAAATTATGCCGTTCCCATACCTAAAATACATATTTTAAAGTTACTGTTATGCAAATTGAAAACCACTATATCCTAGTGATCATAAACAGCTCAAAGGCTCCCTCCCAGTGGCCCTCCTTCACAACACTTAACATCTAGTACAGTTTTATCATTAATAGAAAAATAATAATAAAACCAATATGAATGCAATATTTCAATGAATCCAATATAATGGTATAATATGATCAACCAACACCAACTTGGCAACCCTGCCGTCATACATCTCTGACAGTGATTCAATGATGGCAAGCCTATAATATGATTGGTTTAAGAGACACCATTGACCGTTAGTTTTTTTGCAATGGTAGAGCCACGAAGGATGATTCTTTTCTTAAGAGAATCTGACAGCCTTTGCATCGGGAGTTTAACTACGATGCCTTGAAATATCGCTAGGTTCTGGAACAGAGCCTTCAAATTACAGTCTTTGGTGGTGCACAAGCAAACTTCATTTGAGAGGCAAAAACACAAACCAAGCAGAACAAACTCAATACAAAAACGCTATATATATATATATATATATATATATATATATATATATATATATATATATATATATATATATATATATATATAAACACACAATATATTCTCCCTGACGGAATGTATAAAATGCAGTTGACACCAACAAGCTTTCAACATATGATATAATGGTATAATTAAGAAAAAAAATCAATTCACACATGCATAAATGATAATTTCACACCTTAAACCGTGTCAAGCTTCAGCACTAAAAATACTAGCTCTATTATATGTATATGTATATATATATACGCATATGTGTCTATACATCAAATACTGCATGGTCTGCTCAGGCTAAGATGAATCCATGACCCTGAATCAAAGACCGATAGTTGCATTCGTGTCTTCATCTAGTCGAAGCCATGCCCACCACACAAAACACAAACCCGAAGAACTAAATACACAGACAAAAATAAAAACAAACCTTTAACTATATAGATTGTATTGCAGTTTTACTAAACAGTACAAATACTGTTAGATTTGTAGATTTTTCTCAATAGAAATTCAAAGAATTCTCTACACAACTAATAAATTCAAGATAACAACAACAACAAAAATTGGATTAAAACAACAAAATCAACAGCAAGCATTCGCAGCAGCAAAAGCTGGCCGTTCTCCTATGAAGTAACGAAAAGTAACTCACTACATCTCAAATATACATTGGATCCAAAAATAAGCACTGCAGTTTGTGCAATGCAGTACATTGATGCCTATCTATGCATGAAATAATACACCAGTGTGTATATACATTACACACAAACACACACACACACACACACTCACACAAAAAGAATGCATGGACTGATTTGAATTGCAAGTGCTGCAGTCCAGGACACGTACACACACAAACACATTGTATACACACAGAGAGAGTGTAGTAGAACAAACAACTGCCGATATATATAAGGCACTATGGCTGGGGACAACAATGCAGCGAGCCTCTCGACACAAAGAGCCCCTATAGGCTTCTCTCTGATCAACATCATGCAACACATGCAGAATGTGATGAACGACTCTTTTAGGAGACTCCATTCCAAACGACACCAAAGACACAGAGAAAAGTACAAATACTTGGAACGCAAGAAAACACGGCAAGTGGACACATTTTATCAGTTGTGAACACCACACTGGGTTGTCTTTACAAACAAAGATGTGTTGTATACAAGGTAAAGGCAATGTATAAAAATAAGTTGACGATCACATGATTTTGGACACCATCCATTGTTGATATTCATTAGAGGAGCGTTCAAATCTGAAGATCTGAAAATCCGATAAGGTGATCAAATGTGCAAAACAGTTTTTTTTTCTTATTTATCCAATCCTCAACCGTGCACATTCTTTATCTACATGCTAAAGACTTTCCAAACGTTTCCTTTTTAAAGCTAATTTTAATTGCACTCAAGTCTGTGTGATTCAGAGAAACTGCTTCCTTTCTTTCTTGTGCCATGGCTTCGGCTGGTTTCAACAGAGAGCCTGGCATCACGCCTGCCATAGGGTTGCAGAGCGAGTCTCTAGATGTATGGGTATTGGTTTAGTTTGGTGGGACTGAGGGGGAAGCCTGCATATGCGGGTGATGCGATGAAGGAGTGTGGCGGGAACAGGGGCTTGAATTGGCCTTGAGGGTGGAGGGTGGGTGAGGGCAAGAGGCGGTTGAGCCCCACAGTGACCTGGTGCACGAGGTGGCCTGCCGGATGGGAGAGGCCATATGCCGTTTGAAAGACGTGATTCCGTGTGGACCCAGGTGAAGCCAAGAGGTGGGCCATGGGGGCATTTGTCACCAGGGGGCCTGAAGGGGGGTAGGACAGTAAAGTTGGCTGGGTGTGAGGGTGGATGCCCAGGTGTGATTGAGGATTGTGGGTGGGACTCGCATGAGGCAGAGTGAAGGTGTGGCCATGTACGGTGGGCGGGATGAATGCTTGAGGGCGGCGGTGGCTGTAGTTGCCGTTCCACTCCTGGTGGGATGAGCCATAATGCTGGACCTAAAGCATGAACCAATCAGTTTATTCCAAGAAAGAACAAATGGCAATCAATTCATAACTAAGACTGAGTTGTTTTAAGTAAGGACGCACCAATATGAAAGCCAATCAGCCAAAAATTATTTTTGTTATAGCCGAGAACCAATAAATGGCCAACCATATTTTGTTTTAAAAGGGTAATGACATGAGAAATTAAATTGTCCGTAATCATTTGAGACATTAAAACAAAAATGCCAGTACAAAAAAAAAAAAAAAGCTCCAAAAATTGCTCGTTTAAATAGTGGGATTTGTGACGTCACACGTGCAAATACATTAGCAAATGACTGCCTGTAGAGCAAGGCATCATCTAATCTTTTTACATTATCATACCATTTGGCCAAAGCCAATGGCTGACACCTGTTTACACCGGAAGCAAGCATAGAGTCGCATTAAAAGCAAATATAATCATTATAATCAGTAGGGATGCACCGATCCACATTTTTTCACTTCCGATCCGATCCCGATACCTGAATTTGGATATCGGCCGATACCGATACTTTTCCGATACCAGAGCTGTGTTTGCTTTAATATTATTATTATCATTATTGTTGATTTTATATGATGCTGAAATAAACTCCTCTCTACAGGCAAGTATGATATGTACGTATGTATGCATGTATGTCAATATATATATATTCAATTCGATTCAAATTCGACCAATTCGAACACAAGACATCTCAGCTTTTAATTAATTATTTTTTTTATATATTATTCGCGTTAGTACATAGTAGTGGCATCTAAATATAATATCTGACTTTACAACAACCAATAAAATAAGAAGTGCAGCAGGTTTAGAAACAGGTGAGGAGGAACTGACCTGTCCAAAGGAGAGCTGCTGTTGAGAGTGCTGCAGGGGTGGGAAAGCCTGTGTGGTCTTCCGTTGGTGGTTCACCAGTAATGTTGAGTAGGGCGGCTGTCTGTTGGAACCACTGCGGC
The DNA here is from genome assembly GCA_030578255.1 of Tiaroga cobitis. Classification (NCBI taxonomy): domain Eukaryota; kingdom Metazoa; phylum Chordata; class Actinopteri; order Cypriniformes; family Leuciscidae; genus Tiaroga; species Tiaroga cobitis. Next base: position 41,027,153 of record CM060608.1, on the reverse strand, counting down.
CTTTGGGTGGGCATGATGGCTCTATAACTACAATGGAAGAAAGAGCAGGCAAAAGTAGCCGTCACTACTTGAAAACCTCATAAAATAGTGCTAGATAGGTTTACACTTCTTGCAAGAGAGATTCAGAACAACAAATGGCAAAATGAAAAAGAAATTCCAAAAAAGAAAAAAGAAACCACATCAATCAAACTTGCCGTTTTCTAATATTTACATCAGAGGCATTAGTTTGGAGTAAACCTAGTATTTAAAAATAGAAATTGAATTTGAAGCTAAACTGATTCCTATTTAAAGAATTCACCCCAAACAGTAGTAAAAAAACAACAACAAAAAAACACCCATTTTCAGTCATTAGCGTCATATACATCAGGAATTCCCAAACTGCATGGGGTTTAAGAGTTGATAAAAAGATAATAATGAATTAAATCATAATGTACATTTAAAGTGAATAAATAAATATAAATAAAATCACTTGCTAAAAAATACTTTTTGTTTACCTATATGTCATGTGACCATGCAAATGTGTTGTTAAATTATTGAAATATTAACTTTGCATTTCAAGATTTGGCTGACCAAAATGGGAATCTCTAATACATAATCGTTGGTAGTTGGTAGGGTGGCCTCATGGCTTCAGCGAGCCCCTCATCTCCAGTACACAAAAAACTGACAAGCATTGTGACCCAACAAATGTGTTCTGGTCCAAATGTTTTATTGTAAATGGAGACTGTTGTCCATGATGATTGTTTTTGTCTGTGTATGATTATAACTTCTGTTGTGAGTATATTATTCAAACCAGGCTGCTGCTTCAAACTAGGGCTGCTTGTCTCCCTTTAAGAGTTGGGCCATTTTTCCCTTGTCTGTCTAAAGCCTGGAACACACCAAGCCGGCACCGACGAACTAGTGCTGACGAAAGCCGACTGTGTTGTTGCCTCGCGTCGGGGTAAAAAAAGTTGCACTTAAATGAGACAACGGTCTATTTCTGCAGATATATTCATCTATATTCATCATTCAAAAAGGGAAACCGACGCTGCCGGCTGCAGATACACATACCATAAAGCAGTGCGTGCTTACCGTTTTAAATATCAATCCTGCTAAACACTTTCTTTACTCCAATCCGCTCGTGTTAATATTGAAATATTCGCCAAGGAACACTCGGGTAAGATGACGTAACATAAGAACAGCCTTCTATCTGTACTGTTTTGACTTCTTTGCTCGCTGTTTCGCTATTATTCTCGAGCATTGACTCTTTCACTAAGCTGAACAGCCAATCAGAGTTCCCTCTTTCACCGACGGCCGAATGCCGATTCAACATGTCGAATCGGCCGAAACAAAGCCGACGAGGACCAATTTCAGCCGACGGCACGGAACTGTGCGGAACACACCGAGGAAACACAAAAACTGCTTGGTGTGTTCTAGGCTTTATGGTTGACACTCAAACTATTTTTTTTTGTTTGTTTTACAAAGTATATAGGCTATTTTTTTTTCATACAATATGAATTTGAACTTGAACTGATGTGCTTTGAAAGATTTGGGATGTGTTACCTTTGCGGCCCATCAGCTCATTATTCTGAACCCGCATGGGCGGCACCACCATGGTGCGGATGGGCAGCTTGGCAGACTCGGTCTCCGTAGTTCCATTGGCTTTGCAGTTCTGGTTGTTGTCATTAATATAGGTGGCCTCCAGGAAGGGGCTGTCAGCTCGACTGGAGGACACCGACGCAGGCGAGCCATCCACCGTATCACATCCACTTTCGCGCTCATCATCTGACATACTGAACACAGACCAAATCAATCACTCTCAGACACACAGAGCAAAGAACATACTCACTGATAAACAGTGCTCAGAATGGAACACTATGCACTGATTAAACAACAACACAAGTATGTGAAACTACGCAGTACGCGTCAAACATTCAATAAAATTCGACATTGTCACATGGCCTCTTTACTTTACATGTTTAATTTAGTGAGTAACTAAATCTACTTATCACAAAAATAAGGATATCATGTAATTTAGTTCGCAATTAGTGATTTTGTATTTAAAAATATTTAATCACTTTTAATAAAAAAAAAAATCAGAATCATCAATCTGCTAGATAACAAATTGAAAAAAAATATATAGGGGCATTTTTCCTTCTAATATTTTAAATATTTGAGGCAGTTTGGTCTCTTTCATTATCATTTTTGCCCAAGGCCTAGTTAATTTTAAGGAAAATCCTCAACTTGGTAAAAATAAATAAAAAAAAGTCAAAATTATGCCAAAATGCCCGTTTTGTCAAGTATCCTCGTAAGCACAGTCTTAAATTAGTTAAATAAAGTCTTAAATGAACAAAGAGTTATGAAAATGTGATGCATCAGATCAGTGTCGTGCGGCAGGTCTTAAAGTGACAGCAGCCTAATAAACCCCCTGCTGTCTGTCATTAATAATCAAACAACAACAGAAAGAGACAATAACTCACTGCTCATGACTGAATAACGCATGTTCACGCAACAACATCTGCTCTCATGTCAACACAACACTCATGTATCGTTCTTAACCCTTTGATGCGTACGATCACACTGGTGTGATCAGTCTAGGCTAGTCCCAGCTGTGCTCAGCACTAGTCATATCACAACTATTCAGTGTTTTCAACCACATAATGTTCATTTTAGATTTCAGACATTTAAATACAGAAGTACTAGCAAAACAATACATTCATAGTTTGTAAAATACACACTGATGTCTATGGAATCGGTTATAATAATCCTATAATAATCCTCATTGTAGAGGTAACTATAACGTTTACTCTAATCAACTCCCAGTTCACCGGTCACTTACTTTCATGTATTTCAGGAGAAGTTGGTGAATTCATGTCATGTAAATCTGACAGATCCGATTCTCTGAACAGTGCTAATACAGTCTCTGATAGTGCTAACATTATCATTATAAAGGTTTTTAAACGAAAAAACATTCGCTTACACGCATTTGAGAATCAAAATATCAGATAGTTCATGATATAGTTTGTGAATATTTGAATAAAAAGGGGAAAAACAAAATAAAAGCAAAACATCTCTCATACAGCACTATTGTGGCTGCGGTGTGTCACATGACAAGCATGACGCGTTGCCAAGGAAATAATAAGGTGATACGTTCTAAAATGAATGTCGCCTTAAACTAGAGCTAGAATATTTTAAACTTACGTGCGAAAGGGATTACTTTGGGCTCAAATCCTCATTCAGACAGTAGTAAACATGAGTGCATGAAATACAGACCTGTTGGGTCTCTTGCAGGGGGAGGAGCTGGACTGCTCTGAAGCTGATGAACTGGTACTAAGGGTTGAATCGGGACTGCTCAGGGAACAAACCCGCTCCATATTGAGGGTGCTCTTACATGCCTCACACTCCGGACTACCTTTACACCTGAAACGCAGTGGGTGCACACACTCTAACACTGCCTTTACAAGCCATTTATCACATATACAACTCAGCTACATTGCAACCATCCCTCTAATGATTTGTATTGAAAATATAAGCCTCAATTTATCAAATTCAGTAGCACCTCATTGCAGTACACAAGATCCAGCGGGCGGAGTTGGATCCAGATCTAAGGGGTGGAGATGGGTAGGATTAGGGGTGGGGCTAGGGATCAGGGGGCGGAGATGGGTAGGTTTAGGTATATGTAAGGTGGGAGGAGTTGGATCCAGATAAATCCCCCTGGATTTCGTGTTCTGCAGTGAGGACCATCTCATCAAATTCAGCGGAGGTTTTCCAAATATAACATAGCTCCGTATCATAAGCCATGCTGCAATGTTCTCTTCTTCACCCTATCACCCGGTCTCCTTCCTTCCAAAGGTACACTGAAAGAGATATGGTGTATGGCCAGAAGTATGTGGACAAGTTTCCAGTAATTCAGTGTGTAAAAATCTTCAAAGCTTACTTCCACCTTGTGCTCCATTAAAGATTTTTTTTTCTTGAGCAACTTTAGGGCGAGTAAATTCTGACTGAATTTTTCTTAGGGTGAACAATCCTATGTATTAGACAGGTAACTCACTCTAGTGAATGTTTCTGAGAGTCCGGCCCCTCCTCATCTGTCCCACTGCTGATACTGATGACGCTGCCAGCAGGACTGGGAGAGTCAGCGATCACAATGGTCTGCCTCTGCTTCTGAGATGCAGTCGATTCCTCGTACTCTTGTTTCGCCTTACAGTATGCAGGCTCCTCCTCTGGCACCGCCTCTACTACACATTCTGCTGCCACTTCCTCTGTGTTTTTGGCACCGTCTACCATCTTTGGGGACTGGCATGATGAGTTTTGGGAATTGGTGCTGTGCATGAAGTTGTTACTTCTACGTGGGATGATAATGATGAATTAGAAAGGTAGGCATGACAAGAATGTAATAACCGATGTCAACTACTTTTGAGCTTGCTGATAGCCACTTGTAGCAAACAAAGCACAGTGTCAAATGTTTGATCAACCCAATCAAGATGTATATATATATTCAGTGGTGGAGGAAGTACTGAGTCTCAGTACTTAAGTAAAAGTACAAATAACCAGAGACATATTTACTTTAGTAAAAGTAGAAGTACCACAATGACAATCCTACTTAAGTAAAAAGTAAAAAGTACCTGATTTTAAATGTACTTTAAGTATTAAAAGTAAAAGTACTTGCATAATTTTTTTTTTCTCTTAATGTATATTCTAATGATTAATAAAACAGTTAATTCTAACTCATTCAACCTAATAGCCTACTCCTATAATGATGTTCAATAATGATGGATTTATTTTTTAAGTTTTTGTCACCATTTCTGAACAAGCTTGCAATTAGGCAATACACACATCAAGCTTACTATATCCTTACTATATACTAGTATTTGACGGCGTTTGGCTGTAAACGCGATTAATATATGGCGTAATTCTGAACCTCTTGCCTTGCCATACTAATCCTAACCAAACGTATAATTCACACGCACCCCACACCACTACTAAACCTACCCATGCGTACCATATGCACGTAAAAAAATAATTTTCACGTATAAATTGCACGATAAACACTGCGTGCTATAGAGACGCATTTAGTGTGACCGGGTTCATATATCTATGGCAACCAAACTTCACTGGTGAGTGGTGAGACAAACGTGCGACGAACGGACGGTCAGGATGACGTTTTGGCAGGAAAAACTGTTCAGAAAATGTAACGAAAATGTCACAGAATATAGTAGAAACGTACTGGAGTAGAAAGTATAATAATTGCTGCAAAATGTAACGAAGTAAAAGTAAAAAGTATGCACTATTGATTCTACTTAAGTAAAGTACAGATACGTGAAAAATGTACTTAAGTAAAGTAACGAAGTATTTATACTTCGTTACATTCCACCACTGTATATATTAGGGATGCACCGATATGAACATTTTGGCCGATACCGATAACCGATAATTCTTTACATTTGAAAGCCGATAACCGATATATTGGCCGATAAATCTAAATTCAAATTTGTATATACTTTGATAGCCTGTATAACAAAAGGCTCACCATTAAAAGCCTGGTCTCAAACACTTCTAACATAAATCAAACCTATACAATACAGTATAGCCCAGTTTGAACCAGTGTAAGATTCCTTATCTTTTAAAATGAATTTTACACTCATATGGACAACTTTCTTTATAAAAAAATGGTACTTTATAATAAGGTTTAATTTTTGTTAGCATTAGCTAGCATGACCCAACAATTTTATAAAACATTTTTAAGAAAGTTGTATCTGTTAACATTCGTCAATGCACTGTGAACTAACATGAACGCACATATTTTATTAACTAACAATAACAAAGGCTATTGCTCTCTGTTAGTTAATGCATTAACAAATGAGACCTTATTGTAAAGTGTTACCAAAAAAACCTATTGCCTAACAAAAAATAAAATGCATAAATAATGCAAACAAGTCATTGGATAACATTGGGCTGCATATAAAGATACAAAATGCATGTCCCATGGATCAATAAAATGGAATCGCCTCCGCACGGACAATAAGAAAAAAATATTTTAATCAAACCATATCGTTGATGAAAATAATACGAGAACAAAATAATAATAGTTATTAATTATAACGCAATGTTTTTGATTTTGCAATGATTTTTTAACATTTTTAATATTACCTTGATAGTAAACATCTTTAATAGCTTAGTTACTGTTTCAAATGACATTGCTGTGTGAGCTGCGCGCGCTGAAGCTGAAGAGAAGGTTGATTGCTAGAAGGTTAATCAACTCAACGGTTGCTGTAGAATGCAAACCCAAAGAATTTACAAATGTATTATAATAGTGAATACAATTATAATTGTATGACAGTCCCAATCATAGCTTTTAATGTTTTGCATTGTTGTTTAATCTGCGCGCGCTAAAGCTGAAGAGAACGAGCACCGGCAAAAACTGAAGAACTTTTCTAGCAGGTTGTTTAAATCCACGAACGAAACGCATCATATGTGAGCTTAATCAGATATTTATATTACGACTTATCTGCGCAAAATGACGTGAATGCATAATCGAACTTGTGCTGGTCCTAATGTGTAGGCTAATCCCTGTTCTGGACGCGCAATTCTCACAACAACCCGCTGAAACAGCAACTAAACAGAGAATTCACAACATTTTATTACAATAGTGTTCTCATTATAATGGCATGTATATGACAGTCCCAATTATAGTTATAAATGTGCATTGCTGTTTGAGCTGCGCAACGCTAAAATGATCAAAAATGATCACAGCAAAGATGATCACCGGTACAATGAAGCGCTACTGCATCGTTCATTAACTCAACCAAACGCATCCTATATTAGATTAATCAGATATATATACACAAAATAAACATATTACAACTTACAATGGTGCAGACTGCTGTGAATGGTCAAGAAAACTTGACTGTGCTTGTCATGAAGGCTAAACTCCATAGACGCGCTCTTTCCGCCACAACGCGCTCGTCGCGCTGATACACTGGCGAACAACAATTCACAACATTTTTTTGCGTGTTTTTATTATAATGTTATGAAGCCTATGTGACAGATTTGTGCTGCACATGTTGCACTGAACTGTATCTTCCTTTTCGAAGTGAATCCAATCATTCAGAACCATCATGGCGAACAGCGCGCATCTCTCAACTAAAGTAAACAATCTATCTATCGGCTTTGATATATCGGCCCAATTTTCGTATCGGACCTATAACGATAACATCAAAAAAGATCATTTATCGGCCGATATCGATATGTGGTCGATATATCGTGCATCCCTAATATATATATATATATATATATATATATATATATATATATATATATATATATATATATATATATATATATATATATATATTAGGGATGTATATATATCCAACAGTATGGAATGCAAAGTGCGTCACTTCAATTGATTCAATTAATTTGAAAATAAAAAGTAAACAAATAACTTAACAATAATCTGACTTTTGGGTCTGAAATCTTCACTAACATTTACCAAAAGTACATTTTCTTTAAAAGGCTATTTTAAACGTTGCATGTAAAATGATTCTTTAAACAAATATTGATTTATTTCTTTATTTAAACGATTATTTATCTTTGATGTATTTTTGTTTCATTTCTTTATATTTGAAAATAAACATTTCACTGTATTAATTTGCTTTAAGAAATTGACCAATAAAAAACATATCTGAAAAATGCTGATTAATGAATACAGGTGTACCGTTCGTCAAAAGGGTGTCCAAAAAATTAAATGGTATTTATTTAACATAATGCGATTATAATTTTTAAACATTTAGAAAAACATCTGTATTTATTGGTCAATTTTTAGTGATTATTATTTTCTGACTTTTTAAATCAGTTAAATTCATGATTGTGTTTTGAACAACGTTTACCTTTGCAACTTAAAAGTTAAAAATGATCAGTTAAAAGTTAAAGCTATTTAAAAAGTTATGTTTTATCATAACAATTTTATATGCAAGCATAACACTGGCAAAGTTCAGTTTGAAATGTAATTTGTCAAATAGCAATATAATCCTGAACTTGAATATATTTCCAATAAAATATTTGCAACATACACTCACCTAAAGGATTATTAGGAACACCATACTAATACTGTGTTTGACCCCCTTTCGCCTTCAGAACTGCCTTAATTCTACGTGGCATTGATTCAACAAGGTGCTGAAAGCATTCTTTAAAAAATGTTGGCCCATATTGATAGGATAGCATCTTGCAGTTGATGGAGATTTGTGGGATGCACATCCAGGGCACGAAGCTCCCGTTCCACCACATCCCAAAGATGCTCTATTGGGTTGAGATCTGGTGACTGTGGGGGCCATTTTAGTACAGTGAACTCATTGTCATTTTCAAGAAACCAATTTGAAATGATTCGAGCTTTGTGACATGGTGCATTATCCTGCTGGAAGTAGCCATCAGAGGATGGGTACATGGTGGCCATAAAGGGATGGACATGGTCAGAAACAATGCTCAGGTAGGCCGTGGCATTTAAACGGTGCCCAATTGGCACTAAGGGGCCTAAAGTGTGCCAAGAAAACATCCCCCACACCATTACACCACCACCACCAGCCTGCACAGTGGTAACAAGGCATGATGGATCCATGTTCTCATTCTGTTTACGCCAAATTCTGACTCTACCATCTGAATGTCTCAACAGAAATCGAGACTCATCAGACCAGGCAACATTTTTCCAGTCTTCAACTGTCCAATTTTGGTGAGCTCTTGCAAATTGTAGCCTCTTTCTCTTAGTTGTAGTGGAGATGAGTGGTACCTGGTGGGGTCTTCTGCTGTTGTAGCCCATCCGCCTATAAGTTGTGCGTGTTGTGGCTTCACAAATGCTTTGCTGCATACCTCGGTTGTAACGAGTGATTATTTCAGTCAAAGTTGCTCTTCTATCAGCTTGAATCAGTCGGCCCATTCTCCTCTGACCTCTAGCATCAGCCAGGCATTTTCACCCACAGGACTGCCGCATACTGGATGTTTTTCCCCTTTCACACCATTCTTTGTAAACCCTAGAAATGGTTGTGCGTGAAAATCCCAGTAACTAAGCAGATTGTGAAATACTCAGACCGGCCCGTCTGGCACCAACCATGCCACGCTCAAAATTGCTTAAATCACCTTTCTTTCCCATTCTCACATTCAGTTTGGAGTTCAGGAGATTGTCTTGACCAGGACCACACCCCATTGAAGCAACTGCCATGCGATTGGTTGATTAGATAATTGCATTAATGAGAAATTGAACAGGTGTTCCTAATAATCCTTTAGGTGAGTGTATATTGGTGCAAAATGAAAATTTAATACATTTTTTTTACACTAGATTTAACATTATCAGTGTCCATTTACTGACCGTTTCATTTTTTTATTGTGTAATAAATTCATAATCATGTATCTTTTTAATTGAAAAGGGAATAAATAATAAACAAATAAATCAATACTTTTTTTTTTTTTTTTTTACCAAAAAATTGATTCATGTTGATGTTTTGTCATGGGCCTAAAAAAACCTAAGAAATAAAATAACCACTGCATTATTTTTTATATTGAACTGCATATTTACACGTAAAAAAAAAATCTATTGGATTTTTTTATCTTTTAATGAATTAATTTATAATCAGTTCCATCATTTTTTTTTTTTTTTTTTAAGTGGCACTCCTAGCCCTCCATACACTGACAGCATGTCCAGATATGGTATGTGGATTAACCTGTTTGAAGATGGTTTATTTCTCTTGTTAGCAGCTGGCTGTGGCCACACCACATGAGCTATCCCTATGCTGATAGGCTGGTGAGCAGACATGGCCATTGGGTTTGTTAACAGCGGCTGGTGGGGCATCATGGAGCTGTAATGGTTGCCATGGGAATGAACTTTCCTGCAAAAGATGGGAGAGAAACGAAGCCTTTCAGTGTGGAGGAAAGTGTACAAAGAAAGATGATTCACACAAGAGCTTGAAACGCGTTTTAATATTGGAAACGAATAAATAGGGCAGTGCAAGTACAATGACAGAGAGGCTTGTTTCACCCACCCCCATTCTGCTAGTCTCTGTGGACCTGCCACTGTGTCTGAGGCCAATGCCGCTGCTGAAGGGGCCACCTGAGGCCAGGTGGGCACCAGGATCTGTTGAGGACGATTTGACCACGCCTGCTGAAAAAAAAAAAAAAAAAAAAAAAAAAAAAAAAGGCATGCTGACTTCCTGACATGGATAAAATAACTCAAAATGTGTCCTTGTCACCTCCTTAAGGTAGAATTCAAAGACTAAAGGGATAGTTAACCGAAAAATGAACATTCTGTCATTAATTACTCACCCTCATGGCGTTTCAAACACATACCACAAATGAATCTTCGGAACACAAATTAAGATCTTTTTAGTGAAATCTGAGAGCTTTCTGTCCATCCATTGACGCAACTACTAATTTCAAGCCACAGGCAGGTAGTAAATACATCATTAAAGTAATCCATTTGACTCCATTGGTTTAACCTCAATTTTATCAAATGAAACGAGTGCTTTGTTTGCGCAAAAAATCATAACATACCACTTTATTTACAAAATATTAATATCCAATGCTCGTTCACGAGAGCACCACAACGCATGCGTGTTGTGTTGATGCAAAAGAAGACGTTCCGTTCATCAGAACGTTGTCTCTTTGGTCGTGTGTCGGCCATATCAAACTTAGTTAAAATTCTAACTTCCCTCTTCATGCTTCTCTCCTCCACACCCCCCTTGTACGCTCACTAAACCCACCCCCAAATCATTCTTGTCGGTTATTGGCTGGAACACTGTTTGTTTTGTTTTGTGGAGCGGGTTGCCCCAGTTTGTTTTTGTTGCTGTTTGTGGAGCCTGGGCTGTCTACAGAGACCGCATTTTTTTTTACAGTGTGTTCAGGGGACAGGCAGCTAGCGGATAGTGAGGAGATGTTTGCTGTATGTGACAAAAAATGTTTTGGCCTAAAAAACGCGTGACATCGCGTAGAGCACCTTTAATACTTATACTTTACTACTTTATTATATGTTTTTTGCGTCACATGGATTACTTTAATGATGTCTTTACTACCTAACTTTCTGGGGGCTTGAAAGTGGTAGTTGTGTAGGCTATCAATGGAGGGACAGAAAGCTCTCAGATTTCATTAAAAAGATCTTCATTTGTGTTCTGAAGATGAACGAATGTCTTACAGGTTAGGAACGACAAGAGGATGAGTAATTAATGACAGAAATTTCTTTTCGGTGAACTAACCCTTTAATACACTGACAAGTATTTTTTTGTGTCCAGTAACCATGTCAATAAAATATATGCAAACAATACATTAAATAAGTTACTTTTCCTGTAAGCCCGATGTTAAACAACTGATTAAATGGAAGAGTGTGATTATTGATAAAAAAGTTTGTTTATTTATCGATCAATCAATCCCTATTTGTGTTTACCTGTGTAATGACCCCTGGTCTGATCTGTAGAGGCTGGATGGCAGAGGCTTGTGTCACCAGTGGTACTGTGCTCTCCATGCGCACAGAGAATCCCGCTGGCTTATTTGGGTTAGGTGGGAGACCTGTGACATGAGGCATGTTTATTATTGTTAACTAATATTTTCATTTAGTTTAAGTTGAAGTACTAAAATTAACTAAAAACTAAAACTACAGACATACGTGACTCGTGCTGGCAAAATGAGCACATTTTAAAAATGAGTTATTGCTATTTTCACATTCTCTATTAATACACCTTCAGATTTATATATGATTTGTTTGAATCTGACAAAAAAAATAAAAAATAAGCTACACCTGTTTGAAGTTGATAGAGTCAATTTTGTCAATTTAGAGAAAAAACTAGTTGAATTTTCTGAAGGTTCCAAAACAAACCAAAAAAAAAAAAAAAAATCCAAAATCACCTTGCAACCAATCATAACCATAAAATCCCTGGTAATAACACCAAATTTGGCACACACCAAGTTTAAACCCATATCTATATGGAAAATATATGTTACAGTATGAGAAGCGCATCACTGGTTAAGGGCTACCCATGTAACGATAATAACAATAACTAACAAATTCCCCATGTTAATTCTGTGAAATAATTTTCATGATTTTTTTCTGCATGGAAGTGTGGCCAGATTAATAGTGATCAACACAGCTAGCTAATTTCATTTTAATACAGTCATGACAGTTTCATATTGTGTCCATGCTAGGGATGCTAACGATTAATCGACTGACGATAATTGAATCGATAAAACTTCGATTTTCGATTAAGCAAGGTCATGTGCATGTGTAATGCAGGCGCGAGGAAAAATGAAGCGAGTGCATTATATAATGAAAACACTATTGTAATAAATCGTAGTGAATTTATTGGGTTTAGTTGCAGCATTGTTCCAGGAAGAGCAAGTCCACGACAGGAATTACACATTCTGACTAGCTGGCATCTGAGGCGGCGTAGGTGACAGTTGAATGATCAATCCCATCGACTCATTTTACAATCCTACTAGCTAGGGGTGTCATGATTCTCCAAATCCTCGATTCGATTAAGTTTTCGATTCTAAGGTCACGATTTGATTCGATTCAAAAAAAAAAATTTAAAGCGCAGATTGCTATGCAATTTTTAGACTACACGTTTATGCATTATGCAATATAAATTTGTTCACAATGTACACTACACCATTGCCAAATTTTAAATATAACAAAAACAAGTAACATCATAAATGTAACAATAACTTTATTAAGTCAATTGGAAACTTAAGAGAAACTAAATGGCAGGTTACTTTGCTTTTGTAACTGCAGTCTTCTCAGAAGATGACATTTATGTTCACAATCACAACAACAAAAGCAATAAAACAGCAATGTCCATACACGCACATAGCAGAGCTTGCAAACTGTGGCTTTTTTGTCGACAACGCGAACGTTGTCAACATACCGCACTGCAAATCCAAAATACCTCCACACCGGCGACTTCAGAGAAGCAGGAGGGTGTTCAAGTTCCATTGATGGGTCTTCGATATCTGCAGTTGCCATGATGTGTCAGTTAGAGGACTCGCAGCCTTTCAACAGGTGTTTTGTTTTCCGCACCGTGATGAGTCGTTCATCATGAATGAGTCATTCATCATAAACGATCTGTTCATTGCCTCTGTCACGCGACAAATGAACAAAAGACTCGGAAGGTAAAGTAATTATTTGTTCCCTGTAGTGTAAATTATTTTTCACTGCATTCATTATGTACATCATCTTAATGTTCGGGGAATTTGCACGTTAAAGCCCCTGAAATGACTAGAAAAAAAGTTTAGTTAATTTTGATGAACGGGATTGAACAATAGAGTCTGTAAAACTATCCGAACTTTCCATCACGGACGCGACATGGGGCGTGGCAGTATCGACGATCCCATTTTTTATTTCGATTTCGATACCATTGAATTAATTTCGATCGATTTCGATTTAATATCGAAATCGTGACACCCTTACTACTAGCCCTTTAGTTCAGACTAAAACCCTTCTAATTAATTTAGTGAGAAACATAGCATATGTTCTATATGGCTATATACCATTGCATTACTAAGGCTAACTAACTATTAATCGATTAATTGATTGTTAATTTAAACGTGCACATTGCTACATTATGTCAACAATCATCTTGTTTAGGTGGTGGCACATTACCACTGAACATGCCGAACGCAGTGCATTTAAGTATTTGCCACCGACTGAACACTCTCACTATCATCCATATCCATTACAAAACAGGTATAACATCTCCGAAATAGTTTACTTTTCACGTTTTCAGAGGATGGACGCTTCCATGATACCACAATGTGCCACCGTGCGGGGTGTTTTGATGAAATCACTGAAGACTTTATTGCGACTGGTTAGCAACAAGCTGGTTTTGTTTACATCAGCTTGGGTTTGAAAATCCCATTTCATTGGTTCAGACTCACGACATGGAGAATTAGCTATGAATTAGGGATGCAAACGGTTAATCGATTATCGATTAATTGTCGACAAGAATTTACTCGATTAAATTAAATTAATTGTCGGCTAATTGAACATTGCGAACGTGACACGAGATTCTCACGCGAGAGAGCCGACACAAACTTGAGGCGGCAAAAAAGAAACCAAACATGAGGCGGTCAAAACGGAGTGGAGTGCATCAATATTGTCTACCAGCTATACAGCATGCTAACATCGACAATCCAGCTGTATTCTAACAATAACTTAGCTCATACTGGTCAACACTCCCGTTTATCCCGGGTTTCTCCCGTTTTTTAGCCCTATCTCCCGGACCCCCCACGGTTTGTTATTTTTTCCGGGAAACTAGCCTAACTGTCTGTCACACGTTCTACCGACCACATTGTTACTTAATAAACAAAATAAGATAAAAATTAGCATCAAACAGAAATGACCCGCATACATGGGGTGTTCGCATATACAGTAAAGGGGGTGTTCGAGGCACACGGCGCACAGCTCTTAAAGGGGCCACACCTTATCTCCACTCGTTACAAGTTGTAAATTTTACATTACATTTAAATTTTTTCTTCTAGAATGATCATTTTTATCAAGCTTGTATATTTAAGTTCAGTAATTTGACTTAAATGACAATTAATAGGTAATCTTCATTGCCAATTAAGTGAAATTACTGAACTTAAATATACAAGCTTGATAAAAATGATTATTTTTATGATTAATTTCAAATGGCACTTAGAGGCTTTTGCATCTGAACTCTTCATATATAGGCTTAGTGTAGGTAGGCTAAGCCTACCCATATAGATTTTTATTTAAAATGTATTTTATGTTGCTTAATGTTTCACATGCAACAGGTGAGCCAGTGCACAATTATTTTTTGATGTATTTTCATTTTCTGTGCAGAATTTATTTTGTTAAACTACATAAATGCCATAATCTGTAACGTATCCCAACTGTTACAATAAAACATCAATTGAGCAATATAACACGCATTTTTTTTCAGTATAGCAATATTTAGCTTTTTATGTTAAATTGATACCGTGAGAAATTTACATTCTCAGGAAAATAGCCGCTTATCAGTTAATCGTTAATCGATCGATAAGGTTGGTCAACTAATGATTAATGAATTAATCGATAATTTGCATCCCTACTATGAATATTCACAAAGTTGGAATGCTGCACTTTACAACGATACCCAACTTGCGCTAAGGGGAAGCACCAGTCGTAGAGAAAAGGGCAGAGAAAAACAGCATTTTTTTCATGGATTATTAAAACAAAGGAAAGATTTAGGAAGGTACACCTCTCAGAAAACGTATACAAAGATCATTTTAGATGTTTAATTGCTATTTGGATCATTTGGATTGCTAGATGAGGACTTAATAAACTTATTTTTTGTGAAAAACTCAAATCCAACCAAAATTAACATTTTACTTGTTTTGCTGGTAGCATTCAGTTAACAACCAATTTTGCCAGCACGGGTTACATATTAAATAGACAAAAAAAAAAAAAAAAAAAAAAAAAAAAAAAAAAAAAAAAAAAAACACACACAAAAAAAAAAAAGACAAAAAAAAAAAATGTATATATATATATATATATATATATATATATATATATATATATATATATATATATATATATATATATATATATATATAAAATCAAATATTAACAAAAACTAAATTAGTACATTGATTACTAAAATAATACTGACATGAAGACAAATGACAAAACAGAAAAAAATAACAAATGGAAAGTTATAGTATCATTATACTGTTAACAAACGTTGTGGTTGATCTAATACTAGCTTGAATCTGATGACTGAAGGTAAAGTACCTTGAATGGTTGGGGGACAGAGAATAAGCGCCTGCTGGAAAGAGTCACCGAACTGTGCACTTCCTGTCTGGAGAGGGATTCCAGGATGCATCACTGATGGGGCAGATGAGCCTAAAGCCTACAGAAAGAGAAGAGAAAGAAAAACCACAACATACAGTCTGAATGACAAAGATTAAAGGGGTCATATTCAGTTGCACTTTACTTTAGAGTCCTCTTATGCATGTACATAATATGTAATAACTGGGTAAAAACTATGTACTAATTCTAACCCTAACCGTAACCAATGTAGTGATTTTATATCACTCAGTACATTCTTGCGTACACTGAAAGTGCACATACTGGAAAATAAATTGCAACTTCATGCTATAGTTTTTCTTTTTCTTTTTTTTTTTTCTCAAAGTTTCATCAAATGTTTCTGTGGACACACATTAAAGTGAATTAATGTCCAGTAATGTCCTATAGAGGGCGACATGGTATTAATAGACAGAACATCAGTATTGCCCTGATGAAACTATTTGACATTACATAATTTTTGTATATACTACAAGACCTACAAATATTTAAATATATATAAATCTTCCCGTTCAAAAGTTTACATGCTTGGTTCTTAATATTACAAGAGAATCATGCAATAACAAATGGCTGCAAGCAGTCACTAATGTAAAAGGAAGAAACAACTTTTGACAGGATAATGTGTTATAATAACATTATGTTTTTAATGATGTCTTTATTGTGCGTTGACTAAGTCAAAAGTATGGTCCAACAAGTTAAGAGAAGATATCATCGCCCTTCACAAACAAGGAACAGGATACAAAAAGATAGCAAAGGCACTAAATGTTCCTAGAGACACCGTTGGAAGTATAGTTGGCAAGTTCAAAGATAAAGGGACAGTGGTTACACTACCTAGATGGGGCAAAAAAAGAAAGCTATCAACGGCTGCAACCAGATGTCTGAGAAGGCAGGTTCAGAAAAACTCTTGAGTGACTGTAAAAGACCTACAGCAAGACCTGGTGGCAACAGGCACTGAGCTTTCAAGGCACGTGTTAAACGCATGCGGTTTCCATGCCAGAACTCCACGACGTACACCACTACTGACCCAAAAGCACAAGAAAAGTCAGCTCCAATTTGTTCAAAATCATATAAATAAGCTACAGAAGTTTTGAGATTCTGTTCTGTGGAGTGATGAAACAAAACTGGAACTTTTCGCCCCATATGGATGTATGTCAGAAGGAAGAAGAATGAAGCATATGCTGAAAAGAACACTGTCTACAGTTCAGCGTGGTGGTGGCTCGGCGATGCTCTGGGATTGCTTTGCATCCTCTGGCACTGGAAACCTGAACCGTGTGGAAGGCAAGATGGATTCATTGAAGTTTCAGGAAATCCTAGGAGAAAACATCATGCCGTCAGTAAGGAAGCTGAAGCTTGGGCGTAATTGGACCTTTCAGCAGGACGATGATCTCAAGCATACCTCAAATTCCACCAAGGCTTGGTTGCAGAAGTCGTCCTAGAAGATTCTATAGTGGCCATCACAGTCACCTGACTTGAACCCCACAGAAAATCTCCGGTGGGATTTGCAGAAGACGGTTTCAGCACGCAAACCCAAGAATATTACTAAACTGGAGGCCATTGCTCATGAGGAATAGGCTAATGTTCCTCAGAAATACTGCTAGAAGCTGGTGTCAAGTGATCTCATTTGAAGCAGGTCATAACAGCAAAATCGATTACAACTGTACTTAAAGCATAACACTACAGGCAAATCCCCTGGTTTTTTTCAAGCACAGGATAATTCTGAGATTTTGGTCTAGTCTGAATAAAGACAAATTGTGGCTGCAAAATAGTGAAAACATAAACATACACATTTAAGTGTTTATTTTATAACACTTTATATATACAGGCCTTTAGATCAAAGTTCACATACTCCTGAGCAACATAGCCATAACTCCAGGGTACAGAATAAAACAAAGTGTGTCAGCAGTGTGAACGTGATCAAAGAGTGTGAACGTAACCAAGGCAACTCCTTCAGTAGCCACACAATCAGTGTTCTTCTTTTCCAACTAACTGTGAATGGCTGACTGTATTTCCATCTTTCAATTAAATTGACCAGTTTTCAAAATTGAAAGTTACAAAAGTCAAGGAGAGCCACATTATGTCGTAAAAACCAAACTACCACGCTTAAAAAATCATCAAAATATCATCAATAATCAGCGTGTCATCTTAGGTCAGTTTGGTGTGTGTAGAAAGCTTTTCTGCCGTGTCTCTCCTTGGAAACCAAATGTCTGAAACCAAAGTTTGTGAGATAAGAAAGACCAGGGGCCGGTTTCACAAAGCTATTTTAGACCGGTCTATTTTAGACAAGTCTAAAATTAGCTCATAGACTAGTCTAATGCAAGTTAGACTGTTTCACAAAAATAAAGACCAACTTAATTTAGACCAAAAAAATGAGACACCTTACCCCCAGGCCAGAGCCATAGAGAGAAAGAGTTGCGACACTCTTTGATGTCGCCGCGACGGCTGTCACGTGGTTCATGTAAGCCCCAATAGTTCCAAAACGTACGCTGGCTGTCATGTTCTTCTATGGGACAGACAGCAGCGATTGCATTTTTGAACGGTAAATATAAAATAAAACACACAACCAAGCACTTTTTCAGCTGTTATTGCATTTTGTTAATGTCAGTTTTGCATTTGTAGAGGCAGGGTGACAACGAAATACTGTATATTATTTAGATAAGTTTTAAGCAATTTTTTTTGGAGGGAAAAGCTTAGTGCTCGCATGGGTAGCTTTAGCGGCTCTAACTTAACTTTTCCATATTCATCTGATGATGGACGTCGGTCTCATGATATTTATTTTAGCACAACTGGGCTGTATTAGGCCATTGATTCCCGTGATTTTGCTTATAAATTACAATTCAGCCATTAGCCTACCTTCGTGATCACGCAGAGGTCTGCCGTGGCGGTCCATTCAGAATTCGCTAGAAGCTAGCTCACTTCTGATGAAAGTGGCCACCCTCAGGATCACACCGTGAAACATAATCATGTTAAGACTAATAATATAATTTTAAGATTAAGCCAGTTGACAATTCAAAAGAGGTAGATATTTCTGAAACTTACGTTACCTCTGGAACAACTCGACGTGCAGCATTCACCACTCAAAACTCAGCCAACACGTAACATAATGAAAAGTTAGTTAGTATATACCAAAAATTCAACTAAATAAAAGTTGCTATAAAGGTGGTAGCGATTCATTACCGAACTAATTAGATGCTATACCTTCACAACTGGTGAAGTCGCGCTAGCTAACTAGCTATCAGGCAGTGCTTGAAAATTGGTTGGAACAACCAAGATAAAATATAAATAATTACGCTGTGCATATACAAATGAAGACCAGTATAAGCATCGCAAAGGGCTTCTGATACAATATAGACAGTTGACAATTCAAAAGAAGTCGATA
The DNA here is from genome assembly GCA_030578255.1 of Tiaroga cobitis. Taxonomy (NCBI): domain Eukaryota; kingdom Metazoa; phylum Chordata; class Actinopteri; order Cypriniformes; family Leuciscidae; genus Tiaroga; species Tiaroga cobitis. Next base: position 41,007,966 of record CM060608.1, on the reverse strand, counting down.
TTTCAGCAACTTACCTCTGGAACAACTCGACGCGCAGCAATGTAAGTGAATGGGGTCCAACAGCCAAATGCCAGTGTTTGGAACTAATCCGAGCTCCATATCCCGGAAGTAGGCGGTTAAAAGCGCCGCCATTTTTTTACAACGGAGGTCTATGGGAGTGTCGCAACTCTTTCTCTCTATGGCTCTGCCCCAGGCTAACTTAGGTCTAAGACTCTGTTACCTTGGCAACCAGCAGTAACAATCAATTACATTACAAACAGCCAAAAGAAAAGGTAAAATGGCTCATAATTTGTGGTTTGCTGACGACGTTATGGAGAGAGCTATGAGAAGGGAAAGCGTTTTCAGGGACCGCAGTAACCTACTGGAAATATATTTTTGTATCTTTTCTGTACGTCTTTAACGCTCTGCTCAACGGTCGGATTAACGCTCTGTAGCGAGCAGGATGAGGCCGTGGGACGTGAGAGCGGCGCGAGGCCAGTGGCGTGATTGATAATGAGCGACACCTGCGAGACGCACCGGTCTCGTATCTCTCACGGAGGAGCGGAAGCATAAAGGAGGAGCGGCGACTGTGAAGATACGAGACCCAGAATTTTACCCAGAATGCATTGCAGTGTAGTCCTACTTAAGATAGTCAGAGTCTTAAGTGCTTTGTGCAACGGTCTGATTTAGATGTCTATCTGAAGTCTGACTATCTACTATATTAATCCATAGTCAAAGTCTATCTTTGTGAAACCGGCCCCAGAATTCAGAACTGACAAGAGTCATTTATATGGACAGCATTAAAGACTAAAACAACACATACTACTTTACAGCTTGCACAAATGCCTGTTTCTAAAAGCCTGTTTTTAATAGGAAAGTTTATATTATGAACACACTGCAGCTACATTTGGTTGTCAGTTCACCTTTTAGTGCTTAATCCTGTTCCGAATTTACTCCTGAAAAATTCAGGTAGTGACAACCGCATTTACAAAAATTAATTAAATGTATGTGTACGGAAGCCAACTGATCAACTAGTTGTTAATGACATACGACTAGAGATATGAAAGATAAATCCTCTGATGCACGTTAAAATATGCATCAGAGAAGTATCTCTCGTCTGTATGTGTGGTGCAAGAAATCACAGGGAAAGCAGTACAAGTCTGACTCATTCGTGCTCCCATATCTTACAAGCAAATCAGCGAACAAGAACAAGCCCATAAAAAAAAAAAAAAAATGAAATAAATGGAAATGCTTTAAGCTGAAAATAAGAATAAAATATTGCAACCTGCACCTGCTCACTTGAATAACTCCAGAAACTCGATCGCTGTATGAGCGATTATAATAAGTGGGCATGGCAACAACGCAAGAGCGCGCTCTGTGAAGCAACCTTTAAAGTAGGGTGACCAGAAGTCCCATTTTCCCCAGGACAGTCACTTAGGAAATTTATTAAAAGACTTATTATGAATGAAAAAAAAAAAAAAAACACGTCGGATTTCTTCTTTTCTAAATTATCTTTGCTAGGTGATCATAAAAGCGAGTAGTGGTCTTGTCACGCGTGAATAGCCTTATCAATGGTGACCAACCTCGCTATATTTTGGAGAACAAAATGACCATCCAATCACAATTCGTTATCGATTAAAGCAGTTAGATAAGGCGGGATATAATAAAGACGCGAAGATGTCAAAGAAAACATGTGTACATTTAACGAGGATCTTCAAAAAGAGTTTATCAAGTTATTATGCGCAGTAAGTTGGGGGGAAAAAAAGAACTCAATGTATCGCTCTGAATGACACGCACCAGAAACGCTCTCTTCGACAGCACATGATCCCGAATTCAGTTCTCTTTGCACTTAAATGGTCAAATACAGACACAGACACATTATGTGGACTATCTTAAGTATATACAGTCGGTTATGGCTTAAATGAACGTAAACAATGGTTTGGTGAAAACTGGATGTGTGTCAGTATATTATATCAAAGCATTCTGTCTCAAAGTGACAGTGGCCTAAACTACCTATCTGTGTCATTCATGTTAATCAAACAACCAAATATGTTAAATAAATGTATACATGTTAAATAAGCCTACTGTACCTGAAATATTTAATGTGTATCTATCATATTTCTCCTATTCTTTGTAATTTGCCTCATCCCATCGGACTGCTTTCCATCGGCAGAGGAGATGAATACGACAACTCCCATCATTCCATGCTCCTTCACACCGCCAAGCTACGCCTTTGTTATTGTCTTGAATATGCGACCTCTAACAGTGAAAATTACATACACTGAAGTACATACACTTAAATTTAAGCACAAACAAAACACGATGCCTCTGTCGACTGTGCTTTAGTTAAAATTGGTGAACAAAATGAGTCTTTTCTTTTGTCACTGTAATATTTCTTTGGTCAGAATAGTGGATACCAAACACGCGAGATGCCAGAACGGTGTTAATCATCGCAGTTTTGGGAGTGAGTCATGTTCTGTACACATCTGGAACGATAATTTAGGGGACCCACTCACGCATTTAAATGCGGTTGTCACTCCTGAAATGTACAGTGTGCACGTGGCCATTGAGGCTTATTATGACTGTAGTGAGGCAGCTTGTGCTGTGACAGCCCTGTTTTCACAGCCTGTCATCACCTGCGCTGAATGGAGCATGTCATGCGGAATGAGTCAACGTGACTCTCCACATGTTAAAAAAATAAAAGGCAGGAAACAGAAGTCACAATGAAGGAACAAAGTGACAGGAGTGCAAGACAGAGCAAATAGAAGAAACTAAAGGATAGATGATGTAATACTGTATCTGTCGGGCAAATGATCCAGCACATGAAAAGAAAGTGTGCAAACCATAAAAGCAACCATACAGATCAAAAAAAAAATAATAATCTCAGGGCATTTTTTTATTTAAAGCAAGTTTTGCTCCTGCAAAACACCAGATTCTCCTACATGTATTACACATTAACTATATTTATTATATATTTTTGGAAAAAAACAACAACATACTTGTGTTTGGACTATGATATATACTTTCTTCCTTTCCAGCAGTTTTTTGATCGTTGTTTCAAACTAATAGATCAAACATCTATTAAAAAAATCTAACTAACAGTGAGAAAAAGTAACTAATGCATTACTTTCTATCAAATGTAGCAATAAGTTACTAAGGAAGAGTATAATCAGGTAACCCCAATTAATAAGGTATACCATTAACATTTTTTTTTTAATTATATTATATTATATTATAAATATATATATATATATATATATACACAATACATACACACACACTTACACCGCATGGCATAAAATGAAAAGAAAAAAGACGACAACACAGTAGCTACTTTTACGTTCATCCAAATAATGTATAATAGAATTGATTTAATTGATAGAATATTTGCAAGGCAAGCATACTTTTTATATCAATGCCATAAATGCAGAAGTCACAGTGAAATTTTATTTTGGGCGAAACACAGTTTAGTGCATTAAAAGATTTACTGATACAGCTTTCATATTATTAAATTGTATATCAAATTATTTTATTACTATTGGTAAAAATAAGACGTTACCTCTCAAACATCATTCATCCTTATTTTTCTAAATTTGTCTAATGTTTTTTTTTTATTAAATTAATGTTTTATTTTTGTTCGTTTGAAGATGAAAACGTCAAATTGCATTTTGCACACACACACACACACAAAAAAGTGGAAACACTTTCATTTAAGGTGACGTAGTAACACGTTACCATGTACTTACTATAGTAATAACAGTAAATTATGCATAATAACAGGTAACTGACCCTAAATCAAACCCTAACTGTAACTCTATAGTAATGTAGTTAATTATATTACTCAGTACTTATCGGACTAAGTACAATGTGACTATAGCCCTATTCGGACGGTAATTGTTTCTCATGTGGTCACCATTTGGGGAATTAAGCTCATTTTCCAACTCCCCTCGAGTAAAACAATTGTTCTTTTACCGTTTAGGAAACCATTCAGCCGATCTCCAGGTCTGGGAATACCACTTTTACCATAGCTTAACGTAATTCATAGTATGACAACAATACTAGGGGTGGAACGGTACACAGAAGTCACGGTTCAGTTCAGACATCCCGGTTCGGTACGATTTCGGTAAAATGGAGTGAAAAGCAAAACAGAAATATAGAAGGCATTTTTATAAATGTCTTAAGCCTTGTATGTTTTAAATAAGTTTTATTAATAAAGGCATAGAACCAGTTTATTTATAGTGCACTGATAATAGTTTTATATAATTAGTTTATTAATTAAACTAATAAAAAGATAAAAAAGACTTTGAGATATGTTTGGTAATTGTACCTGAATGAATTTAAAATTAATTTGGTATATTTCCGATCAATATTTGTTTTCCTTAATTTTAATTAACCCTAACTTTATTCTCATCAGAATTATCAACAATTGATTTAGTATAAAATAATAATACTACCAACACATTTGATTCTTTTTTAATCAATGTGTAACTTAAAAATAAACAGATCAGTGCTCTGTTTTGAGGACAAGAAATGAAAACCAATGCGATATGATGAATGTCCAAAAGATGGAACTCTGTAACGGCCACCTAGAGTTAAGTAGTGTTCATGACATGTTGAAATGCCTTTAAGATGACTTCTTCTATGGCGGACGTTATTGTATGCGTGCTGTTCTTTTGTGAGCGCACACACTCAGTGAGAATGCTCGCGCAAAGAGGAAGATGACCACTCTATCGCTGGCTGTTGTTTTATTATAATGCGTTTACTTCCACTTTGATTTGTAGCGTTTTACAGAGCGTTTTCTTTAACCTGTTAACATCCGCTCTTTCGACATGTATGTGAAGAGTTCGATCGCGCCCTGGTCTCTGCTCGCACCCCACCCCCAATAAAAAACTCTCCGGTTCTACGCGATTCACGTAAATGACCCAATTGACCAAGAAAACGGCGATTGTCGCCGAAAAGCGACAAGTTTGCAGGTATGAAAAATACATTTGCATGGCACCTCAGTGACCAAACTCATGAGTTCGGATGGCGCTTTATTCACAGTGAGGAGAGAGTTTTGTGATCCTACGAACCGGGGAACTCTCTGCTATCATGGTCAGTCACATGATTGTCTGCTGTAAATAAAATGTCATATGCTTGGAATAATACGAATACGTTTTTATTGATTTAATAACAATTAAACAATAAATAGGACATGATTTTCCTATTTAAATACTATATTTGAAATGGTTGTCTGTCTTGCATTTTATCTATTGGATGGATGTCATTTTAAAAATAACTAAGTTAGTGGAAATAAGTTGAAGCAGCCTCTTTTTACAAGAGGTAAACAAGCTGCTTGGTTTATATTTTAAATACATGTAATTGTATATAGCTAATACATATTTTAAAACTGTATTGCATATATTGCTGCCACAATAACGGCCCATTTCAAATGTTTAGCATTATAGTGATAAAAGTGTACATCTTTAAAATGCTTGCAAATTACAGTGAAGCGCAACAGTTATCATACGGTGCTCGGCAGTGGTCAAAAGGGATTTAAAATGTGAATTTTGAATTGATTCTTGTAAACTCTACGATTTGGATTCAGACGGCAATTAAATTACCACACAACCTAGGTTTTTGGCAAAAAACAGTAGGCAATTCAGCTGGGTATTTTTACACGGGTGGTGGGAGAAAAACACTGACATTCTGGATACAGACAGCAAAAAAAAAAAAAAAAACACACAGACTAACCCCTGTAAATGTTGATAACACCTTACGTCCCCATGAGAAACAATTAGCGTCCGAATATGGCTTATGTCAAATAAAATAAAGTGCAACCAAATATGTTATTTCAACTTAAAGTGATGAACTTATGCTACCTTAACATTTTAAGTTTAGTCAACTTAAAATGTGAAGTTATATTATGCGACAACTTGGATATTTGAGTTATCTTAAGTTAAAGATATTCTGACGTATAGCTAGTTGTGATAGCTAATTGCAACAATATATACAGGGTTTCTGCACACTTTTTAAAGTCAAATTTGAGGCTTTTTAAGACCTTTTAAGACCCGAAGAAAACAATTAAGACCGTGCATTACGGGTGTGCAATATTGACAAAAATATGTATCGTTTTTTTCAAAGTTTTGTTGATAATAATTAGACAATATTTTACTGATTGTGTTTTTGTGCTTGGTGCCATGGCTGGTTTAGGCCTGTTGTTGACAGCTGACTCACGAAGATATTCATATTTTTCATATTCTATGCAGGGGTCAGTTCACAGCAGTAACAGAAATAAAAAAAAAATATTAAGGGGGTAATATTTGCCACCTTAAATTGATTTCCAGGGGCATTTTCACCTATATATGGACATTTGTAGATGTATGCATCACCTTTTATGTCAAATTCTAACATTCAAATTAAATTCTATTAGAATAATAACACAATACCACTGTTACCAGTCAAATTAAATCATTAAATCAAAATCCATCTTTGCAGTGCAGAGGTGACACAGAAGTGACATCAGAACTGACCTTAATATATTTACACTGCATTTACAATTGCATAAATAAAAGCTATGAGATTGTTTTTTTAATTCCATATTTAAAGGTCCCGTTCTTCATGTTTTCTTGAAGCTTTGATTGTGTTTACAGTGTGCAATATAACATGTGTTCATGTTTCGCATGTAAAAAAACACAGTATTTTTCACACAATTTACTTATCTGTATACCCCTGTTTTCACTGTCCAAAAAACGGCCCGATGACTTCCTTGTTCTATGAAGTCCCTCCTTCAGAAATACGTAACGAGTTCTGATTGTGCCAGCGGTTCCTGGCAGCTTATCGCTCGTTGCCCGGAAAGGTCACGCCTCTTACCATAAATTGGAGATGCATGCGCAGCTGAAGTGCTTCTTTTCCGTGGGAGTGCAACAAGACCACGCCCCCTTTTTTGTGTATTCCTTTGGGCGGAGATGAGTCAAAAAACTGTTCTAATGATGTCATTAAAAAAGGAAGTAGAGGGATGTAGTCCAAACCGGCCGTTCGCTGTATGCTTTGAAAGGGGACTTCTGTTAAATAAAATATCTTGCTAGGCATTGAACTTTGAGCTTTATAATTTTACAGGTATTATTTATGCTCTAACAGCAACATTACACACTAATTAAAGTTTGAAAAATGGAATCGCGAAGAATGGGACCTTTAAATATGAACTGATTTCTAATTCCATATTTAAATATGAACTGATTTCTAATTTCTAACGTTCTAATCTAATTAAAGGGTACTTTAAATGTAAAACTAAAACCGCTAGTAGGTGGCGGCAAGTCACTGTCTTAATAAGCGAGTTGAGGGAGTCATTAATTCAACCGATTTGTTCAACAGCGGATTCATTCGGAAAAGCAGCAAGTGATTGTTCATTAATGTGATATAATTTGATCTCAAACAAATTAAGAAAATAAAGTGGGTTGAGTCCAAAAAGCTCAAAACTAATTTTAGAATTGTTATGATGGCAACTAAAGACCATTTGAAAAAGTTAAATATAGGCCTACACAAATAAAATGTTTAGGTTACAGCTGCATCTGTCTATGAGAAAAAAAACAACAGCAGCACTTTGATGTTTTTGATGGAATTGATGTTACTAAACTTTGAAACCAGAAAGAATAACTTTTTTTGGTTTGAATAATCTATATAGTATGCGTTCTCTGTCACGTCAAGATGCAATTGGGGAGCTGCCGTGTGTCCAAACCCATGGGCTTCGTGCTTCGAAGCTGTCCCACTTTGCCATGATCTTGTGATTTCCTAATATTTCCTAATTTAGTAATAGGTCTATTATTCATGAAAACAGTAAGCAGTAAACTGTAGAACTTCAATCTTCTCATTACTCTCTGCATTTTACAAATATTTGGGATGCGAAAGATAAAATATAATCTGCAGTATACGCTAAATTATGTATGGAAACTACTCGAGGGCAGATTTTTTTAGCGATACAACAAAACTTTTTTTTGAAGGGATGAAGTCAGTACGCACACAATTTTATTGGTAAAAGGCCAATTGACCCTTCGCTAAGCCCCGCCCTCCTTAGTTACTGTTGCTACGCCTGTCAAGCTTTCGCGACTGCCACGTCTATTACAGTGTGAATGCACCGGTGTCAGACATTCCCAAGGAGATAATTAGTAATTTTTGGCGAACAGGTGAAATATCTGAGAGAGCAAGACAAAAGGGACTGCAGTATGCATTCGAGGGATATATCCACGACATAATATGCAACCGATTAGAGAATAATTTCATCAAAATTAAAGCTAAAGCCTATAACGTTAGGTCCCAGCGCAAGAAGCAACCGCCTCCTTAGCAGATCATTCACATCGGAAACGCACAAATGGAGGAACAGCTATGTTCATGCACAGCAGGGTAAGTGAAATGTGAAAATAATCTAATAATTACAAATCAAACAGCTTATCCATCAATCTAACACCGGGAGAGCCGCGATCGGATTGGGTTAAAGTTACTCAGGGGTAGGCCGTCGATTAACAAAATGCTGAAATATATTTTAAAGTATGTCAGTGAGCCTCCGTCTTGCCATTAATCGTCTTATTTTACGCTCAAATATATGCATTATGAACAAACAACCGCCATTATTTCCAAGCAATAGGGTTTTTTTTGTTGTTAATCCTGTCGACATTTAGTTGTGAATGGGTCTCCCACACTGCTTGATCCACGCCCCGGCATTTCTCCCCTTTGGCTTTTGGGCGATTCCATGCAAATGTCAACCTTGCCATGAAAAAATAAAGTTATTATCAAAATATCAAAACCCTTTCTAAGGTGTCCATTTGGGTCTGTATTTTATTGTATTGATGTGCGGTCATGTAAATTAAGGAAATTTCTGTGTTTATTCACCTCAGATAAGGTGTGCACAGATACTAAAATTGCTTTTTCAAACAAACATATTTCATGCTCTAAAAAGAGGGGTCAAAGACTAATTTTTTTATACTTTATGTTGACAGTAAGCATTTTGCAGAAAGATGGGAGCATGACTGAGATATAAATACACCCACTTTGTTATAACTGCATTGCCCTTTAAAATGTATAAAGGCTATATTTAGGAAGTCACGACGCTTCAGTGCTGTGTCACGCCCGTAACGATTTAAAGAATAAGTTTATATTGTATAATAATTATTATTACAATTAATTTGAAAATGTATGTACAAAGCCAAAATATGTCCATTCTAGTTATGATTGACAATTCATCTCACTTATTTGCTCTAAACAACCTAATTATGCGTTACGGACGTGACTGTTACGGACGCTTCATATTAAATCATGCATGATTTGACCAGCGCATATTTGTTGAATGAATGAATGAATTTATTTATTTCGAGCAATATAATGACACATAACAAAGGAAATCAAAAAGCATTCTGATTAAATCAATACGAAAAGATAAATTCATCAACTTTACAACATAAATCGATCTATATGCTTGAAATGGAGTGGGAAGAAATCAAACTTATTTAAACCCACCCCGGTCTTTCAACATGTTCAACGTGTTGTTACTGTTAAAAAACCCCGCATATATACTAAATTGATCTCTATTACTGTACATCAGAACATTTTAGAAATAAATTAATACCAGTACCATAATGTTAAGCATTATTACAGTCTCTGGGAGCGAGAGCGAGAGAAATATGAGACGCGCATTTCGTGATGAAATATGAGACGCGCCTTTACTCACTTTCTTTCCCGCGCGCGCCATCTGTGGTCAAGAGTTATTTCTGTGGTGATGTGGTGACACACAAATAGGTCTCTGTTCAAGCATTTTCTCAGATTTTTCAGCGTCTGCCAAGTGTCGATTTCGGAACTGTCACGTCCATAACGAAAATACGTCACGTCCGTAACAACGTTTTTTCCTCATAAATGAAAAAATTAAAAGTAAAATAAAATAAATCATTTATGTTCTATAGAGAGCCAACACTCATCCCTTCGGTTGGTATTATTTATTTTGGCTTGTGCATTTTAATTCGCAGAATTTCTACAAAGTATGTTGTCTCCCACAAACTCACGTCTTTTTTTGTCACGTCCGTAACGCACGTGTATTTCCCTCATATTAAATATAAAACGCATGTGTAGACTGATATTTTTCTATTGTCTGGACTCCTTTATTAAGGTAGTATGGACATATGAACAGACGTTTAAATATATTGGTATTAAATGCATTTTCAGAGAATTTATATTTTACGTTTTGACTGCAAATGTCACGTCCATAACGCTGGAATTGGCCTTTTAGGTTTCGGGAAGGGAAAAAATGCCACCCCACCGTCCAAACTTTTAGGATACAGGGTATCAGATTTGCACAATCTATACGCACAACGCGTCGGGATGTTTCCCTCGCTCTAAAGCTTGACAGACCTCCCGCGCCTAGTTACGGTTGCTAAGCCACGATTGGGCAGTGGCGGTTTTCGGGCGTGGCTTAGCGAAGGGTCAATTGGATAGAAACAATGGTTTAAATTCACAGTCTGATTATAGAAAATGTTGCAAGTTTTTTTTACACGTTTACTTTGTCGATAAAGTGCAAAAAGTGGTGCTTTTATTGCGCTGACTTTCTCCAGTTCTGAACACGATAACTGCACACTGCGCATGCATTGAAGTGTTTTTTGGAATACATCTAATGCACATCTAAACTAAACCGTTTAATTAAAACGGATTAATGGTTTAGTTTAAACCTTGTGTGTAGCTACTACTGCCTCACAAAGTTATGTCAAAGATGATGGACGAAAGCAAGACACTACCCGCTGCTGAAAAAAAATTGTTAGCCAGAGCGGGACTTTTTTGAATTACGTAAAAAAGACGGGGTGTTAGACGATCAACAGCATGTTCTTTTTGTACGCTTTTGTACAGTTATGGTAACAAACTTTCTCTCTTCCTCACTACACTCATATTTTGAGTGTGATTCATTGTCTATTTTGTGCTTTCTTATTTTGGCCAAAAGTTTAAGATACATTTGACTGATATTTTTTGTTCTTTGTCAACAGCAATTTCTGTAGATATGATATGATATCATTATCGTGAATTCTTTTGGCCACAATAGTCGTGTAGTGAAAACATGACATCAAGATAGCTCTACACTAAAGATATTCAATTCAACAGATCATGGACTCCATGCTCTGCTGTTTTAGCTAGAGGAATGCAAAACTTTGCGGCCTTCAACGTGGCCTTCAGCACATGCGTCATGCAAAGCTTTGACCTCCACATGAAAAGTGTTAAAGATAACATCGCCAAAAACTATTTTACAAGGTTGCTAGGTAACAAAGCGGGAATTGGACAAAGTAAACATTAAAAGAAAAATGAAAATTGCCATGCAATTTTCAAAAGAGATTTTTGAACAGAAATAGGAGCTGATATAAGCTTGATGTAAAATAAAAAAAATAAAAAATAAATTATTAGGTGTTCACAAACTTCCTAGCGCTGTAGCGGCGATGCTTTCAGTACCTGAGTGTGAATGCCAGTCACCTTGCAGAAGGGCAGGGTAAGGTTGGGCGCTGCTCCAGTGCTCGGGACAGTCCTGACAAACTGAGCCTTGGTCCGGCTGAGGGACTCATAACTGCCTGGTCGTGAGCAGCACACGTCCATGATGTGAAAACAGGATTTGACACTGTAAAGAGATAATTCAGAACACAAAACCTCAGTTTTGTCAAAGTGCTTTTTCTAAAAAAGTCAGAAGGAATGAATCACAAACAAGGCTGAGAAATGAAAAGCCGCTCACTGGTTGCTGTGGGGGAAGTCTAGTATGTGCTGCATGGTAACAAAGGGATGGCTAAGGGCGTCACTTGGGGCGATTCTTTCCTCAGCATCTATCAACAACATCTTCTTCAGCAAACCCACAAACTCTGCACGATCAACCTTCTCTGCCAACAAATCACAACCTTCCAGATTCATCACTAGATTCACCTGGGGGAAAAAATACACAAAACAACAAAGAGTTACTCACTTAGGTTACTCATATTGAGGGATGCATAATAGTGCACATTAAATTGAACACAAGTGTCAGTAAAGACATGCATGTTACAATAATTAAAATACTTAAAAGTTTTTAGTTTTTGTAATATTTCACAAATTCTTTGTACTCTATTTTAGCAGCCTTGGTGAGCATAAGAGAAAAAAACAAAAAAACTTGTTGACAGTGTTTCACTGATCATCACAACTTAAATCTTTCATCCCCTCAATACAATGTTCTTTTTTTATTAGGACACATTCCACCTAAACCATTCCACAGATTTGACTTGCATAAAGCTTGGAATAGATTCCATGTGGTCCTACTGGATAAAGTAGGGGATTGACACATTTTCTGTCATTAGCGAATTGAAAGGTGCCTGCTGGGAAATAGATGTGATTTGTTCATGTTACACTTTTAACTTGCGCAGCACAAAATGAGATTTCTATTCACATTTGTAAAGTAACCGCAGCTCTCCTTGTAGGGATTTTCCACTGGGAGAGAATGAATTGTGATTGATTCTGAAGATTGATGTGGTAAAAGTGGGATTTTCTGTGTTTTGATCCTGATCTAAAGATACGTACATGCGCCATGTCATCCAAACAGCTGAAGATGTACTTCCTGGCCTCTTTTGATTTCAGCCCCGTCTCGGTCTCGTGCTCTTCTGTGGACTGAAACAAATGTTTATTAAAGACGACACAAAATCAAATAGACCCTCTTTACTTTGATACATGTCACTGGTCTTATAATGCATTATTCATTATTGAGCACCAACATATTTGTTAACATAGTCTTTCATTAAAATGCAAAAATGGATGAATTTCAAGAAGAAATGTCCAGCACAAATTATTTTTATGACTATTAAAGGGATACTCCACCCAAAAATGAAAATTCTGTCATCATTTACTCACCCTCAACAAAAAGGAAGATATTTTGAAGAACGATTGGAACCAAACAGTTGTTTGGCACCATTGACTTCCATATTAGAAAAAAATAAAATACTATGGAAGTCAATGGTGCCAAACAACTGTTTGGTTCCAATCGTTCTTCAAAATATCTTCCTTTGTGTTCAGCAGAAGAAATAAACTCATACAGGTTTGCAACAACTTGAGGGTGAGTAAATGATGAGTTTTCACAATTCAATAAAATCCTGATAGATAAAATAAATTCTAGCCCCACTGAATATTAGATCACATATTGGAAGTGTGAATTACAATACATGTTATCTATTCAACATGCTTATATTGTGAACATGATACAGGTGTTCTGGTGTGTGTGTGTGTGTGTGTGTGTGTGTGTGTGTGTGTGTGTGTGTCATTGTTCTTGGTCTCACTTTAAGTCTCCAGCCAGCATACGGTGAGTCTGACTCCCGGCAAAAGAAGCGAGAGGTCTTCGTCCCCACATTTAACAGATGCTCTCCTGGCATACCCTGCGTCTGAGAAATGTAGCGAATCTGAGGGGAGACAGATGGGAAAGAGTGAAACCGAGCTAGTTGAACTCAATCATTGTTTATGTTTTAACACGGTCCAATGTAAATGGATACGTCAACAAAAGACGTACTGAACGTGTAATTGAGATCACATGCTGTTTCTAGGCATCTGAAGCAGCACGTGTTTTGAGAGACACACAGAAATGGGTGGATTTATGGAGTCATGCTTGTGTGAAACCTATAGGAGGGTGTGTGTGGCCGTTTTGTGTGTTCTTACGTCAACGGCACTGTGGTGCGAGAAGAAAGGCCTATTAGATGCTCAGTGTCACATGGGGACTTGCGGAGGTGCAAGTGCTGCAGTGGTACATCTTAAAATCAGATTACATGACCTCTCAACCCAGACTTTGAACATATTTCTTTGTTCAAAACAGCCCGGCATGCTGGAAAACTTCAGGGAAGGATGATCCAAAGTAATTCAACACAATAAAAGTTGAGAATATTTGCACCAGATCAGTTTCAAGGCCATGACACACCAAGACAATGGTCAGCCGTCAGCAGTGTTGGGAAAGTTCATTTTCTACATGAACTAGTTCAAAGTTCAGTTCACAAATTTTAAAATGAACTAGTTCAGTTCATAGTTCATACTTCACAATTTTGAACTAAGTTCACAAGTTCAAAAAATGAACTAGTTCATAGTTCTTTTTTTCCCCATATGTTGCTGCGAGCTTTTTTTTTATATTTTTTTTTTATTATTATTGCCACAGCCCATATACAACCACAGACAGCAATTATTTTATTGGCGGGCAAAGTTTTCACCGAAATGTACGATTTTTCCCATCCTCAAGCAAATGATTAAGTCAAAAGGGCACACACAGACAAACAAATTTAACATGTTATCTGAGCATTCCAATACGCAAATATTTTCGACATGTCTGGAATGTAGAAAGTGAACTTCAACGTGATTCATATTCAAAATGGTAAGCAAGCGCTGCTTTGTTAATTTGTATTTCCGTAGTCATAGTTTTTGTTTTACTTTTTGGAGTGAAGAGTATATTCTACTACAACCACTTGCTGATATAGACAGTTATTTTCCCACACACAAGCGCAGAATATACGCGCTATTTGGCTATTGGCTGTAGTCTTTGTGGTGTGTTCATGCGCAATTTTTTTTGGCCCAGACACAGGTGACACCAGTGTTCGAATTACGGGGGAGCTAAGGGGAGCTCGGCTCCCCTGAAAAGGACCTGGGCTCCCCTAAAAAGCCTACTTTGAGACATTTAGGGGGAGCTCTAAAACACTGTCCATTTTTTGCGTCGCATATAGATTTTGATTTTCTGTACATTAAGGTTCCTGAAATAAATGATGATTTTAAAAATGTGTCAGTGTTTATTCACTCATTACATACTATTTCCGAACATCTGTCTCCACTAATAAATGCAATGCTGTGTCTCCTGCTGTGACCATCCATGCGTGGCGGCGCTGCACTGAAATTACTACGTTTACGTCACCACTTGAACTTCTCACTGAGTTGGTATTTGAATGTTAGCTTAGCTTCAAGTTCAAAACATACTTTATTCGTTTTTTGGAACACTCTGTGGATACTAATAAGAATGTCAAAAAGAAAGCAGCCAAACCTCAGTCAATTTGGATTTACAAAACAAACGAAGAGGAGTGATGACAACGCACCAGCTACAACTAGCTTGCCGGTGTTACCGCCGGCGCCACCGACGCTAAAAGTTGCTGCTCGTGACAGCACCAGAACCGAGGATACTTGCCGTCCTCAGCTGAGTGTGAGAGGGGATTTTCTGCCGTGAATTCTACTAACAGCAAGTATCGCAACAAGTTGCGTGAACAAAGCCTCTCCTCGCTTCTCTTTGTGGATCTGAATGGACCCCCTTTGGAGCAATTTGACCCTCTGCCTTTTGTATCATCTTGGATTAAAGCCGGTCACTGACCCGATCCTGGGTTACAGGACGGAAAACAAAGAAGACCCCAGGCCTCTGAGGTCACTTCTGATTTAAGGTAAGAATCATGGAATTACTTACTTGTTCTGTGCGTTTGTGAGGATTGGCCCTAATCCTATCTAATAATGATGTATTTTTTTTATGATTGTTATGCGAGTTATTCTGTTTTTATCATGATTTGCATGATGTAGGCCTAAGCGCGGTTGATTCAGAACCGTGGACAGAGCTGTTTGCCCTAACACTGACAACACTGACTGACGCTTGCGTTTTGAAGTAAACCGTTTACTAAGTAAACAATAGGTTTACTATAAACCTATTGTTTTAAATGCCCGAACATGCACCAAAAGCGTTAAAGTCAGTCAGGGTCAGGGAGGATCGGAAAATAGGGCTCCCCGAAAGCCACTTTGTAATTCGAACCCTGGGTGACACGAGGTGACATCACTACTTTGGTAGTTCTTTGCCGCCGATTTGGTCACGCCCTTTAGACCGAAACTTCACACTTAAAAGTGTAGTTTAGCCAATAATGAAAATGCTGTAACTATTTACTAATGTCTTTCTTCTGTGGGGCACAACATATGTAGATATGGGAATAAATTAAGACATTTGGAGAGGAAGTCAATGTAAAGTCAATGTGGATATGACTGGGGGAAAACAGGTCTTGGATCAGCACAGAGGACAGGAAGTAAGAAGCTGTTTAACAGAGCTATGCAAGATCTGGTGAGACAGTTGAAAATTTATTCCCAATATCTATCAAAGTCATACACATCTAATTACACACCACATAGCATAGCAGTCCATAATGATGAATAAAGAAATTCCTGTCGTGGTTATATCTTTCAGTGGTTTGGGTTATAAGTGCTTCAGCACAGCTGACTTCCAGTAATCTATCCATCCATTCTCCAGCCGCTTATCTGGGACCGGGTCGCTGTGGCAGCAGGCTAAGTAGATGTGCCCACATGTCCTTTTCCCCCAACAACTTCCTCCAACTCCTCCTGGGGGTTCCCAAGGCATTCTTGGACCAGCTCGGAGATAAGGTCTCTCCAGCATGGCATGGGTCTCTTCCCAATTAGACATGCACAGAACACCTCAACTGGAAAGAGCTTGAGCGGCCTGAGCAGATGGCTGAGCTACCTCAACTGGCTCATTTTATACTATAGTAGGGGTGGGTGATACAAGTAAGTCTATAGAGACTTAAAATTATATCTCTATATTTTTCAAATTTTGGTGATAATTGATACATCAATATTTTTGCATTTGCTCAAAAAACATTTTTAACGTGATCTTTTTTTGCCCCCATGAAAAAGGCCCAATCTGGATAGAACAGCTATTGTTAGTTACTAAGTAGAATACATACAAATCGCTTACAGCAAAATCCTCACTAGTAAAATAATAATAATAAAGAAATAGTGACTACTTACTGCTTTTTACTCAATGAACAAACAAGGATCATTTAAAAATCATATGCACTTAAAGGTTCCAAAATAAAAGTAACATAAAAAATACAATTATCCAAAAAGTGCAATCTTCCTACAAACATTTTCTTAAAAGTTCTTTAAGAAAGAGAAACGCATGACACTTTTTTTTTACACAGAGTGACAGATCTATTATAAATAACTATCAGAAATAAAAGTTACAAAAGCAAATTTGTAACGTACAATTAAAAAAGAATATTTAAGATTTAGCACTTAGGTCATTTTTTAGGTCAGTCTGATTTGTGACATTGACCCTGTTGACAAATGAACGTTGACAAAAGTTCAGATTTTGTTTCCATTGCCAAACTTTTCATTGAAGCACAGGGTGCTCTTTGGAACATTCTCAAATAAACAAATGCTGGATAGCATGATCATCAGGTTTTGTCAATGCTGTCTGTCTGTGGCAAAACTCTAACACAGGAGTAACAGCAATAAAAGCTGTAACCTTTGGCTTCCTAGCTACATTTCTAATGGTAACCTTTCAATTATGGTAAAAGTTATTAGAAGAAGAAATTCCCAACCCTCCAGTAAGATTATTATTGTTATTCTTTCATTGGCATTTAAATCATGCATAACATTTTAATTCACTTTAAAAAAGGATATTATCAGCCAACTGATAATATTTATTTACTTTTTTTTACACACATTTGGCACTTGGTGAGTGCTACAGTAATTCTGCACCCTGAGTGTGTTCTGGGTGTTTCAGCCTCTAAGAGTAACAGCTTTATTTTCAAACAGGGATGTATCATTTTCGTACTAGAAGAATATGGCTACATGTCCAAACCTGCACCCAGGGCCACAGTCTGCTAACCTGAATTTCTTCTACATTCAAGAGGTCTAATAGCCACTTGCTATAACACAGTGGCAGTGTCAAACGAAAGGCTCCACATGCCTGCGAGATGAGGCCCTACGATTGGTGCCATAAGTGGGCGTTCATTTAGGCTATAAATATCTTTTGCAGTGCGAGATTAAATTGAACACCCCTGTGAAGGAGGTGCGTGTATTAGGAGTGTGACCCCCACAAGCCATTTTAGTCCCTAGACTGGAATCACACCTTAGGCAGTTAGGTGACACCCCAGAAATATAATTGTTCAGAGGCGATGAAGCGACGTCCTGTTAAACATACTTAATGTGCTCTTGCATTATCCTTTGGCGGTAACAAACCTCAAGGGGGCGATAGTGTCAGTGTCAAATGTCAAGTATGTAGCAAACTTTTTTTTTACTTTCCAGCAAAAGTCTCTTTCAAACTGTTGCTCAGTCATGACAGTAGTTGACCTGAAAGAGAAAACTGCCTATAGATGATGGTTTATGTCAACGCCTGCTACCAACACTGCAAATACGGAGTACTATCGTTCAATTATAAATCAATGTCCAACATATTTCAAAACAGATCTGAGTGAGTATAGGCCTACGCTACATGCAAAATATGGATGCATCGATCTTCAAATTCTAGCTAATAATTATTTTCATGTTATAGCTGAGAACCAGCACAGTCTCATTACAATCCTTAAAGTCCCCTTGTAGTCAATAATTTTATCCCTTAAAACTCATCTTTGTTCACCAAAATTACATATTTTAATGTTTTTTTCTTGAAAAAAAAAAAAATCTTCATGCTTTACAATAGCTTGAATGTAACTCTACACCCTTGCTCCCTTGGTTCTATGAATATGAAAATAAGCCCCGGCTCCACACCAGCTCAGAGGTGCACTCGTTGACGATCACACGTTGATGTGATTGGTTACAAGGTAGTATGTGAGGTCAGAAACACCAGCGATTTCAAATCACGTTTTTGAGACAGTCTTTGGTTCAATGCAGTTTTAAGGTGAAAATACTCAGCAATGGTGTTGACTTAGGAATTTGCACGTGGTTTGTCTTAAAGTAAATTAAAAACACCACATAGACAAACAACATTAAAACCCACTGGGGGACTTTAAATATATTTAACAATTTTGTGAATTGGTTGCAAATTCATATTTTGTCTGATTTCATTCTTACATTTTTGTACAATCTGCTCACGCCAGAGTCCTGCATGCGGGTCAAGGTTATAATCGTTAACGAAAACGAACGAAAAAATCGTTAACGAAAACGAACGAAAAAACGAAAACTAGGGGGAAAAAACATTGTCGTTAACTGAAATAAAAATAAAAACGAGACATTACAAAAAAACGATAACTAACTAAAACTGTAATGCATGTTTGGCAAAACTAACTAAAATAAAATAATTGAGTAAATGTCATCAGTTTTCGTCTTTGTCGATGTCTTGCATAGAGCAAATAACGTAAGAGCAGCGTATTCGTTCAGCTGCATTTCCTTTCCCTGCTCTCCCTCCGTCTCTGTCACTCACGCGTCTCTCTCACATCGTGCGCACACACACACACACACAGCCCCTCCCCTCCCCCAATTGCACACCGCGTCTCCATGAAAACGAGTGTTCGTTGAAAGCAAGTTTGCGAAAGGTTTGTATCTCGTGAACACCTTTACACAATCACACATTAAAAAGTGCTATAAAAAAATATTTTTAATTCTGAATACAATTTTGTCAGTGTGTTAATGTCGACCCGAGAAGCGATTGCGCCTTCTTTAGAAAGTTAACTAGTTGCAAGTTTGAGGTAAAATGCAGTTGGGTTGTCGATGTCAAAACACTATATAAGCTGTGATTCAAATATTAAATAATGTTATGTCATTATTTTACTCTTACACTGAATGTTTGCCGCTTCAATCCAGATGATTAGGGGAGAGCGGTGCACAACGTAACGCTTTTTGACTTTCTCAGTTTGTATCTACTTAGAGTATTTATTTTTCCCACATTAATTTCCCACATGTCTAGTACAATTATGTGGTTTTGTTTTATTAATACAGTGTATACTTTTTTCTTGATTTACCCCGAAAGAATGGAAGTAAAATGTGACAACATGCCCCGTACATTAAAACGTGAGGGGCACATTAACATGACCATATGACAGCTTAAAATGCTATCTGATCTAATCAAATCTAAAATACAGCTACACCATACTTCAAAACAAAATAATAATGAATAATTTCTTAACATTGACTCTCAGTCTTTATTTACATGTTTCTCATGTTTTCTCAATAGAATTCATAAAAGTATAGAATATAATAGCATATTTCTAATAGGGACACATTGTAACGCAGTGTTACAACATGCCCCAACTGTACTGGTTTAAACCCTGCTAGTGTCTTCTGCTAGTTAGCGAAGCATTAAATAACCATATCAACTATTAAACAACAGATTGGAGATTAAAATAATATCAGATTTGTCTAATTTTAAATAAATGCAAAAAATAGAGATGAAAAATTAACATTAGTAAGAAATGTACTTGCTATAGTTAAATAAATGTTCAGTGATATCTTACAAAGATTTCTGAATTTTGGCGCAATTTTTTCTCTATATAGTGTTGAAATGGCAACTAGTAAATACACAAAGTTCCGTCATGCTGGCATGTGTGGAAGTATTTAAAACAAGTGTGTTACAACTGGCCCAGCGTTACGTTGTGCCACGCGCTCCCCTATTGGTAAATTTAGTATAGGGTGTGAAAATTGTACAGCTGTGAATTTTGTATAGAAGATGTGTGGATTTTGTAAGAGGTAAAGAGATTGAGCTCCTGACACTCTGACAGCAATGTCTTGTGTGGCTCAAAAACGTGTTGAATACATGCTGTTCGTGTGTGTCTTCTGTAGTCTGTTGGCTATTTAGTTTTTTTCCTGGCATAAGTCACTTAAACATTTTGCACTTACTGCGGAGTCTTGTGGAGACTGTTTACATATTACATATCTACATTTTATGTAGCTACTGGTGTTATTGTTGAATACATTTTCTAAAATTGTATGTTTTTGTTGAGTTATTATTACACAATAGTTTTTTCAGACCTTTTTGAATCTTGCCCCTGACAAATAACCCAAACCACAAAAAAATACTAAAACTAACACTAAAACTAATAAAAACTAAACTAGCTTTTATTTTTTGAAAATGCTTAGTTTTAAACTAAACTAGCAAACCCACTTTAAAAACTAAGTAAAACTAAACTGAATTTGAAAACAAAAAGTCAAAACGAAATAAAAATAAAAACTAATGAAAAATGCAAAACTATAATAACCTTGATGCGGGTGGGTATCCACTGGATAAATCGCTAATATTTGATGTAACGGGTGGAATATTTATCTTGTCATTTGTGGTGCGGGAGAGTGTCGGGAATTAACAGGGACAATTATGACTGTGGGTAAAATAGCCTAGAGACTATTTTGACTCAATTGGGTACCCACTGATAGGCAGCTGCTTTCAAACTGTCCGTTGGTTATGTGTATTCACGTTCTGTAGTCTGAAGACAGTCAAATGTTTCTAAATACAGCACATCTGCACGCTGCAACTGAAGTGATTGGCAGCTTCAGTCATTAAAAAGGGAGCACTCCGATAACTAAATCCCAAACCTTTTTTTTTTTTTGATTGCTGAAATTCAGGTTTTATGATTTCTGTGGGCTGTGGCTTTTTGTTTTTCAGTAAATTTTTCTATCCATATGTACCCCATTGTTAAGTTAGGTGGGTGGGGATGTTGTATTGATGCGTGTTTTCATGTTCTCAATCTGGATTGATTATTGTTAAAAAATTAAAGAAATATTGTGATTAAAAAAAGGAACACTCTTTTGTTTGCTTTCTGTATCTATTCTCAATTTTCATACTGCTAAGAGGACCAACCTCCACGAGTTTCAGGAGAGACAACCACATTTAAATACAGAGTGAATCAGGGATGGAAATTAGCACCCGCCACCAGCCAAATGCGGGTGATTTTGTGTTGTGGCGGGTAAACTCGCTTCACCTACCGGCCACCGTGGCGGGTAAATAAAAGTAGCATACTGTTTCACCCGGACGAAACACTTTTAAAGGAGGCACACCTTCAACACCCGCTCGCTTCTTCCGTCGAGGCTCGACGAGGGAAGAAAACTTAGGAGCGCGAGGCGGTTTGCCGTCCAAAGGGAGAGCTAGCCGCGAGCGCATGGTGTATTTTAGGGCGGGGTAGCTCTCTTGTGTCGTAAAGAGCTAGCCGCGCGAACATTTACCTGCGCGCTTCTTCCGTCGAGGCTTGATTGCGAGAAGTGGGAGCTAGCCGCGAGCGCATGATGTAAATATGACAAAACAGGCATACCGTAAAACTTCAAATAATACCCCGGGCTTTTATTTTCCCAAATCGTCGAACTGCACCGGCTTGTATTTGAGACAGGCCTTTATAATTTAGTGTTGAGATGTTGTTCCTAGAGTCTCTAATCACTAAAAGTCCCCAAATACTCCATGTGAAACTGAGACAGAGACAGGTGTCTATTTGGGACTTGGCTATTATTTGAAGTTGTACAGAACTCTCGCAGAGAGAGCAACCTCCAGCATAGAGTGCGGTTTAGCATTGGTTCAGTTTTTTTGTTTAATCTGCCCTACTCATTTAACGAAATGTATATCAGTTCATGGTTTGTGTGTGCATAAGAGAGAAAGAGAAAATGTCATTATTTCATTGAGACTTGAGATTAAATAAACTGGTTAAGTATTGTAGATCTTGTAGTATTAATTTTCACATGCAGTTACACATTGTCAGTTAAAAACAAGAAAGTGTCTGGTAAAAACATTGAGTGGCTGGTAGATTTTGAAATCCACCAGCCACAGTGGGCCGGTGGACAAAAAAATCCCTAGAGTGAATCCACTAAAATATCACAATATAGGCTCATTTGGCTAAATGCTCTTTTAATTTATGGAGACATCTAATAATCAATATATAGCCTCTTTATGCACAATTGTTCAAAATAGCCTGTATGGGCAGACTGTTGACATAAGCAAAAGTTTTGTACATTTTTTACTTTCGCGTCGTAAAAATGTGATCGGTTTGTGTGAACGGGAAGCTGAGAGACCACGTATAGAATCAAAGGAAGTAATTATCAACTGGTTCAGATCAGCGGCCGATCATTTGGAGCATTCCTAGAAACTATACCTATAAAAAAGTAGGTATGTGACGATTCACTCACAACCGGTTGAAAATCGATAAAAATGTGTGACGATTCAAGTCGGTTGAAATGTTAAACGAATCGCGATACACGTTTTAAACAGCAGGGGCGTTTACTGTAGCCTATTGTGAAGTTGTGAACCTCGCTTTACAGGCACAATAGCAGCAAGCACACACTGGCGCGAAGCTAGCGAGTGTTTTCACTTCATTCATGGAACTTGAGCTTGTGTGAGCCAAGCTCAACTTCCATAGGAATGAACTGAAAACGCTCGGTTTGCTCCGCTCGCGCCGCGCCAGTGTGTGCCATAGACTGGTGTGCGCGCGCCGTCAAACACATAGCGACGGCAAGCGTAGATGTTGACGTTGACTCATTCAAATCGGAGGTGTGGCGGCATTTTGACTTTCCGTAGACTAATAATAATCACCACCGTGAGAACCACAAGTCACCTCAGTTTTCATGTAAAAGGTAGTGCAAGAGCCACGGAGATCACAAGGTGCAGTGTTTCTGTGGCAACCAGGTGTTGTATTTATTTTACAATCTCTTTCTCTAAATGTGTACATGGATATATATTTTTTTATATATATAATTTATTGATGGTTCTGGCATATTTTTCTAAATGTGTGGGTTTTTTTGTTTACTCTTGCTAGTTGCTAGTGTAATGATACAAATTATAACAAAATTAAAACCCCTCTAAATGTAGTACTAATGTTACATAGTCTTTTACTTAGTGTGCGAAGGTACCAGTGCCCACCCTCTTGACCGGACAGACAGAAAGACTGAGTTGAAACAACCTTGAAAGGATTTTTTTTTTATTTCAATGTAGTTTTTTTATTTGACAAAAATATTTTAAAATTAAAAAGAAATGTGCAGCATTTTGTCTGAGAAATAATAAAAGGGACACTTTTTCATTTATAATTTCTTAAATTAATCACTTGTCAAAAAAATCGTGAGAAAATCGTATCGTGAAACCAGTATCGTGAATCGTATCGCATCGTGAGTTGAGTGAATCGTTACATCCCTATAAAAAAGTAAAAGTTTTTCGGGTTGCCAACTCCAAGTTGAAAACCACTGATCTAGTGGATGGATCCTAAAACTGTCGGCAAAACCTCAAACAGTAGCTCCACCCGTGTCCTTTTAGAAGGAAGCACCGGACACATTTCTGAGATGGTCTCTGCTTCTAAATAAAGAACTGGTTGTTTGAATCTGTACAGTGTTTTCTTTGTTCAAAAAACAAAACGTAAAGGCTAATGTTTTATGTATTTGAGCATCAGAGAAGAGAGACTTAGGCCTTGTTTACACTGTCAGTTATATGTGACCCAATTCCAATTTTTTGCTCATATGTGACACAGATCGGATATGTTCTATGACCGTGTAAACCGGAAAAAAATGTATGCATTCGGATATTTCGAGATCGGTTAAAGGCCTTGTTCAAATCTGGAAATAAATCAAGATATAATTCAGATATGTGTCAATGCGACTGTCATGTAAACAGGCAAATCGGATTTTCTGAGACATTAGGCTCAGATCTTAGGCATAAGTTCTCCACGGTTTAATGACGAGAGCAACGTCGACGCGCATCTGCAAAGGGACGGATGGCCTGAAAATAGCACAGATCTTGGAGCCAAGTTGGCAGCGGTGTGAATGACACTTTTTTTTTTTTTTAAGCGTCCAAGTAGTTTGAGGAGTTTAAAGCTAACAAGATGAGATTTGAGTATGTTAAGTTCAGATTGTGATCATTTGTTTCTTTTCTCTCGATCATTTTTGGCAATACTTAACTTTTGACTTGATATAATGGGCAAAAAAGGAAGAAAAAGGAAGTTTTCAGTCCCTTCAAGAAAGCGCTATATCAGCTGGACACCTCGTGGAAGAGAGCTGCATGGAGTCTGCCGATCTGGAGAATTTTAATATTGAGACAGAAATCATTACCAATGAAGTGGTGTTTGCAAGGTCTGTTTGCTCTACTCCATCCAAGAATCTGGTGAGTTCAAAAGGCATGAACAAAGT
This sequence comes from Tiaroga cobitis, assembly GCA_030578255.1. Taxonomy (NCBI): domain Eukaryota; kingdom Metazoa; phylum Chordata; class Actinopteri; order Cypriniformes; family Leuciscidae; genus Tiaroga; species Tiaroga cobitis. Next base: position 40,983,162 of record CM060608.1, on the reverse strand, counting down.
TTCTTTGCTTACACTCATTGACATGATCCAGAAGCTAACTGCTAAAGTGGATGAAAAGCACGGTAAGGTTACTGTTTCTTGCGAAAAACTCGACAAACTGTCTGAGAAGGTCTCCCATATAAGTGAAGAGGTCAAAAGGCACGATGTCAAGATCGTTCAACTTGAAAAGGAGAATAAGGATCTGCGAGCTGAAAACATATGTCTAAAAGAAAACTTGGAAGAAATCCAATGGTACTCGCGTAGATGGAATCTCAAGCAACAAGGGGTCCCAGAACGCGATGGAGAAGATGCGTGAAGCGTGACGATCGACATCCTAAGAAAGATGATCCCTAGTATCCAGAACAAGTTGGATGATGGAATTGATGTTGTACACCACCGCCAAAGGAGATCCGACGGAGCACCTCATAACATCATCATGCGTTTTACCATGCGAGTGCGAACCTACAGAGGCATGGTATGGCGGGCTGCAAAAGACTCTCGCTTTCTAAAGGAAAACAAGCTTTGCGTCGAGGCGACGTTGATCAAGCAGGATGTTGATGCTAGAGCCAAATTATGGCCGCTTGTCAAGAAGGTTCGTGAGGATGGAAAGAAGGTCTCATGGAAGGGTCCCATTGCTTTTGTTGCTGGGAAAAAACTTGAACTTAACCCCTGAGATGTACCAGTCTTCGGGGAGCAGCAGAGTTCAAATTTAACTTCTGAATTGTGCATGGACAGATTAGGGCTGCACAATTAATCGAAATTTAATCGCGATCACGATTTTGGCTTCCCACGATCAAATTCGCGTGATCAAACGATATTTAAAATGCGTCATTGCGTTCACAGACCGCTCCGTATCAAAGCTTTTTTTTTCAAAGCCAATCTTGCGCTCCGTAAACCACTGTCTGATCACGTGCCTCCATGAGCCCCAGTGCGCGCGAGCGACCGAATGTGTCTGCGCGTGAGCTACAGTGCACGAGAGAGACCGAGTGTCCAAGAGCGCGCTCGAAAATGCGCGAGAGATACTGTTGTCTGCATGCGAGCGACAGCGCCTATGGACAGCGCGCGAGAGATACCGAGTGTGTCTGCGCGCGAGAGAGAACGAGTGACAGTGCGCGTGAGAGACCGAGTGTGTTTGCGTGCGAGCGACAGCGCGCGAGAGATACCGAGTGTGTCTGCGTGCGAGCGACAGAAATACCGAGTGTGTCTGCGCGCGAGAGAGAACGAGTGACAGTGCGCGTGAGAGACCGAGTGTGAGCATTTGTATTAGTAAATTGGTACATACTACATATATAAATTACTATATAAGAGGCATGAAAGTTCGATTAATGGACTCCAATAATCAGTACTACAAACGTCTTGTTTTGAACAATTGTTTATTAAATGGAAATAATTCGAGCATATAAACTTTCATATGGAGGATTTTAGATTTAATTAATGCAGTAAGACTTCACAACTAATCACTAACACTGTACCACAACATTTTACATTTCTTAAGCGTCAAATAGCAATGACTCTGAATTTCATCCATTAATCGAACTTCCATAGTGCAGTTCTGCCTTGAAATCTTCTCATTTGGTTACATTCTGTTATGGAATATTTTTTTTTTATTGATTGTATATTTTGCGCATTTTATTCTCATCCATTATGCAGGCACAATGCAAGTTCATATTTTGCTTCCTAAAATATATTTACACAATGTAAAATAGTGCCCTGTTGAAGCTGCTACATTTTCTTTATTGTTTTACGTATTTGTATTTATTCTTTTAGGAGATGCACTGAGTTTTGGTGAATAAGAGGACCTGTTTTATTTTGATGCACATAGTTGTACATTAGCAGGAATGTATCACAATATGGATGTGAAAGCAGTTATAATTAGCCTATGTGACAATACAATTTGTTTTGGTTAAAATCAAAAAATAATCGTGATAATTAATCGTGATCTCAATATTGATCAAAATAATCGTGATAATCATTTTGGCCCAAATCGTGCAGCCCTAGGACAGATTATTTTATTCGCAGACTACATTCAAGGAGCACCTGCAATCAAACTTGACTCCTGAGTTGCTCATGGACAATCTCCATTTGCAGACTGCCTTTATGGAGCAACGTGAAAGTTTGTGTACTCTGCTGTGGTTCCTACAGCATAAGCAAGTTATGCCCTCCCATTAGGGGAGCACGATATTGACAAAAAGGTGATATTGCGATCTCGATAATGAATATTGCGATATCGATATTAATTTCGATATTTTTAAACGTATGTAAAAATACAAATGTTATGGGAAAACGCATCAAAAAAAGATTAATAAATAAAACAAGTTCTTACAACATAAGGTTTATTTCAACTGACAGTCATATTGGACTGGTACAACATGAATAAATAAATAATAACCATGTCAACAGGACATGTTTTACTGGTTGTATGTACACTACAGTGTAAAAAAACAATAAATAAAAAGCAAGTCTACAGAACACACCTAGCTACTTTATGCGTTTTCTGTGATCGGATAGCTATCTGATCGTGAAAAGACCAGGTGTAAATGCCCTCGGAAACACGTTCGAGACGGATTTGAATCCGATCGCTGAAACCACATCAGGAGGAGGTCTGGGCCGCATTCCAGACGAAACTGGACAAGTTTAAATGCATCTCGTTGTTGAAACCACATATGTAAAATGTACTCCTCCCAAAAACGCTAAAAATGAGAACGTGTTACAGGCTACATGTCATATTATGGCCAGATATGACGACGCGCGCAACTGCAACACGCATCACCGCAGATGAGCAGCTGAGCATCTCTTCATCAAGCCAACACGCAAACCATTGCAAATCAAAGTGAAAGTATGTCACAGACGCTTTACAGACAATTATCTTAATTAAAAGTAAATAAACGAAATTATCTTAACAGGGCTGTTGCCGTTCTCTCTTACTGCGTTATTTGATTTTGACATTTTAGCTGATGATCGTAAAATGCAGATCATAACTGTTGCTTTCGGTGACGTGCACTCCATTAAATCTGCATAGGCTATAGCGCGGGAATTGAAGATCGGATTTATATCCGTTTTGCAAAAACACATTTATGTGACCAGGTGTAAAAGGAATATCGTTTTGATAAATCAGATAGGTATCCGATCAGTGAAAACGCATGAAGCTGCCAGGTGGCCTGATACTTGTGCGCTGGTGTGTGCGTCGAGCCGGCATGTGCGTGTGGGGACTGTGTGATAGTAGAACAAGGGAGAAGTGAGAGAGTGACGGCAATTAGCTTTGGACCGAGTAGCGACTCAGTCAAATTGAGAAAAACAAAATGTCTCCCCTGTTCTTTCTGAAAATGTGTGCGACAGATTCATGCAACAGATTTCCCACCACTGTAGGAAATCTGTTGCATGAAAAGTTAACCCTCTTCTTGATTTCATGTTGTTTATGGAGAAGGAGAATCAGGAAATGAGTTGGGGGAAATGCAACGGTGCATGTCGGACCGGACGCATCATAAACAAAATATGGCATAAATATCGTGAGATTTTTGATATTGATATCGAGCAACGTGATATCGCGATAACGATATTGATTCGATATATCGTGCACCCCTACCTCCCATACAGTTGCACTTTTGCCTAAGTTTCAAGGTATATGTTAGCATTAACTACCTCTTTGTTACCTCACGTTTACAGCGGCAAGCTTCAAATCTTCTGTGTGTTCTTGTTATTTTTCTGGGTTTTATTCTTATTATCCAAGTAATACTCTTTCCTGGTGTGTGCTTTTTTTTCTCTTTCCTTCTATGTAAAAGCAAAACTTGGAGTTTAACTCTTTGAGTGTTATTTCATTAAACACTCTTGAATGGAGAGATCTCACTAAAAGAAAGGCTTTATTCTTATACTGTAGAAGAACGAATGCTGACTTATCACTCTCACAGAAATGAGTTTCTTGTAAGAGTATTGTTAATTTTTGGAAATCACAATGGGATGATAAGGTTTACTTTAGTCATGAATCTAACCACTCCGCTGGTGTTCTCATTTTAATCAAGATTTTAATGTTGTTTTAGATAATTCAGCTGACAGATTTCCTCCTAAAATGGGCCTCAGTAATAACATTATTTGTACCTTGTGTGATCATCTCCATATTGCAGATGCATGGCACTATTATCAGCCAGATGTTAAGGAATTTACATGGAGTAATAAGTTGCTAACCTCTAAATCTAGAATAGACTTTTTTCTGATTTCTCAAGAGATAAGATTTTTTTCTTAATGCTTCAAGAATGTAACAACTGGAACGATGATTCCCACTATGAAACCAGGAATGATATCTCTTATTCCCAAAACAGACAAAGATGTAACTATAATTGGTGCCCTATCACACTTATACATTCTTGATGATGAATTAATTGCTTCTATATTTGCCAAGAGATTAAAACAACATTTACATCATGTCATTATTTGAAACACAGACCGGCTTTATGAAAGGACGTCATATTACTTGTAACACTCGACTTGTTCTGGATCTTATTGATTATAAAGAAGAAATTAAGTCAATTATCTTATTCCTTGATTTTTATAAGGCCTTCGACACTGTAGGCCTTATAAAAATCCTATTCTTCGCAGAATAAGACAGGGTTGCCCTTTAAGCCCATTTTTATTTTTATTGGTTGTAGAAAACATTATCCATTGATATTTTGCGCAATAATAACTTTGTTGGTCTTAGATCTTTAACAGAGAGATTCAAATCTCCCATATAGCAGATGATACCACTTTACTCTTAAAATATAAATAGCAAGTTTCTCCAGTCTTAACTACAATTAATGCTTTCTCTAATGCTTATGGACTCAAACTTAATTTATCCAAGTGTAAAATTATTTGCTTATTTGACAATGTAGAAACTGAAATTGAAATTTACCTATTAAAAAAGAAGTGAAATATTTGGGGATTCACATAACGAAAAATGTAATTAGTAGACAGTTTCTGAATTTTTCTCCACGACTATACAAAACTAAATATATTTTTAATAGTTAGCTACAAAGAGATCTGTCAATTTTAGGCAGAGTCTTTTTATCCAAAGCAGATGGATTATCCAGATTTGTGTACCCTTCCCTGTCGTCTTTAGCTGTAGATAAGATTGATACCTCAAAATATTGATACGATTTGTCTTGATTTTATTTGGAATAATAAATCTCACAAATTGAAGAAATATATATTTTAGCAAACAAAGGGAGTGAGGGGGGGTCTTGAAGTCCTGAACTTTGATGATAACAACACATTCAAAATTAATTGGTTGAAGAGATGCTTGCTTGGGTCAGATTCTATGTGGTATTTTATCCCTAATATTTAAAAAGGTAGGTAGGGTAAAATTAGATTTCATCACTAAGCTCTGTTAGCCTGGAAATTGGTTTACAACCACAGGCTATTCCAAGTGGTTTGATATGTCTGATGACAGCTTCCCTTACCCATGAGTCATGTTCTAAACAACTATCCTTGTTATGTTTGGGAGGTGTTTCACTTTTAAGTAAAGATAGTAATAATAAATGTATTCGTCAACTCTCTCAATCAAGAAACGTATTTACTCCAAATGGAAAATATTTTTGGGGATCTATAATAGATAACATTCAATGGAGGAAAACATGGTTACTACCATTTAAATATTGCATTGCATACCCAATAAAATGAGAGAAGTGCGTTTTAAAAGGTCTGCATAATATATACCCTTGTAACTCACTTTTGTCCAAATACTGTGATTTAGCTGATATATGCACCTTCTGTAAGAATGAAAATGAAGACATCTGTCATTTGTTTTTCTCTTGTAATGTTTTCATCAATTTTCTGGAATGATTTGAGCTCTTGTTTTTCTAAAGCGAATATGAACGATAATCTACGCATTAAGGAGGTCATTTGTTTTTTTGAAAACCCAAACAAATTTTTAGAAACTACCGATAACTTCCTTATCCTGGTGGCAAAGTTTTACTTTCACAAACAAAGGTTTCTTAAGAAAATTCCAACCTTTAAAGATGCTGTATGTGAAGTAAAATATTTAATAAAATCACTAAGAATAATTCATAATAGAAAATGCATTTCTTTTTGGAAGAAATATGACGAGATCTTTCATTTACCATGATTAATATCCGTTTGCAGTTCCTTTTTTCTTTTTTTTTTTCTTTCTTTTTTTCGTTCTTTCCATTTTTGTCCACTGTTTCTTTTCATGACCATTGGTTAAAATAAAATTTAAAAAAAATCAGTTGCCATAAAACTCCCCACTATTTCAGTAAAAAATAATTTTAGTCCTCCAGATGTTCTCTTGTACACTTTCCTTATGTGGGCTTCGAGATCGCTAGCACCTTTATGACACGTACGTGCCAGCTTTGCAGGTCATGCACTCTGCTTCACAAGGATCCCGACCGAGACGAAAACACAGGAATTTTCTCTGTAAATAATCTGTGAATTTACATTTGGGTAATTTACATTACCTTTTTTTTCAGGAGCCATGTGCCACTGTTGACAAGCAAGCGCTGCTCTGTGTCTCTTGGCTGTTGCCGTGGTGCTGAGGGTAATGATTGAGATGTACGTAACGCAAACATTGGTCAAACTGCATGACCGACCGACCAATGGTGCCGTGCGAGAAGGCGGGACCTAAAGCAATGCAATAACGCACATCAACCCGATCACTTGTTTATCGTTCATGTAGGGCTGGGCGATATGGCCTAAAAAAAAATATCACGATAATTTTTTTATATCAGTCGATATCGATAATTATCACGATAAATGTCAAATCTTTATTTCTTTCAAGTTTAAAGGCAGATTTTTGCTCCTAAGTAAAAGTTGTAGAAACCAGAGCGTTAATTGTGGTTTTAAACTACTCTTTATTGTCAGAACATATCATGACAAACACTTGCCAAACATATATTTCTTAGTTTCTGCATGTGCTAATGGGGGATGAAGTCTTGAAACAGGTTTCTGTTGCCTGACTTTGGCACGTATCTTCAGCAGTTTACAGTGCAGGCTGGAATATTAATATTACATGTTTTATCTCGAAATGCATATTTGACAGTGAGTTGACAGTAAATCTGCATCCTAACTCAAGCTAATACTACTATGCTAAATTTATGTTAATTCTATTCTATCATTACGTTCATCTATTTAAAAAAAATTAACAACCACATTTTTATTTGGTAAATGTAAAATTCTGACTGTTTGAGTTTTATTCAAATTAACCATTGGTCAGTCCCTCCAGAAAAACGCGATTATGCGATCGCTGAATTCAATGCATAATCAGCCAAAGTCCGCATATTTATGCGGGGGTCGCATTTTTTCAAATACTCCGCAATTTCGCCGCATAAATTGCAGATTTCTGCGCAAAATATGCGGGGCTTGCATGATTTCATAATCCCCGCATTTTTCGTCGCAAAAAAGTCACATATATCTTAGCAGAAAGTTGGAAAATGTTGCGTTTGCTTCACACAAGAGCAGCCGTTTCCCCGTTGCCATGGGAACGTTATGAATTGACGTAATTAAGTTACACGACGTGAACATCATCGAAAAGCTGTAAAACAGGAGCACACTTTATTTTTAAATATTTCATTTATTCATTTTTACTACTCATTTTTTCTGTAGCATATTCCTCTAGTAAAGCTACATAACTTGTTTGACTCCTCAATGTTTTGTAAGTTTGATGTGTTTATTAAGGTCTTGTAACGCGTTGTGTCGGGAAGAAAAATAGGGATAGCTCACAGATGAAGTTATTGCAGAGGCCAGACAGACTCACAGAGGCGATTGGCATCTCACAACTAGCACTTTATTCCCTAATCGAACTCGTATAACTGTCTGTCACATGTTCTACCGTCCACATCGCTACTTAATAAACAAAATAAGATAAAAGAAGTAGCATCAAACAGAAATGACCCGCACACATGGGGTGTTCGAGGCGCGCATACAGTATAATACTGCAGACCGTTCAACAGGAGCGCGCAGCTCTTAAAGGGGCCACACCTTATTTCCACTCGTTACAGTCTGAAATAAAACAAGATGAGAAATTAAATATTTCCAGCACTTTCTGTGATGTAGTTATGCTTGCTTATCGTAGGAAGTAATAAGAAAGGACTCTTTACAATAAGGTAGTAGCCTAGTGAGAACAGGGTGTTGGGGGAATCACTTTTTTTTCTCTTTTTCATCAAACCGCAGTTTTTGCAAGTTCCCGCAATTTTTGCAAGTTCCCGCAATTTTTGCAAGTTCCCGCAATTTCATCGCAAAAAATTGCATAAATATCCCGCATATTCCATCGCATTTTTTATGAAAACGGGCCGCGTAATCAAGGATTTTTGCCCGCAACAATCACAAAAAAACTCAGCGTTTTTCTGGAAGGACTGATTGGTTATCCAGTATCATGCATTTAGATCATGATAACCACAGATAAACAAAGCATAGCCTATAGCACCTCACTATCATGGCAATATGTAACTTTATGGTTTCTATGGTATTTGTATGAAAAACTGTCACCTAAATACATTATTAAATACTGTAATTATATTCCATTAGTTCTTTAATACATTGTCTACATTAATAATATAATACAATTCAATAGCCTACTATATCCCACATTTCATGGTGCAGTTAATATTACTAGGCTAACGTTACAGTAAATCCATGGTAAATGGATTCAGTATCAATTCAGATTCTGACTGTATCGTTGCGCACAGTGTTTCTCCTGTTTGTCAGCGCTGTTCCATCTGCCTTTAAACTGGTTTAAATCACCGAGTCATTAGTGTTCTTCGCTGAATTCAAGCGCTTCTCACTGGATGTCGTGACCGAGGCCGATCAGAGTAAACGCTGCACTAGTAAGCTCGCGCGCGCTGCCGTTTGGACTGAGCCGAGCCGAGCGGATAAACAGTCCGTGAGGCGTGCGCGGTTCAAATGAGTTTCGTTCCGCTTTTGGCGCATAAACATTATCGAACATTTATCGAACTCTTGATATCGTTTTATCGAGAAAAATGATATCGCGATAATTATCGTTATCGTTTTATTGTCCAGCCCTACGTTCATGTAAACAGTACATTCAGATTCATCAATCTGAATGAATTCAGTCCGACTGAAACAAAAGGTGTGCATGTAAACAATGAATGGTGACTGTAGAAAGCAAAAGCCGAATCCCAGAGATTTTGGGCGATCTAGAAATCCCGGCCGGACGCATTTTGTTTGGTCCAAAAAGAGCACATGTCCGGGAAAAAGAGGATGTATAGTCACCCTAGTTAAAGCCCGCCAAAATCTCATGAGAGTGCGTATGTATAGCATGAATTTTATTTCTCGTGCCATTTACGCCAAAAAATTTTTTGCATGCATATGATACGCACTTTATGGTGTGTAATAAACACGCACTCCACACCCCTAATCCTACCCAAAAGGTTTACAGTGCATATCATATGCACGCAAAAAATATTTTTGCCGTATAAATGACACGAGAAATAAAATTCGTGCTATAGATACGCACTTTCATGAGATCGTGTTGTATGTTCCCACCAGTCCTGAGATCTCTCTCGCAAACAATAACAAAAATCATGGAGATGTTTGGCGAACTTCGCATATATCGCAAAGCTAGCATCAAGCATATTTCGCGTTCGTCCATCTGTGCAAGAACCCCCTTTAAGCATGCGCAATGTTTCAGATAGTATGTCAAACGCATGAATTGGATATGGGTCACAATTGAAATAACGTGAAAACGGACGGTCAAAAAAAAAAATCGTATAGGCAACAAATCAGAATTGGGCATCAAGACCTGCAGTGTAAACGGGCATTAGTCTAGTATTTGCCGTCTAGTTATAACCAATACAGCCTGTGTGCATAGCACTTCATCAATTATAACAAGATTTTGGCCAAATGCATTAAACGACAGGAAAAACTGAGCACCCACATATCTACAATAAACTTTGTAACCTGTAAATTGATGAAAATGTAATGCGATGCACATTACTGCCTCAGATGCCTTCTAATGACTGACAAACCACATATCTATGACATTCACTGGTGAAAAACCTTGTAAAGCCATTTGAGCTTGATTTTGGTAAAATGTTAATAATATGACACATGCAAATGTCTTACGCAAGACATGGTACCATACATAAAGCCACAATACTAACTTTGACTGCAAATGTTGTCAATTCCAAATGCAGTCATGGACATTTGTATTACTGCCTTGGCAGTTTAACTTAATTTAAAAAAAATACATAAAATAAAGTGCCTAGAATTTAAGTATGTTTATGTGAAAATGTTTGAATAAAATGTTGAAAGATTTATGGCAGAAGTTAACTAAAATATTGAAAAATCTTAAATAACTGATAGATAAATCGTAGAAATAATAGTTAAATGAATCAATTCATCCTAAAGCTACAGTATTATATCAAAATACTGATGAATATAAATATAGTTCAAGAATGGTGCTTTTATGGTGCTTTTGGAGCTTGACAGCTGGTCAGCATCAGTATCTTAAAAAACCGAGCACAGTACAGCATAGGGGTTTGGATATTTCATTTGAGCGAAACTATTTCTTTCTATACAGAAAAAAAAAAAAAAAAACCTGAGAAACAAGGGTGCCACCCTACAGTTGGGAGATCAGGAAATTAAAATTAAGGGGAAATTAAAGGGGTGCATCCAAATGGATCTAGAAACATTGAGCAGAGGAATCTGACATCAGGAATGTGTACATTATCATCGCCATTTCTGGAAAAAAAATATCGGGCAAATTCTGATATTCTTCTCACATAATTAAAGCTAGAGTGTTATGATAATGGAGATGAATTATGCCCAGCAGTCCAAATTCTCACAGGCTTAAAAAGACATCCAGGCATAATGCAGGGTTATATACGGGCAGTAAGGGGCATGTAACTGACTGGAGCTCATGGCACCCGTTGGTATCGTGAGATCCATAACCCAGCTGCGATAACAGCCCGGCCAAGAGGAGGAGGAAAACCCATCAAACCCCCAGCTACTGCTATAAACCGCTGTGTCAAGTCAGGAGCTGCTGGGACTCTCTTTTCCAAACCCTACCCAGAAACACTGTTCTAATCTAGGCTTGTTTCAGTGTATCAATCACATATGCAGACACACAGAGACTTGGTAATGTCCCCCTCCTCTCAGTTTCACCCCGGGGCATTCAGGGGCCCAGAAGCAGGAGGAGTGCGGCCCGAAAACTAGAAAACACTCAGATCATAAACCATGCACGCTCAGACAGAAGCAGCAGGAGTGCACACAAAAAACACCCACATGCTGACACTTGTACGCCAACACAGACGCTAAGAAGAGGCCGTGAAAATTCTTCTGGAGATCGTTTGAGCCTGACAGCACATACCATGGCTCTGTGCTAAACAGATTACGTCAAGAAGAGACATTCTGTGTGTGTGTGTGTGTGTGTGTGTGTGTGCGATTAACTTTTTTGGTGAAATATATGGCAGGTTTCATGAAATTTGTTTAAACAGGAGAAGAAACATGCTAAAAGAAAGGTGGATGCAGGAAGAAAGAGGCATTTTAGAGAAATTACCTGGTCAAACTCGAGGGCTCCTGGGTAGAGGGGCCAGCCCAAGAAGAGCTCAGCAATCACACATCCCAGCGACCACATGTCTATGGCTTCACAAAAAGGCAGGCCAAGAATAATCTCAGGAGCCCTGAAGAAGACAAACACAAATATGAGCAACATAAAACGCACACACAAAAACAATTCTACCTTCATTTCACCCTCAGACTTCAAACAGTGAGATCTAGGCGTCTGAATCAGTATGGAATTCCTGATTCAATTTAATTCCATTGCACAAACTCTCAATTGGATGAGTTTTGGAACATCTCAATTAGGCTACAATGTCCAAAAGCCCGTCTTAATTATTACTTCAGTTAATAAATTATTGCTTGATCGCAACAGTGCAAGACAATCCCATTTCCAAATGTGAATATTTTGGCCAGAAAAAGGTGAATAGACACTTTCAACCATAAATAAAAAGTGTTACAGTAATTTAGGGGTATTATTTTGAAATGTGGTCACTGCACTAAAAAAATGAAGGTTTAAAGCGGTCATTAATTGAGAAATCAAAGTTTCCTTCTTTTGACATGTAAGAGGTCATTGTACTATAAAAACTTCCTCCAAGTTTCAGAACTCAAAACTTCGTTGTTTGTCCAAATACAGCTTTTATTGATAACTGGACTAAAAATAACATTACCTTCCAAAGGATCCCACTGCTAGGGAAGTGGTTCTTTATTTTCAACTATGTGAATGTCTCAGTTGAGCATTATTTGTTTGTTCGGTACATTTCACTGATGATTCTTTGGTAAATCAGTTGCTCAAATCAGAGGGCTAAAATCAAGTTAGAAAATGGCCTTTTATTCCTATATTATGACAATTTTTGATGTAAAAATCATACTGACTTCAGCGCACCTCAGAATTTTTTTTCAAAATGCTGTTCATGACACCTTTAAAAAGTTATTGAACATACAGTTATGACAATTTCATTAAAAAAGAGAATCATTCACAATAAGATCTAACATGCATTTGCAAAGTATATTACATTTTATATTAACTGACTTGGTTAATTGAACAAAATGTACTCTACAGCACTGGGCAGAGAAACAAAAAGGACATAGAACTGCCTGGAAAAGGTTACTCACATGGACAACAACTTAATTTTAACGTGAGGAGCACACACACAGTCATGAAATTTAGAACACTCTTTCCCATTTGTACAGCGCAAGACCATCAAGCTAATGCGATGAGTGACAGAGGTTCATGAACCTAATCAGCACAGACTCTGACATCAGCAGGACAGGAGCTCGCACTACAAATAATATTTTAGCGGATATTGGCGCATTAACTAAAAAGGGCATAATTTACAAGATCAATCTTGGATCAATATCAAATCATTCAAATTGATATTTTTACCCAGCCCAAAAAGGATGCACAATATAAAGGAAAAAATATTAGTAAACAAAACATGAGTATTTAAATAAGAAATTAGTCTTCAATTCATCAACCTTAAACCTACATCATTTCAGTCACCAGCACACCAAAGAGCCTGTTTAAAAAAATTCAATTCAATTCAATTCAATTCAATTACAACGCACAACTATATATCTAAAAACATTTTGCTTTTGTAAAGGCTAAGGCAAGGTATGTTAGTTTAGGGTAGGATAGGTCTCACGTGGGTTACCAGGTCAGATAATGTAGACATGGTGACACAGAAAGCCCAGTGACTCCTTAGCAACGAATCACCACATGATCTCCTTGAATGGCATTAAGGTCTCTCCGTGAGATCGAGACCCTGCTCCAGTCATCACTCACCTCAGTCTGTCTGACAGATTACTGTTGCTCAGAGCTTATATTTCAATAATAGAAGTGTTTGTCCTTAATGCTGTCTGTCTAAAAACAGTGACCTGACAACATAGGCAACATTTTTAGGCATCAAATATACATGTATCTTTACAGGAAAACCAAGACATTAGCTTAGCAACATGCTAACACCAATAAAGCTTGCTTTAAGTTCTACCCAAGCCGTCAAACTGATGTCATCAGAGACACCAGAAACTATAGGGATGTACATTTTCAAGTTTTTTTTAAAGATTACAAAAGATATTTTTTTTGTGTGTGTGAATCAACTTGCACAGATGAATTGTTCACCACAAGACTAGTTCTGTATGTGCACTAACAAAGTAAACGGGGTCAATTTTGATGCCGACATTAAGCCCGAAACATCCGTTTTGGCATGAATGCTAAGTTCATGCGTACAGCTGAGGGCTATACATTGTTTCTACTGTCCAGCACTCATTTAATAAAATTATATTTTTTTGTTGATTAATAATCACATTAAGTTGCATCACGATTCCTGTTTGTCCCACCCCCAAATTTAAAGGCATAGATCACCCAAAAAAATTGTCATCATTTACACACCCTCATGTTGTTCCAAACCTGTATGAGTTTATTTCTTCTGTTGAACACAAAAGATATTTTGAAGAATGTCAGTAACCAGACAAATGACAGCACCCATTGTCTTGCATGGTATTTTTTCCTACTATTAAAGTCAATGGGTGCCGTTAACTGTCTGGTTACCAACATTCTTTAAAATATCTTCATTTTTGGGTGAACTATCCCTTTAAAGGCTTAGTTCACCCAAAAATGAAAATTATGTCATTAATTACTCACCCTCATGTCGTCTCACATCTGTAAGATCTTCGGAACACAATTAAAGATATTTTTAAATGAAATCCAAGAGCTTTCTGCCCCTCCTTAGAGATCCAACACAACTTACACATTCAAGGCCCAGAACGATCGGAATGACATCATTAAAGTAATTCATGTGACTCCAGTGGTTTAACCTCAATTTTATGAAGCAACGCGAGTGCTTTGTTTGCACAAATAAATATTTACCACCCTTTAAGACCTCTTAAAATTATCATTAAGACATTATACCATTTAAGAAATTTAAGCCTTTATGATCTTAAATTTCTGAAACAGTTTTTTTTAGTGGCAAATGCAAGTGAAAAGCTTGCACTGATGAGATTTGCTTGTGAAACAACTAACTTGTGCATAATCTGGATGATCAGCTCAGATATAGAGAATTCGGACCGTGCAGGTATAGTACACCATCTTTACTGATGATGAAATTTCACATGCACTGCATAGGCATACCTTTGCGTTCAAGTAAAAAAAAAAAAAAAGTATACTTTGAGTTTTTCCATTTGTGTGGTGTGCCCATTAATGGTGCCCATTAACTGAACTAGAACAGTTTCAACACGGTCATTCATGAGGTTCAATTTCAGTTCGGATGCTGCCTAGAAATGTGGCGGCATATGTAGCATGGCATCCAACTAAAGTTTGAATCAAAAAGGGAGAACACATTGTAAGATTCATCTCAAGCTATAATTTTCCTGTATGTGGGGAACTAATGTGCATCAATGTTAGACATGCATAACACTCAGTAAAAAATAAAGCTGCATTAAGCCTCCAACTACAAGATCCTTACATCAAACGAAGGAATTCAGTGAGCTTCCCGACGTCTGAATGCATAAAGCAGTTCAAACTCCACCAGCCGCAGGGTGATGATCCACTGCAGTTCTCATTAGGGCTGTCACTTTTTATTCGATATTCGAATATGCATTCGAACATGACGTGAAATATCCGTAATCGAACTATAAATAAACTAACCGGTTTTTAAAGTGCAATGTTTAGCGCATTTTTTACAGTCTATGATTAGACTGTTTGTTTTTCATTTTATTGTTTGCCATCTCATCCAGTAGCGGGCACTCTAAACGTATTGTAGCGTAAACTCATGACCAAATCAAGCGAATAATAGCCAATAGCCACCCTGTTTTGAAAATGGAAGATAACACACAGAACGGCCAGCCTGAGCGGACAATTTCTACCCCAACTCATCTAAAAAGTAGTGTCTGGAAATGGACAATCCGATTGATGAATCCGAACATGAACATGTTTACATGAACGATACATAAAGTAATGTGCGCGTTATATGTCACAAGATTCAAATCCGAATTGATTTTTTGACATGCGCACACTGCACGAATATGCCGCTGTTCGCGCATAACTATTCTCCTCTATTGGTTCTTTATTTGTTTTAAACAGCAGACTTGATATTTATCCGTCTCTGGTCATGATTTGGAGACGATGAGCATAATTTGCCGTGCTGCTTGCCTGCTTATATTGATCACGCAGTAAAACCCTGCGCCCAAAACCAGTCGTCCGTGGATGATAATCTGAAACAAGCGCTGGTGGGACGTTGTCCTGCTTCACTTTCATTTATGACACTCTATTCAACAGGAAGAACAGCTCGCTCCGTGCGTAATACGTCATTGCACATGCGCAGTCCTTTTAGTTTCGTAGATATTCGAATACATTGCTTGCTATTTGATATCCGTTCGAATTTGATTTTTCTCAAAAGTGACAGCCCTAGTTCTCATATATCATCTCTCCCTCATAAACAGGTGAGAGTCAATCTATTAACGGCATCTCCATCCATATATCTGATCTGTCTCTGAGGGGTGACACTAAATCACGGTAGTGAAAATATCTGCCCAGAGTAATTGCATACAGTAATGAAAACGAGTATTTTTGGAGGGCACAATACATGGTTGTGGTTGATTTTTGTGATCTCACAACCCTTTACTTAAAGATTTAATGAAAAAATACGTTTTTGTGAGGAAAGAGTTCTGAAGAGAGTCGAAGGAGAGCCGCAAAAATAAGACCCGACTATACTTCATTTTCCGCGTTAAGCTTTGTCTCGCGCACTGCCGTTCAACTCAAGTGGAGTTTTCAAGCCTTTCAAACTATACTCTTTTGGGGTCACAAGGACAAGTGCACGGACCGTTGTGGAACACGGATGGCCGAAGTATACTTTGGGCTTTATGCGGACAGAAGAGCATCTATTGTAAATGTTTATGTGCTGGGAGTCATTTAATAAAGTGAAGTGGTTTGAATTCCACACCTTGTAACAGTTTTATTTTACTTTAGAATATTTTGCATACATTTTGTCGAGTGCCTTGGCTTGATACGTTTTTATGAGTCGCTTTCTCCCTACATCCAAAGAGCACCGGGATACAGATTTTTAACTCCCGTGCAGACACCCCCAGACCCCAGTTTGTGAACCACTGGTGTAAAAAAAAAAATTACAGGTTCAAAAGAACAATCTAGTAAGAATCCAAGGAAAAGCTAGACAGCACTCTTACAGCACTTTCCCAGCTCTTTAAAGCAGTGTCAGTCAGTGTTTTTCAAGGATGAGGAAGCGGTTAAAAATAAAATATAGCCTACTAATTATAATTTACTTAAAGAAAATCATTATTCGTCATTGGCCACACATTGCAGTTTAAATGAACACACACAATGGCCCTCATTTATAATTTTTGCGTAGAAACGGGCGTATATGTTGGCGTAAGATTATGCTTACTGTGCGTTCACACCGGACGCGGATAGCGCGTCAAATGCGCGTCTACCGCATCTAGTTTGACGCTTGACCACTTTGTGTTAATTTCGCGCGTCAAGAGTGAAACTGACGCGTGTGAAAACAAAAGTTTAAAGCGAAATTTACGCGCGTCACGCGCGTCGGAATCGAAACCCGCTGGCGGCCATCTTTTTTATGTTGATCGAGCATTCATCGAGAGAGTCACCGCTCTGTATTTGCTCTGGAGAGCAGAACAGCGGTGTGGGGATCATATTTGTGTCCACCGGACCCTTCGGAGGCGAACCGTTTGGCGAGTTTCACATTTGCCCGCTCCAGGAGCTGCGCCTGGGCGACGGCCGCTGTCAGCGGTACTTCCGCCTAGCTTGATGACTTGTCCCGCATCGGAGCGAGGATCACCCTCGCCCTCATCCACCTAATCTGTCATTTATTTTTGTTTTGATGATAAATAGAGCCAGACTTCAAAAGTTATTAACCTGTCCTATGATTTTTTCTCTCTTATGTCTATGCACATGTATGTTGGATGTCTTTCCATCATAATATTTCATATAATCTAGATATGAAATAAATAACATTAAATACAAAATGAACATGTCTCGTATATTGAAATAAAGTTTTAAGTGATAAAATATTTGCTTTGTTGTGCATTAGAACCACACACAGGCATTTAGTCATATTACAAAATAATTTATAGAGGCATCCAGACACTTCACCACGTGACAGCAGCAAGCAGCTAAGCTCCTGATTGGTTAACACGGCGCGAATTGACGCCAAAGTTCAGATTTTTCAACTCGGGCGGCAGGCGCGAATTCGCGTCAAACGCATGAATGCAGAAATAGCACTAACTAAATCATTCTCGCGTAACGCGCTTAACGCGCCAGACGCTCAATTGGCGCGAACTTGACGCGTGAATGAGGCGTATTCGCGTCTACCAGTGTGAACGCACCATCCGGTGTGAACGCACCATTACACTCCTCTCACCTCCTGATTTATGAAGCGGTGCATACCTTTGAAATCCAGGACCTTTTAAAATCCAGTACCTTTGATAAGTGCCGCGGCTGAAAACGATCGTCATTAGAATAACACGCCCCTATATATTCAAGTCTCCGCTTCCCCCACACCTTCCTTTTACGCCATGGACACACGGAAGACGGCAAAGAAGAGAAACTTCTCCGACGTGGAGCCAAAATGACCTATCACAATGCCTTTTTTACAGCACGTGTTTTGAAACAATTAGCATTTAATTTATTATCACGTCACATGTATTGGTGTGTACAATAGTGATGATTAGAGGTCGACCGATTCATCGGTTTTGCCGATTAATCGGCACCGATAGTTGTTTGGTGGAACTATCGTTATCGGCAAAAATCCACACCGATAGTTTTTCCGGGTTGCGTCCGTTGCTGGAGCGGCTGAGAAGGGCGCGGTGTCATTACACAGCACGAGAGCGCTGAAGAGACTGCTGGCATTATTCAGAGTGAGAGCGGCCTCTAGAGGACAAATAAACTATCACTGGCTGAGTTGTTTACGTTAACACGTGAGGCAGCGCGCAGGACGGAGAGAACACGCAGCACAGAGAGCGCTGACACTTCAGACGCACATTTAAAACACCGACAGCGAAACGGTATGAATACAGAACACTAAAGTACATATTGCCATATCATTATAAAGTAATTCATTTGTTGACTAGATGCTGCATCAGCAGAGAAAGAACAGTAGTTTGCCGTCGAGGCTGTGAGGACTCTAACATTACCTCAGTCAAGCGGTTTAAGCAATTGTGACAAAAACACACGCAGACCTGACCCAAATGTTTTATGGCGCAATTGTTACCATCTATTTGCATTATTTTATATCCGGCGGGTCACTTTTATGCATTCATTAGCCTACGAAATTGCATATTTAAAATTAGTGACGTGATTGCTTTCTCACATTGATATGTTCATGCAGCCGACAGAAATAAATCAGAAACGCGTTCGATTTAAGATCTTATTAATCACTACAATACATCTTGTTATTTTGATTAGATAATCATCAAGTGTTCTAAAATAGAAGCAAATAAAGTGAGAGGCTATATTACGTATACGTAATACAGGTCTTTATTACATATTAATGGCCATCTTTAAGCACGACTCTTTGGAATTATATGAAATGGTAACACTTTTACAATAAGATTCCATTTTTAGCATTAACTAAGGTTAATACAAGTTGTAGAAGTATTATTCGTTGTTAGTTTGTTAATTTCAACATCTACTAATGCATTTGAAATGGAGTTTTAATTCTTATTTTTTCTGTTATTACCTTAGTTAATGTAGGCTACTATGAACTAACATAAATGATAAAGGTGCAATTGTATTGCTCATATTAATACATGCAGTAAAAACGTATATTGCATAATGCAAATAGTTCATGAAAGCTAATACATCCTTGTTTACAAATGGGACTTGGGACAAATGGGACAAAGTGTTACCTATGAAATGTATGTATGTTTCTAGGTTATAGCTAACGAAACCTGTAATATTTTAATGTTTGAATTTATTTTCTGTATAGTTTTAATTAGGGGTGTGACGAGACGCTTATCTCACGAGACGAGACGAGACACGAGATTGGGTTCACGAGAACGAGACGAGATTTTTGCAAAATTTTTCAGAAATCCTCAATGACAAAATGCATGACAAAATAGTATGCAGGTGCATTTTGCAATGTTTAACTAATAATCTTATAAAGTAGACCTGAAATGACATGCATTATGAGTATGAATTATCAAATGCATTGAAAGAAAATAATATACAAGCACTGTAAAAGGTTTTTATTGACTGGCTTTTCTCTGTATGATTTCACATTAGTCTTTTCAGCCTTTACTGTACATTTAAGAGCTTTCAGAACTTCTGATTGAGGCTGTGTGTGACCTCCTAACTGAACTCCTTGAAGTCTTAAGCGCAAACAATAAGTGCAAGTGCAACCATAATTAAAGTTAGCACACAGACTCTTTATAATTGTTTTCAAATTGCTGTTTTATTTTGCACCGGCGGTTATAGGGTTAATGCGGTGAGTTCGGAAAAGGCAGAGTAGAGAGAAACGAGGCTGGTGTGTTTGTCTCTACAATTCTTCTTGCGTTCCGTTTCTAAGTTCAGAAACAGAGCCTCCCTTGTCTGTTGTCCTTACGACATTACACTGCTCTCTCAATATTCGAAGTGCAAACTGAGACCATAGCCGCAAATAAACAGTCCAGAGATGGGTATTAGGAGACAAACTATTGTATGTTCGCGGCCTAATTTGTGCGCAATGCACATCAGGGAGCTTGTTTTACTTTCACTTTCGTGATAGCGCAGCGGTGCTGAGCGTGCATTCTACAATACATTTATCAGACGTTGGTCTATGTTGCGCATCCCATCCTCACGCGATCAGTGAACTGTGATTCGTCCTGCACTGATTGCAACAGCAACTCGTGCTGGAGGAGCAGAGCAGACTTTTACATTATTTTATAATGGTTTTTATTTTTTTTTATAAAACAGCAAAACGATAGTTTAGGCGAATGTGAGTGTATCGGTGATTCTATTGTAATCTCACCCTCACGCTCAGTCATGGCGATATCACGAGACAGCTTTTCACTCGACGAGAAATCTCGTCATGTTTTAGTCTCGCGAGATCTCATGGCACGAGATCTCGTCACACCCCTAGTTTTAATATATTCATATTTATATATTTATTTAATTTAGCACATTTCAGTTCAGCACTGTTTTATTGTGAGTGTTATGTTTGTTTTTAATCCAGTATCCATTTAAAAAAATATCGGTTGAATTATCGGTTATCGACATGTACGGTCAAACCTAAATATCGGTATCGGTAAAATCCACTATCGGTCGACACTATCGGTGATGATGATGATGTGATGTGGAGTACCATTCATTCACATTAATAATTGCATGACAATTTGTAATATTCTTCTTATTATGATTTTTATTATTAATGACACTTTGTTATTTAGAAGAAGAATGTCGTTATTATTATTATTATTAATATTTAAAAGAAGAAGAATGTCATTTTTATTATTTTGTCAGTCTGAACTATTTTTTGGTCATTGAAAGTCTTTCATTACTGAACCCAGTCCGTGCGCACCTGCCGGGCCTAACCCTGAAACGTCAGGTAAAGCGCACAGGCTCGCAACTGAAGGAATGCATATGCCTACAAATCAAATGCTTTGGTAAAGTCACACAAATTAAACATAAGTCCATGTTGCACAAAAATAAACACTGAAGTTTATAATTACTATGTTGTTGTTTTTTTTACAGTGGGTCATAATATCTTTTAGTTTGTCAGTGCGTTTTGTGGTGTTAGGAATAGTTTTTTTGAATTTGAGCGTGCATGCCGTACGAGAACGTCCATATTGATAAATCTCAAAGTCACCGTGGTTTTGGGTGTACGCTGGAAAATTGGTGTACGCACTTTTGATAAATGAGGGCCATTGTGTCCACATACAAATGTATAACTACTGTCTCAGCCAACCAATCAGACTCCAAAAGTACCAGTAAATATAAAAAAAAACTAATAATGGAATGTTTTAAAATTTGAAAATGTGTTAAATTATTAAATTAACATAAGCAGAAGGGGGGGGGGATGCAATAATCCTAAAAATGTGCCATTTTAACTATGATCAATACTTTGGCAACAGCTACATTTTTAAACCAGAAATAACATCGGATAAAATTAAGAATATTCATGTCATAAGAGAGAAAGCTCAAACTGGATGCTGATCTAAAATCAGCTCCATGCATAGTATGGCCTATATGACACCATCGGTGCCCAACTATTTTTGTATTGGCATTCAAAATATCCTCTTGCCTCACAGGCTTACTTTTCACTAACCCAACAGTGGGACATGCAAGGAAACATGCTTCTGCCCTATCATTCAGTAGATATACAGCACCTGTGGGCCTGTTCCCAGAAAATTTACTGAAGTGTGGTAATGAAAACCAAAGTCAAAGTAATAAATGAGTAATAAGACTCAAAGTCCATGGAGTCTGTTTAGCGTAAATATGGAAAACAGTAAATTACCGGTAGTAGATAAACTGATTGTTATTTTTTAAATGTAATTGCAATGCAATAAAATGTAAATAAAGACTGCTTTTAAATACAATATAGGCCTATATATTTTATATATTACTTTTTATAATTTTATACATTTTCTTATTCTGATAAAACTCCACCATAAAGACACTCAAAATTATTTGTAGATGGTGGCACGTGTGTTTACTAAACATCAACACTTGATTCTGGTGGTCTAATTGTGGAAAAAGTGGAATAGCCATATATTCACTGAATTATTATTTTTGTGTTTCACAGAAGAAAATCTTTCAAACAACATGAGGGTTAAGAAATTATAAAATTTGCATTTTTGTCTGAACTTACACTTCAAAAGTGAACAGTAAGATGAACCGTAACAACCTTTTCTTTATACAATCATTGATTTGTAGAGGGTCAATCATTGGTCTCACTTGTTTCGGCCCTCTCGCATGAATGTGAAACCCACTATTTTGAGGTCTTAACGTGCAAATCTGTGAAACCAAACACCCATGCGTTACTTCAACATGATCCATGATAAGTAGCTCAAACTATTGCATAGATAGATACTGTATAATACACTACGCATCAATTCAATATGTATTTCGTTTGTGCTTTGAACTTTTCAATGCGGACTCGACGCACTGCGCGCTGTGACTCCATGTGGCTTCAAGCGCATCAATCTGCGCTCGGGATGCGCATAAGCGCTGCGTGCCGCACTGTGTTGGAGCCTTTCATATCATAATACAGTGACGCAATGAAAGACTATTAACCCCCTGGGGTCTGAGGTGTTTTTGGAGTCCTTGAGATGTTCTGACATGCTGTGACATTTGTGTTTTTTTCAGTTGCTTATAAACATATTAATGGCACAGGTGAAATTACACTATATTTAGCACAAACATGGCTATGATAATATGTGATATAATATGTTTGTACATGTTTGTATATTTGAGAGGATATTGTTTATGCGTGGTTATTGAAAAAACTAAAAATCTAAGTTTCTGAAATAAGGCTACAAAACACATAATAAATATGTGTCCACAAGACTTTTAAATAATGGATGTTGTTGCCTAGTGTTTTTTTCTTCAAAATGATCTGAAAAACATCCTGCCTAATCATTCACATAAAACTGTGAATTGGGTTTTATTGTGAAAAACTTTTTTTTTGTTTGCCAAGGCAATATGCGAATGGGCTTGAACAGTCCAAGCCCCATCATGAATAATTAGGTGATTCTCACCTGACCCGCATAATAATGAGCCTTTCATTCAGGTGTTACACAAGGAAAAATTGAAAGGACAACATACATATATATATATATATATATGAAGAGTTCAGATGCAAAAGCCTCTAAGTGCCATTTGAAATTTTCTTCTAGAATAATAATTGTTATCAAGCTTGTATATTTAAGTTCAGTAATTTCACTTAAATGGCAATGAAGATTACCTAATAATTGTCATTTAAGTGAAATTACTGAACTTAATGTACAAGCTTGATAAAAATTATCATTCTAGAAGAAAATTTCAAATGGCACTAGAGGCTTTTGCATCTGAACTCTTCATATAATCAAAATATAAATGAAAGTCAAAAACCCATTTTTAGTCATACCTGGAAACAAATCCTGGTCAAATAGGTTATATGGGTCATTGTATAGAATTGGTTCAAAGTTAGAGTTGGAAACATCTTGAAAAGATTTTTTTTCCATATAAAGTAGGCTATTATAAGCTTGCATTGGATAACAGTTGATTAGTTTATTTTTTACAAAACATAGGCTACTATATATTTAACATATGAGCAGAAACTGTCTAACTAAAGCTTGTTATTTGATGTCTATTTTATAGTAAAAACTTTCTAATCTATTTCGTCTGTAACAGTAGGCTACGCATCTGTGCGTTCGTTTGTTCACACACCCGATTCATATTTAAACAGTCTTTTTGGTTTTACAGATACTATCAGTGGGCGTGGTCACATTAACACGTCATACGCTATAATTAGGTGAAAGGAAATAGACAGACATCTCTCTCTTTTCATACAGATTACATCAACTGAGAATAGTTGCTTGTTTATATAAGTTACTTCATTTAAAAGAAGAGAATTTCAGCTTCATAAAGAGAAATCTTTCGTGTCTCTGTGACAAGTATTTATTGAGTTACAGTTCATTTTTCGGACGCGTTTCAGAAAGATTTTTGCGGAGACAGTGTGAGCTGAAAGCGCACCCTGTTTATTTTATTTATTTTACAAAAACACAAGGTTTTGATGTTAAGAGTGTACACAAAAAAAGAAGACATTTAACAGTATTGAATGATGCGTAACACTTATATGTAAGATCAAAATCAACAAAGTATTTTGAGTTTGTTTTGCACTGATAAGAAAAAAAAGTGAGCAGATCACGCCGGCGTGATTGCCGACCCCAGAGGGTTAAACCAGCACTAGGTAACTTTTCAACCTTCATAATATATTTCCAAGTCTCTTGTGATGGTACATCGACTTACAATAGGTTGAATGACACGTCTGCCATAGCCTGACGGGGTCTGTAGTAGGGCTGTCGCTTTTTATTCGATATTCGAATATGCATTCGAACATGACGTGAAATATCCGTAATCGAACTATAAATAAACTAACCGTTTTTTAAAGTGCAATGTTTAGCGCATTTTTTACAGTCTATTAGACCGTTTGTTTTTTATTTTATTGTTTGCCATCTCATCCAGTAGCGGGCACTCTAAACGTATTGTAGCGTAAACTCATGACCAAATCAAGCGAATAATAGCCAATAGCCACCCTGTTTTGAAAATGGAAGATAACACACAGAACGGCCAGCCTGAGCGGACAATTACGACCCCAATTCATCTAAAAAGTAGTGTCTGGAAATGGACAATCTGATTGATGAATCCGAACACGGTGTTTACATGAACGATACATAAAGTAATGTGCGCGTTATATGACACAAGATTCAAATCGGAATTGATTTTTTGACATGCGCACACTGCACGAATATGCCGCTGTTCGCGCATAACTATTCTCCTCTATTGGTTCTTTATTTGTTTTAAACAGCAGACTTGATATTTATCCGTCTCTGGTCATGATTTGGAGACGACGAGCATGATTTGCCGTGCTGCTTGCCTGCTTATATTGATCACGCAGTAAAACCCTGCGCCCAAAACCAGTCATCCGTGGATGACAATCTGAAACAAGCGCTGGTGGGACGTTGTCCTGCTTCACTTCACCGACGCGGAGTAAAATGAGAATTTTTTAATAACGGAACACTCATTTATGACACTCTATTCAACAGGAAGAACAGCTCGCTCCGTGCGTAATACGTCATTGCACATGCGCAGTCCTTTTAGTTTCGTAGATATTCGAATATATTAGAATACATTGCTTGATATTTGATATCCGTTCGAATTAGATTTTTCTCAAAAGTGACAGCCCTAGTCTGTAGCGTTTTTAATCGTACTTTTAAACTTCGGGTTTCGGGTAGTAACCGGCGAACAAAGAGAACTACAAAATTCGACGGCTTTACGGCATATACGTCACTTCCACCACCACCCCCCACTTCCTTAAAATCGGACGTGCGAGCCAAATGTTATAGTCATGGCCGAAGCAGCACAGAAAAACAAGAAAGCAAAGGTTTTATCAGAGCAAAGCAAAAAGAGAAAAAGAGAAAGTGATCGCGTTAAAGGCAGAACGAGGATCAACATTGGGCCAGCGTTTCCTCGCTGGCGTGAGCTGAAGGAGGAGGAGGAGGAGGAGGAGGAGGAGGAGGGGTGTCCGACCGATGCGGACTTGGCTATCATGCTTTTGGACTAGTAAATATATTGCTTGCATACTATCTCTTTGTTTTTTTTTTGTCTGCCTGACTATGTTACGGAAGCTATCTTATCCTCCGTTTATCTTCATGAATCAAGTAATGATAGTAGAGTAGCGAACTGTGGTGTTTGTTTATTTGTCTTGCCTCAAGCTATAATGCAAATCGATTTGTAAAATTTGCAGATTCATTTATGGTAGCTTGATATTATAATATTGACGATATATGGTTATTATCTACCACTCAAACATTGCATTGAAGTATCATACAGATTCAGTAAAACGGTAACCAATAGACTAGGCTACTATAATGACGCTGGCTTGTAAAGGTGATCATCGCGATCATTTGTCGTTAGAAAAAAAATAAAATCCATGAAATTATATTCATATGACATGCTGAAATATATGCCACTGTACCTGGGATGAAGACATTTCACACGCGACGCAAGCAGAACACCTGCATGTGACCTCCTCCTACAGTGTTCAGGGCTATCATGGTTATCAACAAATGCACGTGCGTGTAGGATGACAGAGTTTACGACAGTAGTAGAGGAAAATACTGTTTCCTAACTGTAGGGGGACCCCGAGAGCAAAAGTTACCTGGTGTTACTTTAATAGGCTTTCTTGTTCTGTCCTATGCATGTTGCTTCCTCATTAAACAGCTGTGCTATACATTTAAAACATGTCTCAATTTTATAGTAGCCTAGGCTATATCTAAAATAATTTAGCTTTTTATTTTTGTCATCTTGTTTTTCATGAATGTATTCAGGGTTTTTCCTGCATAGACAATTATGAGGCGGCCGCCTCCGTCAAATTTCGGGCCGCCTCCGCCTCTCGACAAAACTCAAGTCAGGGAATCACATGATTAGATACCTCTTTTCCACCGACACGGTTCCGCTGCGGGTTCACGGCCTGTGTCCATTCTCAAACCGGTCTGCGCATTTCGACGGCATCAGAAAAAGTATTTAAACTGGCTGGTCTCGAACGGAGCAAGGGAAATTTCTGTGAAACCGCACGAGCCGCTGCCCCTCCCCTTTTCAACATCTCCTGTCAATCATCACAACCACCACAGACGCACGCAAGTCAAGAAGCACCTTCCTTCCGCAGCATCGAAGTGCCTTCACTTGTCACAGCCAGGTACCGATAGTGTTTTTCTTAAGCTTTGGCTTTGTTGTGAAATTAAAACACTTAGTTACTTAAATATATCCATAGAGCCAGCCTGACTTAGGCAATAGTCCAACATTTTTCTGGCGTTTTTATAAAATAAGCTATCACAAGTAACTGAGCAGGCACGTAATTTACTACTGTTTTGTAATTTCATGGCTTACTAATTTACGTTGCATAGTAGTTTTTTTTTTTTTCCGCTTTATTTACATTCAAGTGATATACAGGGCTTGAAAAAATAAAAAAATGCATAACAATAAACGTACAATTCTGTATCTTTTTTCAAGTTCACTTTTCAAACTGTTTTCACTTGAGCAATAATCTGCCAAGTATCGTCGTTGAAAAGAGACACATTTTTCTATAAAATGAAAAATCGGAGGCTGAAATGTTCTGCTTCTGGTTGTACACTGTGTAGTTGATAATGCAATGTTTGAAAAATCGGAAATAGAGCCACATTTTTCTGGTTGTGTAAATAAAAGCAAATGCTTGTTGCTATTCAACTACACTGTTGTTAATATGGCCCCTATGAACTGCAGTGTTTCCCCTCGAAATTTTTCCAGCAGCGGTGCTGTCCCGTGCTGGAGCATGTTACCAAGTCGGGGGGGGGGGGGGGGGGGGGGTCCGGGGAGGTCCGGGGACATGTACCTGGAAAGAAGAACTTTTTTTTTTAAATAAACCCTTAAACCATGACTTCTGGCAAGTTTTGTGGATACAAATTGACATTTTGAGACATACAATTACGACATACCATCAACAGATTCAAGGTGATTATTGCAGCACGCACCTTCAACTGGTCACAAACAGAAACCTTCATTTTATAATTTTAGACAGGATTTTTCACGTTTTTGTTTTGTGTTCATTTTGCTATAAGGTAGATATTGATAGGGGAAAAATGAAATGGCACAACCCAGAAAAAGATTATTTAGAATTTATTGAACATTTTAGGCCACACCCAATCTGTGAGCACTTAATTAAAAAAAAAAATAATTTTAACATTTTTAAAATCAAAAGTTTTAAGTTAACATTATTTAATGCACAATGAATGAAGTGAACAAACATGAACAATCAAGTGTTTTATTTGACTTGACTGTACCTTTTTTTAATCCAAAACTGTGTTCGTATTTCATTTTAAAAGACTTTTTAAAAGAGTTATCCAGCAAAGAATAAGCCGAGAAATGCTTTTCTGGCGGACTAATAACAGCACTCTGGTGTCGGTCCGAGACTGTGCTCATGTACTCCTGCCAGTGATGCGCGGGTCAATGTATAAAGAACCCGCACCCGACCGACGTTTTCAACTAACCCGTCCGCAACTCGGACTGCAAAAAAAAAGTATGAAAGTATTGTACCCGACCCGCTTCCTGACCGCATTTTTTAAAAGTAGTAAATGCTCATCGTAGCGTCATTGGGCCATAGACGTGTAACAACACAGCATCGCAAGAAGACGTACACATAACAAAGCCAGCACTTTGGTCATCATCTTTCATTATTTCGGAGCTTCCACTCCCCAGTCTTCACCTTTTCTCTTGCCGCCTTCATCTCTCTGCAGACTAGTGATCATAGACATGGCCGGTTCGTGAACGAATCGTTCTTTTGAACCGGTTCTTTTTAGTGAACCGGTCTAACCAGTCCAGTACACTAAATCGAACTGAATCGTTCGAAACAGTTCGCGTCTTGCTTCAGTGCTGATCCACAAGTTACTAAAGTTACTCACTTTCAGACATGCCTGACAGTCCCTCCGAATCGAAATATACCAATATCCCGAAGTATATTTTACTCCAGGAACAGTTCACTGAACTGAGACATGTTGGTGCCACTGCTGAGAGAAGTGATGAGCACGAGCAGCTGATACTGCGCATCCGCGTACTACGTACCGAACGCACAGGTACAGTGGTTCTCGGATCACCAGTACAGAACCGAGAACTGTTGACTGAGCTTGTGTATCATCATGTGTCATGGCTATGCAACCATGAATAGAGGCGGCCTGGAGAAACGAGCGTGCTTCCCGCGCGCCTACATTTGAAATAACGAATTTGCACGCGCAGAAAAACGCACTGTGAACGGCCCCTTATGGCAACGTGACATTAGCCTAATCGAAAATATTTCCATATCTGGCTCTTTCCTCCTTTCTTGTCAACAAGTGGATTCAGAGCCACCGCATTAGCAGCACCGGCGCACGCCACGTCTCAATTGTTTTTAGGTGTGTAAGTGGATGTCGTGATATTACTGATCATCTGAAGATTTTGCAGCGGCGCTGAAAATCCAGTGGCGGCGCTGCGCCGCTGCTAAATACATTGTAGGGGAAACACTGCAATAAAATCAAATTATCTGATTATTAAAATACCTAAAAAAAGGTGCTTGTAAAAAGTGTTGTTTTTTTTTCAGCCAGTTGAAGGCGCGGTATACTTTCATGTGTACACATGATCTGGATTTTTTTTTTTACCACCTAATTTTGAGCCAGAAAACGTTCCATAATGACGTGCGCAGTGCACCAGATTAATGCATTTATCTTTAAAATGTGCAAAATTTTTCTCCCGATTTTACCACCTCCGCCTCATTTTGAGCCAGGAAAAACCCTGGTATTTTACAACAATCCAAAGAGCAATGTGTAACGTTTTACCAGATTTAGTGTTACACTTATTGTCTCTTATTTGTTCCCCACTAAATGTTCAGATTTTATACAATAATTGTGCACTCATGATTTTTCTAGACTAAATTTTACTGCTGCATTTTCCACTTTATCGGTTTATAATAGCATTTTTGTCATAGATTATGATTATATATATTTTTTTGATTTGTTGTTTTTCTTTATAATGAAGTTGTCTGTATTAAGTAGATTGTGTTTAACACACAAAAGAGTGATTATCAGTTCAACACACAGAGTTATAGAAATTCTTCTTGATTAAAAAAAAAAACTGCGCTGGTATCGGATCGGTATCGGTGGATACTCAGAATTTTTGGTATCGGATCGGATCGATTCTGAAAAAGATGGTATCGGTGCATCCCTAATTCTAATGTTAAGTTTTCTCTTTGAGTAAACATCATAAGAGTAAATTACTTTTCCACAAAGCTCACACTTTTTAAAGCAATAAGCTTATGACAATATATTAAGAGGAAAAAGAAATGGCAAGCTAAAATCTCACATGGAGGTGTGGTACCTGAGGATAATAAAGAACTTTTGAAACCAAACACACTGATTGTCATGTTCAAAGTCCTATAAAGATCAACCTTATAACCATTATCCCAGTGAGACAGAAACCACAAATTCTGAGGAGGTTGAAAATGTTTTGATTACACAAAAAATGCAATATGAACCCTATTGGTTGATGATAATACAGTGAGTCTCACAGACAGGTTGAAACTAGATGGCATCCCTGCCGGGAAAGTATTCCGCAGAGACCAAAGGAAATTCCCGGAGTGTATAGGACACTAAACTAGACTCCCTCCAGATTAATTCGGTAAAGTTTCCAGAAAGCAGGTAAATCTTTATACGAAGATTAAGAAAACCAAACAAAGAAGCAAACAAATAAAAAAAATAAAAAAAAAAACACCTGAAGCAACTTCTTCAAACTCAAACCAAAGCCAGATCTAATGCATTTTGAGCAGATCCAAGACAAACATACCCTTCATGTCTCCAGCATGGCTCAACATAGACGCCATTTCATTAGAAAGAGGTCAACCAATTCATCGGTTCACTAAAGTACATATTGCCATATCATTATAAAGTAATTAATTTGTTGACTAGATGCTGCATTAGCAGAGAAAGAACAGAAGGCGGCTGTGAGGACTCTAACATTAGTACCTTGAGCGGATAAAACAATGTGACAAAAACACACGCAAACGAACCTGGCCCAAATTTTGAATGTTGCAATCGATTTGCTGATCACTTATATCATTAGCCTGCGACATTGCATATTTAAAGCTAGTGATGCGATTGCTTTCTCAACATTGATATGTTCATGCAGCCAAGAGAATCAAACAAATCAGAAACACATTTGATTAAATTATTATTTTTATCACTGCAATACATAGTTATTTTGATGAGATAGTCATCAAGTGTTCTAATATAGAATCAAATAAAGTGAGAGACCATACATTTATGCAATTTTAATGCTCTGGCCTTTGCAGATATTTAAAGATGGCCATCTGTAAGCAGACTCTTTGGACTTATATGAAATGGTAACACTTTACAATAAGATTACATTTTTAGCATGAACTAAGGTTAATAAATGTTGTAGAACATTTTGTACATTGTTAGTTTGTTAATGTCAAAATGTACGAATACATTTTTTATTAAGTTTTAATTTGTATTTTATCTGTTAACCTTAGTTAATGTACTATGAACTATCATGAATGATCAAGGTACAATTGTCTGGCTCAAATATTAATACAAGCTGTAAAAAAAATGTATATCGCATAATGCATATAGTTCATGAAAGCTAGCTAATACATCCTTGTTAACAAATGGGACTTGCAAAGTGTTACCTATGAAATGTACCCATGTTTCTAGGTTATAGCAAAAAAAAAAAAAAAAAAAAACAGTAATATTTTAATGTTTCAATTATTTTCTGTAGAAATCGTTCTGTAGAACTTATTTTAATATATTTATATTTTTTTCATTTAGCACATTTCAGTTCAGCACTGTTTTACTTGGAGTGTTATGTTTTTTTTTATCCAGTATCCATTTTAAAAATATCGGTTGATTAATCGGTTATCGGCACGTACGGTCAAACCTAAATATCGGTATTGGTAAAATCCACTATTGGTCGACCTCTATTAGCAAACAGAGGGAACCTGTCCAGATCAAGCAAACAGGCAGAATCCCCTTTCATCACAGGACTGTAATCTGAAGTCATGGTGCATCATTAAGATTGAGCCTAGGCCTAACTAACATTTTGCAGTAACCTTTTACTGTCATCAAACAACCCTGTGAGTTTGGACAACAAAAGGCCTCAAATTTTATAAAAACCTAAATCCCTTAATTCACCCATTTATTTCCTTATTCTAGCTTACAGCTACAATGATGGAAGAAGATAAGCGGTATTTTTCTGAGTCACATACTAGTTCTCTTTTGAGCCCACTTCTGGGAAGTGCAACTAAACAAAGACAAATACAGAATCTGATCCCAGAAGGAGGGGGTGAATTCTTAACTCTGTGACCTTGTGAGAGGGATTCCCATAAAATCCTAACATCTGTGGTTTACTTTCAGTATGCTGAATTAAAGGACACTCCAAGTTCTAAACAGCAAGTCTAACAACATGTTGCTAGTTGGTAGAGGTCAAACAAGATTAGATTAGTTTAGGAAAATGATTTAAATATAAAATATTAAAAACATCCCAAGCTAAAATAAATTAGGTTCTGGAAATAAATAAATAAATAAATACTGTATATAGTAGAGATGTACCGATTACAATTTTCTAGGCCGATCCCGATTCCGATTTTTCCTTGAGTTTGACCTGCCGATACCGATTTTAGCCGATTCCGATTTTATTTTTTCAAACCACTTTACAGCACACACAAATATTTATTTTCTATCTTCTCTTTAATAGAACATTTTGCATAGAACATTTTTTGAACAGATAATCACTATAAAATAGAACTATATAAATGACTCCTAGTGTGGGAAATTCACACACATCTAAAGTAGAGGTCGACCGATTCATCGGTTTTGCCGATTAATCGGCACCGATAGTTGTTTGGTGGAACTATCGTTATCGGCAAAAATCCACACGATAGTTTTTCCGGGTTGCGTCCGTTGCTGGAGCGACTGAGAAGTGCGCGCGGTCATTACACAGCAGGAGAGCGCTCAGAACAGAAGAGACTGCTGGCATTATACAGAGCGAGAGCGGCCTCTAGAGGACAAATAACAAACTATCACTGGCTGAGTTGTTTACGTTAACACGTGAGGCAGCGCGCAGGACGGAGAGAACACGCAGCACAGAGAGCGCTGACACTTCAGACGCACATTTAAAACACCGACAGCGAAACGGTATGAATACAATACACTAAAGTACATATTGCCATATCATTATAAAGTAATTAATTTGTTGACTAGATGCTGCATCAGCAGAGAAAGAACAGTAGTTTGCCGTCGAGGCTGTGAGGACTCTAAAATTACCTCAGTCAACCGTTAATGCAATGTGACAAAAACACACGCAGACCTGACCCAAATGTTTTATGGCACAATTGTTACCATCTATTTGCATTATTTTTATCCGGCTGGTCACTTGTATGCATTCATTAGCCGACGAAGTTGCATATTTAAAACTAGTGACGTGATTTCTTTCTCAACATTATGTTCATGCAGCCGACAGAAACGTAAACTAATCAGAAACGCATTCGATTTAAGATCTTTTTAATCACTACAATAGATCTTGTTATTTTGATTAGATAGCCTAATTATCAAGTGTTCTAAAATATAGAAGCAAATAAAGTGAGAGACTATAGGCTATATTACGTATACATAAGGTCTTTATTACATTTTAATGGCCATCTTTAAGCACGACTCTTTGGAATCATATGAAATGGTAACACTTTACAATACCATTCCATTTTTAGCATTAACTAAGGTTAATACAAGTTCTAGAAGAATTATTCATTGTTACGGTAGGTTGTTAATTTCAACATTTACTAACGCATTTGAAATGGAGTTTTAATTCTTATTTTATCTTTTATTACCTTAGTTAATGTACTATGAATGAACTAACATGAATGTTAAAGGTACAATTGTATTGCTCATATTAATACATGCAGTAAAAAGGTATATTGTATTATGCATATAGTTCATGAAAGCTAGTTAATACATCCTTGTTTACAAATGGGACTTGCAAAGTGTTACCTATGAAATGTGTATGTTTCTAGGTTATAGCTAACGAAACCTGTAATATTTTAATGTTTAAATTATTTTCTGTATAAAGTTTTAATATATTCATATTTATATATTTATTTAATTGAGCACATTTCAGTTCATCACTGTTTTATTGTGAGCATGATGTTTGTTTTTAATCCAGTATCCATTAAAAAAAAATATCGGTTGAATTATCGGTTATCGGCATGTACGGTCAAACCTAGATATCGGTATCGGTAAAATCCACTATCGGTCGACCTCTAATCTAAAGTGCAGTGTTATATGGAAGAACCATTTCCTTTTCACATCCAATATCCAATTAAAAAAAATTGATATATTTAGCAAACTAAACTTCTGTATGAAAACAGGTAATGGCAATAAAATAATATATAAATAACAAATAAAAATTAAATAAATATAGCCTTGCAGTATAAATATATTTCTCTCACACACACACACACACAGGCCTATTGCAATCACTTGTTGTATATCAATGGCAAGTTATATTTCTCAAACAGTTCTTCTCTCATCTGACACATGTCCAGCCAAGCTAAACAGGACAAGTATTTTTGAGTCTTCATTTTCTTTCTGACATAGCCTAGCCTACTTCAGTTCTTGTTAAAACACACCAGACATGCAAATTATTTGCATTTTGGGCGCTTTTTGGATGAAATCATATTTATTTTGTCCATCAAAAATGTGCTTTCACTTAAATTGAGCGCAGCAAAAATAGATTCGGCGCCGAAACCCGAAACCGAGACACTCCTGCTCGACGCTCACGCGCTGCTCCGGCTCTCGGTGTGAATGCACTCATTGATTAACATGCACGCCGAACAACAAAAAAAAAAAACCGCGCTGCACCTTGCAGTGTGAAACGTCCGTAATTCACGAAGTTTCCTACATGTGCGTGTTCCGTGTGCACGTGTGATGCTGATGTTGCGCGATGTTAATCATGCGGCGCCCGAGTGCATTTGACCGGCATAAAACCGGATTATGTCAGACTGACCGGCCGGTCGCCGATCATGGCCGATCACGTGAAAATCGGCCGATTCCGGTCACCAGCCGAACAATCGGTGCATCTCTAGTATATAGGTTCAACATCTTGTCTATAAGACTTTTTTTTTTTTACTTATTATTTTGATATTGAAACAAAATCAAATTAATATATCATTAAAACCTTTTTTAAAAGCAAAAATAGCAACACTGAACAAAATTATAAATGCAACACTTTTGTTTTTGCCCCCATTTTTCATGAGCTGAACTCAAAGATCTAAGACTTTTTCTACACAGAAGGCCTATTTCTCTCAAATATTGTTCACAAATCTGTCTAAATCTGTGTTAGTGAGCACTTCTCCTTTGCAGAGATAATCCATCCACCTCACAGGTGTGGCATATCAAGATGCTGATTAGACAGCATGATTATTGCACCGGTCTGGGCCACTCTAAAATGTGCAGTTTTACTGTATTGGGGGGTAAACCCAACGCCACCATGGGCCACTCGATCCACAACGTTGACATCAGCAAACCGCTCACCCACACAACGCCATACACACTTGTATGCCATCTGCCCTGTACAGTGCCCTGTATTATTTGATTAATCCGTGAAGAGAACAACCTCTCCAAAGTTCCAGACGCCATCGAATGTGAGCATTTGCCCACTCAAGTCGGTTACAATGATCAACTGCAGTCAGGTCGAGACCCCGATGAGGACAAAGAGCATGCAGATGAGCTTCCCTGAGAAGGTTTCTGACAGTTTGTGCAGAAATTCTTTGTTTATGCAAACCGATCGTTGCAGCAGCTGTCCGGGTGGCTGGTCTCAGACGATCTTGGAGGTGAAGATGCTGGATGTGGAGGTCCTGGGCTGGTGTGGTTACACGTGGTCTGCGGTACTTGTGAGGCCGGTTGGATGTACTGCCAAATTCTCTGAAACGCCTTTGGAGATGGCTTATGGTAGAGAAATGAACATTAAATTCACAGGCAACAGCTCTGGTGGACATTCCTGCAGTCAGCATGAATAAATGTGTTTGGGATGCCCTGGACCGGCGTATACGACAGCGTGTTCCAGGTCCTGCCAATATCCAGCAACTTCACACAGCCATTGAAGAGGAGTGGACCAACATTCCACAGGCCACAATCAACAACCTGATCAACTCTATGCGAAGGAGATGTGTTGCAGTGTGTGAGGCAAATGGTGGTCACACCAGATACTGACTGGTTTTCGGACCCACCAATACAGTAAAACTGCACATTTTAGAGTGGCCTTTTATTGTGGCCAGCCTAAGGCACACCTGTGCAATAATCATACTGTCTAATCAGCATCTTGATATGCCACACCTGTGAGGTGGATGGATTATCTCGGCAAAGGAGAAGTGCTCACTAACACAGATATAGACAGATTTGTGAACAATATTTCAGAGAAATAGGCCTTGTGTACATAGAAAAAGTCTTAGATTTTTTAATTCAGCTCATGAAAAATGGGGGCAAAAACAAGTGTTGCATTTATAATTTTGTCCTGTGTATATTGTGATATATTGTTATTGTGAAATAAAATTAATCATTTGATTATTTTGATCATAGCATTTTCAAATGACCAAAATCTTATTACTGAAGTGTTGAAAACAGCTCATAGTAACAGAACACAATTGTACATAGGTGCGTTAAAGTGGTCACATGATGCTCTTTAATGTTTTCCTTTAGTGTGTAATGTATCAGTTTGTGCATGTATGCAATATGCAGTTAGAAAGCAATGTATTCTATCTAACATGCCTCATTTCCACCAAAAAAAGGACTGGTTCGGAACGGGTGCTGGTTCAAAGTTGGTTCAACTTGCAAACCTTCTCAGAACCTGTTTGTTTTTCCACTGACTAGAGAGCCCAGCGAACGACGTCGTTACGTCACTGTGTACATCGCCATACGTCTTAGCATATGGCGACGAGTTGGAGCAACAGCAAAGAGTTGGTGCCGCTTTGGAACCAATTTTCCTGGCCGAGAACCGGTTCTTTGGCTGTCGAAACACAAAGAACTGGTTCGCGAGTAGGCACCAGCTCCGAACCGGCTCTCAAAATGCTTTGGTGGAAAAGGGGTAACAGAGAACCCACCTAGACCTGCCTAAAAAGCCTCAGTCAAAGTCCAGAGATTACTTCCTCAAACGTCCACATCATAATGTGAAATTTTAGCATAATGCCCGCCAAAAGACATACACAAAGAAAGAAGGTAAGGTTTCAGTAAATTAAAGTCCCTGTAAAGCCAATTCTAAAAAAAAATTCTAAACCCATTATAAATGTTAGAAATGTATTGCTAAAACATATTACAAAGACTGTGAACTGTGAAGTGCTGAATTGTGGAGTTAGACCGTTAAACAGTTTTTCACCATTGCTATTTTCCAGATTTTTTGGGCGGGGCTAAAACGGGGCTCAATGACGCACTGGAGCCCCTGAGCTCCTGGACACGCCCCTACTTGATGACGCACTGAGGCTGGCCCCTCCCCTAACAATATAACTAGAGCACATTCGCATCAGTTCGCCGCTCAATCGCGAGTTACTGTCAGTACTATTAGTTACTACAGCCTACAGTTTGCTAGCTAGCTATGCCTTCGACACAGAAATGCTCCAAATCCTCGATTCGAAATGAAATGCTCCAAATCCTCGATTCGATTAAATTTTCGATTCTAAGGTCACAGTTCGATTCTCGATTTTTACATTTGTTTATTTTTTAAAGCCGAAACCGGCCAATCAGGATGCTCTCTGTCTTACATGCGCTTCATGAAGCATGTATATTTCAAGTATATTCTGCTAAGTTAGAGGAGGTTGACCATAGACTCGCAGCACTTCAACACGCGTGTTTTTTTCCGCTTGGCACGCCGACCGGACGTGACATGGGGGCGTGGCAGCTTCAACGATTCCATTTCTTTATTTGAAGTTCGAGATTGTGAATTCATTTAACTTTGTGTTTACAAATGCTTTAGAAGCTGTAGCATGTGATTATGGGCCGTTACATTTCCAACACACGCTTGAGGTGGCCAATCAAAACGCACTGGGTCAGCTGGTCAATAAGAGCACTCTGAGCTTTCCGGAAAAAGGGGCTTTGTATAAATCAGTGCACACTGGGAAAAGAGGAGCAATGTACAGAATGTAAAAAATATTGTTTTATCAACATTAACGCATGTTAAGCTATTATATTACACCCAATAATCAAAATAATGAACTTTTAAAATAGCATCATATGACCACTTTTAAAGTAACAACACTGCTTTTTCCTCCACTGTCCTTGCAGAGTCCTGATCCTTGATAACACATCTCAAACAGGCCTTGACAACACCAAGAATCCTTGATATACTACATTGGGCTTGGTAAGTTTGGGGAAAAAAAAATATTTTGAATTGTAAACTTTGACTTTGGTTACAACACATAGATAGGATTGGCCATACTTGAACAGTCAGATGTTTATAAAAGCTCAATAACTTACTAGTACTACTTCACCTTTAAGCTCACAGAGGAGAGCAGATGATGTCAGAATAAAGGGGATCCTCTAGATGAAATGGATTTTTTTCCCCCCACTATTACATTTATAAGACAATTTACTTTGGTCATCTTACGGGACACAATTTGATTGCCCTTGTTTGCCATGTTGCCAACGTTAGCAGATAAATGATTAATGAGGTAGGCTAAAGTTTCCAACTCAAACAGAACATGGTCAAAGAGATACCAAGTCAGTGGCTATTCATGCCAAATTATCATGGAAAAAACCCAACATGAGAAGAACCAGTTTCTCATACACTGGCTCCAGAAGTTCTTTTTAATCACTTAAAGCTGCAGTCCGTAGCTTTTTTTGGGTTAAAAATTATCCAAAATACATTTTTGAGAAAATACATAACCAGCCAGTGTTCAAAACTATCTGCTTGCCTTAGCTCGATTCAAAACGGTTAGCTTGTAATAATGTTTTTAATTCCAGTGGTACTGGTGGATTTCCGCGGGTAATTCGAGCATGTCATTACGTCACATCTGTACACAAAGAAGGAGTCTCGGCTAGTAGGCTATGTTGCGTGTGAGGATGTTGGAGGTTTATAGCCTTTTCTCGCAGCACTTGATATAATTAAACTTATCAATTTGATGGCGGATCCAGAAAGGTTCAAACGACAATCACCAGTGACAACTACAGATTCCCCCGCTGTAAAATGCAAAAGAACAAAACCAGAACAAAAGTGGATGTTTCTAACTTATTCAGATGACATTTTCTGGTGAAAATTATTATGTTGGTCATACTTCCAAAAATAATAATCGGTGATTCTGAATGACAGTATCCACACCGGCAAAGTGACTGACAGCTGCACACTCTCCTCAAACATTGTGTTCATCCGCTCTGTGCCGTGTCAAAGTACAACTCACGTAAAGTTGATAATTCCGCGAATGACTGCAATTGCAGATTGCAGAGATGGCGACAAAGAGGGAAAACTGCGGACTGCAGCTTTAACGGGGCAGGATTGATGTCATATCCAAATTATAAGTTACACTGACCATATAGGGGTGGAACGGTACATGTATTCGTATTGAACCGAAACGGTACGGGCGTCACGGTTCGGTGCACGAATTTACACGGAGAATACACGGTATAAAAATAAATAAAACTCGCGTGCAAATTAATTAATGTAATCCGGAACTACTGTTAGATACGCGAGTTCTTTAGGGACACATAATCTGTACCATCGGCTTAGCTCTGAACGCGCGTTCACTTCAAACGTTGGCTTTATACGCGCGTCCTATTCGCTTTGGACTAGCGTCGAACTAGTCGCGAATTTGACGCTTTATTCGCGTTTTGTGTGACCGCACAATGAACAGGCTGCGATGTCAAGATTGCAATACTGTAGTGTGTGTGTGCGTGTGTGTGCGCGAGAGAGAGAGTCGCGGGCGCGATCGAACTCTGTGTGTGTGTGTGTGTGTGTGTGTGAGAGAGTGAGTGAGTGACAGAGAGAGAGAGAGGCGCGGGCGCGATCGAACAGCGGAAACATATAAAACATACTCCGTCATTTTGTTCATACAGATCATTAAACCTGCAAAGTGTTTACTTATATTTGTGTGTACACTCGCAATAAAACACAACATTGTGCTTTTGTCAAACTTGAACTGTCACCCCACCAAAACACACACACACACTTTTAAAAGCAAAACATATTTATCCAACTCCATTTCAAAACAGTCTGTGGTTCCCATCTTTTGGACATTCATCATATTCCATTGGTTTTCATTTCTTGTCCTCGGAGCACTAATCTTACACATTCTACATTGATTAAAAAAAGAAAATCAAATGTGTTTTTAATGGTAGTATTATTTTATACAGAAATCCATTATTTATAATTCAGATAAGAATAATGTTACATTGTCAATTAATAATGTTAATTAAAATTAAGGAAAACAAATATATTGATCTGAAATATAGCAAAATATTTTTAAATTAATTCAGGTACAATTACCAATCAAATCACAAGGTCTTTTTGTCTTTTTATTAATTTAATTAATAAACTAATTATATAAAACTATTGTCAGTGCACTACAAATAAACTGGTTCTATGCCTTTATTAAAAAAACTTATTTAAAAAATACAATGCCTTCTGCATTTTTGTTTTCCTTTTCCCTCCATTGTACCGAAATCGTACCGAACCGTGATGTCTGAACCGAGGTATGAACCGAACCGTGATTTCTGTGTACCGTTCCACCCCTACGATGTCGCCTTGGGGTTCTAAGCATGCGTCAAAACCACTGCCATCTTCGAACAGGGGTCTTG
The DNA here is from genome assembly GCA_030578255.1 of Tiaroga cobitis. NCBI lineage: Eukaryota > Metazoa > Chordata > Actinopteri > Cypriniformes > Leuciscidae > Tiaroga > Tiaroga cobitis. The sequence continues at coordinate 40,942,629 of CM060608.1, read as the reverse complement.
TCATAGTAAGTAGCTAGGTAACGCTGCTATTTCCGCCTGTACTTCGAATTCATGGATTTTCTGACTTTTGTGCTGCGTATGGATGTTCACACAAACGAAATCTGAACTAGGAAGAATTTTAAAAAAAAATTTCTCTAGACTCAATGATAAATGCATGTCTGACCATTGGAACGAACCAAAAAAAAAATAGAAAACTCATTCACGACGATTTATGGTAATTTTATTTCCGTCAGACCTTTGCCTACATTGACGCTTATGCATTAAAGAGTTAAAGAGGAGGGGCTCCCCTGTTCCATGATGGCGGCTCTATTGACGCATTCGTTCCAATGAACTGCCGTAGCCAAGGCGACATCTTCTATGACACAGACTCTTTTTTATTCTTTTGGAGCTTATTTACATAATTGCAACATTCAGCAAATACATTCAATTTGCAGAAAATTTTATTGTTTGCCATTTTCATAAAATTCTGATTGCATTTTTAATTAAAGGTTTGGGGCAAAATTTCTGGGATTGATGGAACACACCCCCTTTTTAAATTCCTGTCTATCTATATTCCCGCTCCTAAAAGCAACAAAACAGCTGACGCTGGAAGACAGTGACCTTGACTGAGTGCTAAAGTGATCACTAGTATTTTGCTCTGCCTTATTTCACTTTGACTGCCAGCACACTTCACCATCTATAGAAGTCAAACTGAGTTGGCCATCCTCCCATCAGCTAATTTTAGGTAGTAGTTTCCAGAGTGCAGCCCCCGCAGTGAGTTTGAGAGAACTCTCCCTCTCTACCGCAGCAGAAACGGTGAGATTGGATCACTTTCACGTGACATGGGTAGGTTTGGGTTTAGAGGGTGGAAAATGTATTGAACAAGTGTTTTGGCAATTCCATGTTTATATTATATTTAATCATATCCAAATAGTTCTCATTCTTAATGGTTTCAAGTATATGCAATATACCTAAAAAAAAAATCCTCCTTTCCCTATATATATATATATATATATATATATATATATATATATATATAAACACGCACACTATATTTGGGGTGTAATGGTTCTCTGTAAAAAAAAAATAAAAAAAAACGAACCATATTGTTCTCCACCCACAGTTTGGCACGCACTTGCACTGCGGTTCATCTTAAATCTGACTACATCTATAATATGGTTTGTTGAAAATAATGTGTAAAATAGACAGTTCGGCTAATGTATGTTTCTGTCAATGGATAGGCTTCGCATTCTATACTAAATGTATTTAGGATACCGTTTTTCATACAAATACCGAAAACCATATACATTTTACCATGGTAGTGAGGTGCTATATGCGTGGTTTTTACTGTGGTTGTCATGATCTAAATCAATGTATGCTATGGAAGACCAATGGTTTAATATATTATTTAAATTTTACCATATAAAAATAAGGTTATTACAATTTGTACAGATGTTACAGTTTTTGTTAATGAACATAAATTTACATCTGCATCTTAGCTCAAGCTACTACTATTGTCAACTCAAGCTACTGAAACACAAAACATGTAATTGTATTAATATTGCAGCCTGTTGCACTTGCAAACTGTGCCAAAGATACGTGCCATCAAGGTTAGGCAACACAATCCTGTTTCATGACTTGAAACAATATCACCCCGTTAGCACATGCAGAAGAACATTTTTCTTCAAGATATTTATTTTGTTAAGGAAAAATGACTGACAAAGTGTAAAGAATTAAAACATGAAGTGTTTGTCATGTTCTGACAATAAAGAGTAGTTTAAAACCACAATTAAGAGTCAAAAATCAAAGCAAAAATCAGCCTTTAAACTTGAAGGAAAAAAATGCAGAAAGATTAATTTAATTGATCAAAAACCAATCAACAAATTTTCCCTTTAATACAGGTAGGGTGACCACCCGTCCCGCTTTGCGTTGTACTGCACAGCATTTTCACCCCTTGTCCCGCACTATAGCAGTTTAAGTCAATTTCCATTAGGCATGCTACTATTAACTCAATGCTAACAGTTATAAGAGCATAAGTTACTAAAAAGGAGGCGGAAGTGTAAAATTCAAATCTTGGTCATAGTCAGCTGTAAAAGTGGGGGTGAAGTGAACTGCCTCCTGATTTAAAATGTAATCCGACAGGCAACAGCAGAGGCTTGAGTGGATTAGTTAACCACACCTATGCGATTACACCAGTCATCAAGCAGGACACAGGTTGAACCGACAGCTAATCAAATGCGCATTTTCTCAAGCATTAGCTTTAATGTACTGATTAAAATGAGAATGGCTCTTCAGTCACATGAAAAGTTGTACCTACCATAACAGTAGTGCTGAATGCTTCTTAGAGAGTTACACAAAACTCAATTAAAACATCAAAACTATCATGTTTAAATTTCGAGATGATAAATTCACACTACTTGCAGAATGTACTTCTAGTGGCAGCAATACTTTAAAACTCTATATGAACGTTCCAGCATTTGTTCTTTGTAGAAAGCGCAGGATAGTCGAATAAATGAGGTGAAGAAACAAACAGATCTAATGGAGGACAAAAATCTAAATTGATGGAAGTTTGTGACAGGAGGTTTACGCATAAAAAAAATTACCCAAAATGCAGCCGCTAGAGTTCTTACCAGAACCAGGAAGTATGACCATATTAGCCCAGTTCTGTCAACACTGCATCAGCTCCCTAAACATTGTATAAATTTGAAAATATTGCTGATTACAAAGCACTGAATGGTTTAGCTCTCCAGTACTTGAGCGACCTCTTAACACATTATAGTCCTTCACGTCTATTGCGATCTCAAAATTCCGTCCAGTTGATAATACCTAGAATATCAAAATCGACTGCTGGCGGTAGATCCTTTTCCTTTAGCACCAACACTTTGGAACAATCTTCCTAACATTGTCCGGGAAGCAGACACACTGTCAGTTCAAAGCTAGACTAAAAACACATCTCTTTGGCCTAGCATACACAACACATTATAGACTTCTATAATTCAATGTTAGGCTGCATAGTTTAGATCAGCCGGAACCGGGAACACTTCCCATCAATCCTGATGTACTTGGTACATCATAAGAAGCATGGCGTCTACGCTAATATTAGTCTCTCTATTTATCCAGAGGTTTACCGCAGTCCGCCGTATCCAGATCTGATAAAGGACCAGCGCCTGGACACGACGACAACGCAATCCAGAAGAGTCAACTAGTCTCTCCCCTGTGAAGGCCTCCCTCCCTTTACCTCTGTACAGGGCCCAATGACGTGATGTGCAATTTTGATGTCCAAACCCCTTTATGAAGTCAAAATAAGGACATGTTTAATAAAAAGCACATTTATTGAATCTATTCATCTCTGTTTATCAAATTATATGAACATATATTGAGGGTATTACAAAGTGTAAGAATTATTAGACATTATAGTCACATAGTCAGGATAACTGTGACATACAAAAAAGCCAAACAAACTGTAAAAAATCGAATAAACCCTAACATCTCTGCCACAGGCATTATTGTATGACTCTTGACAACAATATTATATTACAATGAATATGACATCCAGTTGATTGTTATGCTTTGGAGCATTCTGTCCCAAAACTGGATGTCAGCCAATGCCATCCGGGATAACAAGCAAACTAGAGCAATTTTATTGTGAATTTTATTTTGACCCGATGTGAGACAGCATGTTACACAATCAGGAAGACCCTGAAGGCTGTTACCCACCACAAGTTTTACCACTGCACAAAAGTATGTAAAAATCTTTTGTTTTAGTTAGACAAAGTTAATTATTTGTCTGTTTTTAATTTTGCCAGTACATCAAAGTGACTCAAGGCATTTCCTTTGACGCATTCAGGAAACATGGTGGAGCATGATGATCTTACAATAAAAATAAACAAATGTAGCCACCATTTCAACATTCAAACTGAGGTTGACAATATTTACAAAGGTTCCCTGCATTCAAAAGTTATTATTTGATTGCATATGCAACAGGGCTCTAAGAAAAAAATCATCTAGCTATTGTACCAGTTGTTTTTATCCTATTGTACAAAATACTTTCAAAACATCACTTCCTTTCCCATGGTGATGTGAGCATAATGGTTTAGCCCCTGCCTATTGCATTGTGGGGTCAAATAGTTCTACAGGGTCAGCGTAGCTTTAGAACACAAGAGAAATTGTTTTACATCAGTGGCGTTTCCTGACTGGTAATTCCACAAGGACTTCAGTTGTATAACATACACAGATGGCTAGAGATTTTAGAATGTTTTCAATGATCTATTGAATGATCTATTCTTCAGAATATTTTTTTTTTACAGAAAATACAGATCAATGCCCAAACAGAACAACTCTGCCAAACACAAGACATATAACATTCAGTATAGTGACCAAAATATTAATGCAATAAGTGCAATTAATTGGCCATTGTGAGATAACCATCATAAATTTCAGCTGAGGACTATTGGAGTCTTTTGTTTGTACATACCTGTAGTACCGTGACTGGAGGTATGTTGAGCAGACTGCTTTGGAGACGTGACTGGCTGAGCCAAAGTCTATGACTTTCACTCGGTAGGGCAGCCGTACAGGGTCCACCAGCATTATGTTCTCAGGCTTTAGGTCCGCGTGAATCAGTCCCATGGCCTTCAATTTTTTTAGTGCCATGGCCACCTGCTGAAGAATGGGACGGATTACCTTCAGAGGTAGCGGGCTGAATTTGTTTTGCTTGAGGAAGTCGTACAGGTTCTGCTCCAGCATCTCAAACACAAGGCAGGTGTGGCTGCGGTGCTGGAAACACTCGAAAGCTCGCACAAGATTATGCTCGTCTGCATTCTCACTGCTGAGGCGGGCCAGGATGCCCACCTCAATCTGGCCCTGTCGTGCATATGATGGATGATTCTTCAGGATCTTCACTGCCACAATATCACTGGTGCCTTGTTTCCAGCATTTCACAACCTGGCCGAAAGTACCACGGCCGAGGAAGTCCAATACCTCATAGGTGTTCTTCAATGAGCAAAGCAACTCATGCTGCACCAACTGGTAGTCTCCATCCCCATTTCTGGAATTTCCACCTAGCTTTGAAGGCCCTCCACCGGCCGCCGCTGGCACTGCAACCGGTGGGTTTCCCACGTTTGATTGCAACATTGCAGGTAACATTGACAGGTCCTCTACTATCTGCATGGCGCTCCCCAAGTTCTCAAGCTCCCCACTCTTACGTTTCAGCCCGCATCTGTAGGAGCTGTCTTGCAAGTTAAAACCTCCACAGTCTTTCCGTTCACCCTTGTTCTCTCCTCCACCACCTTTACTGTCACCTCCACCCTGTCCTCCACCTCCTTCTTGACTGCCACTTCCCTCTCCCCTACCCCTTCCAACTGCCCCTGTAGCTCCACTGCTGCAGCCCCTTCCTTTGTCCTTGTGCTCTGGCCCCTTTTCCTGAGAGGAGATGCCCCCTTTTTGCTGCTGGGTTGCTGTGGTTGTATGCTGACGTCGCACGCCGTGTACAGTAGCCGTCTGCAATGGAAAATCCTGCCCGTGGTGTCTGCCAATCACAGAATCTTGTGTCTTCAACGAAGCGGTGAGTTTTGTCGGGTAAGCAATGCCAACGGTTCTACCATTCAAGTAAGTCTGTGGGTAGGCCCTCTCATGGTAAACACAGTTCCTGGGCTCGACTTTGAGTTTCTTCACACTACAAAAGGCACTTGTCTGAGTTTGAAAAACATGTGGTGGGTAGACCAAGACTTGTGAGGCCATACCTGTGAACACAAGAAAACCAGATACAGATCATGCTACAGTTTTATTTGTTTTTTTTTTAAAGGAAAAAAAATCACTAATCTTCAAAGTAACACTTTTAATTTTCAAAGAAAAAAATACATTTAGGACTGGGTTCACACAGAACCAGAGATGTATAGTAACGAAGTAGAACTACTTCACTACTGTACTTAAGTACTAAAAGGCTGTATCTGTACTTTAGTAGAGTATTCTTTTCTTCTCCAACTTACACTTTTACTTCAGTACATATTTTCGATGAGTTTAATACTTCTACTCCGATACATTTTGTATGTGCTGCATCGTTACTCGTTACAATTGTAAAAATGTTGAATCATTCCAAACCCACATAATCAGTGCCAGAGCGGTAGATGGCTCTGTCAACAGGTTTAATGAACCTGGCTCATCATTTAGGGAATCAAGCGATCAAGAAGAGCGCGCGCGCTCGTACTCCCGTTCTGCCTCCCGCTCTGCTGCCTGCCTCCATTGAGAACACTTGAGATTTGTTAGTTTTTTTCGAGATGGAACAACCAGAAACACCACCTTCAACTTCGAGTGATCGTGGCGCCGGTGGCGGTGTTTTCATTTGTTGGAGTGAAAGATAATTCATATAGAATGTGCGAGGACGCCGACGCACTGAATCGTTCTTTGTTTTTAATAGTTCAAAGTTACTATTAAATTTAATGTTAATACCTTGACAAACTACATCATTAAAAAGATATAAGACTCAAGGTTTAGTATTTGACCACTATTTTATTCTGAGAAACTTATAGTGACAGTTATTTTTTAATTTGTGTCAGGAGTAATGATAAAATGAGTCGATACCTATAATATGAATTATGAGCGTCAGCCGCTCCCATTAAAAAAAAACCCTCCCGTGTCATGAAAGCGCTTGACCAAACAATGTCCCTCAGGGCTTTTAGCTTGTGCAGTTTAATATTGATAGATTTTCATAGATTTACGTCAGATGTCTTTAGAGAGGAATAATATTTATTGAATTTATACCCAAAATGGGCCGATGTAATTATGAGCACTCTGATATACTGTATTTTCAATCCATACTGGCAGTCTGAGGGCGCCCTGTGCACATTAGTCCATATATGGAACACATGAAGAAGAACCATATGTGACATTCCAGGAACTCCCTGAAATAAAGCTTTCAGATATTGCTGTAACATGCAGATAAATACCCAATAAGCTGTGGAGAAAAAAGGCACAAGCAGGGAGAAGGGTGAGATGCTTTACTACATAATACAATACTTGTACTTTTACTTTCAGTACTTTAGTAAATTTTTTTTTAAACTACTTGCAATACTTAAGTAAAAAAAATGTTGAATACTTTAGTACTTCCACTTAAGTAGGGTGCTTAGATAGCACTTCAACTTCTACTCAAGTCACTTTTTTGATAGAGCACTTGTACTTTTACTCAAGTCTGGGTCTCTAGTACTTTATACATCTCTGCACAGAACATTTCTGCTGTTTTAACTTGAACGCTGTATTTTTAGAATGCCGTGTTATGTGTAGGGATGTGCGTGACGGCTAATTTCATTAACGTTTAAACGGAAATTTTGCAGCCGACTAGTCTAAACCTCCCTCCTACATTATTATTAATAATGATGATTATTAATAATAAATCCTATGGTGCTGAAGAATGAATGGAGGCTTATGGTCCTTGCCCGACTGAAGGTTGTCATGGAAATGCTTGATGTACTTTGTTATGTTAAGGTGATGATACAGAAGGCAACTTTTTGAGCAATGTTGCTGGTCAATCTTTCTATCAGGATAATTTAGATTGGTCGTGGGCCCTGTGTCTCATCTGGTTGCCTGTTGACAGCAACATTGCCCAGCAACATTGCTCAAAAAGTTGCCCTGTGTATCATCACCTTTAGCCTATAGGCTAATAAATGTTCTGGGATAAAATGTATTTTGTATAAAGTACACCAACCCCTGTCTATAAAAAGTGAGAGCAGAATACCACAAATAAATAGATGGACAAGATTATGATGCACATAATTCTTAATAAATTGTTGTCCATTTCAACTCCGTCCCCAAATTATACTCTAGAATTTAAGCATGTAGTTAGGACAATAGTATTCAACATTATTATAATACACAATAAAACAATGTACAAAAAGATTTGTTAAAAGAAATGGGAGCTTGTTCTGTTGTTGTGTCGGTAGATTAGATTTCTAAAATGAGTGAAAGTCCAAAAAAAAAAAAAAAAATCAGTGAGTACAGTCTGCAGAACTGTGGGATCGGATTGCAAAAACATGGGCACAGATTGTGAATTTGTGGGTATGGATTGAAAACCGAAGGTACGATTTAAAAAGCTGAGCGCATGGATCGGAAATTCATGGGTACGGTTTATTAATCAATGGGTGTAATTTGTAAACCCAGGGAACAATTTAAGAATTTGTGAGTATGATACTGTGTATGAGTTTATAAACTGAGGGGACGAATTGCTAAACTGTGGCCATGTGCGAGATGCTGCAAAAGACTTGAGATGCGAGCAGAATGGTAAAATACGTCCGTCTAGTGTGTTTACATTGAAAAACTGAAAAAGCAGCGCATAAATGCATTCTTTGTGAACTGCCCCCAAGACTGATCAAATAATCAGCCTTTATCTTTAAAAAATTCCTGAAAATGTACATCCCTGGTCTCTATTAAATACTCATTAATAAAATGACTAATGTCTGTAGAGGTATTTTCCTCAATTTGTTGTGACATCACCATGGACTTAATGTAAACAACTTATTCAGGGTCATTGATCCTACTGAGTACAGTGGATTACATCATCAGGCTGACATCATACTTGACCTTTGCCCCTATGCTACAGCAGCAATCAGCAGGCTGCCTTGAACAGACAATGACAAGCCAAGAAAATAACATATTGCAGCAGAAGGTTGAGTTCCTGCCTCCAACACCCACCAAAACTCTTTCCATTAACACTGTAAAGGGAAACAACTAACTGTTCACAGGTTCAAATGGCCGTTTCATATCGGTTTCCATGTATCAAGGTCTCTAGGCAACAGCTGATTCTAAATAAGCATTACTTAGAGTGGGGGAAAAAGAGACACCAAAGGAACAGCATCATCTGTGCTTCCATGTCTTGACTATTCTCAATAAATGTCAAATTTAGGAAGTAGCCTACTGTCTATAAAGGCCTAAGCAGTAATAATGATGCTTTCCTTAGCAAACAAACACCAATAATAAGTTATCCACATTGACTTAATGTCAATGCAAAAACGCATTACGCAAAGCTAACTGCTGTCTTTTAGTCAAAAGTTGTGATACTACTCAGACTCCATTTACACTGAATTCTGCTCTGGGGTCAAACCTACCTTTGATTTGTACTTAATGTTAAGGAAAGGGAACAAGATAAGAGTATTTTCAGCAGCAGACCAACACATGACCACAATTTTGAAAAGACATCGCCAATTTCACATTCATTTGGCTGACATCCTGTGCAAACTTTGTGAAACTGTGGTGGGTGGACCTTGGTCCCATTTTGTTCTTTTTAAAGTTAAATTAATCAATCTGGTGAACTTTGAGAGTTCAAAATTAAGAGCTCCAACCCATGTTCAGTGTGCAAATTGAACAAAGAAAAAGTCTGTGCTTTGACTTGTATCTGAACTAAAGGGGACTCAAACCTCTCGTCTCAGTCTACATTACAGTAATAGTCCAGTAGTCCTATGCTACAGTCCAGTTAATGAATGGGAAGCACAGAAATCTATTTGTGGCAGTCAATATTGATATTGTAGCAGGGCACCACAGATAAATCAATGTATAGAGCCCCTTTCACACAGAGATTTCGGAAAATACACGGATAACGTGTCCCGGGATTTGTCCCGGGATCATTTGAATTTGGTTCATTCACACTGCCAGTGATTTTCCGGAATCTGTGAGTGCGTGCACACACATCCTGTAAAGAGACGTGACGTCAGGATGTGACGTATAAACGTACGCGTCGAAAACGTGTACTACCGCATCGCGTACCGTTCCACAAAGCTGGCGAACGATCTCAGCTTCAGGGGATCATTTTCCGGGATCAACGCACTGTGTGAAAGGGGCTTAGGAAACACTGGATTCAAGTTAAGGGCTGAAGCACTCTTAAAAATCTCAAGAGCAACTTTTCCATAGAGTGCAACCAGCTAACAGAGGCGTAGCAAAGTTAGAAAGGGTATAATGTGAGAAATCACAACATATAAGAAAAAGTAGGCCATTCCAAGGGAAAAAAAATTACAAATATTATCCAAAACGAATCTTGCTGTTAACACAAATCATATCATAGATGATCACAGAATGTTTTAGTTTCAGTTGTCTAAATTACACTAAGGGTGTATTCACACCAGGAAAGTCCGATAGTTCACTTGCTTTGGTCCGGACCAAATAATTTTTTTTTGGTACGGTTCGCTTTCACACTGCTCTTTTTGCAAGTGAACCAAAATTTGTAAGCAAAACCACACGTGTGCTTAAGGTCATTCATTCATTGGACAGAAATTCGAACCGTACCAGAGTTCGTTTGGAACCGTACCGAGACCACCACTTCAGCTGGGTCTCGGTTCGGTTGTTTGGTCCGCACCCGAGTTCGATTGCTGTATTCACACCTGCCCAAAAGGTCCGCACCAAGGGGGGAAACGAACTAGAGTTCAATTCAATCGAACCAAACAAGGCAGGTGTGAATACACCCTAATTATACTATGATTTCAGGCTATTTGACAATCATCATGTTGTTAACTTAGTTTCAAACAAATTTATGCTGGCTATCCTTTTAAATTACAGAATTGTGAACTGATCAGGACGCTGGTTTATGTTTATCAAACATACAAGGATATTTAAGGAAATTTTTAGGAAGAATGACGCATTGCAAAAAGTACCATGGAAATACCATGTTTTCTAATGTCTTTATTTTTTTGTGCCATGTGAGGACAGGAGTTTTTACCGTAAAAAGTACAGAAGAAACTTAATGCTTTAATGTAGATTATTTTAAAATAATTAAACTACCAGGTCTATGCAGTTGGACAGCATAAAACAAATACACAAAAGAGTAGTAAATTCGGTACTCGCAGTTTGAGAAGTTGTGTGCGGTGTGGAACACACATCCGAAGTGCGCGCCCAGAAAGCCATGTCTCAGACAGCGCACAAATACTGAATTAAGCTCTTTCACGTGTTTTTGAGCTTGAATGGACACATTCACACAAAATTGTCAAAATGCCCATATTGGCGAGTATCCTCGTAAACATAGTCGGTAATGTCTTAAGTGAAACGTAAACAGTTAAGAAATAAAGCGCATGTGTTAGGGCCGGTTCACACAGAACGTGTTTAAGCTGTTAAAAGCACAATGGAGGTCCGTTGGAACGAAGAAATAAAAATTAAAATCGTATGGTCTAGAGATTCGTTTTTTTTAAAGTTTATAAAAGTTTTAAAAAGTTATGCGATAACCGCGTCTGTCTAGAGCGTGTTTACTTTGCTAAACAATGGAAAAGTAGCGCAGAAGAATGGAAAAACAGTATGGATCCGTGCATTAGGTCTTAAAGTGACAACAGCATAATATTCCTGCTGCTGCCTATGTTTTTAATGTTAATCAAACTAAAAGACAAAGAAAAAAGTCGCTCACTGCTCTTGACTGAATAGCTTTTGTAACTTGAATAAGGAGGATTGATTTAAACTTCTAACCACCAACAGTTTAATGTTTACAGATCTCAACAACTCTCAAAAATTTGCGATTTTGTCAATGCAAATGGCAGTCAGTGTTAAGTTAAGCACAAATCCCGCACACAGTTGATTCTAAAGATTTCATTGGAGTGTCAATCACAGGGCTCATTGCCTTTACAACTTTACTTGACAGGTGACTGCTTGATTGAGTTCAACAATAAAATCGGTTTGTGCTTAAATGGATTGGGAAATTTAAAAAATATAACAATGATAATAAAGTAGGCCTATGTGATCACCTGTAAAGAAGGTTTGATTATGGTGGCGACAGCTGTCAAGTGCGTACTTGGTGCTTTATTAAGGAAATGGATCTTATTTGCTGATGGCCTTTCAGCATTTGGGGGAGGGGGGGATTCCTCCTTGAAAAAAAAAAATGCCACAGAAAAGGGAAGAGGAAGTTATATTGAAGTCCCCTGTTTTCAAGGAAGTCCAAAAATGCAGGACAAAATTCCACAACTCAAGTAAACAAATTATTTGGAAAAAATAAGTGAAGAGGCCATAACAGGGCTGGGTGACCTCGCAAAAGAAAAAAAGGATTAGGATGAACTAAACAGTCTCATGTATTTATGTATAGTTTTATACACTGAGCCGAAGCGCCAGTACTTTTTGTTTTTAAAAACATGAGAAGCAGTGGAATGGAAGAAAACCCAAAGTCTCGAAATGGTCAAAGATGATACACAAAGCAATAATCAGAACCTGAGATTATCAGTGACACTGGACACATGGTTTGTACGCTCTTGAATAGAAATCATTCTAAAAATAGAATCCCCTGTCGCACGTCACTTATCGCTGCCATGGTTGTTTAGGACAAAAACTCAGATTAGCACGGAAAAAAACATCTTTCACCTTGTGTCACAGTGCGCCTGGTTAGGACACTGTGTAACCAATCACTAGTTGTTCATTTGACAATAATTTACAACTCCCACCTGTACAGTACTTCAAGAGGTCCGTTCCAAACACTTGCTAAACAATCAACTAAATGTTTACAATTTAACTTGACACGTGATCAACTCTGTTGAAGAATTTTTTATGAGAGTTCGGAGAATACGGAGGAACATCACGATTGTGGATGCCAGGCTTTAAACTGAATACTTATAGCCCATATGTTCATAAAAGAAATGTCCCAGACAGTGGTTATTGTCCTTTTCAGGAGAACTTCCCCTTTAAGATTTTTCTTTCTTAAATTACCTTTTGCATTTACTAGTTCATTTTTACTAGTATAGCATTAGTAGACAAATACATTTCTAAAACATGTAGGCTAAATATTTGTTTTATATCGCCGGACAGGTGAATAATCTTCATCCAATTGGTCAGAAAAAAATAATAGCACATCTCTCCTCAAGCTTCATGATTTTTCATTTCATGACATTTTTTTTTCTTTAATCACTAATGTCCACAGCATAACTAGTTTATCGTGGATAATATTTGGGTTCAGGGATTTCTTCAAATTCCGCACCCTAAGTATAAGCAATGGTAACATTGATACTTGGCAAAAACCAACAATAAAGCAACTTTAAGAAACCGTCTGAAAGTTTTTAGGGCTAGGACTTGAAGGGAGTCCTGTGGAATACAGATATCTGAAAATGAAAAATGTTTAGTGCTTTTTTCTATACAATTAAAGTCAGTCGGGTTGCACCCCATTGAAACCATTGCATGGTCAAAAAAGCCGAAAATTTTTTCAAATAATTTTTCTTTTTGTTTTCCACAGGAAAAAAAGAAAAGTTACCCAGGTTTGGATCAACATGAGGGTGTGTAAATGATGAAAGAATTGTAATTTTTGTGTGAACTATCCCTTTAATAACTGACAAGAAACTCTGTTAACACCATGTTTGTTACTTTATAGTGGGAGGGGCTGAATCTCATACCAAGGGTCAAAAGGCAAGGCGATCAGTGATCTGAACTGAACGCATGAATGCAAGGCCATAAAACAAGAGATAGTATATTAAAAACTAGTTTAGATTTGCATCTTTCCCCATACTTTCATTTTAAAAACAATACAGTGTAGAAGGGGCTAGAGAGACAAACAAAGAAGGTAATTTCTGAAACATCCCTTAAAATGTAAATTCCATGAAATCATAGCACGTACTGAAGTCAGGTCTATTTTGGTCGCAAGCTTTACCACAGTGAGTAACACAGGCCGGAGTGGGCCGTTTGGTGTGGACATGTCTCTGCACTCAGCAGAACTCAAATGGCAGTCAGGCTATCGTGTGACTCCTCCATTGAACTTCCCCCGCCACTAAATGAGCTCATTCTTCAGAAAAAGCAAAGCCCTGCTGATGAAAAAAGCCTTACCCACAATACAACACTTGCTCTTTCTCCTGGAGTTGCCTTAAAACAAAAACTAGCTGATAACAACAACTCAGACATAATTCACCCCTAAAATGTCATTATTTATTTATGGTCATGTCGTTTTAAACTGATATTCCTTTCATCTGTGGAACACGCGCATGAGCACTGATGTTGTCAAGCACCATGTAGCCTATTAAGTTATTAGTCACTGATAATTGGGCTGTTAAACATTGTTCACACAAAAATGAAAATTCTGTCATCATCATTTACTCACCCTCATTTCATTCCAAACCTGTACTTTTTCTTTCTTTTGTGGAACACAGAAGAAAGTCTTGTGAGGATGTGAGGATGAGTAAACGATGACATTTTTATTTTTGGGTGAACTGTCTCTTCAACTTTTGTACCTGGATCAAAATTGCTGAGTCAGTTTGTTAAATTCCTCATGAAATCAAAATTGACCCCATTTACTTTGTTAGTGCAAATTACTAGTCTTGTGGTGAACAATTAATACGTGCAAGTTAATATGCAAAAAAAAAAGAAAAGAAAAAAAAAAGACATGTTTTGCGCCATTGCTTTCAAACAAACTAAAATCGAAACGAGTGATATGGCTTTGTGTCCTTATCAAAAGACTGTCTGTTCGCGCTGAGCAAAGAGAAGCGTGCACTTCACTCACGTGATCAGCATGTGATCAGCTTCACGTCGAGTTTCGTGTGCATTTGGGATCTTAGTGGGCACCGGTTACAGAATTATTTTCACATTGCATTGTTGTACCTGAACGTGCTCATTTGTCGCTTGAATTCAGCAATCTCTTGAGATGCAGACATGTAAGAGTCTGAGAATTAGCTGAACATATACTAGTTTAACTAGTTACACTTAGCCTACATTTTAAAACCTTTATTTGAATATAAAAACATTTTTATTTTAAAATCTTTATTTGAATATGGTAACATTTTTATTTTAAAACTTTTATTTGAATTCTACAATATTTCTGTGGTTAAATCACTGACAGAGACTCCTCCCCCATCAGCCAATCACTGTGGTCATGGTTAGTAAGTGTTGACTCAAGACTTCTCTCTATTCCTTGGTAAAAGTTGGTCTCAGTAGCTTTGTGAACAGGTTTTAAGCGAAAACTCTTAACGAAGAACTTTGACTGCCATTTAGGAGAACTCTTAGTGGTAAGATAAAATGTTTTATGATATGGCCCCAGACTTATAAATCTGATGTTGTGACTTTTCTGATGGCTTCCATAGTAGGGAAAAAATAACAATGGAGGTCAACGGGGCCCATCAACTGTTTGGTTACCAACATTCTTCAAAATACCTTCTTGTGTGCTCAGCAGAAGTAAGAAATTAATTTAATTTAACTTAAGGGTGAGTAAATGACTTCCATTCCGGGGGGGGGGGGGGGTGATATATCCCTTTAATGTCCCCAGTTCTTACTCGCTTTCATTACAAAAAAAAAAACAAAATAGGATATTCTTCAAATATTCAACGTTTGTGTTAGAGGAGTGTCATTTGGTTATGGTAGGACAAGAATTACATAAGATTTTCCTTTTAAGGTGGTCTATTGCTTTATTTCATGTGTCAAAATAATCATTATCATAGTCTTTCGTTTTATTTTGACAAGACAAACAGCCCTCACTTTAATCAATCTTAAAAGTATCTGGCAAAGCACTATGGGTAATATTAGCAACACCCCACATGAGTTTTTCTCATGCATAGTAAATGAGTCTATTTTTATTTAACACTTGACCTATTCCACTGCAGATGCACGCTGCCTCAAAACAACCTCAATTAGCACTTTTAAAAAGTATCATATGCCTCCTGTTATAGGCTTTATCTCAGGAACTCAATTATCTTCTCTCCTTATTTGGTTTTATTTATTTCCATTTTATGCACAATTAAATCACGTTGTCAACACTTTGACTTTCTCTAAACTCGGTGGTCGGTGCAGACTTGTTTGGATCTAATTGGTCAACAACGTGTGTGTGTGTGTGTGTGTGTGTGTGTGTGTGTGTGTGTGTGTGTGTGTGTGTGTAAAGGTTAAACGGCTGGAACAGTTGCTCTCTACTGAAACTTATTTACATATAGTAATGCTTACTTAAAGTTATACTTGTTTAAAATCTGTAAAATGCACAATTCAAACCATTAGCAACTGATTCAGATTCACATATCTATCGACCATCTCTCTCAAAATTTACACAAATCTCTCTTTCTTAAAGTTTATCCAACTTAATTGGATGTTTTACTCAACTTATTCTATGACGTAGAGGACCAGACCATACTGTTTACCATCAATCATTAAAGCAAGAGATAAATTAGCTATGTTCATTTTTTACTGGTTACATTCAAGAGTTAGAACGAACCTCAATTGACTAGGCTATGTGTCAAATCCTAGTGAGCTGTCTACCTAGACACACGAATGATACCTATAATTCAAATCGAATAAAAAAAACGTTCGTATTAAATCACAGGCACAATCGAGAATACCCAAATGCGCCTATGAAGCCAAAAATGCTGTCTATGTAGGCAACTCAGTAGGATTTGACACACAACGATGCGATATCCGTTTTTTTATTGTGTTCCATAAACAACCCGTTAGTTCACGAACAATAGAAGAAGAAAGAACACTCCGATTAAAAAAAGACTCACCTTTCACACGAAGTAACAATAGATATAATCCAGGTCTTCTCCGATCATTTTACACACTTCAACTGAACTCACAGCATGTAGATGTGTGTGTCTCATACTGCTGCCATCTTGTCCACAGCACCATCACCCACATTTTACACCTCAAAGATCTCAACAATACACGCGATCCACGACACAGAACCGAGTCCGGGGCATTGCGGTGATGCTCGAGCTCTGGTTTTGGTGGTATGGGCGGTGGAGCCCATGTTGTGTGCGGGGAAGAGCAGCACTGACAGTCGATATCATGTCCCTCCACTCACTCACTCTCAGCTGCGCGAGGAATGTTTGCTGCTTATGTCACTGCGTCAGGCCGAACTAATCGAGTGAGGAATGAAACAAAACACTCGATGATGAGGACATGACGGCAACCCTGTTTAAAAAATAGCAAAATTAAAACCCAACTGTAACCTTACGGCGATTCACAATACATATTTTACAGGTTGTTGTTGCTAATGTAAAAATATAATAGATCTCCTTAAAACACAAATAGCCTAATTATGACTTTTAGAGTCATTCTGATCTGATACACTTCTATGAAGGGTGCTTAATTATGGATGTGCACTTGTAGTGTACTTCAATTCTTAAAAGTCGTATTTTATTTAAATGATAGGCCTACTTGCAGATAATATAATACAATAAGCTTAACCGAACTGCTTGACGCGCATTAACAAACCTCGTTAGTTCTTGCGGAAGCTCAAGCGTGCAGCGTAACAAACAAGAATATAATAAACCTCATTATTTCTGGTAAAAAAAAAAAAAGTTAACATGATTAAGCTTCCATTTTCTACAACTGGTGTGTGCGTTGATGAATGTTTATGTGAATAAAAGAAAAGAAATAATATTTCCATGAAGATTATAAAATTACAAATAAAGATGAACTTAAGTCCTATTTAAGTTGATCAAAAAGCACTCAAGTTTGACTAATTATATTTAATATAAATTTAAACTATAATACGTTTTTTATTTAATTGCAAATAACATGCAGTTAAGTGTCTGAAAACATTTATATTATTTCTGCAGTAATTAGCTACTTTCTTTTTTTAAAGTATGCTAAAGTGTTATCCTTTGTATTTATTTATTTGGCAGTAAAATATGACTGCAGTTAAGTTCACATTTCAATAAAATGCTTTTTTGAAGCATGTTGAATACAGACAATAAATGAATCCTTTAAATCATACTATCCTGAGCTGTGACATACAAGGCAGCAGTCAATTCTTTGTGCAGTCTATTGTGCACAATGAATATTGTACAGTGTCTGTTGTACAGTGAATTTTTCAGTCTATGGGAGATTTTAAAATTATAATCTTTAAAAAATAAATCACTGTAACCTATGTTAAGTGGTTCAAGCTGAATTAAGCTAATGCCTTGTCTTCCTGAATGCTTGTTTGTTGTTTCAAAATGACAGCCGCCCACTGCAGAGAAGCTGTTTGAATGATTGTTAATGACCTAAAATTATGAATCACACTGGATAGTGTTTTCATGCTTTCACCAAAGACACTAATTGGTTTAAACCTGTTGCTGACACAGTATTTGTACGTTTAAAGCAGCTGAAAAGAAACAGAACAGCTGCAACTCTTGTATAAGGATACTTCAATTTGCTTTTAGCATCAGTGAGATGGCATAAGCAGCTTCTTCAGTGTGTGTGTGTGTGTGCAACAGTTTGGCCAGTCATGTTTGATCAGCTGGCTACGGGGATATCTTTCCCTCCTAAAGTGCTGGCTTGTCTCTGGTTGTAACATGGGGTATAGAGGTTGTCTCTGAATCACTCGGTTGAAATTGTGCAATACTGCCATATGCATTGAATGAATTGTTTATATTATATCATTATAATTAACCGTCATAATCCTGGTTTCACAGACAGGGCTTAAACCAGGATTATGCATTGGTTAAATTAGGATATTTAAGAAGCTTTCATAAACGTAATATAGGCTACAACATATTTATATATCTTCATTTTTATAATTAGAATTAAAACAATATTACAATAATACACTGTAAGAAATGATTCTGTGGTCATGTAGATTTGAATTAATGTTTTTGGTTAAAATATATTCAATTTAATTGTGTTTTTGATTTTGAGGCAAATATTTAATTAAATTTCAAATAAAAATGTTTGGAATAAAAACCACCCATTGTAGTTAAATAAAACTTAAGTATTTTATTTATTTAATCCCAAATGGAGAGAATATTGAGTGAATTCAAATTAATGTAATCAGGCCAATTTTAATTGAAAAGCACTTCCTGTCAAAGTGCACTTCCTGTCAGAGTGCGCCTTTTTTAAATGCAGCAGCAGCAGGCTAGACATTTGAAGAGAGTAAGCTGCCTACGGACCGTGAATGTTCGTCTTCTTCCACATTGTTCATCTTGCAACTGGTTTACTAAGGTAAGAAAACTTCTTTTGTTATCACTGGGCTAGTAAAAAGAACGCATAACTGTTATGTGGTGGTATGTGGTGTGTTCACACCAAATACGCGTCTATCGCGTCTAGTTAGACGCTTGAACATTCCCTCCGAATCCCTCGAGTTAAAATGTTTTAACATGCGCGGAAGACGTTCGCGGCAAACGCGTCGCCCAATTCGCGACGCCCGGTGCGAATGATGCGTCTATTCGCGTCTTTGCATTGACTTTGTATGTAATTTACTCACGCAAATAATTAAATTCGCGTTCGGTGTGTGAACACCGGGGTTGTTATAGCGAACGTTACAACCCCGACAGGCTGAGGGGTCTTGAATCAGCCTGAAGGGGTTGTATTCGCTATAGCAACCGCCTCGCTCTATATTATCCCGCTTATTACATGGCTACCTACCAAATCAATACTTTGACAAAATATTGATTTAAAAATGAGTTTAATTATTTAAAAACGATTGTATTGCTTCCACTAGAATAAAAAAGTCCGTTCCATGATCTCTACGGTTAGAATCCATGGCAACGCTCTGTTTTTCATGGCAGTGTGTTATTGAGAGTGAGGAGTCATGTGCCGATTTGGGCGGGGTCTGAGCCGGTCGGCCATGATGGTAGGAGACGCTATCGGTTGCCAGGGGCAACGCCTTCAGAACTTCACAGAGGCGCGACTAAACATTCCAGAAATAACGAAAGAGAGACAGCGCAGCTTAGTATTTGTTTACATTTTTCATTTTAGCGATACGCCGCAGTTTCTTTGGAAGATATGGAGAAGGAGGAAGAGAAATGAAAGGGGTTCTATCGGGAGAGACTAAATAACAATGCTAGCCAGCTTTATTTAGAAAAACTGCTTGTCAATAAACTGACAGCAGCAACAGCGAGCAAAGCATGATTTCAAAAGGAACACATTTCAGCACAGTTCGCCTTTTATTTAACACAAACGAACGAAATTATTATTAAATTATTGTTATTCAACTAGAGTTGTTTAATTTGTTATAGATATATCTGTACCGCGAAAGGTTTTAAAAATACACTTTTTTTAATGACGTACGTCTCGCAGTGACGGGAATGTCCGATCTGTCCGCTTAATGTTGCACAGCAGGTGAAAATGCACGTATCTGATTCATATCAGATTTATTTCCACATATGAATGAGGCCTGAAACATCAAGTATGACTGAACTCTCACAGTTTAACGTTACAGGTTTGGGGGTTTCTAAGTCTTGCACCCAGCCGTAGCAGAATTGTTCATAAGCTTCTAATGACTTAAAGCTTCTGAACTCTTGCATTGTAATGTGTAGGCAGTAACTAACGTTAGGCACTGATTCCATAAACCAGGTAATTGACTGTGTCAGGGTATGTGAAAGGTGGTCGTGCTTTGGGTCTTTCGTCCATTCTGTAGCAGGTCGTACGGGTCCATGTTGTTGATGTCAAGTAGTTTCTCTAAATAACGCTGCTTGGTGTTGTTGTCTCTCCCGATAGAGCCCCTTTCCTTTTGCTTCCCCCTTCTTCATTTATTCCCAAGAAACTGTGCCTTATCGCAAAAATGCAAACAAATATCAAGCTGCTCTCTTTCTCTGTCGCTATTTCTCTCGGTCTCGCGGTCGAAGTAACCACGACAACGGATAGCGTATCCTTCCAAGATGGCGCATCCTTCCCACAATGCAACGCGGAGTGATACGCGTGACGTCACATTCTCATTCTCAATACTTAGCAGCGGTCTGTTATCAAGAAAAACGTCTCCGGTTACTTTCGTAACCTCGGTTCCCTGAAAGGCAGGGAACGAGACATTTACGTCGATGACGTAGTATGGGAACTCCTCCCCTTCTTCACTTCTGCTGAAATCTTATGGGCTAACGCCAGCTGGAGACAGCTGGCCAATTGACGCAAAATATGCAAATACTGACACGCCTGCTGGCAGTATAAAATGCATACGCACGTCAATTGCATCAGAATACGACTGAACGCTCGAAAGAACAAGCGACACGGCGTTCGACGTAAATGTCTCGTTCCCTGCCTTTCAGGGAACCGAGGTTACGAAAGTAACCGGAGACGTTCCCTTTCAAGGCGGTCACTTCGACATTTACGTCGATGACGTAGTATGGGAACTGTGTCCAATCCCGCCGTGGAGCAGAGAACCCACCCACTCGAGAATGACAGGACCCTCATCCAATAGCTGCGCTACTAGAAATACGAGCTCCTGATAGGGCGACGCGAGCCAATAGCGCGCTGTCTAAACCTCATCAAAATTTGCATATCCCAAGCAAATGAAATAGAGGGAAGTCTTGCACTGAATCATTCAGGGCAGAACAACACAGAGTAAAGCAAGTATAATACAGGTCAGCAGCAAAGCGGCGACAGTTGCATAAGCACAACACATAAATCAAGCATTCATGCACAGCCTGAAGACTCAGCTCACCGAAAGCACTTGAGACGCAACAGAAGGTACATCCAATTTATAAAATCTGGCGAACGTATTCTGAGAAGACCAGCCAGCCGCAAGACACAAGTCCCTTATAGACATACCTCTGGACCAGGCCCACGAAGAGGCGATCGCCCTCGTCGAATGAGCCTTAATGTTGAGGGGACAGACCACCCCCTGGCAATCATAAGCCAAGGCAATAGCATCCACAATCCAGTGAGCAAGCCTCTGTTTCGAAACTCCACGTCCCTTGTTGCAACCGCCAAAGCATACAAATAGCTGATCCGATTGACGAAAAGCGGCTGAGCGAGTCATATACATCCGTAAAGCCCTGACTGGGCAAACAGCGCTCTGAGCATCGATATCACGCGAGACCGATAACCCAGAAGACAATGCAGGCAGTAAAACAACCTGCGCTTTGAACGGAGTATTGAGTGACTTCGGAACGTACCCTTGTCTTGGCCGAAGAGTGACATTACAATCTCCTGGTCCAAAACGAATGCAGTCCTCGTGAACCGAGAACGCTTGCAGGTCCCCCACGCGTTTCGCTGAAGCAAGAGCGAGAAGCAAAGCAGTTTTCAGGGAAAGCTCCTTGACCGCAATCGAAGCCAGTGGCTCAAACGGTGGAAGAGACAGAGCCCTCAACACTAGGGCTAAATCCCACGGCGGCACAGAAGGCGGCCGTGACGGACATAATCTCCTAGCTCCCCTGAGAAAACTGATCACCGATGCATGTTTACCGATCGACTGTCCTTCGATCGGGAGGCGGAATGCAGAAATAGCAGCCACATATACCTTCAGAGTGGACGGTAAACTCCCGTTATCCATCCTGTACTGAAGGAAGCGTAGAATATCCGACACGGCGCAATTACCCGGGTCAACACTGATATCCTGGCACCATTTAGAGAAAACTTCCCATTTCAATTTGTATAAGCGCCTAGTGGATGGGGCGCGCGCCTCAGCGATAGTGCTCATCGCTCGAGAGTGCAGAGCGTCCCGCTCATTCAGAGTCCCCGCAGCGGCCATACATGAAGGTTCCACAGCCCGGGGTTGGGGTGCCATACCGTGCCGTTCGCCTGCGATAACAGGTCTCTCCTGAGCGGAATTTCCCACGGGGAGTCCACCAGTAATTCCATCATGTCCGCGAACCAGGGCTGATTCGGCCAGTTCGGGGCTACGAGAATCACAGACGCTTTCTCCTCCCTGATTTTGCATAACACTGTGGGCAGAATCTTCACCGGAGGAAAGGCGTAAAGCCTGGCTCTCGGCCAGCGCGAAGTCAAGGCGTCGTTCGTCCGTCCCAAGGGGGAACGAGACAGCGAGAAGAACGCCTGGCAGTGCGCGTTCTCGCTTGAGGCGAACAGATCGACCTCCGCCCTCCCGAACCGATCCCAGATCATCTGCACCGATCCCGGGTGAAGCCTCCACTCTCCATGAGGAATCCCATTCCTCGAGAGCATATCCGCCCCGCGATTCAAAACACCGGGAATATGCGCCGCTCTCACGGATAGAAAGTGCCGGTCTGCCCACAGCAGGAGACTCGCCACCTGCTCGAATAGGAGTCTGGAGCGCACGCCTCCCTGGCGATTTATGTATGAGACCACCGACGTGTTGTCGGTCCGAATCAGTACATGCTGACGCTCTAACTGTGACCGGAAGGCTTCGAGGGCTAAGGATACCGCCATCAATTCCAAGCGGTTTATATGCCACGTTCGCTGCGACTCCGTCCATAAGCCTGAGGCAGTCGCGCCCATGCACACTGCTCCCCAGCCTGAGGTTGATGCATCCGTCAAGACTGCGGTGCGATGCGCCACGGTGCCCATCGGAACCCCTGAACTGAATAACGCTGGGTTTTTCCACGGTACCAAAGTGCGAATGCAGCTGCGGGTGACCGTGATGCGCCTGAGTCCGGACGACCACGCCCCCCGAGGGACTCGGAGCTTCAACCAGATTTGAAGAGGGCGCATATGCAACAGTCCCAGATGACACACTGGGGAGGCTGCCGCCAACAGACCTAACAGCCTCTGAAATTCCTTTAGTGGCACAGACCTGCCCGGTCTGAAACGATCCAGAGACAATGTCAGAGACCTTATGCGCTCTTGAGAGAGATGGGCTCGCATCGTTATAGAGTTCAAGCACACTCCCAGAAATGTTGTGGTCTGACTCGGTGTGAACACGCTTTTCTGTTCGTTTACACGCATCCCCAGCGAGTCCAGGTGACGAAGTAGTGTTTCCACATGACCGATTAGCACCTCTCGCGAGTGGGCTAGAATCAACCAATCGTCCAGATAATTTAGGATGCGCATTCCGCTCGACCTGAGGGGAGAAAGCGCCGCGTCCACACACTTCGAAAAGGTGCGGGGCGCCAGGGCCAGTCCAAACGGGAGTACTGAGTACTGATAAGCTGTGCCCTCGAACGCGAACCTCAGAAAGCGCCTGTGACGCGCTGCTATCTGGATATGAAAGTACGCGTCCTTTAAATCCACTGAAGCGAACCAATCCCCGGGGCGAACTTGCGCCAGAATCTGCTTCAAAGTTGTCATTTTGAACGCGCGCTTGTGAAGTGCTCGGTTTATGGGTCTCAGGTCCAGGATCGGACGGAGACCCCCCCCTCTCTTTGGTACCACAAAGTAGCGGCTGTAGAAACCGCTCTCCCTCTCGATCGGGGGAACCGGTTCTATCGCTCCTTTCTCGAGCAGACTGAGAACTTCCTGTCTCAGAACGGGAACGTTTTGGGGCAAAGTTAATGACGGGATCACGCCGTTGAAACGGGGTGGTCTGCGTCTGAACTGAAGCGAATACCCGTGACGAATTAAGCCCAACACCCACGGTGAAATGCCTGGGATTGATTCCCACGCACCCAGAAAATGACTCAGAGTGCGAGCTCGAACTGCGGTCATAGCCGCTCCCAGTGTAGTGTTTAGACTGGAGCCGCACTCCCGCGAGGCTGATAGCTCTGGTGGGAGTGCGGCCCGCAGTGGGCCGAGTGTAGTGCTGGCGATCTCGTGCCCAAGAGATGCCATTATAGTCATAGAGTGTGACCCTGCGCTGTCTCGTGAAAGGGCGGGTGACACAATGTGAGATGTAAGAGGAAGAAAAAGCTCTTTTTGTGAAGGGATACATGCTTTTATTAATTTTTTGTTTGAACAAACAACCTTCACACATATGCCGTCGTCGCTCGACTGAACGTGAGGGACACGATGCATAAGAACACGGCGCTTGGAGTCCGGTCCTCCTTCGCGCTCTCTCTTCCTCTTGGCCGCTCCGTCAGGAAGAAGGCTTTGACGCAGAGGGGGGCGCGCTGACCTTCCCTCGGCGCGGGCTCCTTCTCTGGCCCTGGCTCTTTCTCCCGGGTCCCTGCCACTGTCTGCCCCGGGAAGCGCGAGCATCCGGCTCGGTGCGCGGCGCAGCCGATTGTCTCACCGAGCTCTGGGGCTGGCCCCGGCTAGTCGATGACGAGCGCGAACGCTGACGAGCTGGTGGTGCTCGACGCGGGATCACGTGGCTCATAGCTTTAGCGCGCTTCTGGGTCTCCGAGAAACGCTCCGTGACCGCTTCCACCGCGTTCCCAAAGAGACCGGCTGGGGTGATGGGAGCATTAAGCAGGGTTTTCCGGTCGGAATCCTTGACATCGGAGAGTGTCAGCCACAGGTGCCTGTGGAGGACGACCAGAAACCCCATGGAGCGACCGATGGCTTGCGCTGAGCGTTTAGTGGCCATCAGTGCAAGGTCCGTAGCTGAACGGAGATCCCGGATGACGTCAGCGTCAACAGAGGCAACGCCATCCAGGGACTTAAGCAACTTTGCCTGGAACACCTGTAGAATGGCCATGGCGTGGAGAGCAGATACTGCCTCTCCCGCCGCTCCGTACGCCTTATCTGCTTGGTGGGCCGTGAATCTGCAGGGCTTGGACGGCAGGCTGCGGTCCGCGCCCAGTGCAGACGTCGATGGGCACAGGTGAGTGGCGACGGTCTCCTCGACGGGGGGCATGCGCACGTAACCGTGGGCTACCGCCTCGTCTACATGCGCGAACAAGGACTGAGTGGCAGAGTGGGAGCGCGCCGACTGGGGCGCAGCCCACGTCTTAACCACGTGTTCGTGGACGTCCGGGAAAAACGGGGTTCCCCTCTTCGACGCGGCCTGGCGGCGGCTCGACTGAAGGAACCACGTGTCCAACTTGCTCTTAGCCGGCTCATCCGGTGCGTCCCACGAAAGGTCCAACTCGGCGACGGCCTTAGTAAGGACCCTAAAGAGCTCCTCCTGGAGGTCAGGGCTCCCTTGCTCGGGAGGTGCGGCCTGCTGGGATCCCCAGTCCTTCTCCGACGCTGAGAGTGACATGGCGTCCTCTTCCTCGCTAGCCCCAAAGGAGATGAAATCCGCGACGTCGCGGGGGGGGGGCGGAAGCTAGCGTCCGAGAAGCTGACGGCGTCGAGCTCCCTTTCCCTGGGGGTGGGTGGGCCCACCAGCGGCTCGCTGGCGGCAGTGGGCCCAATCCCTGCAGCTGCTCGAGCCGTTTCTCTCCTGGCCTTAAGGGCGCGCACTGGCATGTCCGCGCAGTGGGCGCACACGAGGTCGTCCGACAGGGCCGTCTCGGCGTGAGCCAGGCCCATGCAGGCAACGCAGAACAGATGGGTGTCGGGCGCCACGATAGGCCCCGAGCACAAGTTACAGATGGATGCCATCGGATGCCAAAGACAGTTTTGGTATCTTCAGATGCACCTTCAACGATGGCGAGATTTGTAGAATATCTTCCAATTCGAAGCACACGTCGATTTGAGCGTGAAGAAAAGGATTCTGATGCAATTGACGTGCGTATGCATTTTATACTGCCAGCAGGCGTGTCAGTATTTGCATATTTTGCGTCAATTGGCCAGCTGTCTCCAGCTGGCGTTAGCCCATAAGATTTCAGCAGAAGTGAAGAAGGGGAGGAGTTCCCATACTACGTCATCGACGTAAATGTCGAAGTGACCGCCTTGAAAGGGAACAGACAGCATTCTACATTAGAATTCAACCAAGCCATGTAATACAATATAAAATGAGATGTCTGACGAAGCTTTATACATTAAGTAAAGCAGGCATGTAAAGTACGATCAAAATTGATAGGTGTCGTGTTTTCATTTCTAAATTACAGAAACATTCAGTGATTTAAAAATATATAGCCTATATTATTAGCTTTTTTTGTGTGTGTGATTGACATCAGTTGTTGCATTCCTCCCCAGGACTCGGTGCACTCTTCGGTTGAGAGGACCAGAGAGGTTGTTCTTCTGTGTCTTATAGAATACCTTGGAGAACAATGGGGACATCTCATCAAAGAATTCAACGTAGGTGAACTTAATTTGCATTACCTTAATTCAAGGACCATATTTCCTTAATTCCTCAAGTAGGTGCTTGATTTAGATCTGTGACCTTTGTTTTCTGTAGTATCTTTTTTTTTTAACAGCTTCGGTGCTCCTTGTCATATATTCTCTAAATCTCTGAACTCAACTAGAGGGATATAATAGTAGAACAGCATAAATCACTTATTATAATGGAAGAACATTTGTAGACTACAAAAACATCAAAATAGAGAAGAACACAACGAACAGTTTGAGACCAAGGCCTGCAAGAAAATAAAATCTAATAAAATAGATTTATAAGCTATGAAAACGATAATGAATGTATTTTCTAGTAATGCGATATGCTTGCAATATACTTCTTACAGTTTTATACTAAGACACTAAAAATTTCATGTTGCAGGACACTGAGAACTTAGAGGAACTTGAACAGGTCATAATGGCCATTACTGTGACCCCAAAGCCTGGAGCTTCTTCAACGCAACAACCCAAAGAACATTGGAATCGTCATAGTCCTGTTGAAGTCATCACAGGACTTGGAAATATTGCAAGGGCTTGGCTTGACCTACGCGCTGAATCTTGATTATCCCAGACAGCTGAAGTACACCTTTGAGGTATTCCAAAAACTTCTTGGAACTGGATGATTCAAAGCGGTCAAAGTCCAGTGCCTCAAGAGCAAACTTCAGGCTTGAAATGAGACTGTATTGCAGTGCAGACTTTTGTGCTACACAATGTCCATCTTCTACAGAGCTTGAGAATTGCACATTTGAAAGTGCTATGTTTGTAAGTTAGCACTGATTTGTCCCATGAATGTAATGACATTTCAATTGTTGGAATTTCAAAGTACAAATGTATTTTACTCTGTACAAATTGCACTTTTATGATTTATTTTTTGGCACATGCCGTTATGGAGTATTTTTCTTTAAAGGATAATTTCGGTATTTAGCACTTTGAGTCTATTTTCTAGTGTGTTTTGGATGAACTAGAGTGGTGAACACAGAAATTTTGACGATGGGTCATGTCTCGACTTTTTGACTCTTTTAGAATCTCCTCTGAGCGCTTTAGAGTGGCTGTCTATGGGCATGCTCAAACATAGTGTCCTTAAAACAACCCTTAACGTTCGTTTTCAAAACTGTGCAACTCACCGAGTGGTTAGTGGTGTTCGTTGATGATTTAAAAACAAATATATCGGCGCAATGTATGATTTCAATCCGTGTTATTTGGTATAGTGGAACTATTTTTTCAGATACCTCACAACCGCGTATAAACTTTCGCTCGATACAAAATGCCAAATAAAACACAACAGAAACTGTATTTCGCTACGCTACTTGTTTTTGATCATTAACGAACACCACTAACCACTCGGTGAGTTGCAGTTTTGGAAACGAACGTTAAGGGTTGTTTTAAGGACATGTTTGAGCATGCCCATAGACAGCCACTCTGAAGCGCTCAGAGGCGATTCTAAAAGAGTCAAAGTCGAGACAGGACCCATCGTCAACATGTCTGTGTCCACCATTCTAGTTTATCCAAAACACACTAGAAAATAGACTCAGTGCTAAATACTGAAATTATCCTTTAAGATCTTTATTGACCAAATTTAGTGGCTAAGTGAGGTGAAAAAGCTTGGGAACAAGTTTATGGACGCATGTATGGCATTTATTTTTGTTTTTACAAAATAGTTTGAAGTCAGCATTCTGTCCTTTTCAAATGTCTGGTTTGAAATGCAAGATTCAAATTCTGGCTTGAAATGAGACTGTGGGTTGCAGTGTACAATGATGTGCTACAATGTGTTGAAAGCACAAAAGTGAATTGTTAATAAAATTCTTATTTGAGTATTTAAGTTCTGTACTTTCTGGGCCATATTATTCCTAAGAAAGGAATATTTATATTTAATTAATTGCATTGATTAAATTCAAATCAATGTGCAGATTAATGCAGATTATTATTACTCAATTATGTATCATTGATATGTAAAATTAAATTAATTTGTATTAGTATTATTTACACATTAGGGAGTTTATCTTTTTCAAATCAACTCAATATTTTTGTTTAGGTTATAATTAATTCTGTACCGTTTTCTATTCGAATCTACTTATATTAAATGGATAACTATTAAGGGTCTCGTTTAATTAATATTTACTCAATACCAAACCTTGTGAAATTTAATTAATAATATTGCTTGTAATCTGTTGCCTCATTTTTATTGAGTAGATATGGTGTATCTTTTCTTACAGTGTAATATCAATAGGCCGAGGCCCTATAGGCTACTCCCCAAAATAAAAATTAAACCAAATTAAATTAAACTAAAAATAAAAAAAGATTCAATATTTTATCTGTTTACCTGCATGTCCTCTTGTGACCGTTCCCAACTTCAGAAAACCATGAACATGCGAATGTGTGTGGAATTTTTTAAATATTAAGTTGAGCGTTCGGCTGACAAAAAAAAAAAAAAAACGTTTAACCCTTGTGCATCAATTAAAAAAAGTTACACATATGTACATAGAGGACAAAAATGTCCATGTCGAAAAACTGTCATAAAAATGTGAAGCTTGGGAGCACAGACTTAAGTTTGGTATCATTTTAAAGAAGACCCTTGGCAGATTATTTGAAGTAAAACAAAATTAATAAGTAAATCGAAAAAAAGTTATATAGGTATAAGTTTATGAAAATTATTTATGAAAATTATTTTATATAAAATATATATTTTATAAAACAAGCTGAACTCTAAAACGGCAAGAAAATCAAAGCCATAAATCTAAATAAGTTGTGTTCCAAATTTGAGGTTGATATCTCGAAGAATGAGCTTTTCAGTAAGAGTTTGTTTGGGCGCAGTAACAGATTTCCCCCATTGGGTGTCAGCAAAACTCCACTGGTCACACAGTGATTGGATTTGTTATTTGCAGTTGAGTTTTTGTCTCTCAATATTACAAACACACACATGCACACGCACACACATTTTTTTTTTATAACACACATACTAACCACACTCAGACATCCATACCAACACACCCACACAATTATCGTTGCACAATTTATCCAATTGGCTCTATAATATGCCGAAGCAGAAAACAGGAATAAAGCGAGTATTTGCTTTATAGGCCAAACCTGGAAAAATGGCACCATCTGATAAAAAATGGTAAAAATGTAAATTTTGAAGCCAGAATGAACAGAATGAAAGCCTCTTAACAAAGATTGCATCATTTTAAAGTTAAATGAACCTGGGATTAAAAAATGCAGTTTTAATGGGTTTCAATGGGGACATTTTTGTCCAAAAGGCGCTGAGAGGGAGTATTTTGTGTACCTAGTCCAAAAAATATTTTTTTAAGAAAATGGCAGTGAAATAGAAAAATTCCAATAAAAATACACACCTGTGCCAAATTTTATGCAGTTAGCATTAACACAGGCTAAGTGATCAAAAACACAAAACTGAAAAGGACAAAAATGTCCATAAGGATGCACACACGGGTTACAAAAGAACAAGCAAGCGCTCAGAGTTCTGTTGCTTGTAGACAGAGAAGCCTGTCGATCGCCCCCTGGAGGAGAAAGAAAGAATGACGGGGTTGAGCGGTCCTTTGCAACAGCAAGAGCACACAGAAGCCAGAGAAAAAGCTAAATGAACGTAATGAAACAATTTAATTTAAAAGGATGAACAACCGTGGTTTCGAGCCTGAAGTGTATTAATGAAGATAAAGCAAAAGCTTACAGCACCTGGTATTCCCAGGCGGTCTCCCATCCAAGTACTAACCAGGCCCGACCCTGCTTAGCTTCCGAGATCGGACGAGATCGGGCGTGTTCAGGGTGGTATGGCCGTAAGCGAAAGACTTAGCCGATAGAGTCCTATTTAAAGAAGGGACACCGGGGCTCTGCCTGCATTCACACATGTCCCTCCCCGGCTTACTGAACATAAGTGTATTAAGAAAAAGTAATTGAGTTATTTCATTAATATTAGCCTCAAGTAGGCTACAGTTTTATTTAAATATAGTCCATTCTTTTTAAGATTTGAAGTACACTACAAGGCCAAATTGTATACAGTTAAGCAACAAAAAAATGTTTCACAAGGGTTACAAAATTGTTTTATTTAGTTTCGCATATAGTTATTTATTTAATGTGTATTTTATTATTATTCTGTAACAACACATTTTTGTAACAGTGCTTGGCCCCAGACAGCAACATAGGCCCAGATGCGGCCCACATCTGGTACGCGTGGAATCCACATGTACCGGATCTGGGCCGACACTATGTTGCTGTCAGGGGCTTGCAAGGCAGCACTGTAGCCTGCTATTCCCACATTCTTCTAACGGGTTATTCTAACCCCCTAACTCTTGAACTTCTGCAATGAACAAAACTGATAGTCACAGGATTAATTTACTATTAAGCCCCATGCTGTAAACCTGGTTGCCTAGCTAATAACGGGCATCTGTTTACCCTGAATGTGGTGAGGAAATGGATATATCTGCTTTTGACAGGTGTGTGGTTGTAAACCGTTACCATATAAATTGTTTGTTAGTTGTTCTGGCAGCTTTGCAAATTGTAAAGCTGTGAGAGGCATTTGCAATTGAAGAGGCACAATAACACGAGCAAGAGGGCTGTTCAATATCAGCACAGCTGTGATTCGACCTAGAGTTCTGGTCTAGCCTGTCAGAAACGTGGAGAGCATGGTGCTTAAACACGCCCTCCAATCAAATTAAGAGGACATTTTTAAGAATTGGAAGAAAGTAGTTTATTCAACATAATTAAGAGCTCCACTTGCTTTACAGTACACTTGTTTTCATCCAATTAATTGGTGTGTAGTGTATTCAACCCTGCCACACGTGCTACTGCTCGTCTTCTGAGGAACTCTGGGTTCTTTTAGTACAGCCTGACATGGGCGGCCCTTTATTGCGCGATCTGCTGCCCTCTGCTGTTCGAAAAAGCAAGTGTCACGAAAACCACTGTTCTGATATTTACGATCGACCTTATTCAGAGAAGCGCCATGGCAATGACAGCTACGCGAGGTTGTGAGGGAGACACTTACAGTGTTTTCAATCAGTAAAAAAAGTTGTTTAAAGCTCCCAGATCCCTTACAATTTCCCACAGCTCTTTAAGGTCACTTTTTATTTGTTTTGGTTCTAAACGGAAAATGCAGAAATGATGGAAATGAGAATGAGAAAATAAAATAAATGAAAAATAAAATAAAGGAGTAAAATAGGCCTACGAAAAAGCTGTAATTTGTTCTTTACATGAAATTATACAATATAAAGAAGAACAGAAAAAAAATAGATAACAAAAATAGGTAATAGCCTACATTAAAAACATGAAGAAATAGCATTATATAATAGAGTCGTAATAAGGCTACAAACAATTAACATAAATTACATATAACACAATTTTAATAATATCAAATGTATTTTTTACAAATTACATAATGTACATTTCCATAAAAAGACTAATCGATGACGTCACTTTATGACGTTACCTGTGAGAGAAACATACAATTTTTTTACGCTGCGAATAGACAATAGGTATAGGCTACTTTATATAGTATTACAAATGCTGTGCATTAACGCTAAACTGAATTAAATCTGGTGTAACATGAATAAATAAATGAAAATAGCTAGCAAAAGTAAAGGATCTGTGTACAAGACGTGCTGTCATGACAACGGATGCCCTTTGCTACGGCAGCACCTGTAAGAGTCTTTTCTTCATGGTGGAGTTGTCCAAAGTTACTTGTTATTGTCTTAATTTTCCCATATGTTTCGTCAGAATAGGCAGTATGATGTCTGTGGATGTGCTCGTAGCGTGTGCTGTGCTGCAGGACCACGCTGATCAGCTGTCAGTGTTAGGAAACATTATACGCACGGGAGCGGAGACTGTGAGTAACATCCTCTTATAAAAATCTCAGAATTGTTTTCAGTTTTCAGAAACACAATTGGTAATGTTACTACTGCGTAATTTGTTGCGTCATCAGCTATTGTTAAATCGATTTGTTGTTATGTTTAACGTTACCCTCATAAAAAAAAGCAAAACAGCATTAGGGATACAACAGCTTGTCGCTGGGCAGTACCCTTAAAGGGACATTTGTATCTTATTTACCTAAAAAAAGTCATAGTAGTAACTTAAAAGTACGTATTACTACTCTAAGGTACTAAAACGCAAAGTTGCGGCCCCAGTTGAAGCTGTTGTACCCCTACAGTTAGGCTACTATTGCACATTTTATTTCTTACAATGTATGTTTGATATTCTTATCTTGCTGCAGTATGGTCAGCTTATTTACCTATATTTTGGGTGGATTGCACCAATTAGGATTAAATTAAGCAGTTTATGGCTAATCAAGGATTTATTGACCAAGGTGTTATTTTAATTTGTGCTGTGTTAAAACAGATTATTAACAAATCACAGGACAAAAATTCTAAGCTGTCAGCAATACTCCATTTCATTTTTGAAAACTCTCTCTCTGAAATAAAGTAGCTCTTGCAGATAAAGGTAATAAGCTTGTAAAAATGTCAACTGTCTTTAGAAACTGCTACATAGTGAGAAGGCTTTTTATTGACAAACCTGGGCTTTAGGGCCGCACAATCCAGGGTTGTACAGAAACCCAAGACCAATTAAAACAAGTTATTCTTGAAAATGTAGGCCCCATAGTACATAACGCCTCAACAAGGCTCTTGGACTATGGGGTTCCTTGGCACTCATCTTACTGTAGGACCCTGTCAATATGAAGATCCACATTGCTCTTATAATAACTATTATTATAACCCATCCTGTTTAAAATTATATTTATATAATTGTATAATTGTATCTGTGGATTACATGCATTGTTTCGGTTACCATATATGGTGGTTTGCTTATTGGATAATTGTCAGGGTTTTTGCGGAGTGTGTTAAGTGTGGTAATTGTAAGTATTCCTACATTGTGTTTGGTTGCTTGATGGCCTGGTGTTCACAGGCAGGTCACATAGCACGGGCCACATCATGTGCCACGTGTGTGTGTGTGTGTGTTTTGGTGATGAATACTTTTTGTTTTGTGTGACGACAAGGGTGCAGGATTGGTGCAGAACAGGTTTTTAAAAAGGCTATAAACATTTGCTCTTATTAAATGCTCTCATTAAATTGTTAAAATTTTGTATTTTACATGGCTTTCTTTTATTTAATTTCCCTCGGATCTTAAATAACACATGCAGGGGTCTGAAGATGAATGGGTTGGGACAAAAATGTTAGCAAATTAACAAAAAATGCCCCCAAAATGTATGCTATGGGGCAAAAATACCCCAAAAATGAGTTGCTGTTTATATGCATAACACTATAGTTAAGTAATATCACACAAACAGAGCTGTTTTCCCCCCATAATATCTTCACATACCAATTGTGTTACTGTTTTTAATATTTCAATAAATATGGTTAGTTTTAGGTAACCTAAAAATTAAAACACAATAGTTCTGATCAAAGCCACATAAGAACCATTTCTGAGCAACATTTTTCTTTGCTGAATGAATCAAAGTTTTGGGGTGTGTTCCACTTGACACACACCTGCAAACTTTCTTAAGCCCTTCCCCTCGGCAGAATCCCCGTCACCATTTTGAAGTGCGTTTATAAGTGGACTAGGGAAGTTCATGACAGACCCTCGACCCCTCTTTTTTTGACTAAGGGTTTGATTCTACTCATACACACTTCAGGCAGCTCAATATGCCACAATGAAACACAATTGTGATGTCAAAGCAAATTGCACTTAATTTACCCTTGCCCCACACATGTTTGGTGGTGTGGTTGCTAGCCAACAAGTGCACACAAAGAAGATGACTCAGAGTAGAAAAAGTCTCTGGTTACCTAATGTAACCATGGTTCCCTGAGAGGAGCGAACGAGACATTGTGTCTGACGCTATGGGTAAACACCTTTTTTCAGAGAATACTGAAGACCTATGTAATCTCGCAGGCAAGAATTGGCCTATAAGGCCGTGCTGAACGTCATTCCCTCAGAATCTTTGGACTGAAGCGGTGTGTAGCTGGCAAAGTCTCTGATCTTTGTAACACAGCAGCTTACGCAATGTCTCCCTTCTCCCAGGAAACCGAGGTTACGTTAGGTAACCAGAGATGTTCCCTTTTGAATTTGGTTCACTCGACATTGCATCAGTAGCTGACTCTATGGGGATCTTATAAAATACCGCCGTGTTAATAGTGAGGGTCCAGCTAAGCTGCAATCACTGACCTTTGTTAAAAGTGCTTCATGCAACAGAAGACTTCTTTGCACAAACATTAGACTGATGCAAACACATCGCAGATTAATAAAAAGACGGACTCGCCGCGTCCTTGATTTAAACATATACTCACAAATTCAGGCCCATCTGGGAATCAACTGTTGACTGCTGACTGTTATCCTGCAGGCCTTAGATGACAATATTTCCAAGGAAGATGGTGCAAGATAAGCAACAAGCAACTCTTGTCTAATTTAGAATGCATGTCTGACTGAACTGGCTCTGGCCAGTGGAGAGAACATCATCAAGCGAGATCACATTATGAGCTTTGGGGACTCCACTGCATGAGCTCTTTTGAGAGAGAAAGAGAAAAGAAAGGGAAAAATCCATCTGCTAGCTTACCATAGCTTAAAGCTCCACATTGGATTCCCAAGACCTTGGCTCATGAAGCACCTCAGCAACCAGAATACTAGAGTGATGGAGGATGGCTGAATATCCTCCTTTACTTTAGAGGAATTTTTGAGCAAAGCACTTTAATTGTAAAATGGTTATTGTGGCCAATTTGACGAGCAGGTAATTCCCATGCACTTGACACACTTATCATGCATGTACATGTCCTGTAATAAAACGAGGACACAGCAGCATTTCTCAACATAAGAAAAGGAAGCTTACTCAACATGGGTTGCTGAAACTCAATATCCAATAATTTATTCAAATCAAAAAGCACAGGCTAGATACATTTTAGGAGTGATGCTTCATTCTTTTGAGTCACTGCTGATGTGGTGCCTGGGAGGCCAGCACTTGCACCATCAGCCAATATGTTCATACAATCCCTTCACCCTAGAATTCTGGCTGCTGAATTTGGCACATATGTAAGGGATAATCCATGGCTATATGTGCATGAAATTATTTTAATGCATGACGTGCGTTATAATCGTTTAATGCACAGCTAGCTGTGGATTATCCCAATTATACCATGGTCATTTGCCAGCATTGACAAATTGATGTTTGCTGCGCAATATTTGACCGGGAGGTTATTTTCGTCAGTCACGGCTTGTTAGATCTAGCATTCTGTCCGCTTTCAATCAGACACAGTGTGTAAGATTACATTAATTTGAATTAATTAATTATAGCATTTATTTGAATTATCCAGAGAGAGAGAGAGATGAGAGATTCGTACCCGTGTCTGTTGCGTCTCTCTCTCTATTAACAATGAAGCTGTGTACTTCAAAATAGCGATGTTACCCCCTCGTTGCTGAGAAATGTAAATGAAGTGATTCAGTAGCGGAGCTATTTTATTGCTAAAAGTCGCGTGGCAGCGTTGAAGTTTCTGTGCGGCGCGCAGAGCACTGTGTTCAAGTGACATGTGCGCTTCAATGAAAACAAGTATTCAGACAGACCATGGTATAATTAAATTTATTGAGTGCAGAATTTAAAACACCAACCAGGAGAGGATTAAGTAATCCATGCGAGAAAATAAAAAACAAATATTGATTCATTTTTGAGTCGCAGAGAAACTTAACATTGAGAGTAATTTTGATATTTCTGAGATGAAAAAATGAAAAATCTTTTGACAGTATTCTGCACATGAGGTTCAAATGACTAACTCACATCAAATATAACTCTGAGCTTTTTCCCTGAGGCTCCAAAACTTAACAAATAAAGAACCAAATTTGCAAAACTGGTGAGGAGAACCAATAAGCATTACAACAGTAGTATTGAGGTACAGACGCTGAATAAAATATTCAAATGTAAAATAACACAGTATATTCTTTATTGTAAATTACAGTCACTATGAAATCAAAATGGACAATTGAATAGGAATGGAATAGGCCTACTCCAGTATTTATTATAATAATTTATCTTGGGTTCATTATTATAATTATTGTTTTTTTTAATTCATGTGGACTAACCAGAGCTTCCTGTACTGTCCCTACACTGGCTTGGCTTCCCTCCCTTCCACATTGCTTCTGCTGTAATGGCAACCTGACCCCCTGTTTGTCTTGTTTGAATTAGTCTTTCCTCTCTTATCAACTATTTCGTCTGCTTTCTCCTCACTTGTGGAAGCTCGTTCAGTCACAGTTGTATTGTGATCAGGGGTACTCATTTTCTAGCTAAAACTTGCCGAGTTGGAGCTTAGCTTACTACTGCTGAGCACTGGCTGCGTGTCTGTGTTGTACGTCATCACACAAGTAGCCAATTGTGTTATAGTCGCCAAGACCAGCATTTTGACAGTGAAAACGAACTCAAGATGGCTTTATGTCTGTGCACTTTGGGTGTGAGCACAAAATCTTGCGGGAATGAGTCAAATAATTCGTGATACGCGTTATCCCACGCCGAAATTCAAGCCCTGTAACACCAACAATATTCATCCGGAGCAAAAGAAACGAGAGAGTAAGGGAGGCGGATTTGTGTGTTAACTCACTGTCAGACAGATGAGAGAGCGAGAAAGTGCAGATGATTTTGTGTATCTGTTTTGAAAATATATCTGAAAATATTTATTGGAAGCATTTCAGTATTGATATTAGTGTTGTCATGATACTGGAATTTTGATATGATACCTCAAAAAAAACTATTTTCAATACCACAGGGAAAACTGACATTATACGGTACCATCATACAGATAATATATTATCTCATGACCTTTTGATAATTTAGGTAATTTTGTTGCAATAGCTTATACACAGAGCAGGGAGGCTTTTCTTTTCTTTTCTTTTTTTACGTGAAACCAAAAATAAAAATTAACAAGTAAACAGTCAGTAATAAAATAAGAACAAATAAACAAATTGCAGACACTAGCTCAAATAAATACAATAGAATAAAGAGACACGTGAAATAAATATGGCTTTAAGTTTTTCAGGTGGGTCTAACAGTATCCAGGTAAGAAATACTAAAGAAATGAAAGTAATTAAATGTTAAATAACACTAGATAGTCTTCATTGTAATAATTAAATACAGATAATGCTTACAATTAAAGTCAAGAGCAGCGACCACATTTTCTCTTTTGTCTTTTCTACATTCTGACTTTACCCCATGCTGAAAGATTGTTTATTTTGCATTTTTCAGAAATAGGTTTTGTGTTTACACTGTATACATTTTCAAAATTCTTGACACCACTTTGTTCATTCTTGAAGTCAACTTTTTTTTGTAGTGGTGTAACCAAAATGTCAATGTTTATGATGATTTTCTTTATGCATATGATTTATATCCATATTATTCATTTGTGATTGGTTCCTTTATCTTTAAATTCATGTGTTCATCTATCTATCCCTACTTCATATAGTAACCTTCATCATATATTCAATTGTTTACTCATTATTGTTACTCATTTATGTTTATCTTTTACTCTGTTCAATTTATATTCATGAAAGTAGACTATTATCCAAGAATATGTAATTGTACTCACAT
This sequence comes from Tiaroga cobitis, assembly GCA_030578255.1. Classification (NCBI taxonomy): domain Eukaryota; kingdom Metazoa; phylum Chordata; class Actinopteri; order Cypriniformes; family Leuciscidae; genus Tiaroga; species Tiaroga cobitis. The sequence continues at coordinate 40,904,480 of CM060608.1, read as the reverse complement.
GTTCATACCGTAAAACTTCAAATAATAGCCGAGTCCCAAATAGACGCCTGTCTCTTTTACACGCCTGGTGTGGCTGCAGGTTTGGGTAAGTAAAGGCCGGTCTCAAATAGAGGCCGGGTCTGTTTTTTATTTTCGGGTTGTATTTAATCTTCTAAAACCCGTCAGATCGTCCGCTTTTTGGCGGGTGCCAAAGCAGGAACTTTTTTGATCGGTGAGTGATGTAGAATAGGAATGACTGCTGCGCTTGACAGGGTGCACGAGCAGAGAGAGAGAGAGAGAGAGCGGCCTGGCCGCGGTGGCAACTCACGTCTTCAAATAACACGCGCGCTGTTTTGCTCTCTCTCCCTCGCGCATCAAAATCAATTGACACAATAGTAAAAGGTCGGAAGACCTGTGAGACGCCTGTCTCAAATATACAAGCCGGTGCAGTTCGACGATTTGGGAAAATAAAAGCCCGGGCTATTATTTGAAGTTTTACGGTAATATCCTAGTTACTTGGTTTGTTAGATATTGGATGCCTTTCAACTACTGTCTGGGTGATGTATCTCAGAATTAGTAGTAATTCACAGTACTAGGTGTTCTTTTCCAGAAACAGTGTTTTATGACAAGATATTATAAATTATAAGATATATAAGATCATATAAGATCAGGGCTGGACTGGGACTAAAAATCGGCCCGGGCATTTTGGCCCAGACTGGCCCACTACATATAATTATAAACACAACCGGTCCTTTCACGCCCCTGAATATGTAATATACTAACTCCTATTAAAACCACTAATGCCATGTAGCCTAATGAGTGAGTAGGAATGAGTAAGAGTTAATAAATGAAATAACTACTAATTGTAAAATACAATCGAACTACTCCATTTGTGCTTTTTAATGTTAAATTCATCAATGTGGTGCACTTTGAGGGTTAAAAATTAAGAGCTCCAACCCATAATCAGTGTGCAAATTGAACCAAGAAAAACTCAAAACTCTTTTAGCTGTGATATAGTGTCTGTCTCCATTACACTACTACATAATAATAGTTATAATATTAATCTCATGACAGTAATAGCCATATATTGTAAAACAAATGCACTGAAAAATAAAAGCAACTTCCATAATTAGTTTTGTAATAATTTCTATGCTTGAAAGAGATAAACCAATTATCTTTTATTTTGGCGGAAAACATGGTTTACAAACGCGTCTCATTACAATTCTAGTAAAATGCGTAATCGTCAACTATGCCGATGTGTAAATAATGCGTAACTGGGTAATGGGTTCCTACACTCATCGCCTCAGTGTTCTGAAAGTTGCCTTCTGCTTACCTCAGTTCTCTACACTCACTCATTCTCTCCTGATCCTCCTCAATATCCACATCAGACACTTGAAGGGCCCGTTTCTTTTTTTCACGCTTTTTCTCTGCACATTCCTTGCGTTTCTTCTCCATCTCTGAGTATTTTGACAGATACACACTGACACTGCACGCTCGCTCAGAGCCCAAAGGGGGAGGAGTTTAAAGATGTGATTGGACCAGCCCAGTGTCAATCAAGAAAAGAACCAATGGGCCGCTGATCTACGTGTTTCATGGGCCGGTCTGTTAAAAAAAAAAAAAACCTACGCTGACTTTTTTTGTCCAATGCATTACACCAGCACAAAGATCCCAGCGCCGCCAGTTAAGCAAAACTAAACGAATGGGGCGCCGATGTACAAATATTATGGGCCGTTTAGACAAAAAAATTGTTTTTATATTTTTTTTTAAAGAATGATCTGTATCGGCCCAAAAAGCACGTCGGCCCACCGGGCAAATGCGTACCGGTATGCCCGATGGCCAGTCCAGCCTTGTATAAGATATATGATATTTTGAAAATGATATCTTTGTTCTAAAGGTGTCAAGTATCTATTATAATCTATTTTCGACATCTGACCGGTTACGCTGACCTAGCCATTACACCAACTATGACACAATGGATAAGTCTGTTTGACCTTTTCTTATCAGACCAAAACATTAGTTTAGGAGGATGTAAGTATACTACATGTAGCCTATTCGTTGCTCTTATTTTGCTCTTTACTTCTGCTTATTCTTACTCTTTTACCTCAAATTTCATTCTGCATTCATATCTTACTTCTTTTGGGTCCTTCTTTCTTTATACTCTGAATTTCACTATCTTCATCTGTTAGATACAATACTTTGGATTTATTTATAAAGTATTCAGTTCAGTTCAGTTCAAGTTTATTTATATAGCACATTTAAACACAACACTAGTTGACCAAAGTGCTTTCCATGATAGACAACAAATATACCTGACAACAACAGTGAAAAAAAAAATTAAATAAAATTAAATAAATAAAAAGATAAATGTCACTACTCAACTCTTTTTGAAGGCCAATGAATAAAGATAGGTCTTTAACAAGGATTTGAAAATGTCAGGAGTTTGGGCATTTCTAATTTGAACAGGTAAAGTATTCCAAAGATTAGGAGCAGCTACTGAGAAGGCTCGGTCACCTTTTGTTTTTAACCTGGATTTGGGAACATCGAGAAGCCTCTGATTGGATGACCTCAAAGCTTTAACCGGAGTGTGTACATGTAAGAGTTCTGACAAGTAAGAAGGTGCCAACCCATTTAAAGTTTTAAAAACAAGCAGTACAATCTTAAAATCAATCCTAAAGCGAACAGGAAGCCAATGGAGCGATGCTAAGACAGGGGTGATATGCTCACACTTTTTAGTGCCTGTTAGGAGTCGAGCTGCTGCATTTTGGACTAACTGTAACCGATGGAGAGACGACTGATCAATTCCAACATACAAAGAGTTACAGTAGTCGAGGCGGGACGATATAAATGTATTACTCTTTCAAAATCTTTTCGTGGCAAGTATGGTTTGACTTTTGCCAACATTCTCAGCTGAAAGAAACTGGCTTTTACAACTGAACTAATCTGTTTTTCAAATTTAAAAACACTATCGAAGATCACGCCTAGGTTCTTGGTAAGTGGACGACTATATGTTCCTAAAGTACCAAGAGCATCTACACAATCACTTAAATCCCCAGGTCGGCTGAATACAACCACCTCAGTCTTACTTTCATTCAGACAGAGAAAGTTCTGACTTAACCATAATTTAAGATCTGTCAGACAGTTAAGCAAGGACTGACTTGCAGCTTTGTCTTTGGATTTTACAGGTAAATAGATTTGTATGTCATCTGCAAAACAATGAAAGGAGATTTTGTGTTTTTTGAAAATAGACCCCAATGGCAGCATGTATAGTGAAAATAGCATGGGGCCCAGTATGGACCCTTGGGGGACCCCACAGGAAAGAGGGGCAATGGATGAGGAGAATTCACGAGGCGAACAGAAAAACTTCTATCCGCCAGATATGACTTAAACCATTTGAGGGCTGTGCCCCTAATGCCGACACATTGTTCGAGTCGGGATAACAGAATGGAGTGATTGACCATATCAAAGGCTGCCGTCAAATCTAAAAGCACTAAAACAGCAGAGTTTCCAGAATCAACTGCTAAAAGAAGGTCGTTAAAGACTCTTAAAAGTGCAGTTTCGGTACTGTGACGGGGCTTAAATCCAGACTGGAATTTTTCATAAATACCAAACTTATCTAGAAATGATTGAAGTTGGTTATAAACCACTCTCTCCAAGACTTTTGACAAAAAAGGGAGCTTAGAGATAGGTCTAAAATTAGAGAGGTTTGAAGTATCCAGGTTCTTTTTTTTTAAGCGTGGCTGCACAACTGCATGTTTGAAAGCAGCTGGAACAGACCCTGAGCTAAGAGATGTATTAACCAAGGCGACAATGCTTGATCCAACAGTGTTAAAAACATCTTTCAAAAAGCGTGCAGGGATACTATCAAGGGGACAGTTTGCGGGACGTAGTTTCATGACTATCTCAGAAAGAAGAGGGGGTGTGACTTGCTCAAACTGCGGGAAGACAGCTGGGCTGACAAAGTGTACAGAGGGGTCAGTGGTAGTTGCAGAGGGTGAAAGGCTAAGACCAGCAATTTTGTCTATAAAATATTTCAGGAAGTTCTCACATAAAATTGCAGATGGCACAACACAGTCTGATTTGCGAGGATTAACAAGAGAATTAAAAACATTGAAAAGAACCTCAGGCCTCTGGCTGTTATTTGCTACTATATGGGATAAAAATTTAGTTTTTGCAGTTTTTACTGCTCTCTGGTATTTAGATAATGTGTCCCGCATTATTTCGAATGATACTTGGAGTTTATCCCTTTTCCACTTTCTCTCGGCTATTCTACAGGCACGTCTGAGAGAGCGGGTGGTGTCATTCAGCCAGGGTTCTAAATGTGGTTTAAAGCGCTGGTTTTTATTTTTATTTAGCTCTCATGGCCCTCCTTCATACTAGAGCTCCCTCTTATGGTACACTATAGAACACAAAGGATGATCTATTATAGTAGTATATTTCCGACAGATGCCGGATGCATGGTGTGATCCCTTTATAATAATAGCCTTTTTGGCTAGATATGTGGAAAAGCCGTGGAAACTTAGGCAAAGGAATTTATATCCTGACCTAAATTGACGGTGTCTTGTTTTGTTTTGTTTGCTTATATTGTGAAAATGATGGTAATGTATCTTTTATGATGGTCATCTTCCTATGTGATTTGTATGATGGTCATCTTTTTGGATTATGTTTGTTTTATGTCATTAGTGTCTTTTAAGCCTATTTGGGCAGGGCATGTAAGTGCAAGACACTTTAATAAATAAAATAATAATAATAAAAAAATATATAATAATTAAAAAGCTGTTACTCATCTTAGTTCATTGCTATATCGCAATCTCAGCAAGTTCCATTATAATTAATGAAGCTGGCTACACTGCACAATTTATCATAATGTCTGATTTATTTGTTATGAGAAGATCTGTGAGCATGCAGAACTCAGCACTGAACATAAAACTCTGGCGTTTTGAGCGGTGAGTAGATTCTAAATTAAACACCTCTGATTGGCAATTGCGTTCAAGAGATCAACAGACATGTTTTGTGATTGGCTACATTGCTCAACATTGCTAAAACACGTTGTACATGGAAACCTTTAAACGTTCTCCAGAGCACAAACACAGATACGCACAGGACCTTTTGCCAAACCGCCAATATGCTATTATTAAGCTTTTCCCTCTAAAACATATCCAAAGCGGCAGCAGACAGTGATTTGAGAGACAATTCCACGCTAGTCTCAAGTCCGTGGCCAGGTGAAGGCTAAGCCATATATGATATTTTATATTCATTTATAGTTCTTATTCTGTTGTGATATATTTTTTGTGTTTTAATGAAACTGTTGGCTGACAATAAGTCACAATTAAACTAATCTAAATTGTCAAATTATTTTTATCCCATGTATTTTAAAATGATTTGAGAGTATAGGCATTGGTCCACCATATTTCGCCAAGGTCCACTCACTTTAAAATTTCTGCCCTCGCCACTGGTTTAAAGTAGCAACAAATCAAAATTGTGTTTAAAATTTTAGTCTGCTTATTTTTAAACAACAAAGTTGTTAAAGTTGCAACAGAATTGTTAGTTTAAACCTTGAATTAGATTTCAACTTAATATTTATCTTTGTTGTTCCCTTGTTTTTATCCCCCAGTCAACTTGTTTGTAAATTTGTTCATGGTTAGACTTTTTATAATAGTTGTATAACTAAGTGACTGGATACGTTTAAAAAAAATATGTCCAGGTCACATTTTACCCCATAGATAATAAAGTAGTTTATGTAATATATCACAATTACAGCAAGCAATACTGCAACTATTGGTGGTAAAATGTGTTAAATTGTCATGAAAATTATGTATTTATTATGATTTTGACCTAGACATGTTCTTGAGATGTTTCATGAGATTTACCCAACTTATTGCACATTTGTTAGACATTTCACCTCGTGTAATTTGAAGTCAAGTGTATTGATCAAGTATGGAGTTCCTTGTATGGTTTTATTGCGAGATCACCACACAATAGTTATAACACTTCATTGTCCGCATGCCATCATTGCTGTTTTATCTCCCAATCATGTTTTTTCTCTGTATCACTCTGTATTTAGCAGCAAAGGACCGAACTGCATCTAAAAACAGCTCAACAGGTGGCTGGGAGCAGTTTGTCTGATTCCACAGGAGAATTACACAAATCCCAAAAGCAAATAAGTATTCAGGAGAGTCTACTTCCTCCTGACAACCTGGCCAAAGTGCAGAGAGACAGGTATGCGTGCACACTTCTCTAAAGTATAGGTTGTTATTTGTTATCTAAATGTTATAGGGATCCATTATACTGTATGTAATTAACAGTTTTAGCTATAGTTTTTCATTTAAAGTTGTAAATTGTATATGTATCATTGTATATTTCTTTACTGATTTGAACATTTCATAAACCATTTCAATATCATCTTTGATCCCATAGGCAGTTTATGTCAGACGTGATAAATGAGTTAATGGTCGAGCTGCAGAAGAAAAACACTTTTCAAAGTCTCTTGTCAGCAGTAGAAGAGGACCGGAAGAAGAAAGTCCAACTTCTGGACATAATAAACAGGTCTTAACATGAACTGACAAATTATTTACCCCAAAATATCATGTACTGTACTATGTAGCCTCGAACAGTGAACATACACCACATTTTACACAAACTGTAGGGAGGAAGAGGGTCGTCTCAGGATTAAAGCACTGCAAAAACAGTTACTTGACATTCGCAAGCAAAAAGTAGAGGAGTGCAAGGTAATCATCTGTGTCATTTTCCATAGAACGTTTTTTATCAATTCATATTTAATTTGACTTGAACACAATTTTTGATTTTACTGTGCATATTTCACTGTTGTTTGTAAAGCATGAAGTGTGCTTAACTTTCATGACAACAAAAGCTATGTTTCCATCCACCTATATTCAATGCACATTTTGGGATATTGTATCCAAAACTGCTGGATTAAAATGCCAAGATGCGCATAAATACTAAAAATGCACATAAGTCATGCTGCTGCTGCATATGTAACATACATTAATTAACCTAATAGCAGATCTATACAGGTGGAGCTGGGAAAGGTGTGTGGTTTTTGAAAGCGCGCTGCAGACTGCTAACAGCAATCAGCTGTGCTTTGTAGATAATGATGTGATCGCTACTAGGGCTGCACAATTAATCGCACTGAAACCGCACGCGATTTGGCAAAGGCTTCGATTATTTTATGCGCAGCTTGTCAATGTCAGTGCAGTGATGCTGTGCTGATCGGTAATAAATGCTGCTCCATCTGAACAGCAGAGGGTGCTCTCTTGCAGACATGCCAAATATGCCCTGCCACAGAAGTAGATAATGCCCTACATTTTTCAAGGAAATCCCTATCACTGTAGCTGAATAAACAGGAGATTCAAATGCTTTGATTGATTAAACATGACCAATAAACACACAACTGCCTTATTCTGTGTAGAAGCCACATCATCTCACAGAAGGATGCTCAACTGTCAACGTTATGAAGTGAGTTTGGAGTAAAAGCATGTTATTAAATGTTGTCTTTTGTTCTCATGTTTGGAAAGCTATTTGACACGTGTTACTTTTTCAAATGCACGTTATAAGTGATTCGAACTCACAGTGCTTTCAGATGGAGCAGCGTTTACAGAGTCGTACATCAATGACAAGCTGCGCATACAAAATAATCGCAGCCTTTGAGATTTCAAAATCGCGATAAGCCATCTCGATTTAAGTGCGATTACATGGAAATTGCGATTAATTGTGCAGCCCTATTCGCTACCAAATGAATTAGACTTATCAGCCTGCGCCATCTAGAGCAGTGCTTCTCAACTCCAGTCCTCAGGACCCGCTGCTCTGCACATTTTGAATGTCTCTCTTATCTGACACACCCAGTTCAGTTCATAGAGTCTATTCTAACGAGCTGTGGATCTGAATCAGGTGTGTTAAATAAGGGAGACATACACAATATGCAGAGCAGTGGGTCCCGAGGACTGGAGTTGAGCACCACTGATCTAGAGTTCCATGCCAGAACTAGGTAATTCTATTATGACAACGCTCGGGAGATTGGTATAGTAAATAGAGATTGACATGGTAATAGATATGGCAATGTTAATGTATTTGGTTTTGGCAGAATAGATCTGCTACGCTGCTACATCAAACAGAAAGCACAAAACCTTTCTTTAAAGTGAATTTCGTTTTGTATTAATTGTATCTTAATTTTAATCAATGTTTCATCAACCAATTGCCTGGATTCAATAAATAAGAAGTAAATATAGCAGACGATAGATAATCACGAAACGGAGGCGCCGGCGCGTGAACGGGAGCTCGTCTCATAAATGAACCGAAACTCAGCATACAAGGTAGCCTACTTGCCTCACAGACATGTCTACTTTTAAACAGAACAATTCAAACCGAAAGAAAACAGACTGCAGACTGCTCTCTGCTTATGTAATCCGTATGAAATGTGAATTTCTCTCTGGCGCGTTGACTACTGCGAAGATCGCGAGTCAGCATCGTCAACTTCATCTTTGCAGACGACACTGACAAAGAAAGGCCTGTTTTTTGGGGTTTTTTTTTTTAAGGATTTGTTTACTATGTGTGATTCATTTAATGGAAAGCACATTCACTGCTAGTTGTCTTGATGTTAATTTAAAATAAACGTAGAGCAAGTAGCTAATCAGTGTCTGCTCGTTTATTCAAACTAAAGCCTAGTTCACACTACATGATTTTAAAACGTCGGGCTGAACTGTGCGGTTCACACTACATGACTTGCTCTCTGTGAAATCAGGAGTGTTCAAGTTGTTGAGCTGTTCACACCACACGACACAACGTGATTGATCCGCAACAGGAGGTAACGCACTACACGAGTTGACAACAACTCTGTCACCCGATTCTATCTTGTCTACAAACTACGTTTTGTCACGAAAAATCACGCGATAAAACGAACCGGAAATGAGGCGAAACAGCAAGCGCTAATACCCAGCGAAGAAGACGAAGACCCATGCCTTGCTCTGATTGGAGCAACCCATGCCTTGCTCTGATTGGCTGTAGCTCATGACATCACTGAGGTTGAGTCGTGCGACAGCTCTGGATATCTAACATGCTAGATATTTTTCTGGACTCCGCGACGCGTCTGTGAGGCGTCTGCGAGCGTCTTTGATGCGTTGTTGGCTCTTTCATACTAACAGATTGGCGAGCGCCCATCGTCCGCTAATCCCCCGCGATAACACCCTGACCTGTCGGCGAGCTCAACGATTTGCGATTTGCTTAAAATCCTGTAGTGTGAACTAGGCTTAAGTTGTCCTATAACAGACGAACGTCGCAAAGCCCCGCCCCAAAGATGGCTCCATTTAGGAATTAATATCCGGACCACACAATATTCACAGAGATGTGGAATAAAACTATCAATCATTTATCTTAAATGTTGATTCCAGATGCGTTCTGAAAGCGCACTGCAGACTGCTAACAGCAACACTACCGGTATTTGTTTGAATGTTGAGCCGCGGCTCATTGGCCGCTGATGCAACAACAACCAATCAGCTTTGCTATGTAGATAATGATGTGATCGCTACGCTACCAAATGAGTTGGACCTATATCAGCCTGCGCCATCTAGAGTTTCATTCCATAACTAGGTAATGATATTTAGTGCCAGTTTATCAGAAAGCAAATGTTTTATGCAATATTCCAATTTAAGTTAAATTCACAACCTTAGGATGGAAACATAGCTAATGTCACAAGGCAAATAATCTTAATTGTTAACAAAAGCTGATTCACAAAAGTACTGTGTCATCTTTACTTTTGAACTTTGGTCTAAAATGTTGGACAAATACACATGTGACTTGCAGTCTGGCTGAAAAAAAAAACTATTTTCTTCCCAGAAGCTTAAGAATTTGTTGGACTACCTGAGGGAGCAGGTACAGAACATGAGGGTGAGGACAAACCGACAGGAGAAATTTGTGAAGAGATGTGCCGAACAGCTAGTCTGCCAAGGGCTGAAACTCAACAGTCACAAAGAGAAAGAACTGGAAGATGAAGTTGGGGTGTGTGTTTGACAAATTGTTCTGCAACCTCTATGTTGCATCATTTTTACGTACTAGAAACCACATACCACTATAGCAGGCAGCTTATCAAAGTCCTAGTGACAACCCAGAATATTTATCCAACATTTTAAGTTGTAACACAAACGAAGAATGTTGGTGTACAGACAACATCTGACCCCACTTACTTTCATTTTATGGAAAAAAAGCACTGAGGTATTTTTCAGAACGTCTTAATTTTAAAGTTAACTATCCCTTTAGAATATAAAATTTAACAGCTACACTTTATTTTACAGTCCGTGTACTTATAGTGTACTTACAGCGTAGTAATCCAAGAAAGTACTGGAATTATAAGGTAGGCTAACTACACCTGTTAAGGTTAGGTTTAGGGATAGGTTCAGGGCTAGTACATAGTTATAACCCAGTTATTGTAGTTGCTATAATAAGTACATACTATGCGTACTCAGTTTCAGTCAATCTCATGCTAATCTTGAGTACCTATAGAGTAGTATTGCATCCTTCATATCTCCAAAAAGTCTTTAGTTTTATTATATTATATTTATAAAAGAAAGATAGGCTGTACCGAGTCTTTACGGAAAAAAACCGAGCGGGTGGAGGCGTGCCGTGTGGGCGGAGCTAAATAATCACGAGCGCGCGAAGCGTTTGCGTTGAGAGCGTCTGGACATCCCAAAACAAACCATGGCTAGAATCAGATTCAGCCATACATTTTTGATCCCGAATCAGATCGCGAGGCTGAAATTGAAGACGAGCAGCAGCAGCAGTGTTGCCAACTTGGCGCCTATTTTTAGCGACTTTTCAGACCCCTTTAGCGACATTTTTTCAAAAAAGCGACTAGCGACAATTTTAGCGACTTTTTGGACAAACCTCAGTAACCTCCAAATGTTGCCAGTACTGTCCTGCGAGCGCGAGGTCTTGCTTTCTCCCTGTCGTCACTCTCTCTAGCTGCGTCTCCCCTGTTCAGTGAATGGCTGAGAGGAACGCACAGCCGCTGACAGACGTGAATGAGCAGTGTTTTTCCACGGACTTTTCACTTATCTGCTTTTCTTTTGTTTTATATTTAAAGAATTTAGTTTGACCATTTTCATTTTATTTCTTTTCTTGTGCTTATTACTTGTAACACTCACTATCATAAAGCTTAGTTCATCCGGTTCCCTCTCTCAATTCAGATAATGTTCCACATAGGCCTATACAAAATGTAATCATTCACTATATTATAGCTACTCGTTCTATTGTCTGACAACAACAACAAAAAAGGAAATGAAAACAGCTGTATTTGACATTTGGCTATATTATATTAAATAGACTATAGAGCATTAATTTAAAGAGAAAACGCACTAGGCTGACAGAACGCAAGTACGACGCGATGACGTCATTAATATGCTAATTGACGTATGACGTCATCTAACGACATTTAGCGACTTTTAGGGAAGGCCTTAGCTACTTTCCTTTCAAAATAGTTGGCAACACTGAGCAGCAGCAACGACTACAGCAGGACGTCTCTATGTGGTGTGTATACACACCGGAACTGTACAACTTATATTTGCTTAGCGGTTTTTGTAAATGACTAATTTTCCCTTTATGTCGTCGTATTTTTTTTTTCTTTAAAGGTGTACATGTGGGAAGTGTAGTTTGATGCCGACTGGAGGCGGGAGTTCTTTAAAGTAGAAATTTTGAACTTGAGCGTATAGCCTACGTGTTTTTAGAACCCCATGTCATGCGCGAGTTATAACTTACAACATTTGTGTGTGTTTACTCTTGGTTTATGAGGACATGATTTGGTTTTACAATAAACAAACAGCACCTACAGTGGCCAGCTAAACAAATGTATTTAAAAGACATTCTTGAACAAATCCTATGCTGCCGATGATTCCCTGTTGAAGCGCGTTGATGTGCGCGGTCTCACGCCGGGTTCACACCGGACGCGGAAGTGGCGTGCTGTCAGAAATTACGCGCGGTCCGGCGCCTGCCTGTTCACACCAGACGCGTATTCTTCGCGGAGGTCGACAAGGTCGACAATCCGTTGTCGAGACACACACGCAGCCAGAGAGAGAATATGGTAGACAGTTATAGTAGTGTATATATAGAGCTTCGGTGTATATACCGTTGAAATATACATCCTCTCTTTAAATTTTCAAATTGACATCATCCATACTTACTTAATAACTCCTGCCTGCCCCTCTCTCTCGTTGCTTCCCTGTTTGTTTGTGTGTTCGCATTTGTCACTCGCGGTATTTTAATTTGAAAATTGATTATATTTTGACAATTGACCGGATGGTCGAGTGTTTCAAGTGTAACTTCCTGCCGAAATTGACGCGGATCACTCGCGGCCCGCTAAAAAAATAGACCAGACGCCGAAACTGGTGTGAACGACACCATACTCTCTGATTATGTTATCCATTTTGTGCATTTCTCTCTCTAGGCGCGTTCACTACGGAGATGGAGATCTTCAACTTCATATTTTTCAGCGGACACAGAAAACACTAGTTTATTAATAAAAATAAAAATGCAATAAAAATCAATGCACGCGTGTCACCGGATTTACAAATGCACATCTTGCTTGTTGCACGCACACATATTATATCGAAATAACAAGATATTATGTTTAAATAACATTATTAATAATACATAAGAATATTTGATTGAATGCTGTGCTTGGTTTAATTTAAATTAAAACCTGAATTGTGATAATTAAAATAATTGAATATGATATATTGAGTGGCCAAGTTTCGCTCATTTATTAAAAGTAGCCTATTTATACATAATTGCGCAGCTCCCCTATCAATGATCTAGCACCCCCTCAGCACCTGCGTTAAAAATTCTCTGGCGCCGCCCTAGAGCGTTTTTTTTTTTTTGGACCAAATCAGACGGACCAAACTAAGTACATTTTTCAAAGTCTAATTTTTGGGCAAAATTTGGACCAAATCAGACGGACCAAACAGAGACCATTTTTCAACGTCTATGTTTGGGCTAAATTTGGACCAAATCAGACGGACCAAACAAAGACCAATTTTCAACGTCTATTTTTGGGCTTCAGTGTCCGGTGTGAACCCGGCGTAAGGAGTTCCACTCTCGTCTACGTCATTAGATCCACGATCGAAAAAAAAAAAACAGCCGAAACTTGCACCAACCCGGAAGTAAGATTTTCGGCACAGAAATTCTCCGTTATTCGTCCAAAATATATATGTTTTTAAACTTTGGCCATGTTTAGCATGAGAATCCATCTCTTTAAAGGGTTAGTTCACCCAAAAATGAAAATTAAGTCATTAATTACTCACCCCCATGCTGTACCAACCCCATAAGACCTTCGTTCGTCTTCGGAACACAAATGAAGATATTTATGACTAAATCTGAGAGGTTGATCACTCCTCCATAGGCTGCCTAAGGGAATGAAACTTGACGGCCCAGAAAGTCATTAAAGAAAATGTTTAAATATTCCATGTCGCAACAGTGGCTCAACTATAAGTTTATCAAGCGACGAGAATACTTTTTGTGCGAAAAAACAAACAAAAATAACGGCTTTATTCGACTATTCCTTTTCTTCCTTGTAGGCCTGAAACGAGACTTCAAGAGATTTCCAGACGCATGCGCGAGAATTGCGATCTCCTTCAACTACTTCAGTTAAGTTCTCGCGCGTGCGTCGTGGAAATCTCTTGAAGTCTCGTTTCAGGCCTACAAGGAAGAAAAGGAATAGTCGAATAAAGTCGTTATTTTTGTTTGTTTTTTCGAAATACTTCAAAAAGTATTCTCGTCGCTTGATAAACTTATAGTTGAGCCACTGTTGCGACATGGAATATTTAAACATTTTCTTTAATGACTTTCTGGGCCGTCAAGTTTCATTCCCTTAGGCAGCCTATGTAGCAGTCATCCACCTCTCAGATTTAATCATAAATATCTTCATTTGTGTTCCGAAGACGAACGAAGGCCTTACGGGGTTGGTACAGCATGGGGGTGAGTAATTAATTACTTAATTTTCATTTTTGAGTGAACTAACCCTTTAACACTGTAAACAACTCTGAATACATGAAACACCATTGTAACCCCCCTTTAAAATTCCAATAATTCTGATACCCAAACATACTGTAAAACCTGCATACCATTATTTTGATTTACAACTTCCACTTTTGGTTGCACTCTCAGATGCTGCAAGAGAGAACTGAGGAGGAAAAGAATGTTCACATGGAGATGGAGATCTTCCTAAAAAGACAACATGCAGTGAGTGATGCACAACTTAATTTTATGTAATGTAATTCATAAAGCTTTGTAAAACAAACTAGATTTGTACTTGCAGGGATGTGCACCTCTAAGAACTGATTGTACCCCAATTGGTATAGAGTAGGGTGTCCAGTCTTGCTCCTGGAGAGCCACTGTCCTGCAGAGTTTAGCTCCAAGCCTAATCAAGTAAATCAAGGTCTTCAGGATATTCCCGTCATTGCGAGTCATACATAATTGAAAAAGCGATGATGGCAAATGACGTCAACTGACGGTCACATGAATCTTTTCAATGGCGCAATGGAGGATGAAGGCTCAACTCAATGTATTGAGGATTTTTAAAGATGATGTGGAAAGCAAAAGCTTGTATTGTAATTTCCTCCGCATCCATTGCAAATCACGACGTTTCTACTTCCTTTTTCTGGATCAGTATGTCTACCTTGGGTTGTTTCACCAAGTATATAGTGTAAATGCAGATATCGGATATGTGTCACTTTTAAAAGAAGATGTAAGATGGTCATCAAAAAATCGAAAATAGTCAACAAATCGGAATTGGGCATCAAGAAGGGATGTCCCGATCCGATCACGCGATCGGAAATTGGGCCCGATCACGTGGTTTCAGACTCGATCGGAATCGGACGTTACCTCCCGATCAGGACTCGGATATATGTAAATTAGGGGTGTAACGGTACATGTATTCGTAATTATTCCGGTTCGGTACGCATACAAACCGAACGATTCCTAGGACCATTTTTCCTGCAGACAAAATCCGCGCTGGCGCGACCACCACAACGTTGCGCAACATCAAATGGCAAACGTAATGAAAGCGGAACGAAACTGCGCTACTCATTATATTGTGCTTAACGGACCATTTATCAGTTCGGACCAGCAACATCTGTGCAGCGCGAGATCAAGCGACACTGTGCTAAGAGATCCAGTGAAAAAGAAAACATTTGAATTAGCCACAGATCAAACAGCGCTGACGTGGAAATCAGTAGAAACATTGTGCCGTGAATGAACATGGATTTAATGTTGCACTTAATATGAATTTAACTCAAATATTATATAAATATATATATTTAAATGTTATTTTTAATGTGATTACCAAAACATTATTTGTTCATCCTTCAAAGATTACCACCCCCATTTATAAACCTGAAAGTTTCAAGATGTAGGAAAACTCAAACTTATTGAAAAATTGTTTTTCTTTCAATAAATAGGAAATTTCTCTGGCATTTCTTTCTTTTTGCTGTATCGTATCGAACCGAACCGCAAATTTTGTGAACCGTTACACCCCTAATGTATGTGTGTGTATATATATATATATATATATATATAAATATATTAATATTCTCATAATTTTTTTTATACACTTTTAAAACATTTTTATTTTTTGTTTACATGCCTGCCGGGTATTTTAAGTTGAGGTGCTATTTGTTTTTATGTTAGACTTTTTCTATATTTTCTGTTGCACTAAAGTCCAAAAGTGAAGATTTTATGTTATTTATTACTTGATTGTTCAAGCTACCTCACAGAAGTGCTCTGTTTGTTAACAGAGTTGTTGAATGTTAAAATAAGGTTAATTAAATAAAAAATCTGTTTTTTCTCTCTTCTTTATTCTTTTTTTATGTATTATATAAGTATCGGATCGGGACTCGGTATCGGTAGATACTCAAAATCAAAAGACTCGGACTCGGACTCGAGGGCAAAAAAACCTGATCGGGACATCCCTAGCATCAAGACCTGCAGTGTAAATCCAGTCTTAGTAATAGTGTCGTTTGAACTATGTTGGTTCAACATTATAGGACTGCTGCTAATTACGTCATGCACATGTGATGGAATGATAACTTCTGCTATTTAATTCAAGATGGTAATTAATGTCCATTTTTCTTCCATTTGCCCTCTCTGATAACTAAGGCCCCCTGAAATCATCCTAACCTTCCCCTCGTTATTGTGCTCCTGATAATGAGTAACTATGCTTCTAACCACAGTTCAAAAGTTGTTGTTCCAACCACATGACTTTACTATGCTGTTTGCGAATGTTATTTTGAACTATCCCTGCGTCCGAATGTGTATACGTCCCTACTTTATAGTAGGCGAAAAACAGAATGTGAGACGAGTAGTACATTCTTATTCATAATACTAATAAAACAGTAGGCTACAAGTAACCAGATCACCTACTGTATGACTTGACTTCCGGTGAGATTCTGAAGTACACATCTGATAAACACTGTACTGTCCCATGAGACCACGGAGAGGAGTTGTGAATAGCCATGAAACCACGCAACTGATGCTGGTAGTTAATGTGACAGTAAAAACATGGCGGATGTAATAAGTCAGAATTTCATCCAAACTACCCATATTCATACTACATAGAAAGTACTTTATTAATGGTCGTGAAGTAAGCTTCAAAACAAATATCCCTACTAGACAGCATGCGATTTTGGACTCAGCTTATGGTAAACGTCAAATCGTTGAAATATGTTGTTAAAGTCCCTGTAAAGTCAAAATTAAGTATGTGTTTTGAGTATGTCACACCACAGAAAAATGTGTTATTAGCCATCCAGCCAAATTTGAATGATAAAAAAGCCGGCAAGTACATCAAATAAGCTATCAAAATCTTGAAAAAGTGAGCATTATTCTCTGCTCTCAAACGCTGGGGGCGTGTCCGCTGGCTGCGCTGAAACCACGCCCACTAGCGGGAAAGCTGTCGACGGCGATATTAGCTGATACTGCTTTCGGGACGGGAGGATGAACGCTGGCGGGGAATAGTCGTTTCGGCCCCGTTCACCAGTAACAGCGGATTATCAGTGAATCCCAGTTGTCTCTGAGGAAAGTTTATAAAACGATCCTGTGTAAAATGATCACTACAGAGGCGGGTGTTGGCGGTGATCCCTCAGCTCTTCATCAAGGTTGGCTCTACACAAAATTAATCCACCTCTTCTTGATGTGATCGTTTTTAGGAAATTTAAATAAAGACACCGATCTGTTTTGTACATGATCGCATCCAGGTAGTAGCCTATATGCATTTCCGTGTTGAAGGCATAGCTAGCTAGCAAACAGTAGGCTGTAGTAACTAATAGTACTGATAGTAATGGGGTCGGGAGAGATCAGCCTCAGTGGCCTCGGTGTGTCATCAAGTAAGGGCGTGTCCACGAGCTCATGGGCTCCAGTGCGTCATCGAGCCCTGTTTTAGCCCCGCCCAAAAAATCCGTAAAATTGCAATGGTGAAAAACTGTTTAACTGTCTAACTCCGCATTTCAGTACTTCACAGTTCACAGTCTTTGTAATATGTTTTAGCAATACATTTGTAACATTTATAATGTGTTTAGAATGTTTTCGTAGAATTGCCTTTACAGGGACTTTAATGACAGAATGCTTTTGGGAAACGCACCCCAGAATGTTACGAATTTCCATGCAGCTCACCACTGAAACTTTGGTAATGAAGCAGGCTGACTAAAGTGTCTTGTTGGTTATGCTCGGAGCTCTGTTTGTAAGCCCTTTATTTAAGCCTATTCTGATGCAAATACATCAGGATTAATTGCTGTCACTGAACTGTGTGCCTAAAAGAACTTAGGGGAAAAGTTCCAGTTTTGGATCCAGCGGTATGAAAAAGACATGGAGGAGAAGGAGCAAGAGATCACTGCTCTAAAGAATAAAAGAAACAACTGCCAGGCACGAATTCAAGAGCTGTCCAAAAAGGTTTTTATATGAAAAGTTAACATTACATTACATGTTAACTGTAACCTGATTTGCATTCCTTTTAAAATTCCTTTTGAGAGAGTCCGTATCAATAAGCTGCAAAAAACTTTTTATACCTCAGTGCAGAAACATGCAAGAGGTTATCATTGAGGACAGGATGGAGAAGGAACGTTTGCGGGCACAGCTGGAGAAAGAGCAGATGGAGAGAGATGCAGCAACTAAGGTAACGTATAGCTTCATTCTAGGAAAAGTACGTAAAACGATAATGGCTATGAGAAGATGTATCATTTTATTAAGTCATTACTTTTGAAGCAGGGGCTTTTATTTCCGGGGCCTTAATGGAACTGATACCTGTATGCACTTTGTGTTTGGTGGGTTTTTTTTTTTTTTTTGTGCAACTTCAATGAGTATCATTCAGAGTTTAAACAAGAATTCCAATTTAATCCCTGAATTTGAGTTTGATTTGAATTGAGGTATAGGTATAGGTAAGAGCAAACACAATTGACTATTCGCAAAGACCCGCCCCCTTTAGTTACTGTTGCTATATCCGACAAGCCATGCCGCTCTCATGCCAAACAATGTTCTCACGCATGAAAAATACATCGCGGAGCAAAGAGGACACTGAAAACGCGCTGACAGACAGGACAGAGCAAGTTACTTTTGATATGAAACAGTCTCAATTGACCGTTCGCAGGCCCCTCCCACAAAACGGCCATTGTCCAATCACACATCACAGCAACCGTTACTATGTGAGCAGGTCCGTCAAACATTGACTCCAAGCAAGATGGTGAAACGGTGCGCCCGCGGCGTTTGTAAATCGGACACTAGGTACCCCGAGAGATTGTCTGGAGGAGTTGTGTTCTTTCCGTTTCCAAAGCCGAAAACACAACGTGAGCGGTGCCTACAGTGGATAAAACAGTGTGGACGGCCCCACTCCCAGTTAAATGTGTCGAACATGGTTAACTCGCGTGCAGCGTGCGTGAGACTGATACACTGAGATTAGTCAAAGAAACATGGAGAAAGCAGATCAAGAGGATCCACAAAGGAATTACGTTTTATAAAGGGTTTTTGTTAACATGATATCCTCGGGAGAAAATGAGCAGCAGTCAACTAGCAGTGCAGCACCCGTAGCTACAGTTTAGAGGAGTGCATGTTCGCAACGGGGAAAGCATCAAGCTTACTTGACAACATCAGTTCATATATCAATATCGTAACGAATAGAAATAACCTTAAATAATGTATGGTTATCTGCATCTTTCCGTCTCTTAATGATGTTTTATTAACAAAGTTCGGGAGGAGCACGTTCAGATAATTAAACCTAATTAAACACACGTGGAGCACATTCAGATAATCAAACCCAATTAGACACGAGTGGTGCTTAATCAACGAGTTAAGCGCTGTGTATATATACAGCAAACTTACCTCCGTTCATTGACAGTTTAACAGCATTTGGCCCCGCAGTACCTTCCTAACATGTCCGAATCGAGCTCTTCCCGTTTGATGAAGAATCTTTCGTCCTTCAGGATTAGGAATCTTTGCCACAATCCTCTGGTATTATCTCGTGGGCGTCAGGCCAAACAAACGGGTCCTCGCCACCGCGGGCGAAACATCCGCAATCTACTTCCGCGTATTTCTTTAAACCGGACCATTCAATAATTCCTGCCATAGAGAAATGGTCATAAGGCAATGCCGCCCTCTTAATTCGAAGGAACGGGTCTTCCTCCAGCCTCAGGGCGCCCTAAGTAAGCCGCGCTGCAGATTCAGTCCCGGTCAGTCCACACTCAACATCTGCCGGGTCAACTCTGTGAGTGCTCAGCTCAAAACCTTTTCGTTTTCTGTCCCTAATTGAACTTTATTAACGCGATGCTTCCTTGTGGTAAACTCACACGTAAACAATAGGTCGCACATTACGTGCAGATTGCACACAGAATCATTAAGAACCTTTCGTTAACACTGTCCTGCAATTTATTTACAAATATCGCGTAGAAACTTAAAGTTATAGCATAAACGTATTTTTATTTATTTTCTGAAGTAGGCTAGTTTAAACCCACAGCTTCAATATTGCTTTTTCTGATTCAGAACGAACAAATCGGCAGGGAATATGACCCATAGAAATGATCAAAATAAACTGAGAAAATAAGAACATTTTCGTACGCTTAATAATCGATCTCTCAGCCCGCACAGTTTCTGCTGAGCTCGGGATTCCAATTGCACAGGTTAAAACCATCGGTTCAGCCTCGTCCATTTGAATTCTGGGCATTAACTTGGATACAGTTGTTTTCCAGGCCTCACTGCACAAGAAAAAATCGATAGGATATTTTTGATCTCGTCAACCTTCCCACTGTTCTAAAACGCGAACTATCTTTGCTCGGCCACTTAAACTTCAGCTGCGCATAATCCTGCAAGGATTTAATCTCTCACCTCCTCTTCGCGTTTTTGATTAATGCGCAAGAAGACGAGCATCGGCCAACCAGGCCCCAATCTACTCCTCCCTTTGCTCAGCCTCACACCAGAGGAACTCAATTTGTCCAGGTAAATTTCTCCACTGCCGTAGCAGTAATGTCTTCTCTGCTCCCACAGGAGCTCATTTCTCCAGGTAAGTTTTCTGCTCCCGCAGGAGCTCTGGTTCTCTGGACACAAGTTTGACCCATGCTTTTTTGCTTAAAGTTGAAGACCCAACTTTGTGTATGTTTTGTAAAATTCCCTTATCT
Source organism: Tiaroga cobitis (assembly GCA_030578255.1). NCBI lineage: Eukaryota > Metazoa > Chordata > Actinopteri > Cypriniformes > Leuciscidae > Tiaroga > Tiaroga cobitis. Next base: position 40,883,853 of record CM060608.1, on the reverse strand, counting down.
GTCAAACATGTTTTATTAGATTGTTCTGGCCTTAACGCAAGCAGAATGCTCTTTTATGAAGTTTCTTCATTGAAGGACATATTTAATGAGATTATGCCTGAAAAGGTTTTGGATTTTTTATCATGTTAATTTAAATATATATATATATATATATAATATGACTTGTTTATATTTGCTTTGTTTTTATTGTATTTATATGATATTTGTATTTTTGTAATTGAAATTTTGCCATGAAAATAGCTCTGAATGCCGACATGGCATTAAATAAAATAATCTGATCTGTTTCTCTGCCTATTTTCTCCACTGCCGCTGCAGTGATGTCTCCTCTGCTCCCGCAGGAGCTCTGTTTCTCTGGCTATTTTCTCCACTGCCGCAGCAGTGATGTCTCCTCTGCTCCCTCAGGAGCTCTGATTCTCTGGCTATTTTCTCCACTGTCGCAGCAGTGATGTCTCCTCTGCTCCCTCAGGAGCTCTGTTTCTCTGGCTATTTTCTCCACTGCCGCAGCAGTGATGTCTCCTCTGCTCCCGCAGCAGCTCTTTTTTCTCCAGGTAAGTTTCTCCACTGCCACAGCAGTGATGTCTCCTCTGCTCCCGCAGCAGCTCTTTTTTCTCCAGGTAAGTTTCTCCACTGCCACAGCAGTGACATCTCCTCTGCTCCCGCAGGAGCTCTTTTTTCTCCAGGTACGTTTCTCCACTGCCACAGCAGTGACGTCTCCTCTGCTCCCGCAGGAGCTCTGTTTCCCTGGCTATTTTCTCCACTGCCGCAGCAGTGACGTCTCCTCTGCTCCCACAGGAGCTCTGTTTCCCTGGCTATTTTCTCCACTGCCACAGCAGTGACGTCTCCTCTGCTCCCGCAGGAGCTCTGTTTCCCTGGCTATTTTCTCCACTGCCGCAGCAGTGATGTCTCCTCTGCTCCCGCAGGAGCTCTGTTTCCCTGGCTATTTTCTCCACTGCCACAGCAGTGACGTCTCCTCTGCTCCCGCAGGAGCTCTGTTTCCCTGGCTATTTTCTCCACTGTCGCAGCAGTGATGTCTCCTCTGCTCCCGCAGGAGCTCTGTTTCTCTGGCTATTTTTTTCACTGCCGCTGCAGTGATGTCTCCTCTGCTCCCGCAGGAGCTCTGTTTCTCTGGGTATTCTTCCACTGCCGCAGCAGTGATGTCTCCTCTCCAGTACCTCACTATTCAGAATTAATATTCCTGTTAAAACCCCTTCGTGATGCCTCTTTCTCTGTCCAGCGAGCATTGGTCTCCCAGCGGACGTTGCATGCTTCTATGTTTCCTCTTTCTCTGTCCAGCGAGCATTGGTCTCCCAGCGGACGTCGCATGCATCTCTGTTTCCTCTTTCTCTGTCCAGCGAGCATTGGTCTCCCAGCGGACGTTGCATGCATCTATGTTTCCTCTTTCTCTGTCCAGCGAGCATTGGTCTCCTAGCAGACGTCGCATGCATCTATGTTTCCTCTTTCTCTGTCCAGCGAGCATTGGTCTCCCAGCGGACGTTGCATGCATCTGTTTCCTCTTCCTCTGTCCAGCGAACATTGGTCTCCTAGCAGACATAGCATGCATCTGTTTTTTCCTTCTCCGTCCAGCGAGCTTTGGTCTCCCAGCGGATGTAGCATTCATCTATGTTTCCTCTTTCCCATCCAGCAGGTATTGATTTCCCAGCAGACACAGCAAGAAATCTCCCGACCGGGCTTCCAAAATTTGCCACTCCGCCGTCGGCCGGTAGAGCCCACCAGTCCGACGCTGTGAGCTGCTCCCGTCAGAAGCTACATGGGCCCTATCGGTCGGCCATCTTAGATCTCGCTGCTCCCCGCCCATCGGTCGGCAGAGATCACCCGTCATTCCCAAATTTTGCTGCTCCTCATTCATCAGCCAATAGGGCCCGTCCGCCTAGCGCAGTGAGCTGCTTCCGCCAGAAGCAACATGGGCCCTCCTGGTCAGGCGGCATAAATCACGCTGTTCATCGGCCGGTAGAGCTCGCCTGTCCGACGCTGTGAGCTGCTCCCGTCGAGAAACGGTGCGAGCCCTCCCGACTGTTGTTCCAAATTACGACTGCTCCCCGTTCGTGAGCCAGCAGGCCCTCCTGGTCAAGCAACCAGGCTTATTCTCAAAACGCCAGCCTGCCAAATTCTCTGCGTTTTGGGGGGTCTTTAGTCTGGCGGCTGTCCTTTGCTCTTTTTTGCCTTTTGGGGGAGTACTCTGGGTTCGGGCAAAATTCCGAGCTCGGAGCCCTCCCCCCGGACAGCACGCCAAATACGCATAATCTTTACTCTGTTTAATTGATGTGTGAACTCGTGAAATGATGTTTTATTAACAAAGTTCGGGAGGAGCACGTTCAGATAATTAAACCTAATTAAACACACGTGGAGCACATTCAGATAATCAAACCCAATTAGACACGAGTGGTGCTTAATCAACGAGTTAAGCGCTGTGTATATATACAGCAAACTTACCTCCGTTCATTGACAGTTTAACAGCATCCCTCCACCACCCCATCTCCTCACTTATAGTCCTAATACTCTTACAACAACGGGGGGAGTACTCTGGGTTCGGGCAAAATTCCGAGCTCGGAGCCCTCCCCCCGGACAGCACGCCAAATACTCATAATCTTTACTCTGTTTAATTGATGTAAGTGTGAACTCGTGAATGTATAGTTATTTTTAAACACGAAAATCGCATTCAGCATGACACGCAAGCGGTTGCTGAACAACCTTGTTAAAGCGAACGTGTTAATCCTGTATCTGAGGCAAAATTACTAAATATGCAGCGCGAGTTATATATTTCTAACTCCAAATATTAGCCACTGACCCAGCTTATAAAATCTTCTTCAAGGCTGTGCTGGTTGCATTTGAGGTAGCTACCGGTCATGGGGTTTCTCAGATTTAGCTTGAGAGCATTAAGCATTCGCCTCGATAGCAGTCGTGTCTCCTTCATTGCGTATTTTTATATTTTGAATATATCCCTCCACTGCATACTGTAACCCCTTGTGCCTCGATCTGGAGGATATCGCTGAGGTATTGCTCCAAAAAAGGACACTGACACCCACGGGTATACCTCTTCCCGTCATGGCAATCTGTCGCGCTGGTCGTGTTTGACCATTTGTTTGACGGGCGTAGTAACAATAACTAGGGGGCGTGGCTTTTGCGAACAGTCCACAACGTTAGATGCCTTGTCAAATAAATAGCTTCAACTTATGTGGTGGAGAATGTGACGTTATAGCTAGAAGGAAGGATCGAGTGTGCTAACATTATCTGTGAGCAACTAAACTACGTAGTTAGCCCCTGACGTGTTGTCGATGAAATAGACGAAAGTAAAATTATTTGACAAAAGGGAATTTACATATGTATACAGTATTATTTTGTAGATTTATATGACAACACAGGCAAGAAATATTAACCTCAGCGTAAATACTTTGTCATACTATTTAGTTATGTATGCTCGTTACTTGGAGTTTGCTATTGTTACTGTACTAGGATCTTGCGCTGAATCTAGATAACACAGTGTAAATTATCGATAATACAATCACTAGTTTACTGCTTGCGGGAATATAGTTGGAATCCCCCCCTTCTTCAGTATGAGACGCTGAGAGAAGCCTGGTTGATATTGTCCCAGGTTAGAAAATAAGTCCGTGGTGAAATGGGCAGAGCAAACTAACAACTTCGAATTAAACTGTTGCAGTATCCGATTATAGATAAACATCAACTGCTCCTGTTGACATTTCTTTTTTGTGGGAAGGGTATGAAAAGTCCTCATCCCCTGCACAGCCTGGAACATAACATTTGTTTCCATGATCTGCCATTTTCCCTATGATCCTCGCTTGTTTCTTCACCTGCAGAACTTCCGATGATTCGGCTGCGCAGTTACGCCTGGCATTGAACATGGGCTGGCATGTACATTTTTGGAGGCGTACATATTAATGATCCTGACTGTTGCGTCACAGTCGGTGTTATGTGGAGATTTGCCTATTTTTCAGGGGTGTTTTTCAAAAACGAGAAGAAGGAGAAAACAATGGTGTTTGAGACTCACTGTATGTCATGTCCATGTACTGAACTCTTGTTATTTAACTATGCCAAGATAAATTCAATTTTAAATTCTAGGGCACCTTTAAATTCTGAATTCAGTCCAATCCTTTTGTGATAAGTAAAGATATTAAATTTCATGTCAGCACATTAAGCTGTTGACATGTTACACAACAATGCTTGTAACATTTCAAAAAGCATTTATACTTCAAGCAGAAAACTAATAATAATAAAGAAAAAAAAACTTAGCCACAATAGTTGCCTACTCACTTTTGGTGCTAGGCAAAAACAGAATCGTCCACACACAATTTTAAAACATTGGTATGTCTAATCCCTTATATACTTGATTCTCTTTTGTTTCATGTATCTCTTTTCAGATCCAGGCCTGGTGGCGGGGGACTCTCGTACGCAGAGGACTGGGATCACCTAAGAAAGCAACCAAATCCAAGTCTAAAGGTGGCAAAAAAGGCAAAAAGAAGAAGAAATGATGACTGATGACTGTCACAATATACATTTAAACAGACAATAGACAATTAAAGTAATTGCCAGAGCATCAGCAGAGTGACAGTTTGATGATCAGAAATGTAATTTTAAGATTTTTATGTCATGTTCTGAGAGACGGTTATGAGAGGAGGGGATACTAACCGGATTATAGGTGAAAACTAACACTAAAAGGCCACCCATGTTTGTACAAACAGTTAGAGAGATGTGAGTTTAAAATAAAAAATATCTTTATTAAGAAGACAAACAATGAAAATAAAATTGATGAAATTATCTGGAACCTGTAAAATTGTGTGAGATGGCCTTCTTTATAGAAAAGAAAAAGAGGATCAAATCAGGATTACAATGAGAGGGTTAGACTAGTTAAGGACACAAAGGGTGCAGAATGATGCTAGTTGAATGATGATTAGTACTTGAATCAAGGCCAGCCTTATTATGAGCTTGGCTCACCCTAGCAAACAAACCCTGACCCAGTATGCTCAGTTTTATCGCCTACTCTTGCATCTCACACACAGTCTATATTGTGCATGCACACTGACCTGATTCCATTCTAAATTCTTAATTCTCAATGTTCTGTATTTAGTGTTTGAGGAAATGCTGTCTGAATGGTGACATCTGGTGGTCAGAATGTCATGCTTCAACAGCATTATTTTGGTTGTGGTGCTCACAATCAAATACAGCAACATATTTGCAGAAAACTAAAAAATAAATAAAGTATGGACTATTTAGTTTTCTTTTATGAACATCACAATTATATTTATCAAACTTTGTATTAATATAGAAATATTTGAGATTTGGACCATATTATATTGAACTATTTACATTTAGCTATAGGCTATGCATTACAGAAAACATGAACCCCCTTATTTTTGTAAGGGATAATGTACATCCAGCCGGTTGCTATCGCAGAATTGTTATCACCCTTATTACACAGCTACTTGCCGCATAAGTAAATAATTAGGCATAAAATATTGATCTGAATCGAAATATTTTATTAGCTCTTTAAACACAAAGCTTCCACAGAGAAAGCAGTTGCTAGCAAGCGGAGAGTCCAAGCTAGACGGACATTTAAGGGATACAGTACAGTCATACCACTTATTACACAGTATTTCACCACATGAATAAATTATGGTGATAAGAGATATTGATTTGAGAAGAAACTGTTTTAAAATAATTCCTGTTTATCTTAATCCATCAGTTTACAAAACAACTGTTGCAAAATGGCAGCAGCCACGTTTGTATGAAATGAGAGAGCAAGTACGCAATACCAGATGACATAATTAAATAACTGTAAACAAAATATTGATTTGAGTTTTAATATTTTATTAGCTAACCAAACGCAAAACTTCCACGAGGAAAAACTGTTCCTAGCAAGTGTAATGCTGCGTTCACGCCAAACGCGAAAAGAGCGTCAAATTCGCATCAATCGTGTCTAGTTGGACCTTGAACATTTTGAATCCATTCATGCGTCCAGAGCGAATAGGACGCGCGTAAAAAGCAAAAGTTTGAAGCGAAATTAATGTGCGTCTGAGGCGAAATCCGCTTCTTGTGAGAGGGGCAAAGCGGTTGTCTGTTTGCAAGATGGCTGATGTTGATCGAGCATTCATCGAGAGAGTCACCGCTCTGTATTTGGTCTGGAGAGCAGAACAGCGGCGTAGGGGTCATCGTCGCCATACTTGGGTCCACCAGACCCTCCGGAGGCGTACCTAATTTGGCTGCGCCTGGATGATGGCAGCTTTCAGCGGTACTTCCGCCTGTCCCGCGCCCAGTTTAATGACCTGTTGTCCGACATCGGAGCGAGGATCACCCCTCGCCCTCACCCACCTAATCTGTCATTTATTTTTGTTTTGATGATAAATGGAGCTAGCCTCCAAAAGTGATTAACCTGTCCTGTGATTTTTTTTCTCACAAAACACTGTCCAGACCAAGCGTGCCGCACAAGCCCTCAAAAGTGAAGCCAAAACATCTCGATCGCCCCCCAGAGGCCGGTCCTAGTATAGGTCATAAACCCCGCCTCCCCATGTTATTCAATGGGACGTGAGACCAACTAAACAATTCAATTACACTTCACATATCCTTTTCCCAAAGATAGTTTCTGTCATTTACTGTAGTTTCTATCACGTTGATGTAATTTCAAGTGTTTTTTTTTAGAATAAGTTTGTTTTTAGTTAGTTATTTGATGCTATAAAAATGGTGCTGTGACATCATGATTGACAGCTGTGATTGACAGGTTCTCTGTGCGAAGTCGTCACTGAAGCACCAACGGACTTTTTTTCATAATGTTGACTATGTGGTTAGTAGCTGTATTTACCTTATTTTAACGAAGTACTGCAATCAGCAGACATCATTGGAGAGGAACGGAGCAGACAGAGGCCACTTAAGAAAAGTGCAGGGGCGTGTGCTTGCGATTGATTCTGCTAGAGTGAGGGCAGGGCCTTGATTTCGCGGCTTTACTTCCTGCTCACGACTGCGCATGACTGGTCCCGAAAACGCAAGTGCGCAGACTCAAGTTCCAAGATGTCAGCGCCATATCGGGACTCTGGCGGCTTCAGTTCTCTCCGATGGAAAAGAGCGAAGGGGCGTCGTCCATCTTTTTTACAGTCTATGGTCCAGACACAAACTATGTTCTTATGCACTAAAGTATGTTGGTTGTCTTTCCATTAGAGTAATGTTTCATATAATCTAGATTAGATAGGGAATAAACAGCATTCAATATTGAATATATTGAAATCAAGTTTTTCTGTGATAAAATGTTCTTTGTTGTGCATTAGAACCACACAAGGCATTTAGTCATATTACAAAATAATTTATTGAGGCCAAACATATAAAATAACATTATAAACTGAAAAGCGGGCCTGCCCCCATTTATCACGTCACTTCACCACGTGACAGCAGCAAGCAGGCTTCTGATTGGTTAACGTGGCGCGATCTGACACCAAAGTTCAGATTTTTCAACTCGGGCGTCAGACGCGAATTTGCGTAAATGCACAAAAAGCTCTAAATGAAATCACTCGCGCGTTACACGACTCTCGCGAACTGGATGCGCGAATGAGGTGAATTCGCGTCCACCGCACCGCACTAAACGCCTTATTCGCACCGCAGGACCTCCAGATGTGCGTAAACACGTCTTTACATTAACTTAACATGGAAATCACTCGCGCCAGACGCTCTATTCGCGTTTGGTGTGAACGCAGCAAAAAGCGCCAACTTTAGTTCCCTTATCGAGCAAGGCCGCGGATCTGGCTCTGGCCGCCTCTAAAAAAGGTCGCCCAGGGACTCGGCTGTAACATGGGCAGCCTTGTGGTTCTGCATCTTTGGCTGACGCTGACCGAGATGCGCGATGCTGAGAAGAAGCAGCTCCTGGATGCACCGGTAAGCCCGTTGGGTCTTTTCGGCGTTGCGGTCGAGGCTTTCTCTGAAAAGTACGCCGAGACCTTGAAACAGTCCAAAATGATGCCGCACCTGCTGCCTAGACGGTCTCAATCCGCGAGCCTGAACCGCCGCTTCGCCAGAGGCAATTTAGGAAGCCCTGTTTCTGCGCGAAACCGGCTGCTAGCCAAGGATGGCCGGCGGACAAGAAAGAGCAGCGTTCCTGATGTTCGTGCCAGGAGGAAGAGAGCGTGGGCCGTGCACTACAACGGACCTGAGGCGAAAAGGGCACATTCTCGCCCAGAGTTCACTCGGCAATCTACAGTGCCCGAGAATGTGAAATGTGTAAATGTTGTGAAACCGCTGTGTTCTGTTTCAATAAACATAAAACATTAGATATCTCAGCAAAAGAGCTCTTTGCCTCCCTTGACTATTACCCGCGACATAAGCGAAGCCTCTCCTCTGGGAGATGCTTCGCAGAGCGGAAGCCCAGGGCAGCCCGAGTCTTCTGCCATTCATATAGCTGTCAATGCTTCGTCGGCGGCTGGAATGCAGCCCCCGCCGCAGCATACGTTTATGCCCCCTCTGTCGTGTCACCTGAGCGCGTGGCGTCAGATTGGGTAATCAACAATGTAAAACACGGCTATACGCTTCAGTTCGCTCGCAGACCACCCCGCTTCGGCGGCGTGATTATGTCAGAGGTATCAGAACAGAGCGCCCCGCTGGTTCGGGCAGAAATCTCCTCTCTCCTGGCCAAACAAGCAGTAGAGATAGTGCCCGGGGAAAAGAGAAAATGCGGGTTTTACAGTCGCTATTTTTTAATCCCGAAAAAGGACTTTAGCTTTCTGCATTTTGCATTCGAAGGCGTCGCATACCAATTCAAAGTGTTGCCGTTTGGGCTGGCTCTAGCCCCCCGCGTGTTTACAATGTGCATGAATGCAGCACTCGCACCCCTGAAGCTCAGTTGTATGCGCATACTGAACTATCTCGACGACTGGCTGGTCATCGCTCAATCGAGAGGCGCTCTCGAAGAACACAAACGCAGACTCCTCGCCCACTTAACATGTTTGTTACTGTATGTGAACATAGACTAGAAGCGCTGGCATATAAACTGCTTGGAGCGGTTCATCTAGCTCTGCGGAGCTTCCTTCCGTTTGTAAAAGGCCGTCATGTTCTCATCAGAACGGACAACACGGCGGTGGTAGCGTACATCAATCGTCAGGGAGGGTTGCGTTCGCATTCCCTGCAGGGCTTAACGAGGCAGATGCTCTTGTGGACGGATCGGGTACTTCTTTCGATCCGAGCAGTGCACGTACCGGGCAGTCTGAATTGCGGCGCGGACATGCTGTCCAGGGACGGCATTGTGCACGGAGAGTGGAGGCTACATCCGCAAACTATAAATATGATCTGGAATCTCTTTGGCAAAGCGGAGTTCAACCTCTTTGCTTCAGAGGAGAACACCCACTGCCCGCTGTACTTTTCGCTGACAACAGCACCTCTGGGATGGAACTCGCTCCCGAGACGGGACCTTTTATCCCAGGCGAGGGGCTCCATATGGCACCCCAGGCCAGAGCTGTGGGACTTACATGTGTGGTAGATCAATACGGAGTATCACAGCGAGTGCTGCAGATGATAGCAGAGGCTAGAGCCCCCTCGACAAGGCGATTATACGCCCTGAAATGGAATGTGTTTGCTAACTGGTGTATTGACAAACGGGAAGACCCCAAGGGTTGTGATATTTCCATTATTCTAACCTTCATGCAGGAACGTCTAGATGCTGGCAGCTCCCCGTCTACATGGCCGGTATCGCTGCCTTTCATGACATGCTAGATAGTTTTTCGGTGGGGAAGCACCCTCTGATAATCAGCTTTCTCCGGGGGGCGAGGCGGCTTAATCCTCCCCGCCTTCGCCAGATGCCAGTTTGGAACCTGTCGTTAGTGCTCAGTGCGCTGTCCGACCCTCCTTTCGAACCAGCTGAATCTGCATTCCCTCGTTCGCACCACACGTTCTGTCAGTGCAGGAGGAGAGGGCTGAGCAGCCATTGGGTGCCTAAGTTGCCGGAGGACACGCCCCGTCTGGCGCTTTTTCTAACCATGGTTTCAACCAGGTCGTATAGGCAGCGAGTTACCTTTGATAATAATCACATTAACTCTAATGTGGCCTTTTTTATTATGCCTGCATTCATAAGCCGGCAGTATCCTCAAGCACCAACATATTGCTGCATTTTCCCCCATATCACACCAGCTCAGTGTTGCTTAACTGGGTACGGGGAGATACTGGTGGTGTGGGCGCCGAGTTGGCTCTGTGCTAAGAGTGCATCGGTGTTTCAACCAGGTCCGGTACCCGACCTAAAGCTAAAGCGCATGTCTGAGGCTTAGTGCTTGTGCTTTACAGGAGCTCGATGAGTTGGGCCGGCCAGTTTTCGGCCCACAAATCGGGCCCACCCCGATCATATCAAACATGTTTGATATTTATGATTTTAAATCAGGATGAGCAAGACTGTAATTACATCAGTAACCTACTGTCACAATAGCCAATAAGAAACAAGAAGGGATGTCGCAGTGAAGGAATTCCCCTTGAGGTAGTTTTGAGTGACTCAACAGCGTGATATGCGGTATTATGATAAATAAATAAATAACCGAAACTAAACAGAGCGTTGAAACGTTAAACGGAGTAGATTAAACAAAAAATAATGTCAAAATAAGGGTCCACATAATATAATAACAGAACATAAACCTGTAACGAATTACAGTTTAAAATGTTTATATATTTTTAATTAATTTTAACGGATTATAATTAATTATAAATATTTAAATGTTTTAGAATTGACTGTAGCAGAATTAATAGTACAATTATTTAATCAGCTCATCCAATGAACAGAAAGCATAATCAATTATTAATTATAGGAAATAAAGTATCTTCCTGGCCAAGAAAGAATAACCTTTTACGGCTAAAGTAAATCAAGTACTAGCAGGGTAATAGCATAGGTAGCTATATGTTAAAACTTCATGCTGATTTTCACTCGGCTTTCGCCAAGATAAGCACCAACTAAGACGTAGCTATTTCTTTCTATTATGCTTGAGATCCCTCCTGCTGCTGAGGTTGCTCCTTCCTCGTAGTTCAGTGGAATAAACCCTTGATGTGACCTAACCACAATCCCCTAACCACAATCTCACCGCAACCCGACCATACGCGCCAGCCATTTGACTAAGGCTGTCGAAGCCTCACTGTCGTTTTTAATGCAGGTTCAGTTGCAACGGTTCCTTATGGCATTCTACCTACTGCAAAACACAACAACATCTGTCCAACACAAATCCTCATTCAAGCAAAATACAGTACACGGAATTGTAATAACTATGATAAGTATGCAACAAATAATCCAACAGACTCTTCAAGTTTTCAAGAATTCTTCGAAACCGTAGTGTGGCGGCCTGTACACAGCCAGCCAGAATATTTCCGCCTCAACCACAGCCAGTTTCTGCTCCTCTCTGCTGCTTCAGATAAGTTCTTCACTGTGCGACGCAACTCTTGGCCACTGAATCTGATGTCAAACAGGGTTGTAGAGTGTGCCACAAATCCTCGACAACCCACTTTCACTGGATAAACCCACTCTTATTTACTCTATATATAAATAATATTGATCAAAATGTTCATAATGTAAAATTTCATTATTACGCTGATGATACAGTTATATATAGTTCAGCATCCACACACCCACTCTGGCTCTTTCTCAGTTACAGCTTGCATTTAATATTGTTCAGCATAACTTATTTGAATTAAAACTAGTTTTAGTTTTAAATGTTGATAAAACAAAATTCATGTTCTTTTCTAATGTTATGAGGATGGATGGAGAACCCAAGCGCAGACGAAAATGTAGACACTAAACGTTTATTATAGCAAACAGAAAACAAAAACCCACGAGGGGGCAAAACAGAGACAATACAAACTAGAGATAACTTAACTAGAAAACACTTGACAGGACTAGAATGGCAGTAATACAAGACTAAGAACGATACAAGACTTTCTTATTTAACAAGGTACTCACAAGGAGACTCATACAATGAGAAACAGCATCATACAATGAACCGACACAGGACAGCAAACACAAGGGGATTATAAAGGGAACACTAAAGACGAGGACAGGTGAAACTGACTAGACAATAATGACAAGACGAGGGCAACAAGGGGGCGGAGTTACATAACGAGACAACACAAGCACATGGCCCAAACAACAGACCATGCGCTTGTACACAAAACATGATTCTGTCATGATCCTGCCACAAGACTAGGCAGAACCATGACATCTAAATCTAAATCAAAATCAAAATCAATCCCTCATCTACTCCTCATCTACAGCATCATCCCATGGCACTGTTAATTCTATCAGGTGAACAAGGCTTGCTGATCCAGACCACAAGACAATATCTGGTCGAAGGTTAGTGGTGGCAATCTCAGGTGAAAAAATAAGCCGTTGATCAACATCTGCCAGCATGTTCCAGTCTCTAGCAGCTTCCAGTTGTCCTGGGCGAAAATTGGTTTTAACCCTCTGGGATCTGAGGTGTTTTCTGGGCCCTGGAGTGACATGCGCTGACATTTGTGCTTATTTCTGAAACTTGTGACATTTTTTATGGCTAAAGTCTTATTACACTGTATTCAGCACAAACTCTGCTACAACAATATGTCAGCAGCATGTATGTAAAAGTTTGTAGTTTTAAGATAATGACGTTTATGCATGGTCTGTGAAAAAAACAAAAATAAGGTCACTGAAATAAGGTCATGAAACCCAGAACTGATTATTTCTTCACAAGACTTTAGAAAATTGTATCACGTAGCCTAGAATATTTGCTCCAAAACTATGTGAAAATCATCCTGCATACTCATTCAGAAAAAAAACTATACATTTATTTAAAATTTGAAAGACATGTTTTGTGTAAGAAAGCTTTATGCGAATAGGCGTGAACCCGTTAATATTGAGTGTTTCACACCTGAGAAAGACAAAGACCCTCCCCTAATGGCCCTATAAGGTGCTATCATTATGAGGAGCCTTGCACAAAGAATGAGGAGACTTAAAAAAAGAATGGCTTTTTGATTGTTTGGATTTATTTACAACACAACATAATCCAAAGATACACAACAAATGACAAAAAAGCACATTATTGAACAGAGACAGATCTAAAGACAGTCACACACCTTTGTGCCATTGAAACATAGTACATACCTGTCATTTCCAAGGTGTTTGATTTTTCACTTTACCATGTTCATGTACAGAGACTCATGTGAATGTTGAAGTCAGCAGGACTCATCAGTGGGGTCTCATCTGGTCCCTGTATATAAAAAAAAAAAAAAAACACCAGCTGTGAACATGCTGATTTCCAGAGAAACTACAGGGCTGCACGATTTTGGGAATACATTTTAGATCATTCTGGTTAAAATTGCTTTTTAAAATTTACACCCACACACATACACACACACACACATATCGTAAAACTTCAAATAGACGCCTGTCTCTTTTACACGCCTGGTGTGGCTGCAGGTTTGGGTAAATAAAGGCCGGTCTCAAATAGAGGCCGGGTCTGTTTTTTAGTTTCGGGTTGTATTAAATCTAATAAAACCCGTCAGATTGTCTGCTTTTTTTGGCAGCCGCAAAAAGCAAATTTTTGTCCCGCCAAAGCCTTTTTTGATCGGTGAGTGATGTAGAATAGAATGACTGCTGCGCCTGACAGGGCGCGTAACGCGCAGAGAGAGAGAGAGAGAGCCCCGGCTGCGCGCGCACACTCTCACGGCTTCAAACACGAGCGCTGTCTTGCTCTCTCTCCCTCGCGCATATTAATCAAAATCAATTCATACTTTGCACGTGACGTCACAAGTACTGGCTGGCGGGCAAGACTGTCGTTTTCTAGCAACGAAACCCAGTAAACTAATCAAGGATCGTGCCAGGACGTCGCCAGTTTTAATATACAAATGTTGGTGGTTTGAGGTGTAAACGACATTCCAATTAGTTGTGCGATTGGATGCACTAGACCTATGTCAATCGTGTAATCTTAACATAAATGTGCTTACACGTTCGCCAGTAGGTGGCGAGAACGCGTTCATCTGTAACTGTTACGTGATTTGTTTTGAAATGATATGAGAAGATGAATAGCCTACATGGAGAATGAATGACACATCACTGTTGTACTGCGTCTACTTATTACTTACTTACAGTTACTTTGCATGCATACTATTGTACACTTATTACTATACTACATTACAGCCTAACAGATTGCTAACAGGATTATGTACGCATTTCGCTGCTCTTGTCTGTTTTCTGATGTGGAGTGGATAAGCAGGTAGGCTACAATGTTTGACATCCTGCTAGCCATATATGATACAGTTGGCATAAGTTTTTATTTTGTACTACTTATCAAGCTGTCATTCGCCGGCAGGGTACGTATTCAGATGAAGACTTCATCACACAATGGAACAGATGTCACTTTGTGTAACGTTATAGCTGCAAACATTAGCAAACGGACCTTTGCTTTGATTATGAAGATATTCCTGTTTTTCACCTCTCATACGACAGCGTTGTTAACCCATCCACTCTTGAAAAAAAGATAGCTATCTGTACTTTTGTAGGCTTTCATTTTTTGTGCGGTGTAAGGTGACGGATTCTCTATAAGATATAACTTATGTAAATATCTCCAAAGTCCAAATCTGGTAGAGACTTTGCCAGCTTCAAAGCAATGAAAACATCGTAATGTATGGATCACACGTTCCGAGTATGTTAAACTTTCTTGATATCTAATTTTAACATTCAGTGACAAATGGTCTAAATAGTTAATTGATTGTAGAAATCTTAGAAATCGCCGAGCTCAAATTGCCGAGCTCAAGTCAAAAGTCCGTCACCCAAAGGGATCATGACATGAGAAACCAAATTTGCCTTGATCTTTTGGTATTTAAGAGGTCTTTGTACCATTAAAACCTCCTGCAAGTTCATAGCTTAAGACGTCCTCCCCATTATAAACGAACCATTTATTTAATCAAGCTCTAAATACAGCTCGTTCTAGATCCTTTGAACTTAGTGACGTCACGGTACGAAGTGACATACCAGTCGTTTGCATATGACCGCCTCCAGCGCAAGACAACTACGCCTCATTTGACATCATCGCGTGCGTTGACGTGCAGCGAGGGGGTCTGTTTACAAGATGACTGCGATGCCACGCAGATCCTGGCTGTGGACAAACAACATGTTTGAATGCTGCCGAACGATCCAGACGTCAGGGAAAGCAGTTGGATGCAGTTTATTTGCAGCATATGCAGCCCGCCAAAGCCTTATTTGTTCGGTGAGTGATGTAGATGAGTGTGACAGGGCGCATGTTACTGAAAGAACGACGAGAGAGAGAGAGCCCCGGCCGCGCGCGCGCCTTCAAACTGTCTTGCTCTCCCTCTCCCTCTCTCTCTCTCGCTCGCGCATATGAATCAAAATCAATTGAGAATTGACACGATGGTAAAAGATCGGAAGAGTGAAGTTTCACGTGGCGGAGCATTGTGTAGCCTACATGTGATACAAAATGATTAACGTTAATAATTTATGCATAAGCAGCACTGACGTTAGCCAATCATAACAATGGGCGTTAACATTGAACTCTTGGGGAAACACCTCCAAAACAGACTGTTTGAATCAGAGGGGGAGAAACAGGGTGGGAAAAGGTCATAAATCACTACATTTTTTTTTTTTTTTTTTTTTTTACAAAAAACTATAGTAATACTATAATTGCACATAAGGGAACATAATAAAACAAAACAAAAAAACATGTAATGACCCCTTTAAAACATTAATCTCAATTCAATATGTCCCCGTAATTATGTGGTAAAAAAAAATCTGTACAATTAGTGTACAATAAATACATTATTATCTCTTAAATGTCACTCTTAATTGAACGTGTTCGTTCGTCTTTGGCTCAAAGCCACTTGCTGAGAACTTTTCTTCACGGAAGTTTCACGTTTATTTCAAGTGAGTGAGATAAAATATTTCAACTCAAAATAATATTTTGTGCCCAATTATTTCCCAGACGTAGTTTTGGTATTGGGGTCAAAGTTAACTTGCCTTGCATTCGCTATACAACAGAGGGTGATGGTCACACAAGACGATCGGCAGATTTGAAGTGTTTCCCCCTGCAGCGACTTCTTTGTACATGTTCTGCAGACAGGGTGACCATCCTCGATTAAGTTTCCCTCAAGACTTTTGTAAAAACTAAAAAAATATGACCACACCTCGGATTTGGACCTCTTAAAAGGCTGAAAAATCTCCCGAGCACGGTCACTGCCTTCCGCCATTCCTTCTCGAATAAAAAACAAAACAACTTTGCGCGCTGCTCACCTGCGTGACATGATTTATAGTGAGTTATTAAACCAGTTATTAAATCAAACGCGGTTTTAATGATAATTTTATTTAATTTTAAACGATAATACTAACCGTCAGTACATTTTATTGTGGTTTATAGTGAAACCAGTAATCGTCCCATATACAAGTACGACATTAGGCTTTTTAGTCCAATCTAATTTCATAACATACATTTTAGTCTGGCACCAGTTTAACATCTCTTACCTTAAACATCTTCTCATCTTCAAATCGCGTTCTTGTAATTCTTCTGAGGTAAATCCAAGTGAAACAGCACAGCACAAACACAGTCTTCCAAACTCAACGAAAAGCAGAGAGGAGTAAGTTACTGAAGTGTCTAATTCTTTGTTTTGAGGTGAAGAGGGCATTTACAACTCTGCTTTCCTCCGTGGATCATTTGCATGTGAACAGCTCTTGCGCGCCTGGGTGTGGTCACATTAGAGTTAATTAGGAAGCGTTTGAGAAACTGTACATGTCGCTGCTTTCATACGGATTACTTAAACATAGAATATTTGTTTTTGATATCAATTACATCATTTAAAAATAGAGACTCCAAGCTTTGTAAAGAAATACGTTTCAAGTCTGTGTGACAAACATTCGCCGAGTTACAGGTAATTTTCTGTCGCCTTTCAGAATGAACTTCACATTGAGAGAGACGCCAGAACGCGCATCATGCTTATTTTCTTTATTTTACGAAAAACACATTTTCTTTGTTTGTGTACACAAATAAAAGAAGACATTTAACAGTTTTGAATGATGTAGAACACTTATATGTAAGATCAAAATCAACAGAGTATTTTGAGTCTATTTTGCACTGATAAGAAAAAAAGCGAGCTGGTATCGCCGGCGCGACCGCCGACCCCAGAGGGTTAACCTGGAACTGCCTCTTCCTTGTATGTCTTCCTCACACACCGTTAATTTCCTTAAATGTAAATCAATCGATCCGTCAGATTTTGCAGACTCTGTTGTCTCCTTTCTTAGTGGTCTTCCTTCAGCTCTTGAAGATAGGATTTTACACTTGAATACTGTTCTTGCCTCTAATTTAGATTATTTTTCTCCCTTGAAGTCACGCAGAGTCTCTTTTACTCGTTCTGCCCCTTGGTATAATGATGGCCTGAGCTTTAGGAAAGTAGCTTGCCGTAAACTGGAGCGCAAGTGGCGTGACTCAGGTCTGAATGTATTTTATCAAGCTTGGAAAGACCACCTGGGGGAATATAGATCTGCAATTGAGTCTGCCAGATCTCTTTATTTTTCTCAGAATATAGATAACAATCAAAGTAATCCTAGGCATCTCTTTCATACCATAAACAGACTTCTCAAATTTAATGTTGGTACCTCTCTGCCTGTCTCAAATCAGTTGTGTTAGGATTTCCTTTAGCTCTAAAATTGACAATGTTTATAAAATTATTCATGCAACATATGTTTCCGCTTCTGCACTATGCTTGTCTAGTTTCTCTGGCACATCCTTTACTACCTTTTCTGAAATTGACTCTGAGCTGCTAACTAGGGAGATATCACGTATGAAAGTTACCACTTGCTTACTTGATCCCCTCCCTACAAGCTTGTTTAAACTCACTGTACCCAGCTGTTCTTGACATTGTTAATGAGTCTTTGCGTACTGGTCTTGTCCCAGCAGCATTGAAAACTGCTGTTGTAACACCGGTTCCTAAGAAGCATGATGCAGATTTGGATAACTTAAATAATTATCACCCTATATCAAATCTTCCGTTTCTTGCAAAAATTCTAGAACTTGTTGTGGCTTTGCAGCTTCACAGTCATCTCAAAGTAAATAATCTTTTTGAGCCCTTTCAGTCTGGTTTTCGAAAATGTCATAGTACTGACAGCCTTGGTCAAGGTCACAAATGATCTGTTAATAGCCTCAGATTCTGGTTCTCTTTCTATTCTTATCCTTTTTGATACTGTCAATCACAATCTTTTACTCAACCGTCTGGAAACTGTCTTTGATGTTTCTGAGACTGTTTTAACCTGGTTTAGATCTTACCTCTCTGATCGTCAACAGTTTGTCTGTATGAGTGGTTTCAGGTCTGAGATCGGCTCTGTCAATACGGGTGTTCCTCAAGGTTAAATTTTAGGCCCCCTACTTTTTAGCATTTACAAATTTCAACTTGGATTGCTTCTAAGATCACTTTGGACATTAGTGTCTATATCGCGTTATTCTATATCGCGATTAGAACAAAGCACAAGCATAAAACACTTACACACTTCTCAGCTGAATCTGTTGCTCCTCCTCGTAGTGAAAATAAACCAGCACTTGTTCTGAGGTAGGTAAATGTCCCAGGATTGTTCCTCATAGCCGCGCAAGATGACAGTAGATTAATCTGACTAAAAAAATATAGTGTGTTTTCAGAGTTTATGGGCGTTAACGCGTCTCAATGTGGTGCTTCACGTATTTGCGTTTGAATAGCGCGTGCTCTCCGTGGGCGTGTCACATTACCAGAGATAATGAGCTGAGAGAAAGATAATTAGAATGGCTGACACGTCTCTCTTTTTATATAGATGACATAAACGGAGAATATTTATTTTAGTCTTGAATCGGATCATTTAAAAGTACAAACTCAAACGATTTAAAAGATATATTGCTCATGTCTGGGTGAATAGTATTTGCTGAGTTTTGTTGAAGATTAGAGACGTGCTCCAGGAAAAAAGTTCACGGTGACTGAGAGGCAGAACGCACACCCTGTTTATATTCTTTATTTTACAAAAGCACAATATTTTATTTCGATTGTATGTGGGCACATAAAAAAGTAGACATTTAACAGATTATTTTCTCATATTTCTTAACTCTATATGAACAGAAATGATGGTAGTACTTTAAGTCTATTTTTCTGCTATGTGAAAAAAACTAGCAAAACGCGCCGGCGCGTTTCTGGTCCCCAGAGGGTTAATAGTGATAAGACTGAGGTCATACTTATTGGCACCTCTCATCAGCTTCGTAAAGCTGGCTTACTAATTTTAACCGTAGATGGTTCTGATTTGGAGGCACAAACTAAATAAAAAAACTTAGGAGTTATATTTGATTCTAGTCTGTCCTTTGAGTCTAATGTGCGGTACACTGTTAAGAACATCCCGGGTTACGTATGTAACCCTAGTTCCCCGAAGGGACGGACGCTGCGTGTAATCGCAGTGGGAACGCCCCCCAGCGTAACGCATCTGAAGCATGAATGAAATCAGTCAATGGAGAGATGTCAATGGAGAGAACCTGAGCCCCGGGAGTGGAGCTAAGATCAAGGGAGTAAAATATAACGAAAGTGTGCGGTGAGGACCAGCCTGCCGCATCACAAATGTCCTGAAGAGAAGCTCCTGAAAGAAGAGCTGTGGAGGCAGCCAAGGTTATTTTCGTAAACGAAAACTGAAACTAAGACTAAAACTATTGGTCAAAAATCATTTTCGTAAACTGAAATAAAATAAAAAATTCATAATAAATGAAAAACTAAAACTAAACGAAACTAACAACAGTTACTGAAAAACTAACTGAAATAAAATAATAATTAGCAAAAATAAATAATCGTTTTCGTGATTAATAAACTCTTTACTTCAGCGGAAAAATCTGACCTGTGGCTGTTTAGGGAAATGCCTGATTTGACGCTTCATACGCGTGAAGTTGCTGAGGCGATTAACCGCTGTCCTGTGACGCGCTCAATGAAGGACCGTAACATAGAACACATCGCTAGTCCTAAGCGGCTGTTCATAAAGGATTCATCTTTTGCGGTGGAATGGGAAATAACACGAGGTAATAAGACGCAAGTTGGACTTCTTTTAACTTGAGCGCAGCATTTTTAGAATGCCATTTCATTTTCGAGGCGCGTGTGCAACACTAAAACAAGTTCGTCAAGCACAAAACAACTTATTGTTCTAGGCTAATGTATGTTTGAGATGTCATGTTTTCATGAAGGTTGAAAGGCTGAAAGGTGCTGTTATTATCTGTACAAAACATTTACTGCTAGTGCTAATACTAATATTATCCTTGTGGAGACATTTCCCTGCATTTCCCTATTAAATACCAGGACACGTCACACAACACACACACACACACGCACACACACACACACACACTCCCTCACTCTGGTCAAGAAATAACATTTTCTTGTATACTTTTAAGTTCCATTTGGTGCTTTGTTCAATCTCAAACCATTGTTTTGTTTTTATTATTAAGATGTCTGCACAAGAGTTAACTATCTGTGCAAACATTAAACTTAAATTAAACTTCTTTCTTTGGTCTACACTGGAAGTGTACTGCTTGCTCTGCTAAACTATAATTACTAAAACTAAAACTGAAACTAAATAAAATAAAAACTAAACAGAAATGTGTTTGCAAAATAACAACTAAACTAAAACGAACAAAACCATTAATGAAACGAACTAAAACTAAACTGAAATTTTAAGCAAAATTGAAAACGATATTAAAACTAAACTAATTTAAAAAAGCAAAACTATAATAACCTTGGAGGCAGCCATACTCCTGGTGGAATGAGCCCTTACAGCCAAAGGTGAAGGCTGATGGGCCGAACCGTAAGCAAGCGAGATGGCCTCGACCACCCACTTGCTCATCCTTTGCTTAGATGCAGGACACCCTTTCTTAGGTGACCCAAAACAGACAAACAGTTGTTCCGATCTCCTCCACAGGGCAGCTGTGTGGACATAATCATCTAAAGCCCTAACGGGGCACAGCAAATTAAGTTTCTTCTGGTCTGACGTCAGAAAAGGCGGAGGACAGAAAGCCTGCAGAACTATAGGTCTAACAAAAGTATTTGGCACCTTAGGAACAAAACCTGGTCTCGGACAGAGAAAGGCCTTAACCATACCAGGAGCAAATTCCAGGCACGAGGGAGTCACCGAAAGTGCTTGAATATC
The DNA here is from genome assembly GCA_030578255.1 of Tiaroga cobitis. Classification (NCBI taxonomy): domain Eukaryota; kingdom Metazoa; phylum Chordata; class Actinopteri; order Cypriniformes; family Leuciscidae; genus Tiaroga; species Tiaroga cobitis. Next base: position 40,862,714 of record CM060608.1, on the reverse strand, counting down.
TCCAATTCTTTTTAGAGATGAGATAGCGAGAAGAAGGATAGTCTTTAGTGTAAGAAACTTTTCCGAAACTTCCTCGATGGGCTCGAAAGGAGCTAGGGAGAGACCTTCTAAGACGATGGCCAGATCCCAAGCTGGTACCCTCATGCGAACTGCAGGCCTCAGCCTCAAGGCGCCACGAAGGAAGCGAGATATAAGTGGGTGTCTCCCGAGAGAACCTCCGCTTGAAGGGGCGTGGTAAGCAGCTAGGATGTCTGGATGTCTGCCCCCTGATTTAAATACCCCGGGAGATAAATAGCTCTCAGAGAAAGAATTTTCCCCTGGGACCATAGAAGGATCTGACGTCCCAGTTTGTAAAGTGGGCGAGAACGCAGACCCCCCTGATGGTTGATATAAGAGACCACCGATGTGTTGTCTGTCCGGACAAGAACATGGTGGCCCCTTAGGTCTGGGAGGAAATGTTTCAGAGCCTGAAACACTGCCAACATCTCTAGACAATTTATGTGCCATTATGTGCGATGGTCCTCCCACAGACCCTGAGCTGGGCGGCCACTCATGATCGCCCCCCACCCTGTGAGAGATGCATCTGTCGTTAGCATAACACGACGACAAGGAGCTCCCAACACAGGGCCTTGGGACAGAAACCGAGGATCTTTCCACATAACCAGGGCGTGATGACACCATCGCGAACTCATGATCATGCGAAGCGGATTTCCCCTCGGGCCGAATCCCCTGGTTCTGAGCCACCACTGTAACGGTCTCATGTGCAGGAGGCCAAAAGGTATCACGTTGGACGCAGCTGCCATGAGACCAAACAGTATCTGGAACTGTTTTACAGTGGATGACTGGCCTAGCTTGACCTGATCTACTATGGCGAGAATCGAAGCAACACGAGCAGGTGACAACTGTGCCTGCATCGTTGTCGAATCCCACACTACACCGAGAAAAGTGGTTCTCTGTAATGGAGAAAGAACACTCTTCTTGGCGTTGAGCCTCAACCCCAACCTCTTGATGTGAGCAAGAACGACATCTCGATGCCGAACCGCCTGTTGTTCTGATTGAGCTAGAATTAACCAATCGTCTATATAGTTCAGAATACGGATGCCCTGCAGCCTCAGCGGGGCTATAGCCGCATCCATACACTTCGTGAACGTGCGGGGTGACAGTGCTAAGCCGAACGGAAGAACCCGATATTGGTATGCTTCGCCCCCGAAAGTGAACCTTTAGGAACTTCCTGTGTTGAGGGAGGATAGATACGTGGAAGTAAGCGTCCTTTAGATCTATCGTGACGAACCAGTCCTCGGATCTGACTTGTGACACGATCTGCTTGAGAGTGAGCATCTTGAATTTGAGCTTCCCTACAGTGCGATTTAACCCTCTGGGATCTAAGGTGTTTTTGGGGTCCTTGAGATGTTCTGACATGCTGTGACATTTGTGTTTTTTTCAGTTGCTTATAAACATATTAATGGCACAGGTGAAATTACACTATATTAAGCACAAACAGGGCTACGATAATATGTGATATAATATGTATATACATGTTTGTATATTTGAGAGAATATTGTTTATGCGTGGTTATTGAAAAAAAATAAAAATGAAAGTTTCTGAAGTAAGGCTACAAAACATATAATAAATATGTGTCCACAAGACTTTTGACTAATTGGTGTTGTTGCCTAGTGTTTTTTCTTCAAAATGATCTGAAAAACATCCTGCCTAATCATTCACATAAAACTGTGAATTGGGTTTTATTGTGAAAAACTTTTTTTTGTTTGCCAAGGCAATATGCGAATGGGCTTGAACAGTCCAAACCCCATCATGAATAATTAGGTGATTCTCACCTGACCCGCATAATAATGAGCCTTTCATTCAGGTGTCACACAAGGAAAAATTTAAAGGACAACATACATATACATATACATATACATATATATATATATATATATTATATATATATATATATAATCAAAATATAAATGAAAGTCAAAAACCCATTTTTAGTCATACCTGGAAACAAATAGGTTATATGGGTCATTGTATAGAATTGGTTCAAAGTTAGAGTTGGAAACATCTTGAAAATATTTTTTTTTTCCATATAAAGTATTATAAGCTTGCATTGGATAACAGTTGATTAGTTTATTTTTGACAAAACATACTATATATATAACATATGAGCAGAAACTGTCTAACTAAAGCTTATTTGATGTCTATTTTATAGTAAAAACTTTCTAATCTATTTCGTCTGTAACAGTAGGCAGGGCCGCATTAAGAGCTCACTGGGCCCCGGGGCTATGAGTTTCTGCAGGGAGTTCCCCTCCCCCACCACTTTAGGTCACCAACTACGTGAGCTAATGTTATATCATTATACGAGTCATTTTATCCATCTATGATATTCTTCACAGTTAAGTTATATTACTTTTAACACGATTTTTTATCATATCAAAATGTAATGCCACTAAAATTTCATAATTCTTGTGACCAATTTCAATATCACAAAAAATAATATAGCTTAAGAAAAGAATCTCAAGCTTACTAATGACAAGAGTCACAAATAACAATAGAACAAAGGCACATAAGAAATCGACCTACTTGAAAAACTTAAAGCACTGAATAATATTATATTGTATAAAGTAATCAAAATATACAATACATAGTTGTCACTATAAATTCAACAATTTATTCTTATTAATTTTACAAAAGTGATTCAGTCAAGGGTAGTAAATTACTTTCTTTCTGATGTTTGATTAACATTATTGACACAAAAGGCGACAGCAGCTTTATTAGCAGCTTCTGTCACTTTAAGACCTCAGGGTCGGAACTCAAGTGCTCTGCCGCCGTGCAAAACCGTCTCAAGTTTACCATGGTCTCAAAACGAGCATTTACAAAATTAATTCTCTCCCGCTGCTTACTGTGCATGAGCAGTTTAAAATAATTTGTGTCAAAACCACAATGCTTAAAAACGCGTTTAAATTATAAACTTAGGCCTACATCATGATGGCGCAGCAAAATTGACATATTTCTACCGGATATATTATCGCCAGGCCTTTAGGCGAATATAGAGTTTGATCAAACACAAAAAGCAATATCATACATACATCAAGTTAATATTCAAACTTACCGAAAATTTGTGGGGTCGATGATGACGCTGTGTTTTAAGAATAGTCTAGACTAGAATGAAGTGAAGAGTGGAGGCGATTTATTGGTTGATGCATATTCTAATAAGGCGCAGGCAGCCATCTATAGGCCAACGTGCAGCAGCAGGTCGATCGTTCACAAGTTAAATATAGAATAAATGTATTTGTTATATCAAATTAAAACGTGACGTTTTAATTCACCATGTCCTGCTGCCCACGGGGGTTTGATTGACAGGCGGCCTGGCCAATCATAACGCTGAATACGCAATTTTGTCCGACAACAAAATCTGTTAGTAGATTAACGTCAGTGGACTTGAACTAGAAAACGGTATTGTTTAAATTACTTAAATGACAATATTTGAAAGTTGAGACTTTGTTTCATATCAACAGTAAGCTGCTCTGAACTCTCTCTCGTAGTCACTCGGTGTAATGTTAGTCTTTGCCCCGCGATGTATTTTTCACTGTGTGAGTTAGAACATGACGTGCGTGACTCGTGAGAGACGCCTGGCTTGTCATACAGTAAATAAAAAAGGCGGGTCTTTGCGAACGTCTCTATAATATTAATGAAAATGATTCCATGATAATGCATGGAATATATGGCAAAGCGCCACTAAATAACAGGGCTAATTTGTGGGGGGCGTTGCGTGGTAAGGCTTTGGCAATCAGATGGCTAGCAGTATCTGCTCCACAGCCAATCACGGGCCCCCTCCTTGCTCGGGCCCCGGGGCTTTAGCCCCGCCTAGCCCTATTGTTAATGCGGCCGTGACAGTAGGCTATGCATCTGTGCGTTCGTTTGTTCACACACCCCGACACCCGATTCATATTTAAACAGTCTTTTTGGTTTTACAGATACTATTCTATATTGCGATTAGAACAAATCTCAGTAGTCTTACTAATGTAGGAGCGAGAGTGAATGAACGCACAGCGCGCGCGCGTCTGTGAATTCGTCCATTCATTCGCACACAGACACGCATTTAATATTTAAACAAGTCTTTGTGCAGTTTACAGACACTATTCAATAATGCGATTAGAACAAAGCACTTAGGAATAAATGACTTACTACATCAGCTGAATCCGTGCTCCTCGAAATGAAACAGGTAACTGAGTTAACTTTTCCAGGAATTATTCCTCACTGAGCAGCAAGACGAGATAAAGGTTAGGGCGTTCTGATGTGGGTGTTTTCATGGCTTGCCTCAACATTAACGTTTGAATAGCGCGCGCTCTCAGTGGGAGTGGTCACATTAACACGTCATACGCTATAATTAGGTGAAAGGAAAAAGGCCGACATCTCTCTCTTTTCATACAGATTACATCAACTGAGAATAGTTGCTTTTTTATATAAATTACTTCATTTAAAAGAAGAGAATTTCAGCTTCATAAAGAGAAATCTTTCGTGTCTCTGTAACAAGTATTTACTAAGTTACAGTTAATTTTTCGGACGCGTTTCAGAAAGACTTTTACGGAGACAGAGTGAGCTGAAAGCGCACCCTGTTTATTTTATTTATTTTACAAAAACACAAGGTTTTGATGTTAATAAGAGTGTACACAAAAAAAGAAGACATTTAACAGTATTGAATGATGTGTAACACTTATATGTAAGATCAAAATCAACAAAGTATTTTGAGTTTGTTTTGCACTGATAAGAAAATCTAGAATGGGACGCAGCCCTCCATCTTTTTCCGGAACGATGAAGTACCGGCTGTAGTATCCTAACTCCCTGCTGGGTGGAGGAACCCGTTCTATAGCCCCTTTTTGCAGCAGAGTTTTTACCTCCTGTTCTAATACCAGAGCCTGCTCGGGGCCTACCACAGTGGGCAGAACCCCTCTGAACCGAGGTGGACGCGTTCTGAACTGAATAGTGTACCCGTTCATTATAATATTCAGTAACCACTGAGAAACATTGGGAAGCATTTCCCATTCCGCCAGGAACTCTACTAAGGGAACCAGCCTCTCGAGGCTGGCCTCTGGATGAACATCCCGAGTGACAGCCACAGCGCCCTGTAACATACTGGCAGGAAACAGCTGGTCTGAGCACTCCACAGCCCTCCTCGGAGGGGGCGAGCCTCCCTCGGGAAATCGCTCGCCGAGTCTCTCTACGCCCTGTATAGGCAGGGTTAGTAGAACAGACCCCTGAGGGCATCGAGAAAGACAGGGCACCGTGTTGTTGTGCGGTGAAATCAAGTCTTTCCCAATGGGGACCACCCTCAGAGTCCTGACGTTCAGCCCGTCAGGACTTTTTCGACGCGGCCTTCCTGTCGACAATGACTGTCCTCAGATCAGTCCTGCCCCGAGAAGGCCGCGCCGGAGAGCGCACCGCCTCGTCCCTCCAGTTTCTCTGTGGGGGGGGGGGGGGGGCACGAGACGTGACACTCCGCTTCTGCTGCGCTCTTTTGAATGAGGAACTCGGCGATTTCCCACATACGACCTAGATATCCTAGGTCGTATTGGACCACCAGTAGCGTTGTTGCAGGAGTGAGAGGCTTTGCTGGCTGCCTGGGTGTCCAGAGCCCGTAGATGTATGGACTGAGTCCATGAGAAAAGCAGTCTCTTCCCCACTGACATATTTCACCTGAGGACCAGCAAATGTGAGGTGAGTGGAGTTCCAGCCACGGGTGTCCCAGGATGATGTCTGCAGTTGAGCCCTCCAGCACCAAGAACGAAAGTTCCTCCTCATGCAGACATCCAATTCTCAGTTTGATGGTGGGACTGCAATACCGGATCTGCCCACAACCGAGCGGCTTTCCAAGGATGGACTGCACGTGAAGGACTTGAGGAATGGTTCTCTGGCGGACTCATAATTTTTGAAGTGTGGAGAGTGAGATGAAATTGCCAGTGGCACCGGAATCAATCAACACTTTCGCTGGAAGAGATAGTTGGATATATGTTAGCAGGACAGGAGTATATTTCATGGATGAAATTGTGAGGGGAGTCGAACTGTACTCACCACAGGTCATGGGGGACGGACTGGACAGGTGACAACAAGATGACCTGCTGCCCCACAGTAGAGACAGAGATTGTTGAGGAGGCGGCGTTGACGTTCGGCTGACAATAGATGGGCCGATTCAATTTCCATGGATTCTGGTGCTGGAGGGCTGGCAGTGGTCGAAGGGCGAGGAGGAGGCAGTGCAGGGTTATCTAGCTGGCAGGCGGTGCGTCGTTGAGACACTTGAATAGAGTGTTGGATGAGGCTTTCCAAGCCAATGATGTCATCGTAGATAGCCAACTGTAAGCGAATATCTTGATTAAGACCCTGATGATAAGCAGTGATTAAAGCCATCTCATTCCATCCACTGGTTGCTGCTAGAGTGGGAAATTGTAGAGCATAATACGACACTGAGGTTTTTCCTTGCCGTAAACAAAATAATTGATCATGAACTGAGAGGGAGTTAAAAGCTTGTGCAAAAACTTCACGGAAGTGGCCGAAGAAGGTAGCAAGTGACTGAGTAACGGTTCCATTCACATCCCATAGCGCCTGAGCCCAGAGAAGTGCTCATCCGGTGAGAAGGGAGATGATAAACGCAATTTTTGCTCTTTCAGAGGCAAACTGTGAAGCTTGCATCTCCATAAAAAGCTCGCACTGGAGGAGCAAACCACTGCACTCACCCTCCTTGCCTGAGTAGGTCGGTGGTCGGGCCATGTGACTGACAGAGGCAGATGAAGAAGAACTGATAGATAGATAGATAGAAATGGAGGCTCCACAGAAGAGATGCCGTACATCTGTGGTGTGGGAGCATTTCCATTTGGAAACCCCAAATAAAGTGAGATGTGTGTATTGTGATCGGCAGCTAGCCTACTGCAACAATACATCATCCATGATGCGCCATTTGAGGAGCATTCATCCTGCCATTCTGCAGGGTGCAGAGACTACTGGTTACAAGCTTCATATATTACAAAAATACAATAATAAAAATACAATAATTTTTTTATTAGCTCTTTGTAAAGGTTGTTTCAGATCAACACCTGCAAGTGACCACTAGGTGTCACCGTGGAGACGGGTTTCGGATTGATTCGAAGCCTCGAAACAAAATGGCACATTTGCTTCGACTGTTTCATTGCTTCACGAAGCCTCGATCTGCCCATCACTACAAAACAAAACTACAAAACAAAACTTCCCGTGGGGGAAAACAAGAAAGGCATGTGGCATCAAACAAGAAACACGAGGGAACATGGACAACGAACCAGCCCAGGACTGCAAACACAGGGAGACTAAATAGGAAGCAAACAAAAGAAGGTAACGAACAAGGCAGGTGGGGCAAATTAATTAATAATCAGGTAACATGATTGGAGGGGCCAGACAATTGACAAAAGAGCACATGGCACAAGGAACACAAGACAAGCCATGTGCTAACAACAAACCAGACTAAACACAAACACAGGACAAACCGGGAATGTCAGAGCTCTGTCACCAAACCAGATATAAACCAAACAGAGGTGACAGAAACCCTGACAATATATATTAGTAAATATAAACTTTACTGACGAGATGCGCATAACAATGTGATGTGATATATCGCCCAGCCCTAATATATATATGGATGTATTATAAAGCGCACAACAAAATTGTCTTTAGTTATATCCACCAAGTAAAACACAGGAGATTGCTAGAGTGTATCGTAACACAACCACTAAACATCGACGAGACCGAACAGTGAAACACTAAACCGAGGGCTTAGGGGATGATTGACTGAAACAGAACAGGTTTGTAAGACTAATTAACAAACGAGAAAACTAAATCAGGCAGGCAAAACGGAAACAGAACACAGAGAAAACAAAAACAAAACATGTGACAGTTATATTGTAACATAATTTAAAAAAAATTATTTCAACTGCTGATTTCCCTGATTCTCATATGTAAACCCCCAATCAAGAAAAGTTGGGACATTTTGTAAAATGCAATAAAATCAAGAATCTGTGAGTTGTAAATTCTCTTACAAATGTATTCAACTGACAAAAGTCCAAAGAAAAGGTTTCCAATTATTTCACCGAACAACTTAATTGTATTTTGTAAATATAAACAAACTTTATTGCATTTTACAAAATGTCCCAACTTTTCTTGATTTGTGGATGGGGAAAGACGTGAGCAATTTAATTGTATTTTGTAAATATAAACAAGCTTTATTGCATTTTACAAAATGTCAAAACTTTTCTTGATTTGTGGATGGGGAAAGACGCCAGGGGTCTGTCAAAGACACCAGATGCACTGTGTCACTAGGTGGCACACAAACACCATCCTACATCACAGATTTCAAATACCTTGACTTATTCAAAGTGTGGAGTGTGCCTCCCCAGTGGGGTGCAAAAGCGTGTCAGGGGAGGCGCACTATTGAGTATTCACCTAAACACAGTCAGTTATGTCTAAAGTGAAAGTAGTAGTTGGGTGAAATTATCATTATATTGGATCCATGCATAAGGTCTTAAAGTGACAGAAGCCTCATATAGGCCTGCTGTTAATGTTAATCAAACAACAAAAGAAAAAGAAAATCATTCACTGCTCTTTGACTGTATATCTGTAATAGCTTTATTAATAATCTATGCAGTTTGAACTGTGCAGGGGGGATGGTGCCATTGTGTGTGTTGTGTTAGAAGTGAGGCCCACTGTCTTTGACTTTGAAAACCCCTGGTGTAGAGTGTTCATTAGAATGAAAATGTCCCTTAAGGATCCCTGAAGAACAATGTGGATTTACTTTTAAATTATAACATTTAGATATACTAAGTTAAGCATATGCAGGATGATGATGATGATCAGCCAATGTGTTCTAGGAAATAGAAACAATTATATTTATATATTTTTTAAAGTGTCATTACTGTAAAAACTATTCTTTTTTAAATTGTATTTTGACAATTTAGTTTATAATAATTTGCTAACCGATGACAGACAAAGCAGAATACCAGTAATAGAGATTCATCTGAAAGGTAAAAAGGCATTTGAATATTTACTTATTTAATTGCCCTATTTTAAATAAAGATATGTCATAATAGCGTCACTTAACTAATCTTTAGGTTTTAATGAAAGCAAAGATGTCTGAAATGTGCATATAATTCATAGAAATACTGAGTAATAACCCCATTAATTACAACAATTATTACATTTAAAAATAATAACAAACACTGGTAACAACATGCCAGTTGCGTCTTACTCCAAGGGTCTAATTTTATCTTTTTACTTAAAAATAAAACTATACATTTTACTCCACAAATCTAAAAACATGAATGTGCCCACAAATCCCTCAATAACAAATAGACACACACAAAAAAATGTTGATATTCAACATAATGCAATGTCATTGATCTAATTTTGTGTCTCTGGAAAATAGACCTGTTAACCTAAGAACTGTTTAAACTGACTAAATCTCACAAATGTTGATTCAGATGAAATGACCAAATTAAAAATAGCGTAGCCATTCATCATAAGTGCTAAAATGAGATTTTGTGTCATCTATGGTCAAGAGAAAAAAAATAATCCAACCTTAATGTAATACCTAGGTGTCTGCTGGGTTTGCACTTTTGTCACTAGGTGGCACACAAACACCATCCTACATCACAGATTTCAAATACCTTGACTTATCTCCACACTGCTGTTGTAAAATACAATAGACTGTAAAGCAAAGTGTTAGAGCAGGGGTTTTCAAAGTGTGGAGTGTGCCTCCCCAGGGGGGTGCAAGAGCGTGTCAGGGGAGGCGCACTATTGAGTATTCACGTAAACACAGTCAGTTATGTCTAAAGTGAAAGTAGTAGTTGGGTGAAATTATCATTATAGTGGATCCATGCATAAGGTCTTAAAGTGACAGCAGCCTCGATAGGCCTGTCGTTAATGTTAATCAAACAACAAAAGAAAAAGAAAATCATTCACTGCTCTTTGACTGTATATCTTTAATAGCTGTAGCCTATTAATAATCTATGCAGTTTGAACTGTGCAGGGGGGATGGTGCCATTGTGTGTGTTGTGTTAGAAGTGAGGACCATTGTCTTTGACTTTGAAAACCCTTGGTGTAGAGTGTTCATTAGACTGAAAATGTCCAATATTAGTATGTGCAATACATTTTGTATTATTACAGTTTATTTATTCGCTTTGGTACTATTTGGTATTTTCACAAGTAATGTGTACATTTTGAAAACTCTTAGTACAAAAATTCAAACTGATCACACTTGTAACACAGCTAGTCATTCTTTCAAAATACACATTTCAGTCCATTTCAGTAATCATTGTTTCAAACACAAGATCATTGCAATATGCTATGAGAACATTTGGTTTAATTACCGAACCACAACAGTATGATCTTCTTTCAATTTAGTACTTTTAACAATCAAGTGATAGCAAACATTCCAAGATACTTGTTGCTAAAATAATTACAGTAACATTAGAACATTAGCAAATACACTTACATTACCTAACTTACGTAGCATAAAATCCACAATGTTTGTAATAGTATCTATTCAGTGTTTTGTTAGTTGATTTTAGTGAAGTTTTACAACTGCCATGAGGTTTTGTGCTAGAACAGAGTTTGCTGGCAATTCAGTAAATGTTCTCACTGTACCATATGACTGAATCTACACTGTAGTTGACCTTTACAAGGGTGAGTTACAGTAATGTGGCAGTCTCTACCATGGTAATCTGTTTACAGTATCACATGGCATACATGCTGTAATGTAAATGCTGTATTTGATGCCATCTGTCTCCCTTCTACTGATGCATCTCTGATCAATCTGATGTTATAAGTCATTGACTATTTCCTTTCCCTTTTACTCTATCCTGCTCTGTTCACTCGCTCTCTCTCTCTCTCTCTCTCTCTCTCTCTCTCTCTCTCTCTCACACACACACACACACACACACACACACACACACACACAGTAGAATCTGTATATAGAAATCTATAGATGTGCCAAATGATTAATTGATTAACCATTAGGATCAGTTTGAATTATACATGTATTAAACTGAACAAAAAGAGATGCAAATGAAAAGTGGCATTATGACAGTCAGTTACTGTGTATGAAACATTTATAAATGAAACAATTATTTTGTTGTGAAAATGATACTTTGTGATTTTGTGTATTGTACTACTAACACAATTAAAAACATGCTGAAATGTTTGAATAAAGTGCAGAGTTTTGAAAATGTACGCCTTGCTTGTGAAAATAATACCAACATATTATAGAATATAGAATATAAAATAGAATAAAAAAACTGTAAATATATAAAAGAGGGAGTGAGTCAAAAGAGAATATTGAGAAATATGTGAGAAATCCTCTGTTGCAAACTCTGTATTCTGCCTGAAACAATTCAAGCTACTCAGGCTCTCAGTGGGACTCAGAACCACCATGTTCACAGACACGATTTATAGTCACATTGTAAGCCAGTGTTGAGTTTCTTCTCATACAGTATCCTTTTTTTTTGTCCGGCTGACTTCATGTGAACCTTTTAAAGGGGTCATATGATGTGATTTCTTGTTTTCCTTTTTCTTTGTTATGTAGCTGTTTGTGCATGTATAAGATCTGCAGATTTACAAAGTCTCAAACCCAAAGAGATATTCTTTGTAAAAGTTAAGGCTCAGTCACGCCTTCCTAAAACGTTTCGTTTAAAGGTGCAGTGTGTAGATTTTAGCGGCATCTAGCGGTTCGGTTGAAAGTTGCAAGTTGCACTAATGGCTCAGCCCACTGCTCACCCCTCCCTTTCGAAGAAGCTACGGTTGCTAAAATGGGACAAACATATCGTCGTCTGAGACAGCAGAGAATAGCTAGAGTAAGCCAAGTTTCTGTACCACAGTCCATTATAAACCACATCATGGATAAAGTTTACAAAGCCATAGTCAGGTGAGGATCAAGGGTCTTCATATATATAATAATAGTAATCTGCTGATTGTCTCATGAACGTACCCAGCACATTTCTCCCCACATAGCAAACCCATAATACAGCGAGGGAGAAGAACCACATGAAACTATCCAACTACATATTTTTTCTAACAGGGTAGTAAAAGTTTAGCTGGCTAATATGAGCTGTTAGGCTGTGGCTGAGCTGGTTAAAACGTAAAGCATTGTTTATACTCGACCCGTCCACTTGAGCGCAAAGGTGCGCGCAGGAAAAATGGCGTGATTGTAACAGCGCGTGCGCCTCCGCATCTCCTAGACACCATTTACTACACACAAATTAATAAAAAATAATGAATAAAAATATTGTTTTTTTTTCTCTGGTTTTGAAAAGTCTTCGCGATCGACTTAATGCTTCTAAGATCGACTTGTCGACCGCGATCGACGGGTTGGTGACTCCTGTAACGTTACTGTTTTACGGTCAATAGTACTAATTAGCTGATTGTCAAAGCCATAACACAGCGAGGTAGAAGAACTAAGTTACATGAAACAATCCAACTACATATTTTACACCACTGACAAGGGAAAAGTCACTACTCACTGTGTCTATGGCTAGCTTCTAGCTTTCTGTGGCTTCTCTTTCAAGGTATGAACGAAACGCGCTCTGTAGCGCTGTTTGTTCGCTGTCGGCTATGGTAGAAATATGACGTCACAATATGTCGACCTTCATAGAAGGGGGTGCCCGTGGTTATGTAGATATAAATGTCTCATTCTAAGATAATAAAAACATAAAGGTTCATTGAGTAAGGTATACACCACTGAACACATAGTTATGGATCTTAAATTGCATTTCTGTCAATAGATCCTCAGAAATATTACACATTGCACCTTTAAACATGCCACAACAAATCTACGTCAGTGCGTGGGGGCATAGTTTCATAACACTGCCCAAATGTATACGCAAAAAGAAAAAAGGCGTAACTTTTATTCTCGCTGTATTATGCCCGTTTCACACATACTCCGTTTGCAGTGCGTATGCGGTGCGTATTTTTTTCAGTACCCATGTTAACAGGTTAGAGCTTTCACACTGCATGCGGATGCAGTCCGTCGATCCGTTCCAGTTGCGGTGCGTATACAGCAGTGCAGAGATCGTTTACGCACCGAGTCTATTTCTGCTGTGCTGCAAACGCTGAATTAAAGTGACAGCGCACGGTTCGTGGTCAAAATGAACACGGATTGACCTGAAAATGTAGTAATTTCACCATAAATGCATTTAATTAAAAAAATGTAGTAATCTCACCATAAATGTATTTAATTAAATACTACTTTTTAAGACCGGGGTTTTAAGCAAGGAAAACAATTTATCTCAACAAGGACATAATGAACTACACTCGTCTCATTCGTGGAGGTGGAAAACAAGTTCTTCGACGTCCAAGATTTATTGTATTAAAATTTAAACGCAAAAGAAAAGGCATGAGAGTCGGCTGTTTTAGTCAATTTTAAGTTTTAATTTAAAATGTTTGCGATTTTAATATAAGTACATGGTTAAATATTTGACCACTTGCTTGAGCAACTTAATATATTTAGAAGTAATGCATGGAATTATAGGCCTATGTTGTTTAAATTGTGTTTAAACGTGCATACGTCCGTTCAATATGTGTACAAAGAGAATCGCAATGCTGACAATACCTTTTTTTAATAAAAGTTGCTGCATAACTTCTGGATTTGAAATAAAAATAGTGAGTATGTGTTTGTGGTACAGCCGTGGATCAGTTACGCACTGCAAACGCAGCATATGTGAAAGCACTATAGCGCGTGCTGCTCCTGTACCGTATACGCACCGCAACACGCACCGCATACGCACTGCACACGGAGTATGTGTGAAACGGGCGTTATTGTTGCTGCTGGCACGGCCATGTGTTTTTCGTTGCGAAAGCCAAACCAGAGAATGTCTAATTGAAGAGAATTGGCACTGTCTGGTTACTTCCGGTTTCTGGACTGGGTGCAGTAACACGTCTCTGTCCATGCGGGGGCGCTCGCAGGCGAGTGCAAAATGAATGGGAGTCTATGGGGTTTCACCCCCAGAAATCCACTTTTCTCAGGATGTAATTTTTTGTCAAGTAATTTGAAAGTTGCATTCAAAAGGGAGGGCTAAGATAATATACTCAGCTGAAAATTGCATTTTTAAGTTCATTTATCTGTTCTAAAAATCCGTTCAAAAATGTGATGACGTCACATAATAGCAGAATGCTAGCGTGTTCCGGCCAACAAAATCCTAACCTGTAAGAAATCGAAAGGACATAAGTACTTGTTCATTCGACTTGTGGCCTATAATCTATATTGAACTTGCAGAATCAACAATAAAATCTACGTTGATTCAACGACAAGCAGGAGAAAGAGATACATTTAGCCGTTTAGCTCCATAGACTCCCATTCATTCTGCACTCGCCCGCGATCACCTCCAGTGGAATTCTAATGGAACTGCAACCAATTTGATACACAATGGGGCTAATAGGGAGTGCCAAGGCTCTCCGTTAGACGGGCTCTGGCCAAACTACTTTGTTTGGCCTTCCAAAAGAGGACACAATTAGAAAATAGTGGTTAAGCTTTATTTTCAACACAGTTTTGAGCAGTATAGAGTAGCGCTTGTTTGTCATTTCTACGATCACAAATGCAGACATGGCTTTATGTTTACATTGTGTTCTCCCCCCGTAGCACAGCGGAACGCGTAAAAAGACAGTATGAGTCATTATAATCTGCAATTATGTCCCCAATGAAATAAAACCTTACCAATCTGATATGTTCTGGTCCAGTCGCGCTGGCAAAGTTGATCGATCAGCTTGCATTTTCTGGATCAGATTTGGGCTCGAATTGATAGCTGTAGTACCGACATTATCACCTGTCATTATTGCTTTGGGAGCTGAAGTTCAAGATATGGTAAGGGGTATTCGGGCCAATCACAATGCATCGGATCGCTGGCCAATCAGAGCACACCACGCTTTTCAGTACGATGAGCTTTGTAAAAATCTACGCGTTTCAGAAAGGCGGGGCATAGAGGAGCAACAATAATGTACGGTATGTGTAAAATAATTATGTTTTTTTTTACTTTTTTGGAATTATTTATCTTTTTGTGACTCTGGACCACAAAACCAGTCACATGGATCAAATTTTTTAAATTTAGATGTATACATAATCTGAAAGTTGAACACATAAGCTTTCCAATGATGTATTGTTTGTTAGGATAGGACAATATTTGGCCGAGTTACAACTATTTGAAAATCTGGAATCTGAGGGTGCAAAAAAATCGAAACATTGAGAAAATCGCCTTTAAAGTTGTCCATTTATGTTCGCGATTGTGCTGCATTCACTCATACAAATAAATGTTTTATATATTTACGATAGGAAATTTACAAAATATCTTCATGGAACATGATTAATTTCCTAATGATTTTTTGCATAAAAGAAAAATCGATAATTTTGACCCATACATCAATGTACTGTTGGCTATTGCCACAAATACCTGTGCTATTGGTTTTGTGATCCAGGGTCACATTTCACAACAGCCGTACTATCACTGAGACTGTCTTTGCCATTTTGTCTTCTTTACCAAAGCCAAACTGTTAATTAGTTTCATTATGTCAGGCATGTGCCAGAGTGCTGTAATGGGAACATGTGACCTGTGTTCTGTTCAGTGATCCAGTGTTCCCTGACCACAGGAAGCAAAACCATCTGTCCTCCTCTTATTTTATTTCTCAGCACCCCCACCGCCTCCCCATCTGCAAGTGAGCACACATATCTCTGAATAAATGTGACATGATGTTAGCTTTCTAATTTAAAGGCATTTTCTGAGCTAATTGACACGCTGTTGATTACAGAACACAATTTGGCCCTTAGTTGTTGTTGTTGTTTTTTTCCAGGGAATTTTGTAATTTGATAGTACTTGAATTATTATTATTATTTTCAAAGCTGCATGTTTAAATACTCCTTTATGCAGTCAAGGCAAATTAACTGGTTATATGTTGGAAAACAAAAGTATGCATTTTTGCAGCTTATCATTCTGTATCAGCACAATGAGCAACCAGTTTACTGTTCTAGAGACCCTTGAACATTCATTTGTCACAGAGTGCTGAGGCACATGGTGCATAAAAGTCATCAATGCTTGTTGATTCCAATTTGCCTTTGGCTAAGCCACACCCTAGAATGTAGATTGACCAATCACAGCGCAGCCAAGAACGAGCTCCCACAGAGGTCCGACACTTTTTCACAGCGTTCCATTGACTTTAACACAGGCGTCCAGGGGCGTCGATTTCGGTGGGGACGGTGGGGACGCGTACCCACCAGATTTCGTGATGAGTCATTTTGTACCCACCACTTTTTTTTGGCATGATGCTGGATGCTGGTTTTATTCTCGCTGACTATCGCGCTTCTTTATTTAACCCTTGGCTTTCACACAAGTTTAAAATATTCTGGCTGACCACCCAGTGTGAATATTTCTAGGCGACCGTTATTTAGAAATGTTGCACTCTGGTTTCCATGGTGACGTGTCATCGCTTGTCACGTGAGACACCGCAGCCACAACAGCACTGAATAATGAATGATCTGCTTTTGTCATTTTCCCTTTTTATTCAAAATATTCACAAATTTGTTTGCTATAGCATGACATATCTGATATTCCGATTGTCAAATATATGCAAGTGGATGTGTTTTGTTGTTTAAACTCCTTTATTTTTTAAATGAGCTGACACTGACAGCTTAGCATGGACAGTGAACGAGCGGGAACTACATAGTCTGCTGGGATGAGCCGAGGCAGAGAATTTCCGGCCACGGTTCCGCATTTTAAGGGGGCTCCCGAGGGCTGATCATTCAAACAATCAGGAATGTTAATATAAAGACGCAGCAAATATCTCTGCATCCCAGACCCCCCTCTCTCGCTACGCGATCGCTGGCTAACGTCATGCTTTTACCGTCTCGCCTTTTTCAAACTGGAGCAGCGCTTACTCGCAGGTATGTAGACAAATTACAATGCATGATTTGATTTGTTAAACGTGAAAAGGACTTATCCGTCTAAACGCTCGCTCTCTAACGTAAACCTAGATATATATGTTCACTGTTGTTAGGCGCATATCCAAGTGTTTGTGCGGAGTGTGGACATGGAGGCGCCGACGCGATTACTTGCATTTTCCTATAAACAGTGGAAAGTTAAAACAATGTTTATTACTTAAGTTTTGCTGGTATTGTGGCTATAGTCTTGTGCATTTGTACACAACGGATCAGCTGTCTTAACTCTTCTCTTGCAATACATCATGTTAGCCTTGCCTTAGCCACCAACTTACTCAGCTAACTTAGTTACGGTTTGCGTTCGTACAGCAAGCATTGGTGGAGTCGGAGATGATCGTGGAGTAGTCAGTATCTTGTTTAATTATTGCTTGAATCTATTGCTGAATTCTGGAATAGTTGTGATGAGGATGATGATGGAGGCGGGGTGCTTTCAAGTTTTGGTCAAAATGGTGATACGATTGGATGGATGCAGTGTCAGATCATGGTGTGATCATCGTTCATCTGTGCGACACATATTTTTGCTTTTTCAATCTTGGCAAAATTGTAGTGCAGAACGCAGAAGTTGTGTTGTCAATTGGCGATTTTTTTTGGACAGTTTTCAGTTGTTATGAGGAGCAATATGAGAGAGAAATTTGGTAATCATTGTTTACATTAAACCACGTCATGTCATATTGTCAATGTTACTTATCTTATGAAGCAGAATAGTGGGTCATAGGCTACTCGTATGTCTAATGCTTTTTAAAAACCTAAGGCTTTCAAGTTCAACATAAAACGAGTCAGACATCATCACATGTTTGTATACATTTTTATTTATTTACATTAAGCGACAGTAACGTTACATCGTCTTTCAAAACATGATCTGCGCGAAAGAGAGAGAAAAAAATAATGTCATTCATTGTACCCAGCACTTTTGAAAATGCACTTCCGAATACGTCTCTGTCCCCAGCACATTTCAAACCAAACTGACGCCCATGCAGGCGTCTCATATTTTTGGTCTCGGCCGGCTATTACCGTCGTAGTTTTATCAAAAATATGGTTAAACGTTGTGCCTGGGGCATTTGTAACACAGATACGCGTTTCCCAGAGAGGTTGGAGGGGGGTGTGCGTATTTTCCCTTCCCAAAAAGTCAAATCCTGACAAGTGTAGCACACGCTGCTAATAAATACAACGTTATACTCGCGTAGTCCGTTTGCTTTGTAATAACGATCATAGAAGTGAATAAAGACCTCATCACTCCTCATCACCCTGCAGAAAGTGGATTTAAATGAGGGAGCTTAAAACATTTAGGAGCATTTCTGTGTTGTCCGGCTCCAAGACAGCGTTGTGTGCAACAACACCAGTGGATTGCAGCACTCGTTGTCCAGGGACATTGACTGTGGCACAATGTTTATATACTCCCTCTCAATATTACCCTTCCTCTATCCTCTCCAAAACCTCTCGCTCGTACACTCTTTTTTCTTTCCCCTTTTATAGTTTTGGTAATTGATACAGCTCTGTAAACAATTAGGAAATTTGCATTTCCTGTGTTCCATTCCAAGTGCAGTTGAGAATTGAACAAATAACAGTTTTGTTTTTTTGTGTTTGGAAAAATGGTACACAAATGCTTATGATTTCTGTAAAACCAATAAAAAGAGCTGCAATCGTTTTTTTTTTTCCATATTAAAGTGTTGTTTGGCTGTATGAACTACTGTGAAAACATTTGAGAATTTTGTAAACAGTGTTTTGAGAAAACGATGCATGTGATTTGTAATTTGCATGAAATTAAGGAAAAAATTACAACCTGTTTAGGACAATTACAAAGTGTTCAGTTTACTGAGTTAACTGTTTTGAGAACAGTGACCTGATTTTGGAGAAATGTGTCAAATTGATTGAGAAAAACTATGTATCTATGTATTTAGTATGCAATGGTCAGGTGTCCCAATACTTTTGTCCATATAGTGTATTTTTTGTGTTCCTATTTTCTCCAGTAGCAAAATAAAAAATCCATGATAGCATTTTTATGACTTTCCAAAAGAGGAAAAAATATTGAGAGATTGATTACATTGGTCAGAAAATAGAAATATGCCAAATTTGTCATCACTTCCTCAGTGTTTTTCTGGTTTTCTAAAAGAAAGGTAGTATAGGACAGAGTTGTAAAGGCACTTTTTTAAAAAGCGAAAATGTAAAATGTTTTGCTTTATTTAACTGTGAAAACGTATCATCACAGTCTGTGAAAAGGGTCCATATAACGCCACTCATTCTAAAGGGATTCTATTCCACGATTTGTTTGTAAGGGTCTTTTGAGCAGAACCTCAGTGCCATGCACTAATCAATAAAAGTGTCAGACCCAAACACAAACACAAGGTCAGTGAGAACCTAAACAAGGCCTTCAGCAGAATATATGTGCACCTCTTGCCATCCGTCCCTCTTGGTGACAGATTCTCAGGTCACGCTGTCCTGGTCTGGACTCCTAATTTACGAGCCGCTGTCACAAGGTCTCCTTCTCGCGGTTCCATTCATTTATTTTTGATGAAACGGACCCCAGACGGTGAACATGTGCATGTGATCCTTACTCATCCAGTGCACTTATAAAATGTAAAGAACACGGACTAAACTAGACATTGGAAGTGCAATAATTGTGCTTAATCTATCATGTAAATGTATGAAACCAAGAGCAAATGGTAATGCAACAACAAAAAAAATAAATAAAAAAAAATACTGGTAATTCTGAAAATTATATTGATTTTATTTTATTTTTGGCCTTTTTATTGACAGTAGATAATGGACAGAAAAGGATGTGGAGAAGAATGACATGAGCAGGAATCTAACCCACATGAGACTGCCCAATAGCTCCATTCACACCACTATTGGAAAAGCCTCTTCATTATACTACAGATTTGGTGTTTCAATGCAACGCTGAAGTACCGCTGATCATTTACTGTCCCTATTAAGGTGCCACTAAGCTGTAATGATAAGGCCACTATGAGCTTGTTGACATAGTGCTCATGCTTCATGCCTGTTATCTCAAGGCCTGGTGAACATAACCTGGAAATGCTAATATGATAAGCACTAAATGAAGCAAGCCTATTAAGTGTGAAGGAGCCCCTGAGAGCCCCTAATGGTTAATATATGTGCTTGTACTGTTTAAGGATCATTTGCTAAATAACACAGTCCAGCCACTTGTTTGCAGAGATTTCATATCAGTCCCATTCTGAGCACACCAGCTGTTGTACAGTGATTGTGTGTGTGTGTGTGTGCGTGCACGTGTTTAGCTCTAAAGTGGCGTGCCTTAAAGGGTTAGTTCACCCAAAAATGAAAATTAAGTCATTAATTACTCACCCCCATGCTGTACCAACCCCGTAAGGCCTTCGTTCGTCTTCGGAACACAAATGAAGATATTTATGATTAAATCTGAGAGGTTTATGACTGCTACATAGGCTGCCTAAGGGAATGACACCGGACGGCCCAGAAAGTCATTAAAGAAAATGTTTAAATATTCCATGTCACAACAGTGGCGCAACTATAAGTTTATCAAGCGACGAGAATACTTTTTGTGCGAAAAAACAAACAAAAATAACGACTTAAATAATCGACTATTCCTTTTCTTCCTTGTAGGCCTGAAACGAGACTTCAAGAGATTTCCACGACGCACGCGCGAGAACTTAACTGAAGTAGTTGAAGGAGATCGCAATTCTCGCGCGTGCGCGTCGTGGAAATCTCTTGAAGTCTCGTTTCAGGCCTACAAGGAAGAAAAGGAATAGTCGAATAAAGTCGTTATTTTTGTTTGTTTTTTCGCACAAAAAGTATTCTCGTCGCTTGATAAACTTATAGTTGAGCCACTGTTGTGACATGGAATATTTAAACATTTTCTTTAATGACTTTCTGGGCCGTCCGGTGTCATTCCCTTAGGCAGCCTATGTAGCAGTCATAAACCTCTCAGATTTAATCATAAATATCTTCATTTGTGTTCTGAAGACGAACGAAGGTCTTACGGGGTTGGTACAGCATGGGGGTGAGTATTTAATGACTTAATTTTCATTTTTGGGTGAACTAACCCTTTAAGGTGTGTGCCAGTATAAACAGTTTATAACATGAATGTTATAGTGTATTCTTTACAGATTACACAATAACCCAGGTTTATAAATCTTATAAAATTACTATTGGGGTACATTTATTCTGCCATATAGTTAATGTGGGTTTCAGAATATGAAATTGGCCAAGTTTAGAGTTATAAATATAGGCTACTAAAAAAAGAAACACATTCAACTGCTTCCCCCCAGCAAATTTCAGAACATGTAAATATTTGTATGAACATAAAGATATTCAACAACTGAGACAGAAACTGAACAAATTTTACAGACATTTGATGAACATAAATGTGAAATAATGTGTCCCTGAACAGAGCAGGGGTCAATTTCAAAAGTAGCAGTCAGTTAATAGCAGTCAGATTCTGGTGTGGCCACCATACATTTTTTAAGTAGTTTGTCATAATCTTTTATTATTATGTTTTAGGAATAGAATATGCTAAATATTTGTAAAAAAAAAAAAAAAATGCTGCACTGTTTATCAAGACTCAAAACACTTTTGTCCAGTTATGTGATGCGGTAAAGAAGTCAATTAGTCCAACCAACATGCAGAAACAAAAAATCTGAAATACAGGAGATAGCAAAGGTTTTTATTAATATCAAAGAGCTATTTTTTTTTCTTTTATATCGGTTTAAACTAGTTTGGCTTTACCAATACAATTGTTTTTACAATGTTTGTAAAATGTCTCTCCTCATCCAGTAAATGGCCAGATCGCTGTTGTTCTTTGCTCAAGGCAAAGAAACCATGTGGACAGAAGCACGTTGTTCTGAATTGATTCTTTCCCTTTCTTGCTACTGAAACAGTACAAACAGAAAAGGCAGAGAAATGTTTGCTCTGACAAATTGATGGTCATATAGTAATCTACAGGCTGTTTAATCACTGGGTAATCACTGATGGCAGATTCAGAATATTTGCTGTGTACAGTTTCTTTATGGAAGTAACTGCTTTAATCAGATTGATATCAAACATACACAGTTAAAACATGACATTTACAACATCAGGCCATAAAGCAACTAAGACTGATCAATACATGAGGATGATTTACTGATGTACACTACTGCATCAGGGCCACGAGGAGAGCAAACACTCACAAATTCAGCTCACTGTGTGTTGCTTTACGTCAAAAAATGTCACTAATAAACATGTAATTACATTTTAACATTTGTATATTTTAGGGCATAGGTTTGATTTTGCTGGGGACATAAAAGCAGCAAATAATAATAATAAAAAATAATATAAAATTATTTAGGGATTGATTGAAGGGTTTTTAGTTTATTGACTCCTTGCTATATTGACTTCAATTAATCAATTGTGTAAAGTTATAAGTTACAGGTAATGACGACAAGGGGGGCAGTTTAACAGTGGTTTAACTTTTCCTTTACTCTGTCCATAGTGCAATCATCAACATCTCTCATCAGCATCAGAGTACATATACATAATGGATATGTAATACTTTTTAGAATATAAAGAGCACTCACTGTGAAGTAAACATTGTTTTTTATTTTTTTTTATTTCACTAGTTCGCCTGTCCATTCAGCCTGAAAGGTTAATAGAAAACTAACTTGTCTTGCTGTCCTTAGAGGAGGCTCGAACCCGAGGCTAGGCTTGAGCTCCGAGTTAAAACCCCTCTAATTGCGCATGAGGATAGAGATAATTTACTGGAGAAGAAGGGGAGGAGTAGAGCTGGCGGAAGAATTTGTCAATGAGATGACATGGTGTCTGCTGCTTATATAGTGTGCTTGTAACGATGATTGACAGGACATAATGTTTAGGCTCCTCCCGAACCTACGTTCTGAACTTTATTTAACTAGTTCGCCTGCCCTTTCAGCCTTAAAGGTTAATAGTAAACTGACTTGGCTTGCTGTCCTTGGAGGAGGCTCGAACCCGAGGCTCGGCTTGAGCTCCGAGTTAAAACCCTCAAACAGTATTGCAAAGACAACAAGCTGGGCAATAAACTGTAAATGGTTTGATATAGGTATAGGTCAGGGGTAGGCAAGTTCGGTCCTAGAGAGCCGCTGTCCTGCAAAATTTAGTTCCAACCCTAATCAAACACACCTGAACAATGTCTTCAGGATTACTAAGGCTATAGGCAGGAGAGGGTTTTTTTCAGTGTTGGAGCCAAACTCTGCAGGACAGTCGCTCTCTAGGACCGAACTTGCCTACCCCTGGTATAGGTAGATAAGACATAAGAAATTAAGAAATCTCTGCTGCGGGAGTGAAGTAACACGGTTTAATAAAAAATGCTGTGCATACTCAAACCATCAGGGTCTGAAATCTTTGGAGTGCTCCACATATGGGTCAAAAATCCAGCGAACCATGCTCAGGCTCCTGAAATGAAACAGGCAAGGCAAGGCAAGGCAAGTTTATTTATATAGCACATTTCATTCACAATGGTAATTCAAAGTGCTTTACATAGAAGGAATTAAAATAACCAAAACAAATAAGAATAATTAAAACAGTTGAGATGGAAGAGATTGAGGCGGTTTACGGTGCCACTGGACCTCTAGCCCAGGGACGTACTCTGCTGGGGTGGTGCTACACCAGTAATGCCCAGCGCTTCGCGTGCACTGTCTGCTGCCGTTACCTTTAATGACGCTCTCAGCGACTTCTTATACTCTCAGCAGTATAATTAACTTACTCTTTCACACGCCTCATCGGAGTGAAGACTCTCCCGCTCTCCTTTAAAATCTCTTCCAGAGATTATAATAAAAAAAAAATATATAAAAAAGAATTAAAGCAGTACAGTAAAAACAGTCGGACGAACAGTGGCACAGTGCTCATTCAGTAAATGCATAGCTAAACAGATGTGTTTTGAGTCTGGATTTGAATGTGACTACTGCAGGAGCACATCTGATCTCTGGAAGCTGGTTCCAGCTGCGGCTGGCATAATAGCTAAAAGCAGACTCTCCATGCTTAGAGTGAATCCTTGGTAAGTCTAGCTGATGTGATCCTAATTATCTGAGTGGTCTGTTTATATTCAGTGAGCATATCTGCAATATATTGAGGTCCTAACCCATTGAATGATTTATATACCAGTAATAATACTTTAAAATCAATCCTAAATGTAACTGGGAGCCAGTGTAAAGACCTGAGGACTGGTGTGATATGTTCATATTTTCTGGTCCTGCTCAGAATCCTGGCAGCAGCGTTCTGTATGAGCTGCAACTGTCTTATGGTCTTTTTAGGAAGGCAAGTGAGGAGTTCATTACAATAATCCACTCTGCTGGTGATAAAAGCATGAACAAGTTTCTCTAAGTCTTGATAGGAAACAAAGCATCTAATTCTTGCATTCTTGCAATATTTTTCAGATGATAATATGCTGATTTAGTTATTGCTTTGACATGACTACTGAAACTAAGGTCTGACTCAAGAGGCACACAAAGATTCCTGACTTGATTTTTAGTTGTTAGACCCCTAGCGTCAAGGTATGCATTCACCTTGAGAACTTCATCTTTGTTTCCAAACGCAATGACTTCAGTTTTGTCTTTGTTTAACTGAAGAAAGTTTTGGCACATCCAACTGTTTACTTCATCAATGCATTGGCACAGGGAGTTCCACAGGCGGAAATTCTACAGCGGTGGTGTGGGTCGGGTTGGTACTAGGGTGGATAAGATGGCATTTGAACTGATGTAGGTAGTGGCTAGTGAAGCGGAGAGCAGAGGCAGCCTCACTCTAGGTTCAGCGCTACTGAAAGGAAAAATGTTTGGAGGAAACAAGAGGTGTGCAAAGGAGGAGTCAGAGCAGTTCCTTGTTGCAGGGGCAGCCTCATGCTAGGGGCCGTACCGGAGACAGCTGGGAAGAAGGCAGGAAGAAAATGGAGAGGAGCGGAGATGGGTGTGTTTTTTGGGCGAGGCTAAGTAAATCAACTGTGTGTAGGAGCGAAGACTCATTCAAAGAAATTCTGTTCACTTGGCGGCCATATTTGCAACTTCGCTGGGCAGCTATTTCAGGCATCAAAGATGAAGTCCTATCTATTTGAATAAGGAAATCCTGAAATCTAAAAAAACTGCTTGACACAAGCATATTTAAATAAGTTCAATTCAGCAATAAATCTGATGTGAATTATACCATAAATATTATTTTTATGTTCAATTAGCGTTTAAAAGACTTAAGTCTTTTAAGTCACTAAAATACTTTGGGCTGGATCCGACAAGCTAATGTGCATGTGCAGTTTGTGCGTCTCAGTACACTATCTGTTTGTATAGCAACCGGTGCTTGGCAGCTGCAGTGACGCGACGACTTTGCCAATTGGCGATTGGCTCTATTATTTAGAAGGCAGGACCAACTTTTTGCCTTAGGGATATAATATAAGGAATATGGCCAATTTTTAACAGCTTTTAAATTTGCTGACAAATTAGGAATGCTCTATTTTAATGGCATAAAAAATGCTCGTCTCGAGGTCTGTGGAGAGGACATTATCTTTCTTGGCTCATAAACTAAGATGATGGCTGCATTTCTAGCACTGAAATACTTCCTTTCATCCATGCTAGGCTGCATGGATGTGCAGGGAGTTCTCACCCAGAACGGAACCATACCGCCAATCCAGACTGAATGCTAAATGTCAATCATATTTGATGATAGTGGTCCTGACAGAAAGGAAAATTCTGTCATTAATTTCTCACCCTCATGTCGCTCCAAACCCGTAAGACTTCGGAACACAAATTAATATATTTTTGATGAAATACGATGGCTCAGAGGGGCTCCATTTACAGCTATTTAATTAACACTTTGAAGGCCCATAAAGGTAGGAAAGACATAATTAAAATAGTCCATGTGACTACAGTGGTTCAACCTTAATTTTATGAAGGAACGAGAATACCTTTTGTGTGCCAAAAAAAAATAAAAAATAACGACTTTATTCAACAATGTATTCTCTTCCGTATCAGTTGTGAGCACCATGACGCATGCGTGTGTGGTGATGAGGCAGCAGCTGGCGTTCTGAAATGCAGGGCTGTGTTTACACGCAGAGGAAGATGCATGCTCAGATTATCAGTGCCAAGCGATGCCTACTGATCAGGAGAGTGTGTGTACTGCACCGATTGTGAAATTGTAGGGCCCTATAATTTCCAATTGGCCAATTAACGCAGAATCTAGTGTTAACGCGGAATTTTACATATTTGGAATGAAATTCTGTTTTTGTGTGGGAGAAGAACGTATGTCTGGGGAAAATGCAGACCGGGGGAAGCAAATCTGGGCAACACAACCCCTCCCGTCATTTCAGCTCCAATGACGGCATCAAAACAATGAAAGCATGGCGAAGCTGCTCTCCACGGCTCTGCTCTCCACGGCTCTGCTTTCGTCGGCGAAAAAGTTAAGAAACTCGACGCTAAGCCCTCAGTGCCTGCAAGTTCGCACGTGACTTTTATGAAGTGTTTCCCCACACATAGACTAATTTGTGGAGGTGCGCCACAGAATCAACACCAGCCGCCACATATTACGTTTCGTTCATTTTTTTTAGCGCTATTTAAAACACGCAGCGTATTCTTTCAGTTGCATTTCCTTTCCCTGCTCTCCCTCTGTCTCTGTCACTCATGCGTCTCTCTCTCTCACACACACACACACACACACACACACACACACACACACACATACATACACCCCATCCCCTCCGTGCACATCTGTCTATGATGCGCCGGACTGGACAAAAGCGAAGTGACACTGCGCAAGAGAGACCAAGTGTGTCCGAGAGCGCGCTCGACAGTGCGCGAGAGAGAGAGAGTGTGACTTTTATACTAACTTATATAAACTAATATAATTTATTTTACTGGACAGTTTATAACTCATAACCATATTTTGTTATTACTTGAAGTACTTAGAGTGCAGTGTTATATTGCAGCATGCAGTTTTTGTGCTAAATCATTAACATTAAAAGCACACTCTTTACAACCAAAATAACAGTAAAGGGTAAAAAAACAAATTCCCAAAAATTTAAATGGAAAAAACGGAATTTGCAAAAATTAAAACGGAAAAAAACGGAATTTGGGGGAAAAAAAAACAACGGAATTTCGGAAAAAATAAAACGGATTTTATAGGGCCCTAAAATTGTCATGCCACATCTTGAAAGTTTGGATAATTCAGACGATAAGACGACTCATGTATCTCGCTGTACAACAGAGGATCCCGGCTTTCCACACGCATACGTCGTGGTGCTCTAGTGAACGTGTGTTGAAGACTGATATGGGAGAGAAGAAATTGTTTAATAAAGTTATTATTTTGTTTATTTGGAGGACAAAAATATTCTCGTAGCTTCATAAAATTAAGGTTGAACCACTTTAGTCACATGGACTATTTTAATTAGGTTTTTCCTACCTTTCTGGACCTTCAAAGTGTTAATTAAATATCTGTCAATGGAGCAGACTCTCAGTCGCAGTCTCATGCAAATGCATTCATTGGATGGTCAAGGGGAAAGTGGGAGTGTCATATAAAGAGATGGGATAGGAAGCGTAAACTGTGCCTAATTATGTATTCCGCGTTCTGTGAATGTGGCGGGGAGGTGGGGCACGGATAAAAATATTCACTAATGTAGAAAATAAAGAGCAGACTACGCCACCCCCGTTTCGTGAACGGGGAAATTTCATAAGACACACAGGTTCGCTACCCCAGACGACAAGAGACTTGGATATAAATACAAAATACTTTATTTTCACAACAATAATTATTCAAAATCTGTAGGATGGTTGACTCAGAGGGCAAGAGTTTACACCACTGTAGTGTGTACCAAACAAAATAAAAAAACACAAAAAAGGACTTTCAGGCTGAGGCATACCAGTAGGGCAACTAGCTGGGCAGTGAGCATCCTAAAACCACACCACTCACCGAACTCCACTCCACACAAACACACTCACACTCACTAAGGGCACCACCACCAAAAGGGCAAGGACAGCTAGCCTCCCTACACTGGAGGCCTTCAGCTCCTGAAAGAATCAATATAGAA
The DNA here is from genome assembly GCA_030578255.1 of Tiaroga cobitis. Classification (NCBI taxonomy): domain Eukaryota; kingdom Metazoa; phylum Chordata; class Actinopteri; order Cypriniformes; family Leuciscidae; genus Tiaroga; species Tiaroga cobitis. Next base: position 40,834,725 of record CM060608.1, on the reverse strand, counting down.
ACAATATATTTTACAATTAGCCAACATACACATGTATCAAGTTATAGAAGTTCACAAATGGCAAATTACTGGCCACAGAAGTTAACCAGGCTGGTGGAACACAAGGAGTTTACATCACATTACATTACTAGACACACATTGGAGCAGCCAACTGCTATAAACAAAAACCGAGCAAAACCCACAAAATAAGTCAAACAATACAAAATGAAAACTACTTATTGGACAAACAGATTTAATCACAGAAAACAAATCCAAAAATAATTAACCGCAGTTGATGGAGATTTGTGGGATGCTCATCCAGGGCACGAAGCTCCTGTTCCACCACATCCCAAAGATGCTCTATTGGGTTGAGGCATTAGGCCGTGGCATTTAAACGATGCCCAATTGGCACTAAGGGGCCTAAAGTGTGCCAAGAAAACATCCCCCACACCATTACACCACCACCACCAGCCTGCACAGTGGTAACAAGGCATGATGGATCCATGTTCTCATTCTGTTTACGCCAAATTCTGACTCTACCATCTGAATATCTCAACAGAAATCGAGACTCATCAGACCAGGCAACATTTTTCCAGTCTTCAACTGTTCAATTTTGGTGAGCTCTTGCAAATTATAGCCTCTTTTTCCTATTTGTAGTGGAGATGAGTGGTACCCGGTGGGGTCTTCTGCTGTTGTAGCCCATCCGCCTCAAGGTTGTGCGTGTTGTGGCTTAACAAATGCTTTGCTGCATACCTCGGTTGTAACGAGTGGTTATTTCAGTCAAAGTTGCTCTTCTATCAGCTTGAATCAGTCGGCCCATTCTCCTCTGACCTATAGCATCAACAAGGCATTTTCGCCCACAGGACTGCCGCATACTGGATGTTTTTCCCTTTTCACACCATTCTTTGTAAACCCTAGAAATGGTTGTGCGTGAAAATCCCAGTAACTGAGCAGATTGTGAAATACTCAGACCGGCCCGTCTGGCACCAACAACCATGCCACGCTCAAAATTGCTTAAATTACCTTTCTTTCCCATTCTGACATTCAGTTTGGAGTTCAGGAGATTGTCTTGACCTGGACCACACCCCTAAATGCATTGAAGCAACTGCCATGTGACTGGTTGATTAGATAATTGCATTAATGAGAAATTGAACAGGTGTTCCTAATAATCCTTTAGGTGAGTGTATAACAAAGGGTGGGGCTAGTGTGCAGAATTACCGGCACGTCACACTTTAAGGGACGTGAAGACTTAAATCTCATCATTTAATATTGTTTTTAGTTTTATTATTACTTTTTATTGATATTCATAACAGTAGTATTATGTATCTGTTTTGTACTTTTTATATGCATTCATAATCATATGTAATCATTGTATTTTGTGAATTCTACTGTTCACATTTAAATCTACAGACGGCTCTGAGACTGGCCGCTCTTCACCTAGACCACCAGCATTAGCCTAAAGCTACAAATACATCTGTTTTGGAGTTCTCAGGTACAGAATATTACTCACTTTTCCCACGGTCACTAGGAAAGCGCTGACCAAAGAATACCACCAAAGTAATAAAACTGCTGGTGGCAATATAACAAAGGGTGGGGCTAATGTACATTACGTAATTAACAGGACGTCACACTTTAAGTGACGGCTCTCTGACATTAGCCGCTCTTCACCTAAACCACCAGCATTAGCATAGAGCTACAAAGAAAAGAAAAGAACAAACAAACGAGAAACGGTCACACCGTAGGTTAAAATGGCAGCAGAACAAACCGTGCAGTCTAACGGCGTTGTCTAGGGCGCATTTGCCACGCAGTCCACTGAGACGAACTGCTCACGAGCAGATTGACGCTCTAAAAACAGACACAATTTAATGAATTAATTAAAAACACCCACCCCATAATGTTCAAGGTTAGATATACATACCCAGTAGTGGATCGCTAGACCCGCAAAATATTGGGTTACTCACAGCTTCGTTCAGAATAGGCAAAACACAAATGTACAGGTGTTCCATCTGATCACACACATCAGCTGCAATAAGATGGTAGGTTACCAGGGGTCACACCAGAACAAACATTAGCCCGTTGGAATAGACATACCTGTGGGAAAAGACAGCCTGCACCCAAAAGCAAGGTCGCACCAATCCTAGCCATAACCTGGCTAAAACAAATACATCCCCACTTTAATAGTGCATGTGCACTAGCAGCAACATTAGCCAAACAGCTAGGTACATACCTCCCGCAGAGCTGCGCGCGCACCCACACAGAAGCGATCGTGACAATGACGTGGCCTGAACTCCACCTTAAGGTGGCCTGAACTCCACCTTAAATTGGCCAGGGAAGGCTGCCAATAGGCTGTCACATCCATCACACATGTGATGACCACAAATAATAGGGCGGGATCTAACCCGCGCTGCCACATACAGAAAAAGCCGATGAAAGCGCGCCTCTATTTGCGCTGAAAATTGTCCGCCTCTTAAAAGCAGGTGTAACTTAGGAAGCGGGTTTCCTGGCATATGCCTCCTGGTGAAATGGCAGCAGTAATCCGAGCAAGACGAAGACATAGGCTGAGGAGACAAGCTGAAAAGATTTTTTGCCACAAGAATCACACTTTTTCAGTTGAGTGAAAACGAAATCATTAAGCGTTACAGATTAAGCAGCAACGCAATATTACAGTTACTGGAAGAAATCAAAGATGACATCAAATCTCTGACTCAGCGTTCACATTCCATTCCAGCAGTTGTTAAACTCCTCGCTACATTACAATTATTGGCATCAGGATCATTTTAAACAGTCATAGCATGTGAACGCCGTCAGCGTTAATCACAGGTTCGCGTTTAAAGTCTGATCATTTCGACGGAGGTGAATCAATCAAAATTATCTTTAGCTGGAAATAACATTATTCAAGAACCGCTATAAAGCCAAAACAATCTCTGTTAGCTTAAATTATATGTTTATCTCTGTAAAGCTGCTTTGAAACAATCCATTGTTAAAAGCGCTATATAAATGAAGATGACTTGACTTGACTTGACTAGCATCAGCAGTAAGAGAAGGAGGCCCATTCAATTGCGCATTTAAATACGCGCAATTTATAGTATAGAGGGTGGGGACAGGCGTTGATTACCTGATGAACTGCAGGTTTGGTACATAACACATACACTGCGGTTTCACATCAAACGCTTTCTGCGTCTTGGCCATGGTGCTATTAACGCTGCGTTCGCAAATGTACGTACATCTGGCCCTTAGTGTCTTAGAAATTCCTAACACTAAAAATGGCATTTCATTTGGCAATTACGTCTCTTAACCCTCTAGGCGCCACGGTCGAGTTTACTCGACAAGATGCGGCACTGAATAAAACGGCCGATTTTGTCAAATTGGGTGTCAAATTTCGTTCGACCTCCCCTCCACTGGATGGCAGCAGGGGCGCCGCTAAGGGGGGAAAAATTAGGACGATTCTAAGGGCCCACAAACTTTTAGGGGCCCAAGAGATCGATTTTATTATTTGAACGGGTGCAGTAGTAGGGGGCTTACCTCATATTTTTTCATGGGGCCCAAAATCCCTGGCCGCACCCCTGGATGGCAGACATGTCATACTTCATCTCAGACTCAAAAAAACGTCATGCTTCTGTACAAAATGTTCGAGTTAGAGCGCATTGAATCAGTGTGATCAAAAGCGGAGCTAGTGTGAGAGTGAGCCATTTTATCAGAGCCTCTCCGTAATCGCGGCGACAGTATTGTGGTGGAGACTTTGTCTATTATCACTGGGTATGTTAGACGAGGTCGAAGTTTTCATAGTACAGTTAGGGGGCAACCTGAAGGCAGGGTGGGGAGTCGCAATGAATGTGCATACTCGGCGCGCGCGAGGTAGATCTGGCCGCGCTCGCGCTGCTCGTATCATCTCACTCATGATATGTCCCTTGCCGTCGCGAGTGATCTTTTGAACTAAACAGGTCTTGTCTACTTGTGTTTGTGTGTCATATGAATAATATATATGTGCCCCATACATGGAATCAGAGTGCTTACTGTACGTAGTAAATGGAAAATCTTTACAGCAAAAGGCCAACCACTACATGCATACGGTTTGTTCTACCATTTATTAGTAATTATTTACACAGTTTGTTTACTACTTCCTATATACCTGAGCATTCAGTATTGTGCAATATAGCATACAGAAGGTGATGGACATTTTGGGGGGAAAGATATGCTGCATTTTATCATTTAAACGTGACTTTTCATGAAACTTCTATAATCCAAGATTTCTGCCACCATATGATGTCATAATATGCAAATTAGATGGAAAAATGTAATCCCTACATAAACTTTGGGTCATCCTTAATATTTCTCTAATTTACAGAAAGTCTCTATCTTTTTTCACTTTTAAGATATAGCCTTGTGAAATTAAAATGTCAAAATCGAACGTTTATGGAAAAAACCTCTGGCGCCTAAAGGGTTAAGAGGAGGTTTGCAGGCCCTGTCTGTTGTTTCCTCCTGCCTAGACTTTGCCCCGGATAGGCCATCTTACACCCTAGACTGCGTACACCGTACATGCCTAAAGTACGGTGGACCTAAGCTCAATCGGCTTTGTCCAGTTAGGGCCCTTGGGCCACCAGAGGGGGGTGGCGTAAGACTGATCAGCTGCTGGATTGCTTCAGTTTACCCAGGTAGTAAATGGATTGTCGAGGCAATTTCCACAGCTTATGAGGCGCATTATCTGCCTTCCCCTCTGCTTGTGAGGGCCCACTCTACTAGGAGTATTGCAGCTTCTAAAGCATCACATACTTCTAGGAGTGAGACTTGTGACAATAGTATGTGATGCTCACATGCCTGTGAGAAGCTTGCTTCAGCCCATCAGGATTGGATTAGTTGCACATGTGCTTCAGATGGAGTCACGCTGAATCGTTCCTCATAGTGTCGATTTCAGACGCAGCGTCTCGTTCCTTTCTTAGAGAATGTCTCTGTAACCATGGTTTGCTGAAAAGGGTATGGGACACTGTGTCAGAAAAAAACGATGCTGTGGGAAGGCCTCTGCCTCTTCGTCCCTTGAAAGGGAACCATGGTTACAACGGTAACCTGTTTTTTTTGTTTTTGGTTGCGACCCACCATTATAACCAGTGAAACCTGTTCTCTGACACAATGAGCTATTCATAAAGTTGATATGACTTTCAACCTTAAATTCTTAAAAATATATATATTTTAAGCTGTGGCAGTGAAAATCAGTAAAAAACACCCTCTGTTTTGTAAAAATGATGCAACAGGACTGTAGGATTTGCAACCACCCAGAACTACAGCAGATCTCTGGTGTACTCCACTGTTCTGTCGGGTTTCTGTAATGGGACGTGTCAGTTATCAGGGCCACAGTCAGTGTCCAGCACAGAAGACTGTAAAGGCTTGACCATGATAGAACATCCACCCCCTCTGTTCACTTCTTGCTGTTTCCTTTTTTAGAGAGGGAACGAGTGGAATCATCTTCTTATCCTAACAGTGACAGGAAAACAAGTGAATTGTTTTATTTATCCAGTTCGGTTTCCAAAAAATTATAAATGTTGAAAAATTCCACCGTGTTCCACTCATCGAGGAGACAATTAAATAATATATCCGGAACCATCAGAATTCCTTTAACTCCATGTAATTAAGTGGGTGCTTGCTGCTTTATGATTTATCATTCATACATGAATGAGCATCACCATAAATTTTGAAAATGCCACAAGTGTTCTGGGTAGCTTCATATTGATCTCATCCACAATCAAATAATTGCCAGAAACATGTTATATATATTGAGAGTTTATATATTCTGTAAGAGGTAGTTGTTAGTTTGTCTCACTTTAAAACAATCAATCATATATGTTCATCTTTTGAGGCATTATAGTTTGTATCATTATTATTATTACTATTATTGTTAATTTCTTTTGTTGCCATTGTTTGTAACCAAGCTGTAATTAATAAAGTGGCTGAGCTTGATGAGATTCTGGTCACAATTACAGAAATAAACAAGTTTTTTTTTTTTTTACAACAATTTTGAAATTCTGAAATTCAAATTTTTTAAAACTTTTTTTAACTTAATTTCTTTACTTTACTTTTTTACTTAGCCTACTTAAGTACAGACAATACTGACTGTATAGAAAAGACTGATGATAATGCCACTCTTGTGCTGCATTATGAATTGCATTGTTTCAGTTTATTTGTTTTTATGCAATAAAGCAAGTGTGTGTGTGTGTGTGTGTGTGTGTGTGTGTGTGTGTGTGTGTGTGTGTGTGTGTGTGTGTGTGTGTGTGTGTGTGAAGTTTACTTGTCTTACGTAGGCCTACACCCTCTTTATTTTCTCTTCACCACACCACAGAATTGGAAAGACGCATTGATCCCATCCTTGTGTCAATGAAACCACAGAGTGATGAAACCGTGCATGTGTGTGGCTGAATGAATGGTGACCAAAACAAGGCCTGATCAATCAAAGGCTGGGCTAATTGATTGGTGGGCTCACACCATTATACTGAAAGAGAGCGAAGCAGAGAAACAGAGTCAATATGCTGGAGACTGTGGCGACAGGAACAATCACACAGCTCTCAGGTAAGAATTCTGGATATTTATTCTTCTGTGTGTGATGTAGAAGCCTGCAGATATCATATTAAATACATTCTAAGCATGTAGCATAATCAAAACGACTTACATCTACACGTGAATCAGACAGAATTTGCAGATACCATATGCAGTCTCCCTCTCTCTCTCTCTCTCTCTCTCTCTCTCTCTCTCTCTCTCTCTCTCTCTCTCTCTCTCTCTCTCTCTCTCTCTCTCTCTCTCTCTCTCTTTATTGGTGTGTGTGTGAGAGAGATAAACATACTGTAATGCTGTTGAGAGGGGAGGAGCCAAATATGTAGCTTATGAGGAAAGTGTGTGTGCAGATCAATGAACTGCCTAGTGTGTATGTATTCACTATTCTTTGTGTAGTTCATAACACAGTGATACTGTATTTTTATACAGAAGTTTCATGTACTAAAATGAGAATAACCTATTTTAGGGTACACAATATAGATTTTCGGTATTTAAGTTTATTTGTTTTTAATATTTATTATGCTTTTCTTTGAAATTAGAAACATTTAATAACATGAGACATTAGACATGAGACATTTTTTTTCCAGTGATATATATTGTTTACAGCTAAAAATTCAGGATTCAATATATATATATATATATATATATATATATATATATATATATATATATATATATATATATATATATATATATTACAAATAAATTATTTAAAAAGTAAATAAATAAAAAAGTTTGATATATAAGATTTTTTCCCAATTATGTCTGTCTATTCCTTAATATTGTGATAGAATGAGTGCACTATTAAAACACAATTACAGCAGTTTGAGATTCCATAATTACATATAACAGATTAACAAGAAGCACAACAATGAGCTCTGTAGATGTCTAGATCAATAACAAACACTCAGCCAATTCACAATACATAAAGAGCTGATGAAGAGCATGCGCTTATTTTCATTTTATCTATACCTTATCAGACAACAGAATGAAAGAAATGAAACAAATCTTTTAAAATAAATAATGATTACTTATGTAATCCTCTTTATCCAGAAGCTATAGAGATTAAAAATACAAAACAGGTGTAATTTATGCAGTAGATATATATTATTACATTATTCTAAATAGTAAAAAGTAGTAGAAATTGTGCACATTTTTAAAATAGAAATACTAGAAATATTAAAAGAATTCATCAAAAGAATTCATTCTTAATTATGACTTACGGGAAAAACTTTTACACAAGCAAAAAAAGGTTTACTGTTATATATTGTTTTTTTAATATAAATTGTTTTTTTTTAAATATGCAGGACTATTATATGGCTGTATATTTTTTTTAAATAATTAACTTTTTGTAACTAGTTTATTAAGTATATTAAGTGACAATATTAAGTGATACTTGTTTAGAAGAAAATTGGAACAAAATCATTTGTAGTGTATTATGACTACTTAAGTAATACACCCGAAATTGTGTTTAAAAGAGTTGTGTGTGTGTCCATGACAATGACCTCCACCACCCCATGACCCCCTGTGTGTGTGTGTGTGTGTGTGTGTGTGTGTGTGTGTGTGTAAAGGGGGTGCCTCTCTTCAGAATAAATCACACACACAATAGACGAGTGCTGGGATTTCACACTCAACGCCTTCCTCTGTGTGTCCTATTCTCCTCACACGTGTCAGGGAAGAATAAGGAGCCCCTTCACGCAGTGTGACAAATATGTCCTCCTCACACATATCCTTTTGTGTAAAGTTTCAGAGCATCTGACACACAATTTGCTCGGCCTGGCACGTGCGAGGGTGTGCATTGCTATCTTATTTTTGTATAATATTAAGTGATACACTTGTTTAGAAGAAAGTTGGAGCAAAATCTTTTGTAAACGTGCTTTTCTGTCAGATCTTCTGGATTGTCTGCCAGGATGCCGTTTGAAAAGGCTTATTGTTTGAATGCTTGCAGTCCACTCCACAAGGGCTCTTGCTGTAAATACGGCAATTTGACTCCAGCTAGTGGAAAGTAGCTTTGACAGCAGCTAAATAGGACTGCACCACAAAAAGAAATCAATACTGGACTCCTGTTCATGGCAGCCTGCGTCTCTCCCCTCCCCTGATTTATACAAGAAAACCTTTGGGCTTTCCATTGGAAAGAATGCAGCCGCTCACATTTGTGTGAAGAAAGGTTTAAACGCTTTTAAAAAATGAGTTCTCGGAAACCTTCTGCCTAAATTTCTGGAAAACAACATATACTGCGTTAAAGGGTTTTGCAGTGAAAGGGTATGAATACAATGTATTCGTACAATTTTCAAAATTGTGTGTCTCCTTATTGATTTCACCCACCAGCACCTCAAAAAACTGAGCAAATGCATTTTGTCTCTTACATTAGTCTAAGCTTTTTCTTCCCAACAGCCAGACATGAGATGCTTGAAACTGTAGGAGTCGACACACTTATTGTTATTAACAGAATTATTATTATTTTTAAAAAGAGCTTCTGCATTAAGAAGCCTTAAGACTGTTTGCACATGAAATGTGCATTATCAAAAGAATATGAATCCAATATCAAAAGAAATTCAGAAAAATATATCAAATGTAAAATAGCGCATGATTATTCAGAAGAAAGTTCATTCTTTTGCTCATGCTTAACCTCATGCTCTTTCAAATTTTGTAATATATAAAAATATGTAGCTTTATATTTTTTAAACATTCCTATATTTTTCTCACGTTTCAAATTACAGTAGTTTATAAATCTATATTTTATGCCTCAACTATGTAAATACATTTTGTGCATTCATCTACTGTGTTAATCGAATTTACTTGAAAATGGTAAACGTATAGGATGTATTTTCATTAAAAAATTCTTGGAAACAAATAAAACAGGCAAACGATCCTTAAACACATGCATGTGTGGTAGTCACTCTTAATAATTGTATTATTGTTATTGAAAGCATGCATGGATATTTTGTATCAAAAAAGTGAATCTGCTGATTCATGTGATGCCAGTTTTGTCATTTAGTTTGACCATGTTCCGAAATTTTTGTTTCTTACCTCAAAATTTGTTTTATCAAGTTTATAACTTGTTTTTGTCACGTTGAGCTACATCTTCCTCGGTTTCTCTTACTCTATTAAAAATGATTTTAACTACAGTACACTGTGCTAATTAATATTTTTCAATTACCTTGCATGCAGCTTTTATGCCCCCATATTAACTGTGCGACTAAACTGAATATGTGTATATTTGTCACATTTCAGGAACATTTCAAATAAAAGGTATACAATTTTCATTAAACATTGATTCATTAAACAACTTTTAATCTTAATGTTGATAGACGTTATACGTCAACTACTAATATATCCTGTAATTTAACAACTAGGACAAAATGATCATGACCACATAATCCAAACGAGAGAAAAAAGAAGACATTTTTGTGTCAAAATGGGATATAGATAAACTTTAGACAATGAGGTTTTTGTAGATGAAGAAAGATAAGCTGAACAATGATACAAAGGTTGCAAGTTATTAAATGAAGAGAGAGATGGAGGAGTGGAACAGTATTGATTTTGAACTGTTCCCTGAGGCTTTACAATGGCTATCAGGCCAGGGGGATGGTGTACACACACACACACACACACACACACACACTGCAAGCGGTTTAAAAGTGAGAGGATAATGACCCTACTGGTTAAATTGTCACTTATACTATAGTTTTGTCTTGCACACTCCACTAATAACTGTGAGTGAAAGACTCACAGCTCTCATACAGTATATTTTTGTGACTTCTGTCTGTGATGATACACAAACACACTAACCAAGCTCACATTTGTGCTATAAAGATCTTTATCTTCAAAATGAATTGTTACTTATGTGAAGCTTAATGCTATAAATTCTATAGAGAAATGCTTGCCTCACACTTGTGTGAAGTTTAATGTTAAGAAGACGAATATGGAGTGTTTTGTGCAGAAGTTTTTATTATTATTATTATTATTATTATTATTATTATACACAATAATGACTATAATTTCTGAGATTAGTTAACAGGGTTACTTAAAGTATAAAATATTTAATAAATCAGATGGTACCAAAACATTTAACACACTCTCTGAATTAATCATATCAACAATATACAGAGACTAGAAAATACTAAAATGGGTTCATTTAATACTATAATATTGATTGAATAATGATATTATGTTTCTGAATATGGTACAGTCTCAGGAAAACTGTATATGTAAAAAGAGTTTTACCTGCTTATTGTAATTTGTAACTATGTTTGTTTTCACCATAATACATTCATTTTTACCCTGTTTATTATGTCAGAGAAGAAAAAAAAAGTATCCCAAATTATGTCATGTTGTATTTCAAGAAATGTGGACATCTCTCTTTTATAAAACCATACCTTGGATTTACACGTTTTCTGGGTTAAATGTGCACATACTATAATATTTAAAATATTGTATCGGTTCCTTGTGTTTGTGCATTTATATGGTCATACATATTTATGTGCAAATATACAATGTAATAAAATCTAATGTCATGGTGGCCCATATGTTGAATCAGGCACATATTGATATTATATGAACTTTCAAGTTAGCTTTATGGAGCATGTTTTACAAAAGGTCTTTTTTGTTCCATGTACAATATTGTTCCTGCTGTACAACTTTATGAAATCAGATGCTGGATGAGCAAAGCTTCATTTGTCTTGTTTTTTAAGTGGGGTGGGGTATTTTTAGGGGGATAGGGGGAGTTGTTTTGTCCATCTGTTCCCCTAGATATGGCACTAAAGCAGTGACCACGCTGATCATACTAACTGACAAAGGTCAGATTGACCCTTGACCTTTTGGCCGCTAGTTGAGTGCAGTGGACATCTGGGCAAAGCCATCATTAATACACATACACAATATGGTCTGCCACGTGCTGAGGATATTTTTTTTCTCGACGTTTTTTTTTTTTTTTTTTGCAAGATAAAAAGAGACTCATTTGAAAGTGCAGTGTCGTATTTTTATGAGCAATATGTCCTTGGTAGGGTAATGGACTGTAACTGTAGACGTGATTCTTATTCTATTAACCATTACACCTATTTTAATTGTGGATCTGATCACTTGATATGTGAAACACATTGTATAATGCAACTGCTTTACCATTACATTTTCATATACCTGTAACAGAAATGAAGTAATGCGATTTAATTGCCATTTATAAGTGCCTTGATGTTTAATTTTAATTCATGTATTCATAGTTACAGTATGAAAAATGTTCACAGTATTTTTTAGTCATGGATAAAAAAGCTAACTTACAAACATTTAAAAAAAAACGTAGTTACTGCAGTTATAGTTACTGTAAAACAATAAGAAATTGCTTGCTATGATTAAAATAAAATAAAATGTTACTATGAGAAAAGTTTTCATTTATTATTTAATCATTTATTTATTCACACAGGACAATGTTGTATGGGTTTTAATAACTGGGGTTGTTTATTGGAGTTTAATGTTTAAATATTTAACATTTTAACTGAAATTAGCTAATGTTAACCTGATGTGATCTGATAATTAATGTAGAATGCTACAGAATACGTTTGAAAGCAAAATTAGAGAGACCGAAAAAGAATATGCTGCCAGAATTGAATTATTATCATTTCTGGGTTACAGCCAGTATGTTAGCATTAGCATAGCTGGGTTACAGCCAGTTTACTAACATCGCTGGATCAAAGCCAGGGTGTTAGCATTAGCCTTTGCAGAGTTGGACAGGTATGTATATGGAGGAACTGATAATAAATGCCGTTTTCAGAGAGGGGTATGTGCTAGCTGATAACCTAGCCATTTAAGGTTGTGTTTGCATGTGTTTGGCTAGCAAGGGCTTGCTTAGACCTTAAAAATCACAGATTAATGAACAAATATGCAAGATAGAGAGATAGGTAGACACCAAAGCAGATAGCACTGATTATCATGATGCACTAGATGGAGCTAATGGAGTTCACTGAACATAGTTTCCCGCCAAAACAACAACAACATAGTTACTATATATATTAAACTATAAGCATTCTACTTATTTCTGTTAAGATATCAGATGTATGTTAATGAATGCTGTGTCCACTGTGGATTTGATCCTAATGCACTTTGATTGGAGTATACAGTAGGCTGAAGGGAGGTCAAGGATCATGGCCTCAGAGGGTCGAATGACCCCCGGCCAGCAGATTGTTAATGTGCTTGAGGGGTGTGGCACTGTCAAAGTGAAATGGCATAATGCACATTTACTTACTCAGTACGAGCGAAACACACACCAACACTCACAACATGATGCATGATCATGTAACAGGACCTCATCTTCCTCAAGAGTCAAAGCTGGATGTTTTAGGCACTGACTGTCCAATCTGATTTTATTCATTTATTATATTTTTTTTTTATAAAAGAAAAAGGAATTGTTTATTTGAATATTTAGCACAGTTATTATGTTTGCTGCTATTATATTTCTTTAGTCAATAAATCCCAATCTAAAGCAGTAGGCCCTACCTCACATTATGATGGATGCTAATCATAATTTGAGGTAGCTAATCTTCAGTATCTTTTTATCTTCAGCATTTTTCAGATTGTATAAACTAGTATTCAACTGTGTAGTTAAAAGGAACAGTAAAAGAACTGTCATGTTATACAACTTAACAGACATATCTGCAGTCATTTTGCATTACACATGTCTTGAGTGTGATTTTCATGTGAGGTGTCTGTAATAGATGGAGATGTATGGGGGTGGGGGTGCCCGGACTTGTTTGCAGATGGGGGCCGATGGAACGATCACAAAATCAACCGAACAGGACCCCCACCAGAACGCAATTTCAACTGGAACGCAATCACGCCGGGGCCCGTTATGAACCAAGCCCCACTTACTTTGCTTACTTTGTCTTGTCCATGCCTATTGTGAGAATAAAAGCAGCTTGACTGCATAATCATTTATACAAACAGTATTCAAGCCGTCAATGTGAGAACAGGGTATTTCAAGAATCAAACCTGTTAAACTAACTGTGTGCACATTATCTTCAATTTTAGAACAGAGCCATAGAAAAGTGTCTGCAACGAAATAGCAGCAAACTAAATATGTCTGTACAAAAAGACATGCAAAATAGTGAGCAAGAATTTCTGTACAAGGATGTGTATCTGAAAGATTCTGAACAAACTGATTAACTACAATTCACCAGACTTTGACATTTGATTGTGTAGTATTTCTGATTAGTTGATTATACCCGATGGTCAAGATTTTGGAAAGCCTAATTTATATTTATGAGTCAAAACATTTGCTCTGTGAGCTACTTATTTAAACATGTTCCTCCACTGAAGTCCAATGGCATTTACAATTGAGCATAAAATTAACTGAGGATGACAGAATCCAGTTTAATTTCAGGGCTGTATGTGCCAGCCAAGCTACTGCCACTGAGATGAATGGCACTTGCTAACAGATAGCTTTCCCCAAGTATTTCAGAGTTCCTTGGATAATACATAGTGATTTAGACAGGCCCCAGAAACTGCTTTCTCACAGGTACGAAGCAATTTGCAAGTCTCTCTGAGACTGTGGGACAGAAGCTGTTGGCTTATAGCCAGAGGCTTTGCTTTAAGCACTAGTGATGGGTATTTCATGAACAATCCGTTCATTGCGTCTGTCACGTTACAAATGAACGAAGGACTCGGAAGGTAAAGTAATTATTTATGTTCTCTGTAATTTATTTTTGACTGCATTATAATGATTTCTTAATTCAGAATATGATCAGGATTGCGTTGGTGGATGTGTTCGGGGAATTTGGCTGTTAAAAGTATAACATTTAAAGCCACTTGAATGAATGAAACGATTCGGAAAAAAGACTCGTTCATTTTGATGAACGAGATCGAACAAGAGAGTCATTAAACTGATCCGAACTTCCCATCATTGTTAAGCACCTCGTTTCAGCAACAATAATGAAGCACACATCTCTCTTTTATAAAACCATACCTGCAATTAAAAATGCTGCTCGTTGTCTCTCCTCCTGTGACATGTTGCATTGTAAAGAATGACCAGAACAGTGATTTTAAAGTCTGTTTTGTGTCGTCTGTCTCTGGTGATGACAGGTAGCTCCACCTCAAGTGAAGAGATGACTAGCTATTGTTCGCTTTTTAAAACGGAACTGGCAAGGGCAGGAAGGAACCCTTCATTTCCGATCATCACTTAAATCTGCTGGCCTTGAGAAATGCATTACACAATGATATCACGCCAGGCCTCATTTGAGCCTCTGTGTAGGGGATGTTTTTGTTGGGTTGTACGAAAAGCCTTTGAGGACGAACGTCCTTTATAGCAACACATAAAAATAAGTGTTTCCCCCCCAAAGCCTATGGGGCTCAGTGTGTCGTTTTTTTTCACTATTCCAGCTGTCCGTGAACCATAACCTCGTACTCAAAGGAGCGACCGAGGCACCATGAAGCAGACAGGACTGAAGTGTGTGGTGGAGCAGTTGTTCCAAGGACGGAGTGAGACTGAAAGGATGAAATCTAAGAAAAAACTCAAATAAATAAGTCAAAATAAGATTTCTCAATGGAGGCTCTCAGTTGAGGGTAAAAGAGCTCATTCAAAGTTCTTTTGAAAGCCATGTTAGTGGATGAGTGTGTTGTTAAAGGCCCATCTGTACGGAATTATGGAATTCTCTCTTTCGTGTGCTTCAGATCTTGCATGGCTGTACTGCATGAACACCCTTTCAGTTTTTAAATCTTTGGTTTATATTCTTTCTCCGCTTCAGATCTGGTGTAGTTCACCCTTTGACAGGCGTTTGAAATGGTGAAACATATAATCATTTCCTTACTGATTTTGTTGTTTTTATTTCGCAGCACACAACACTGTTTGGATTATTACAGGGCTCATATTGAAAACTGTCCCTTGTGTGTGTCAGGTTATTTAGTGACACTTTAGGGACAGTTCCTCTTGCTCAAAAGTAAACTTATTTATAAATAAAATAGTTTTTATTTCTTTTAGGGATAGGCTTAAGATTTGTGTTAGTGTAGGCCTAATTATAATTAGGAATCTAAGTCTTGTGATGATAGGTGTGTGATTCAATGGTAAACTGCTTGAATAATGAGAACCAGTCACTTAGTACAAAGAACACATCATCTATAACCATCTGCTGCTGAGTAGATCATATTCAAGTTTTCAAAGCTTTCATGCAGCATTTATTGTTTCAATGGTTCATAAAGCAATTTGTGAAATTCTTCTGAGAATGTGATATTTTTTAATATATAAAATATACTATTCGCTAACAGTCCTCACACAAACCCCCTGCATAATGGTCTTTATGAAATTACTCAAAGAAACGCAAAGAAAAATGAATCGGCTATAAAACAATGTGAAATGTGAATGAAATGTCATTAATGAAATTCTATGAGCTCTTCCGTGTTTAAGTTAAATGAAGTTATTTAACTTAATTTGGTTATGCTTTTAGGTACCTGTAAGAGTGTACTACTCTCAGTTACACATTTCATTGTTTAAATTCACTCCACATAATTCTGCAGATAAATCCTTAAAATCAGCGCAGAAAAAAAAGTAAAAAAAAAAAAAAAAACCGATATACAGGCAAATTTACCTTGCTCCGTAGACCCATGGGGGTTTATGAATGTCCATAAAGCTACCGCTTTCTTTACAAATGTAAAACATATTTCAAGGTTTATTTGGTAATGTGGTACGTTTACTGTGCAATATATGTGTAGCATTACATAAAATAATAATGCTTGTAATTGTTATTAATGAAAGTTATATACATGTTTTTTGTCTAACTTTTCTAGGAGGTCCATGGCAGTCTGGATGGGCTGTCCCTGGGTCAGGTCATTTAAAAAAAAAATCCTTGAAATAAAGAGATATGAGAGACATGAATAAAGAGACATGTTGCTGTAAGAAACGCCATTCAAATAAAAAATCAGGAAAGTCTCACTTTAGTATCATCAATGTTCAGCAGCTTTATATGCAGCGTGTTAAAGAGAGCTGATTTAGTGCTGTTCTCTTGGCTGTTTTAACACAGGATCCTTTAATGCAGGGCAAATGAGATTTAGGGTGTATTTTTAAACTAAATTACATTGTAGAGACGCCACCTCTGTCTCTCTGACCGAGGGACCAGGATACTGTTCCACTCGCCCGCCAGAAGTAATTACATATGCACAGAGAAAGACAGATTTACACAGATTTGCCACCCAAATGAGAAACCTTTGTCCTGTTAAACAGAATGTTAAAAATGGCCGTTCAGAGATCTGACACAACGGTCTGCGAACACCTTGAATAAAAACGCGGCTTGCCGAACGTGTGTATAATGATGAGCCAGAGTATTCTCTTTGTTATTCTCTACCAATCCGTGCTAGCGTCTGTGAATCTTTAATAAAGCTTAGGGTGAGTCCTGCTGGAGATGAGCTCTTTTATGTCTCTGGGTTCTGATTTGACTTGTCCCAGTAGATTTGTCCATCCAAAAAGTCCCGTCAATCAGTCTTTGAACATTAAAGCGTGTGTGTGTTTAATTATGCATCCTGGTCAAATTTCAGCGAGTCAGAAACACAAGAGTGCAGAGAGTGCAAATTCAGCAGATGAAAGAAAACAAACCTGCTGATTTACCTGGAGTCTATCAGAACCAACTGCAAGGAACACCAGATTAAACATGGGGTGAAAGGTCATTTCATGCTTTAATGTTTTGCCATAGAACAGGGCTTGTGTTTAAGTGTGTGGTGATTCTATTGCAGTCAACGAACTGGTCTGTGCGTAACTAACAACTTATCTCGGAGCAATGCTTCTTACTTAAAGGCACACGGTGGAATCTTTGGCCACTAGGGTGCGCTCGACCTGTAATTTTCACGTCTAGTGCCCCTAGAGGCCACAAGCGCCGCTGCATTGTCGCAAAAGTCAACAAACAGTCAACCGGTCAACCTCCCGTGTCTTTATGTGTGTGCAGACGGCATTTGATTTGTATGTTGGAGAAAGTTAATCGATTCACTACTGACCAAAATAATAATATAAATATAAGATTAATAATATAAATGGTGTGGAAGTGGCTGGTCCTTTGCGTTCGTAGCTAAACAAAAAGAAATTGTATAAAAGCACTGCCTAGGTCACAGGCAAAAAAACAAAACAAAAAAACACCAAATAGGTGCAATGACAAAAGTATGCCTATAATTTAAAGTTTTGCCATTTCATTGAATCGGTAGTTTGTTAGAAAATTACAATAAGTGTACCTTTTATTCAATATAAAGGCTTGACTTCTTTGCCTGTTAGCTTTGTGTACTAACTCTTCTAACGCTTCTAACGTTAATGCTACCAGATGAATTGCATACAAATTAAACAAAGCCTGTAGCTAGTTGTTAAGCTGCAGCCCTGTTTCGTTTCAAAATCGGAGGATAAAGTGTCTGCTGAATGCAAACCTTTCCCAATATTTATAAAATTTATATTTGTACTAACATTTAGCTACCAGATTGATAATTCGCTAACTTACTCTACTAGCATTCCTTGTTACATTAAGTTAAATGGAGGACAATATAGAATCAGTAACATGGCCAGGCAGAGAACAAATTTGAAAAAATAGAGATATTGTGCAAGCAATATATTTAACTTACAAGTCCAAAAGCATGACGGCCAGGTCAGCATCGGTCGGGAATCCCTCATCCTCCTTTATCGCACGCCAGCGAGGGAACGCTTGACCAATGTTTATCCTCGTCCTTGCTTTTAGTTTATCACTCTCCCTTTTTCTTTTTTTGGTCTCCTCTGACAAAATCTTTGCTTTCTTCGCTTTCTTCCGAGTAGCTGTTGATTCAGCCATGACGACAACATACCGACGCCGGCAATCAAACGCGAGTTGAGCTCTCACGTTAGAATTTGAGGAAGTTGGGGTGGTGGGGGAAGTGACGTATGCCGTAAAGCGGCCGAATTTTGTAGTTCTTTTTGTGCTCGGGTTCCTACCCGAAACCAGAAGTTACATAGTGCTAGTAAAAGCGATACAGACACCTTCAGGCTTCGGCAGACGTGTCATTCAACCTATTGTAAGTCGATGTACCATCTCAATGGGTTTTGGTAATATATTATAAAGGTTGAAAAGTTCCACAGTGTGCCTTTAACTGCCCGTGTTGGAGGATTTACTTTGAAACTGTAGCTTCCCAAGATACTTTCTATTTACATCTATATAGTGTTTTACAATCAGAGCAGTCTTGCACAAAAGCAACGAAACCTCAAATTTCAGCACTAAAGTTAACAGTTTGTGAATTTACACAACTAAACTAAACTAAACTAAACTAAACTAAACTAAACTAAACTAAACAACAGATCCAAAATATAGCAATAGGCAGCAGTGCTTAACAAAAAAAAAAACGTTTAGATAGTGTGTATGTCCATTAACAAGCTATGTTTTCCAACAAGTAGGAGTGTAGCATAATAAAAAAAGTCACAATTTTGGTCTACTGTATCTATGTTATATTTTTGAAATTTTCATTCTGTTGGCTGCAAACAATAGATTTGCAGATTCATTGAAGCCATCACTCAACACATACAAATTCATTGTGCATATTGCTTCTTGCAAAATACACGTTTAGTAATCTAAATATTTAGTTGCCATTAAATATAAATATTACGTTTATATTGCTATCCACATTTTTTAATAGCTTTCCTGCATTTTTTGTTTATAAGTATAGCTTGTAGCTTGGCAAGCTAGTTTCAAAGTATCTTTCTGAACACTGCACTGCAGCACAGTTTTTAGTTTGATGAAAATAGTAAAAAGCCACTAATTAAAATGTATTAACGTGATTGAATTGATTTATTAAATTGACTGAAAATCATTTTCATCATGCAAATTCAGAGCTGTTAATAAAGTGCATATTCCCATCACTATCTTGTCATCTAGTTATCTGTCCATATGGACTGTATAGCCTACTGACATCTCTTTCCTTCTTTCAGTCAGTCATGCCTATTAGGACTCTAATTATGTACACACACACACACATACATGCACGCACGTGCACACACACACACACACACACACACACACACACACACACACACACACACACACACACACACAGTGACAGTCCCTGTCATTGTGTGGCTTGCTTGAGAGACCGTTTATTGAGGCCCCTACGAGGCCTTGAGAGAGCATGCTGTGTGCAGGAGTGAACACTAGGAGGCAAGCTGAAGACATCACAATGGCTCTTTTCCTTTTCACCTACATCCAAACACTCACATACTAGACAAGAGTATTCAAGGAGGATTCATGGAAGCTTTTGCAGTTCCGAAGTTCTGGACCCCCTATTATGCATTTTATAAAAAGTTTTGTTGTGCTCATACATTTTTTTTTTGTGTGACTTTTATTTAAAGGTTCATCTGTCATTTTCTCAATGTAATCTTTCTTCTCGGTTTAATATGCTGAGATCTGTTGGTTGATTTGCATGAAAAACATTAACATGGGAGCCCTTTTTGCTCTGTTTGTTTGAGCAACTGTCTGTCTGACTCAGCAACAATGGCTTCACCAATGGTGTGAGTTTGGAGACTGGGCTATAATTCAGCCAATGAAAGATGTTTTGGGAAACCTATTTTGAAAACAGTGGCTGCATCTGAAATTTCATACTTGCCTACTATATTCTCCTTTTTCCTAACAAGCTATACTGCATTTTAGATTATAGGTGACACTTCTGGTGTGGGGAAGTTCCACTCGAAAAGACTCAAACTAATCATTTCAAATCATAATGTTGCACTACAAATGATCCTTCTCCGTCGGTTTGACTGAATGGGCTGTAAAGTTTTCTTCAGGTTCAGCCTTCAAGAGAATGACGTAACACTTGGTATTTTAATGTGACATAGTATGACAAGAATATCTATGACAAGAGCTCTTTTCAGTCACTGCATCCTCCGGATTATATTCTATTTTCCTTTGTATTTCCGCTGTAACAGTATGAAAAAGGACAACATATACTGCACATTTGTGGTGTGCTTCACAATATAATTTACAATATATCCCATTAATAATTCACTGGAATGCACTGAGAATCTCTAGTTGTTCTCCCCAAATCCTCATGTCTCCAGGTTTGTTTTCACATTGATACTTTAAAATGTAATTGTCTTCTCTTTTCACTTCTAATCCCCATTAGCAGTGTTTACTGGAATGTTTCTAAAGCACGTAAATATAATATTTATTGTTAGTCACAATGACAAAAATCACTTTGAAATATTGTCACTCAATGTTCCAGTTAATTAACATTTTTGATGTTAAAGGCAACGTGTTACATAATACTGACATATTACTACAGTGATATTTAACACGTCTGTAATATTGTTGCGGAAATAATCGAGGGTTATTCATAGTCTGTGGTTATTAATGCTTTTAGACTTTTAAAATTATTTTAAAATTTAAATAGAGCAAACCTTTTCCTTATTGTTTACGGTTTAATGGAAGTCACTCACAATATTCACACAAAGTGCCATGGGCCGTAGGAAAAAGGTGGATAGGAGGCAAAAAAAAAAGAAAAAGAAAACCGTATGTGAAAGACTACAATGTCTGAATGCACTATTCATTAAAGAGTAGGCAAAAAGTTCATGGAGGACATTTTTTATCTCCAATGAGATTCTGAAGTACACATCCAATTGACACTTTACTATCAGATGAGGCCTTTGGAGACAATTTGTGAATGGCAGTGAAGCTAGCAACTGATGCTCACATGGCAATGACAACATGGCAAATGTAGTATGTCCATATTTATATTACACACATTCACACTAACATACTTTTTTAACGGTCACAAAGTACTCACTTATTCAAAAGAAGTACCTACTCAGGAAGCGATTTCGGATGCATCCATTATTTGTTGCTATTCCATTTGGTGCTGGACAATTACACAAACTACTTTAAAGCAGTAACTCACAATAGATACTTTTGATACTTGATAATCAAAATATTAAAGACACAAAATTTAAAATGTTCATCACGTCTAAACTAATATCTCAATGGGTCCTGAACAGGTGTTTCGCATCATAGTTGTCACTATGAATTTTAGCTCCACTAGAATGCTGAATTGACCAATCAGTAACCAATACAACTATTTGTTTTATAATCTGTATTCTAACACAAGGAAGACATCTGTGTCTGTGAAGTCAGAATAAAATATCCTTTGATCTGTAAAGTGACTATAGGCGGAATAAAGCCACATTCTCTCTCTTCATTAAACAGGAAGGGAAGCGAGATTAACTGAACTTCCGCTGGGCCCTTTGTGAGGACAGAAGCTCCAGCATTGTCCGGTTGCGGGACGAAGCGATAGGGGGATAAAAGGGAGCAGGCCTGTGGTGGACGAGAGGGGCCTAATGAAGGGAGATTAGGAAACAGTGATTTGGCTCTCTGGCGGACGCCAGCTATTATGTTCTTTTGTGCTGGAGCAGCACGAGCCGAAAGCTCTTGGATAGAAGGAGAACATGAACTGCTTGTGGTGCAGTGTTAAGGGGCGGCCGGCCCCCACCCACAATACCCCCAAGCTCGTGCCCCACCAGCCTGCTCGCTATTCAACAGTTGCCATTTGACTCTGACAAGATTTACATCGGAGCAGCTGCCACCAACCCCATTGTGTCCAAGCACGGGCTGGGGCGAGCAGGCGCTGTTGCCCGTGTTGGGTTTGTAAGGGAGGGCTGGGCTACGAGTGTCTGAATGTGGGTCAGTGTGGGTGCAGGTGCCAGGAGTGTGTCGGCTCTTTGTAACTGTGTTAACTGTGTCTGACAGAGGACCACATGGTGGCATACAACGGTTGACTAGAGAATCACTTTATATACTACATGTGAGTGGATATGTACGTTTAAAGCTGCTGTATAATTGCTGTGCCACTAAACATAAATGTAAAAATAACAACAATTTTACTTTTCTTAAGTAAATACTTGCAAAACAGAATTATTTGGGTAGTTGCCAAAGAGTTGCAATGCTGTTTTTAGGCTGTTGGTTGCCAGAGTGTTGCTATTCTGTTGTTAGGGTGTTTTGGGTGGTTTCTATCGGGTTGCTTCTATTGTGTGTATTCTGGTCTGTAGATTTTTGCCCATTTTATCATTCTGCAGGTGACAATTGTTAGCCTACTCATTTAGAAAATAGCACACCTCAACACAGCTGCAGTTTATTTTTTTAATTTAGTACATTTCTCATTCCATTCCATTGACATTCCATTCACTTAGTGTTGAAAAATGTCCCCACAAGGACAATGATTTTCAGATATTACCATCTTTGTGGGGACATTTTGTCCCCATAATGTAGGGTTTTCCAGAGCCGCGTTTCCACCGAAA
The DNA here is from genome assembly GCA_030578255.1 of Tiaroga cobitis. Lineage (NCBI taxonomy): Eukaryota > Metazoa > Chordata > Actinopteri > Cypriniformes > Leuciscidae > Tiaroga > Tiaroga cobitis. The sequence goes on along the minus strand of CM060608.1, from coordinate 40,811,954 downwards.
TAACCCGGAACAATTTGTCCCAGGAACTTTTTTCCACCAGACCTGTGGCTGTCTGCGTTTCTACCGCGGTTTAAAGTACCGGCAAGACTAGGCAAATTAGTCCGGTGACGTAGGACTGCGCGCTACTTTACAGTTCCCGCTGGATTTCATCCTCTGAATTTGAGCTTAATAAAGCCTGAACCTCGTCGTCGGCCCATCTGTCGTATTTTTTTTAAACACCATTGTTGATTCGAATAGCAAACAACTGTTACTGCACGCACAGCAACAGATTTTAAAAAATGGTGGTTGAAATAAAATACTGCGTGGAGTCAACCAATCAAAATGTTGCATGAACTCAACCAATCAGCATGTTCAGTGCCCAAGTCCCACCCCCGAAAGTTCCTGAACTTTGAAAGTACTACCTCGCCAGCAGGGACTTTTAGAGGGGGAAATATTTACCCGGAACTTCATTTAGAACCTGGTTCCACGGTGGAAACACACCGAGTATCACCCCAAAAGTTCCTAGTTCCTGGGGAAAGTTCCTGCGGTGGAAACGCAGCTCAGTCCTTCATATCCTTCCTCATAAGAGTGTGACTACAGCCATCCGTGATAGAATACAGGACCGAAAAGATATAAGACAGACTTACCAGCACTGCTTCGCCTCATCACCTACGAGAATTGGCCGCTGGTGGAATATTGGTGGTGTGGAAGCTACAGCAGAGTGACCCCACTCTTGAGTCTTCACCTTCCATGCCGGTCCCGGCCGGCTATCTGGATGCTTTGGTCCTGTCCGGAAATCTTCCTTCTTCAATGTTACCGCCTGAGTTTCTGGTCCCATTTCCTTTGCTGGTTCCGTAAGCTCCACTGGTGTCGTCCTTTTCCCGGCCCTCTCCGCACCGCTAACTCCATGCGGCCCAACGGATTCGCCCTGGGCTTCCCGTTCACCAGCTCGGCACGAGGATGAGGATTCCCCGGCTTCACCTCCTGTCTTTACCTCGGCCTGTCGGCCCCTCGACTCCACCGTGGTCTGTCAGCCCTAGGAGTCCTCCTTGCTCCCCCGTCCTTCCGGCTCAGCCTCAGGTCTAGTCCACACGTACACGCGTATTTTTATAAACAGAGTTTTTCCTCCGTTTAAAAAAAAATCGTCCACAAGCACGATTTAGAAAAAAATCTCTGTCCACATGAAAACACAAAAACCGTAATATAACCCTAACCGTAAAGCCATTGTGGGCAATCAGAAGCCTGAAAAAGGTTATTACCGGTTGAAGTAGTGAATGAAAAGGAGTGAGCGAATTTGGACAGCTGTTGTATATCGGTTGTACACTCGTGATTGCAGGGCAATGTGGGATTGAATAAGTGTACTCAATAACGTCCACTATGGTTTCGGACACCACTACAAATGGCTGTCCCCACAAATAACGGCCTATTTGGATTCAGCCAACGTGTTGTCATGAGCAGTGACCTGCGTAGTATTGCATTCTGACGCCTCTGTTTCCGCAATATAATGGGAGAACTGTGCATGTATCTGTACATGTTATAAGCCCTGTTGCAGCACATTTATTAACAGTAATATTTTGGCTACGTCCGGTAGTGCACAGACTCGCCTTATGTAAGTAAAGGAGATAGCGGCGCACAATCTGACATCAAACAAATCAGATAACAGCACGCACTCCGACATCACAAGCCAAAATCTCCAGTTTCATCGGCTACACGACAACACTGCAATCGAAGTTTCTTAAAATCTTCACCCTGGTAGGATTTTTTAAAAGGTTTGGTTTTAGTGACCTGATACTTCGTTTGCGTGTGGATGAACAGCCAAACCACATAGAAAAAGCTGCGGTTTTGAAAATATCTGTGTTTGTGTGGACAGGGCCTCAGTCAGTCGTCAATTCAGATTTCCATAGTTCACTAAATTAGTCTTGTTGTTTAATTAGTTTCCCACACTTGTTCCGTTTGTACTCTGATTACCTCTTGTGTTTATAATCCCTGAGTTATCCTTAGTTCCTTGTCCTGAATTATCTCTGTTTGATGTTTGTGTTCTCCAGAGTTGCATTCATTATTAAAATACTTTGATTTGCTTAATCTCCTTCGTCATGCAAGTTGTGACTAGTACAGCCATCCGTGACAATATCATGCATTAATGTATGTATTTATTAAGTTTAGCATTTTTTAAAATTAGTTTACGAGTTGTGTTGAAAAATACACACACATATACATATATTCTCAAATATCTCCATAGAATAAACTTTACATACCATCTTTAACCCGCCCTTTCAAATGGGGGGTTCAGGGTTTTAGGTCAAATGGCATGGGACCAGTTTTGTGGCAAAGTTTAATTCTTAGGCTTGGGGTTGTATAGTGATGCTTGCAGAAGTTCACACGTCAGACGACTTAGCAATCCAAACTATAGTCTGATTGTGCCACAGTTTAAAAAAACACTCTTCAGAAGTTCTTTACTTATTTATAGTTCTCTGTTAAACCTGGAATGGAGAAAATTATTCATCATAGAAAATGATTTAGCATTGAAAAATTTGCACACAACACCTTTAACATGAATCCAAGCAATTTGTCATGTTTACTCCTATAATTTATTTGACTAAAAAGGACGTTGCAAACCTGCCAGCCTAAACCAGATGGCTGCCTAGCTCCTTCCAAACAAGTCAACATAATGAGGTGAATGCCATTGTCATGGAGACCGCTGACCTGCATGGCTTTGTGTTCACCTACACCAATCAATGATACGTTGTTCATTTGCATGCCTGAAATATTATCCACCGATTCAAGGTGACGGCATGATTTTTAGTCCATTTTAAAATTACACTATTATGGAATGTTGTCCATTCAAGCCATTCATAGGAGAAGCTGGAAACCCAACCCCTGTCTCACCTGGACTTAGATACACTGAAGAAGATGCATCTACAGCACTTTTCATTACTGAAGGAAGTTGATGGAGAAGACTATTTTGAAATGGTGTTTTAGTTCTCTCAAACATAATCGCTCCCATATAGAGCCCAGGCCTACAAAAAGTTATGAACAGTCATAAAGAAATAAAATGTGATGATTAACTTTAGTCATTTAAAACGGTTTACACAACCAGCCCCAAGGCTGCATCCGGCATTGCAAACTCTCTTGAGTAGGTATGATTCTAAACAGTACCAAATGAGGGTACTGTTTTTCAGCTTGTAACAATAGGATAACCCTTTTTATAAGGTTCCATAAATAACCATGCTTTGATGTGCTTGTTACAAATGAATCCACTGGAGGCAAGCAGGTTTGGAACCCAAATGCAACTTTACTACAAAATATAATCAAACATACCAAGGTGATGGCAAGGCATGAACCTGGACAAACATTCAATACTAGACCAAGACACAGGGCAAACATGAGGGCTTAAATAGACTAATTACAAGACAAGAAACACCTGTAAACAATGATCAGACAATTAACAAATGAAAAGACACATGGCAGGATCACATGACAATCAGGGAATCACATGACAGATAAGAACAAGGAACAAGACACAAAACCCACAATGTGACAGTGATTTACAGTATGTAAATTATGACCTTAATTGTGTTATAAATAACCTTTTCAATGATATTTATTTTCATAAATATTAGTATCTTCATATTATTAATATTACTATTATTACTATTATTTTTTTTATCTGCCTTTTTATCTCTATCTGCCTGGTCTTATATATTGTTGCCTCTATTTGGGTTTTACATAAAAAACTGCATGTTGTGTCAATTAGGTACTTTTATTTTTTATTGACATGGACATGGCAGTTTGTAGCAAAAATTACAGTGCTCTAACAACAGTAATTAGCTGAATACGTTACTAAATAACAATTGACATTGAACACGATATAGATGTAATGAAGGCCACGTTTCAGTGATATATCTTCTCAATCCCCTATGATGTCTTTATGTCTTTCATTATGTGTGTATTCTGAGTGGCAGTTTCTCTCTGCAGATGATAAGGTTATGGTACGTGACATGCCGAGGTACAAATCACGTAAAGTTGATAATTCCGCGAATGACTGCAATTGCAGATTTCGAACAGAGATGGCGACAAAGAGGAAAAACTGCGGACTGCAGCTTTAAGCACGATGCCGTTATCATTTTCCCATCCTGCGCCACGTTGTTTAAATGTGCTGGTCTGAAAACGAGGTGTCTTCAGGCGCATTGTTGGCGTGTTGCTATTTTGAGGCAACTGAAATAGATTGCGCCATTGACTTTAGACTAGGTTTCTGTTGGTCAATGGCGCAGTCTATTTCAGTTGCCTCAAATTAGCAACGTAATAGCATTTTTTTTGTTATTTGAAGAGCGTGTTAGTAATGTGCGCCTATAGGTGGGTCCACAGCTCGAATACGTTTTGTCCCGTAGATGGACTGCTCGCACGTTTTAACCTCGCGCACAAGCAGATCTGTTTCCTCGGGACAACCCTTTTAGACCATTCATTGGGCGTGCTGACCATTTTTCCCGTCGTTAAACTAGCAAAAGTGGATTCGGACACGCCTTAAGTGCACTTGTGATGTGCGCTTTAGACCATGCACTTAGATTGTTAAAATAGGGCCCTTTGTTCACCTGGTGTTCATCTATGATCTCATTAGTTCCCTCATTTAGTTTTGGTATAAGTCCCTGTTTTGTTCAGTTCTTTATTCTTTCTCATCTATGTAAAGTGGTTGTTTTCTGAGTTTCCCCTGCCTGTTTCTGAGTGTTTTGATTAAAAGACTATTTCCTGGATTTCTCGTACATTGTGCACTTCGTTGATACAGCCCCCCGTGACAGATTAAATGGGCTCATATTGTTTATTTGTTTCTATTTCATTTCTATTTTTATTTCTTTTTATTTAGGGAATTGTAGGAGAAGTAACTTTCATGAAATATAACTATGCAAGCTATGAAAGTGCAATACAATTTGTCATGATTCTGCCTTCGTGTCCTTGATTCTCTCTAGTCTTGAGGCAGAATCATGACAGACCCATGTTTTGTGTGCAAGCACATGGCCTTTTGTTAGGGACATGTGCTTGTGTTGTCTGTTACCTGACCCCGCCCCCTTGTTCTCCTCGTTAGCCATTATTGTGTTGTCACCTGCTGTCATATAGTTTCTCCTATTTTATCCCCTTGTGTTTGCAATTGTAACACTGAGAAATAACTCCTATTAACCCACTTTATATCAAAAAAAAATCCTACCTCAAAGTAATCACTTTACTGCTGTTGTATTTAATAATGTTACTTAAGAGTTTTTTTGTATATGGTACAATTTTTTTTAGATGTCAGGCATCACACGCATTATATAAAAAAATGTATGTTAATTGATAATTTGTTAATACTGGAACAAACATTTATTTTAATACACCCTTTTAAAATGAAGTTTTACAATAGAATTTATTGAAATATGTTCATTTTTTTACAGAAAAGTATGTCAACACACACACAAACAAGCTTATTACAATGGGCCTTGTGGCTCGGGGGCAATTGTAACACAGTGTTACAATTGCCCCCGATACTGCAGCCATGACAAAATCTTATATGCTAGCTAGCCCAACCTGTATTAGCATAGATTGTTCATGTTCGTTTTTAATCAATAACCTAGGGATAAAATGTATATAAGTTTAAATTCACAGACATCTAAACTTTAGACAGCAGAAGAAAAATACTGTACATCCAAAAAATTACTTTCATACCTCAAAATCAGTTTGGCGTTAACAACTTCTGCTAAAGTTTAAAATTTCTCGCTTCTTTTCCACAGATAGAGAGAGAATCCTACTGGGCATGTACAGATTAAGTGTCATCACTCTAGCTTGACTCTGATTGGAGGAATTGAGTGTGTTACAATCGCCCCCTGTTACAATTGCTCCCGGTCTCCCCTACCTTACCTGTATCATTCCTTGTGAGTATCCTGTTGAGTGTATTGTCTAGAGTAGGGATGGGCGGATCGATCCTGTGGTATCGATAGATCGATATGCTCACGCTACTCATTTGGCATCGATTTCCTTAAAAAATATCGATATAAACTAAAAAAATATATATAATTGGGGGTGTATGTATCACTTTCAGCTGTTTTAGATTACTTCCTTAAATTACTATGTGCCGCGACACCCCTGGCTGTACCCATAGACAGTAAAAGAAAGGCTGTACCTGGCGGCGTATTGAGCTGGCCCATGTCACGTGATAGGAGACGAGCGAATGAGCGTCACAGCCGATGGTTACACACACACACACACACAGTCCAGTACGAAAGCGAGTCGGAGGGAAAGAAGAGTTACAAGAGTATAATATTATGGCAGACAAAAAACGAAGCGTGGTGTTGATGTATTAGTTTTTTTTTCTTTTTTTTCCCCCTTTTAGCTTTTTCTACCAAGATTGGTCTTTTTTCTTTATTTTTTGAGAAATAAGAAAAATGGAAATGTGTATTATTCATATTTAATTTAGTTTATTTCATTCATATTTATGTTATTTAAAATTTTATTATGTATTGACCATAATAAATTTAGTTTAAATGGTCTGTATTTGTCTTGTGATTTGTCTTAAATGTAATAATATTTTTAATGACAAAAATTGTCAATATGAAACGAACGGTATCGGTATCGGTATCGATATCGATGAAAATGCAAGAAAAAGTATTGGTATCGTATCGAATCCTAAAAGTGTGGTATCGCCCATCCCTAGTCTAGAGAAAGTTCTGATCCCGTATCTACTGTTTGTTTATCGTTAAGTAATGTGTCAAGTCTTAGTCAAAGTTTAGTCTCTCCTAGTCCTATCTATGTTTTGCCCCCTCTGGGTTTTGGTTTCCCTAGTTTCGTCCTATAATAAATTGTGTGTGTGTTAAGCATCCTGTCTGCGCTTGGGTTCATCTCTGTAATTCATAACACAATTATCCTGAACGATACTTCAAGCATATCTATGAAATCAAATTAACATATTTATATATATATATATAAGAAAATGCTTAGGATAGAACTCCATTCATTGGTATTTCTCATTGCAGAACAGCTGTCAAACATACTAAAGATTCAACTCACATATACAGTTAAAGTTGTTTAATCGTCCCACATCAGCTGAATATCACCTTTCCCTATGTTTTAGTGTGTTTTTTTTTTAACTAAATGACAGTTCGTTGGCTTCATGTCAGGTGTATTCATTCCTTTTTATGGAAAAAAATTAATCTATGCTGCTGCCATCATGAAATGAGGAGTGAGCTATCAGCGGATAGCTTCTTTGCACCCTGTAAAAGGGGTTGGAAGCAGGTCAAGCATTTAGTAATAAGCCACTGTAGTCCTAGTGTCACGTGGACAAGAAACCTTGTATGGGCCTGTGCTCAGACAGAGATCTATAAAACAATGACAGTCAGTGGAGGTGATCAACAACTCATGTCTCTCACACGATAAAACTTGTTGTTTGTTTATTATTATAAATTTCTGCGATTTGTTAGTGGTCAGATCATTTGGATGGAAATATCAATTAACTGAATTTATTGGGAAAGGGTTAGGATTGAAAAGAAAGGATTCAGTGATTGATGGTGAATAATTCAACAATGCACCGCTCAAAAGGAACACAGTAAATATAGTGACACTTTGTTGTCAAATGTTAGTAGATCATGTTCATAGTTAATATGAGGGCACCTGTGTGAATTTGAGGTGAAAAAATAACCTTGTGACCAGCTGCATAAAAGTCACAGTAAAAAAAAAAATTGCTCAGAAAACTTACGTTAGCTCTCAGAAAAGCTTTGGTGTGGTATAATTAGTTTGCAGATGCCCCTGGGTTTATTAAATGAGAATCATACATTAAGACACAAAGTGTTCCTTAAGTGTCCAAATATATTTTGGAGCCACTGTATATGATATTGAACATAATTTATCAGGAGAATAAGGATGATGTTGAGGTGGTGCAGCGCAGAGCTTTGGCCCAGAATTTTGCTTTTCTAGTGCTGTTGGATCTCTTTTGCCTGAGTGCTATCATACATTTTACTATTATTTAGTTGTGGGTCCCACGCTGCTGATCCACCAGATGTTTCAGGCCACAGATGATGGATGGCCATCTCTGCGCTGCAGCCTTAAGTGATTGGAGAAGATTGAAGATGTGCAATTCACTTAAGTTTGCTCACCACTGCATCAGGCAATCAGTACGATGAGAAAGAGAGAGAGAGAGAGAGAGAGAGAGAGAGAGAGAGAGAGAGAGAGAGAGAGAGAGAGAGAGAGAGAGAGAGAGAGAGAGAGATGCCCAGGCAGACAGACAGCCTGAAAACACTCACATCAGCACTGATTTAACTCGGCAGAGGTATATCTGACAGGATCAGGCTCTTTAGAAGTGAATTAAAGGCTGTTGTTTGTGATTTAGCAGCAGGAGAAATATTAGCCTCTATGGGTTATTAAGTCTCATACTCTGATATGTGCTGTTTATGGGTTTCATGATATTAGTGAGCTCACAGACCCATTGCTCTGATAGTGTCTTTGCCCAAGCGTGTGTATATGGTATGTCCCTATTTAGACTCCAAAAAGGTAGCAGGAATGCTGTGTAAAAAAAAAAAATCCTCTTGGGGAGATTTAAGACATTCTGTACACTAAGTCTTCATTTGGCACAGCGTTTTAAAAATATATGTATAAATATACAAATAAAATATAAACATAAAAGTGTTTACAAAAGCAATAGAAGTCAATGTTTTGTCCTCATTTAGATATAAACATTTGTGTGTGTGTCAAGTTTTGCCTTCATCGTAGGGATAGAATGCCTTTATCCACCTTAATTTGAATTAGGGAGGTAAGCTATTTTTGTTAATGTGTAAGACGTCTAATGCGTTAGTCGCTATAGGTAAATAACTAGAATAAAAACTAACCGTAGTAAACTATTTTACTGCAAACTATATGTTTATGATTAGATTAATAAATTAAAATAATATCATTACAAATACCAGTTTGCAATATCAACAAATCAGCACAACAATTTTTGAACAGCTAAAGTAACTGGAAGCGGAAAACACCGGGAACCTCGCACTTTCAAGTTACGGTACAAGTGGCTGCATCTGCTCGACATTAAAAACAAGGTGGATTTTAAGCGCAAGCAATTTTGCGCTTAAAAGACATCTAATAGCCTTTCAAACACAGCCCTGACGTCTAGGCTAAAACAAGGCAAAATTTGGTCTGTCAGTAAAAATGTAATACATGTCCAAACATAGCCCAAGAATAGACACACAGGCTACGCATACATTTCAAAGAAATGAAACCACACATGTAAGTGTAATCACTTTTGACTTTGTTTACATGATGGAATATCATACATCTCACAAGTTGTTTTGGCAAAAACGTAACCAAATTCAAGGTTATTTTCGCTAGAAGTGGGTTATTTATAGCCGGACTAAATCAGGTCTATGGTTAGATGGTGAAATGACGGCTATTGCTTGGTGGGTAAGGTGAGTAAAACCTGAAATCACCTACATTGTGGACAGCAGCAAATAGTCCCCACAAGGAAAACAGCTTAATAAACAAACCCAACAATATCTTAATGAAAACTCCAAAATGCGAAGATTGAATATCGTTATAATATAAATGCAAGTCAACGCGAAGTCTGCACCATGGTAGTAAAACAAACGAGTGTGTGTGTGTATGTGTGAACGAGAGCAGATAAATGCATGCAGACCTAATAGAGGAGAAGTTGTGAGCTTGTGAAGAGTGGGGTGAGAGGCCTGGCGTAATCTAATAACCGCCTCCATCTTTCTAATGCACCTCTCTCTGCTCACATTCAGAGTGCAAATGCTGGCAATGATGAATAGACTGCTATGAATGAAGTATCCTGTGATATATCAAATAAAAGTAAATTTGCTTTCATTATTGATGCCAAGGCCTTGGAGTGTGCATCCTCTCGGCTTCCATAGCTGCTACAGGCAGGCATTTCAAATCATCGCAGCTGGTTCAATATTTCAATACAAAGTCTGCATGTTTCTCTGTTAAAAGACTCACAATGGGATTACCAATGATATTTCTACACCTTATGTTTAGCAAACAGTTCGAAGGCACTTCATATCCCAATGCGCTTGGGCAGCTCTTCAGAGTTGCATTGATGGGGAGGACGGGAAAGACAGGTGAGACTTGGGAGAGAGCTATCACTTGGGTCATTAAGGAACCACTAACAACCAACCTGGGGTGCGTTTCCCGTTCAACGGCGTAGCTCGCTGCTTAACTACCATAGTATGATGCATCATTGAAGAAATCATGACTGTCAAACCGTACTGTCGCAAATTGGTCGTTCAACTCATTGGTTAATGATGTCACGCAGGTGGTGGAGTAATAATTTCTTTAAATGAATCTTTTTGAGATCGAATTAATGCTAGACATTTTGGTATAAATTACGGACATTGCATCTGAGGACTATTTCTCATTTTTCTCAGTTATTTTGCTTTATTTTCAGATTCAATCATAGGCTCGTTCTTATGTACTAGAGCACATACGCACATGAGCACTCTTCAAAAACTGTGTTTTAAAAGCAAACTAAAAGACGTTTATGACATTTGTATGTATTCTAAATAAAAGAGACAGATTTGACTGAATGTCTGCTTGCTTATTTTGCGATAGATAAGGATTTATTGAATCCACATGTCAAGCGAACAAGAAACTATGCTTCTAACCACAGCTTGAGAGCATGAGGTTCCAACCACACAACTTTGCGATGCTGTTTGCGAATGTTCATTAGAACTCTGGTTTCGGGAAACACCGACTCGTTGAACTATGCTGATAACAACATAACTTGCGACCATATTTTCCTAACGATGCTTTCGGGAAACGCACCCCAGAACTTCGTATTGAATTGCCAGGTAAATCATCTTAGCACCATAGAGGGTGGTTTTGAATCAATGACCACTCTAGTTGTCTAACTGTATGAGAGAAAATTAGGTATCAGAAATGTATAACTACTGTCTTTAAAAAAATTTTTTTTTTTAGTGTGTTCTTACATGCTGGCCGAGTTCAAACATATTAAGTTCTTTAAAGTAATTAGGAAACAATGAGACATGATGGTAATAATTAATCACATTTATTAGAATAAACAATTAAAATATTTATTAATCAGTACATGTTTTTTCTATTAATTTTATTTAAAATCCTTACAATAAAACTTAACCAGTTACGTTATTTGTTAGTGGGTTTAGATAATGGTATAAACTTAAAGGGTTAGTTCGCCAAAAAATTAGACATTTAAAACAAGACATGTAAATTATGTCATTAATTACTCACCCTCATGTCATTCCAAACTTTTGTTCATCTTTGGAACACAAATGAAGATCTTTTTGATAAAATCTGAGAGCTTTCTGTCCTCAACCTGTAGTCAAGGACTCAAAGGGCTAAGGTGGAGCCAAAGGGTTGGAAGTTCATGGATTGGGCCAAGACTCAGAAGACCACGGTAGATGTGATAGGCCAAAGTCACGTTGATGAAGCCAGAGTAGTGGGTTGAGCTGGTTGAGCAGAAGGATGAGCAGTAAGGGCAACCAATGAAGTTGGATGAGGAGTCAGCGGAAGACGAAGGGCTAGGGACCTGGGTGGAACCAGGGAGCCATCTTTGCCAGATGGATCCAAGAGATGAGGAAGGGCCAGGGAACTGGATGGAATCAGGTATTCATAAATGCCAGATGGAACCAGCAGAGAAGTAAGGTAGAAGGGACTGGATGGAACCAGGGAGATAGTTATGCTGGCCGGAGCCAGGAAATCCACTAAGCCAGATGGAAATCCACTAACCAGTGGAAGATGAGGAGAAACAACTTTCACGCCTAAGAAGATTCATGTAGTGTCTACTTCAAGCAGGGCCTTAGAGATGGGCAAAATGGTGAGAACTGGCTCCTGGGTTGATAGGGTGGCTGCGCTGGCTTTGGGATGGCTTGAGCGGTTGGTGCTGGCTCTGAGATGGACAAGGTGGCTGGCGCTAGCTCTCCCTTTGCTGAGGATCCATGGTAGGATGCCGGTGCGATCAAAATTTTGTTAGCAGTCGCAGTTAGCACACCACAACATTGCCCATCATTAAATGGCAAACGTAATGAAAGCTGAATGAAACTGCGCTACTCATTATATTGTGCTTAAAGGAACGTTTATCAGTTTGGACCAATGCAGCGCGAGCCGATCTTGATCAAGCGTAACTGTTACTACACAGCGAATGCTAAGAGATCCAGTAAAGAAAGCATTTGAATTCGCCACTGAAGTAATAATATCGCTGCGAAATCTAGTGAGAAACATTCAAATTTCTCCGTTATTTACCGTAGATCTCTATTAGATCAAACAGCGCTGACGTGGAAACATTGTGCCATGAGAAACATTGTGCCATGAATGAACTAGGCTTTAAGCCCACAAATCAGCAACATTCACCATGGATTTAATGTAGTAACACTGGCTGTAACCATGGACGTTTACACTTCATTTTCCAGCACGTCAAAACTCAAATATTATCATATTTAAATGTTATTTTTAATGTGATGACCAAAACATTTTTGGACACCCTTAAAAGATTACCCCCATTTATAAAACTAAAAGGTTCAAGATGTAGGAAAAAACACTTATTTAAAAAAAAAAAGAAAAAAAAAAAGATCATTGTAACCAGTAGGTGGCTGCCATTTCCACTCCCAAATATGTATTTTTTTTATCGTTTTGCTCTTGAATTATTATTTCGACATTATCAATAAAAATGCTGCCCTCAAATGTTAATGCGGAGCCTTGCCAACTTAAAATAAATCTGCACATTGTAATTTATGTAATTTAAGTGTATTTATTGCCAAGGCATTCAGTAATACAGTCAAAATGGGGGGAAATATGAATAATGCGATGCAGGTTGATTTAAGGTGTGCCCCTAAATGTTCTGCTTGTGCCTAAAAATCACTTTCTCTGGCATTTTTTTCTTTTTGCTGTATCGAAAACAAACCGACACTACTGTGTCATATCGACCTGAACCGTGTATTTTGTGAACCGTTACACCCCTATATATATATATATACTCATAAATATTCTGTTCTCTTTGGGTTAGTCATGTGTATGTGTCCTCTATCGTCACAAAACAGGAAATAAAATGTTATTTCATTAGTTCAAAAACATTCTAAGTAAAATTCTCAGTGAAAAAAAGATCCACATGGCATGCATTTGTCGGGTGCAGTTTCTCTTGTGTTTATGTTTGTGTCATGTTAATGTTTGTGTTCATGACCCCTGTTCGCTCCAGAGGCAAAGGGTCAGAATATCTCATTCATTATTCTCACGTGCACTCTGACCTCTAGGGATCAGGGCACACACTGTCCTGCTTTACACGCAATTTGTTAAACTATGGCCCCATTTCTCTAAACTATACATACAAAACCAAAACCTCATGCAAAACATCACACATCTCTTGCAAAAGCAAACCTTTCTTCTAGAGACACTCTTCTAAAAATTGTGTTTTTGCATAGTAACTCTACACACAAACCATCAATTGATTAGCCATATACGCGTCAAACTACCCATGGATGTGAAAAAGTTGCTGATCATGACCTTATAGATCAAAATGATCAAACAGAACGGGTTTTTGCTCTTAAAAACATGAGACACGCAAAATAGCATCCACCTGCAGAGCCGCAATGCTGCTGAATGGAAAAGAAGGCTTGGTCTCGAGCGCGACACGTTGAAAAAGCTGAGAGACGTGGCGCAACGGTCAAAGATAATCGTCTAGCGCATATTTAAATAGAAAGACTATTAAAAAGCTTACTGTAAACAGCGCAGAGTAATCATGTCATGTCATTGGCCCAAAGAAGACTTCTTACGTCAGCACGTTCTGACTTTGTTACGTGCAAATACCGGTAATCTTCATTCTGCGTTCACACAGAGCACATTACTGGTAATTTACAGGTAATGTCACAACTTCCCTTGATGGTAAATTATCAGAAAGTACCAGTATTTTTGAAAAGGTACTGTTCACACATGATCTCTTACTGGTAATTTACCAGTAAATACCGTGTGTGTGAAAGGGGCTATTATGTCTATGGAATGTCTATGGACCCTACAAGGAAAACAGCTTATAAATCATACTAAGTGATGTTTTTTGAAAATGTAAAAATGCAGAAAGTTTTCTGTGATGGGTAGGGTTAGGGATATGGTTAGGGATAAGGGATAGCATTTACAGTTTGTACAGTATACAAATCATTATGTCCATGGAATGTCCTTATAAAACATGGAACCCAACATAGCCTACTGTATGTGTGTGTGTGTGTGTGTGTGTGTGTGTGTGTGTATGTGTGTTGTCTATGATCCTAAACCCCAGAAACACTCTGTTATAAAATGGCTGCGTAAACCAGGCCTGTGTTCGTAATTTGACTGGATTTTCTTTGTTCAAGCCCTTGAGTTCTGAAATGTGAAGGATAAATCAAAACCACGTGTGCTTTCTGTAAAAGAGCATTTGAAGGTGATATTAGCTGTGTGAGTATATGAATCGGTTCACGCAGTGCTGTCCTGTGTTAAACTGTGATGAGATGTGCAGGTACGGGTGAAGGGGGATGGGTGCTGGAGTATTGATCTCTTCTGGGATCTTTCTGCCTCTCTCTCTCTCTCGGTTGCCATGACGAATCTCCGGCCAGCAAATTCATAACAGCAGGGTGGAGAGAGGCTGTCCTCACAAATGATTAGGCCTGCAGGTGGAAAAAGACACAGAGAGACTTATATACAATACAATGTTCTTATTAGTGGTGTTTGCAAAGATAAGCATCTTGTTCAGACTTAGATGATGGATAAAAACAATAAAGAAAAGATTCTTAAGTACGGCATGTAACTTCTGCATTTTGCTTAGGAGAGGTGTACTATTACTTTTCTAAGTAATCAGACTTGCTTGGTGAGCAAAAATAAAACAGATGAAAAAAATTGAAGAATGGACCTATAGAGACCAATATATAATGTTGGGGCTTGGGCTCTTTTGGCTTGGGCCTGAAGCCATCCATTCACCCATAACACCCTAGCACTGACACTGACTGACACATTCAAAACATCTCAGCAACTTTGTCTTGGCAACATTCTAGCAGTGTGTCATTGCTTTATGTACACTTCTGAAAATATACAAATCTATGTCTGTTATATTTTTTGAATAAATCAGATTGTGAATAATGAACACATACTGAACATCTCTAAAAACTATGACACAACCCTTTTTTGGACATGAGACCACTTCCATCACATAACCATGGGTTTTGGTTGTAACATGGTAGTGTCGTGATATTCTTTGAAATTCAATATAATTAATATCAAGTGTAGCGTCAGTTCTGGCAGGTCACGTTAGTCAAGCTCACATCAGCTGACACTCAGCTGATCCACGTCTACCTATAGGAATACGATGCCTATCTCTACATATCCTTCAGTATTATCAGCAGCTATCGCGTTTCTTAGGAGCTAATTACCCTCCTCTACCCCCAGCTCCTCCTCTCGCCCAGTCAGTATGGCGTTCTGATTCCCCTCGAATCAGAATAAATTCTCGAATTATGCATACATTCTTGTTGGTTCTGTTCTGTTTACCCCAAGGGGGGTTATTGCTGCTCTCCCTGCTAATATCCATGCTAGGCTGCATGGATGCGCAGGGAGTTCTTGCCTAGAATGGAACCATGCCGCCGCCAATCCAAAGCCTGTATGCTAATTGTCAATCGTATTTGACGATAGTGGTCCTGACAGAATACAAATACACGACACCGTTTTTAACTAAAAACGTAAAACTTTATGCGTTTTTTGGGTTCATTTACACGACAATGGCATTTTGGGTGCCTGAAAAGCAAACTTTTGAAAACGGGTTTCAAACTGCAAGTTTTTGAAAACGGTCTCCGTGTAAACAACAAAAACGCGAATCTCTGAAGACGATCATTTTGACAATGGTGTCGTCTGTACACGGAAAACTCACTGGAAAAACGTCTCCATTTTAAGCATATCGTTGTCGTGTAAACGTACACTTAGTTTAAAAAAAAAAAATTTTAATCATGTAATAATTAATATTTTTTATCATTTGGGACATAAAAGTTTTGGGGTCAGATGAGGTCGTAATAATTCCGTAAGGTAATAACTGACTAATCACTTTTTTTAGAGTATGGTATAGTAATCAAATTTATATTTAAAAAAATAATAATTTCAAAACTCACGCAGCACCAACCACTGCCTAAACAGTTGCTGTTACACTTACACATCAGATCAATAGATACACATCTGCAAAGTGTTCTCACATCCTGCTGAGGAAATGCTTTGAAGTAGAAGATGTTTTCTCTGTTGCTCAGTGGGGGAGAAAATATCTGCAACATCATGATTCATTGGCAAACATGCAGCTACATACTGAATAAGTGTTTAGCCAACTTTAATGGATATATTTTCTCATTTAGAGGATGGATGACTGTGGGGAAAGGCTGCATATTTTTGTTAGCTGTAATAAATGTGTTATTGATAATATCGACCATGAGCATGATCTGCTTGGCCTGTCTTGCTTATCCATATTTATTGGCTTGTTTTGAATCAACAGTAATTCTCTATTGTATATTTGGCAAAGGAACAGATCTGAAATTGTCTGGGAGGGGTAGTGCTTGACAGGTGGTTGTAGAAATGGTATTGTTATAACTTGTAATGTGATTGTTTATATCCTTGCAGGGTATCTTTGATTGATCCATTTGATGTTTTCTCAATGCTTCCTTGTACATGTTGTTGAAGAAAAGGTCTTTACAATTAAAGTTTTAGTTGTTTTTCTGTTTTTGTTTGATCTCTGGAGGAGGTTGTTTTTCGTGTTTCTGCCACAGTGTTGTTTCTTGATGTTTTCTGTTACTGTTGAGTTTTTGTGTGAATACTTTTTTATATCCTAAACAAGAGTTCAGGATTAAGGTCATGTTCGGTTAAAAAATAAACAAAAAAACAACAACAACAACAAAAAAAAAACACCCACCAAGACTTGTAAAGCTTAACGTTTAATAACACTGGAGTTAAAGTTTATCTTGAACAAAATATATTTTTATAACATCATCATCAATGTAGATCAAACAAATGTAAATATTTACTAGTAGGGTTGATTTTTTTAAAGCAGCCTTCCACAAAAATTGTCTACATTTAGTATACATTTGTACAGTCTATATTTAGCTTCTTTTATTTATTTTATTATAATTTCATGCTTTACATGCTTTTATTCAACTTTACTTTCGATATTGCCTAATTGTTAAAAACAAAGAAAAAGACAAATAAATAAATTAAATACATACATACATACATGCAGGAAGGGCCATGGCTTTTATGGTCACTGGCCATATTATGTCACGGGACAGGAATTTAGGAGGAGTGAGAAGAACAGGGAGTCAGAAAGAGAGACAGAGCAAGGGCTGAGGTTTATATTTAGCAGCAAATATTTTATGTGGCTTTTCTGTCCACTGATCCTTCACAGCGAGTCGCCGGTTCGGTCAAGCATGACAGTATTTCAACACTGGCCTTCCGCCAGCAACCCGCAGGAAGTGTGTGTGTAACAGAAAGTAGGTTTGTGTGACTGTGTATGTGAAGGATGCACCCCTGAAGAGACTGACGGTGCAGGTGAGAGTCGTTTACAGCCACACACTACAGAAACAGTACAATGACAAATAGTGCAGCAGTAAGGGTGAAGAGGAGGGGGTGGCAGTGGAAGACATGGAGAAACAGAGAGAGAGAGAGAGAGAGAGAGAGAGAGAGAGAGAGAGAGAGAGAGAGAGAGAGAGAGAGAGAGAGAGAGAGAGAGAGAGAGAGAGAGATTCATAATTAGATTCCTTAATCAGTGGGACTTTATTTGCTAAAATTTTGGTTTTATTTTTTTAGAACAGTCATAGTTAATACTACAATAATAATAGGTAAGATTTTATGGCGGGGGTCGAATTGAACCTAATTGGATTCAATACAATTCACCAAAAGTCACACTATGAAAGATCAGGTAAAACAGCAAACTTTTAATATTAATCCTTATCACACATTACAAATATATACATGTATATATATATATATATATATTAGGGCTGACTTCTAATAGTCGAGGATTCGACGATTCGATTCGGAGAGGTCTGATTCGACTATGAACCTCATAGTCGAACAGTAGGGAAGTGTTATGTAACCAATAGGGGTGTGACGGTTATCATATAACCATGAGACCGACAGTGTCATTAGAACTCCATAACCGCCAAAACCGTGCTATTAAAATATTTTTTACAAAAAAATTTTATCATAGAGAATGTTTAAATACTAATATCAGCTTACGAGGGAAACGGAGGCGGAGTTAGTGGTGGTTCGGAGGCTGAGTGCTGGAGATCATTCGGGAGAGGTCTGTGCACCTTCACCGATCAGAACGCGCGCTGACACGGAGAAAGCCTTGTTTATACCAGACGCGTCCGCACGAGCGCGAAGGTGCGCATGGCAAAAAATGACGCGTTGGGTGTGCAAGACCGGCAAGACCCCATTTCGCTTGGCTGTGTGCACGGCTTTTTTTGTAACAGCGCGCGCGACACCGCATCCGAGGATGAACGGCTTCAAGCCGAATCTGCTCGGGCATGTGTCTCACCGACCGCACCGGCAACCAGTTTGCGCGTCTAAATTGCAAAGTTCATTGCAAAGTTTTTTTGTTAAGGTTTTGTTTACTGTGTGTGATTTATTTAAAACAAAGCTTTTTTTGTTGTTGTTTAGGATTCATTTAATGGAAAGCACATTCACTTCTAGTTGTCTTGCTGTTCATTTTAAACGTAGAGCGAGTTGTCCTATAAGAGACGAACAGTTATTCAACCGAACGTCTAGCTGCTATCTAAAAAAATAAATAAAAAAAAGGTTCGACTATCAGTCGACTACGGCAAAATCTAACGAATCAGATTCGACTATGAAAATCCTTCGTCGAAAACAGCCCTAATATATATATATATATATATATATATATATATATATATATATATATATATATATATATATATATATATATATATATATATATATATATATAAATATAAAGGAGGCTTTGATCAAAATCTCAGCAGTAACTGTGTCCTCTCTTATATGAGTCAAACAGTCCTGGCCGATTTGATTGACTTCCTGGCCTGGTATCACAATTCTGAGCACATATTTCATATTTCTCAGTGGAGCTAATCTCAAATCACTGGAGCTCAAACCACATCAAGGCATTACAGGCTTTCTAAAGCACCTCACCTCTATGGGGCGGCTCCTCAGGGACCCTGGGGGCCCTCCTCCTCCCTTTCTCTCTCTCTGCTCTCCAGATATGCTCAGTGCTAAAGTGAGTCTTAACTAGATTGTTTTGAAGCGTTTCTATAAATGGGCAGTCAGCAGAGGGTGGCTGTTCCTCAGGGATGGACTTTATTGTCTTTTAGATTTAGTGTGTTTTAAACAAACCGTGACTCTGGCGTTCTGCTGATTTAAAGGAATAGCTCACCCAGAAATTAAAATTCTGCTTTCATTTACTGATCCTTATGTCATTCCAAACCTGTATGACTTTCATTTCAAAAGGAAATATTTTGAAAAATCACACAGCTATTTCCCAAAACAATTCATAGTAATAATGTAAGGGTCCACAAAGGGCAAAAACACCTTGAAAGAAGTGAATATTAATTGTGCACTATATGTCAAGTCTTAACTCTTTTCCTGCCATTGATGAGATTTTTTGTAATTTATGACACAACGCTTCCCTGACATTACGGTTTTTTTTTTTTTTTCGGTTTTTTTTTTCGGCAAACCCCGTTTTCATTGTTACACGGTGGGGGCGTTGCTACAGATCTCCTAAAAGAGTACATCATATTCGGATCCAAAAACAAGTGAAGAAGAATATCTGTGTAAATCAGAAGGAGCAGATGGAAGTTGTTCACACACAAAAGTAAGCTAATGTGATCACCAAACATTCGACAGCATATAAGCCAAAACTGCCTAAATCATTTTACGGCCATAAGATTTTGAATGCAACCTGGCCGCAACATTGAATGGTGGGATATTTTGCTAATAAAATAATTGTGCCAGAAGAATAGCGTGAGAACTATATTATGTCTTCTCTCTTAGGGGCAGTGGTGGACGAAGTACACATACCATGTACTTGAGTAAAAGTAAAGATACTCAAGGTAAAATATTACTCAAGTAAAAGTAGAAGTGCTGCCTTTAAACATTCACTTGAGTAAAAGTACAAAAGTATTTGCCTTCAAATGTACTTAAGTATCCAAGTACTTTGACTTTATTATGGCTATAATGTCCTATTATAATTTGTCACAAGACTCTTGCTCAACTCAGTCTAAGTGAAGACTAATGTCACTCTTGGCACAACAATCTATTAAATGAAATGACATTAATTAATCTGATATATATATATATTAAACACACAAAAATTTATTCAATTCATATATATATATATATATATATATATATATATATATATATATATATATATATATATATGAATTGAATAAATTTTTGTGTGTTTAATTTTGGAGGGAAGGGGACTGTTCCCATAAGCCAGGTATAAAATATTTACCTTATTTACTGTATATATTTTTCTCCAGCACCTATGGTCATAATTCTTTAACATCTTAATGTTATGATAGCCAGCCGCCATATCACCCTGTAGCCCAAGACTGGTTGCCCACTGAAGCTAAGCAGGGTTGAGCCTGGTTAGTACCTGGATGGGAGACCTTCTGGGAAAACCAGGTTGCTGCTGGAAGAGGTGTTAGTGAGGCCAGCAGGGGGCGCTCACCCTGTGGTCTGTGTGGGTCCTAACGCCCCAGTGTAGTCAGTGTTGTAATGTAACGGAGTACAAATACTTCGTTACTGTACTTAAGTAGAAATTTCACGTATCTATACTTTACTTCGCTATTTAAATTTATGTCAACTTTCACTTTTACTCCACTACATTTCCTAGATAAAATGTATACTTTTACTCCGTTATATTTCCACGAAGAATCTTCGTTACTCGTTACTATACAATAAAAATAAGAAGAAATGTGTGCGACTGCAATAAGGGAGGTTTGGCGAATCACTGCTCCTAGATTGCACTACGCACGCTCTGCACGCTCTATTTCAGCGTAATGCTCGTTTGTTGCCAAAGGAGGAGGAAGCACAACTGAAACCGCCATGGAAGCACCTACTGGAGGACCGGGGGAAACTCCTTTTCCTTGATTTACTGAAGCCTATGTGTAAAACGCATTTGCAGCTGCACAGCTAGCACATTGAGCGTCTAGCTCGCTGATCGGCTGTGCTGCGGCAACTGCATATCCAATGGCGCGGGCGCCTCTGACGTGCGACCAATGAGCTAGCCCCACGTCATTACACGTCAGAGCCTGCTAAGGGGGCGTGGCCTTAGCCTATAATAGTCCCCTGAATTCGCCATTATAGCAGGTTTAACCTATGGGTTTAACGACTGAAGCGACAACTCGCCAGGTTAGTGCGGCCGGCTACGCAATACTCGTTCCCTCTCTCCTTTCGAACGGCCACAATAAAAGTTCACAATCAAAGTTCTAACCGCTTGCTTTAAAAAAAAAAGTAAACTTTTTACTTTTACTTCAAATACTTAAGTACATTAAATATCAGAAAATTACTTTTGATACTTAAGTACAGTATATATCAGATACTTTAAGACTTTTACTTAAGTAATATTCTAAAAGGTAACTTTCACTTCTACCAAAGTCTTTTTCTAGGACGATACTTGTACTTTTACTCAAGTATTGCTTTCTAGTACTTTATACAACACTGAGTGTAGTGATGGGGACACTATACTATCAAAAGAGCACCATCCTTCGGATGAGACGTTAAACCGAGGTCCTGACTCTCTGTGGTCACAAAAAATCCCAGGATGTCTTTCGAAAGAGTAGGGGTGTAACCCCGGCATCCTGGCCAAATTTGCCCAGTGGCCTCTGTCCATCATGGCCTCCTAATCATCCCCATATATACCAATTGGCTTCATCACTCTGTCTCCTCTCCACCAGTAAGCTGGTGTGTGGTGGGCGTTCTGGCGCAATATGGCTGCCGTCGCATCATCCAGGTGGATGCTGCACATTGGTGGTGGTTGAGGATATTCCCCCCTCTATGTGAAGCGCTTTGAGTGTCCAGAAAGGCGGTATATAAATGTAATGAATTATTATTATTATTATTATTATTATTATTGATACATTAACATAAACCTGCACAACGCCATTAAATATATATACACACATATATATAGACACATACACACACATATATATATATATATATATATATATATATATATATATATATATATATATATATATTCTATATTCTATGTTATGGGATTAGCCAATTTCCCTCCAAAATTAAACACAAAAACGTATTAAAGCAGTGTTTCTGCTAGGCTACTCCCCAGAAAAAAAAGCTATTATATGCAAGTAATTTTAGTGGCAACGTAAGCAATGTACATTATGCGTCAATACTTACCAATAATTGCTGCAATAATAGCTGCTGCTCTCTGTCCTGCTTAAAATCATTGTCAACGCGATTTGTTTGGAACTATTGAGAGCTACACGAATAACGTGACCGCGCGGCGGCAAGATCACTGTCACAACCATCTATGATCGCAACTCTCATATTTAACGGCTCTGGTTCACGCTTAGTAGATACCGCCAAGGCAAGTTCAAAACAAAGCGCGCGCGCTGTACTGTGATTGGTGGCTCGTTTGACCAGTTACGTTTTTATCCACTCATAAATAAAAAGGAACGACTAATTTTGAAAATGTAGTAGAGTAAAAAGTAAGATATTTGACTTTGAAATGTAGTGGAGTTAAAGTAAAAGTCTTACAAAATGTAAATACTTGAGTAAAGCAAAAAAGCTACTTAAGTACAGTAACGAATTACATTTACTTTGTTACTGTCCACCACTGCTTAGGGGCTGTTTACACGACACAGTTTTCGACTAAAAACATAAAACTTTTTATGCGTTTTGGCAGTTCGTTTAAACAACAACGGCTTTTTGGCTGCCTGAAAACAGGTTTCAAAGTGCAAGTTTTTGAAAACGGTCTCCGTTTAAACACCAAAAACGGACACTCTGAAGACGATGATGTCATGCACATGCTCATTGCATGTTCAGTCTATAGTGTTTCATCGCCATCTAATGGTCTGGCAGCAGAACACAGGGTTTTTAATCGTTTTCGCGGATCCGTGTGAACGGGGATTGTTTTGACAATGGTGTCGTCTGTATGCGGAAAACTCAAAGGAAAAACTTTTCCATTTTAAGCATATCGTTGTCGTGTAAACATACCCTTAGTATCATCTTGTGAACTTATAGTATGTTTTACGCATGCGCTGTAAGTTTTTTTTTAAGAATTTTCAGATGTTTCAACGTGGATGAGCAACTTTTGGAAAACGCTTGAAAATCCCTCAATCTGCTCGCTCTGTTTTCTCAGCTTTTTGTTAGAAATGTTGCTTTTTTATTAAACTTACCCAGTGTTGATAAAAAAAATAAATAAAAAACAATGAATGAAACTAGTTTAAAAAAAAAAATAAAGTTTTGTGATTATGGTTTAAAATGCTGGTGCTGCTTGGCAACATTTTTTAGTAAATGCTGGCGGGGAAATAGTTTAAATGTCATACAGTAGCTGAATGAGAGGAACAGATAGAGGAACAGATAGACATGTAAGTACAAGAAGATGGTGCTTTTATGGAGTTTTTTAGTGAATAAATGTAAATTAACACTATTTATTAATCAAATGCATTTATTTATTCATATTTTTGGGTCTGTTTTTTTTTTCTTTTTTCTTGTCTGAGTATGTATCTAGCATGGTTGCAGTGCAAATGGCATTATACCCAAGAGATATTCTACTTCTTGCCGGTCAGTCTCTCAGAGGTTAGCGTGAGAGATGCATTTGTCTGGCGGGTGTTATGAAAACCCCCTGCCCTCTGGCTCAGTCTGACAGAGTCCGGAGAATCAAAGCAGCGGCTGGGGTCCTGGCTCACTTCAAAGCCCAGAAACTGAGCTCTAGAGTGAGTGTGAAATCTTGGAGAGTCTTCAAACCTGTGCTGGGACTCTTAGGGTTTGCTGACCTCTCATAGCAGATCCTCAGCCTGCTGTTTACTGCCTCCTGTATCCAATTCAGCCCCATGCAACTTTAATGAGTAGTTTTAACCTGACATATAAGCCCAGAATGGAGAGGGCCTCTCTGTCCATCATTCTCTGATGTAGTGTGGATATAGCTGGAAGGATGTTTTTTTTCTGTCATTCCCAGTTATGGCACACTCAGGCAAACACAAAATCACTGGTAGCATACAGCTAATTCACATGTGAAACACATTGAACGAGACACACTACCAATATATAAGGCTGGACATATATTGTGGCTGTTTTAATTGAAAATCATACCCCAACATATATGTCATAATGACAAAATTATGCCTAACTATATAATTTCATGACAATGAAAATCCTATGCCCTTCGTGTCTGTGTATTGACACCAAAGGTTTCTCCCTGAAAGCAATTGAGTTCCCAATTTGAATAAAAATAATCTTAATAGTGATGCCAAAAGCACTTGAGCATTCTTCAGTTTTTGATGCAATGGGAGTGAGAATGGGTTGACATACTGTATTTTCCATGGAGGGAAATTCAGATCTGAACATGGCATGCATTGTATCCTTATCCTATCCCATCCTCATCAATTGTCATCAATTCATTGTCTTACTTTTCAATATACTCAAAATCTATATACTGTCAGGATTGTTGGTTTCTGTTTCCTGTTTTACTTTGGTAGTCTGGTTTTCTGTCTTGTTTTACTTCCTGTTTTTGAGTTTTCCCGCCCTTGTGATTGTCTAATGTGTTTCACCTGTTCCCCAGCCCTAGTGTCACCTGTTCCTTGTTTTCTAATTTCCCTGTGTCTTTAGTCTCTGTGTTTCCCTTTGTCTGTTGTCAGGTCATTTTATTTTCTATGTCGGAGTACTGTGTATAAGTCTGCCTGTTTTTGTCTCCGTGTTGCTTATTCCTGTGGTCCCTTTGTTTTTTGGATAACCTTGCCTGATGTTTTTGGAAACCTTTTGTTGTATGGATTTTTGTTTAATAAATATTCAAGGTTATCACAGCGCCTGCCATCTCTGCATTTGGGAACGCATTTTCTGAAACCGTGACATATACCTGTCGGTAACACTTTATTTCGATGGTCCACTTTAGACATTCTAACTATAAGTTTTGTCATGGCAACTCTTAGAGAGATTGGGATGGTAATGGTAATGGATATGGCAATGTTAATGTATTTGGTCTTGGTGGAATAGATCTGCTGCTGCTGCTGCAGAGCAAGTACCGACAATTGCTACTGCCAATACAACCACAGACGTTGCATGTAAGACATGCTGTTGCTGCACATATACCATTCATGAAATAATAATATATTTCATGCAAATATATACAGGTGGAGCTGGGGAAGGTGGAGGGTTTCTGAATGCGCGCTGCAGACTGCTAACAGCAACACCACCAGTATTTGAATATTAAAGGTGCTCTAAGTGATGCTGGGTGACTTCACTTCTTGCTGTCGTTCGAAGTATTGTCAAACAAAACGGAGGCTAGCTAGACCTTCCCTCCTCCTCATCCCGTCCCCTCCCCCTGTAGTTTTACTGATACTTCATTCAAGGTGTAATGTCACCAAGTTAGATAAATGCTTTCATATAATGCAGAACAGAATGCATAAAAAGAGAAACATTACCAGAAACACACGATCAAACGTTTCGCCACCTGAGGTTATAACTTTAGCTCCCATACAAGGACGCAATAATAGCAAGATAACGTCAGCTTCGCGTTTCCCAGTGAGCATAAACAATGGCTCCGTCATAAACAAATTTAAAGTTGTCAATAGGCTATGAATGAACATTCAAATTCATAACAATCATTCACACAAACTGTCGCCCTACTGTGAGTTTGCTTGATCATTTACAATAGAGATCGATAGCTTGCTGCTAGAAACCTGTATGTTGTATTCACCAAAGTTAGCGCTGGCTGCATAGTTCTAGCTAATTATATCCTTGTGTTTGTTAGGCGAACATGAACGTACATTTAGAAAAACCAAACTGGATTTACCCACCTGTCCAGCAAAAAAAGAGCTATCTGAATGTCGAATTGAAAGTCCTTCTGCCGGCGGAGTTCTCGCCACCTTTTCGCCACTCTCACCACCAAGGCTTTTCCGATGTAAATTTGGGACTTTGCGCATGCGTTCCTTCTCTTTTTCCCTCTTCTTTGCATTTTTGCAATCTGTTCATTGGAATCTGTTCATTTGTCGTGTGTCGGCCATATCAAACGTGTAGAGAATATAATTCTAACTTCCCTCTTCATGCTTCTCTCTCATCCACACCCCCCGTCATGTGCACACGCACTAACCCCCCAAATCCTTTTTGTCGGTTATTGGCTGGAACACTGTTTGTCATGTTTTCGTGGAGCGGGTTGCCCCAGTTTGTTTTTGTTGCTGTTTGTGGAGCCTGCGCTGTCTACAGAGACCGCGTCCTTTTACAGTGTGTTCAGGGGACAGGCAGCTAGCGGAAAGTGAGCAGATGTTTGCTGTATGTGACAAAAAATGTGCCTAAAAAACGTGTGACATCGCTTAGAGCACCTTTAACACTTAAACGCATACCTCGGGTCTGTAGTGATCCGGGACGTCATTCTCTACCATCCTCCTCATTCATTGTTTAAAGTTAGACATCAGCCTTCTCAGTATTCCTCAATCAATTCATTATAAACACTATAGCAAGAAACAAAACAATAAAATTATAAAACAATGCCCGTTTTCCCATTCGTTTTTTTTTGTAAAGATTGTATAGGGTCGCTAGTGACCCGAGGTGTGTAAAAGTGTACATATTTTTTTTATGCACAACAATAATGTCATCTTTGATGACTGAATGAGTGCAATTCACCTTTATCACAAGGTTGCAATGTCTGATACACAATGATAAAGTGACGTTTCACTCATTGTTACCGCAGGCAGAAAAAAAAGGAATTATCATCAGCAAAACCTGAAATGGCTCAGTTATTTACTGCCGAATGCAATCAAATATTAGTGTCACTGTCACTTGATGGTGGACTGGTGTATAAGCTGTCAGCGACCAAAATATTGATTTTGAAGATGTTGAAAATGATTTTTTGAGAATATGTTAGAGATTGCGAATATGAGCCAGATGCTGAATGTACTGGGCAATAATGAGCTCTTATGAGGACAGCGATGATAATATAAAACATCTGCTCAAATTGAACCCTTTCAAGCTCCTAAAGGTAACAAAATATGCATTCACAAGTTCACACTTACATATAATTAAATAGAGTAAAGGTAATGCGTATCTGTCGTGCTGTCCGAGGGGAGGGCTCCGAGCTCGTAATTTGGCCCGAACCTAGAGTACTCCCTCATCCCAGGTTGAGATAGGAATAGTGAGGAGATAGGGTGGTGGAGGGATGCTGGAAACTGTCATGGAACAGAGGTAAGTCTGCTGTGTATATATACCTCTTATCTCGTTGATTGAGTTGATTAACTGAGTGTGCTCGTCCCGTGTTAATTAGGTTAATTATCTGAACGTGCTCCTCCCGAACTTTGTGAAAAAAACATCATTTATTTTATTATTCTGTAATTGTTACTCTAATTCTGTCATGCAAACTCTTGGGAGATTGGTTTCTTAATAGAGATTTGCATGGTAATGGAGATGGCAATGTTAAAAGATTTGGTGGAGTTGAAACTTCATGTTGTAAAGTAATCATTTTATTATTAAATAAATAAAAGAAAATTTGGTTAATGTTGTTTAAACAAACGATCATATACAAGTTATACAAGTTATAGTATACATAGTATACATATAGTATACGTAAAGACTTTTACTTGTACGAACAGTGAACTATTATATATCTCTGTTATAACACAGCACAAAGTCTTGTAAAAAAAGCATTATTTCAACAAGAATGAGACTGATTGAATATGTAAAAAAACAAAAAAAACAAAAAAAACAAACAGAATAGAACAAACTTTTTAAAAATAATAAAACTTTTTTTAAATAGCCTATTAGGCTACAACAGAATTGGTTCAATTTAACGAAAGCAAAACTTTACATTATTAATGCAGAGAGATTTGTCTAGTTCTAAAACTTTGTTACACCATATTGTTTTTTGCTTATATTTATAAAATAAAATTACCATGCATTTCCATTTTACACTAAGGAACAAATATTATCCAACAGAATGACTGAATTTACATCTGTGTAATAATTCCAATTGTAATTTCAAAAGCAGTACAGTTCAGAAACAGCTTAAAACAGCAGATCTACTGCTTTTCTTTTTCATAGGACCGCATGTTTTTTTTCTTCAGACTTTTGTTGAGGTTTTTGCTTAATTAGCTTAATATGCTATTTATTTTTAAAGCAATAAAACAGAAAGAAAGTTGTCCAATTCTTTATATTGCACATGCAGGGTTTTTCCTGGCTTAAAATGAGGCGGAGGTGGTAAAATCGTGATCATGTATTTTAATAAGATAATAAAATGTGTGTTTTTCGTAGACCATCATATAGTCTGCTGTGGCACAGTATTTTTGTAGGTGGATCTCGGTACCTCTAGGGGGGTCCGGGGGCAAACGAGACTTCAAGAGATTTCCACGACGCATGCGCGAGAATTGCGATCTCCTTCAACTACTTCAGTTAAGTTCTCGCGCGTGCGTCGTGGAAATCTCTTGAAGTCTCGTTTCAGGCCTACACGGAAGAAAAGGAATAGTCGAATAAAGTCGTTATTTTTGTTTGTTTTTTCGCACAAAAAGTATTCTCGTCGCTTGATAAACGTATAGTTGAGCCACTGTTGTGGCATGGAATATTTAAACATTTTCTTTAATGACTTTCTGGGCCGTCAAGTTTCATTCCCTTAGGCAGCCTATATGGAGGAGTGATCAACCTCTCAGATTTAATCATAAATATCTTCATTTGTGTTCCGAAGACGAACGAAGGTCTTACGGGGTTGGTACAGCATGGGGGTGAGTAACTAATGACTTAATTTTCATTTTTGGGTGAACTAACCCTTTAAGCATGATAATATGGTTAAATATCACACTGAAGCTGATTTAAAAATATCATTTACTTAAAATTAAAGTTCTTTTTTTGGCAAAATTACATTTTCTTACTAGCCTAAACAAAGTCTGTCTTACTAAACTAAAACTTTCCAATTGAAAACCTTCAAACTTCAAGCTTTTAAAACTACTTCAAACTTTAGTTAGGCTTTTTCAAGAGAACTTAAAGTTTGTCTACAAACTTTTTTAGCTAATTGTAAAGTGTTACCAAATTATGATAAACATCATGTAGCCTACACGTTACCACGCTGCCTGATTCAAGCAGATCGCGGCTGTTAATGCATGAAAATACAAATTCAGCATTAACATTTAGCATGTGTATTCTAATTTGAAGGGCTTTGATAACATATCTGTGAAAATAAAATGCATTACGAGTAAAATAGATTGAAAATATTGCATGTTTGTTCGGGTAGTGAATTTACAACAAAACCTGTTAATTATTCAACAAGAGAAATAGGCGGAGTTATTCATCATTGTGCAACACAATTCGGATACTACATGACAACTTACTTGCAGTGCTTGACTTTTTCGTGAAAAAGGAGTGAAGAGTTTTTTCGCCATTTTGAACTCTCTGAAACTGATGGATTCGGCGCGGGTGCGCGCATGGGCGTGCCGTAAGCTAATGCACGAGTGACTGATTACCATGGAAACGTGAAAGTCACGTATGTTAGATAGACTATCATTGACTCTTTGGATTTTAAATCTCGATGTAGGGTATACACACCCGCGAAAACCTCAGCTTGTCGTAGACACACTTGCCCTATGAAAAAGTGCGGGGGACGAATTTACATTGTATAAAAAGTGGGGGGGACACGTCCCCCCCGCCCCCCGCGTAATCTACGCCTATGGCCATGGCCACTTTGCCGAATGGCTTAACACAAGTGACCTAAGGCTATGTGTGCCTTGGCTACCTTGCCAAACGGCTTAACACTTGTGAACTAAGGCTATGTGCACCTTGGATAGCTTGCCGACCGGCTTAGCGCTGGTGATCTAAGGCTATGTGTGTCTTGGCTACCTTGCTGACCGGCTTAACATAAGTGACTTAAGGCTATGTGTGCCTTTACCTTGATGACTGGCTTAACATAAGTGACTTAAGGCTATGTGTGCCTTTACCTTGATGACTGGCTTAACACTAGAAATGCATGCTGTGTGTTCTCGTGAACAATAGATAGAACGATGCAAGCTGCTAGAGATAGGAACTCCGAAACCACCTGAGCAAGTATCATCAATAAGTCATTTGATAATGATTACAAAACCCTTATATTCTTATTTGATAAATGAAAACCATTAGTAGCGATGAATGACAGAAGCTTACTCTGATGCTGCATCAAAATGTAAAGCATAGCTAATGAAAACATTACCCTTGAAATAAAAGAATGTGTAATTTTTTTCTCATTTTACTTTAACCTTCTCATCCAATAGTTTAGACAGTGTATACTCATAGAGGCACAAACAATAGACCATTTGCTGCTTCATGGACACATTTGCATAACGCTCCAATTTATGCTTAGTAAAACACTCCACAAGACTATTAACACATTTGCTATGTAGATAATGATGTGATCACTACCAAATGAGTTGGACCTATCAGCCTGCGCCATCTAGAGTTTCATGCCAGAATTAGGTAATATCAGGAGAGTTTTCGGTTATCTCGACAGGTAGAGATCCATCCATTTTAGATATAGATCCAGGTCCCTAAAGACCTGAGTATGTAATAATGATTAGGGAAACATTCATGCATTTAACTGTCACCGTCCCGTATACGGGACGCCTAACTTTACTTCGCTTTATTACTATTAAATCCTAATCTAATTATGACAAACTATATATGGTTGGAAAGGTCTAGGACTTCTAAATAGATATTTGACTGCTGTTTTTTGCTACAAATTATGTAGGAAGAGTAACCGATGAATTTTTGACAAGAGTGCACCTCAAAAAAATCTGCGTTATAACAGGAGTTCTGACCTTTGTCACAAAAAGTTGACGCACACACCTTTAATAATTGAAACTTTGGTTTTCATGCTAAAAGTTCATAATAAAACATAATCTAGTATTTTTCAATAAAAAATTATAATATAATATTATCCTCTAAAAAGTATAATATATATATTATCCTCTAAAATATAATATTATCTTTTTTTATCGCCTTTTTTATTACATCACATATTTTTGCAGTTATAAATTCGGTATCATTTGAAAGCTTACAAACTCAGAATTCATCCTGTGAAAACCGTTTTGAAATTGAACATTGCGTTACCATATAAACGATACTCTAAATTATTTTATCAGGCTCCTCCCCTTTTGGGCATCATTATATTTCATAATTTATGATCAAAACCTTTTCTAATCCTGACAAAACACATATTGTCAGAAAGGTCTGAGTCTCAAGGTCCCAAATATTGTGACAGAATTGATATTTGGACGGAAATGTATTCATTTGTTAAGGCAGAATGTATCCAACTAAATTCAATGGAATGTATGTCACCCGGTGGTTATTTTTAGTACTACGCCTAAACAAAATCTCATGGGAACTTCAATTTTTGTGATATCAACTTCAAATTTGGAACACAACTTGGTTAGATATATGGCTTTGATTTTATAGTAATTTTAGAGTAAAAAATATTTTGTAAAATATATATTTTTTATAAAATAAAAAATATATAGTACAGTATATTTGATGTACTGTAAATTTAAACTTCCATAACTTTTCCATACTTTCATTTTTTGAAGTGTTTTCACTTCAGCAATAATCTGCTGAGTGTTTCCTTTAAAACAAGACCAAACTTGGGTCTATATTCCAAAGCATTCTTGAATTACAACCATTTAAGTTTGAATAGTGCATTTTAACCCCCATTCTCAAAAAGGGGGGTGACAGCGAAGGGGTTAAGGGTTAAGCCACAGCTCATTGGCCACTGATGCAACAGCAACCAATCAGCTGCGCTAAGTAGATGACGATGTGATCGTTACCAAATGAGTTAAGGACCAATCAGCCTGCGCCACCTAGAGTTTCATGCCAGAACTTGGTATTAACTTTGCAACTACATGTCAACTAACTCTCACCATGATGTTTTATTAATAGAGTTTTGGAGGAACACGTTCAAATGATCTATCCAATCATCACGTCATTCCAACCTGCAGTCAGCAATCAGTAATCAACATGTCTACCCAATCAGCATGATTGGAGGCCTATATATATATATACACAGTCGACCCACCTATATGTTCCTTGACAGTTTTCAGCATCCCTCCACCACCCCGTCTCCACACTCACCTGGTTACTTTCCTAACCAGAAGTACGGGGGAAGTACTCTAGGTTCGGACCAAATTCCGAGCTCGGAGCCCTCCCCTATCTGCTAACACTTTATTTTGATGGTCCACCAACAGACATTTTACTGACTGTAAGTAACTTTGCAACTACGTACATTCTTATTCTAATAACCTAACAGTCAACTACAATCTATAAATACTCTAATGAGAGTTAGTTGACATGTAGTTGCAAAGTTACTTATAGTTAGTAGAATGTCTAAAGTGGACCGTCAAAATAAAGTGTAATCTAGCTGTCTAATAAGAGAGCAGGAATCTAATACGAGTCCTTTCCTCTGGTTTTGTGTCTCTGACGATGCACAACCACACCAACAGCTAATCAGATCTGCCATTTTTACTATACAATTTTATGTCCTTTTTGTTCCACCTGGCAAAATGCCTGTACATTAGTAGGCAGAGAATTGGCAGAGTCCCAATAGTGATTTAAGAAGCAAAAGTCCAGCTTGTGTGTTTGCTGAGGCCTTTCCAAGAGAAATTGCTTGATTTTCAACCGAATCCCTTGGGTTTCTGCCTGAGCAGCTAGTGGGCTGAGATGGATATGTGCAATTGGCTCATCTGCCCAAACCCAGAGCCAATTGTAATTGTTGGCAAATGAATGTGGCAGCATCTGCCCCTATCCTGCCCTCATGATGATGGGATGTAACAAGTATATGTAATGTAATGTGCCACTGTGACACCTGAGTTCCAGTCCATCATATAGCCACACTTTTATAATCTTCTCTCTATTTCCCTCACTGATCCATATGATCTACATACAAAGCTTTTGCTGCCTGTGTTCTTACACAACTAACAAAACAGTTATCATTGATTTACACTCATGTTTATCCGTTCCATTCAAATTGTAATGTAGCTATTCCGTGTGTTTTTTGTTTTGTTTGTTTGTTTGTACTTAGATTGTACTCACGTCTTGTTTCCTGTTCCTCTCGTCAGCTCCTGAGTGTTTCCTAGTTTCATAGATCTGTTGTATTATCTTCTTAGTTTCAGAATTTTGGAGTTGCTTTGTATTTTCTTTTGTTTTCTAATAAATCGTCATCTGCACTCGAATTAAGGTGACCAGATTTCTGAAATAGAAGTTTAATTAAATATGGTGGACAAAGCAATTCCACACCATGTTCAGGCCCTGTTATAAAGTACATACAAATATTATTAATTTAATCTAAAATTAAGAATATGTGACTACCTTAAAACCAATAATGTGTCTCTTTTGATAATTTATGATTATAGTGCTAATACGTAATAAAACACAAGATCTTTTGTCATGCTTTAAACAAATTGTTCACACTTTAAACATATTTCAATAAAGACAAAACAAATAATTATGAAACTGGGTCAAAAACACTTTAAATGGCATTTAAAGGGCACCTATTATGGCATTTAAAATGTTCCTAATATTGTTTTGGGAGTCCCAAACAACAGTTTTACAAGCATGCAATGGCAAAAAACACTTTTGTTGTCTTTTAATATGCATTTATTTTTACCGGATTTGCTCACCGACTCCCAAATGATTCGTTCAACCCCTCCTTTGCGTGACGCTAATCTGCAGTGATTGGTCAGATGACCCAATCAGTTATTGTTTGTGTTAGCCCAACGCATAAACATATTGATAAAGCACTGCAGTACTACAATACGCTCTATTCTTTATGACAACTCCAATAAGAACGACATACATTTCACACATTTAAAAAAAAAAAATTACATTGGAGACCTAGAAGCTGCGCTGAGCGTAACTTACACAACACACACAAATACTTATTGAGCATGCTACAAAACACATAAAAGCAACAATTATTAATAATACTTACAGGTTGTGATTCGGAGGAGGAAGCTGATCCAAATAAAATTGGTACAGAACCTTCCTTCTCGCGAATCCACACTTGAAAGCATTTATGTTTGTAAAGCAATCATCATTAAAATGATGCGAACACAGCACAAGGTTCAGCCTATACTTGTGTGGTATAGTTGTATATATGAACTGTAGCCACTTATTCTTCAAATGCTCCTCCCTGGGCAGTGAAAAAAGGTCGCTTTTGATTTGCACTTCAGAACACAGCGTCTTGTTGTCAACATGATGTTTTTAAGTTTACCCCGGTGTCTGCGCGCGCAATGCGTGGGCGTATCTTATTCAAATAACTTGTCAAGTTGAAGTCATCTAGATAGAGAAAAAGCATCGTTCGTCTATCGATTCATATCAGCGACTCAGAGTCGACTCTTACTTTTGAGAGACAATAACTTTGTATACGGTGAACTTTCATATTTAAAACTTTGCAGGAGATTTTCGTTCACTTAGATCTATGTTAAACACTACATGAAAGGTAATTTTCAAAATTCCATAATAGGTGCCCTTTAATATACATTTAAAGGAACACTCCACCGTTTTTTTAAATAGGGCTTATTCACATTCTTTCCTACATTTAGATATGTGTGCAAATGCATTTTTGTCTCAGTGCATGCATTGTTTTAGTTTGACAGGGTCGGCGCTAGCTTAGCTTAGCACAATGAATGGAATCCTTTGTTGCCAGCTAGCATGTCCTGAGTAAAAGTGATTAAAAAAAATAAACAAACCAACGTAATTACTTCTTGTGGCCTGCGTATTCACAACGAGTACAAATAGCAATGCAGATTAACACTTGGCGATTTCCTAGGCAGATATTGACTTGGGACTATATTAGGGGGAAGCACAGGCGAAGCACTGCTGCTTATGCGAAGCACTGCTAATTGGGCGCAGAGATATCACGCAACACATGAAATCCCACGACTTCCATAAACATACATTCAACGCGTCAAAAAAACAGAAGAAGAAGAACATACCGCCGTGACCTGCACGGGGTGTCTTCGCTTTAGGACTATTTATTTTGAGAAGTTACAGCAAACATGGTAATGAAGGTGAGTACTGCAGGATGGATCAGCGCCGTGAAATCCTCGGTAGCTCTGACAACTGCGGGCACGCTCATCTTGATCTGACGCGTTGAGCCTGGTCATCGATGGCAGTAACTGGTCCCACTCTCCACAGCACAGACACTTTATTTCAGTCGGCATAGGTTGGTATATTCCCCCACATTCACACCACCAGTTCGTGTTGGCTCTCGCAGCTCCTCTTCTGTAAACTCTGGTTCAAATAGGTATGACTCTGGCTCTTGACAAGTCAATATCTGCCTAGGAAATCGCCTAGTGTTAATCTGCATCGCTATTTGTACTCGTTGTGAATACGCAGGCCACAAGAAGTAATTATGTGGGGTTTTTAATTTTTTTTTATCACTTTTACTCAGGACATGCCAGCTGGCAACAAAGGATTCCATTCATTGTGCTAAGCTAAGCTAGCGCCGACCCTGTCAAACTAAAACAATGCATGCACTGAGACAAAAATGCATTTGCACACATATCTAAATGTAGGAAAGAATGTGAATAAGCCCTATTTAAAAAAGCGGTGGAGTGTTCCTTTAAACTATAATACATTTTAATTTATTTGCCGATAACATGCAGTAAAGTATTTAAAAACTTTGCATTCAGATTGCACATAAATATATTATTTTACAGTATATTATTTCTGTAATAAGAACTCTGTCTCTGAAAAGTAAGCAAAAGGGTACATCTTTTTCACAAGGCGAGACTTGGACTATAGCCGTATATACTATTTTATGACACTATTTACTTTGATTTTGCATGTATGTGATATATCTGTATCAACCGCTTTATGTTTCCTGACAATGTAAATACTACAAGCTATTGTGTCCCACTGCACACACACCTACGGCCTTCTGTGCCAAATTTGTAGCTCAGTTGCCATGGCAACATTGTAGTTCTCCCAGAATTGCTCATATTGATCCATGGACAAGCGTGAACGACCCAGCAAGTGTGAGAAAAAAAAAAAAGGTGTGTGTGTGTGTGTGTATGGCGGTGCATGCCCATGTATGTGCAATGTCTTGCCTATTGTGTGTGTGTCACAATTTTGTGAAATAAGCAACTCTGCAACATCATATCAAACAAACTCACCAGTGGACTTTGTGTTGTCAGAATTGTATTTATTTTATGTTGTTATTTTTTTTGCGTAACGTGCACATTGACACAATTTCAGCAAATCATAAATTTGTCATGTGACTTCTCACACGGCCGGTCACACACAGTCTTCAGAGAAGCAGAAGTGTGTTAGCTGCTTGTCATGTCGTATCTGTGGAGCTTGTTCTGACACCGCTGTCATCCGTTAGACCCCCATGTTCCTTTTACACACTCACCACCAGCTTCCACGGCATGAATAATTGAACACACACACACACACACACACACACACACACACGCACACGCACACGCACACACACACACACACACACACACACACACACACACACACACACACACACACACACACACACACACACACACAGATGTCCCCATAAGGGCTTCTGGGTTTTTCAGTCCAGCAGAAGGTCCATGTCAAAACAGACTGTCTGATATTCAGGGTGACTTTAGCCTCACCAGACGTCAGTAACAGCACACACACACAATAGTCATTGATATCTCTTGTTACACAATTATCTTTTCTTTTTTTTTTTTTTTATCTGTGAGCTCACATGACAGAAACACATTATAATTAGGCAAAATTCTACCTGGTAGTAACATTGTTCTTGGGCAATCTTCATTCTATTGAAACTTGTATGTGATGTATTTAATTGTAATTACACATTTGTAATGATAAAGCTGAAATTTAGTGCATTTAAAATATATAAATTTAGTGCATTTAAAATATATAAAATATCAAAGAACTCACTATAGTTAAAATTATGATCAAGTACTTTACGTGTTCTTTACATGCTTCTATATGTTTGTCAACACATCAAAAGAAGTGTAGGCCTACTTATTTTAAAGCACGATAAAAGATTGTAAAACTTTTATTTTGACATTACAGAGTGTACTTTCCAAAAGAGTACTTTAAGGCCCTGTCCCAATACCCACACTACGCCCTAAGGTCTTCATCGAAGTGGAGACTTGTTGAAAGTGCACTTATCGGAGTAAGTGCGCAAGGGCCCAAAGCTGTGAAGAGCAGAATTGGGACAGTTTTGCACAAGTCACAATCTACGTCACTTCCAGAGCAGGACAGTAACGGAGTACATTTACTTGAGTACAGTACTTAAGTACAATTTTGAGGGATCTGTACTTTACTCGAGTATCATTTTTGGGGAGTACTCATGACTTTACTCAAGTACATTTGAGAGGCAAATATTGTACTCTTTACTCCAATACATTTCTATCCATAACCGTGAGTACCCGAGTAAAAAAAAAAAAAAAGTAAAAAAAAAAAGAAAAATCTCGGAAACCCTCAATTTGTTGTTTCCCTCTCAAACGTGATTGGATTGTGCAGGCGCCACTGATTGGGACAGCCTATCAGCAATCACTTTCAGCTTTCCGCCAAAGTCAACTCCATGGTCAGATTTTATATTACACATTAATGTAAGCCAAGCATTTGGTTTGATGTTCTTGAGTATGTGGTGTGTTTAACACAGTCAGGTTCAAATGTGGCAGTGGCGTAGCCACGAGGGATTTCTGATTTCTTAAAAAAAAAACTTTAGGAGGCAAAATATATTTTTACTGATTATGTGAATTACACTGCGCAAACCAAAGTAGGCTACTACCCAGCGAATGAAGAAGGGTTGGCGCTCAGTCTCCACAGTACATAAAATATTAATTTTGTTTTATTTCATTTTTCGGGTTTACATTTATGAGGAAAAAACAATGTTATGGACGTGTTCTCCGTTACGGACGTGAGCGCTCTGAAAGCGGCATAAAAAATGCTTTAAAACTTTCACAGAGACATCAAACAGAAAACACAAAACCTTTCTTTAACCTGAATTTCGTTTTGCATTAATTGTATCTTAATTTTAATCAATGTTTCATCAACCAATTGCCTGGGTTTAATAAATAAGAAGTAAATAGCAGACGATAGATAAGAAACGGAGGCGCCGGCACGTGAACTGGATCTCGTCTTATAAATGAACCGAAACTCAGTGTATAAGGTAGCCTACTTGCCTCTCACAGACATGTCTACTTTTAAACAGAAAAATTCAAAACGAAAGAAAACAGACTACAGATTGCTCTCTGCTTATGTAATCCGTATGAAATGTGCATTTCTCTCTGGCGCGTTCACTACTGAAGATTGCGAGTCAGCATCGTCAACTTCATCTAGCCGACACTGACAAAGAAAACACTTGTTTATTAACAAGTGTTTATTAATAAACAATTAAAATATCTCCTTGCTATATTTTACATATTCATAATCATTCCTTTTGCCGGTTCTTTGTGACAGCTTTTAGGTGCTTTATTGGCAGCGCCACCCTTACATGTGGTGTGTGTGTGTGTGTGTGTGTGTGTTGTCATCACATTTAAAGATGGGAGCCCCAAATAATTTTATTAAATTAAATAAAGCAACATGGTAAAAAGATGAAAATGACTTGATTTTACTTTCAATTCCTTTTACATTCTCCAAGGTATTAACATTAACATTTTCCATAACTCCATGTAGGACGTTTCTGTGCATAAATGTAAGCACTGTGGCAGTAGATTAGTAATGCAATATTTAGAAAATCTACTCTTGTACTCTTGATACTCAAGTACTTTTAAAAACAAGTACTTTAGTACTTTTACTTAAGTAGACATCTGAATGTAGTACTTTTACTTGTACTTGAGTAAAATTTAGCAAGGGGTATCTGTACTTTTACTCAAGTAACAAAGCTCTGTACTCTGTCCGCCTCTGGTCACTTCTGTTGTGATCAGGAGAGCAAACACCGTTCATTTGGCTAATGTGTGTGCTGCTTATAATAGCTGTAACATGACACAATCCTTTGAATTAAAAAAATAATATATTTTTTTTAGTCTTAGCTACCAACCTTTCTGTTAATGTTATTAATATTAAAACAGTTTTTGGCTAAGATAAATTGTGATAAGAAAAATTGTGATTGAGGTTTACCTGAGCTTATACTGCCTTACCGTATTCACAGCGATTCGAAATGCAATTTTAATTATGTTATTATGGAAAATGATATATGAAATTCTTCCCATCCCATACATGAAAAAATACATGACGTGTTGGTGATATATTATATATAGGCTATATATTAAAATAGTCTTACATAGGCTATAAGAAATAAAATGACACAACCCTGTCTCTTTTTGTTAAATTTCAGTTTATAAGAAGCTAGATAAGTCAAGAAATAAAGCAAGTTAAAAGATTCAGTCAAACATAAGTCAACAGGCTAACGTTACAACGTTACAGTTAAAGGGTTAGTTCACCCAAAAATGAAAATTAAGTCATTAATTACTCACCCCCATGCTGTACCAACCCCGTAAGACCTTCGTTCGTCTTCGGAACACAAATGAAGATATTTATGATTAAATCTGAGAGGTTGATCACTCCTCCATATAGGCTGCCTAAGGGAATGAAACTTGACGGCCCAGAAAGTCAATGAAGAAAATGTTTAAATATTCCATGTCGCAACAGTGGCTCAACTATAAGTTTATCAAGCGACAAGAATACTTTTTGTGTGAAAAAACAAACAAAAATAACGACTTTATTCGACTATTCCTTTTCTTCCTTGTAGGCCTGAAATGAGACTTCAAGAGATTTCCACGACGCACACGCGAGAACTTAACTGAAGTAGTTGAAGGAGATCGCAATTCTCGCGCATGCGTCGTGGAAATCTCTTGAAGTCTCGTTTCAGGCCTACAAGGAAGAAAAGGAATAGTCGAATAAAGTAGTTATTTTTATATATATATTTTTCTCACAGGTGTCGCTCATCGGTAATCACGCCACCGGCCTCGCGCCGTTCTCCCGCGGCCCTCAGTCTCGTCCTGGTCGCCACAGTAAACATGACGAATGACGACTGTTGAACGCAAAAGCCGAATCCCGGACAGTTTGGGCGATCTCGAAATCCCGGGCAGACTCATCACAGAGATTCACTAGTAGCCTAGACTTGTTGTTTAACTACTGCGCTCCGTTACCGGTAGGCGTGGCCTCATAGGGCAGCGAAGCAAGTGCATTCTGGGAGTTGTTGTCTTTCATCCACATAA
The DNA here is from genome assembly GCA_030578255.1 of Tiaroga cobitis. Lineage (NCBI taxonomy): Eukaryota > Metazoa > Chordata > Actinopteri > Cypriniformes > Leuciscidae > Tiaroga > Tiaroga cobitis. Next base: position 40,771,587 of record CM060608.1, on the reverse strand, counting down.
GCCAAAAATACATTTTCTGGCTTTTCTCAGTCTAGAAAGCTCCAAATTCAAAAATAATTTCACATTTCTTCTACATAAATGACCCATTTTAAATACACATTCATCTTTCCAGAGCTGAACTATCCCTTTAAGTGCACATTCAAAACAATTAAGCACACTTTTTTTTTCCAGAAGTGAAATCCAGTCATTCCAACTGTGCAGTATATTTTATGTCTCCTCTTACATCTTATCTCGCACTTGCCCGTGCACTGAAGCGTCTAGTTGTGGTGATAAAATTCGCGCTCAGCGTCTGTGAATCTAAAGCCCGCCTACTTTGATTTGATTGGTCATCTCAAATATTCTGACATTGACGAGCAGTGACAGACCAATGGGCTCAGATGAAAACACACACACACTTTCCTCTCTTTTTGATGCGCTCTCTGCTCGGCGCCACTGCGGATTTAAGATGAAGAACGCGCTGAATCTGATTAAAACAAGACTGAAGCGAACACGAATTTGTGTTGCATATTAATCACAAATTTTTAGTGGGAAGCCCCCCTAAAAAGGGGCCTAGTGACGCCCCTGATATAGCCTATGAGATGAACAAAAGAAATTACCCAAACACATTTGGATGCAGTCAGAAATGAAAGGCCACATCACATCAGTTTCAAACAGTGTAATGTATGTAAATGTTTTAGATGTTTTAGTAATTTTAGTGGTGTGTAATTCAGCAGTGGTGTGTAAATCAGCATTGCTGTGTAACCACCTGACCTGCTAAATACTCATTCTGTCAGAAAAGCATTTGAAGGAAATGAAAAAAAAAAAAAACATTTGTTTTTGTACTTTACTCAAAGATGGCAGTGTGGCGCCCACTGAGCATCAAAGAGATTATTATATCACTGTTGCTACTTTACTCCTGATAAAGCCCAGAGGAAATCCATCACTTTCAGGGCGAGACTCTCTAAAATACAGACAGAGAAAAAACCTGACACAGTGTTGTAAGAAATGACTGCACTGTTCCATAGCCATGGGAACTGCCTAAGGTGGGAAGCATTTTAAGGCACACCTAATGGAAAGTCTGCTACAGAAAGTGTAGCAGACTCATGTTGACTTTTTAAAATACTTAAATTGATTCAGCTGGTTCAGCCCAGCACCACCTATACACATAATTTTCCTTTATTAGATGATATAATTTCACATTGATTTGGATTGAAGTGATAGCGGTAATACTTTTCAATAAGTTCACTTTTCAGTTCGTAGATGCATTAAATATCGCAATGTACAATGAGTAATAAAAACATATTAATCATATTTATTGCTAATGGATACAAACACAAAGCTTGCTGTGGTATCTTCAGTGATATAGGAACTGAATCACGCAGGGGCGTAGCACAAGATCCCGGGCCCTATGTATAGGCAGTCTTGATGGGCTCCCATGTTCCAAATAAAATATATTCCAGACTTTTCAAGGGCCCTCTCTCCCCTTGGGGCCCTGGTAATCAGTACTGGTTTTACCCCCAGTCCGACGCCCCGCACTGTAACTGTAATAGCACTTTATTATCTTTCAAGCTTACAGAGCCTACATGTGACAGGATTACTGTGTCCGAAATCTCCCATTACTCACTATATAGTGGACTATATAGTGAGCTCGCCATTTTGTAGTGCTGTCCGAATGTATAGTGATGATTATTATACCCTATATAGTCCACTCAATGAATCCCAGAATGCATTTTGAAAAGTAGTGTACAACCGATGGTCACTAACCCAAGCCCTACATACCATCATGGATTGCGCTGATCGTAAAAAAGGCGGATGGACGTCAAGGAGAGCAGCGCGACAACAATACGAATTTGTCATACAAATGTAAGTTATGTTCGTTTTCTGTCTAGAAATCCTGTTTCTTTTGCTAATCCGCGAAATCTTCTGAATCACGAGAACAAACAAACAAAAAAGATAAATATTGAGTGGCATCTCCACAGAGTCTAAAAGCTGTTTTATTAAGAGTATTATGAGCAAGATATTTGATAACGTAGATCTGTTTTTTTTCTAATGTCGACAGGCAAGTGAAAACGGTGTGGCGCGAAAATGAAAATATATGAAATATGTGTATTAATTTTATTTATGTTTATAAGTTATAATCATGTGTGGAGTAACGCATTATAACAGAAACGGCCAGAAATTACTTTTAATTTTACAATTTTGGAGAAATAAGCTCAATATGATGTAATGTATTTATATAAAAAAAATCTATTTAGCCCAGAGCTGGCTCGGCACCAGCTGACAGATGATGGAGCGTTTAAATAGTGCGACAGTAATGCCGTAATCAACGGCAGACGATCGAGTAGTGTCCGAAAGTGGTGTTTCTATTATGCTGGTAGCTCACTATATAGTGCTCTACTCCCTACCCCCTACATAGGGGTTAGGGAGTAGTGGTTTGAGTGGAGATTTCGGACACAGCCACTTTCTCATCAAACATGTCTTACTCTTCCCCAGAACCCCACATGATCCTTAAAGGTCAACTGCACCTCTTGTGGTGTGGAGAGGAACTGCTGGTAAATATAACCTACATCTTAGGATACCACACTTGCTGTTAACTTATATTGTATTAAATAATGAGAACTTTTAGTTTAAAAACTTTTAATTTAAAAGCTATATTAATAAATGTGTAACCGTGTTGTAAAGTGTTTCCCATTTAACTGTAGTATGTGATAATATAATTTTCTTCATGTTAATGTTAGTAGTACTTAAACACACAAATTAAGGGCATTTAATGTAAAATATACTGTATTTAATTAATTACATTTATAAGAAACATTTAATACAAAGCCTTGACCAAATGGAAAGTATAGTGGCAGCACCTCACAGTCGACTGGCGCATAAACATAACATAACAAAACACAAAATAAATATACCAGGCCAGGTCCTCTCTCATCATTCTTTATCGTCACTCTTTTCGTCACTCCTTTTATCCTTCTAGAGGGACTCAAGACCGATGTGATGCGCAAGTATTGATATCTGTATTTTATACATTTTCTATATTATATATAATAATAGATACAGTATGCCAGCTTTAAGCAGATAAAGACTTATTATTACACTTAGTATTATACAACCATATTCTCCAACATGCTAGTTCGGTTGTAAATAACTCCGCTCCCACTTCCAGTCTGTGGATGCTGGCCTGGCCTAATAAAATGTTTACTATTTTACCTTACAAAGCTTATTAGTGTAGCTCATTATTAGTCAAATGATGCTACCTAAGATTGTTCCAAATGACTAATGAAGCCTCAGACAGTTACTAATCTGTAATAGGAAATATCACTAATAGGAAGGGGAACGTCCCGTCTTTATGGTGGACCATCATTGTTTATATTGGGTACAGTACTGGTACTTTGTGCCTGAGGTGAGGAAAATGGGATTTAATGGCAAATTTCAGCAGTAACAATTAAATGATAAAAAATATCTTGACCCCCCCCAAAAGACACCCCCCACAACATCCCTGTTATGTTTTCCGCTTTGTTTGTATATAATTGGAGGCTACGGACCTTTTTTTTTCTTTTACATTCTTTATCTTGTTGGGAAAAACTCCTATGTGTTGAGGAATCATTCAGCTTTGTTTTTCCTCAACTGAAGAGCATTGGCAGGGAGTTGATGAGGTTTCAGGTCAGCGCCTCCAGCCGTGCTGTTTCCTGCACTGATCTGGGACCTGTCTCATACAAACACAGCTGATTCACATGCAACCAGCACTGCTTCATCTTCTGCAGGAAAACCTAACGAACCCCAAAAGGCCTCAGACGGCAAGAAAATGCTTCACACACAAGCAGCACTGCAGCCCCAGCATCCCAGCATCCCCGATGAACATGACGCGGTAATCTCCCGCTTCAGACAGACAGAAAAGAATGCCCTGCGGCATTCACCTTTAACCCCTCGCATCAGGCTCTGCCAATGCCACAGAAACGGACAATTACTGCCCAACCAGTGGCTGAATTATACGTACTCAACATTTATTTATTTATCTACTTCCTTTTGGTTTTGTTTGTGTTGAAAAGCTCCACAACTTAGCACAAGACAAGGCCCCACAGTGCTTCAAGTCTACCCCCCCCCCCCCCCCCCTCCTCCTCCTCCTCCTTTTTTTATTATGTCTTTCTTCACCTCAAGGTTGCAAGCTCTCCATTTACGCACAGTGTGTTTCATGTTGGTCCAGTAGCTTTAAAAAGAAGAGTTCTATGGCTGAACCAGCGTCCAACCTTGACACAAAATCAATACTAGGCAAAACTCTTTGAAGAATCACAAATGTAATAAGTGCTGGTACTCTGTTTGGAGCCATTCCTGCATGCCGCCCAAAGCACAGGTGCATGCTGGGATATCATAGGAGGATGCAATGTGATTTATCTGGTAAACTAGATTTACTAGAATTTATCAACTGAGTGTGTTTATAAACATTTAGCAGAAATCCTGAAATATATTCTTGATTAAGTGTCGTATTAAAGATGTTTTAACGCAAATGACATGTGAAACATTCAGCAATCTGTTCATTTGTAACCTGTAAGACCAAATAAATAGTCTAAAATATATATATATATATATATTTTTTTTTTTCCTGATGTATGGGAGTTTGTTTTCGTGTGAAGAGAGTGAGAGTTAACTCGAATTTTAGATTTTTGCTACTTTTTGCATGCTTGTTGCAATGCTCTGTACATCTGTTTATCAACAGTATTTTACAATGTACTGTATACTGTCATGGAGCAAACTACACTCATATTGTTTGAAAAAAAGAAGTCTGTTGGGTTTGATGAATTTCATTAAATCGTTGGTTAGGGTTTCGGTTCCATACAAATTTAGTGCATTTATGTGTAAATGTGATCCTTCTTCTCATTTATTAAATGTCTCAGCGAAAAAGTTTGTAACAATTCTCAATAGCCCATTCTTGAAAATCATTTTAGAATTAATGGCTGGAAATTTTAAAGGAAGTACGAATACAGAAATTACAAAATAAAACAAATACAATTACAAAATAAAACAATTTCACATTACCAAGATAATCATCACTTTGAATACAAAACGTTTTCTTTATTTCTGCTAATTATTATTGTTTTTTTAAGCTTCACAATGACCTTTTCAACTACAATGTTCGAGTTAATTGGAGAAATTAACCAGCTAGATGATACTATTTTCAGCAGCTTTCTCCTGTAACAAAAACATGGCATCTTATTCTTTTGAAGGATTACTTATTCTTTTGAATCCCTGGCGTTTTGCTGTTTGATTCATCGTCATACTCTGGAGTTCCCTTATGCATTTACGCACATGCGCACTCTTTATAAACAAAGTTTTTGACATATTTATATTGATTGTATATATTTTTAAATAGGATTAAAATTAAGAATGTACTGCATGTTAGCTTGCTTATTGTGCACAAGAACATGATCTACAGTAAGTCCACATGTCATACTGACAAGAAACAGTGCTTCTAACCACAGGTCAAGTTGTGTAGTTCCAACTACAGAAATTTCAGAGGAAACGCCAAATCATTGAACTATGTTAATAACTTCCATAGGTGTCTACCGATGGTTTCACACACCCATGAACACCTTTGGACCTGCCTAGCAATCACTCAGAGCACTCAGATCTGCCTAGTACTCCTCTTGCAACTAATAAAGACAATCTAGCTTGTCCTAAGCCCTGTTTACACCTAAAATGCGTGTTGGTCGATCGGATCACACGTAGACGAGGGAGACACATACCTGTTTTCACCTCGTATTTTAATCCCTCGCTTGTGTCCACTTTCAACCACTTCTGTCCTGATTTCTTCGAGGGTAGGGTCTATGGGCAGGTAAATGTATCGGGGTGTATGTGAGTGTATTTTTTCAGATCTTCCGATCAAGTGGACAAAATAAGCTCACACAATTTACATACAGTATGAACGGAGATGACGGAAAAACATATGGAGAGCATTAGCTTACATTTCTGCTCTGATAGCCGAAAGACCACGGTGAACGCTGTGATTGCGTGTTAGAAATCAGGAATGGTGAGCGAACATTGTGCTTGGTACGTTTTTCGTCTTCAACCCAAACTTGGGTCTCCTGCCAAAAAAAAGTTTCAATCCTGTCTGGCTAGCGCACTTCCCATAATGTTTACACGTTAGGTCAGAAGTCTGTCTTGTGTTGTTTTTCAAACATGCATTTGGGACTAACTTTAGAAGTAGTCAAAAATGGACAAATCTCAAAACGTTTTAGACCCCATTTACACCTGCATTTAGAGTCGTCAGCTTGTGATCCAATCAATCAAAATGCATCTTAATACCAGGTGTAGCCAGAAAACCAGAAAACATTAGCAAGGATAGTAAATACTGGGAAGGATTCAATTCCGCTGGGACATAACAACTTTAAAGTATAGATTCATCAAATTATTAGCAAAGCTTAGATTTTGTTTTTACTGAATTTTTTTTTTCAATGTTATTGTAACTGTTCAAGAACCGAGCACAAGCTCCAAGAAAGGAAAGTGAAGACTGTGTGCAGGCAAACACAAAAGCTAGTTGATCATTAAAATCTGTGTAATGCTGGAAGGATTTCTTGTTTTAGTGTCTCTTAGAATGTACCTTTCTGTCTTTCTTTTCTTCTCTGAATGCCAAGTATGGGAATCCATACTCGGAATTCGTCCTCTGCATTTAACCCATGCAAGTTGGTGCACACATATTAGGAGCAATGAGTAGTTAACACACAAACTGCAAACCATGGCCACACACACCCAGAGCAGTGGGCAGCCATTCACTGCGGCGCCCGGGGAGCGATTGGGGGTTTGGTGCCTTGCTCAAGGGCACCTCAGTCATTTCCTGCTGCTATTGAGAATCGAACCCGCAACCTTCTGGTTACAATCCAACTCTCTAACCATTAGGTCACAACTGCACCTAAAACTCTGGGCCGACTTTTGAGATGTGAGGTAAAAGCAATCTAATCTTTTATATAAACACAAGTGTCCGACATGTCAGTGTACCCTGAGAGAGAAAGAGAGAGAGCTCTATAGGTTTGTGACTGACACCTTCTGCCAGCCTGACATCTGTAAGTGTTAAAATAACACATTTCAGTCAACAAACCATTACAGACATTTGAACTTGACATTGATTGTTTACTTGACAATGATTCTTATAATTGCAATATCATACAACACAGGAAATGTTGAGGCTGCGCTGCAATATGACACTTTCCTGACAACATTCCCCGAAGAATGCTGTCCTTTGATGCGGAACCCGCAGCTATCCTCTGAAAAGAAACAAAACAGAATGAGTTTCATGTAATCGTTTCAGAGGTCATGTGATCAGAGGCCACTCCATTTTTTGATCAATAAGTGCGTTTTTAAATATCTCACGGCTGGGATGCGATATTCCAGGCATGCCACTGCGTAAACAGATCAATGGGCTCCACATTGAACCCATCCGGCATTCTGTTTTCAAATACAATTAAACTGTCTTATTCAGCACAGTCAGAGACATTGAACACACAGCCAGGCATTGACTTGTGTTTTATCAAAGGGAAGTCCAACAGAAGGGCTTCTGGGTCGGAGAGGAGGGAGGCCAGGTGTTCTAGTATTGGATGTAGCACTTAACTTTCTTGTTTAAACCTCCTGACCTCTGTTGGTGCTGGAGTACTGTTGCATTTTAGTTTCCTTCATCAACTCAATATGCCAAGTTTCATTATAAACATTAATAGGGCTGTCGGTGGGTTAAAACGTGTAATTGAATGACATCATATTACATGATATGATGATAAATTAATTAAATTAATTTGCAAATAATCACATATGGAAATAGGAAATAGGAAACCCAGGTAGACTAAGGTCTGTTCACATAGAATGCATTCATCCATTCCATCATTACTGGTTTTTAATTGTTGGTCTATTTAAACATTTGCAAGACTGATATTTTAGGCAATTTGTTTCACATCTTACTGTTTTATCAAAATGTTTTAGCATTTTAACATATTATCCTAGTGATAAGGACAATCACTTGTAGTAGTGTACTTAAAATCTAAAAAGTATATTAAAAAACGTCTAGGTTACGACTGTAATCTCTGTTCCCTGAGAACAGGGAACGAGACACTGCATCGATGGCGCTTTGGGGAACGCCTCAGGCAATCACAATCAAATCACGGCAATCACATTGAGCGGCGACAGCCCGTGAATCATTAGCGTGAATGAGCGAGCTGGTAGTATAAAAGGGCACCTTGCAAACATGACAAATCACCTTATCGTCTGAAGGGACTGTTCGGTAGGCAAGCCCCGAGGCATGGCAAGGAGACGCAGTGTCTCGTTCCCTGTTCTCAGGGAACAGAGGTTACAGTCGAAACCTAGACGTTCCCTTTCGAAAGGGAACTCGCACTGCATCGATGACGCTTTGGGGAACGAAATACCAAATACCAAATACCTTTCTAGGGAATGTGGCTAGGGAACCCGAAGGAACGCCAGCCAGTCACTATTCAGGGGAACGTACTCACCCCGAAATGCCTGTAGGCAGGAAAGAGGTTCCGGGAGGGAATCAGTAGCAGAGAATAAACACTTTAGTCGAGCCAGGTCACAAGCTCGCCTTCAGCAGCTGCCTGCTAAGACCAGCTGAACTGATAGCAAGAGGCCACTAGCTTCCTGAACCCAGCACCGCTAGGGAACCACTCAGAGGGAGGCCTGGTGAGGCCTACTACCTGATAACGATAATACGTGGGGAACTCACCTTCAGGGAGGCCTGGTGAGGCCTACTACCTGATAATCGCACCATGTGGTAACTCATCTTCAGGGAGGCCTGGTGAGGCCTACTACCTGACAGCCCTAATATCTGGGAGCTTTTTCTGCTACCCGATAGTAAGTAGGCTAGCTGTCCAGTTGTCTGTCCTTGGGGCTTGTCTCCAGGGAAGCCTGGTGAGGCCTACTACCTGATAACCATCTTAAGTGGGAATTCACCTTCAGGGAGGCCTGAGGGGCCTACTACCTGATAGCAGCTGGTAGCTGAGTCCGGGTGACAGTTCCAAGGCGGCCTCCTAAGGCCAGCCAGCTGGGGACTCGCCTATCAGGGAGGCCTGGTTGGGCCTACTAGCTGATAGCAAGTCAATTCTGCTAGAAAGGAACACTGTTGGGAACATACTACACCAACATAACTATTGGGCCCACCCACAGGAGGCCTAATACGGTTAGCTACCTGGTAACGGCTATAAAGTATGTCCCACAATGTTGGGACTCACCTCCGAGAAGGCCTGTTTAAGGCCTTACTACCCATTGGTGAGTACACAGCCCGAACCACCAAGGCCAACCACGAGAAGTAAGCTGGCCTACAGCGCCCTCTTGGGGGCTGCCCATTCAAGGAGGCCTGCTGAGGCCTACTACCTGACGACGCAGCCTTCGTTGGCAGATAAGCTGTCATCTTCATTTATATAGCGCTTTTAACAATGGATTGTTCCAAAGCAGCTTTACAGAGATAAACATATAATTTAAGGTAGCAGAGATTGCTTTGGCGTTATAGCGGTTCTTGAATAATGTTATTTCCAGCTAAAGTTAACTTTGATTGATTCACCTCCATTGAAATGATCAGACTTTAAACGCGAACTTGTGATTAACGCTGACGGCGTTCACATGCTCATTCAGAATTGATTCTATAGTTATGTGCTTTTTAAAATATGTGCGCAGGTTTGTAATTCCATACAACCCAGCACAAACAAACTACTTGTCTTGCCTATAAATTTTGATACAGAATTTTGTTTTATTTTATCACTTCGGGGTACGCGAGCCGGAATTCACAACGCTTTATCTGTAGAGTGGGAAATGCGCTGTTTACACAGCGCCTACAGCATCCTGGTGATTAATCACATTGCCCACAGCAGTGTACTCAGCAAGAGAGCTAGCACCCTTAAAATAAAGGGAGTATAACATACAGCACTCTGCCTCAACAGAGGCCTCTGTGTCAGGGGCCTACCATCTATACGCATGGCTTCAGGGGAGCGTACTTCGACCAAAAAGAAGACAAGGCTAAACTTTCCACTCGACCCGAGCCATAGTGGTGCGAGGTAGGATAATACAGAACTGGAAGTGAAGTGCTCAGACCTACCCTGTATCACAGGAGAATACTCACACCTCACCCTGTGGTTACCAGGATGCGGGCCTGCCAGCGGTTCTAGGGGTGACAGAAATGTATCTGTGCCAGACCTAGGGGAGTGGGGCTAGACTTGAGAGCCACACGCCTACAACCCAGCGCTCGAGCAGTAGCTCAGCGAGGCGAGTGAAGCCTATACTTGCAGCCTCGATAAGTAAGCCAGTTCTGCACGGCAGGGTCGGGCAGACGGAACCAGTCCTCTTCGTGAAGCGAGAGATGGCCTAACCCTGCTCAATAAAGACATCTACCATGGCGGCCTATTTGAGGCCTAACCATGTTCTTATAAACCATCCTCTGCACCACGCTGCATTACTCTTGTTGCCCCAGAATGCAGAGAAGGGGGCGGGCCTTGGCCTAACGACTCCTATGGGAGGAGGCTATTATACAGGGATGCTAGGAACCTACATTCACAAAGTGAAGGGTCAGAGGCAGAAATGCTATTTTTAGCAGAGCGTCTCCATTATCCCTGGCACAGCCTAGGCCAGCTACAGAGGCGGCCCTGGTGAGGGCCAACCTGCAAGCATAGATCTACCTGAGGGCTCGGAGGAGCCACAGCCTTACTAAAAAATATAGTCCATACAAGGAGCTGCAGAATCGCTCAGCCTACTGAAAACCCAAAAGAGCTCAAGTGGCTAAATACTCAGGAAGAAATCAGACGGCTCAGTGGGCCGGACATAGATCTATCTGAAGCTCTAGCGTCAGTCAACACTCCAAGTAAAAAATTCTATGAGAGAGAGACCAACTACTCTACCCTGAGTTGGCTAACAGCCCGAAGGCTAACATAGTTATCATTCTGGCATCCTAACCGGGAACTTTAGGGCCTTAATAATCCAGGAAATGTCTCTTACCTTATTACCTTGACATGACCCCATAGCTCTATATAGGGAGCGAGGTCTGTAGAGAGATACATTTCAGAATTTTAATTCACAGAAAATGACTCTTAAAACGACCAGACAGCTCACCTGCCGTGTGCGGAGTAAAGACTCGCCAGACAGTTCTATACGAACCTGGGGTCCACCACTTTACATACCTGAAAGAGGCGTTCTCACTACCCAAGCCTAGGCGGGCCATCAGAACATCGTTCTTACCATAGGCCCATCTCCAGGCCTGATGTGATGAACGCTGGGGAGTCGGAGAGAGGAGAGGGCAAATTTCATGACCCTCCGGGGAGGTTATCCATCACCGACGCTGTGTGCGTTTGTGGTGGATAACCTCCCTCAAATCTCTCCTGTTGCGGGAGTCACGCCTCTTCTGCGCCCTGCTCCTCCAAGGAGGGGGCGCACGAGAGGAGACGCTGGCTCGCTGGCCCTGCCTATGGTCCTCAGACCGTGAAGGGCCAGGTCCTCCCGCCTGCCTGAGCGTGGATATGGATCTCAGTGGTATATATGTTTTAAATGCAGCTGACCGCGCCTTCGCCTCCCTGAACTTCCCCACCACCGCCTCTACAGAGGTGCCGAAGAGTTCAGAGGGCGAAACCGGTGAATTGAGGAGAAAGGCCTTCTCTTTCTCCCCGATGTCATCTAGATTTAGCCACAGATGTCTCTCCGTGGCCACCATCCGCGCCATCGACCGACCAATCGCAGCAGCGGTTTGCTTGGTGGCCCGGAGAGCAAGATCTGTGGTGCGGCGCAGCTCAGCCACCGCCTCAGGGGACATTCCTGCCCCCTGGTCGAGATCCCCCAGCAGGTCGCCATGGTGTGCAGGGCAGCACCGGCCTGACCCGCTGCCGTGTATACTCTGCCATTCAGACGCGCCGTTGTTTTCAGCGGTTTGGATGGCAGGGTTGGAGCTCTCAGTGTCGACGCCTGCCCAGGTCACGAGGTCCAGATGCTGAGCCCTCTTCACTCGAAAAGAGGGCCAGACGAGAGCGGAGCGTTTTCACAGAAAAACGCTGACAGTTTGCACAGCAGGCTCCCTTGAGAACCTCCCGTGCATGCTCTTCTCCCAGGCAGAAAACGCACAGCTCGTGTGTGTCACCCGGCGTCAAAAATCTTGGGCACGGATCTGCACACTTCTGAAAACAATTTGCTGCACGTTTCATTTTCTCACCGTTTTTTTTTGTTGCGTTTCACACAGACAGTCCCTGAAGACGAAAAGATGATTTGTCATGTTTGCAAGGCGGCTTTTTATACTACCAGGTCACACGTTAATCATTCACGCTAATGATTCACGGGCTGTCGCCGTTCAATGTGATTGCCGTGATTTGATTTTGATTTTAGACACCTGTCACACCTGAGGCGTTCCCCAAAGCGTCATCGACGCAGTGCGAGTTCCCTTTCGAAAGGGAACTGTACTTGCAGTTTGTAGTGGCAGATAATATAATTACGTATGTACATAAGTCCTACTTATACGTGCTAACTAAAACTAACTAAAACTAAGTAAAACTGCATTTCATTTAAATTTTAATTATAGGCTAATATACACTCACCTAAAGGATTATTAGGAACACCATACTAATACTGTGTTTAACAGCCTTTCACCTTCAGAACTGCCTTAATTCTACGTGGCATTGATTCAACAAGGTGCTGAAAGCATTCTTTAGAAATGTTGGCCCATATTGATAGGATAGCATCTTGCAGTTGATCGAGATTTGTGGGATGTACATCCAGGGCACGAAGCTCCCATTCCACCACATTCCAAAGATGTTCTATTGGGTTGAGATCTGGTGACTGTGGCGGCCATTTTAGTACAGTGACTCATTGTCATGTTCAAGAAACCAATTTGAAATGATTCGAGCTTTGTGACATGGTGCATTATCCTGCTGGAAGTAGCAATCAGAGGATGGGTAGATGGTGGCCATAAAGGGATGGACATGGTCAGACACAATGCTCAGGTAGGCCGTGGCATTTAAACAATGCCCAATTGGCACTAAGGGGCCTAAAGTGTGCCAAGAAAACATCCCCCACACCATTACACCACCACCAGCAGCCTGCACAGTGGTAACAAGGCATGATGGATCCATGTTCTCATTCTGTTTACTCAAAATTTTGACTCTACCATCTGAATGTCTCAACAGAAATCGAGACTCATCAGACCAGGCAACATTTTTCCAGTCTTCAACTGTCCAATTTTGGTGAGCTCTTGCAAATTGTAGCCTCTTTTTCCTAGTTGTAGTGGAGATGAGTGGTACCGGGTGGGGTCTTCTGCTGTTGTAGCCTCAAGGTTGTGCGTGTTGTGGCTTCACAAATGCTTTGCTGCATACCTCGGTTGTAACGAGTGGTTATTTCAGTCAAAGTTGCTTTCTATCAGCTTGAATCAGTCGGCCCATTCTCCTCTGACCTCTAGCATCAACAAGGCATTTTCGCCCACAGGACTGCCGCATACTGGATGTTTTTCCCTTTTCACACCAATCTTTGTAAACCCTAGAAATGTTTTTTTGCGTGAAAATACCAGTAACTGGGCAGATTGTGAAATACTCAGACCGGCCCGTCTGGCACCAACAACCATGCCACGCTCAAAATTGCTTAAATCAACTTTATTTGCCATTCTGACATTCAGTTCAGAGTTCAGGAGATTGTCTTGACCAGGACCACACCCCTAAATGCATTGAAGCAACTGTCATGTGATTGGTTGATTAGATAATTGCATTAATGAGACATTGAACAGGTGTTCCTAATAATCCTTTAGGTGAGTGTATTTTATAATATATTTAATATATTGCATTTAACACGCAATTAAGTGCCCAAAACATTCTAATCACACTTAAGTGTTATCACTTTTTGAGTGTATTATTTCCATAATAACCCTAGTAAAAAATAAATAGACCTATACTTACATCATGTATATGAAATAAGGCTGTCACTTTTTATTCGATATTCGAATATGCATTCGAACATGACGTGAAATATCAGTAATCGAACTATAAATAAACTAACCGGTTTTTAAAGTGCCATGTTTAGCGCATTTTTTACAGTCTATGATTAGACTGTTTGTTTTTCATTTTATTGTTTGCCATCTCATCCAGTAGCGGGCACTCTAAACGTATTGTAGCGTAAACTCATGACCAAATCAAGCGAATAATAGCCAATAGCCACCCTGTTTTGAAAATGGAAGATAACACACAGAACGGCCAGCCTGAGCGGACAATTTCTACCCCAACTCATCTAAAATGTAGTGTCTGGAAATGGACAATCCGATTGATGAATCCGAACATGAACATGTTTACATGAACGATACATAAAGTAATGTGCGCGTTATATGTCACAAGATTCAAATCCGAATTGATTTTTTCACATGCGCACACTGCACGAATATGCCGCTGTTCGCGCATAACTATTCTCCTCTATTGGTTCTTTATTTGTTTTAAACAGCAGACTTGATATTTATCCGTCTCTGGTCATGATTTGGAGACGATGAGCATGATTTGCCGTGCTGCTTGCCTGCTTATATTGATCACGCAGTAAAACCCTGCGCCCAAAACCAGTCGTCCGTGGATGATAATCTGAAACAAGCGCTGGTGGGACGTTGTCCTGCTTCACTTCACAGACGCTGAGTGAAATAAGAATTTTTTAATAACGGAACACTCATTTATGACACTCTATTCAACAGGAAGAACAGCTCGCTCCGTGCGTAATACGTCATTGCACATGCGCAGTCCTTTTAGTTTCGTAGATATTCGAATATATTCGAATGCATTGCTTGATATTTGATATCCGTTCGAATTTGATTTTTCTCAAAAGTGACAGCCCTAATATGAAATACATTTATTTTATGCTAAGTATACTACAAATACATTTACTTATTAATGTACTTAATATAAATACCCTGCAATTGTAAAAATTTTGGTACACTAAATTGGAACAACAAATGTACTAAATGTCTTTTAGTCATTCAGAAATAGTGCGGTCCAACTAAAGATAATTCAGTATATTTGATGGTGCTAAATTGGAACTATACTTAAGTACACTTTAAATATCTTGCATTTAAAGATTGATATTATATATATATTAACTCTTTATTGTGATGCTCCTCCAACAGACATTCTACTGACTATAAGTAGCTTTGCAACTTAGGTCCTGACTCTCTGTGGTCATTAAAAATCCCATGGCACTTCTCGTAAAGAGTAGGGGTCTAACCCCGGTGTCCTGGCCAAATTTTGTTTATTGGCCTTTGCCAATCATGGCCTCCTGGTGAGCCCACTGGCGCCGTTGTACTGTGGCTGCCGTCGCATCATCCAAGTGGATGCTGCACACTGGTGGAGGATGAGGAGAGATTTGGGTGTAGAGTATTCATATGAAAGCACTATATAAATGCCTCATTAATTCATTCATTCATTCATTTCTATGGGTGAAACATTTTTCGAAGTGAAAAAATTACTAAGTGTGTCTTTTAAGTATATTGCTGCAACTCATATCCATCCATCCATCCATCCATCCATCCTCCAAAACGCTTATTCTCTGTATGTTTGTGGGGAATATTTCTACAGTATACCCATGTATATATTTACCTACATAATTACACAGTTTACCTAATCATAGTTTGCTAATATTTATGTTCTATTTGTGAATGTTTAATATTTTAGAACACTATTTAACATAATTTCCTGTATTTTTATTATTTATTTATTTATAAACAAAAGTTTCCTAATGAAGTAAAACGGACTTACTGCACATTATTCCAAGAAAGAAAAAAAATCAATTAAGAGAAATTTAAAACGTAGTAACTTCTGCTGTCATCGCAAATTACATTTACTTTATAACTCCTCCCCTCAAACCACCTTCATCCTGCTATATAACGCCTACTATTCATGATCCAATAAATTCCCTTTGGGTAAATAAAGATCCTGTTTTACTCTGAAGCATTATATTCTGGAAATAAAATGAGTTTCAAAAAACTTCAAAATTATATAAATTAATTCTCCATCTCCATGACCAGCAGACTATACAAAGAGGAAACCGTTTCAGTGAACAAAACAATCTGCATTATCTTCTGATTCTATGAAATAATCCCTGTCTCTCTCCTCTTTTCTCTCCGGCTCTCTGTATTTATCTGTATTGTATTTTTGGCCTTTTCTTCTCCTCTGCTGTCTTCTGCTATTGATTTTCACTTATAGGTTTTCATCCCTTTCATTTCAATTTCAGTCAGGCAAACGGCACAGAAACCCTGAACCCCTCTCTCCCTCTTTCTCTTTGTCTCTCTCCCTCTCTTTTCATTGGAAGGCCATTGTCCATTACTTAATGTCCTGCACTGAACTGCAGGTGTTTAGAATTGCCTTTCTCATTTTAACACCCAGAAAGATACAGTAAGATGTCTCTCTCAAGAAGAGTACTGTAGGTAACAGCATTGACATTAAATCGCCATATATATTATAGTGTTAAGGACTGCTTTTGTCCTTATGGGATAAATGCATAGTGATGTCAGTGTAATCTCTCTCTCTCTCTCTCTCTCTCTCTCTCTCTCTCTCTCTCTCTCGCTCTCTCGCTCTCTCTCTCTGTGTGTGTGTGTGTGTGTGTGTTTCTGATGGTGTTTATGATGGCTGTAAGTGATTATGTTTCTGATGGTGTTTATGATGGCTGTAAGTGATTATAATGGCAATCGTAGTTAAATCTGTGAGTCTGTGTTTTGTTTTTAACATTAAAGGGGCTATGTGTAGGTTTTTACTTAAAAAAATCTTTAAGATAGAGTCTTCATTTGTACATTTATGAGCCAATCATAATGTAATAGAAATAATGACACCTTGACTGTCCACCACGGTTGCCTCTATCAGCCTGTAGGCTCAATTGTGTGTGGAGGAGTCGGGTCCGAATTGGCGTGACAATTCACAAAATTTGTCATGTGCGTTCTCTACTTGGGCTTACATCCGTACGGCAGCCATTAGTAAGCAGCGGCAATCGCTAGCAGTAGTGTTTCAAATGGACTCTGCAGACGGAAAGAAGCGACCAGCCTCCAGCACAATCCAGAAACCCACGGAAACTCCTCGTAAGTAAAAAAAAAAAAAAAAAAAAAAAAAAAAAAAAAGCCTTATCTAGTGCGGCCAACGAGCATGCGCACCGAGAATGAGCATGAGACTGGCTGCAGTTTCTCTAACGGCCACTGGTGTCAGTAACGGTAAGAAATTCAAGAACTTCCGCAATGCTCCTTTAACAGCAAACACCAAATTAATCTGACACTTTCATTTCTCCTCTAGGCCACTTTTCTATGTGGAAAATAATACTTTTTTTTATATTATATTTGCCCTTGGCATAAATTTGTGAAATCATTTTAAAATTATTTCACCATACACTGTAAAAACCTATGAGTTATGACAAAATGTGTTTTTACATTGCTTTAACTCTTTAAAATAAGTAAAGCAATTTTCTATTTATTTTATAAGTTACACAAGATTTACCTATTTTTTTAAAGTCAGTTTAATGTAATTTAAGTTGAAATGACTAAAATTCTTAAGTACAATAAACGTGTTTGAGGCAGCAACTTTTTTACAGTGAGGAAGTATTACAAACAAGGTACAAAAATATAGCCTATATGTTTTAAATAAATATTGATGTACAGTAGAGTGCAAAAGTCTTAGGCACGTTAGTATTTTCACCCAAAAAATTGTTTTATGCCAGTTATTTATATATTTTGCTGTGGTGTCAGTAGGAAATAAGTCTACATGAAATAGAAATACATAGAAAACATTCCTTGTGCCATTATTTGCAATAATCCAGTGAGATGCTTTTAATGTCATTTAAGTTGAAATGACTAAAATTCTTAAGTACAATAAACGTGTTTGAGGCAGCAACTTTTTTTACAGTGAGGAAGTATTACAAACAAGGTACAAAAATATAGCCTATATGTTTTAAATAAATATTGATGTACAGTAGAGTGCAAAAGTCTTAGGCACGTTAGTATTTTCACCCAAAAAATAGTTTTATGCCAGTTATTTATATATTTTGCTGTGGTGTCAGTAGGAAATAAGTCTACATGAAATAGAAATACATAGAAAACATTCCTTGTGCCATTATTTGCAATAATCCAGTGAGATGCTTTTATGCTTTTCACAAGGAGTCTAACAACAGCCGGTGCTCCACACAGAGATCTGATCTCACCATCGAGCCCATCTGGGATTACATGAAGAAACAGAAAAAACTGAGACCGACTAAATCCAGGAGAACTATTGCAACGTCTCCAAGACGCTTGAAGAAACCTGACTGCAAAGCTACCTGAAAAACTATGTGCGAGTGTATCTGGACAAAAGCTGTATTAAACACATTTTTGTATTAAACGCAAAGGGTGGTCACACCAAATATTGATTTTATATAGTTAATAGAAGTTAATTAATAAATAAAATCTCTATAAGACATTATTTTTGAAAGCATCCTCACTTTTTGGCATTTTACACAAGTGCCTAAAACTTCTTACAGTACTGTAGCTTTGCAGGCAGGTTTCTTCAAGCATCTTGGAGACGTTGCCACAGTATGGATTTAGTCTGTCTCAGTTTTTTCTGTTTCTTCATGTAATCCCAGATGGACTCGATGATGGTGAGATCAGATCTCCATGTGGAGCACCGGCTACCGTCAGAAGAGGTGTAAAGTCCAGGTTCAGAAAGTAAAAGTCCTCCTCATTATTTTGTTCTAATCACCTGGATTTGCTAATTAGCACAGTTTTTCAGCCAGGAGATAGAACTAATTAGTGAAATCAGCTGGCTGAGTTCATGCACTGTAAAAAATAATCCTGTAAAAAAACGGTAAACTACTGGCAGCTGTGGTTGCCAGTATCATACCATAAAAATATGGTGTGTTACTGTATTTAAAATTAACAGCTAAATACTGTATTGTCAGCTACAGTATAACACTTTAATTTAACAGCTATATGCTGTAACACAAAAACAGTAACACACCGTATTGTTACGGTATGATGCTGGCAACCACAGCTGCCAGTAGTTTACCGTTTTTTTTTACAGGATTATTTTTTACAGTGTGGGCAGGACTTTTACTTTCTGACCCCTAGACTTTATACCTCTGGTTGTCAGACTCATTGTATATAGTCAAGAAAAGGCTAATCATATTACTTACCGTTATGTGTCCGACGTTACCTTTGCGGGGTCAATTAGCATATTCTTGGATCTGCATATACTAAATGAAGCTAGGGTGTAGAGTTGCATTCAAGCTATTTTAAGGCATTTTTTTTTTCAAGGAAATGTATTTTAAGCAAATCTGGTATAGTATAAAAAACACTTCCTGTTCTGATATTGGTCACATTTATGAGGACAAAGGAAAAACTGGGCATTATACACTAAATGACTAAAAATCACATAATAGACTTTCAGATCATTCTGAACACAACCAACTCATGCAGAGACACATGCCTTGTTACTAGGATATGCATGACAAATGAAAATAAATGTGTTCTAAAATTGGTTCAAAATATTAAACATGTTTGATATCCTTCTTTCTTCTTTCTTTATTTATAAAGCACAATTTAATACAACAATGGAACTCTTTGCACTCTACTTAATAAAAACATTGTCTCAAACTAGATATTTTGAATCTGTGTACATCATATCCACCATGTGGTTTTATGAGAAAACTTTCAAATCAGATCTTAAAGACTGGCTCTGACTTTTCAACAACTAGGGTTGACTCATTCAGACTGTAAACTGGGCAAAAGTCATGTAGTGTATATACATTACAGATGCTTGATTACATGCTTGACAGTCATGGTAACTCTGAACTGCAGTTCTATGGAAAAGAGCAGCATGAAGAGACAAAACAAAAATCTCATTTTGTGATTGACGGAAAACAGTATTTATGCTTAGAATGATATGAGGGTGAGTAAATAATTCCTTTCTGGCCGATCTATTCGTTTAAGTGTGTTGGTGGCTGTAAATGAGTACTTTTGTCTGCTGTCAGTAAACTCTCAGTGGAGGATGTGGACAGACCACTAAACAGGCTCTACTGATGGACAGAGAAACCATTAACACCAGGGCCAAGGTCACGCTGGGATGTTTCCTTCTGTTTGTGATGGACAAATTAAGACTCACTCACACACACTCCAGCACTCCCATCATGCCTCTGGGACACTCCCACTGGACTCCTCCTTTGCCCATTAACAGGTTGATTGAAAGCTATCCAAACGACCCAAACAAAAGAGTCTTGCCATGGTCACCATCTCGAAATATCTTTTAGGGACCCATTTCCTGACATCACGGGGGCTGTATTAGGCTGGGGGGCAGATTGCCCTGTGACACCAGCCCTCTATTGCCTCGCCATAACCACAGTGTCGTGTCCAGCCAGGCAGGCGTGTTATTTTTTTGCGCTCCTCCATCCCCCTCGTAGTCTTGTATTAGCAGCCATTTTGATCTCCACACTGCTATTATCCAGCTGATGGCTCTGACATGTTGATCATATACGGGAGAAAGAAAATTGATTTCCTCAACAGCAAACACGGTCCAATCTTCCCAAGCCAGTAATTTTACCACCACAACAAAATAAAAGGGTAATCTTGCCCCAGGAGAGAAGAGAAGAACAGCACTCTGAAATAAACGGGCTAAGCAAAAAAGCAGCTAAATAAAGGGAGTTTGTGGAAGGACACTGATGTGGATGATGATGATGATGATGAGGGTTTTGAGGTGGCACTTTGACTGACAGACAGACAGCCATACATACAGACTTGGGTAATGTCCTGCAGGCAGGCCAGAGATACGCTGCTATGGGGCGTCAGAATGCACTGTAATTCAGATAGTTTACTGAGCACAGTACAAAACACAACAGCTCTCGCTAAAGGTTTAAAGGATTTAACGTCGCTCAAATGCTGGGGTCTGTGAGGCTCAGACATCAAGAGAGAGAGGTTTTCCTTTATTCATTATCCTTTATCTTCTTTAGAAAAACAATGGAATAAAATAAATAAATGAAATAAATACGTATACAAAAGAAATGGTGCAGATTAGTGCAGTCTATAATGTTCCTATGCAAAGGATTGCTGTATGTGGTTTATAGTTGAGATAATGTTTTTTTATATTATTTCTGATCCATGATTTCTGATGCTCATGAATTTGGAATGATTGAATAAGTGATTTTTATTGATCATTCCGACATCTAATTGAGTTAATTTGTATTTTAATTCATGTTCATTCGTTTGTGTGTGTGTGTGTGTGTGTGTGCGTGTGTGTGCGTGTGCGTGTGCGTGTGTGTGTGTGTGTGTTTCCTCCCATCCAGTTTTGTTATAGTGAATCCATGGAATTTGTTTGTTTGTTTGGTCATTAATTCGTTTTATTTGGCTATTCGTTTATAATTGTGGCCACGATTTGGTAATTTGTGTCACTCAGTGAATTAAGAATGCCCATGATTTAATAAATCAAGGGAACGAATAATATCAAGCATTCCATTTACTTCCAAAACGAGGGAACAAATTAGTAAAACGTGTTGACGTAGTAAGTTCTGGGAACGAATTGTTAATTTGTGGCAACGATATATGTCATACACATGTCATGTGCGGGACTTAATTCGTTTATTGATTTTGATTAGATTTTTTTTTTCAGCTTATTTGTCCATTCCTACCCCCTTCATTCATTAATTCCTTACATCATACATTTATTTGATTATTTGTTTTTTAATAAAGACTACATGATATAATGGGTTTTGTTCATTCTTTCGGTCAGTTATTCAGTTATTATTTTGTTTGTTTGTTTTACAATGACTGCATGAAATGATGGGAGTGGTTTGTTTTCTGTTGAACTTTATTCATTTATTTCAGTAATTTTTTTTTCAGTGATTGCATAAAATGAGGGGGTGGATTAAATCCATTTAGATCTCTCTCTTTCTTTCATCGCCCCCCCCCCCCCCCCCCCCCCCCCCCCCTCTGTCTCCTGAATAGAGGAGGTCTTTGCTCTTTGGTACTGGCAATTGTAGTGACCAATGCGGGAAGAATCATAGGGCACGGCACTGAATCAAAGGGTGGACCACAGATAGGATGGCGGGGGTGTGGGGGTTGTGTGGAGGTGATGACCTTGAGTATTGATCCAAGCCTCCATAATTTCCATGGCTTACTGGGGCCCTTCTCCCAACCTGCTGGAGTACATTAGACCAGAAATCCATAACATGGCCCATGTTCATCCAAGCACAGGAAGAAACTGAATTAAATGTTAAAAAACAATCTGGGGCTGCAGTTGGGGCCGATTCATCATGATTCCCGGGTGTCAGGCAGGTAGGATGACCATGAAGAATTCAGCCAATGGCCGGAGAGCTCACACCACAGATAGACTCATTCAGACTCATCTGTCAGCAAACTGGCCAGTACAGGATTTTTAAACACTGACACAAATGCGTCCATGGTCAGCAAGTTCCAAAATTACTTGGGAGTCATTTTCCGAGATGACAACAGATCAAATGTGAAACGATAGCAATTGAGAGAAAATTGAAGCTACTCTACATGGCAGTAAGCAAAAGTACCCAATTAAATATGAATCTGAGCTGATAGAGTTTGAAAATACAGTCAGTTCAAGGTTCAGCACAAGGTAATTTTAAACTTTTGTCTAAGCTTCAATTTAATAAAGTAACCTTGGATGAAGGTCTTGTCTGATGAAGGCCGTGAGTCCGAAATGTTGCTAATAAAATTTTTGATACTCATTTGCAAGTACGGATAGTGTGCGGGAGTTCCTTGTTTTTTTTTAATAAAGTAACCTTGAAATACTATCACTACACAAAAGGGACGCAGGGTTCGTACAGGTACAGTAAAATGAAATTCCGGGACTTTTCAAGCACTACTTTTTTGGTTTTCAAGGACTACAATTAGAGATCTCACTTATTAAACAATATCTTTAGTGTCTCTCAATTTCTAAAAAGGTAAATAGATTAATACAAATAAGGCCAATAAAACAAAATGGAACAAATAAAGTGCAGCACATGCAATGACTGTGGTATAATTTAACCATTGAAAGGATGACAAAGATATCGCTTTGATCTTTCAAATAGATTTTTTTACCTCAATAATTTATGATTGACCTGAAGTCAAGTCAAGTCACCTTTATTTATATAGCGCTTTTTACAATACAGATTGTATCAAAGCAGCTTCACAGTGATAACATGAAAATAATACAACAAAGTTTGTTTCTAAAAGAAAATTGCGTCAACATCCACCTTAAGTAAGGCAGATAAATAATATTATTGAATATTAAATGTCCCCAACCAAGCAAGCCAAAAGCCAAGGCAACAGTGGCAAGGAACCAAAACTCCATCAGGTGACAGAATGGAGAAAAAAACCTTGGGAGAAACCAGACTCAGTCGGAGGGCCAGTTCTCCTCTGTTGGAGAATTGAGTTGTTGAGGATCAGTGCCGTCCACCATAGAGGGTCCATATCGCCGGCGTTGAGTCGTCTCTTCACAGGCTTTGTGATTGGGGCATCTGAAGTCTCCGTGAGAGGCTAGATACAAACTGGAGCTGACGAACGCCATTTTCCTCGGGACTCCGAGATAACAGCAGAAGAGCAAAAAGGGAAAATAATTAGCATAGCTGCTGTTCATAATGATTTCCATAACACGAGTGTAGATGATAAAAACATGAAGACAGTGACTCTTGCATCCCAGAGTCACCCCCCTCCATCCCCCACTCAACTCAGCCCAGCTTACTGACCTCTACATCCCTCCTGCTGCTGAGACCTAACCACAATCTCACAATCTCTCCGCAGCCCAACCATACGCGCCAACCCGTTTGAATAAGGCTGTCGAGCCCCACTGGTGCGTTAAAATGCAGTTTCAGTGGCAAATGGTTCCGTATGGCATACCACCTACAGCAAAACACAATATCTGCCCAACCACCCGTCATTCACGCAATATACACAGGAACGTAATGACTGTAAATACTATACAACCTTTACAAATAACCTACAGACTCTTCAAGTTTTATAATATTAAATGCATTTGATCTGATTCAGCAGTGGTATAAAAGGTAAACATTATGTGAATGCTTGGCTAAAGAGATGCGTCTTTAATCTAGTTTTAAACTGGGGCCTCGAACAATATCAGGAAGGCTATTCCAGAGTTTTGGAGCTAAATGTGAGAACGCCCTCCCTCCTTTAGTGGACTTAGATATCCTAGGAATGACCAGAAGCCTCGAATTTAGTGATCTTAAAGAACGCGATGGATTGTAGGGCAATAGAAGGTCCATTAAATACCCAGGAGCTAGACCATTTAGGGCTTTATAGGTCAGTAGTAGTACTTTGTAATTGATACGGAACTTGATAGGTAACCAGTGGAGAGATGATAAAATTGGTGTTATATGATCAAATTTTCTTGAACTAGTAAGAACTCTAGCAGCTGCATTTTGCACTAACTGTAGCTTGTTTATTGAGGATGCAGGACAACCCGCTAATAAAGCATTACAATAATCTAGTCTCGAGGTAGAGGGCTGCACTCCCGCGGGACAAATTTTGAAACGTCATTGCGGGAGCGGGTGGGATGATGAGGTGCACTTCCGGGTGCGGGAGGGAGGGATGATACGCTGCACTCCCGCAAATTAAATATGAGTGTAAAGTAAAATATATAAATGAGGCAGATTCTGATTGGCAGCAATAAAAACGTTTTAAGCAGCCTAACCATGTGAATGTTGTCGGGTAGGGCGGGGCCTAATCTCACGCACACTTGTTTAGAGACAATTCCTTCCCGCTGCTCCGTGTTCGAATTCGAAAGCTAGTTCAAGTTCAAAATAGACAGCATGGACGAGGAACAGAGCGCCTCTACTTCAGATATAGGCCTAAGCGCTTCAGATGTAAGTACTTCTCGTTTCGTGTTTTGTGATCACATTTTAAATGTTTAAATGGCCTGTGATATAGTGAAGTCTATAAGAGTAGATAAGAATTATCCGTTTTACAAATGTTCCTATGTGTAGGCAATGCCTAAGGCTGTTTTTATGTTACACGTTCGATTAATGTTTGTCTTTGTTGGCATTAGTTACTGATGCATATTTAATGTTTTGAATGGTTGAACATATGCAGGCTTGCCAATAAATATGTTACCAAGTATTGGTAAGGAATTTTGTGCGCACACATTTTTTTTCCCCAAGACCTTTCGTCAGACAGAAAGTGCGGGCGGGAGCGGGACATTATATCACAGATGCGGGCGGGAGCGGGACTAAAAATGACAAATCTTTGCGGGAGCAGGCGGGAGCGGGACTGAACACTGCGGGAGCGGGCAGGAGCGGGTCTGAAAATTGTGTCCCGCGCAGGTCTCTATCTCGAGGTCATGAATGCATGAACTAACTTTTCTGCATCAGAGACAGACAGCATATTACGTAGCTTTGCAATGTTTCTAAGGTGGAAAAAGATTGTTTTTTCGAAATACATTGTCTTTCAATAATCACTTTTCAAGTACCTTTTCATTAATATGGTTTTCAAGGGTTTTCCCGGACTTAAATTTTAAAAAGTAATATTCAAGTACTTCAAGCACTTTAAGTTCCTTGTACGATCCCTGTAGACTTGACAATAACAGGAGCCATAATTGATCAGTGTCAAAATATGAAATGTAGTATAATGGACAGAAAAATAGTAATAACCACATTACATCCAGCATCTTTATCTTACTTTGTTGTGATGCATCTTTTTATAAAATAGATCAAACTGATCATGCCTGGGTTGGAGAGCATTTTTTGGATCCGTGAAATGATGATATTTCCGCAGGGAAAACGAGGGTGGATCTCCGAGCCTTTATCATGTTCAACCAGGGGCAGAGTGACATTAAAGCTCATTACAGCAGTTGATCTGAAATCAATGTGAAGATGTGGCCCCATGTCTTCATGTTGTTGAGCCTAGACTGCTTCCAAACTACTTGCATTTAACTAGGATTGAGTAATCACACCATTGACCAGGGGCTTCTCTATGGAAGTCATTACACAAAACTGGGAATTTACAGGGGGTTGGGCACATGTTATTCTCATTTAAAACTGTACCCTTTATCAGCCCTGCTGCAAGACATATTTGGGGTAATGTTGTGTTGTGATAGTTGCCTGCTATGCAATTGCTAGGGTGCTTTGGGTAGTTACTAGATTGCTACTGGGCCAATATTCTGGTCCCGGGATATGGCTCATGTCCATCTGTCAGTGAAAGTATATGGGATTTATCTACTAATTTATGGTCCACCAAAGTCAGATGACTTTTCATCAGTCAGATTGAGAAGTATTAGGCCCCTCTCTTCAATAAGTCACATGATTAGAGGTATCCTTCATGTCCACAAACATTGTGGGACAAGATATACTCTGTTTAACACTTTGTATTGGGGTTGGGGGTTGAGGGTTGGGGGGGGGGGGGGGGGGGGGGGGGGTACTATTCATACAGCTAAGTACTATTCTTCAAAAAATGAATAGGATTCTAGTTTTTAGCAACTGTTCTTTTAAAAATGTTGCCATATGAAAAGAGCAATTGGAGAGTTGCTGAGATTTGTTCTGAGAGGACTTTTTCATTCATTCACTCTGTGGGAGTGGGAGGTGGGAGCTTCCTGACTATTCCAATGACCTCCCACTGTCAGTCAAGTAGGAAGTTTTGATCATTCAGAATTTGTGTTAGTTTGAACTGCCAAACAAAAGAGTCCACTCTCTCAATTTAAGGAGGTTGGTTTTGAGAATCCATAGAGAAGGGTTTAAAGGCCTCCATTGGGGAAAATTATTTTTTCTTTTTTCGGCCATATGAAGAGGACACTAGAAATCATCTCCAGCAATTTCAGTAATGGCTTTTGAGACAGCTGCTTGCATTGTTGTTTAATGATGACAAATGACAGCTTCAAAAGACTTTTCAGTTCAAGAGACGGAGTCGAAGACGAAGATGGAGTGAAAGAAGAAGGATAAGAAAGACTTGCATAAATTGCCTGTTGAGTATTTGCCACGGTGATTGTGGGTAATTGACTTTCATTGGACTTGTTAGCTCTGGATAACTTTCAGCCATTATCCCCTTCATGGCAATGAGTATCTCAGGCTTTCTTGATCATGAATGTTCACCTCTTAAGGAGCTCCAAGATTTATCCAATGAATGTAAGGTGGTCAGCAGTGAACGCCTAAACCAGCCCAAAGAGACTTTTTTCAACTCAAGCGTGGAGAGACAGCCTTCATATGGTTCATTTGAGATCAGCTCGGCTGAAGGGAACTCATTTTAAGGGCCTAGTTTTCTGAAAGGATAGATGTGGAACAGAGATATAACTGCAGTGGCTGACATTTTCTAAACTATGACATTTCAATACAGCGCTTTAGGTTGAGCGCAACCAATTTTCTCAATATAGCTCTATAAGGTTAATTGCAGTAACGTGTAGGCAAAGAGAGATGACATTATTTGATGTCTGTAGATGTTGGTGCAGGTTTCCCAAAGTTCAACTGAATTAAAAGGTCTTGATAAATTGGAATAAACAAAGAAAAGACCAGAACCGGCAGTAATACTTATAAATATACAACATTCAGAACACAGAGACTTGTCTAATAAGATTGTACTTTGAGGTATTGAGAAGGTTCCATTTCAAATATGGCCCTGCTGGTTTGACCTATAGTTGTCTGTTTTCTCTCTGGCTCTGTTAAAGGTTAAGTTTTGCAGCTTGCGCCACCAATTGGAACTGGTATCTGTTTGAGCTGCTCAAAAGATCTGGAGCGAATAGCATTGGTTCAACCAAGTCTCTTTTCCAACAACAGGGTGCTGGAGCCAAATTTGGAGTCATTCCATGTATTTTCACAAGTGAAAATGTAGTTCTGGTATGTGAAACTTTAACAGAACCATTAAAGTCAAAGTGGTGGGGTAATGTAATGTCAGCACCAAGTAAAGTTTTCAGAACATCAACATCTCAGTACATTTTGGTGGAAAAAAGAGCATCAACAGCATAAGTTTAGAACAAATAGAAACCCCTAACCCTACCCTAAAACCCAATCTTTACCTTGTCGGTAGCACATCGTGATAGACAGCATTACTGTTTGTTGGAATCGGATCAATTCATGATTTTTCTGAAGTATTAAAGGGATAGTTCACCCAAAAATGAAAATTATCCTATGATTTACTCACCCTCAAGTCATCTTAGCCTAGGTGTGTATGACATTCTTCTTTCAGATGAATACAATCAGAGTTATATTAAAAAATGTCCTGGCTCTTCCACGCTTTATAATGGCAGTGAATTGCCGTTTCTGTTTTGAAGTCCATAAAAGTGCATCCGGGGGGTTAATAAAGACCTTCTTCCACTTACACCTAAAGCGCAACTTATGCGAGTAATGCGGCGTACTGTTGATATTTATGCTACGCCATGACGCACTACGCTACTTCCGACGTCACAAGTTGGGTAAGTTGAGCTTTAGGCGGAAGTGGAATCTGTATGTTTGTTTTGCCAGAAGCTAGTTATTTTACTTTATAAAGTTTTAAATATGGATATTTTTCTTACACAAATGCATCGCTTCGCTTCAGAAGGCCTTTATTAACCCCTCGGTGCTGTGTGGAGCACTTTTATGATGGAGAGATGCACTTTTATGGATTTCAAAACAGAAATGGCCATTCACTGCCATTATAAAGCTTGGAAGACCCAGGACATTTTTTAATATAACTCTGATTGTATTCGTCTGAAAGAAGAATGTCATATACACCTAGGATGACTTGAGGCTGAGTAAATCATGGGCTAATTTTCATTTTTGGGTGAACTATCCCTTTAATATGTCTTGAAAGGTGACTGCGTTATTAAGTTGACTAATGAATTTGGCTGTATGGTGGTTTTGCAATGTTTTAAAACAGTCATTATTTTCAGAATCCTGCTTGGTGCCACTAGTGGTGCAGAAATGACACACTTCGCTTTTAAGGTCAAACAGATGATGATATTTCAGAGGATTTTTCTGTATTTAAAATGAAGAGGATGTCATCTATGAAATGGCAACCTTTTATCACAACAGCCGCAACACACGAGTCATAGACAAAATCAATGTACATAAATGGAGAAAACATGTCCCTTTGTTGCACCGCTAAACCCGAACGTTGCGGAGCTAACAGTTGGACTCCCTCAGGTTTTAGGTGTGACTCCTCTCGTTCTGTATTTAGAAGCCATTTGCTTTGTGGTTAATCTTCAATATTTAGCAGAGCTCTGCCCAGACGAGCTAGAAACTGGTGACAAGAAGTTGGCCCTTGTGCTCCACCCGGTCAAACATGTTGTTATAACAGGGTAATATGAGGCTTTTGCCAATCAATGAGTGATGTTCAAAACTCAGCACTCACCCCATGCTAGCTCACTCTCTCCAGCCAGGTCTCCAGCAAGAGATCTTTGACTCAAGGCCTGTCGTTCACCTCACAACAGAAAATCCATACGTTTCGGATGTGATTTTAAACTGATTCATTATTAATGGATTCCCTCTTCTTGGAACTCACTGCTTTTTCTGGTAGCGGAATCCTCTGTTTTGGTAAGTGGTGAAGTTTCCTGTAAATCTGTCTGTGTTTGTGTGTGTGTTTACGTCCCAGTGGATGTGTTTCAATTAGGCCGTAATGGCTGAAGGGGTGTAGGGTCACACCAAACAGGCCCATGGGTCTGTTGACAATGAGGGGAGGAAGAGGGGAGAGGCGTGCATCCTCATTTGAATGCTGGTGTGTGTGGTATTTGACCCCTGCAGTAGTGTTAATGGATATCGTCACATCTCTGCTCCTCCTCCCACAATGTGATTTACTGAACAAATACTTACTGGAACTGCTTGATTTGCTTCCTTTGGTGTGACATGTGAGGCCTGGATTCAGAGACTATACATTTACACCACGCTAACTACTCAGCGCTTAATGGAAATTACTAAATTGCACCAATCTAGTGCAAGGTTGTCATTTTTAATGCTAACGATTATGAAGACAAAAACTATAGGAGTAAACATATTTTCATTAAGATAAAAAAAGGGAACTATAAATAGGCACCACAAAACAAATGAAACCTAAATGGAATAACAGAAAAAAAAAATAATGCATTTTTTTGTTTGTTTTTAGGATTATGTTTAGGAGCACCTCAATAATAAAGTGTGCACCAATCTGGTGACCACAAGTAATGGCACATAATAAAATAAACTTTTATTACAAAATAAATTATAGAAACAAAAAAAATCATTTTAGTAAACTAAATAAGATGCCATAAATTGTGCAAACTTTAAAACATACAATGACTTTGACTGCAGGCTATCTGACACTATATCAGAGTGAAAGCAGTGCATGCTGCTGAATCATACATGCCTATGAATATGAGTTTGTGATTAATAATGGTACTTTGTGATCATTCAAAAAAAAAAAAAAAAAAAAAACCCCACTAAATTAGATGTAAAAGTAAAAAGGTCTCTGTCTCTCCTACTCTTATTAGGGAACATAAGGGAGCTTATCATCTCAAGTGATGGAAAATCTCATAAAGGCAGAATGTTCCTCCTTTACGAAGTGTTATATACCGGCTAGACACTCTGAATGAAATGATATCAAGCCCTTAGTAAAGTGCTCAGCAAATGGGGGAAATTGATTATATTCCTTAAAGTGCCTCAAAAACCCTTCAATTTGAGTTGCTGGCTTATTACAGCTCAGAGTGTGGAAAGGTTATGTTTTCACCCTGTTTGCAATTTGTTTGTAAATGGCCATACGGTTTCTAGGTAGTGGTGAAAAAAAAACCCGGCTAAGTACTATACATGAGGTCAAGAGATAACTAAATTTAAAATATAGTTTAAACTGAGATTAATAGTTGTTTTAAATGCAGTCCAATACAGATCAGCATAGAGAAAGCATTCAGAGTAAAGGAGCATTCCAGCTTAGGGGCTTCATCCTCAGTGGCGTTCATATCCCATCTGTCAGATGGGACAGTCAATGCAGGAAAGAAGAAATGAGAGAGGGGAAGAGAGAGAAGGAGGGAGGAACAGAAACCAGAGACTCTGAACTGATAGATTACACTGTCCTAAAATGGAGTGCTTCTCAGCCTTGTAAATATGTGACAAATGACAGTGCGAGAGGTATTGATTTCAGGCCTGTCCTGTGGAAACAGAGTCAGTGGCCAAGGCGACACGTGGATTTGGGGACATTGAAGACCGTTTTTGGGCTGTACTTCTCAAACAAACAAACACACAAAAATAAACAATTTGATTTGTATCCACTTGCATCAGAATAAACATCTAAAACATATAGCAGGATAATGACAAAACGACCCCAGAAATTTGAAATGTGGGACCAAAGAAGTCTTTGATTAGGAACATTCAATGCATGTTGATATGGAGTTCATATAGAAAATGTATAAAACCAGTAATCAACACAAGCGAATCAAATCAAACACCCTATTTAAAGCTGTTATTAACATCTGCCTTGGGTGATCTGATCACAAGTGGTCAGCTGAGACAGATTGCGGTTTACACTGGTTATTAATATGCTATTAATAATATATTATCATGGTTTTCTGACTACTACCAAATGTAGTTTAAGTGATCCAGTCACAATGCATTTACACAATGCATTTTGGGTGCATTTACACCAAACAGTGTGGTCAATCTTATTGTGATCCGATCATTGTCATTGAAAATGCATGCTAATGTGTCAGGTGCACTGTAAAGAGGGGCAAAGGGAACCATCTACTTAAGAAAACACCTGTCATTTCATTAGTATTATAAATATTATGATTAGTGTCATTGATTTTACTGATGCAATGTTAAAGTACCAACCAAATGAAGTACTAATATCTGTTTTGTACCTTATAATACACTGACAACTACCAAAAAAAAAAAACACAGGTGGTAATGAGAAAGCCACATCAAATCTCCAGGCTGATTACTAATATATACACTTTCAGAAAAAGATAAGTATAACTTGGTACAAAAAGCAACTGGTGAACTACCCTTCAAGAGACATCTTTATAACTTAATTACTTATAAAAGTTCATAGTATACTTAAGGGTACATATTATTGCTCTAGGAACTAAAGTGCTCATTTTAGGTGTTGATAAGGTGCAAGCTGTGGTACTCCTAAAGGTACACGTTTTGCAATGTTTTTTCCTAACAATTTAGGGCATCACCTACACAAATATAAAACACCATCGTGGTAACATGGCACTTTAAGTAATGCAATAAACATAAGGTGAAAAATTTAAAACTCTAATGCAGATAACAGATATTAAAAAAAAAGAAAGAAACAGTTGTTGTGAAGGAAAAGCGTCAAATTATAAGATGAATTGTGCTCTTTACTTTCAAAGACTGTAAATTTAACAGTATTTTTTTTCCCGGAAAAATTACATGAAATATGCTTGTTATATTTATTAATTTATTTACTGTATATAGTAAGGGAATGTCCCGTTAAACATTTACTGTTTAACAGGTTTTTACCATAGCATAAAAAAAAAAAAAATAAAAAAAAAAAGGTGATAAGCCACCAAAAAATGTGCTATGTGTGTGTGAGTGTAATGTCTTTCAATTAAAGATGCTCACAGCTGTGTAATCACGCTGACAGGCAGGTGGTGGCTGAAGGGAAATGCTTCACTGTGACCTGCTCATTTGGGAGCTCTTCTGTTTTCTTAGAAATGGGTATGTAAAACTTCAGCAGATCCGAGATCAGCACAAAGGGATTATATTTATTAACAGGATTGGCTGGGGTGGGCTACTCTCAGAAAGTAGTTGTTCTGTTATGATTGTGACATATCTTAACTCAATTCGTGAAGGAAGATGTAAAATCAAGTCAAGAGACTTCAAAAATCAAAGCCATTGTTTCCTATAAAGTACTGTGGTAAAGCCAGGGATGAGGCTAGAGTGAGCTGTGAGCAAACCGCTGTGACAGCCCGAGCAGGTGCACTCAGGATGAGAGGCAGAATGGATCCCCCATTGAGAGGGACAAAAAGGGCTTCTCTCTCCACATCTGACCACCACAGGAAAAGAAAGGCCGGCCATGCTGATATACTGACCCCTGGCTGTCTGTCTTGCCCTCTTTGACTCTCTGTCTCTCTGTCTCTCTCTCTCCCTCTCTCTCTCTCTCTTTTTTTTTCTTTCTTTTTTCCTTGAGCCGCCATCTGTGGTCATGGTACAGCACAGACTGACAGCCAACTCCATCTCCCCAGGTTTAAAGCAGTCATGAAGGATTAGACCTCAGCTCATGACGGTTTCTGGTTGGTGTAGTCTGCTGGTTAGCAGTGCTGGTGCCAAATTAGTGCACCTCACATCTGTGCCTTATAGCAGAACCGACTATTCTAGCAGCCAATAAACTGAACACAAATTCACAATCACAAGCCAGGAGATTGACACGAGCTGACTCATAGAAAGTTTCAGTCACATTCAAAAGACAAAATGTCCATCATCAAGCTAATTTTCTTAGATGATAGAAACACTTTTTTGTTTTAATAAAAAAAAATACAGTGTAGGAAAAAAAAATCACCGATGTCATGGCAGAAAATTACCAATTTTAAAATGCAGATAAATGAATCACTTACATCAGCTGAATTCTATGTAATTTGCTGCATTGGTTCCAACCTGTACTGTTAAAATGTACAGTATTGCAGTGCCTGAAACAGATCAGACACGCAATTATTTGTTATATTCACCCAACAAGCTATGTGTTAGTGTTTGTGTGGAACTACCCCAAACTGCAACAACACCCAGATGCAGAATCAGGCACTGAATACCAAAGACTCATCAACAAGATAAGACTGTTTATTCGACCCCAAAGAGTTTCACTCTCACTTCATCTGATTTTCCCATCTCAAGATTTACCTTTTATTTTGTTTTGCCTATATGTAACAAAAACTCTTTTGAATAAATATTTTAGATTTGCATACTGTGCTTAACCAAGATCAAATGTATAGAATGTTTGGTAACTATGAGCTGCAACATTAACTTCCTGTATGTTCATTTTCATTGTATTTTGCTAACACTGTGTTACATGTATGCCCTGTGTTTCCCCCGTTCTTTGTGTATTTGGTTCAGTCCTGTTTCCAGTTTCCCGCTCCTCGTTAGTGTTTAGTTTATTCACCTGTGTCTAGTTCATTTGCCCCAGCTGTGCCTTGTTTCCCTAATCTGTTCTCTGTGTATGCAAACCCTGTGTTCTCCCTCACTCCTTGTCGGTTCTCGTTTGTGAAAGGTGTGTGTATGTTACCTGTGCATCCTTTGCCTGCCTGTATCAGGTTGAGTTTGATTTATTAGTAAAGTATATTGTTTTTGGAAATCCTGATCTCCTCGTGCTTCCTGCCTACACCCAACCGTAACACACTGTTTTGTTTTAGTATTAAAATAATTGTTAAGGTTTTTCTCTTAACATCCAATTTCACATGCAAAACATCCTGCTAGAAGACAAAGGATTTTCCCTTCGGAACTCCTTGTTAGCTCACTCACCACCTGAGTGTGTGACATCTTCACGCTTCAAAAGATCACTGCTTAAGAACTCATTGGGTGAATTAGACATTTTGATGTGGAGATGAGGATGCTAAGCTGGAAGTCTTAAAGTTTGCGCCTTGTCTTTCCAAAGACCTTCTGCATCAAACTGGTTTCCTTCTGGCTGTTGCTCTGCTGAATATCAAATACTGCAATAACCTCATGCTTTATTCTATGCTTTAGCTTTAACCCTCTCCCTATACCAAACGGGGTATGTGTGTGTGTTAGTGTTCAGTGTAGTTAAAGTCTTGTTTGTATCAAACCTGAGGTTGTTCATTGTTTTGCTCAACTGCTGTTGGTGAAAGTGTTGGATCATCATTAGGATATCATTGTCTATGGCTCAGAGAGTATACTCTCTTAACAGCTCAATGTGTTAAAATGAATGGTCACACTTTAGATTAGGATATTCAAATATCCTAATATTATTGATTTGAATAAATTCTCTTACGAAAAAGAAGTTTATTCAAGAGTTCTAATAGTATACTTATTTTACACTAAAAATAAGAAAGTATAATTTCAGTCTACATTTTATATACTTCTCTAAAATATACTTTATGTACTTCTCAGAAATATACTTAAAATTACACTTAAGTGTACTTGACTTACACTGAGAGAAAAGTCCAAGTACATTTGGCCTGTACTTGTACTTTATCTTTTGATCAAGATATACTTAAAACTATTATTAAGTATTCAAAGTATTTTGGGCTTGTTAACTCTTTTGATCGAGTAGCCTATTAAATATACTTTTTTTACATAATTTTTCATATACAGTCTTATGAAACTTACATTGTTTGAAAATATTGATTAGAATATTGATATAAAACAGATATGTTTCTAATTCTGCGTATCTGAATTGTTTGTGTAGGCTAGTCCACTGGTAGTGTACAGGAATTTACTTTAATTCTACTTCAATCTTTCCCCACCATTGACTTGATTTTCCAGCTATCCATGTTTTCACTGTTATACGGTAGGGGGCGCTATGACACATCTTCTAGTACAGAATCTCCGGATAAAATCACAGGAGAAGAAGAAGCTGAAACAAGTGATTGAAGATTGCCAACTCAAATGTAAAATTACGTGATCATCAAATATTAAACAGCGTGTAAATCAAAACTGCGGTTACCAACTGAAATGAAGCGCAAGACATGAAGAGAAAATGACTGTGAAGCTTTGGGGGTGTTGGACTGATCTACTCCATCTCAAGCGTGCCGCACAAGCCCTCAAAAGTGAAGCCAAAACGTCTCCATCGCCCCCCAGTGACCGATCCTAGTATAGGTCACAAACCCCGCCTCCCCATGTTATTCAACGGGACGTGAGACCAACTAAACAATTAAATTACACTTCACATATCTTTTTTCCAAAGATAGTTTCTGTCATTTACTGTAGTTTATATCACGTTGATGTAATTTCAAGTGTTTGTTTTTAAAATAAGTTTGTTTTTAGTTAGTTATTTGATTCTATAAAAACGGTGCTGTGACATCCTGATTGACAGCTGTGATTGACAGGTTCTCTGTGCGCAGTCACTGAAGCACCAATGGACTTTTTTTCATAATGTTGACTATGTGGTTAGTAATTGTATTCATCTTATTTTAACGAGGTACTACAATCAGCAGACATCATTGGAGAGGAACGGAGCTGACAGAGGCCACTTAAGAAAAGTGCGGGGGCGTGTGCTTGCGATTGATTCAGCGAGAGTGAGGGCGGGGCCTTGATTTCGCGGCTTTACTTCCTGCTCACGACTGCGCATGTCTGGTCCCGAAAACGCAAGTGCGCAGACTCAAGTCCCAAGATGTCAGCGCCATATCGGGACACTGGCGGCTTCGGTTCTTTCCGATGGAAAAGAGCGAAGGGGCGTCGTCCATCTTTTTTTACAGTCTATGCTCCATCTGTGTTTTGATCATCGTTCTGAATCTGATCAAGGCGTAGTCTTTGACAAAAATGTGATTTTCTTAACTTTTTTGTTTAAAAGGTTGCCTTTCTGTATAAAACTAACCGACATTGAAGTGTTGATAAAAAGGATGCATGAAGCTAATAAAATGTTTTTGAAATTAGTTAAAGTACAGTTAAAAGGTATTTTTCAAATATAAAAAATAATATCTACATTTGAACATGTTAGTATACTGCAAGTGCAAAAATTATATATAAACAGTAAACTGTAAGTATAATGTTATGTTCACTTAAAGGTTCTCTAAGCGATGCCAGGTGACGTCACTTCTTGTTGACGTTTAAAGTATTGTCAAACAAAACGGAGGCTAGCTAGACCCTCCCTCCTTCTCATCCGCGCACTAACCCCCCAAACCCCGCCCCCAAGTCCTTCTTGCCGGTGATTGGCTAGAACTGTTTGTCATGTTTCGTGGAGCGGGTTAGCCCAGTTTGTTTTTGTTGCTGTTTGTGGAGCCTGGGCTGTCTAGAGAGATCGCGTTTCTTTACAGTGTGTTCAGGGGACAGGCAGCCAGTGGTTAGTGAGGAGATGTTTGCTGTATGTGACAAAAAAATGTTTTGGCCTAAAAAACGCGTGACATCGCTTAGAGCACCTTTAAAGAAAACGTATACTATATTGCAGTATAAACTACTAAACTAGTAGTTTACTGAGACTACACTACAGTGTGTAAACTAAAAAATGTACTACTTGTATTAAAATATTAAACTACTAGTATACGTATAAGTTCACTTGTAGTACAGATACATTACAAATGAGAACTTGTGTACTTAAAGTTTATTACTGTTACACTTATAGTACACTTAAACTTTTATTTACTAAAAGTGGGCCAATTTAGTCCCAAGCAATATTGAAATAGTACACTACAAGTTTACTACAAGTACACAATGATATTAGTATAGGCCCTACTTACTACATAAAGTATACTTAAAATATATTTTACAGTTTTTTTCAATCGCTAACAAGCGCTTACCCATACTTCAGATACTTTTTCTAAACTCTTAACACAGACTCACACCTACAAAACACAATTGGCCAAATGGATCATTTTCTTCTCAAAAACACATTTTGTTAAATATATACTAACTCTTCATTTGAAAATAGAACACATCTTTCTCTGCACACACTAACTTTACCAAAACACTGGAAATCTGACTCAAAATTAAATGATTCTGTCAAAGAATGACCCTTGTTTTAACTTCACAAGGTACATGAAGTCAATCAAAGTACACCAGGTTTCAAAATACTGGCTATTGTTGACATTACAAAAACTGCATAGACTTTGATGTTTCAGTTTTGCAGGTATTTGCATGCAAAACATGCAATCCATCGTTTTTACACTAAATTTCTTGGTTGGGAACTGTATGTCCACATGTACAGTAATGTTCACATTCAAAACCATTCCAGTAAAAATCAAATCAGGGTTTTTTTTCACCTCTCACTGCACCTCTCACTGCATCTCTCACTGCATATCTCACTGCACCTCTCACTGCACCTCTCACTGCACCTCTCACTGCATATCTCACTGCACCTCTCACTGCACCTCTCACTGCACCTCTCACTGCACCTCTCACTGCACCTCTCACTGCACCTCTCACTGCACATCTCACTGCACCTCTCACTGCACCTCTCACTGCACCTCTCACTGCACCTCTCACTGCACCTCTCACTGCACCTCTCACTGCACCTCTCACTGCACCTCTCACTGCACCTCTCACTGCACCTCTCACTGCACCTCTCACTGCACATCTCACTGCACCTCTCACTGCACCTCTCACTGCACATCTCACTGCACCTCTCACTGCACCTCTCACTGCACCTCTCACTGCACCTCTCACTGCACCTCTCACTGCTCCTCGCACTGCATCTCGCACTGCACCTCTCACTGCACCTCTCACTGCATCTCGCACTGCACCTCTCACTGCACCTCTCACTGCACCTCTCACTGCACCTCTCACTGCACCTCTCACTGCACCTCTCACTGCACCTCTCACTGCATCTCTCACTGCACCTCTCACTGCACCTCTCACTGCACCTCTCACTGCACATCTCACTGCACCTCTCACTGCACATCTCACTGCACCTCTCACTGCACCTCTCACTGCACCTCTCACTGCACCTCTCACTGCACCTCTCACTGCACATCTCACTGCACCTCTCACTGCACCTCTCACTGCATATCTCACTGCACCTCTCACTGCACCTCTCACTGCACCTCTCACTGCACCTCTCACTGCTCCTCTCACTGCATCTCGCACTGCACCTCTCACTGCATATCTCACTGCACCTCTCACTGCACCTCTCACTGCACCTCTCACTGCACCTCTCACTGCATCTCTCACTGCATATCTCACTTCACCTGCATCTCTCACTGCATCTCTCACTGCACCTCTCACTGCATATCTCACTGCACCTCTCACTGCACCTCTCACTGCACCTCTCACTGCATCTCTCACTTCACCTGCATCTCTCACTGCATCTCTCACTGCACCTCTCACTGCATATCTCACTGCACCTCTCACTGCACCTCTCACTGCACCTCTCACTGCACCTCTCACTGCACCTCTCACTGCACCTCTCACTGCACCTCTCACTGCACCTCTCACTGCACCTCTCACTGCATCTCTCACTGCATATCTCACTTCACCTGCACATCTTACTGCATCTCTAACTGGGCCTGCTCTTCTCCCTGGGCCTCTTTCTCTTCCTCGTCCAGACATTACAGTGTTTGTCTTTTTCTGTTTCTGTTTCCAAAAAACATAACGCCTCAAAGTCCTCCTTTTACTGTATAAGTGTCAATGTAATAGAAAAAAAATAACCCCAGCCACTGAGTGTAAGCCAGACTGGAATCAGCTGTGGTTGGCCCAATTTACCTAACATAAATAAGCTGTGGGTCAATTATTCAATTGTTTGTTTATAATCAGCAGAGATATATTGTTTTTGAACTGATATCATTGCAGAAGCAGAGGTTTATACTGTATCTAAGGTTTGGAATATTGTTTTTGCTATTGTGGGATTGTGTGTGTTAACATTTGTAAATACTACTCACTTAAAAAAGTTGGGTTAAAAACGACCCAACGGCTAACCCAATGGTGGGTTGATATAGCACCGACCTATTGTTGGGTTATTTTAACCCAATAAATTAGGTAACTAGTTTTACCCAATAAATTGGGTTACAAATAACTAATCTGTTGGGTTATTTGGCAAAAATGATTTAATTAACCTAAATTATTATAATTACCGGTACTATTATTGACATGTAAATAAATAACTCACAACTTAAGTATATTAACAATGCTTTATTTACATTCAATTAGATATTGCATTCACAAATTGTAAACATTTTCATTTCATTTTTTTTTATTGTAACATTTTTATTCAGTTATTGCTTCATTAAGTTATTGTTTGCAATTGCTTTAATTTACTTCCTTAAGGTAAGAAATTCTTTCAATAAATAAACAAATAAATAAAAGTAATGCAATTATAAACAGGCACAGAATATTAATGCTAAAATGAATTTATTTACATATATGTTTTAAGTTCTAAGAAACATGGAAAACAAAAACACAAATACACAAAACAAACCAAAGCTTGTCCAGCTTATCCAATTATAAACTGCCTAAGTAGGCGACAGTGAGTTGATGGACAGAATGGCACAGAATATATTGTGTGTTGTAGAAACTGCCAAACAGATGCCGCAGGCTTTGGATAGTCTATGTCTAAAACATAAAATATTTTAAAGCATGTATCGACAGCTTGTAAAAGGCTGTCTTGCTCTCGTGCCGCTCCTCCCACAATGACGAATGCTTGTGAGCAGTTGAATTTATCTCCAAGCTGCAGGACATGAGGGAATTGCCTCCGTTGCTCCTCCTCCTCCAAATATTGAATGATGTTTGTTCCAACCTTTAAATAGAATTTTTAAATAGTAAATATGCACACATGGATCCAATATTACCGAAAAATGTGTTACCCAATATAACCCATAAATGATGTACCTACAAGCTGTAAATCAACAAATGCTTGTTTTGCCTCCTGGTAAGAAGGCCGAACCATCTTGTAGCCCTTTTTGAATGGCAATGGAGGAAGGATAGCTTGCAGGGTCCAAGAGTGTCTTTACATAAAATAGAAAGAACAATAGATTAGTATAAATAGGCCTAAGTTCTGCTTTTCAAGAAGTCAAATTAAAAAGGTTACACTATATTAGTGATGACATTCTTTAATTGTGAAGAGGGTAAGCAACTGAGACAGGGCTTCCTTTTTCAAACTTGCTACATTATCTCTCACCTGCAAATCTGTCGATTAATGTTTCAATGTTCCACTTCTGAAGTGTTTCCCTTACATATGAATCCATAGCATCCTGTGTAAAAAATGTGAATTAGTTAGTATAAAGTGAATTAACAAAAATAAAGAGTCACTAACCTACTATATATTCACTGGTAAATCACAGGAGCTGTAATTTTACAATATGAGCTCCTGCAATGGCTATGTATTGTGGTACATGACCTTGCATTAAAACCCAATTTTACAAATGCATTCGTAATCATGCAACTATTTTATTGAACTTTAATATTCATTCAACTTTTGGGCCGCAACAATAGAACAATAACAACCAAATAAAACAATAGTTTAGCTTTTAAAAGGGAACACGGGAATTTTCTCTGTAAATCTGTAACGTTCGGACAGAGACGGTCGTATCCATAAGCATAACTTTATTATAACTTAAAACACAAGCAGACATAAACCCAGGCAAACAGTTAAACAAGGGGCAATCCAGTAAATCGTGGTGAAAAACAGGCTATGGTCGAGGCAGGCAGCACAGGTTCATAAACAGTCCAGAAGGCAGGCAAGGGTCAAACGTCCAGGGAAACACTGAATAATGAAACGGAGAAAAAATGCTCAGAGATGTACACTTAGAGTGTAACAAGACTTCGCAAAGGACACAGGCAAAACTCAGGCTTAAATAAGGAACTCAATCACAGGTAATGACAAACAGCTGAACATAATAAAACATAAAGAGTCCATGGGGAAACATAGCACGAGAAGAGAGTGCCCTCCAGAGGCTCACGAGGGCACTACAGCTACCGATCATCACAAAATCGTTCATGAATTTACATTTGGACTCTTTTTTTAACGCAGTTCAGGAGCCATGTACCACAGTTGACAAGACGTGCTGCAGTTTGACCAATATTTTGCGTTACGTAGGCCTACATGACCGACGACCAATTAAATGGTGCGAGAAGGCGTCCCCGGCCGGACTCGTTTATTTTAGGTCCAAAAAGATGACATGTCCGGGAAAAAGAGGACGTATGGTTACCTTAGTTTAACACTTTATAGTATTTGAAATTCACACCGTAGCCGGGATAGCCCAAGTAAACATTTGCGCTTTAATGTAGGCATTTATAACACAGCATTACGTTACCTTCTTCCTGTCAGTGACTGCGACACTGAATGGATGGACCAGGCTTCAACTGGGTCTTGAAGCCGAGCGCGTCGGTTAATATTTGGATGGATGGAACGGGCTTCAGCTGGGTCTTGAAGCCGAGCGCGTCGATTAGTATCTGAAAATATAACTTTACCAAAAAGTAAAAAGAACATAGAAAGTTAGGAAGAGTATATCACAACCGAGTATTAAGAAATTGGCTGGCTATATTGCTTAATTGATGTCGTTAGTCGCAGATAGCGGACAAAAACCAGTCAACAGGAGATATAAACATGGAAATAATTGGCTGAAGATTTAAGGAAAAGAGCAAATAATACTTTGTAAGAGCTTAAAGTCACGTACAACGAAAAAAATAACGTTTACAATATGTATGGCTAATGTAATAACTCACCCGTGCATCTTCTGTCAGCTGCGGTCAACCGTTGAAATTTGAACTTTAACCCAACGGCTGCGTTGTTATAGAAACAACCCAATAAATGTTCCGAATAACCCAACAGAACGACCCAATATTTTTTACCCAGCTATTGGGTACACAAAACAACCCAACGTTTTTTAGAGTGTACAAAAATAATCCATAATTTTGTTGGGAGGTATAGCTTGTCTGTTAAGAAAATGTAAGCATTGGGGAAACGTGTTGACTGACTGCATATTGTGTGAAAATGACATGAAATGTGTGAATGGTATGGCCACAAAAGACCGATGCTGTGCTAATTGTGTTTAGAGTTTTGAAAATGTGACAACTGGTTGGATAAACGCTTGTTAGCGCCTGAAAAAAACTGTAACATTACTTAAGTATACTTCATTTTTGTCAGGGTTGAGCTGTTTATTGAACACTGGTGACTTTTATCATCTTAGTGATGTTTCATGTCATGCCTAAAGATCACCCAAACATTCAGAGTTTACTCATTTATTCAAATATTTCTGTAGAATCCAAGAACCCGACTTGTTTTGCAAAAGATAACTGTCTGCTAAACTCTCTCAAGCAGGACCACATCAGTTAACCAGCTTCCAGCGACCGTCTCACGCAACTTGAAAAAAAAAATGGCTGTATCGTGGTCAGTAGATGAGGTGGCGGTGCAACCATAGGCGTAGATTACGGGGGGGACGTGCCCCCCCCACTTTTTATACAATGTAAATTCCCCCACACTTTTTCATAGGGCAAGTGTGTCTACGACAAGCTGAGGTTTTCGCGGGTGTGTATACCCTACATCGAGATTTAAAATCCAAAGAGTCAAGGATAGTCTATCTAACATACGTGACTTTCACGTTTCCATGTAATCAAATCAGTCACTCGTGCATTAGCCTACGGCACGCCCATGCGCGCACACGCGCCGAATCCATCAGTTTCAGAGAGTTCAAAAATGGCAAAAAACTCTTCACTTCTTTTTCACGAAAAAGTCCAGCACTGTAAGTTGTCATGTAGTATCAGAATTGTGTTGCACAATGATACACAATTCATATGTATCCTATTTCTCTTGTAGAATAATTAACAGGTTTTGTTGTAAATTCACTACCCCAACAAACATGCAATATTTTCAATCTATTTTACTCGTAATGCATTTTTATTTTTACAGATATGTTATCAAAGCCCTTCAAATTAGAATACACATGCTAAATGTTAATGCTGAATTTGTATTTTCATGCAACAGCCACGATCTGCTTGAATCAGGCAGCTTGGTAACGTGTAGTACATGATGTTTATCATAATTTGGTAACACTTTACAATTAGATAAAAAAGTTTGTAGACAAACTTTAAGTTCTCTTGAAAAAGCCTAACTAGAAAGTTTGAAGTAGTTTTAAAAGCTTGAAGTTTGAAGGTTTTCAATTGGAAAGTTTTAGTTTAGTAAGACAGACTTTGTTTAGGCTAGTCAGAAAATGTAATTTTGCCAAAAAAAGAACTTTAAATT
Organism: Tiaroga cobitis; assembly: GCA_030578255.1. Lineage (NCBI taxonomy): Eukaryota > Metazoa > Chordata > Actinopteri > Cypriniformes > Leuciscidae > Tiaroga > Tiaroga cobitis. Next base: position 40,727,939 of record CM060608.1, on the reverse strand, counting down.
TAAGTAAATGATATTTTTAAATCAGCTTCAGTGTGATATTTAACCATATTATCATGCTTAACATTGATAATTTGAATAATTGTAATGCGATGATCAGATATCTAAATCAGAGAATATCATATGTTTGGGCAGTTAGATTATTTATTTTTAACAGTGGATTCGGGGGACTCAAAGTGCACCAGATTAATGAGTTTATCTTTAAATGTACAAAATTTTCTCACGGGGGGGCATGCCCCCGGATCCCCCTTAGAGGTACCGAGATCCACCTACAAAAATACTGTGCCACAGCAGACTATATGATGGTCTACGAAAAACACACATTTTATTATCTTATTAAAATACATGATCACGATTTTACCACCTCCATGTGCAATATGAAGAACTGGACAACTTTCTTTCTGTTTTATTGCTTTAAAAATAAATAGCATATTAAGCTAATTAAGCAAAAACCTCAACAAAAGTCTGAAGAAAAAAAACTGGTATTACAATTGACATTCTGTCCCCCTCACTTTTGAAATGGTGGCTACGCCCCTGGGCGCAACTATATAACTATATAGTTCCACCCACTTTGAAGCAGCACTAAACAGCAGTGGAAAAGCAAACTAAGCAAACTGAGCCAAAGCGAGCCGTGGCGAGTCGTACCATGCACGCATTGGAAAAGAGCCATTAGTAAGCAAAACACAAAAGTTTGCCAGATTAACCATCAACACAATGCTGCTTCAACAGTCAATCTTATAGCGACAATCTCTTGGTGGACCAACTAGACCAGCACCAGAACAGCATTAAAGAAAAAAAGAAAGAAAGAAAGACCTCCAGCGATTATCTGCCTCCATTGGAGAACCCAACAGCAGCTGGACATGCTGAGGTCACCAAGCCCTGGCACACACCCGCTCATTAAACACACAGACTGTCAACCAGCACACATTGTGTGTGTGTGTGTGTGTGTGTACACCATGTGAGAGTTCATGAGGTCTGTAGTGAGATGAACAGAAAAGCCAGTTTTGGTCTTAAAGGACAAGCAGCATTTATCGTCATCCAAGAAAGAGAGAGAGGGTGTGTTTGTACACTGATATGTAATTTGACTGCAGGGTGTTGCTATTTCTGAGAGCAAACATTGAAGAAACTGCACAGAGTTTCCTGGATTTCTCTTAGGGTGCTTTCACACTTGGTTTGATTGCTTGATCCGACCCAGAGTTTGATTGTTTTCCCTCCCCTACTGTCACTGTTCACACACAGTATACAGTGCATGCATAATTATGATACAAGTTAATATTCTGATCCTATTTTTTTTCTAAGCACATTTTACCTATTCCAAACCACATTAATCGAAATAACTACTATGCATTTTGTACTTAATAATTTATAAGTGATATACATGTATAATTGTTAATGAAGGCTGGAAGTGAAAAATGCTTTATATTCAGGTGTGCATTATTATTAAGCAGGTTTTCTTTTACAGATCTAAATGGTCCAAAAAAGAGTGTCACAGGTCGGGAGGGTCGACTGGGTCTACCCCCTCCCTTTAGAATGTACCACTGAGGAGCAAACCAGAAACCAGGCGGACAAGGAAAGTAAAATGTAACAAGCTTTATTGATTAAAAGAATCTGTAGATCCTAATTAAAACTCCTCCTTCCTCCCCAGCATCCAGTGGCCGCCGGGACGTCGGCCGGACAACAGGCGGGGACTCGGTCCACTCAACCCCTCAGACTTTCCGGATGCCAAGGCTCTCGGCTATGGAGGGGACGCGGATTGACCAGCAGGTAAGTACTCTAAGCACGGCTTATCCTTCTCGGGCTCTAAGTAGACTGTACTCTTCTCGATCTCTCAAGTGCAGAAGTTTACAGCGGTGAAGAGGGGCGTCGACTGGACAGCAAGTAGGTACTCCAGGTACGGTTGGTTCTTCCCTAGACGGTGGGTGCGGAGAGCTTACAGCTGTGGAAAGGCGTCGACTAGACAGCAGGTGAGTACTTCGAGTACGGTTGGTTCTTCCCTGTACAGGGGATGCAGAGAGCTTACAGCTGTGGAAAGGCGTCGACTAGACAGCAGGTGAGTACTTCAGGTACGGTTGGTTCTTCCCTATACAGGGGATGCAGAGAGCTTACAGCTGTGGAAAAGCGTCGACTAGACAGCAGGTGGGGATGCAGAGAGCTTACAGCTGTGGAAAGGCGTCGACTAGACAGCAGGTGAGTACTTCGAGTACGGTTGGTTCTTCCCTATACAGGGGATGCAGAGAGCTTACAGCTGTGGAAAGGCGTCGACTAGACAGCAGGTGGGTACTTTGAGTACGGTTGGTTCTTCCCTATACAGGGGATGCAGAAAGCTTACGGCCGTGAAAGGGGCGTCGACTAGACAGCCAGTAGGTACTCCAAGTACAATTGGTTCCTCCCCGTATAGCAGATACAGAAGCTCACGACGGTGACAGACGTCGACCGGACAGCAAGTGGGCACTCCAAGTACAGTAGATAACTGGATTTCCTCCGTTCTCCAGGACAGCATCAATGATGAATCAGAACACGGCAGGCTTGGAAGGTACAACACTCAAAACAACAGATACCTGGGTTTTCTCCGCTCTCCACAACAGTGATGATGGAACAGTATGCAAGCGGCCTTAGATGGGGGACACTCAGAACAGCAGATAACTGGATTTCCTCCGTTCTCCAGAACAGCATCGATGATGAATCAGAACACAGCAGGCTTGGAAGGTACAACACTCAAAACAACAGATACCTGGGTTTTCTCCGCTCTCCACAACAGCGATGATGGAACAGTATGCAAGCGGCTTTAGATGGGGAACACTCAGAACAGCAGGTAACTGGATTTCCTCCGTTCTCCAGGACAGCATCAATGATGAATCAGAACACGGCAGGCTTGGAATGTACAACACTCAGAACAACAGATACCTGGGTTTTCTCCGCTCTCCACAACAGTGATGATGGAACAGTATGCAAGCGGCCTTAGATGGGGGACACCCAGAACAGCAGATAACTGGATTTCCTCCGTTCTCCAGGACAGCATCAATAATGAATCAGAACACGGCAGGCTTGGAATGTACAACACTCAGAACAACAGATACCTGGGTTTTCTCCGCTCTCCACAACAGTGATGATGGAACAGTATGCAAGCGGCCTTAGATGGGGGACACTCAGAACAGCAGGTAACTGGATTTCCTCCGTTCTCCAGGACAGCATCAATGATGAATCAGAACACGGCAGGCTTGGAATGTACAACACTCAGAACAACAGATACCTGGGTTTTCTCCGCTCTCCACAACAGCGATGATGGAACAGTATGCAAGTGGCTTTAGATGGGGGACACTCAGAACAGCAGATAACTGGATTTCCTCCGTTCTCCAGGACAGCATCAATGATGAATCGAAACACAGCAGGCTTTAAATTACACCGTCACTTAATCTCTTCCTCAGCAACTCCAAACTCCAACACAGGGCAAGGCCGATGGGCACGTGACAGGATTCGGTATAGTAAGCATGCAGTAACTTCACTTCAAACACACCCGGTGGGGCACAGCATCAACACACGTCACTCTCAACCACTCTGTGACATATAAGGCCACAGCCCACCTCCTTGTTCTGAACAGCGGGGACAGTAAGACGGAAGAATATATAGCAACCTCAATCATGCATCACAACAGCTGTCTTCTCATTTACGGTGTCTAGACTCCTTTTCCTAGATCGCTTCTCTTCATATACAGTGTCTTTGTGTAAAAATCACATACCGTCCGGCCAGTAAAAGGTTTGCACTTATCTCTACCCAAGAAGGGGACTTGATATTTCCAAGGCGACTTCTCCTCTGCTTCTCTGTTCCACACCAGCCAATCCTTCGTAGCGGATTCCCTTCCTCGGGTCGATCTCACCAGCCGATTTGTCCCACAGAAACTCTCAGCCCTCCTCGACGGAACAAAGTCAGGACACAGTACCCGAACACCGAAACACAGAACACTGCACTGAACTGAACAACCTTGGTCTCCCAAAGCTTGGTTTTTATCTGTGTCAAACGCTGTGTGTCCCAATCATCAAACAGCCCCTTGATGCGCCGCACCTGCTGTCACTCTGTCATCAGCAGCTGCTGTTGCTATGGTAGCGATGCATACAAGGCTGGCTGGGTGTTCCGTTGAAAGCGCTCCGGGTGGAAACATTCCTCCGTGGCGTATATAGTTCCGCTGCTGGTTCGTCACCTTGTGACATACTCCCCCGCCAATCCGTTCTAGTCCCGAGAACGGGCTCCGCTCACCCAGTCTCCGTACCTCGCCGGGGGTTGACCTCGGTTCTCCTTCTGGGACCGCCTCGGCGGAGACTCGGGTCTCACCGGTCCCGGTGCTGGGCCCAAGCCCCTGGGGACCACTCCCCATCCTACCAGTAACGGTCCTGGTGCTGCCATAACCGGGGGTGCTTCCTCTCTGGGATTTGGGTAGTTCGGGCAAGGGCGAATCAGATTCCGGTGGAGCACCCGCTCTGGGCCTGCTCTCCCCTCGGGCCGGATAGCATACACGGGTTGATCTGGACGTGGTTGTCGTAAGACCACATAGGGCCGAGGCTCCCACCGATCGCTCAGCTTACCCTTCCCTTGGCGACGATTATCCCTCACCAAGACTCTCCCTCCTGGGAGCAGTGGGGCTTCCCGAGCCGTTCGGTCGTACAGTCTCTTGCTCTTTGCCCCCGCCTGGTTAATCCGGTCCGAGACCCGGCCACACGCCCAGTGGAGTCGCTGGTGGTGCCTCGCCACCCAGTCTGACAAGCTCCCTTCCTCCACTTGGGTAGCAGCCCCCGCTACTAAGTCGGCTGGTAGCCGCACGTGTCTTCCAAACATTAGATATGTTGGAGCATACCCGGTGGTGCTATGCACGCTGTTGTTATATGCTTGGATCAGCGCCGGAAGCGTATCCGCCCAATGGCCCTGCTGATCCATCTCCAACGTTCCCAACAGGCTCAATAATGTTTGGTTAAACCTCTCGCATCCTCCATTCCCTTGGGGATGGTACGGTGTCGTGTGGGTCTTCCTACCCCCGTACAGCTGGCACAACTCATGGACCACCCTGGACTCGAAGTTCGGCCCCTGGTCTGAGTGGAATATTTCAGGGCATCCGAAGGGCTGAATCACAGCCCTCCACAGGGCATTCGCGGTGGTAATAGCAGTCTGGTCCAAGGTGGGAATGGCCCAGGCATATTTGGTGAATAGGTCTGTCACCACCAAGATGTTCTGAATCCGGTCCACCGGCCTTCCTAGCGTCAGATAGTCCATAGCGACCATGTGCATGGGAGCCTTTGCCTGAATCGGGACCAATGCTGCCCTACAAAGGCAAAACGCCGTAACATCATGTTTGGTCAAAAATGAGTTAGTGTCATTTTTGTGGTATTTGAGACCTCCTTTATCATGTGAATAAATATCGTGAGTCAATTTGATTGTTTTAACAAGAAAATAAAGGGCTATGACAACCGTAACATCCAAAACCATGTGAGAAACCAAAGCAGAACGCCGTAACAGCTGTTACGGCTCTTTGCCTTTGTTCCAGCACGCTGAAGTTGAGTTAAGGTGTTCTGGCTTTGTTTAGCCTGGCATCAAGAGAGATGTTACGGTGCCGCTGTGATGTTACTGTACTCTGGCTTTGTCATACTGTCAAATTTTGCCGCTCTCAACCCACGTAACATACACACGACACATCTTTGTTAAGAACATACCAAAAATTTTATTATAAACATGATACATTTTCGATTGCATTCTGCTTAATTCAGTTTGCTAAAACAACATACCACCAACTTTGCTGGCCAGACAAACTGCTAAGTATGCAATCAGAAACAAAGCAAGGTGAACTAACCATACTTAGATGCAAGCTACTAGGTTGTCATAAATGTTGTTTTTCGTTCAGGGCGATTGGTTCAGATCTGTCAAGTGACAGCCCGGAGCTAGCTAAATTTAATCTGTGTCACGTAAATTAGCGCTAACGTTCAGAGACGCCAAAAACTAATTATTAAATACACAGGCATCCTACCTTTCCATGCAATCCGATATAATCCATGGAAAATCCATAATCCATATAGCAATGCACGTCATTTGCTGTATCCACAACAATTCATACGTGTTTGAGCCATATTCCTTCTTGCAGGTGTTCCATATCAGATCTTACACAAATCCATATAGCACTAAGCTAGTTATCACTAAAGTCCGTACAAAGTAGGCTAACCTAAATGGTAAAAGTAATTCCAGCTTTTTTTCGGTTGACTCTTGTCTATATTATCTCAGAATTAAAAAGCAGTAATCCAAGTCGAGTTCGTTGAATGTGCATCTTGAGCAGTTATGGTGGCCCATAACCCTTTAACTGTCACCACACCCCTCCCCTTCTCCCCTCCCCTCCCTTTTTTCGCATAGACATGAAAATCACTATCCAAACTTAAATGGTTGTAATTCAATAATGCTTTGTATTAGACCTATGGACAAATTGTGTTCCAAATTTTAGGTTGATATCTAAAAAAAATGAGCTTTCAGTAAGATTTTATTTGGGCGCAGTAACAAACTTTGTCACTAGATGGACAGCCAAGCTTCCTTACTGACCATATAAGGATGCCTCCATTTTCATATATGCTTTGAGTGATCTGAACCAAGTATTTACATAATTTGCATACAATTTATGAAGTAGAAATCCTATTCAGAAGTAGTATGAGTTGTTTGGCAGTATTTGATTTGAATTCAACCTCTAATAAATGCATAAAACAAGCATATGTGCTTTACAGCTGGCAGCTGCATCACAAATCGAGAATCCATAATATTTTTGTTTATATATATAAAAAAGATTTCTGACTTTTTAAATAAAATTTAATTGTTATTTTTTGAACTCTTGGTATGAAAACAAACTGAGCTTTCTACCAATTTCATGATTTTTCATGTTTATTGCTTTTTCAAAATAAAGGCCAAAGACGTCTAATGAATATGAAATATTCTTGTTGCAAATTGATAAATTATGTTTAATTAATTATTACTCTATATATTGCATTTAAATAAATATACCTTTGTATTCAATTATAATTAAATTATCTTTATTGTGGAAATATTTATTGTATTTAGGCTATTCATACATACTGTACCGCAAAGTAACTTATCTGTCATACTGTTTAACTGTGTTAGTGTTGCCGGACTATCATGATCATTATAGCACTAAATAGGAACAACCAAAGGTCTTCTATATAATTTAAAACACATACCATGATGACTAGACCTTGGTTAGGCGTTCTTATAATGGATGTAAGTATGGGGAACAGCAAGCAAATATTGATTGTATGTCAGTTACTGCCTTTTGCCTTTGCACGACTCCTTATTTTTGGCACATGATACAAAGGCAGAGTACAGTAACTGCCAAACAAGGGTCAAAGGTCAATTTTGAGCTCAAGATTTTTTGCATACAAACATTTCTTCATTATAGCAACTAGTTGTCAAATTTTGGGAGTCCTACCTATAATAGTTTTGTCTGGACAAAACAGAAACTTTAAAGTCATTTTTCTCAGTTTCACACTCTAGCGAGTTAAGGTCTTTTGCCTTTGCAGGGCAGAATGGGGCTCGGGTCTCCTTCCTGGTCTTAAACAGGGTGCACCGGGGGCATCCCTGAAGGTAGGCCTTGGTAATTCTCTCCATCCCAGGCCAATAGAACTGGCGTCGCAATAGCGAGATCGTCTTCTCCAGGCCCTGATGGCCCAACTGGGTGTGATAGGTCTGTAGCAGGGACCGATGTTGCCCCTCCGGAACTACTGTTTGCCAGATCTTCTCGCCCAGGTTAGGGTCCTGGATGGAGCGACAGAGCACCCCCTCCCTCAAAGCCAACCTCTCCCATTGTCCTAGCAACCCTCGGACTGCCTGAGTCTGAGCCCGGCGTTCTCTGGCCTCTGGCCATTTCCCAGTCCGGACCCACTCTCGTACCGTCCGCAACCCTTCATCCTCCGCTTGTCTCGACCGCCAACACTGTGGGTCCCAGCCCCAACCATTGGGGGCCTCTTCCTGCGATGATCCAGGCGCTTCCACAATCCCCACCATTGCTCTTTCCTCCTCCTCGGAGCTAGAGTTGGGCCCCTGACCTACTGGACCTGCCACCGGAAACCTCGACAGTACATCAGCGTTCGTATGCTCTTTCCCTGGTCGATACTTCAGCTGGTAGTCGAAATTCGCCAGTTGTGCCACCCATCTCTGTTCGACAGCCCCCAGCCTTGCCGTCTGAAGATGTACCAGAGGGTTGTTGTCAGTTACTACCAGAACCTTGGTCCCCCATAGGTAGTCCTTGAACTTTTCGCTCATTGCCCACTTCATGGCCAACAACTCTAGTTTGAAGGAGCTATAGTTAGCATCGTTCCTCTCTGTCGGGTGTAAGCTTCGGCTGGCGTATGCAATCACCCTCTCCTTCCCCTGCTGTTTTTGGGCTAGCACGGCACCAAGGCCGAGATGGCTGGCGTCAGTGTACAAGATGAAAGGCTGGGAGAAGTCTGCATAGGCCAGAATCGGGGCCTGCAGTAGTTCCTGTTTGAGCCTCCGGAATGCCGCCTCACATGCCTGGTCCCACTGAACCGCGGGAGATCCCCGGCCCCTCGAACGTCCCGTGCCCCCGAGCAGCTGGTTAATGGGCTTGGCGATTTTAGAGAAGTCCTGAATGAACCGCCGGTAATATCCGACAAAGCCCAGGAAAGATCTAACCTGTCGCACAGTCTTCGGCGCCTCCCACCCTTGTACAGCCGACACCTTCTCTGGGTCCACAGCGATCCCAGCTGCACTCACCACATGGCCCAGAAACTTCACCTCTTTCCGGAAAAGCTGACACTTGTCAGGTTGCAGTTTTAGCCCGTATTTGTCCAGGGCGCGGAAAGCTTGCTCCAGGTGTTGGAGGTGAGACTCAAAGTCCGGCGAATAGACGATGACATCATCGAGGTAGACCAGTGTGGTTTCCGTCAACTGCCCTCCCAGGCACCGCTGCATAAGCCGCTGGAACGTGGCTGGGGCGTTGCAAAGGCCGAACGGCATCCGTTCCCACTCGTATAGTCCAAAAGGGGTCGTGAAGGCTGTCTTCTCCCTGTCCCGCTCGTCCACCTGCACCTGCCAGTACCCACTGGCCAAGTCGAGAGTAGAATACCAGGCAGACTGTGTAAGACTGGTGAGTGAGTCCTCTACTCGGGGCAAGGGGAAAGCATCCCGCTTAGTCACCTGGTTCAGCTTACGGTAATCCACACAGAATCTCCAGGAACCATTCTTCTTGCGCACCAGCACGATAGGGGCTGCCCAAGGGCTACTACTTTCCCGGATAATTCCCTTGTCCAACATTCCTCGCAGGAGGGTGCGGACCTCAGAATACAGGGTCGGTGGCACTGTTCGATAACGTTCTCTACTCGGGGCGGCGTCCCCGGTCGGAATCTGATGTTTTACAATGTCCGTCCGGCCATAGTCCTCGTCATGAGTCGAGAACAAGTGCTGCCATTTGAGCAGGAAATCCTGGAGCCGCCCAGTCTGTTCCTCTCCCAGTCCTTCACCGCGTAGTGATCCTCCCTGGAGGTGGGTGGGCAATTCCTCTCCCTCACTACCCACCGGCGGTCCAGTTCGGGTTAGGGCGACTTCCACTACGGAGGGGCTCACCCGGTTAAACTGCACTTCACCCGGCTCTCTCACTTGTTGCGGGCACACCGCTGTAACTCGGGCCAGACACTGATGACGATGCAACAGGACGGGGAATGCATTCACGTTCCGTACCTTCACAGAAATCCTCCCCCGCCGTGCTGTGGCTAGCCCCCGAGCTACCTCTAGGTTTGGGCCGTCCAGATGGGGTTCCACCAATACCCACTCTCCCGGGCCATAGAGTTGCGAGGGGAGCCTGGCCCAAACCACAGCCTCACTCTGAGCGGGAATGGACAACGCGTATCGGCAAGCCGTCCTCCCAGTGCCCTCTCGATCTCCTCGCGTCTCGGCAAGGCGAACCCGCCGACAATCGGCTTTAATCCGGTCCCACTCTTGGCTTTCCGAGGTCGAGGCCGTCTGCTTTAGTCCACTTCGGAACAGTTCCTCCCAACATTCTGCTATAACGTTCATGCCCAACAATGCGCGATGGGTTCCTAGGCAGGCGTCACGAACGATCACCACCCCCTTCTGGGGGACAACAACTCCATGGATCTTCAAGTCAGTCACCAGGTATCCCACGTATGGGATGTCCAGACTGTTGGCTCCCCGTAGCGTCAACCAGGGGGCTTCCGAGGTGGGACAGTCCTGGCCCTTAAATAGCTCTTGTGACAGGCTCTCCGAGAACAGCGTAACTTGTGACCCAGTGTCTAACAGGCACTGTACTTCCAAGCCGTTGACCTGGGCCACCACAATGGGGCAATGCCCCACCAAACATGCTCTGGACTTCGTAACCAATAGGGGGTCTACCATGGGAGTCCCGGCCACTTGACCCACAGTGGCCGGCGGCTCTAAAAATCCTCCTGTGATCCCCGGCGGGAGCGGCACTGGCGGAGGTAGTGACCCGGCTCTCCACAGCCGTGACAGATGGGGCGTCCCTGTTCGTCCCACTTGAACCGTGGCCCCATAGCTGGGCGACGTTCTGGAAATCGGCTCCCAGCTGAATAGGTCCGCTCCCGGAGCAATGGACTGGAACGTTCACGCCGGAGCTCTTCTCTAAAGGAATTGGATAGCTCGGTCAGCTGTTCCCGGACGTCCTTTTTCAGCTCCTCTCGCAACGCACGTCTCCATTCAGCTTCAACCGGGCGTGGGAGGTCGATGGGTGCACTCGCCGCCATGCACGTGGAGGGCCCTACACTCTCCGTGTGGTCCCGTTCCAAGGCCAAAGCCTCTTGCCTCAGTTCGTCAAAAGACGAGTCCGGGTTCCGGCGGACTTGTATTCGCAGGCTTTGGCGTACGGGGCCTTCCCGTAGCCCCAGGAGGAATTGGTCTCGCAGCAGACTCTCTTCACCCCCTAGACCATGGTCTTGCCTTCCTCTTAGCCTAGCGAACTGCTCTCTTAGCTGTAGCGTGAATGCCCGGATGGTCTGTCGCGGTCCTTGTTTGCAGTTGAAAAACTGTGTTCGCAGAACGGCGACAGGAGTGGTATCGCCGTATTGCCCCGAAAGGAAGTCAAAGATAGCTTGAGCCGTGGTACGGTTCGCTTCTGGCGCTGCTCGCACTTCCCTCAGTGCTTCTCCTTCCAAGGAATTCAAGATGAACTGCACTCCCTGAGGGGCGTCCAAACCTTGGAGCCCGACTAGATATTCGACCTGGGCCCTCCACGTCGACAGACTCATCTCCGATCCAGGCCCTTGGTACTTCTGGGCCCACGGGGCTCCCATGAATATGGGCATGGCTTGTCTTCGTGCTCCCGGTGCCTCTTCATCTGCCATAACGGCTTCTGGTGGCTCAACTCAGTGGTAAATCCTGCCGACTACGCCAATGATCTGTCACAGGTCGGGAGGGTCGACTGGGTCTACCCCCTCCCTTTAGAATGTACCACTGAGGAGCAAACCAGAAACCAGGCGGACAAGGAAAGTAAAATGTAACAAGCTTTATTGATTAAAAGAATCTGTAGATCCTAATTAAAACTCCTCCTTCCTCCCCAGCATCCAGTGGCCGCCGGGACGTCGGCCGGACAACAGGCGGGGACTCGGTCCACTCAACCCCTCAGACTTTCCGGATGCCAAGGCTCTCGGCTATGGAGGGGACGCGGATTGACCAGCAGGTAAGTACTCTAAGCACGGCTTATCCTTCTCGGGCTCTAAGTAGACTGTACTCTTCTCGATCTCTCAAGTGCAGAAGTTTACAGCGGTGAAGAGGGGCGTCGACTGGACAGCAAGTAGGTACTCCAGGTACGGTTGGTTCTTCCCTAGACGGTGGGTGCGGAGAGCTTACAGCTGTGGAAAGGCGTCGACTAGACAGCAGGTGAGTACTTCGAGTACGGTTGGTTCTTCCCCATACAGGGGATGCAGAGAGCTTACAGCTGTGGAAAGGCGTCGACTAGACAGCAGGTGGGTACTTCGAGTACAGTTGGTTCTTCCCTATACAGGGGATGCAGAGAGCTTACAGCTGTGGAAAGGAGTCGACTAGACAGCAGGTGAGTACTTCGAGTACGGTTGGTTCTTCCCTGTACAGGGGATGCAGAGAGCTTACAGCTGTGGAAAGGCGTCGACTAGACAGCAGGTGAGTACTTCAGGTACGGTTGGTTCTTCCCTATACAGGGGATGCAGAGAGCTTACAGCTGTGGAAAAGCGTCGACTAGACAGCAGGTGGGGATGCAGAGAGCTTACAGCTGTGGAAAGGCGTCGACTAGACAGCAGGTGAGTACTTCGAGTACGGTTGGTTCTTCCCTATACAGGGGATGCAGAGAGCTTACAGCTGTGGAAAGGCGTCGACTAGACAGCAGGTGGGTACTCCAAGTACAATTGGTTCCTCCCCGTATAGCAGATACAGAAGCTCACGACGGTGACAGACGTCGACCGGACAGCAAGTGGGCACTCCAAGTACAGTAGATAACTGGATTTCCTCCGTTCTCCAGGACAGCATCAATGATGAATCAGAACACGGCAGGCTTGGAAGGTACAACACTCCGAACGACAGATACCTGGGTTTTCTCCGCTCTCCACAACAGTGATGATGGAACAGTATGCAAGCGGCCTTAGATGGGGGACACTCAGAACAGCAGATAACTGGATTTCCTCCATTCTCCAGAACAGCATCGATGATGAATCAGAACACAGCAGGCTTGGAAGGTACAACACTCAAAACAACAGATACCTGGGTTTTCTCCGCTCTCCACAACAGCGATGATGGAACAGTATGCAAGTGGCTTTAGATGGGGGACACTCAGAACAGCAGATAACTGGATTTCCTCCGTTCTCCAGGACAGCATCAATGATGAATCGAAACACAGCAGGCTTTAAATTACACCGTCACTTAATCTCTTCCTCAGCAACTCCAAACTGCAACACAGGGCAAGGCCGATGGGCACGTGACAGGATTCGGTATAGTAAGCATGCAGTAACTTCACTTCAAACACACCCGGTGGGGCACAGCATCAACACACGTCACTCTCAACCACTCTGTGACATAAGGCCACAGCCCACCTCCTTGTTCTGAACAGCGGGGACAGTAAGACGGAAGAATATATAGCAACCTCAATCATGCATCACAACAGCTGTCTTCTCATTTACGGTGTCTAGACTCCTTTTCCTAGATCGCTTCTCTTCATATACAGTGTCTTTGTGTAAAAATCACATACCGTCCGGCCAGTAAAAGGTTTGCACTTATCTCTACCCAAGAAGGGGACTTGATATTTCCAAGGCGACTTCTCCTCTGCTTCTCTGTTCCACACCAGCCAATCCTTCGTAGCGGATTCCCTTCCTCGGGTCGATCTCACCAGCCGATTTGTCCCACAGAAACTCTCAGCCCTCCTCGACGGAACAAAGTCAGGACACAGTACCCGAACACCGAAACACAGAACACTGCACTGAACTGAACAACCTTGGTCTCCCAAAGCTTGGTTTTTATCTGTGTCAAACGCTGTGTGTCCCAATCATCAAACAGCCCCTTGATGCGCCGCACCTGCTGTCACTCTGTCATCAGCAGCTGCTGTTGCTATGGTAGCGATGCATACAAGGCTGGCTGGGTGTTCCGTTGAAAGCGCTCCGGGTGGAAACATTCCTCCGTGGCGTATATAGTTCCGCTGCTGGTTCGTCACCTTGTGACAAGAGATTTAACTCGCACTGAAAAGTCTTTTTACTATTGTTCTAAAATCTGGAAAATAACAATAATAGCAGTAGATATGCCCCAATTTTTTCTCATAATAAACTCTGTTTTACCAGAAAAAAAGCAAACATATTTTATATAATTCTTTACCAGACATAAAATGAGTTTGTCTATCATACCATATTTGGTTATAAAGTTGTCCAGTGTGTGTGAGAATGAGAAAAAGCTTTTTTCATATGTTTATCTTTAGTATTTTTTGCAAACACAGCTTTTTTCTTAACATACATAATTTGAGCGATGTAGTTCATCTGATTTTATTGCAATGCAGACTATAATCCTTTCTAATCCACTTTGATGACAGTCAAGTGTATATTTGGCCCACTAGATTTTGCACAAGCAATCCTGTAATTGCTCCAGGTTCCGTGGTGTCCCCAGGTCGATGTAATGTGTATTGAATTAAGACAGTCCGCGCTGCTGTGTAACTCTGTTATGAGTGTGTGGGCATGTATTTCTCCTTTCACTGGTAGGAATTAGATTATGACACTGAGGCTTAACCCAATCCTTCATGTGCATGTATGATAGAATCAATTGTTATGTCACAAACAGTTTTAGCTTATTAAACAATAGGAACCAAACTTTAGTCAGAATAGACGACATATTTAATTTGACTCAAATGAGGCTTTGAGTGACCGAAATACAGTTTGTTCAATATTTCACTGTCTTAAATGGATTCACCCAAAAGTTCACAAAAAAAAAAAAAAATCTGTCATCAGTTACTCACCCTCATGTCATACCAACTAACATACTCACGTGGCAATTTGTAACTATGCTACATCTTGGCGAATAAGTGGCTCATTCAATCTCATCCATATTTTTTTTGTACAGTGATGGTTAAGTTTTAGGGGTGAGGTTAGGAATGGACCTTCAAACTTATTTTTTTTTGTTGTGGTTTCTCTACGAATAACAGCATTCAAATTCATACCAAACCGTCCCCTCATAAATTAGTTGTTTTCTCATGAGATCGGGTCGTTCCAACTCACATTGCCTTCTTTCTTCTGCAGAACACAATATAATCATTTTTGAAGAATGTTTCAGCTGTTTTTGCCCATCAAAGACAATGATCAAAAACTACTGTTGCATACACTTGATTGCTGACCGTTCACTCAGTCAGCACACATGGGTCATTTGGATTAAAACTGAATCGTATGTGCAACAATTGACAACAATGAGTGGTGACAGAATGCAGGTGCTATGAACAATGATACTATGGAGAGCGGTGTGCAGGCGATGAGTGGAATGGTCCCTCTTACAAGTATGGAGACATATCGTGGGTGAGACGGATGGCTGGTACAAAGAACACTGAAGACACTGGAGACTAAGGAGATGGAGATGCTGAAGACAATAGAGATGAAGACAATGGAGACGCTGGAGTATAGTCGTTGGAGAATCAAGGTAGTGATGGCAAGGCAAGTAGTCCTCTTCGAATGAACGAAACCGGACAGTTAACAGAGGTGAAGAGTGTGTCTTTATAGTGGTGGTGATGATAGTGATGATGAGGTGGAGGTGGAGGTGATCAGGAATGACTTGCAGGTGGGAACAGAGATGGGAAGTTTAGTGCAGGAACCTGGCAGACCTGTAACCCATAATTTCCACCAACTGCGGAACAGCTGCGGAGTCGATAGGTTTCCGTTAAAGTCAATGTGTGTATTTTTACTGACTGCGGAACGGCTGCGTTCCGACTCCATCCCAGCTCCGGTGATCCGGAGCAGATACGCAGAGCTTTTTGCCAGATGCCGGAGAGCTCCGCAGCAATTCAGCACAGGGCAGATTGTTATATCGCACGATCAAACGTGAATTCGCGAGATCTCGTGGGTCCTCGTGACTTCAGCTGTCAGTCATGGCCGCAGCCGCTCCACAACAACCTGGTAGGCATTGAAGGACGGCGGAGCACGGAGCCAACACGCAGCGGAGCCGATCCGCAGCCGCTCCGCAGTCGGTGGAAATGATAGAATCAAGTGTTATGTCACAATGTCACATTCCTCAGTTGGGTTACATAGTGAAGACTATGCAATGTTATTTTACATTTGATTACTTTATTCAATTTATGTACCTGAAAATTGTTATATTTTACTGGTATCCGAAAATTTTTACCACTGGCCCAACCGGGTGGCTCGATGAATGATTTTTTCTCGAATAAAAAAATATAATCGAGCCCTCCTGAAGCAGCTCTATTCATTGTGCTATTAAATTAAAAATAAAATATGATAGAGCAATAATATGAACAGTGAAAGTACCAGGAGCTCATACAATACATTTTAACAAGCATAATTACCCTTACGAAAAATAAGTTTATTCAAGTGTGCTATTAGTATAATTCTTTTAAACTAAAAATAAGAAAGTATACTTTCAGTCTACTTTTTATGTACTTCTCAGAAATATACTTTATGTACTTCTCAGAAATATACTTCAAATTGCACTTAAGTATACTTGACTTATACTGACAGAAAAGTCTAAGTATATTTGGCCTATACTTGTTGATCGAGATATACTTAAAAGTATAATTAAGTATTCTTGGCTTGTACTTGTGTTTACTATTTTGATTGAGTAGCTTATTTATTTATTTTTTTTAACATAATATTACACACTGTCTTATAAGCTAATATGTTCAAGCTTTCAGGTGGAATAGCTTATAGAGTAAATAAAATAAGCATGGAACTGAACCTGATCTTGTACACAGCGATAATAATCCATTACGAAAAATAAGTTTATTCAAGTGTTATATTAGTATACTTCTTTTCAACTAAAAATAAGAAAGCATACTTTCAGTCTGCATTTTATATACTTCTAATATACTTTATGTAGGCCCTACTTCTCAGAAATATATTTAAAATTACACTTAAGTGTACTTGACTTACACTGAGAGAAATGTATATTTGGCCTGTACTTGTACTCAATCTTATGATCGAGATATACTTAAAAGTATAATTAAGTATTCAAAGTACACTTGTCTTGTAGTTGTGTTAACTCTTTTGATCGAGTAGCCTATTAAATATACTTTTTTCATATACAGTCTTATGAAACTTACATTGTTTGAAAATATTGATTAAAATATTGAAATAAAACACTTTTCTAATTCTGCGTATCTAAACTGTTTGTGTAGGCTAGTCCACTGGTAGTGTACATAGGAATTTACTTTAATTCTACTTTACACTTTCCCCGCCATTGACTGGATTTTCCAGCTATCCCTGTTTTCACTGTTATACGGTGCGTTATGACACATCTTCTAGAATCTGCATATCAAAACTCAGGAGAAGAAGAAGCTGAAACAAGTGATAGAAGATTGCTCACGCAAATGTAAAATAACATGATCATCAAACATTAAACAGCGTGTAAATCAAAACTGCTTAATGTTACCAAATGAAGTGAAGCGTTACACATGAAGAGGAAAGGACTGTGAAGCTTTGGGGGTGTTGGACTCGATCTACTCCATCTGTGTTTTGATCATCGTTCTGAATCTGATCAAGGCCCTCCCCCATCGAAACGACCTCTCTCTCTTTTGGTCACGTGGAATGGCAAAAGGGTGCGGCCAGATCCGATGAGGGTCCGGCTATCGGCGCACCGCCTCTCAGAGAATCGCATTCAAATTGTTTGCAACGCTCAACCTCCAACGATCCAATCTATTCCCGAAGGATGAATTCAAGCCCTGCCCTACATTTTTTTCTAATTTCAGAAGCCGTTTCACTTGGATATACGTCACAACAAGGAAAAAATGACAATCTCAACTTCCGTTTCACACCGACTTTAATCTCCCTGTGTTTGCAGTCCTGTGCTGGTTCGTTGTCCATGTTCCTTGTGTTCCCTAATCCTGCCTGTTATTGTTCTTGTTTTCCCCTACGAGGGAGTTTTGTTTGTTTTTTTACCTAATTAATGTACCCATTTGTTATGCACTTGAGTCCTCGCACCTTGAATCCACCCATTCCGTGACAAGTTTACTGAGAGTACATTAAAAGAAACTGTGCAAGTATACTTGCAGTTTAAAACTACCAAACTAGTAGTTTACTGAGAGTACACTAAAATAAACCGTGCAAGTATGCTTGCAGTATAAAACTACCAAACTAGTAGTTTACTGAGAGCAGAGATGTATAAAGTACTAGAGACCCAGACTTGAGTAAAAGTACAAGTGCTCTATCAAAAAAGTGACTTGAGTAGAAGTTGAAGTGCTCTCTAAGCACCCTACTTAAGTGGAAGTACTAAAGTATTCAACATTTTTTTTACTTAAGTATTGCAAGTAGTTTAAAAAAATTTACTACTCAAGTACTGAAAGTAAAAGTACAAGTATTGTATTATGTTGTAAAGCATCTCACCCTTCTCCCTGCTTGTGCCTTTTTTCTCCACAGCTTATTGGGTATTTATCTGCATGTTACAGCAATATCTGAAAGCTTTATTTCAGGGAGTTCCTGGAATGTCACATATGGTTCTTCTTCATGTGTTCCATATATGGACTAATGTGCACAGGGCGCCCTCAGACTGCCAGTATGGATTGAAAATACAGTATATCAGAGTGCTCATAATTACATCGGCCCATTTTGGGTATAAATTCAATAAATATTATTCCTCTCTAAAGACATCTGACGTAAATCTATGAAAATCTATCAATATTAAACTGCACAAGCTAAAAGCCCTGAGGGACATTGTTTGGTCAAGCGCTTTCATGACACGGGAGGGTTTTTTTTTTAATGAGAGCGGCTGACGCTCATAATTCATATTAAAGGTATCGACTCATTTTATCATTACTCCTGACACAAATTAAAAAATAACTGTCACTGTAAGTTTCTCAGAATAAAATAGTGGTCAAATACTAAACCTTGAGTCTTATATCTTTTTAATGATGTAGTTTGTCAAGGTATTAACATTAAATTTAATAGTAACTTTGAACTATTAAAAACAAAGAACGATTCAGTGCGTCGGCGTCCTCGCACATTCTATATGAATTATCTTTCACTCCAACAAATGAAAACACCGCCACCGGCGCCACGATCACTCGAAGTTGAAGGTGGTGTTTCTGGTTCTTCCATCTCGAAAAAAACTAACAAATCTCAAGTGTTCTCAATGGAGGCAGGCAGCAGAGCGGGAGTACGAGCGCGCGCGCTCTTCTTGATCGCTTGATTCCCTCAATGATGAGCCAGCTTCATTAAACCTGTTGACAGAGCCATCTACCGCTCTGGCACTGATTATGTGGGTTTGGAATGATTCAACATTTTTATAATTGTAACGAGTAACTATGCAGTACATAAAAAATGTATCGGAGTAGAAGTATTAAACTCATCGAAAATATGTACTGAAGTAAAAGGGGAAGTAGGAGAAAAAAAGAATACTCTACTAAACAGATACAGCCTTTTAGTACTTAAGTACAGTAGTGAAGTAGTTCTACTTCGTTACTATACATCTCTGACTGAGAGTACACTAAAAGAGCAAAAAGAATATATAATTAGTAAACTATAAGTTCACTTAAAGAAAACTTGTAGTATAAAACTACTAAACTAGTAGTTTACTGAAGGTATACTTCAAAATGTACTTTTATAAACTAAAAAATTGCTACAAGTATTAAAATAGTAAACTACTAGTATACCCATAAGTTCACTTGCAGTACAAATGAGAAACGTAATTATGAACTAGTTGTGCACTTAAAGTTTACTAATGTTAAGCTTATAGTACACTTAAACATATACTTTTTATATACTGCAAGTGGGCCAATTTAGTCCCAAGCGCTATTAAAATAGTATTAAAATAGTACACTTACAAGTTTACTACTAGTACATATTGGCATTAGTATACTTACTACATAATTATACTTGAAAATATACTTGAACATTACTTAAGTATACTTCATAAAATTAACTTGAAGTATACTTCTTTTTCGTAAGGGTAGGCATGGAAATAATTGAAGGAAATATCTTATGTAAAATTTGCTAAGCCAACTAAATTGAGTCATATTTACTCTGCCCAATAATAATAAAAATACAAAAAAACATTGAAAATACAGGCATCAGTACTCTGTATCGGCGAGTACTAAAAATTAAAGTAGCCTATTGGTGTCGGACCTGTTCTGGAAAAAGTGGTATCGGTGCATCCTTAATGAAATTATTACATTTGACTCGACTGGTATATTTCTAAAAACTACATTATCAATTTGTCTTATGAACAAAACTCTTTAACTCAATGAAATCTAAGTCAACCCTTTTAAATTGTTAATGGACATTCCTGGTCTTACAGTAAACAATTTATTTATTGATGGAAAAAAAGGGGTTAGAATTAGAAAATATCAAGTGGAAATATTTCACAGCCCACTTTGACACATTCAGAAAAAGAACATTCCTTATGCTGCATTCTATTTAGACTCGTTTAATGTTTGCTTATTTTTTTTCTGTTCGAAAGTACTTCTTATTACTGTGGCACTCAGTTTTTCATTGGAGCCTGAGAGCAGTGAAACACTTCTCCTAATTAAAAGGGTCAAATGGAAAAATGACTCAGTTAGTCAAGTGAGTCACAGCTCTATTATTTTCTCTCTCTCTCTCTCTCTCTCTCTCTCTCTCTCTCTCTCTCTCTCATTTTCCGAGGCTCTCCACGCATCACGTCCAGTTTAAGACTCTTAAATGCCGTTGACCTCACACTTGACACAAACGGCCCCTCGTCCTCCACCTCTTGCTGCAGATTCACTTTCTGCCGTTTACAGTGGTAGCTCCGAGATCTGAAGCTTTCTGAATACAGATCAGATCCGTGACCTTTCAGAGAGAGCAGAAGTATGTAGCGTAATATGAAAGTCCTGCTCTGTGCTCTTGGCCCTTGGGACAACCCTGACACTACAGCGCTAAAAACACTGTGTATTAATTGCAGAGTGGAGACAGGTCCTTTCCCAACCCCCATCTGATCCTGAAGGTCAGTCCTGATCTCTCCTCTTTCTTCTCCACTGGATTGGTGCTGTACACCATAGAGATCCTCTGGAAAGACTGTAAAATCTCTTGGAAAAAGCATTCAGATGTGGTACTCGGAGGACGTTTTTGGAGATTTCTGAGTGTTTTTATTGTGGAAAAATCACAGACTCTGTACCCAGGGCCCAGTACGAGGAAACGGAAACGGGGCCTCCTCTCGGTCCGATTGAGTAAAGTTCCTACCTGTACATTTTAATGCTGAATAAAACAACCTACTGAGCTGCCTTCTAAGGTATCATACTAACTGAATATTTTCTATCAATTTCCAATAGCATGCACAGCACGTACAAATGCACTCCTCACATGAAGCACATTAGAAACACTAGAGGCCAGATTTACTAACTGCTTGTGCCAGCGCAAACCCTCTTTTGGCTTAAAAAAAAAAAAAACTACTTTCAGAATTTACTAAAGACACGCAGTGAAAAATTAGCGCTGAAAAGGCGTGGACAGTTATTTTTTAGGCTGACCTCATTGCATATGCATTTGTAAGAGTTTCCCTTTCAGACGCAAAATTTATGGGAGGAGAGTATTTAAATGAATCATGCAAGGTGATTTACTAATGTTTGCGCTAGTCAATGTACTGGTATTTGCGTCATTATTTACCACCAAAACAAAAATTTCATTGTCTTTATGGAAATTATCCCGTTGCGTCTGAGTTCTTTCATTTGCGTGTTGTCTGTAGATTACGTTTAGAACTTTCTAATCCCACCGGTGCTTTTTTGGAAGTGCGCTCTCATGATAATTTGCCCTGTTTAGTAAATATGGGCCTAGAAGTGTTTGATGCGCGTTCTTGATGTTGCTAAGCTAAAGACACAACACTCTAAACAGCACAGAAAATTAAATGTTAATTTTTTTTAATTGTATTTAAAGCTGCAGTCCGTAGTTTTTCCTCTTTGTCGCCATCTCTGTTTGAAATCTGCAATTGCAGTTATTCGCGAAATTATCAACTTTACGTGGGTTGTGCCTCGGCGCTGCACAGCGCGGATTAATCCAATGTTTTGAGGAGAATGTGCGGCTGTCAGTCACCGCGCCGGCGTGGATACTGTCATTCGGAATCACAGATTCTACTTTTTGGAAGTATGACAAGCAAAAGAGTTTTCAATGGAAAATAGAAAAAAGCATTGCAGTAAATCAACATCAGCATTGCATGACTTTGGCCCGGTTCCAGTCTCTTTTTTTCTGTAGCCACTCCGAAGTCTTTTGCATTTTACAACAGGTGAATTTCCAGTCGTCACTGGTGATTGTAGTTTGAACCTTTCTGGATCCGCCATCAAATTAATACGTTTAATTATATCAGGTGCTGTGAGAAAAGGCTATTAATCTCCACCTCCAACATCCTCACAAGCAATATAGCCTACTAGCCGAGACTCCTTCTTTATGTGTACAGATGTGACGTAATGACGCAAAGACATGCTCGAATTTCCAGCGGAAATCCACCAGTACCACTGGAATTAAAAGCATGGTTTCACTTTATTTTGATGGTCCCTTTAACACATTCAGTTGACTATAAGTAACGTTGCACCTACATCTCTACTAACTCTCACTAGAGTGTTAGTAGAGTATTAGTAGACTGGTACGGTTAGGGATAGAATAAGTTGACATGTAGTTGCAAAGTTACTTATAGTCAGTAGAATGTCTGTTGGAGAAGCATCACAATAAAGAGTTAGCAGATATTAAACAGACAGTCTACTAATACTGTAATGAGAGTTAGTTGACATGTAGTTGCAAAGTTACTTATAGTCAACAGAATGTTCAAAAGGGACCATCAAAAATTTTGAATCAAGCTAAGGCAAGCAGATAGTTTTGAACACTGGCTGGTTATAAACTTCATCAAAAAATTATTTTGGATCATTTTTAACCCAAAAAAGTTACGGACTGGAGCTTTAACTTTTCATGTTGATATTTTTCAGTATTGTATAAAAATAAGTGTTTTAACATTTATAAAGTCAATGTTCTGGGATTGCAAAGGATTGCATGTGATGCAGCATTAGAATTTGACCAGAACTACAGTAAATACTCTTATCTTAGTCAGAAGTCTGAATAATCTTGCAGTCTGCCTTGTGGAACAGCCTTTGTGCTGGGAGCCTGTTTTAAAATGCTGTCGAGATCAGCAGCTCACTAGGTTTGGAACAAAGCTTAGCTAGTTGGATTTAACTTTTTGAATTTGCCACAATGCAGGTCCGACATATTACATTCAGGTTTTTTTATATTACATATACTATATATAAAAAGTAAATAGCACATCACTCTGAATAGAGTTCACACACTGAACTTATTGAACTACACATCTTGCAATCTAGAAAGGCAAAATTATAAAGCACCTGAAGTGCTTTTGAAAGTCTTCTTTCAAGTGTGAAGTCAAAAGCTGTTCTTCCTGAGCCAAGGTGAAACACATAAAAACTGAACGGTAATTTACTCTCAGATCAGAGGACTCACTGAAGGCCACGAGTACACTACACCACGACGCTGGACAGCTCTCTCACACAAACTCATCCAATAAAAGACATGACCTTGACATGAGACAGATTTAAAACTCTTTTTTTTGCGCACACACACACACACATACTTGTGTATGTGGTTTATTGGGACTCTCCATAGGCGTATTGGGTTTTATACTGTACAAACTGTATATTCTATCCCCTTACATTAACCCTACCCCTATACCCATCACAGAAAACTTTTGACAATTTGTTGACAGTGTTTTTTAAGCCATTTGGTTTTTGGAAGACACAGGAAGTTATTAGTCTGTTTACATTGATATACCCATGTCATTATATATTTTGTTTTCAAATATATAAAAATAAACAAAATGTTGATGTGTAGATGACAAATAATATGATTGAGTAAATTGAGATTCCACGTTCTATATTAATGCACCAAGTTTCTGGATTGAGTGGAAACAGAAAAAAAGCCTACAGTTAGACTAATAAACTATATTACTTGGAAATGGTAAATTGAGATAATCACATTAATAGTAAATGTTGTTGCATTGGTCATTGGTGTCTTTTATCATATTGGTTGTGTTGCCTTTTGTTGATTTAATCAAATTCCCAAATTCTTAGAGATTCCTTAATAGTGGTAAAATTACTGTAACACATGGCTGGCTTATTTCTGGATTCTTAACTTCAGTTATGAGTAGTAACATAATTATTAAACTAAATTAAAGTAAACCATGAACGAATTTCAGATCTGATGAAGCATCATAAAAGTTCATAATTGATTAGTATGCTAAGGCTGTGTCACAACTAACGCATATGATATGAGTTCATTTGCAATACCTGGGACAGTGTTAGCGTTCCGTGTTTTTTTTTTTTTTTTTGCCACTTAAATGTATTTTTACCTAAAATAAACCATTGAGGATTTGTTAAACATTGCCCATTGATGTTCACCACAGTGGTGTTGCATGTCTAGATCTTTCTTAGTCTCTATCTGTCTTGGTCTCTCTCTTGTTCTTTTAAGTGTGGGGTGACTGGTTGAAGGTTGCAGTGGTAAATGGAGTGCTCTCATCATGTATTAAGTGAGATTGCAGATGTCCACCGGTTTTTTTTTTTTTTTTTTTTTTTTTTTTTGGATCTTTAGAAGCCAGCAACACTACCCTCATCCCAAAGCCCCATGTCCCTGTCTTACCATGAAGCCTTGCTGTCACCTTCCCTAATCGATCCCCCATCATGCTGCCCAGCTCAAACATGCTGGGCAATTGGTATGATTCCACTCGTCAGGAGACCTGTTGGCTTTTTCTCATTATATAAATGCTTGAATGTTTTGCCTATCATTTTTACCTATTCGGGTCTTTAGCGACCCGGATCTATATCGAACATGGAGGGATCCTTAACTGCCACAATAATGTGAAAATTATCCTGATATTTTAAGAACAATAAATACATTGTTATCAAATATAAGCAAAACAAAAATTATGTTTTTTGGAAAACAAAACAAATCCAAGTAAAATTGACAAAAGTATAGAAAGGGTATATGAAAAATACATTTCTTGGTGTGATTTTAGACCACAAAATATGCTGGAAACCGCACATAAAACACGTCAAAGCAAAATGGGCAAAGACCATAGCAATATTGAATAAATTATTCTGGACAATAAATCAATGCATATTATGTATAATACACTCATACTCAATACACCCATACTACCACAGAGTACAAACACAGAGATTCTGTGTGGAAATCTGGGAAAACACCTACAAAACCAACCTACAGTCGTTATGCACATTACAAAAGACAGCGATCAGAATCATCAAAAATTGACCCGTCAATAAAGACCCATTTAAGGGATGTCATGGTTAACTCCTTATAACCTGCCCATTACCAAACAGTACAGGGTTCTGAGAAGAGCATATTTTAACATTCAAAATAAATTTGATTCAATAAAATAAGTTTATTTTGCGCAAGGCAAATGCTGTTTCCATCATGGGAAACGGCTGTTGTTGACTGGTGCAGATATCTGAAAATAAAATATTTACAGCACAGTAAAGACTAAATAGATTAAATAATCCTGTTACACTTTACTTAAAGCATTTACATGTAATGAATTCTAAAAGTATTTTAAATGCAGTAATTACACATTTTAATGCACATTATAATGCATAGTATGATCTCATGAATAATAAACCACGGTTATAATACATTTTAATACTATTTATTTAACAAACCTTTAGAAAGTATAATGCATTAAAACACATGACAAACAATTAATTTCAGACGTAACAAATGTCACGATTTGTGTTTGTTTGCTATGTTTTTAGTTGCTTCTGATCTGTTTTCCTGTTCTGTGATTGTCTGTTTCTAGGTTGTTAATTTGATCCCTCTCACCTACTGTCTTGTTAATTACTCGTTAGACTTGTCAGTTGTGTCTCGTTTCCCTGATCTGTTCTTTGTGTATTTCAGACTGTTCCAGATATATTAAATATATCTCTCGACATTGTGTTTTAGTTGGTTGTTCTGGTCATGTGTCTTTTATCCTGTTCTTGAGATTTGAGTTTGTTTTTATAAACACTACTGCAATTAGAACCTGCTTGTGACAGATCGACAGACCTTTAAAATGGATCTAGCAGCAGTGGAGATTCTCCTCCTCTCCCAGGGGGATCTGTCTCTCGAGGCACACACAGATGGATTTGGATTTGATACCTTTCGTCCATTATGATGACACCAGCCTCGGTGTGTTTTTCCGGGCAGGTCTCAACGCAGAGACCAGAGCACGCCTGCCAGGAGATTCCAGGACTATGTAGAGCAGGTGCTTGTCCACAATAGATCCGCATTTACAATTGGGGAGAATGAGGAGAAAACCAGCATGCCAGCCATCATGCCTGCCACCAGATCTCAGGGCGATCAAGACTAATATCCAGCGTGGCGGATCCACCACTGATGTCAGCCCGATCTGCCAAGATGGCCGCCGCCACGCCAGAGCCCTCTGTCAAGATGGCTGCCACGCCAGTGTCGGCTTCAGTTCCCGATTTCAGTTCAGAGGCTGCTCCCGTCCAGAGTCCAGAGGCGGCTCCAGTCCCTGGCTCCCGTCCCGCTCCAGAGTCCAGAGGCGGCTCCCGTCCAGAGTTCAGAGGCGGCTCCAGTCCCTGGTTCCCTTCCCGCTCCAGAGTCCAGAGGCGGCTCCCGTCCAGAGTCCAGAGGCGGCTCCAGTCCCTGGCTCCCGTCCCGCTCCAGAGTCCAGAGGCGGCTCCTGTCCAGAGTCCAGAGGCGGCTCCAGTCCCTGGCTCCCGTCCCGCTCCAGAGTCCAGAGGCGGCTCCCGTCCAGAGTCCAGAGGTGGCTCCAGTCCCTGGCTCCCGTCCCTGGCTCCCGTCCCGCTCCAGAGTCGGCTCCCGTCCGTGGCTCCCGTCCCGCTCCAGAGTCCAGAGGCGGCTCCAGTCCCTGGCTCCCGTCCCGCTCCAGAGTCCAGAGGCGGCTTCCGTCCAGAGTCCAGAGGCGGCTCCAGTCCCTGGCTCCCGTCCCGCTCCAGAGTCCAGAGGCGGCTCCCGTCCGTGGCTCCCGTCTCGCTCCAGAGTCCAGAGGCGGCTCCCGTCCCGCTCCAGAGTCCAGAGGCGACTTCCGTCCCGCTCCAGAGTCCACAGCTTTGCTTAAGAAGAAAACAAAATCATGTTTCTTTGATCCTGTTCTTGAGATTTGAGTTTGTTTAGTAATCACTGCTGCAATTAGAACCTGCATCCTCTCTGCTTCAACCTGCTTGTGGCAATGAGTCTGCAAATATTATAATGCATTTTAACTTTGGTTACAATTATTTATGAAGTCATGTAATGCATTATAACTTACATTTATAATACATTATACATAAAGGCTTTATTTAAAGTGTTACCAATAAATCTTATACAAACCTCTATTTCTCTGAATAAATGCACCAATTCAGAAGCGCTGAGCACTGCTCTCTTTTTTTTCTTTTTGTGAGTGAATGAACAAAAAATAGAATGTGGGTACATATTGCCTTTGTCAGGATTTGCCCCTGTAGGCATCGGAACATCATAGAGTCTTGAGGCTGGGCTCTTTAGACTCAGTAAGATAGTAAGCTACAGTGCCACTGAGCATCACCCTAGTAACCCATAATTCCTTAGAAATTCCCCAGCAACCATAGAGCATCACCCCATTGTGACCACCCAGAACACCAAACCTAACTCATTTGCAGACACTGGGAAAGTTTTTGGGACAACTCCAACATTTTGGCAGCAGTTTGTAGCACTTTCTTCTGAAAATGTAAAAGTCTAGTTTTGTTTCAAAGTCTGACAGTGGAAATATTGCTTTAGTTTTCCCTAGACAGGAGAAAGACCTTTAAAACACAACCAACACATCTATCAAACCCAGAGATCCAGCTGAACCATCATAATGAATGTCATAAGCAGAACAACACTGGGTGCTCAGAAATACTATATTTATAGCTGGAGCTTTAAGAAAGCACCCAGAGACCCTCTCATGGTCTCCCCATGACGACAGACTAACATTGCGCCCAGAGAGGTTTCTGTTCTCACTGGCTTGTGTGAAAGGGGAGCATGACAGTCCCACTCCTCGCCTTTGCCCAATAACATGCCCAATTGCCCCTGTGTCACTGCAAAATAGCCCCCCAAAAACATCTCAGAAAATTATCTAGCCACTGTCATTGGCTGACAGGCCCATCCATCACGCAGGCAGTCAAGGGCGCTGGACATGCCCATGGTTCATTTAGCCATTCCCATGTGACAACAACTTAAAATAGCGACAAAATTACAAATGATAAAATCAGTAAATGTTGAGACAAATGTTTTTTCATCTACCTGGACCGATAATGGTGTCTGTTTTCCCATGAGCCGTGTTGGTTATCTCTTCCTTAGAGTCTTCATGAAAGCTCCTCAGAGAGAATGTCATTAAACAGATGATTATGGTGATGCATTATGGGTTACCAGCCTTCTTCAGTTAAACAGGTGCATTTGTGATGGTTAATTGTGGCAGCCATTTCAGGAGGGTCCTGTGGGGGCCGTTCCAACCACATCAGTTGTGATTTGGGATTTATTTCAGTCAATAATATCTGTAATAGTTCCTGAATAAAGATGCTTTTACTTGGTGCTCATTGTGCCTCCATTTGAACTCAGCTAAAGCTGTTTTTTGACCCTTTCACAAATAAATGCAGCTGCAGTGCTGGAAAACCGTCAGAGCGTTTTAAAGGTGGTTAGAGAGAGACAGATTGACTTACATCTCAGAGGAGAAATCAGCGGGATGCAGCATGAATAACAGCCTGTACAACCTGCAATGATGGACTGCACATAAAATTACTGTTCAGGACACTGCAGTATCAATGTTTGATTATAGAGTACCGATGTGCAGAGTTTTTTTGTATTCTTACAGTGATGCCATAAAATATTTAGACACTTCAGCCACACGTAAAATCTGACCTATGGGTTTGCAGAGTGAAAAGTTTGCTCAACAAACTTAAAAAATTATTGTTTTACTTTAGTATTAATAATAATAATAGGCACCCTAAATTAATGAGCTTAGATGAAATGCAAGAATATATTAAATATTTGTATAAATAAATAAATGAATAAAATAGTGGACTGTTGGTTATAAGACAATATATTTCCTTAAATTCATATAAATTCTAACCTAATACTGTAACTGCCTTATAAAATTTCAAGTTAGTTCTAAAAAAAATTGTACATTTTTATAAATAGCAATTTATTTGATATTTTACGATGAAATGCAATGTCATTCAGTTATTATACTATTCTGAGCCACTGTAAATTATTATTATTATTACAGTATTATTATTTTTTTACTAAATGAAATATTTACAACTAAGGTATTCAACTGTCTTTGTCATGTATAGGCCTACAACTTTTTTTCTTCATTTTATAATAACTTACAACTTCAGTTTCCACTTTTCCAATAGATGTAAAGGAACGGTAATAGAGAATGCAGGATTCTGTGATGCATTCAAAGCAGAATTATTGTGTGTGTGTGTGTGCGCGCGCGTGCATGCGTGCGTGCGTGTGTGTGTTCGCGCAGTTCTTAACAGAGTGCATGCAACTGTCAAGGTGATTCAGTGTCCTAAAACCTGCCATTTCTCTCACCTCACCTTCCCTGTAGGTGGATTTGCAGGTTCAAAGCACAAATCAACAGTGCGGTCACAAACACACCTAGAGAGAGAGAGAGAGAGAGAGAGAGAGAGAGAGAGAGAGAGAGAGAGAGAGAGAGAGAGAGAGAGAGGCAGCATCAACAGCCTATAGCGTATATGCACAGTTAATCACCATATGCAGCACGCATCTTTAGAACAATCTCTCCCTTCAGCTGTGCACTCTCATAGTCACGTCTGTGGGTCACAGGTCTGCAGTTGTGTGACAGTGCTCTCTTTCACACACAGATCAATTCAGATCTGCTCCAATCAGCCTCTGAGGACTGACCATAATCATCACAGAAGCTCATTTTAAATGAGGCAGCCTGTCTTTATAATTTGCACCATAGGTTTGAATTTTATTTTCATTTGGTTTCATGTATTTTAAAATGTTTAAGATTGCATCAATGACATTTATACAGTTTTATGCACTTTGTTTTTCTTGTGTATATCAACAATGCATCAGTGTACATCAATGTTTTCTTTGTGGTTTCTATTAAAGAACAAATTATATTGTTCAACAAAAGTAATTTGATTATGAACTGAAGTCACTTATCAAATGTATGCCAATGTAGCCTATCCCCTTCAGACCCTGCTACCATTGGAATGGACATCACATGGTTTTTGGTTTGAAAAAATAAAAATATATGTTTTTATAATATGAGTACTGCCTGGTCACTGATTGGTCCCTGATCAACCAATCACAATGGAAATATGACCCTTTACTTAATCTGATTGAGATTCAGGCATCACATAACCAACTAGACAGGAGGAGGAGCCAAAGCCACTTGAAGGAAAGCCTGGAACCTTAGCCGAAAAATACGCAAGGAATGAGTCAAGATTACTTTTTTTTTCTTCTTTTTTAAAGGATGTCAATGGAGGAGACGCTTCACTACGCTGCAGAAACCGCTTCTGTGAGGAAATGGCTTATAATTTAATGAATCGACAGCCCATTGGTTAATATTCAACATGTTTGCTATTAAACATTTGTTTTGGATCTAGTTTACACCTAAAAAATGCTGACAGGGATGACAGGGATGGTTCAGTTTGCAGACTGTTGCACAACTCTGAACAAAATACAATGATGTCAAGGCTGTAATGTGATTGGTTATCAAGAAACATGTGATCCAAGTTAGCCGTTACGCTAATGGTAGAGCCTAATATATTGGTAGCATACCCAATAGGGGTGTAACGGTACCCTCATGTCACGATTCGATGCATAACACGATTCTGATCCAACGATAAGATATTATTGCAATAATCCAAGACATGATAAAGGTTAGCAAAAAATTTACTGTTGATTAAAATGCTAAATTTGATTTAACATTGGGGGTAGAAATGAATAGGCTTGGACTTTGTGCAGGTAACCCAATGCACAGGACAATGGTGACACTAGAATAAAACTTTTGATGATTCTAAAGCTGAAAATACAGAATTATTTTAGACAAACCTGTTTGCACTCTGTCACTGGCTAGATATATTTAAAATAATGTAGGCCACTTTTTACTGGTAATATAAGACATTTGGCAATATATTGACCCACAAATATTCCCCAATTGCATTATTATACAGTATTTTTCTAACATTATATAGTAGTTTAATGTAGTACTGACACTAAAACACTGTAAACTTGAATTTTTTTCTCACACATACATTTTTATTTTGGGTGAATTTTACACAATACATATGGTCACTATCCACGATACAGATTGATGCATTTTTGTATTGCGATATATTGTGACACGATATGCAGTATTGTTACACCCCTACTAACCAATGGTTGACCCACGGACCCTTGTATCTCCTAATAATAATACCATCTCTGGAGGAACTCCTTTTCTACCTTTTGTATGCAAATTTATGTTATGCTATCACTGATGATGTGTCCAAGTTGCACCATTGGGTGATTCAGAAACTAATATTAATAGTATCAAGTGATCATTTTAAGTTAATTTTAAGATCTTTCGGAGTTGTAGAAAAACTAAAGTTTAATGTCAATCGCAATGGATATCTATAAAGCCTATATACATTTATAAAGTGTGTCAAAATTCTAGATTTCACTCTTCCTAGATTTAAAGGGATAGTTCCCCCAAAAATTTAAATTAGCCCATGATTTACTCACCCTCAAGTCATCCTAGGTGTATATGACATTCTTCTTTCAGACGAATACAATCGGAGTTATATTAAAAAATGTCCTGGCTCTTCCAAGCTTTATAATGTCAGTGAATAGCCAGTTTCTGTTTTAAGTCCATAAAAGTGCATCCATCTATGAGAAAAGTGCTCCACACGATCTGGGTTGTTAATAAAGGCCTTCTGAAGTGAATATATTTATACTGGTTTTAAGTGTAAAGACTAGGTCTCAGGTCCCAGAGTGCTTGGGAGGTATCCTAGTTAGGAATAACAAGATGGCAGCAGAGAGGAGGAGACTGGGCGCTTTCCAACAATGAAAGAATGTGTTGGGATTATATGATGACAGGGAGTTTGTAAACCGATACGGGCTTGATCATCAAGGTATTCTTTTTTCTTACTGACCTAGTCAGAAATTCAATAACTTCTCCTACTCTACGAAACAAAGCTTTAACTGCAGAAATGAAAGTAATAATGAGTCTGCGTTTTTTGGTCACTGGAAAAATGCAGCAATGCACTAGTGATGACGGGCCCATCACAGTCCAAAGTTAGCAGGGTCTTAAATACCACTGTTGCAGCACTAACCACACCAAACGCACTAAGGCAGCTAATTGACATCCCAACCTTCAAACTTTTAAAAGCAGCTTTTATGAGGATTGCAGGCTTCCCCAGAGTTGTTGGAGCCATCGATGGCACTCATGTTCACACTATTGCTCCAACTGTAACATACATCAACAAAAAAGGATTCAACAGCATCAATGTTCGAGTTGTGTTTGATGCCAATTACAAGATCCTGGATCTTGTGCCAAAATGGCCAGGGTCAACACATGATGATTGGGTATTTTCCCAGAGTGGCCTCCCTGGGTTATTCGAGCAAAATTATGTTCGCCCTGAATGTCATCTGCTGGGTAACTTGGGATACCCTTTAAAACGTGGGCTTCTCACCCCTTACTGAAGACCACAAGGTGAACAGCTGTTCAATTATAATAGGTACTGTACTGGACTTTATAAAAGTCTCCTACTCTTAGACAAGTCCTACTTTTTACTGACTTTTTTGACACTTAAAGGGATAGTTTACCCAAAAATGTAAGTACTGTCATAATTTACTGACCCTACTGTTGTGTGCCAGGTCGTGAAATGTGTGCTAAATTTAAAGCTACAATACAGACCTACAAATTCTAATGTAATTGGTTTGTGTTTAATGTTGTGGGTTTTTTTATGTTTTATGGGGACTTTCCACAGACATAATGATTTATAAACTGTATATGATTTACAAACTGATGTACAAACTGTATATTATCCCCTACCCCTAAACCTACCCATCACAGAAAACTTTCTGCATTTTTACATTTTCAAAAAACATCACTTAGTATGATTTATAAGCTGTTTTCCTCATGGGGACCAAAAAAAAAAACTCCCCACAAGGACAAGTATTCCTGATATTGCAATATTTGTGGGGACATTAAGTCCCCATAATGTAGGGTTTACCAGGCCACACACACAATCTTATATTTATCAACCAGCATACACATACAGACATACACATTCACACACTGCTAGTTCCCTTCCGTAGTCACTCTGAGTTACATCGGATGACGGAGAATGGGGGTTTCGCCAGAAAGCCTATCATCTTCGAGTATTATAAAACGAGCCAATGGCAATGAAATGAACCCCACCGCGTGGGTATTTAAGGAGAGACACCTGCAACAGCAGATCATGGTTTCGCTTCGGAGCCAAGAGCATCTCTTCACTCCACAAGCCAAATCCTGAGTATCAGTGACTTCATTTCTTCGAGACGAGCGAACTCTTCGGTGTTGGTGTGACGGCAGTATCCAGCGAGCTTCACATTGCCTGCGATCTGAGCAGTGGTCTGCCAGTCTGTGTGTTTCTCCCTGGTCGCCTCAGCATCGCAGAGCTGCGTTGCCTCCCTCGGGAGTGCCAGCGTTGCCCGTGTCAGATCCCGAGATGACGGCCATGCTTTCCCGGGCTGCCGCGAGCATCGGGCTAGAGTGGAATCCTCCGCCCTGCCCCGAGCGCTTGCGGTTGGATGATTGGTCCCAACCCCAATTCCATTCTTCCCGGAAGTGCATGAGGAGCTGTCGAAGTCATGGAAGGCTCCTTTGACCTCCCGTGAGTGTTCGACAGCCTTCTCCGCCTTTCCTCCCCTCGATGGCGCGGTCACCCATGGGTACACTGGGATTCCCCCGGTTGAACGCTCTGTCGCGACGCTCTGTGTCCTCAGAGTGCTTCTTCTCGTGGTACTCCTAAGCACCCGTCCAAGGCCTGTAGATTCTCGTCTACCCTTGTGGCGAGATCTCACAGAGCTGCAGGACAGGCGGCCGCCGCCCTGCATGCGATGAGCACATTGCAGGTCTACCAGGCCCAGCTGCTCAGAGATATGCACGAGGGCAGGACTGACCCCGAGCTCTTTGATGAGCTGCGTGTCGCCACTGACCTCGCTCTCCGAGCGACGAAAGTGGCCTCACGTTCCTTGGGTCAGGTGATGGCCACCTCTGTGGTCCAGGAGCGTCATCTGTGGCTGAACCTGGCCGATATGCGGGACGTTGAGCAGATTTGTCTGCTCGACGCCCCCATATCCCAGGCTGGCCTCTTCGGCGGAGTGGTTGAGGACTTCGCCCAGCAGTTCTCGACCGCACAGGAGCAGTCTGAGGCGATAAAACACATTCTGCCCCGACGGCCCGCTGCTGCCTCCATCCAGCCGTCGGTTCAGACGACTCAGCCTGCCCGCCCCTCCCGCACGGCCCCAGCAGCAGCCTTCACCCAGGCCGCGTCGTGGAGGAAGCCGCAGGAAGGCGCCGCAGGAAGGCGCCACAGCCCTCTCCAGCCCCGCGCCCCGCTAAATGCCAGGCTAAGCGGCGCTCCTGAGACAGGCTGCTCAGTGATGGAACCGTTTTTTTTTTCCCAGGAGGCGGTTGCAGGCCTCCTCCTTCCCCCGGTGGAGGGCCGGGGGAGAATCTTTTGTTCTCCACTCCCCGCTGCTCACCCACGGGTGGGCAGCACCCTATTGTGGTCAAAGAAAGAACCGAAAATTCCATCACTGAGCACACAGAGCCGAACGACAGTGCGCGACGCCCCCGGGCCTCGCCGCTCTCGTCCCCCTCTGTCTCTGAGGGCACGGATGACAGTGTGTGCCGTCTCCGGACCTCACCACTCTCGTCCCCCTCTATCGCCAGACCCCTGGCAGAGCAGACCCCCGTGGAACGCTGGTCCTTCCCTGGTCTCCTCTATCAGGACACGGAGCATGACCGCTCCCCCGCTCAGGGCCGCTATGCCACCCTTGCCTGGGCTGGTCACTCCGCTTCGCTGCCCCTCCGGGGGGACGTCTGTGGTTCGGATGATTCCGCTGGGTCAGTTTTTGGGAGCTTGGTTAGAGCTTCCCAACCTGTCCCGCTGGGTCGCCTGAACTATCAGGCTCGGCTATGCGATTCAGTTCGCACGGTCTCCTCCCCGCTTCAGGGGAGTCCGCTTTACTCTGGTCGGTGGCAATGCCCCGATCATGAGAGCAGAGGTTACCACCCTGCTGGCGAAGGGTGCAATCGAGACTGTCCCTCCAGCCGAGATGGAGTCAGGGTTTTACAGGCCGTACTTCATTGTCCCCAAGAAAACAGGTGGGTTACTGCCAATCCTGGATCTTCGCGTCTTGAACCGCTCCCTTCACAGGCTGCCGTTCAAGATGCTCACGGCCAAACGCATTTTCGAATGCGTGCGGCCACAGGATTGGTTTGCAGCGATAGACCTGAAGGACGCCTACTTTCATGTCTCCATTTTACCTCGACACAGACCGTTTCTTCGGTTTGCTTTCGAGGGGCAGGCATACCAGTACGCGGTTCTCCCATTCGGGCTGGCTCTGTCTCCTCGCGTCTTTACGAAGGTCGTCGAGGCAGCCCTTGTTCCCCTACGCGAACACGGGGTTCGCCTCCTGAATAACCTCAACAACTGGCTAATATTAGCTCACTCTCGAGATCAGTTTTGCGAACACAAAGACCTAGTGCTCCGGCACCTAGCCCGTCTGGGTCTTCGGGTCAACTGGGAGAAGAGCAAACTCTGCCCCGTGCAGAGGATCTCTTTTCTTGGTATGGAGATCGACTCGGTCGCCATGTCCGCGCAGCTTACGAGCGAGCGGACCCATTTTCGGTTTCGGTTTCGGCCCATCTCCGGCGAATGGCGACTCCATCCCCAGTCGATCCAGCTGATTTGGGACCAGTTCGGGGACGCACAGGTAGACCTGTTTGCCTCCCATGACTCATCCCACTGCACCCTGTATTACTCCCTGACCGAGGGCACGCTCGGCACGGATACACTGGCCCACAGCTGGCCGCGGGGCCTCCGCTTATATGCGTTTCCCCCCATGAGCCTTCTCGCACGGACCCTGTGCAAGATCAAGGAGGACGAGGAGCAGGTCATTCTGGCTGCGCCGTACTGGCCCACACGGACCTGGTTCTCCGAACTGATACTCCTCGCGACAGCACCTCCTTGGCCAATTCCTCTGAGGAAGGACCTCCTTTCTCAGAGACGGGGCACCCTATGGCACCCTCGTCCCGATCTTTGGAGCCTCCACGTGTGGCTCCTGGACGGGACGAGGCAGGTTTGAGTACCCTGCCACCAGCGGTGGTGGCTACCATCACTTCCGCTAGAGCATCGTCTAGAGACATGCCTATGCGTTGAAGTGGAACCTCTTCGTCAACTGGTGCTCTTCTCACCGAGAAGACCCCAGGAGATGCCCGATCAGTGTCGTGCTTTCCTTCCTGCAAGATGGGTTGGAGCGAAAGCTGTCTCCCTCCACCCTGAAGGTGTATGTGGCCGCTATCGCCGCATATCACGATACAGTTGAAGGTAAGTCTCTGGGAAAGCACGACCTGATCATCAGGTTCCTGAGAGGAGCGAGGAGACTGAATCCTCCTCGCTCTCCTCTCGTTCCCTCTTGGGACCTCTCAGTGGTGTTAAATGCCCTTTGAGCCTCTGCAATCGGTTGAGCTTAAGTTCCTGTCAATGAAGACAGCGCTCCTGGTTGCATTGGCCTCCATCAAGAGGGTAGGGGACCTGCACGCATTCTCTGTTGACGAAGCGTGCCTGGAATTCGGGCCGGGTCACTCTCACATGATCCTGAGACCCTGGCCTGGATATGTGCCCAAGGTTCCCACCACTCCCTTCCGGGACCAGGTGGTGAACCTGCAAGCGCTGCCCCTGGAGGAGGCAGACCCAGCCTTGGCACTGCTCTGTCCAGTACGCGCTCTCCGTGCTTACGTAGACAGGATGCAGTGTTTCAGGACCTCAGACCAGCTCTTTGTCTGTTATGGTGGGAGACTGAAGGGAAAGGCTCTCTCAAAGCAGAGATTGTCTCACTGGATTGTGGACACCATTGCTTTGGCTTACCAACAGCAAGGCCGACCGTGCCTCCTTGGTGTGACAGCGCACTCCACACGGAGTGTGGCTTCCTCTTGGGCTCTAGCGCATGGCGCCTCGCTGGCAGACATCTGCAGAGCTGCAGGCTGGGCGACACCCAACACATTCGCCAGATACTATAATCTCCGAGTGGAGCCTGTGTCCTCTCGTGTACTCGCTTCAACCAGCTAGTACTGGACCCGCTCAAGTGTCTTCGCTTGCTCGCCATTCCACTCCACGGACTGGATACGTGCAATATTTCCTCAGGTGAGCCTTCCCTTCTGAAGCCGAGTTCCTCCAGCACTGTTGACGCTGGCGCCAGTGTCTATTGCCTGTGCGTCGGCTAGGTGCCTCCGTGTGCATGGTTCCTCCCCTGAGTAACCCCCACATGTGTTTATCCACTGTAAGCCTCATTGAGCATGTGTCTTTCCCTCGGCAAGCCACCTTGCCTCTCCTGGAGTTGAAAGTTGCCACCCCACGGGCTGGTCACTTCAGTGTTCCTCCACATGAAGCCCCCCTCGGGCCATATGTGTATTCTTAAGTCCTCCCTACGGGTAGGCATGCTGCGGCATATTTTCCCTGAGATATGCTTCCCAGTGTACCTTGGTATTCCTGTGTTAAGTAGGACTCCTTCGTCCGTGCCTATATCACGACAGGGAGGTCAGACTTGATAGTAAAGTGAATATAGTAATTTTTGTCCATTGTAGCGGACATGAAACAAATCTAATAAAAGTGTCACAGACTGCATTTCCCATCATCCTCACAAAAAAAAAATAAAGAGTTGGAACAAATCTTGTTTTTTAGACTCATTTACACATTGGAGAAGGGCAACTATCTAGTGGATAAAAAAAAATCTGGTCTGAAAGGGTTATGACATTGATCATGATCAAAAGGAGGAGTGACTACAGTAGAAGACGAGAGAGGACCAGGAGTGGACTTTATGATTTGTTTTAGTTTATGCGACAGTCGTCTGTGAGGGGCTGCCATTTTACATTCCTTTTGTTCTTTATGATTATTTTATTATTAAAGTTATGTTTAAAGTTCGCCGGTTCCTGCCTTCTCCTTCCCTTATCAATGGAACCTTGTTACATCATATAATAAAAAATAGTGATAAAATTTGTGGTCTTTTTTGAGTGGTCTATGATGTTTTATGGAATTCAATTTGTTGATTGTGTGATTTTGGCTATCACTTTATGTTTAATTAACCCATTTGTAGCCTAAATTATTTCCTGCACATGATAGAGATGGTTAATAATTAAAACATAATGGATCATTTAATAAGAATTTTTTAACTAACTTGATTACGGATTTTCAGTCCTCTTGAGGATGATCATTGTGATTATTATTATGGAAATTGATCCAAAATACCAATCTGTAATCAGGCTACTAATTAATGATTACTTTTACTGCATTGTAATGTTTTCTATTGAAATTCAAATTCAATAACAAATATAAGTTTTGTTCAATGGTTGATTTTCCAACAATATTATTCGCATTTCTAAATATGATTACCGGTTTGT
Source organism: Tiaroga cobitis (assembly GCA_030578255.1). Classification (NCBI taxonomy): domain Eukaryota; kingdom Metazoa; phylum Chordata; class Actinopteri; order Cypriniformes; family Leuciscidae; genus Tiaroga; species Tiaroga cobitis. The sequence goes on along the minus strand of CM060608.1, from coordinate 40,689,599 downwards.
TTATTCCTATGAGAAAAAAGGATAGTTGCGCACATCCCCAAAAACTATAGCAGTGTGCCGTTCCTTTTTCTTGCTACATGTAGCCTATTGTTAATAACCCTAAGCTTAACCTAAAGTGCTAAATTATTTAACCCCATCAAAGTAAGTTTGTAATTCATGTCATCTATTTGAACTGAGTTAAAGTGCCCCAAAATGTTTTTTCGAATATTAATTAATAATTAATAATTTGTGAATGTTAAATGTCTGCAAAGTTTTAAAGATCAAAATGCACAACAAATATAGTTATTGTCTTCTAAAAGAAACTAGTCATCAGCAATTCCAGTCTCACTTCTTACTACAAACCTATGTAACAATGAAAAAAATTGCTTAATGCCAGCCTATGGTCTTCATTGGCTGCCCGTGAACAATGTCTACTTTGACCTGTCCACAAAAACTATAGTTGTAGCTGATGTCTGGGAGAGTTTGGTTAGTGTTGTTGACGTGTCGAGAAGACACTATTTCAGCGCTGCGAATCCCCTTTGAATGCACTTCAAATGGATGAGGACTATTTTCTGAATTAATACAGAAAAACCGAGGCCACCGTTCGTGTCACTGTGTATCAAGTGCTGAGGAAGCCTGCGGAGCTGAAATTCAGATATGACAATATGCATTATGTTTTCGAAATGTGCTGTAAGCAGTACCAATCACAACAGACTGGGCCATCTGACCAATCAGGGCAAAGTAGGTTTGCAGAAAGGAGGGGTTTAGAGAGACTGAATTTTCGAACAAACTGTTTTCAGACTCTTTGAGAAATTAGGTGATGTGGATTTTTTTTTTTTTTGGCCTTGGATGCATGTAAACCTAAAATAGGAGACCTCCAAAACAAAATTAGGAACCTTTAAAATAGCATAATAGGGACACTTTAATATATTCTGGAGTGGAAGATCAGTGCAATTTTTATTACCAAATATGATTGCACCACAACACATGCAGGCAGTATTCAAGGTCTTTGTGCCAAGAACATTTTTTTTCTGTAAAGAATTGCTAACTGACAGACATTTTTCCCATAACAGAGTTGAACCATTGAGCTTGACAAAGACAATGTAAATGTAAACATAAAGGAATATTGAAAGTTTATGATGTTGCTTCCTGAAATATAAGAGCAAACCTTCATTTTCAAAGGAAGAAATGTCAACCCTATAAATTGCAGGGCCACTTTGATTTTGATTTAATTGTGTTTGTTTGTTTTCTATGCAACCCATTATATCTTAATGGTGATAAATGGGGAGATGAGAATTGGCTTACATTTCAAATTTTTTTTTTTTTTTTTTGCATTACACAGTAAACAGATATTGTAGCAAAGTACATTTCTTTAATTATATCAGTAGTAAGTCATGGGAACACACACAACAGACACTGCTTCCTGCAAATGAGAATGCATCTTACATTACATGAATAGTCAATTGATTACAGTAAAGCATTACTCATAAAGGTTATTTTGGATCATGGATTTAAAATCTTTTATTTCAAAAAACACCTTCTACGGCTGCAGAAATGGAGCAAATGTGCCAGGTCAGAGGTCGTATGGGTTATGCATTGTTCAGCCCGGCTGGACCCGTGGCTTTATGAGTGACCCACCCGCCCGGTGACCCCCTCTATTAAACCTTTCTCAGCTGGACAACACAATCCCCCTCTCTTTTTTCTTTTCCTGCAAACACACGTATAGAAATAGGACAGGAGCAGAGAGGCAGAGATGAGGTCCGGCTGAAGGTCGTGACAGAGGTCAATGCTATTCAAAGGCAGGATCAGGACCTCACAGTCACGGGCCAATCAGGGGATGCTGCATGTAGGAGATAACAGACCTAAAAAATAAAACGGATGAACACACCTACAGTAAACAAATAAATGTATCCTTGCATAAAGACACCAATGCATGTATGATTAACTCATGCTGGTAAAAACATACATTTATTGCAGTGCACTCAAATGCACACTATAGTATAAGCATATTAGAATTGCATTGCCAGAAGGAAATAGCAGCTTGCTATAAAATATTTGCTTTTATGTAAATAAAGTGATGCTTTGCTGTTGACATGACAAATGTATGCATAATACCTGGAGAGAGCTATCCGGTTAACATTTCCTTTCATCTTAATGGCAGTTGCTCGGTTAGTGCATGTCCGATGTCATGGATAATTGCCTGAGCTGTTATTGACTAATTACTTTGGAGTTTCAGGACAATAACATCATGTCACTGCTTATTGGTTGATGGAACCACATGAACGTGCACAGTCCCATAGTCACTAGTAATTATATTTTTCAAACTATAAGTGCAATAGCTGGTTAAATATGTTCAAGAAAGACAAGGCCAATCACAATTTAAAAAGAAACGATCGGGATTTAGCAGGCAAATAATTAAATGATGTCACCACATTTTTGAATGGTGAACATGCTATACACGTCTATCAATATCAAGTCAACGGGAAAGTTTTAAACTTGAATCTTAAAGTTCATGGAGTATAACGTTTAAAAAATATGCAATAACATACATTAAAAATATAATATAATGACATAAACTGATATTTTAAAAATCCTGAAAGATGAAAAATTGTGAATATCTGAATTCTAACTACTGTAGCCAAGAGCAGCTGATTTAATTACATTTACTATATATATATATTGTTTTTTAAATACCTGAACCACAATGTAAAGGGGGATCAATGAATTCATGAAAAAAATAATTTTTTTTCCGGTTCATTTACATAAACTTTTCAAGTGAACAAATTCAAATGAGGAATCAGACTTCCCAAAACTATGAGGACCGAGGACCGTTTAGATAAGCACAGTTAATTATTCCTTGCGCTATCATTCTTGCTACACTGCTACTTATAAAAAAGTAAAAATGTTGAAAACAACTACTCTACTGTCATGAAACTGAAAACACTTTCATTTAGTTACACTACAACACTGTTTAGAATAAACCTTAACCAGAATATTTCAACTACATCAATACAGCACTGCCGTGCATGGATTTACAGACCAAAGCACGCGTGTGCACACACAACCCTTCCACGTCCTCATACACTGCGTTACACAAAACTGCGTAAGCAAATAAACAGGCAGCCCATTGCATGCATGCACAACTGATGCAGGTAAACACACACCTCCCTGAGGCAAATGTAGTGTGCTGTGGGCTTGCATCTCTTTTTTATTTCATGCTTGCACTTTCTCTCCTTCACTATTGATGGTGAGGTTCTTTCACACACTTTAAGATGCACACACACACACACACACAACCTGGCCCTGTACAGGGAGCTATTGGGACCTCAGCTGAACCCATTTCACAGATAACCTTTCCAGCTGCCACATCAGAATGATTTTCAATCAGGCCATAGACCGGACGAAAGTCCCAGGACCCCAGAGCCAGCTTCCCCTTGACATGCTGCTGTTTGCTCAGCAAGCTCCACGATCAGTTCTCTTTTCTTTTTTTTTTCAAAAAAGAGAGAGGTAAAATGAGCGTAGGAATATCCCTCCGCACACATGGGATGTTATTTGAACAGTTTAGCTTTTTGATAGTCGTTCAACAAACAGACACATGTGTGCAGCCCCCTCTCTTGTGACCATGTTTCGTCGTAGCGCCGGTAATCTACTCCACCTCATTCATCTACATAAAGGAAATCTCTGTTTGAACACTGAAGCTCTGTGCTGTTTATTTCCTGCCTCAGACAGACAGCAGTGTGTTGAATGTAAGATGTGTGTCCTTGTCTAACTGGGAGGAGCATGTGTGTGTGTGTGTGTGTGAGGCAGTTCAACTCATCAGCCATCCATCAAACTATTGACGAGCAGTAAGACATTCCTTTGACCCTCACACACAGGCTCATTTTTAAATGATTGTGCCATCATTTACTCGCTACTAGGCCCGTTCACAACAACAACAATAACTGTAAAGATAACTAGAACGATATTTGCATCCACACCAACGCACAATGTTGTTCTGCGTATTATAAGCAAGCGCTGAAGTTTTGATGTCTTGCTCGACCTCCTTAAAGCGGGATGGATTCCGATTGGCTGTCATTCTTTTTATTGTTCATCAGCTGGAAAAAAAAATGGTTGTGAAAGTGATTCCAACTATATTGTTTCTCTGTGCCGAAAGATTTTTTTAACTATATTTGTATCGCCTTATCGGTACCGTTGTAGTTATTATCGTTGGTGTGAACGGGTCTTTCAGGCTTTTACATTTTAAACCGCTGTTTTCATTTCAAAATGCTCTACGTCCACACTAGTGTTTTCCGAAAGGTTCTCATCCACACTGAAACTTCTGAAAAATAATATTATCGTGTTTGCGTAAAACATAATAAAATTAGATGATACAAGTTAATATAATATAATAAAATATATAAGTTATCATGTTCTTTTGGAATGATCATTATTGGCAAAATATCTCACCACTTACTGGTGCGTCCAGGTTGCACTCAATCGTCGTTCAATCTATAGTCTAAAACCCAATTGCCCTCATGGACAGCAGTACGTTTTCTGTGATTTGCAGGATAAATTAAGATACAAAGTATATATATTAAGATAAAAGGTAACATTTATCTATCACTGTGAAAGTGAATAGCACAGAGCAGGCACATACCAGTCAGATATCTATTTTGATACAACATGCATCACCTTTTTCAAATACCTATTTTATATTTTTATTTTATCGACTTGGACTGAAGGCCAAAACATAGAGGAAAAAGATGCATTTTCAAACTTAGCATTATATTGTTCCAGATTGTTCCAGACTCTGTTCTAAAATTGAGATGTTCAGTACCTGGGGTGGCAGTGGCTCAGTGGTTCATGTAGGTTGTCTACAAACCGGAAGGTTGGTTCAATCCCCGGTTCCACCTGACCAAGTGTCGAGGTATCCATGAGCGAGACACCGAACCCCAGCTGCTCCCGACGAGCTGGATGGCGCCTTGTATGGCTGACGCCGTCGGGGAATGTGAGGCAAAATGTTAAGTGCTTTGGTGGCCATTGGGTCTGTGAAAGCGCTATATAAATGCAGTCCATTTACCATTTACTTTTTATTTTTTTTTGCCCACATGTGCTGGGCTCCATAGTTTAGAATTGGCATAATGCTCTTTTCCCCACAATCAAGGACAAGGTGAATATTGACAGGGTGTCAAGCAACATCATAAATACATCATAAAACTATTCTATACAACAGTGCAACTCAAATCTCATTCTTTTTTGAGCCACATTCAATTCTCAAGACATTTCTGTAAAATGATTGTATAAATGCTTAGCTTACGGTCAAAAGTAATAACAAAATGTGACAGCTTGTTCGATATAAATATGCTGCTTTAGCAGCCTGCATGAGAAAAACTGAATTATTGCCACTTTCAAAATCCACAGTGAAGAGTTGAATCAAAAGATTCAGTCCATATTAGGGATTTGTCCAAAATAAAACGCATGACAAATGGACAAATTGGTGCAGATTCAAACCAGTCAGAATCAAAACGCTGGTTTAAACTAACCTAAACATCACTGTGAGCTCTGCAAGAACATGAACTCATTTTCTCGTCTTCAAACAGGGCCTTTTCTACTGCTCTCTGCTGTGTGTGTTTTAGTAGTGCTTTGTAGATGGCCTTTTAGCAATTGGGGATTGCCTGCAGAGTCAATGACCTTTGACCTCAGGGGTCACTTAGACAAAGACAGCTGAAATTGGTTTCTAACGCTGACCACGACAATAGCCACAAGCTCTGGAGCTCTCAGTGATGAGCTTACAGCAATTCTGCATTTCCAAAAAGTGTTTTTTTTTTATTGTATTTTATTTATTTATTTTTTACAATGAGGTTTGTGCTTGTGTGTGCATCTTGGTTGATGCATGACTTGAGGCAGAAAGAGAGGCCAAGAATAAATATCGAGACCTCAGAGAAACTACACATACAAAAACATACACAAGGTCAAGGACGTTGAATGCACTTGCTGAGTAGCTGTGAGGGAATAGTGCAATCGGAATTCATTTACTGCACACACACACACACACACACACACACACAGAGACACAGACAGACACAGAGGGGTAATTAGCAGGGCCAGTCACACAGCCATGAGACATCCCCTCTTTTAAAGCTTTGGCGGCCTTTTCAGTGGTCAAAAGAAGAAATGGCCTCCTCCTCCTTCAAACAAGGGGAACATCATTAAATCTCCTGCCGCCCACAGCCTGAGCCTGATCAATAATCCTGCAAACGGAAGGACAGCAGAGGAGAAAGGCCAGGTTAGAGGTGCAGAGCTGGGTTACATCAAGACCATGAGGTAAAATTAGAGCCAGCATCTCTACGTATGACCAAAACACTCCACTGTTTTTAGAGGCAATTAATTTTCTCGGACAAAATATGTGTCCAGCTCTCAAAGACAGATCAAATATATGTAAAAACTGTAAAAAATAAAAAATAATAATAATAATACGTTTTCACATACATTTCACATCACATACATCTCTTTCTTTCTTCTGTGGAACACAAACTGAGATTTTTATAATACTAATATCATCTACTGATTTTTGGGAGTTGTCAGCGTATCGTTGTGTATCTAAACATGCTGAGTGTCTTCTTAAGCAAAATCATAGGTCTGTCTATGAAAACTTTTTTAAATGAACCATCACTTCACAACCATCACCGTCAGCCTTTTGTGAAGCGTAATGTAAGCAAGAGGAGATGCAGAAACACAGAGGATCATCACTTCTCGCATGCTTTAAAATACATTGATTCATCAACTGGGGTTGTATCGATTACCACCGTGTTTGTTTTGTGTTGTTTTTGAAGCATCAGTTTTGGAGGTAACTTAAACGTGCATTATATGGACTCTAAAAAGTCTTGTTTGCATTCATCTGAAGAAAGAAAGTAATTGTTGGGTGAAGTATCCCTTTTGCACAATGTAAGAATCTGGCGGACGACACAGAGTGTTCTAAAATTTGAAACCAGTTTTTTTTTATGAATACATGCACACTGGCTCACCAGCTACAGCAAGCAGTACTGGGGAAAGATATATTTAACCCTCAGGTGCTCTTCGTTTCGGAGTCACACACGCAATCTGTTAAGAGAAAATAAAATAAAACATGTAATTTCATGGTGTAACCACTAGATGCCTGAATAGCTCTCTATGGGGAGGCTTGTGAATTCTCTAGTTGTTTTTGGACAAAATTACTTACGTTTAAGATGTGGATTTGAATGTATTTTTTTGAAATTCTCAAATGATACTTTTTGCCATGGTTTAAAAAAAAAATGTTTGATGTGAAGTGTACACGTTTTTGCATTATTACTACAGTCAAACCTGAATACAGAGAAAGCATTTTGTTACAGGTAACATTACAATTCAATAAAAAAAAATAAATAAATAAATAAATAAATAAAGAGTAATGTTTTTTTTTACACCTTATTATTATTATTATATTATTATTGTTATTATTATTATTATTATTTTTAAACATAATAATTATTATTTTAATTATTTTAATAATAATAATTATATATATATATATATATATATATATATATATATATATATATATATATATATAGATATATATATATATATATATATTGATTATAATAATTAATTATGTTATGGTTTTCACTATTGATGTTTTTTTCTGCATTGTGGCCGATTTGTAGGGAATTTGTGTTTGTCAATTTCCCATTCATTTCCTATGGTCGGTCACAATTCATTGGTGTGTATGTTTATAAAAAGTGTGTTTATGTGTGTGTGGGGGTGAGTGTGTCTGTTTTGCACTCTTGGTGTTTTAGAGTGTCACCCCTTTATTGTTGAACACTTTTTTTCTTCATCGTGGCCGATTTGTTCCTCTTTTTTCGCCATCTCTGTTCGAAATCTGCAATTGCTTTAATTCGCGGAATTAGCAACTTTACGTGAGTTGTACTTCAACACCCTCAACACGGCACAGATGAACACAATATTTGAGGAGAGTAGGAGAGTGTGCTGTGCAGCTGTCAGTCACCGCGCCGATGTGGATACTGCCGTTCAGAATCACAGATTATTCTTTTTGGAAGTATGACCAACATAAGAATTTTCACCGGAAAATGTCATCTGAACTAGTAAGAAACATCTACTTTTGTTCTGGTTCTGACATTGCAGTAAATCGCGCTGATTAAATCTAACAATCGCTTATAAATTATCCTATCACGCAAAACCGTGCAAATTATACTTTGTTCTCAAATTGTTAATGTTAACAACGTCAGCATTGCGTGACTACATGTAATGTCCTTCCGATATTATCCTTGTTTTCGCATGGGTCCGGTTGCAGTCTCTTTTTTTCTGTAGCCACTCCGAAGTCCGAAGGAAGTCTTTTGCATTTTACAGCGGGTGAATCTGTTGTCACTGGTGATTGTCGTTTGAACCTTTCTGGATCCGCCATCAAATTGATAAGTTTAATTATATCAAGTGCTGTGAGAAAAGGCTATAAATCTCCACCTCCAACATCCTCACACACAATATAGCCTACTAGTCGAGACTCCTTCTTTATGTGTACAGATGTGACGTAATGACGCAAAGACATGCTCGAATCTCCAGCGGAAATCCACCAGTACCACTGGAATTAAAAACATTATTACAAGCTTACCGCTTTGAATCGAGCTAAGGCAAGCAGATAGTTTTAAACACTGGCTGGTTATGTATTTTCTCAAATGTGTATTTTGGATAATTTTTAGCCAAAAAAAGCTACGGACTGCAGCTTTAATAACACACACAAAAAAGTTATATTTTTGGCAAATGTGAAGGCCCGTTGCAAATTCCTACCTTTTCAGTAGAGGGCGCAGCTCAAACAAACCTTTCAGATGTGCCATTCTGGATTGCAGAACAATAAGACATTGGAGAAGAAATTTCAACACTCTTCAGCAATAAAACAAAAAAGGGAACCACAATGTGATGTTTATCTTAAGTAATTTTTGCTTATTAGTATGGTTAAATTTGATCATCGAAGCAAAAACATTGGTTGATAAAGTGAGATTAAAGGTACAATATGTAGGATTTTTCGCCACCAGAGGTCCATAACCTCTTACAATAACAAAGGGGTATATCGATGACGGTAAAGCGTTAAGCGGAATTATGGATCTTGTTGTCAAGCTGATGGATCTTTTATGGATGAGTGAATACATTGATGTTTTTAACATGACTGGGATGAAGCAGGGCGTGATTGCTAATGAGAGACGTATACCAGCACCACACGCAACGCGAGTCCCGCAGATATAAAGAAATAAGGACATTTCATTCTACCGAACTACACGAAAGTGCTGAATTACTACTCACACAGGTCAGTTTATTAGACGAATTAAACTTGAGGAAACGCAGCGTTGTTTCACTTGCTCTAACAGTTACACTATCACACTAAACAGCATTTGAGTGTGTTGAATGTTGTTAGTTAGGTTGTTTGTTGGCTGTATGAGACTAGCAGTAAGCTAGATCAACATTAGAATAACATACAGGTCATATTCTAACATTTCATCATGTTGAACTAAATAACAGTGATTAGTTTTATGTACATTTGCTCACCTGTCTAATAAAGTATGCAACACTCGCGTCTGTCAAGTCGAAGCTAGTCGCGGACGTGGAGCTCTCGGCATCTCGAAAGATGTTGATCTTCGTTTTAGTCCTCTTTTTGTCTCAAAGTCTACTTGCCATAATGTTTGAACAAAACAACAACAGCGTGAGTGTCCTGCTAGGCATAACCCAGTTGTCCACGTCTGTCGTCATGGTTACTATGGCAGTATGAGCGGAAACCGAGGGTAACGCGGATATGATGCCATTGACTGGCGACTCCCTCACCCCTGTTCACACGCCCCGTTTCCTTGGTTAAAATCACAATTTTCTCACGATTTACAAATAGTTTTAAACATTTGGGATATTGTTAGTAATCAACTTAACAAAATATATAACATTGGCCTAGTGGTTTTTGGATATTTTACTGTGAAAATCCTACATATTGTACCTTTAAATACATAAAGCATGATTTCTCTTAACATGGAGGTGACAAGAGAGATGTCAGTCAATAAATGGGGAAAAAGTAACTTGTTAATTATAAATAAAAAAAAACGCATATGTTCTTAGTAAATTAAAAAAATAATGCATTATTAGGTAGTAGGTACTTTAAAAAAGTAATCTGATTACCTAACCTGACATGCCACTCACACAGTTTTAAATTACAACACTTTGTTCTTCTTCGAAGTTCAAAAACCTTTGTATACTGTATAACGTTTGGTGATTAGAGTCACTGTTTTGGACTGAGCTCACTGGCACAGAATGATTCATTATTATGTGTGACATCTGTACTTTCTCCTACCTGTGATGTGATGCGGATTTTAGAATACCAATACCACACCTCTTCTCAACAAGCAACATAATTTAAACTGTATTTCATGTGGGATGAGTTATTGCACTGCGCTTTAATACTTATGCAAATGATGTTCACATTCCTAACTCTAAAGCTTAAGCAAGCAGCACTAACAAAGCTTCAAAAGGAAGATGAATGCTGTCTCTCTCTGACATACTCTTAGTGTTGTCACATTAGCATCCATGATCAGTTTATTGAAGATAAATTGTATATAATTGTGCATAAACAGCATCTTGTAATCTCATTAATTTATGGATTCCACAACTGCTCAACGGGCCGTCCTCAGCTAATTCGCAGTTGAAATGTTTTGACGAGAGATCAATGGGATATGATTGTGTATGACCCATCGAGGAAAGGAGGGACAGAGTTTTAGATTAGCGCACGATTGATGTTAGCTTTAGCCTGTCTCCTCTGCAGACGAACCATTATCTTACATGTAACCCTCAGCAATTGAGTTTGCTGCAACTTAATCATGCCCCCCCTGGTCATGACCATGGGTTAATCTAATGGAGGGACAGCACTTCAGGGCCACTGCGGGCTTTTGGGGGGTTCAAGGGGCCTTTAGAAAAACTGAGTTCTGGCAGTTTGAATTTCCTTTAAAAGAAAGTCAGAGTGGGGGGTAGGCGTTAGTGATATATGGTTACTAGACCTTTATAGAAAAACAGAGATGAGTTGTGGAATTGTCCGTCATTGGGTTATTTCATATGTTCAGTTCATGGGCACCAAATCCAGGAATGGGCTGATAAATATTGTAAATACAATCATTTTGTTTCATACAACTTGACATATAAAAGAATGTGCGTCAAATGAATGTGTACCTCATTGTCGTATCGATTGTTTCCATGGGCAGCTTTGTTTATAATCTGTGCAATACAAACAGGACTGAAATGTCTGCGATTTACTTATTCAGAAACTAGTGCCACCCAAATTGGGCTTATATTTTTACATCACAAAGTAGTGAAAACAAACAATAAGGCATTTTAATTAAACAAACAAGTTATGTTCCAATAAACTTTATAAATAAGATTGATGAATAGAACATAATATTAGCTTTCGCTCCTATTCCAAACCGACGCATCCACACGGAAGAGATCTTTCCACTGACCTTTAAAGCTCTACATTTCATAATTTATGGGCCAGGGACAGTACGAGTAGACTCAGAGGGAAATATATCTGCACCTTCCATTGTGATAATGCAGTCACGTGGCTGAGGGGCTGACAGTGGCTAATTCCATTAGAGAGATGAACCAAGGACTGACAGATTGGAGCCATAATGAATTGCAGGGACGGAGTGTCAGGCCTCCAAAGCCCTGCTTGATAGTTGTCTGCTAAACTTTGATTCTGCTATGCCTCATTAAAAAGCTTCACAGTTTTATTGGAGCTGCATCTGTTAAACTCTCTTTGAGTAATCGGGCCAAGACGTTCCCAAGCCAGATACATTTTCTCTTTTAATGGAAAAGAATCATAAGCAGATTACCCATGGTGTTGTTTGCTCTTGTAAAAACAATTTTAGGCTACTACTACTTTAAAAAATTCGGAAGATTTATGAATGCTCACAAAATAACTAAGTAGAAGAGGTTTACACCAGGCTTATTGTTGTCTATTTCTTGAGAAAATCTTATTAAAGTCAAAATGTTAAGATATTTATTTTTAATAAAATGTAGTGTCCCATTCATTGACAACCATATAAACATTCACCATTCATCTAGATAGTCAGCTTACTGACAATTATGGAATTTAAAGTCAAATAAACAGGAGTACCTTACCTGTCACAGCAGCGATCATGTCATGTTTAATGTTCATGGCCACCCAAATCGGGAATTTTCCAGTACTAAATACGACTTGAGGGGGCATTCATGTCCGATTTTCAACTGGGAAACTTGTATGTATTTCATTTAGCATATGAAGGCAGCATTCGATTTTACAGGACTTTCAAGTTTCAAGTTCACCCACATAAGATTTGTTTAACGTTTAAACACACTGTTAAAAATTTCCTGTAAATTTTACAGTAAAATACTGGCAGCAGGGTTGCCAGCCAGTTACTGTATTTTTTACAGTAGCATTTCTGTAATTTAATTTACAGATTTGTACTGTATTCTCTGATTACAGTAAATAACTGTATTTTTTAAATTGTTGGATTTTTTTACAGTAAGTTACATGAATCTTTGTATTCGCTATATTTAGAGGAAGTATGTAAAATGCAGTATATACAATATATTTTCCTGATTTTTTTTCATATTAATGACTGGCAGCTGAATTTTAAATGTTAATTATTTATCAACGGCATAAGCTTTAAACAATTGTTTTTAAATGCATTAAGTGTTGTATAACGCACAACTTAATTCCCCTATTACTTCACAAAACAAACAAATTATTCAACATCCTAATCTTGAAAAACAGGTCAACATTTATTTAATTTATAACTTTAAAATATGCATGAAAAAAAGTAATAAAACAGTGTATTTTGTATCATTTTGATTTCATTTTGATTTACAAACTTTTTTTTTTTTAAATGGACATGAAATTAAATATTTTTTTAATTACTTGAAACAAATTAGCCGTCATGGCCCGGCCTTCACACAAAGAAGAAATACGCAAATGACATTTAAAACCACAAGTTGACCAAAATGATCATTATAAAATGATTCTGAAAAACAGACACGAATTAATTTTCATCACTTCATTACCAGACTAACATGTCCAAACAACAAGGCCCCAAGTGAGTCCAAAAAACTTATGATCAAAAATGGAGAATAATTCAGCTCCAGATGCGGTTCCATCACAGGATGCAAAGGCTGGCTAGAAATATTGAAAAGGACAATACATTAGATATATTACAAAACATAATGATAGAGTCAGAGACAGACAGAGGAATGACAGATACAGTTAGAGTCAGATAAAGAACATTAAAAGGTTAAAATTAAAGGGAAAAATAGATATTTGTGTGTGTGTACTACTTACATTTCAGAAATTCCACTGATAACACACCACTTTGCAGGGAAGAGTGGCAACATGTGGGTTCACTGCAACCTGTTTCTTCTGTACCATTTGCCCTGTCGTTTTAGATGGCAATTTTCTTCTTTGTTCCTCTCTTTCAAAGCACCTAACGGGTCAGGAAACAGACAATATGTAATTAGGATTGGTTTTACGTTTTGATGCTTGTAATCATGTTTTTAAATCTGTTAGAGCAGTGTTTCTCAACTCCAGTCATGAGGACCTCTCAGGAAGACCTCCCCAACCCTAACCCTATGTCCACTAATTAAAACACCTGATTTAACTAATTAAGTCAACAGATAATATATCTAAAGGCAAGTTCTGATATTGAATACATGTGTCAAATGTACTGAGGTTGTTAAGAATTCAATCATTACCTTTAAATGAACTCCAAGGTGCAGGCTGCCTCCTCCTGATTGAATATGTAATATGCAGTGAACAGTATAGCAAGGCCAGACAGGAAGCTGGGCTGAATGCTCTCCTCACACACAACTTGGCCTTCCAGTGTCCACTTGTCAAAGTGTCTCCTAAAACAATACGACATGTGACAATAGTTTATTTTTTACTATACCATTTTTATTTTTCAGCTTTTTAAATTTAAACTATATTTTAGTATTCAGAGTGCAGGAACTCTTTCTTTTAAATAAAATTAACAAAGGAATTATGAAAACAATAAGCAAATTACACACAGAGAGTAGGCTATAGCTAAAATATATAGGATATAGGCTAGCCTATATTCGTACTGAAATGTAAGGGATTTTTACACCGGCATATTAAACATGCAACACAGCAACATTCAGATTCTGACGCAAGGTTTTAGCAACGGCGTTTTCATTCCGGCGCCCATTTTAACAGATGACTTGATTTTGATTTGATTTACACCATAAAATAATCACGACGAAGTGTGCAGATCAACACGAACCTCGTGTGAATACCGACTGTTGTCATTAAAGCATGTAACTCTTCTTAACATAGGAGCCCATAGATCCCGAGGAATGTGTGAAATACTACCGCGTCCGCGCTGCTGAAGCCCCGCGCAAGTCTCCCTCGTGCCCCGTACGGAGGATGCGTGATCCTCGGTTACCACCGCGAATATAACGTTACCTTCAAAGTCTACGAGTAACACAACATAAAAAATAAGAAACTGAAATAATAAGTCACTTACCACAGAGTTGAGAATCACTCCTCTTGCCGCTACCCGAAAGTCGACGACACGACCGTTGAAGATCACAATGCCTCTGTAGATTTGAAATTTACAGCAATATTCTGTATTTTGAATCAAACCGCCACGCGACCCCAGAATGCATTGCAGTTTACAGCAATATGCTGTATTATTAGAAAACAGCCAGCTGCTGTAAAATATTGCTGTAATTTTTACAGCAATTCATTACAGTGCACTCGTGGCAGGACACGCAAAATACAACAAGAATCACAATGCAATGGGCAATTGCAACTTTTCTGAATGAGTTTACTGTGTATACATTGATAAGTTGACCATCACGACCCATTCCCAGCTATCTAAATCATGAAAACACATCGTTGACTCTCAATTTATGCCTACATCATCCGTAAATACAGTACTTATTTCAGGATTTTCAGAACTTTGTGATTGGATCAAACAAACAAACAGACGTTTTATGTTTTACACTAGAGCATCCTAAATTTCTATGGGCTTCAGCTGTTAATGCTGTGGTTTCATTTTGCAGTTCGTATGTTTTTCCAGAAATGTCAGGATTTGTGATTTTGGTTCCATGCGTTCGTAGACAGTAACATTTGCAACAATTGTGCATTTTTTAATATTAAGCTGCAAAATCGGGTAATTCAGAAATCATTATGGTAATGACGTCAGAACCATGAGCACATTGACATGTCACTTTCTTATAAATATTCAGCAACCTATATTGCCCAGTCAGGGTGAAGTAAATAATTATATTTCCTAAATGCCATGAGAAGGTACGTTTACAGTTGTAACTAGTCCTAGATATGGGGGACATTTGTCAAATGTGCTGTTCCTTACTGTGGGGTAGCACCCGCATAACCTTCTGAAGGATCCCAGTGTTAGACATGAGTGCTAGTATGTGTGAAAAAGCCTACTGAAGCCACAAAATCAATCCAACATATAAATTCATTCATAAAGTTTGATAAGTTCGATGTTTTATTGAGTCTAAAGGTCAAGTGAAGCTCAGGTGGCCACTCTACAACACAGCATCTATTTTGGCCAGCTTGACTAAGAAACTTGTGAAAAGACAGTTTAAGGGATATCATTTCTGTATCTGAGCCATAGAGTTGCACCCCTGCGTGGCCCGTTTTGTTTAGACTTCTAAAAAGCTGTGCAAACCGAGGCTACGAGGCCCATTTAGCCTGTACAGAAGCACAATACATGACCTTTATCCAAGCACAGTTACGGGGCAGTAGTATAGAGAACCCTGCAGGTCTGTCAGTCCGATGGAACCCCAGCAGGGTGGGAACCTGAAGCAGCAGGGAAACCGTTGAAAGGGCATGGATCATCAATACAAGAGAGGGTGTGGCTTAAGAGATCATACCCCTTCCAAATACATAGCAAACACATCAGGAAAAAGACTGGTGTGTCACATTACAACTGACACCTGACAGAATCAAAACTAGCAAAACAAACTGTGTGCTGTACTGTAGGTATTCAACAGTTATGTATTTGTGTTTTGCTTCTTAGAGAAAAAAAGGGTGAAAGCCACATAGAGAGAGTGAAAGAGAACCAGATCACCGGAAAGCCCCAATTGTGCTGCTGGGTTTGATCTTTTTGCAAGTACATTGATTCAGCAGACACAAACTCTTTTGAAACCACAGTGGTATTGACCTAGAGTGGCACTGATGGTACTGCACCCTGCTCTCCTCCCACCAGGCCATCGCTGGACCGTTGCTGAGACACCACTGGGCCGCTGCATGAGCCCTTTCACGCCTCTCAGCAGTGGCCTGACCTTTAGCTGGACCTGAGGACACCGCTCCTGTTATTCGTAGACACTCCTAGAAGACTGTCCTATTGTATTATCAGCATTCACACTTCACACAAAAAGGAAAAACACTGAACTCTAACTAGGAGAGACCAGGTGATTGTGGGGTGTTGTGAGTTCCATTCAACTTGGTAAGCAGGAATTTCCGATTTGGAAAAGTGCTCTGTAAGTTGGACTTTCAACATGAAAACTTGTACGTAAGTCCCGGATTTTTCCATTATTTGAACATGGCATTACAGAGAGATATACACAGTTAATGATAAACATTGAGTTTCAAGCAAAGAGTTGAGCAATGAGTGAGAGTTCCTACTTTACATGATGTTTTATTAAAAAGGTTCGGGAGGAGCAGGCGCAGATAATTAACCCAATTAGCACAAGTGGAGTTCAATCTGTAATCAACTCAGGATTGGATAAATAACAGCAGAACCCACCGTTGTTCCTTGACAGTTTATCAGCTTTATCAGTTCCATCTCCTCACTTCTAGTTCCATCTACTCTTACCAACGGGGGGAGTACTCTGGGTTCGGGCAGAAATTCCGAGCTCAGAGCCCTCCACCCGGACAGCACGCCAAGTACGCCTAACCTTAACCATGATAATATATGTAGATGTGAACTCATGAAATGAGATTTAAACCTGTTTAGCAAAGTTTTCGGAAACGTGTGTAAAACACAGTGATCTTCTATGTAGAGAACTATAGACCTGCAAAACAAATGCATAGCATGAAATTATTTATCCTCCATAGTTTGGTTAACCAAAAGTTATGAACAGTTTTGCTCCAACACATTCTGATGTAAGGATTTGTTGATCAATGACAATTTTAGACAGACGAATACTGTCAAAACAAATTCAGTTTATTCCCACTTGATTTCAAACTAACTCAGCATGGCATCAATCGTTTTACACAGACTTTTTTGTTGACACCTAAACATCTTCCAAGCTAATAATACAGTTTTTTTAGTTTACAGTATGTACTTTTTCAAGTGATGGACAATAGAATGGTCAACTTTTATGGTCAGAAGTTGAAAATCATTGTCTTAACGTTCCTCTAAATCGGGGAAAAAACTTGAATCATCATTGCAATATTTCAGCTTTGTCGTAGCCAACAGAATTTATCCATTCAAATTAGTCTTCCTCACTCCACTGAACACAACATTAAGGTAATCAATATTCTGGCATATTGTACCATGGTCTGAGTGGTGTATACCAGCTGCGTGTCAGAATAGCTGCTCATTATCCAGAGAGCATCCTACCGGATGTCTCCCGCCAGGATGGTCTTGGACGCAAAGCATGTATCGATGAGTTGGTTCTGGTCCTCCACTGGATTGCCATCACCTTCATTGATTGCTCAGAGCCATGGAGAATCTGTGTGACCCAGCAGCGGGAAAGAGACCACCTCCGGAGATCTTCCAGAGACTTCTAATTACTGCCCCTAAAACATTCCTGATTGCATCACCAGGAAGTTAGAGAAGAGATGAAGAGTGTCATGGTGGAGTGATTTGTTGGAGGAGTGAATAGTACAGCTGGTGTGTATTAACATTATCAACTAGGGTTACTCACTCAGGGTGCTTACTACAGTTTACGCTACATCAGAGAACACTATGAGTACATTGATTTTAATGGGGCTGGTGCATTGCAGAGATGTAGAGAAAAAAAATGTAGGAGTCTGTGGAACATTGGCCTTTATATATAGTCTTTGTTGAACAAAGAAAACGTTATACATATTCAAACAACCGGTTCTTCATTTACCCTTGCATTACAAACAAGCAGAGATGTGTGCGGCACTTTATTCACGATAGAGGTGGGGTGGAGTTTTGAGGTTTTACTGACAGTTTGAGGATCCAATGAAATTACTAGGTTTAGTCACAAGCTCTTTTTAATCCTTTTCATTGGTTAAATATTAGCAAAACCCACAGACAGGCGTAAAGGGTGACAAATAGTAAGTTGTTTTTGTTTTGTTTTTAATTAAGTGACAAAACATGGAGATAAAAGGTTTCTGCTCAACAGCGACAATAAATTTGGATTATGTTGCCAAAATCATGCTTAAACATTTTTTTTTTTTAGATTGGTTGAGCCAATATATGCATGTTCTAAGGACTGTCATAAAAGACTAGATAATGCATTTGTCAATAAAACCCTTTTAATTGGTACTTTTAATTGAAAGGTGTAACTTCCCCTTTCAGCTGGTTATATCTTCAGCATGAGACTAAAACCCTGTACAATTATGGTCAATGTCCACTCTTTGATCTCTGAACATACTGAATTGACATCTTCCAGACTCCAGCAGATTACACTAAAACTGAAGGATTAATTTGGTGTCAAACCCCATAAACTCACATTATCCTATGCAGGTGAACAAATATTTAAAAACCTAATATGTTAACCTTTTATGTTGTTTTTAAAATGTTTAAGTAATTGGTAGGATTAAGTATCAATTGCTAAGGCCGTACAGTATTGTCAATTAAACCATTTCCTTCTGTGTTTTCTCCTGGTTTGGCCCTGGCCTGGTTCCCTTTTAAATGTTCAGTGGGTCTCTATGGTGCTGCAGTTTAGACAACTTAAATCTCATCCAGTGTTTATGGACTACTAGAGTGACAGAGACATTAACGTTAGTACTCATTACGCTAATTGAACTACGTTTATGGCTAGGCTTTAACACACACACACAGACTGCTGAGCAAACAACAAATACATTTGCAAGAACAAAGAAGCTAAGAAATCACATATTTAATATGTGATTTTGTTGGTGTCCCTGAGCAGGTAAATTCACAAGTATATTCCTTGCTGGGGGGGGGGGGGGGGGGGGGGGGGGGAATGCTTAAAGCACCCTAAAATGATCTTAGCTGGTTTGATTTATTGATTTTAGAGGGGGTTTGGGCATTTGTCATTGATAAACCAAGTGAAAAAGCTATATCTTCCATGTATCCTGCTGAAAAACCCATCTTAAAAGCCAGTATTAATTACATGTTGCTCCTGGCTGGTTTATGCTGGTTAGTGCTGATATAGTTATGGTCTTGCAGGTGGACCAGAATATTCATGTAAAATAGCCAAACTGGTAAAACGTGAATCACAAATTATTCATAAGACTAAAAATTAAACAACAGTTCTATATAATCATAATTTGGTACTTCTGTTGCATCAAGCTGCCGTTTTTTAAGGACTTAATCTAGCCGCTACCCACTGTCTCACCACTGTAGCTATATAGTATAGAGCCTCCCATGCTAGGTAGCATATCAGGCAGCAAGTATTCTCCAGCGTTTTCAGTCTTTGGAAAGTGCCTCTGCATTGTCCCATGTGTTGTTGAGTGCTTTTAAGTCTTGCATGAACGCTTACCCTTGTTGCATCCTTGTTGGCATCGGGGGTACCTATCCTACTTACTGTCTCCATGATCCAATGGTTCTTCATTTGATGGATGTGGCCAGCCAGTCAGAGTCTTCTCTTACGCACCACTCTTACTCTTACTGGTTTACTGTTACTTCTTTGTTGGTGATATGATCATAATGTAAGATTTTCAGATTTGTCATACGGGCATCTCTGCTGGAAGTTTTGCTTCTTGTTGATACTTGCTAAAGCCTTCCAGGTCTCACCAGAGTAAACGACTGTCGGGATCACAATGGAGGTTAACGGTCAAAATTGTCTTGGGGGAAATGGATGGTGATGACCAAATTTTGCAGTACTTTTGATTAGTTTGTAGTTAGATTAAACATAACTGAATGTTAATCAAATATACTTGAAACATTTCAAGAATTTTTATCTTTAATTGGGACATGAGCTACTGCCTGGTTAGGAGGACATGGTGTAATCTCGTATGTGAACAAAGGTGTTCTTTATATGTGTGTGTGTGTGTGTGTCTGCATACAATGACCAGCTTTTAACTGTTTGCCTATAACGCACAGTCAACACAATTAATGTAATCTTACATTGATCAGACACCTAACAGCATTTTTTATTTTATTTTTTTAACAAAGCACTCACAGTGGCAATAAAAAATGAATCCACCCGGGACGTTAATGCTTCATGCTTGATGTGGGCCATAATGTGTATTAGACTACATATTCAAATGATTGTTTGCTCAGTCACATGACCAACACCAGCCACTGCAATTCCATAATTATTATTGATTTGCTCACTGGCTGTCAATCTCAGGCTGTGTGCGGAGAGGAAGTAGAAGAGGTGATGGACAGAAAGAGGATTGGACAGTAACCATGCGGCATAGAAACCTCATCTCAGAAATGAGCTGGGATGAGATAGTGCTGCTGGATAAGGGTAATTGATGATTGTCTTAGTGAAGGGATGTTAGGGGGAAAAAGAAAAAAGGGGAATGGGGGATGCTTGAAGGAGGGAGGCTGGGTTGTGTTGTGGTCCGAGAAAATGAGAGTGAAAAATTCCTTTGTGGTCATTCCTCCTCTGGGCACTGCTGTGTACTTTATGTTGGAGATCATCTCTAAAATCCTGAAAAACAAATATGCAGGACCTTTGGATTGAAATGTCAGCGCGCCACAGGCATTGATTTCCTCCTGAAGTGTCCAAGGCTGTTGGATATTCACCATGCTGATGTGAGACACCTTTTCCAGACAGCTGCAGATGAAAACACATACACACAGATACACACACCTGAACTAAGCCACATCATCCAGTGCAATTCAGGTGCAATAAATGCATTTTCTGCATTATTTCTTTCCCCTGAAGTCCAATTATAGTGTTTGTCAAAGGTTTTCAATCATGACACTCAGCAATCAGATGTTTACTTAAGTCTATTTTGCATTACTTCTTTTCAGTTTCAAAATAAACACTGAGCACTACAGGGATGAAGGTGTGGGTGATTCTTGTGTGGTTTGTGACCTGTTGTTAGTGCTTCTCTCTACTGCCAGTGTGATTGCAGTTCCCAGGTTCCATTTAGAACTAATGGAGCACCATTCAATCTGCTCACAAACCCTATTAAATCTGGAGATCTCTCACTGATAAACCCAATCCAATGCGACCACTGGATCCTTCATCTCTAAATATATATTACAGCTTATAGCATGGAACGAGATGGGAACCTCTCTAAGCACGGGCAGTAGAGAGGTTTATTTGTACTGTCTGTTGATATAAGTGTGTATCGATGTTTTCAGCATTTGACTGAGACGACATGCTTGGCTTAGTGTCGCTGATAAAGACACCTTATGAGTGACAAATCAAATTTTTTATTAAATAAGTAAAGGGCTTTTCACACTTGCAATAGCTAATCCAGGGCCATTCTAAACTCTAGGTAAATGAAATCCTGGTTATCTTGCTTCACGTTTGACACTGCTCATAATTTACACTGTTAATCATTAATCCTGGGTGTTCATACATTGACATTTCACACTGTACATTCCTAAACCCTGGGTTAACATTGTTATTTGCATATTTGTGGTGTTAGTGTCATTGACTGGGCAAACGCGATCTGTTTAAAGACTCTAGCATTGTGGAGCATGTGAAACGTTCCTTTACTCAGGGTTAAAAGTGGGATTAAAAGAACAAGAACGGTTAAAAAGGCCTCAACTTTCAGGGGGGGAAAAAGAATGCATTCATAGAAACTACTGATGTCAGACAGATCTTGACCATGCACATTTACAAACATAAATGCTTATTCAGTGTTCAGAAAGTGAATGGGAAGAAGGATAAATGCTATTATTCCAACATAAAAACTAATTGTGAAATTGGTCTGTTGGTCTTTCCTCCAGGTGCTCCAGTTTCCTCTACAATCCAAAGACATGCAGGATAGGTTAATTGGAGATGCTAAATTGTTTGTAGGCGTATGTCTCTGTGTGTGATAAACGGGCCATCCATCCTGGGCGCTTTCTTCCCTTCAGCTCAAGACTCTTTGAGTACTACTACTGTAGAGAGAGGTCAGTCCTAGTGCTTTTAGCATTAAGCTCTGTAATAATGAAAATCTTCATAATGTGAAACCGGCTGTGTCCATCAGCAGCCATGAGCGGCTTCAACAGAGACGTACTTTAATTAAAGAGACTGGAGTCAAGACTTATGATGAACGACAGTGCATGCTCGGCAAAAACACTTGGGCTTTATTAAATAATGCGCAATGGAGATACCAATGACTCATTTTTTATTTGAGAACTGTACAATTTATTTCTGCAGAGGATACTTGGCACTGGCTTTTGTAGAGGGGAGTAAAAAGGTGTCCCAATAAATGACAGAAATGATTTCTGGTCCTATCTCGCTCTCTCACTCTCATGCTTATTGTATGAGCAGTATCTTTCATTTGCAGAAATAAATATTCACTCTCTACATGGCACAGAGCCAAATGATGGAAAGCCTCTCATTAGGAGCAGTCGTGACTTTATTCTGCATTCTGCATATCCCAGGACGTTTCCGCAAAGCTCTGGAATGGGCCGGATCCTTCCAGAAGCACCGCATCAATTCTCCCTGACACTTATTAATAACCTGAGTCTTCGACATCAGATAGCCGAGCAGCCCTTGACGGTGTCCAATAGTGAAATGGATGTGGCTTGCCAAGGGTGGAGGGGAGATAGCAAATGATTTCTGATTGGCTGTGGCTGTCAGAGAGGAAAGAGAAGATCTTGGCGTTGACTTCTCTCCTCTTACGCACATTATTTACGAGTGGCTGCAGGCAAACAGCCTCATCTCAGACACCTCAGGGTATCTTGGCCACAGTCCTCTTCACACGCTCGCCGAGCACTCAAAAGGCCTTTACTGATACTGGAAAACCACACACATCAGTCTGACTGTGGCATTTTCAGAATGTTTTGTCATCTTACAGTTCTGTGTAGATGATTTTTGGGGAAAAAGAAGATGACAAAACAGATAAACCCCACATGTGCTTAGGGGAAATCACTGAATGTCGAAGAAACTCTCAAACCTTGAAAGTGTCTCTTACACTTCTCATACACTCTCATACAGCTTTCCATGTTGGCAGTCTTTCTTTTTTTCCTAAAGGTTCCTTTTTCCTTTAGCCTACAGTCATGCTGCCATATATAGAGGCTAAAGGAAAACTGAGCTAGGCTAGATAAATATGGTCACTAATGAAAAGTTGTTATACTGGGTAGAAGGAGGGAAACCTGGCAATATCCTGTGTTCTACAGGTATTTATTCAGATCAGTACATTGGAATTAGGTACCCCTGAGTCTATATTGCGTTGGACCCCTATATGTGAAATGCAATTCACAAACTGTTTTACTTCCACAATGTGAAGTATTTCAGGACAAGACTTGACTTTTTCCTCCAGGAATTGATTGGATTGAGAAACAATTTGGGAATTGCAAAATACAGAAACATTCCAGAAGTGTAGACATCTATTTAATTTTGATGAAAGATTATGATTTTTCTTTTTCTTTTTTTATGGGGGTAACGTGCATGCACCAGGTTCAGCATGTCCATTAAAACAAAAATCTAGTTTCAAGGACTGGCAGTAATAAGCAGGGCCCGGTTCCCCGATAACGCTCACTCTTAGCGCGCTAAAAAGACTCGAAAGATATATCTAACCAAAGTTGTTTATGTTCCTAAGAGTGTTCCCCGAAGTGTCCCTTAGGAAGCTTCTTAACACGCTGCCTCTTACATTCAACATTACAAAGGTGCTGTCCCAAGTGAAGGTGCTGAATTAGTTGGCATTGATTGCTCAGGAATCGATTTTCCAAGGTACATTACGGCGTTAAGAAAGACAACACATTCTATGCAAATGAAACATTATCAGTAAAATATAGACAATTAATTAAATTATCTAATTGTCAGTAATATGTTCACACGATATGTTGTGACGGGTAGACGAACCAGGTATCCCTCGCTAATCATCCACCCTCCTTATCCCGTTGTGCCACTTGTGCCGCTTCTTGACATGGGTTTAACGACTTCTAAAAATTATGTAATACACTTTTATATCAATGGTAAGGTACTTTACAATCAGAATTGATTGGCAAGCAGCTGCAGTTACTTCTATTTAATGCGGTATTGATTGCCATTGGTTAAAGGCTTAAAGGGTTAGTTCACCCAAAAATGAAAATTAAGTCATTAATTACTCACCCCCATGCTGTACCAACCCCGTAAGACCTTCGTTCGTCTTCGGAACACAAATGAAGATATTTATGATTAAATCTGAGAGGTTGATCACTCCTCCATAGGCTCCCTAAGGGAATGACACCGGACGGCCCAGAAAGTCATTAAAGAAAATGTTTAAATATTCCATGTCACAACAGTGGCTCAACTATAAGTTTATCAAGCGACGAGAATACTTTTTGTGCGAAAAAACAAACAAAAATAACGACTTTATTCGACTATTCCTTTTCTTCCTTGTAGGCCTGAAACGAGACTTCAAGAGATTTCCACGACGCGCACGCGCGAGAACTTAACTGAAGTAGTTGAAGGAGATCGCAATTCTCGCGCATGCGTCGTGGAAATCTCTTGACCGCGCTGCGCTGATTTCTAAAGACTGCTGCACAGTGGCGGCGACTAGCGTCTTGAGCTCAAACAACGCTAAGAGAGCTTACGAATGGTCCTGACCAATCTTACGAAAGTGTGACTTACAGAAGATATACTTAGCGTACGAGCGTGTAGGGAATCGTGCCATAAAGTTAAGAGAGAGGCTAAGGAATAGGTTAAGAACTACTTAGCGATAAGAACGTTTTGGGGAACCGGGCCCAGGTCTTTTGGAAGCCCAATGTCCTCACTTGTTTGGTCCCTTTCATTTTTTAAGGTAAGCATCACTATTACCATTGCTCAAACATTATGTAGGATTAGGTCTTCAAACCAAGTATTAAACGTGTGTTATGTTGTAATCATGATAATTATTGTATTACCAAAATAGCTATTATGTGTTCCCCGATCCAAATAACTCAGGTACACCATTACCTACTGTTACCCACAGTCCTACCCCCTGTATATGGTAGACAGAGAGAGAATGGAGAAATTCTCTGTTCAGAGAACTCACAGTAGAGAGCTCGTTTTTATGTCAAGGGGTTTAGTGCCTGTATCCCAATTTCAACAAGAGCATCTTCTAGTCAGCTGGATGTTTTTTTCCAGCAGTGATGTTTGCGCTGTTCAATGATATGAATCTCCCAGTGTGCTGGTCAAGCACCTCTAATTTAAAGAGCTGAAATATAGTCCTTGTTCAGTCCACAACCAAGCCCTTCGATGAAAAGCAACTCCTGCGATGATTGCTAGGGATTATTTAGAAAATGGAGCCACTTGTGAAAATCCTTTTTTGCTCCATGCCACACGTTCAGGCTGAGCAGTCTGGATCCATGTGAACAAATTAAATCAATTATCAATTTCTCAATTAAAGCCTTGGTATTGCTGACAGAGTCGCATGAGATAATGGAGTTCAGTTAACCTGCTGCATTGGATATCCCCTGTCAATCTGCTGTGGGTTTTTTTTCTCTTCACTAAAACCTGCAGATCCAAAATATGCTCCTCTATCCTGAGATCATCTGTTTCTGAGGTAATTGCAAAAGCTGGCACCAGTGTAAAGGTGTCAACTTTTTTAACAAAAGATTACAGTAATGAAATGGTGTCTCCTCAAGAATTTGACCTCTCTTTACATCTATATCGTTCTTCAGGTTGGTCTTTTGATTTTAATAGCTAACCCATTAGGCTTTGCCTTAGAACTATGACCATGGTTTCCAAGCAGATATAAAACATGAAAGCAGTAAGAAAGTTATATACAATTAATTCAGAACCATTTAACACATTTGTTTAAACACATCCATGTTTCAAAAACCAGCTTGACCACCTTAAAATGGTATGACCCGTTTTATTTTCTTCCAACAGGCCCTTTTTCAAAATGGTCTTCAAGCCCAGTCTGGTTCCCACAAGCTGCTAGTCCAGCTGTCAAGCATCTAAACCAGCTTGTGCAAAGTACCAGTTTGGAACAACTAAGCTACGACAATATTCCATGATACAACTACAACCTTGAGTTGGTTTTATGTGGATTTTTCAGCAGGGTTCAGCACTATAGTAAAATTCAGTGGATCTGAGCAATGCCTGATGGGCTGGTAATTGAGTTTTCAAGCCAGGTGAGACATACAGGGCCCCACCAGAGCCATAAAAGAGGGTAAAGGGGATTTGGATTTGCTGCCATTTTGTTTGTAGCGTCCTCACTGTGGTGGATCTAAGTGGACTTGTACAGTAGAGGCCTCCAGAGAAAGGGATGAGAGGGGAAAGACGGAGATTATCCTATTATGTCCTACATGTCTCTCGGGGATTAAGTTTAAGCACTAACAACAGCACTTTTCCTTCGAGGTAGAGTCTTTCTATCCTTCTCTACCCTCCTGCTGAAACATGATTACATGCTGGTTTATACTGGTTAGTGCTGGTATGGCACTGGCAGGTGGATTAGTATATCATGCTAGTCACTTGGCTGGTGAAACAAGAAACAAGTAAACAAGTAACAAGTATGAAACAACACTATTTTAGTCTCTCTCTCTCTCTCTCTCTCTCTCTCTCTCTCTCTCTCTCTCTCTCTCTCTCTCTCTCTCTGCTGAGTATTTATGGTTTGTACAGTTTAGCACTCATTCTAAAGATAAGGAAGTTCATTCCTACAATCGACTTTGTTGTAGTAATGTACTAATTTGATTTACCTTAAAATCTTGCAGAGAACACATTATATATTTCAGAACTGCAGTGGTTGCAGAGTTCTATTGAAAACAATTTTTTGTTATTTTTTAAGGCTTGACATTAACTTTTTTTTTTCTTACCAGCCACAGTGGCTAGTGGTTTTCCAAAGTTACTATCCATTCTGCATTTTCACTGGACACAGTTTTGACATCGATACCATGGGGCAAAACAGCCACATAGATATTATATATCTCGTAATTTGGCAGCAGGTATATATAGATTGTGAGAGAGCGAGAAAGCTCAGCAAGTAGGCTACCATGTATTTATTCTGCGGAAAATTAGTATTGGAAGCGTTTCAGATATTTCAGTATCGTAAAATCTATATTTTTGACAACACTACATTGCACTTAGTTTACTATTTCAGATGCCTTTTTAAAAGACTAAAATTGAAAAATGTATATATTATCTATATACAATTCAAACTGCCAGAGTGGATAGTAGGAGGGACTGCGTTACACGCCACCACTGAAATCCACTCGTATTTGGCGGGTTGGCTGGTGTTAATGTCAAGTCCTGGTTATTATTGACATAATTGTGTCATGATTCTGCCCTCGTGTCCTTGAGTTTCTTCAGTCTTGAGGCAGGATCATGACAGACCCGTGTTTTGTGTGCAAGCACATGCCTGTGTTTGGGCCATGTGCTTGCATTGTCTCGTCACCTAACCCCGCCCTTTTGTTACCCTTGTTTAGTCATCATTAATTAATCTGTGTCACCTGTTATGTTATCATTAGGCTCCCTATATCATCCCCTTGTGTTTGCTGTCCTGTGTCGGTTCATTATGAAACCTGCTGTGATTCTTACCTGCGTGTTACCTTACCTTGTTAACCCTTGTGAGTATCCTAGAGAGAGAGTTCTGATTCTATATTCGATGTTTGTTTTTCGTCTAGTCTATCGTCAAGTCATAGTCTAGTTCTGTCTCTCCTCATCCTGTCTTGTTTTGCCCCCTCGTGGGTTTTGGTTTCCCGTTTTTGTACCAATAAACCTTGTGTTCATCGTACACTGTCTGCATTTGGGTTCATCTCCTTGCATCATCATATCAAATTGAAGACATTCTGGCCAAACAATATTTAATTCAGAATGAAATCATTGAAGATATTAATTCAATTTAGTTGATTCAACAAGATTGAGACATGGTATTTTATACCTAGTTTGAGAATTTCTCCAGGATTTGAAATATACCATACTAGGCCTACTAAATGATTACCATATCCATATACTATGCTATTTACTTTATGCTTCTAGGTACCTCAAACAATACCATGGTAATACCATGATAAATGTCAAAAACATGTATTACAATGTATTACAATGGTACCATGGTCCCAAGGTACTTGTTGGTAGTTTTTTGTTAGTGCACATTATGTGTATATATAGAGAGAGAGATTACTATATGCTATGTAGTAGCATTATCGATTTCATGTATTCTCAAGTCTTAACTCGTCAGGATCTGCCAGCATAAGCACTTAATGGCAAACAGTGAATAGCTCAGGCTTGTTTTGGCAGTGTGTGTGAGTGTGTGTGGGACTTGCAGTCCTGTAATGAACATGCCGCAGGCTAGAGGATTCAAAAGATCTCCTCTGACACCTGAAGCAGCTCTAGGATTAGAGATTCTGCTAAAACACACACTGCAAATACATCTCAATATGCCAACCCTCCCACCATGTCACTTTCCTTCTGTAAAGTGCCGGCCAGGCGAGACTTTGGAGTCTTTGTTCGGTTACAGGCCCAGCTAACCGCCTCAGGCAATAGCTTTGCTTTCCCATCAAGCATTGCTCTCAGCAGGATGCCCTTTTCACTGAGCAGCCTTCTTCAGGACATGCACCTGGGCCAGCCATACCAGAGATGGATTCAGCAGCAGGTATAGAATGTTAAGGACATTCTAACCGTGTTCTAACTGTGCATAGTGGTCTGAGAGGATATTGATATTGGACCCAAATCCAATCCATTTTTTTTTTTAGGATTAACTGAGTTTGAGATACAGGTCAGGTTAGGAGTATAGGATGGGTTTAAAGGTATGGCAGTTTTACATAATTTAAATTGAAATAACAATTTGGTTATGCTAAAACTTTGAAGGCAGCAACATTAGTTGTTAAGTTGAAGTTGTTTTAAGTTGGAATCTCTTTTACAGAGTAATATTTCTAAATGCAATTGCAAGTTTTGTATGGTAATTTAATTACATAGTAGTTACATTGTAATTATAGTGAGTTCAGTTGTTCAATTTCTATTCATTATTGGGATATCAGCTATGTCAACTAAGTAAATTGTCCTCAGTCACATATCAGTCTGATGCTCCCTGTCTGTGGGCAGAATAAGCTGGACAGTGGACCAGACTTTATGTCAATAATCAAACATCTGGCTATTCAAGACTGTAAAGTGTGTTTTTTAAAACATTGTTAAACACGTTTTTTTTTTTTTTAGAAACAGTATCTTACTTTTTACATTCTATAGTTAAGTGTATGTCTGTGCTTGTGTGTATTGATCTGTCCATGGCCACATGTGTTCTGTTCAGTGTTTGTTACTGTAAAGAGTAAATGTGAGAAATTGTGTGTGTGTGTGTGTGTGTGTGTGTGTGTGTGTGTGTGTGTGTGTGTGTGTGTGTGTGTGCGTGTGCGTGTGTATTGATTTTGCAGTGTTAATGTGAGACTCCTGCTGTGTATATGTACTATGGCTAGAGGGAGCTCTCCTCTTATTCTCAGAGCCAGATGTCCTGCTTCATACACAAACTCTCTTACTCAAACCCACCAAAAACACTGATCATTCTCACATTTCTTTGCTTCTAAGTTGCTTGGTTGCTAAGAAGTTACTAAGGCTTTTCTGGGTGGTTGCTTATATATTACGCTTTTTTTTTAGATGTGGCTTGTTTCCCTCCTTCAATGCAAGTTTAATTTGTGCCTTAACAAATAACACTAAACCATGGTGTAGATATAGGTTGAGAAAGAGAGAGAGTGAGTGAGAGAGAGACAGAGATGGGGCCAAGGGGGCAAGGCCCCTTCCAGCCCATGGCGGTCATCAGTGATAGAGACTGGTCCCATGAGGCCTTGCAGAAAAGACAGGAGAGAAGGAGTGGTGGGGGTTTGTAAGGAGTAGAACAGGGGGGCTAGCGAAAGGAAACAAAAGGATGAACAGAGCATCTTCCACACAACCGTAACTGTGTGTGTGTGTGTGTGTGTGTGTCAGGACACAGTGTCATGATGCTGTCAGTCGGACACTCCGTGGCCTTCAAGAGCCGCTGTTCTTAGAGACCGCAGGTGGTCTCCGAATACAAAGATTGATCCTGAAAAACAAACGAAAAGAGTGTGTGTGTGTGCGTGCGTTTGTGTGTGTGTGTGTGTGTGTTTGTGTGTAGGTTTTGTATCTGTAGCATCAGGGTTTTTGAAAGTATTAGGAGGTTTGTTTACATCACTTTCTCTTAATTTTACAATCAAATATTTTTCTTGTCAGTGCCTCTTGACAAGCCATTTGTCGTTTGTCGTATCTGTCAGGCAAATCAAAGGTTGCTTCTGCAAAGCTCATGACTTAATAAAGTTCTTTATTATTTATCTCCAAAAATTAATTCGGATAAAATTACATTTGTACAAATGAATCTAGAAATACAGCTATAAAGGGAATATATATATATATATTGCAATACTATATATTCTCTATTTAATATCATAGCTGCAAAGGATAAGCAACTATTCTAATTTCTTTTCCTTCCTACAGGCTCCACTCAACACTACTTTTCTTTCAATTTAATACATGCACATTTATTTGATCACTGGATAATGGACCAAAACAATACAGCATCTGTGCTCACGATCATTTCAACAACGTGCGTTTGGTTTGCATGAGCAGTGTGTTTTTGAGAGCTACGCTGTCTGCATGTGCACAACACAGCCCAACACGACCCAAAATACACTTCCCGTGAACAAGAGTGGGAGAGAGACAGAGGGAATGGGGCTTGTATGTGCTGAAAGGTGGATTTCTGAATTAGGTTCTTTAAATGGTGCTGGGCTGGGAGAGGAATATTGATCTTCAACTAGCCTCAGCTGGTTCTGAGGAGGCTGTGCGCGAGCGTGTGCATGTGTCCGTTTTTAGCGTCTTCCTGCACAAAGCAGTTGTGTTTTCACCAGAAAAAAAGGCCGGAGACACATCCCAACAGCCCACAGTATGTGTGAGCGTGTAGATATATCTCACACTGAATTCGATGCTCTGAAAATGAGAAGACCAATCAATACAATTAACTCCAACCCCCTGCGGGAAACGTAAAGCCGTGAGTGTGTGTGATCGCATAGGTGGTCATAACTGTAATTATATTGTGATATATACAGAGATATTGTGATGACCTGGTTATACGGTATTTAAAAGCGATTGTCTAAAAAAAAAATAAAAAAAAAGGTCTGTTTTGGTAATGTTTTCACTGTGTTCTGGTTTTCTCGTGTTGCCTGCCAGTTTTCTCTAGTTAGTTTCCTTGATTGTTAATTAGTCCTACACACCTGTTCCGTTTTATCTTGATTACTTTCTCCATGTATTTAATCCCTGAGTTTCCTCAGTTCGTCCGGTATCGTCAGTGTTAAACATGGTTGTGTTTATTGTTTCAACCTGCGATCTCCTGAGTTTTCTGTGTGGATTTAATAAAGATGTTTTTGTTATCTACTCCTTTCATTGTGCACACTACACCGCATTGCTACTTTCATCGTGCACATTACTACACTACAAGGAATTACATTACTAATATAATAATATATAAGGAGTTATTCTTATGCAATTTTGCTCATCAAGTTCTCATGTTTCTCCTGTTTTAAGGATGTTTAGATATTCTTACATGACAAATACAGTTTAAGAAAATGATCTCTGCAGTGCTGATCATTATGTCTCGTTCTCACTCTGATCAAGAAGAGCGATTTTTTTCCCCGAAATACATGGGTAACACATTAAAACAAGGTTTCATTTGTTAACATTCATTAATGTATTATAAACTAACATTGAGCAATACATTTGTTACTGTATTAGATAATCTTTGTTAACATTAATACAAATCCAGCTGTTCATTGTTTGTACATATTACTTCACAGTGCATTAACTTATGTTAACAAATACAACTTTTGATTTTAATAATATATTAGCAAATGTTCAAATTAACGTCAACAAAGATTAATAAATGCTTCAGAAGTGCAGTTCATTATTAGTTCATGTTAACTAATGTTAACTAAGGAAACCTTAAGTGTTACCAACACATGATATTACTAAAATGACAAGTCTTCATCCCCTTGTTTAGGAAAAGCCCCTCTGGTCCTCATCATCCTCCCCCCAGATGATGATGTATCACTCAGGCTCTGAGTCCTTAAGGCTATTATATCGCAGGAAGCAGCCTGACGAGCTCCAAGGCACCCCGGGAAATCAATACACCAGGGGTCAATTACAATATTTAGGCCACGTGACTTCCAGAGCAAAATAAATCTTTTGTATCAAAAAGTCCTCCCACTTGTGTCTAACATTGCTTAGCTTTGAAGTCCTAAAATAGGATACGGATGTTGAGAAAATAATCATATTAATATTAAAATAATCATCAGTGTGTTTCAAAGAATGAATGTCACGTGACAATGTGTCAGATAATATTTCCTGTCAGCATTTTCGTGATAGTGCCAAAATTTATTCTTACACTTTCATTTGTGAGAGTTGATAACAGCTGTGGCTTATACCATATTACCACATATTTCGATGCAGTATTAATTATTGCAGTAACTATGGTATTTAAAATTTACTATAGTAAACGTTTGGGAAGAGTTTATAAACAGGGCTACTGAAAGCATTAAATGTTTTTCAGAAGGATGATGTTCTTTATTGTTCGGATTGTATTTTTAGTGGCTATTTTCTTTTTGTGCTGTGTCATGAGTGTTTTGTCAAAACGGATAAGATAAATCACAGCGCAAAAAGATAAATGAAGATGTACGAAACGAGGATGAGCGATTGCATTTCTGTTTCCCAGAAAACTTTGAAACTTTTAGCTGATTACAGCGTTTACCTCCTATCCATGTCTCTCTAGCTCAGAAACACAAAGCAGCGCTGTGATGAATGGTTTTCAGATATATGCAAGCTTGATGGAGGTGGTGCAGGGCTGGACTGATCTTGATTTACTGTAGGTAAATTTGACCGAACAAACTCTGCCAAACTAAACTAAACTCTGGAAACTAATATCAACATTCTCTCTCTCTCTCTCTCTCTCTCTCTCTCTCTCTCTCTCTCTCTCTCTCTCTCTCTCTCTCTCAGCTAGCATACAATGAATGGTTTTCAGAAATATGCAAGCTTGACGGAGCTCAAAATTAAGCATTTTGAAAGTGACACGCTAGTTGTTGGTGCTATGACTTTGGCCCTGTCTCCACCTGGTATTAAGATGGGATTTGGTTGATCAGATCACAAGTGGACGATGCTAAATACAAGTGTAAACGGGGTCTAAAATGTTTTTATGTCCATAGGTAGTTGAAAACGCATTCGACCGGATGCAGATTGCTAGTCGAATGCGTTTAAACAGTTGCTAAAGACCACCTACTCTCTGCTTACTGACTTAATACATTATAGGAAACGCGCTAGCCAGATGGTTAAAATGTTGTACGCTGAAGACCAAAGTTGGGTTTGAAGACAAAAAACATACCAAGCACAATGTTCTCTCACCATTCCTGATTTCTAACACGTTCGGATTAGAATATGAAGGTTGTTTTGCCGATGAGCTGTGTATGAAGTTACTGTAGTTGAAAAGGGGTGCATGTTAAGGGACCCAAAAGTGCATGAAAGTTCGAAAAAAAATTACATTAGAAAAACTAATGAGCTGCCTTGATGTCTCCTGTCTACATAGGCTGCAGCCTAGCCGAAATGGAGCCTCATAAGTGACTGATATGGAATACTATGGAACTTTGTTCAATTTAGCATTGCAAAGGCCTTAAGATTACACTAACTTACACCAAAAACTGCACAAAAGTCACAGAGGAAATTGATAATGGCTGACTTCTTGTTGCGTTTGCTTCACTCCAAGAGTTTTTTGTAGGTATTGGGACATTACATGTAGGTACCGAATTTCATACAAGTACGTGAAACGTAGTGGGAGGGGCACTTCGTTGAAATTTTGTAGGTGGCGCTATCGAGCCATTTTGCCACACATAATTCTGAAACCCATATCAGATGTAAGCTTTCGCTAGTTCTGACACATGTGCATGTAACCAATAAGTTCATATTTAGGCACTCAAAAATTCGAATCATTTCAGAGAAGAAGAAGAAGAGAGCAATTACAAGAGTTTCCTCACACCTCTGTGTTGAATATGTGCAATGCTGTCTACATAGGCAGTTCACTAGGTTTTGGAAAAGGAAAAGTTTTGTTATAATTCTTTTATCTCTCTCTCTCATAGTGGATATCTTCGAAAGTAGACCTGCTAAATAACAGACGGATTGTCTTGATAAAGAGTCTTTGAAGTGTTTTTTTTTTTTTTTGGTATTCTTCACACAGTCCATGCATTAATCTCACTGTGCTTCAAAATGCGATTTATATTGGATCCGAGATGTAGGATTAGACTTCTCTTATTTCTTTGAGGCTTAAAGGTCTGTTCTTTACAATCCATTGCATGCGATCCGTGTGTCATCTTAAACTGTTAACATGAGTTCGGGAGCCTATGAGCTACTTGAAATGCTTAGATGTTCCGAACTTTCCACTGCTAAAATGATGCGTCTCATCAACCGTAGTGAGTTGTAATAGCACAGAATAGACTGTGTGTGTGTGTGTGTGTACGTTCAAATGCGTGTGTCTGCCCTTTTAAAGTACATGACTGGGCTCCATATTTAGCAGCTCTGATTGTTAGAAGGGTTTAAAGCTTTTTGATGAAAGTTTGATCAAAGCAACAGCTCAGTATATCAGAGCAGAGCCTCATGCCAGTCAATCTATACAGCACACACACACGTATACATGCACATATTAAAGGCCACGTACACTGCATAGAGAATCGTACTCCAAAAATTTATTATACTGGCTTATATTATTGCAGAATAAAGAGATGATGTAAATAGTGTCATACAAAAGTACAGTCTCTATACTACTGGGATCACATAAAAAGTTTTACATTCTCAGTAAAGTGTAATTGCTGTATGCTTAACAAAATCATTATAAATCGGTATCAATATCTAACTAAAATGACTTAGGCAGTAGATTTGTTGGTCAGTTAAACTTGACAATAAACTTTAATGAATAAATTTAGCATGCTATAGTATAAAACAGTTCTTTCTGGTTATTGAATCTGATTGGCTGAGAGCCTTTTCCAGCCGTGCGATATTCCCCCAGTATCACCACTCTAACCATTTCACCGTTTGTATCACTCCAATTGCAGCGACTGTCATGGCGGTTGACCAAATCCACCATATTTTCTTACAAATACTACTGTTGTTGTGTCACGGAATGTAGTTTTAAGAAGTTTTTAGGTGTGAATGTAGTTATTCAGACCTCAAATATGTGACTCATATATAAACAAAGTGCCTATTTAATTTACAATTTGTCAAGAAGTTTACGGAGATTGAGCTCCAGGCCGTCAGCGGCCGTTCAGCACTCATGTGCCTGTAAAGAACAGCTTTATCTCGCCAAGTCCTACGGGAATTTGCCACTGGCTCTTAGTGGGATACTATGAGATATATGAGATATAATTAATTAAGGGTATATCAAACGGGCCATCTTTGGTCTTATTAATCTATTACATGATCCACAGCAAATAGAGGGAATGCATTAACGTCACTTTCCCGCTGGAACACGCCCCCCTCAGCCGGACTGAGTGGCAAAAGAGCTGCTGCGTGACTGGAGTTAATAGGGGAAACTGCGAAAACGCGAGTAAAACAAACTATTATCAGTTTAAACTAAAAGTTGGACTCGATATAGTGTTCCTTACAACTTATCAAAGATCCAGTGATCTATGGATATTGACATGCAGCCAAGAATCGTGTTTCCTGACATTTATATGTGCCTGATTTCGACGCTGGGGAAATAAATTAAGAAAATTTGCCGTATTTGAAAATTTGCCAATATGCCGTACTTGGTATTGAAAGGTGGTCCGTTAGTGATTGCAATAGTCGACTTCAGTGACAGTTATTACACCATTAGATGGTGGCAAAGACTGTCTTTATCAGTGACTGGTTGTAAAAAAGGAAGTTGTTTTAGGGCTGGCTAACAAAGGCCCTGTCTCAAATGGCACACTTCATATGCACTTTCGGTCTTGTGGACTTAACAATGGCTGCTGTGTGCACTTGTCCATGGAGCTGTCAATCACACAGTGCGAGTTTATCAGTGACTAATTTCTGGACTCTCACCAAAACTCCTGTAATGATCAATGACGCTGTCTACGCTGCACAATTAATCTCTTATTTAGATCATGTTCGCACCGTTAGTTGTGATCAAAGCATTCGTGAGAGTGCAGAAATCGAGTTGCAACGATGAGATCACTGCATTCTTGCGCTCAACAGACATGTCTGTCAATGGCTTCAATGATCATCGCTTCAACCTTTCATGTGACCGGAATAGATCTAAATATGTGACCGGAATAGATCTAAATATAATCCTCAACACTTTTCATTATTAGTTAATTTCACAGCTGTAATAGTAAAATGTAGTGAACGATTTAGAGAGCGTTCCACATGTAATAGTTCTTTAATATGCAAAGATGTTAGCCAAGATGTTAGCAGTGGGCGTTTACACTGAAGTCTCACATCAGACATGTCCCTTCCAACTGAGCATTCGGATCAGAGGGCTAAAATCAAGATAGAAAATCATTTTGTTTTTATTTTATTTCTAAACTATGATTTTTTTTTTATGTAAAAATCATTCTAACATTATAAGTGCACCTTTACATTATATGGAACATTATATTATACCTTATATTATAAAATAATAAAAAGTTGCAATTTAGTACATGCATCAACGCAAAACCATTAAAACCAGTTTGTCTTGATTGAACTTGCTTCTACTATCTCATTTGCAATCAAATCTGTGAAATTCTCTCTTACACACACACACAAGCACAGTTTTGTCTCCATCTTATAACATTAGTCGGCTTGTTATATATAGCAGCCCATAATCAGATAATCTCTCATTAGTGTTAAGCTGATTATTTCATTTATCTTAGTAGCAGTGACAACAAAGGCTGCTTTTAATTAAGCAGATTGCCAATTAGTTGGTATTTTATTGGCTGCTTTAAATGTGTCCTAACGAATAAGCACCACAGTGCTATAATGGAGATCTGATGAAGAGAGAAGCTACAGCTCTGCTCACACTGTGTTCTACAGTCTTCTCTCTGTATGCATGTGTGTGTGTGTGTGTGTGTGTGTGTGTGTGTGTGTGTGTGTGTGTGTGTGACTGAGTGAGTTACTTTCTCATGGTAGAAAGCTAAATGTTATTTTATTCCTTTTATTGTATAAATTTGTAAAATTATCTCAGTTGTGCAGTTTAGGGGTGAAGGTTTGTGCTTACGTTTTGATACAAATCATACTTTGTCCTGCAAATAACATAAAACAAATTTGCATGAAATTGCAACTTGTGTTTTATCATGATATAGGGTTGACTTTTATAATAATGAATAGTCGATACTTTTCCATCAAATAGCACTGCAGCACGACAAAACTCTGCATTGTTGTTTTTTTCCTCTTTATTTAGCATTAGTAAGTCACTATTTATTTTAGTGAATCAATTTGTTTAGATGGTTCATGTGAACTCACTAAAAAAAGTTTAATTTGGATCCACCACAGTATATATTTAGTTATGCTATGTTTTGTTAAATTTGACTTTGGTATTGGTATTGGTTTATTTAAGAGGGGACAGTGCAATTTCATAAAACACATGAACAAACATGGTTAAAAAAGCCAGAATTAGCCAAAAGGCTATTTTTCATCTGTAGTCCCCTGGCCAAGATGTAAATGTAACCAGAGCAAAAATAGCCTGTAGTCATGCTTCCCGTCCCTAGAGGGCAACCTAGTGCACATGAGTAGTGCAGTATCGGAAGGAACAAGAACGTTTTTTTTATTTATTTATTTTTTTATAGACCTTCAGCGAACGCGTGAGCTGAGGCGCTTTAGAAACTAACACCAACTTACATCATTGGCGTATGCGAAAGCGAAAGGGGAAACCCCCAATTTGGTGTTCCGTTTGTTGAGTGGTTGGAGCAGTGATTCATCGTGTCACGCTCGCGCCTAAAGGGGCGTGGTCTAGCCCTATAAAGATAGCTCGATGGGCTGATCTCACTGATTTTTCATCTCTTCAGCGAAGCTCTGCATCGGTGGATCCTGAGTGAAGAAGCCGCGCCGTTGAAAAAGCCTTCTGCAGGACGAGCCATCTTCTGAAGCCGCTGGCCTCATCTCGCCGCCTTCAGTCGCCGCTTCCTGCTACGCTATCCGGCGTCTATATATCCTTTTACACTCTGCTCACTGTGTGTTCGCCCCCGCGACTCACTCACTAAAAGAGCTGCATCTTTTTAAAGAAGCCATCCTCATGCGGCTAGCTCGTGCCGAGCCGCAGTCAGCGACGGGGACCGCCTCATCTGCGTTTCCTGCCTGAGAGAGGATCATGTAGCACTCGCGCTCGCTGACGGCGGCTGCCCTCACTGCGAGCTATTGCCTATGGTGACTCTGAGGACTCGCCTGGCATATTTCTCCGAGTCTGCACTCCCGCCCGCTGTAGTGCTGCTGCGCCGTACTCAGCGGGTCTCCGAGCCTTCTCCAGCCCGTGAAAGCTCGCCGGTTCGCCCGCGAGTTTCACCAGCTTTACTCGAGTCGCTCACTGACGGACAACGGCCGCCGCACGCCGCCGTTTTCGCCATTTGTGGCGAAGAGATAGCTGCATCTGTTGAGAAAGCCAGCTGAGCGGCTAGCTTTCTTTACTTTATAAGAAAGCTACCCCGCCCCCACCCCCCGCGGGCATGCGTCACCGGCGAAATAGGGAAAGAGAGTGTTTTAGTCCCGCCGAGGCCGGACAATCTCCATTTCTCAAACATTTCCCAGCTCCTCTTAGTTGAGCGGCTGAAAATGTCAATATTGCAGCAATGAGCCTGTTGTATGACACGCACACCAGCAACATATGCCGACACACTAAACTGTGACGCTCCCTTATCTGCTCGAGCTAATTTAAGCTTACGTTGTTTTCCCCCTGTGGCGAAACAAAAAGCTGTTCGCGCGGGAGACCCGTGTTCGATCCTGGCTCTCGCAGCAGTTAAGAAATTTAGTCTCACCACGGCCAGACTTCCTTTTCGCTTGTTCAGTTCCAAGAAAATGCAAATGTTCAAGTGTAATTTGCAGTAAACAAGCCGGTACCACCGGCAAAAATGCCGTTTCCATGGCGACCCAGAAAAATCATAAGCAGTGTATTTTCTGGTATTCCGGCCACAGCCAATGGTGTTATGAGTGTAATAAAATGCCCACAGCCCAGTGTTCATTTCTACACACAAACACAGCCCGTCACGGTACAGGGCTCGCACAAATGAAATCGACGCATGCCAATTGTGCATTAAATGTAGTGAATGTGCCCACGACCAAGTGCCCACAAACACTACACACTAGGGATGTCACGGTACCAAAATTCCAGTAGTCGGTACCGATACCATTAAAATTTTACGGTTCTCGGTACCAATTTCGGTACCACAGCAAAATCAGTTTGAACTATTTTTCCAATTTATTTAATTATTTGAAAAAAAAATGTAAATTCAAAGACTTTATTATTTATGACGGTACATTTATGAAAGCATTGAAGGCTACATGCTGTTTAAACAAAAATATTGATGATATTGAGAAATATTGCTTGTAAAAAAATCAAGTGAAAAATAAGCAACCTTCTATGCACACATTATTATTATTAGTAGTAGTGTTTTTAATGAATGGAGACGTAGTTAAATCTATTGTACAGTAGCCTAATATAATTATTTCTGTCAATTTCTTTAAGTTAAACCAAACTTTTATTTTGACGGGTTGCCGTGAAGACCTTTGAGTTTCTGTGCGTGTATGATATGACGATAGTTTCTCAAATGAAACGGTAAAATGCTCATGAAGTGACTCTCAGAGATGAATTGAATCATGAATCATGTCACCATATCGTGAGGCAGCAGAGACTGAAAACAGCGCGAGCGTCACTCGTGCTTCAGTGTGTGTGTGGTAACGTTAAATGAAACCGCGCGTCTGCGCCGTTCATTCACACAGAGACAAGCAGAACATGCAGGGTTAATATTTAAATAGTCTTTTTGCAGTTTAATATACACAGACACCACATCAGCAGCGCCGCCGGTCGCCATGTCTCAGCGCTTTCATGAAGAGGACGCAACTTCACGCCCTTCGTGCATGCATGTGCATCCAGAACCGGGTTTGACCTGGTACTCGGTACCACCGGTACTTGGTACCGTGACGTTTACATTTTTTTAGTACCGACTTGGTACCGAAGTACTGAATATTTTGACAACACCGCTACACACTACATGTACCATGGTTTCTGAAAAATAAAACCTACACACATACAGTCAGCTCAGGCCTACGGTGTTTTCCAGTGCAGTGAATGTGCACGCAAAGTCTTCCTAGCCCTTCTAGGAAAACGACGGTGTTCAAGTCTCGCCACGGCCAGACTTTCACTAAAACTTCACGCTCGTTCAGTCCCAAGAAATGTGACTGTTCCGGTGTATTCTGCAGTAAACAAGTCGGTCTCACGGCCCACTTGCCTGCACACAAACGCCGTTTTTACGGCAACCCAGATAAATACAAAATGTTTTTTTCTGGTGTCCCGGCCGCGGCCGATGGTGTTATGAGTGTAATAAAAAATGCCCACAAACCAGTGCTCATTTCTACACGCAAACACAGACCGCCACAATACAGGGCTTGCACAAGTAAAATCGACTAAGTAAAATGTCGATTGTGCATTAAATGTTGTGAACGTGCCCACAATTCAGTGCCCACTAACACTGCACACTGCATGTCACAGGGTTTCTGTCAAAACGAAACCAACACAAATACAGTCAGTTCAGGCAGACGGTGTTTTTCAGTGCTGTGAATGTGCCCGCTACTCTGCGCCCACATTCACCCACAGACATGTTAAGCCCCACGGGGCTCGCCCCGCTCACTCTCACACAGTAAACTGCTATAATGAAAGCGAGCGCGGCCAAGTTGCCCGCCGTCACCGGCACTCAGGCACACGGTGTTTTTCAGTGCTGTGAATGTGCCCGCCTCACCACGCCCACATTCACTCACAGACATGTTAAGCCCCACGGGGCTTGCCCCGCTCACTCTCACACAGCAAACTGCTATAATGAAAGCAAGCGTGGCCAGGCTGCCCGCCATTTCAGGCGCGCCCCCCGCCTCACTCACTGTAAACACAGTGCCCATGTTACAGCGCACGAAAGCTCCCGTGTCGTCACTATGTTACGATCAGAGCCCAAAACCCATTCTAACCCTAGCCATTCACGCAAACACATGGGCACAGCTCCCGTTTCGAATTGGGTGCTGAACATTATAAAAAGAGGCAATTCGCTGCAGTTCGCCCGACGCCCTCGCTGCGGCACGGCGCGCGTCGAATCTACGGTAAAAACAAAAGTAGCACACCTACTTCGAGCCGAAATAGCGACCTTATTGAACAAAGGGGCAATAGAGCCTTTATCTCAAGCTCAGAGCGAAGGGGGCCTGTACAGCAGATATTTTCTGGTACCGAAAAAAGACGGGGGTCTCAGATCCATTCTAGATCTAAGACAACTGAACAAAGCGCTTATGTAACGCCAGTTCAGAATGCTTACAACCAAGAAAATCCTCGCGCAGATTTGCCAAGGGGACTGGTTTATGTCGATAGATCTGATGGACGCTTATTTCCAGATACAAATAGCGTCACGTCACAGGCGATTTTTGAGATTCGCCTTCGAGGGCCAGGCATATCAATACACAGTCCTACCGTTCGACCTGTCTCTTGCACCCCGTACATTCACGATGTGCATGACCGCGGCGCTCGCACCCCTGAAACTTCAGGGCATACAAGTTTTGAACTACTTGGACGATTGGCTGATTCTAGCTCGATCTCAGTCAGAGCTCATAGAACACAAGACCGTGTTACTCGAATACCTCGAGAAACTGTGTCTCACAGTCAATTGGGTGAAAAGCTCGCTGGTCCCCAATCATAAAATAATTTTCCTGGGCACAGAGCTGAACTCCAGAGCGCATAATAGACATTCAGCGCTCCACGAAATCCTTCCGCCGCGGCGCTTTAGTCCCGCTCAGGAGGTTTCAGAGAATGCTGGGCTTGATGGCCTCAGCATCTTCAGTACTTCAGCTGGGCCTGCTTCACATGCACCCGCTGCAGTTTTGGCTCAAAGCACGAGTACCACCTCGAGCTTGGGCTTCCGGTCTGCTTCGGGTCAATCAGGAATGTGTCACAGCCCTGAAACCTTGGAGAGCGACCGACTGGTACCAGTCTGGTGTAAACCTGGGGACTTCCTCGAGTGTACAGGTGATGTCCACGGACGCCTCCACCTCGGGATGGGGAGCGCTGCACGAGGGCAGACCGTTCTTTGGCCTATGGTCAGAATGAGAAAAGCTCCTTCACATAAACTGTCTGGAAATGTTGGCAGTCGACAACGCGCTGAGCCGTTTCTGTCCCCGAATAAAGAGCTACCACGTCTTAGTCCGCTCGGACAACATGTC
Source organism: Tiaroga cobitis (assembly GCA_030578255.1). Taxonomy (NCBI): domain Eukaryota; kingdom Metazoa; phylum Chordata; class Actinopteri; order Cypriniformes; family Leuciscidae; genus Tiaroga; species Tiaroga cobitis. The sequence goes on along the minus strand of CM060608.1, from coordinate 40,646,987 downwards.
GGTGGTATCCTACATAAATCGCCAGGGCGGCGTCGTCAGGTCTCGAAACCTTTTCAGACTGACAGAGCGCATTCTGGTCTGGGCTCAGCACAATCTGCGCTCACTGAGAGCAGCACACGTGCCTGGCCTCCTGAATTTGGGGCCAGATAGACTGTCCAGAAACAATATACCAGCTGGGGAATGGTCTCTGCACCCGCAGACAAAGCTCCCATGACTACGGATGTTTTTAAAAAAGAGCTTAAAACTTATCATTTTAGAAGAGCGTATTTTTAATGTATTTTTAAGTGTCTGCGTATTGTTTTGTTTCTATTTTTATTTTATTTTTACTTTTTTGTAAGCACTATGAGATTTGATGTCAAATGTATAGTGCATTATAAATAAAATTCATCATCATCATCATCATCATCACTGCCCAACATTCTTCTCAAAGAGCAAGGATGCACTGGCCCTCGTCTGGCCCAGCTGCCCGCTCTATGCTTTTCCCCCAGTTTCGCTCCTGCCTCAAGTGTTGGAACGAATCGGGGAAACCAGATGCTCTGTGCTCCTTGTGGCTCCGCTCTGGACGGACCAGGAATGGTTCCCAGTCCTAATGCAGCTGACGAGCACTGCCCCATGGCCGAGTCCGACGAGGAAAGACCTCCTCTCTCAGGCCATGGGCTCAATTTGGCATCCTCACCCGGAAAGGTGGGCCCTGCACGCATGGGCCATCAACCGGTACCCGCAAACCTCCCCGAGGGAGTGCTAAACACCATCACACATGCCAGAGCACCGTCTACCAGACGTCTCTATGCCTCTAAGTGGTCAGTGTTTGTTAACTGGTGCAAAACTCGAGGTTTTCCACCCACAAGCAGTGGGGTAACGGAGGTGCTTTCCTTCCTTCAAGAGTTAATGGATAAGGGCAGGTCCCCATCCACGCTTAAAGCCTATGTGGCGGCCATAGCAGCGTTTACAAAACCTGCGTCTGGCCCGTCACTGTGGAAAAATAATCTGGTCATTCGTTTCCTAAAAGGAGCTAAGAGGATGAATCCTCTCAGACCCCCATCTATCCCCATGTGGGACCTTTCCATGGTGCTAGAAGCCCTGAAAGGAGTCCCATTTGATCCAATCCAGACATTGGATATGAAACACTTGTCTTTCAAAACAGTGTTTCTCATGGCTCTTGCATCAGTAAAACGCATAGGGGATCTGCAAGCGCTCTCAATAAGCGCAACGTGTCTGGAATTTGGGCCTAACGACTCAAAAGTCATACTCAAACCAAGACACGGATACGTGCCTAAATCCCTCAACACACCATTTAGGGCCCAGGTTCTCCCTGTCTGCCCTACTCATAATGAGGAGGAAAGCACAGGCCTCTTTTGCCCAGTAAGGGCATTAAAGGCCTACATATCTCGCTCGTCTGTTTTCAGACAGACTGAGCAGCTTTTCGTTTTGTTCAGCGGTCGCGCTAAGGGCCTGGCCGCTTCGAAACAGACCCTATCCAGATGGATAGTTGATACCATAGCAATGGTATACACTACAAAGGGACTTGAGTGCCCTTTAGGTGTTAGAGCACACTCCACCAGAGGCATGGCCTCATCGTGGCCGTGGTCTAGTGGGATCTCTTTACAGGATATCTGTGTGGCGGCAGGCTGGGCCTCCCGTTCTACATTTTTAAGGTTTAATAACCTAGAAGTTCCCGCCTTACAAGCCAAATTGCTGTCGGTTTAAAAGTCAAGTACCACCTGCCCCATCGTTTCAGCGCAGAGTACTGCACTCGCTTGAGCACCGCTCAACGAGCTGTGAGTTTTTTCCCAAGGGAAAATAATGCCCGTACTACAGTACAGGCCGAAGTTTTTCTCTTCACCCTGACTGTGTGTGACACTATTATAATGAATAGCCTTTCTTGTGACTAAATTATTTGAGAATGATGCTGCTAGCCTCTCTTCTCGGACTCTCTGTGAGTTCATGGTGATTATGCACTATATGCACCCCGGGCACTTGCCCCTTGGGACTTTGGTGTTGGATCCCTACATGCACGGCGTTTTGCATAGTGTTCCCCTAGCGTAAGATATTACGCAGTACGAGAGAACCTCTCGTAAGAGAACGTACTCGGTTACTAAGGTAACCTCAGTTCTCTCTAGAAGAGGGAACGAGTACTGCGTATCTTGCCGTGCCTGCTACGCGCTGGTTCGCTTCAGTGATGAAAAACCAGTGAGATCAGCCCATCGAGCTATCTTTATAGGGCTAGACCACGGCCCTTTGGGCGCGAGCGTGACACGATGGGCGCGAAGCACCCACATTGGACCGTCACCAAAGGGCCGCTCTCGATAGGCTGCTGCAGTTGCCGCAGGACAGCCAATAGGCACGCTGAGCCGCCTGCCTATGTCTGTATGCTGCTGCAACGCGTTTTGCAATAATTCAAAATTAAGGATAATTTTTTGGCTTCAATATCTCGAGGAAAAGAGGTTTTCCCCTAGCGTAAGATATTACGCAGTACTCGTTCCCTCTTTTAGAGAGAACTGAGGTTACGTTAGTAACCGAGTACGTTTCTCCCGAGTGCCAGAGATTTCTGTGTGAAACGAGCATATACGTTCCACAGTGACGGCGGTTGAGCGTGAGTGTTTGTTTAATAGAAATGTAGCATGTTATTTGAACTCATTATTACAGCTCATGTTATTATTGAGGAGAAATATAAACGATACTTCTGTTTATGTGATAAAATTATGTCAGAGGGGAGTACGAAGAGACGTTAGTGCACGTGAGATGACCGTGGCGCGAGCTTTCTAGTGCGGTGTATCGCTTCACAGAGTGAGTGTCATTTTAGTTCATTATTTTATTGTAAATGCTCATATTCACTCAAAGAAAGTATTTGGCTAGCTCTGCACTGTTTGTAATGTCAAAGTTTATTGATAATCTGTAAGAGATGAGAATTAGTATAGTAATGTTAATTGTAGAGTGTTAAGTATGTTTATTCCTGTCTTACAAGTGTGTCAGTGGCTTACTGTATGAGAATGTGTCTTTAATTATGTTTTGTTCTTTATTCAGAAAATATAAAAAGCCACTGCCGTTGTTTATTTAAGATATAAGTGCTCACATAAATCGTTTTTGTGTATTCTGTTTTATTTTGGGGAATATACAATTATTTTCAAAAAGCTAAAAAGGGAAAATTAACACAATTGAGGATTGTGAAAGAGAACTCGCTGAGGGGAAAATATGGAACTGTAACTATTATTCTTTATTTTGGGTTGTTTCTTTGTACATTTGTGGAACATTGTAATTCACACTGTACTTGGCGAGTTCTGTTTGGAAGTTTCTATGTTTGGTATTTTTCTATTGTAACTCGTTGTATAAGTTTTTGTTTATGTTCCTGACCACAAGCGGAAACTCCAGACATTAACGCTGCGTCTTTCTCATACGCAGTCGAAAATAAAGAACCGCTTTTTTTGATGTTTGGTTGTGTTTGAGTTTTATATAGTGTGTACATTTACACGGCCACATCTTTTTGGTACCAGGAGTGGGGTAGTTCTTTCTGCTGGTTTCCTCTTGTGGGGAGGGTTTTTCTTTGAAAACGAATACACAAGCTAATAAGTCGAACATACCGTTAGCCTAAGTGGGTAGATAAACAACGGTAGTGGTCAAGGAGGATTGTGTGCCAGAGTCAGCAGAGAGAGCTGTGCACAGAGCCAGGAAGGACTGTCGGAGGACAAGGAGCCAGAGTGCCAGGGCCGGCTGGAACGAGGAGGCTGCATTGGACTGTGTTTGCAGGTGAACTTTGTAGAGACTGAGACTCTTAATAACGCAGATATAGGGGCATGGAGGACGACGCTTATGAGGAGATGGTCGATAGCCAAGAGGCTGGCGCCGCCGTCAGGGATGATGGTGATGATAGAGATGACCCTTTCCTACAGCTCCGATCACAAATTCAGGAGCTTGGGAAGAGACACGATCAGGTGATGTCGACACTTGCTAGTCTGAACACTGTTAACACTAGGTCGTATGTCTATATTCCCAGAGAAAGACATATTGTTCCTTATTGTGGTGACTCTAGTAAAGACGGTCAGACCATTGACGACTTTATTGAGGAACTCGAACGAGTAATTCGGATAAGGGGATTGAGTGAGGAGGATCAAGTAGACTTTATTTTGTCACACTTAAGGGGATCAGCACTTGATGAGGTTAAATTGTGTGTGGGGAGGGAGGATGCAACGCCTCAGGACCTGCTTGAGGGCCGCTTTCCGAGAGAAGCGGACGACTCCTCAACTGTTACACGCCTTCTATGCACGAAAGCATTTAGAAGGGGAAGATCTACGAGAGTATTCGCATGCCTTGTCGACGATGTTAAACATATCACTCCAACAGTCACCTGATGCAGTGCCCGATGGGCAGCTAGCGTTAAGGGATCAGTTCATAGAGGGGGTAAGGGCCACTGTACTTCGACGGCAATTGCGCAAAATGGTGCGGGACCGGGCCCGTGTTACTCTAATTGAGGTCAGAGAAGAGGCTCTGTTGTGGTGTGCTGAGGAGCGTCCCCGGGGGGTGATCGTCGCTAGAAACCGTTACCTGATGGGCGTGGGGTTTGAGGAGGCTGCTAGATCCACAAATGTGCCTGCATCTTCTTCAAAGGAACTGAATGCTTTCTTGCAAGACGTTGTGAAAGTAGTGGCACAACAAGGAAAAGCAATCGGCGAGCTAACTGATGCCGTCCGTAGCCTTATGACACAAAGAGCCAGCTTTGGCTCGGAAAGGCCCCAAAGAGCTAAATATAAGCCTCGATATACCCCAGATGGTCAGCCAATCTGCTTGAGGTGTGATGGGGTGGGACATATAGCCCGCAGTTGCACCACGCCACGTAAGCAGGAAGGACAGGTACCAGCCCCTGTAGAAGCCCTAGCGCCGGGAAACGTGCTCCCTCCATTGCGCAGAGCCGAGCAATGAGAGGGGCGTCCCAGGGCTGAAACAGCAGCTTTCTGACTAAAGAGCGGTTCTTGGAACGTGCCGTGGGCAAATGTCCCGAGGTTGAAATCAGCATAGGGGGAATAGCTGTTAAGTGTCTTTTATATACGGGCGGCAACGTGAGCACGTTGACGGAAAGCTTTTTCAGAGGGCGCTTACGTGGGGAAGATAAGGATATGCACAGCACGATAAAGTGGTTGCGGATTACGGCCGCCAACAAACTGCCCCTCCCGTATTTGGGATATGTGGAGTCGGATATCCAGGTGTTAGGGGTAACAATACCCGGGTGCGGATTCTTGATAATCCGAGACCAGAAGGATGGGGAAGCTGATCATTCACCTCCAGGAATTCTCGGCATGAATATTGCTCAGCGCTTCAAACAGCTGATCTTGGCCGAGTTTGATAATGGTCTAGCGGGAACACTAGATTCGGACTGGCGAGATGCTTTCAGTAAAGTACAGGAAGAGGCACTAACTGCGGCAAGCTCTAAAGTTCGACTGGCAGGAAAATTCAAAACGTGCGTACCTGCAGCCTCTGTTGCCACGGTTCAGGTCCGGGTACATAAAGAGGTACCCAAGACTAAGGGTGTGGTCATACTTGAACCAGGGGCAATTCCGCTGCCAGGGGGTTTGATCCTTGTGCCCATGGTGGTGTCAGCTGGTAAACGAGTCGTTCTAGTGCAAGTTTTAAATTGGGCGACAGAAGATGTTTGGCTACGGCCGAAAGCAAGGCTTGGAGTACTGTCCCAAGGTTGCTCAGTGGAGAGTGGTTCTTGTAATGTGGCATTCCGACAGATTTCCCTAGATCATGAGGAAGTTACTGTCAGTGTAAGGTCGATGACAGAGACCCACAGTGACTTATCGTGTCCCTCAGACAGGGTACAGGTGGGGGGAACTCCCGGTCAACAAGCCGAGTTGAGAGCATTATTGAGGCAGTACGCGGATGTGTTCGCAACGTGTGATGAGGATCTTGGGTACACTGATCGGGTTAAACACGAGATTCCTGTGTCCGACAATACCCCCGTTGTCCAAGCATACAGACGGATACCTCCAAATCAGTTTGAGGAGGTGAGGGAGCATATTTCCGGTTCTCAAGAAAGGAGTTATTAAGGAAAGTTCAAGTCCATATGCCTCCCCGGTGGTCTTAGTCAGGAAGGCAGATGGGAGTTTGCGGCTATGCGTGGACTACCGAAAACTGAACTCGAAGACTCTGCGAGACGCATTTCCCCTTCCGCGGATAGATGAGAGCTTGGATGCGCTGGGTAAAGCCCAGGTGTTTTCAACCATAGACTTGGCAAGTGGTTATCACCAAGTAGCTGTTCACGAAAAGGATCAGCATAAGACTGCCTTCGTCACGTCATTTGGACTGTACGAATATCAACGGATGCCGTTTGGTCTCTGCAATGCACCGGCAACATTTCAGAGACTCATGCAGGGCGTAATGGGTGATCTGGTGTTCCAGATGGTTCTTGTCTACTTGGATGACCTTCTCGTCTGTTCAAGTACCTTTGAGACTCACCTGTCCAGACTGGAAACAGCGCTCCGTCGACTGAGGGAGTCCGGGTTGAAGATTAAAGTGGAGAAATGTCACTTTCTTCAAGCGGAGGTGAGGTTTCTGGGGCACAGAGTATCGGCCCAAGGGGTGGGCCCGGACCCTGACAAGATCAGTTCAGTAGAGCAGTGAGACTCAGATGTGCAAATTTATGAAGACTGTCCCATTTTAAAAGTCTGTACTTTTTTAAAATTGTACAGTGATTATAGTGCCTTGGTTTTTTTGCCCATGACTTTAATTGCATGTTTGTATAATGTTTCCAAAGGTCTTTTTGCGCTCTGACTTGCCTGAGACCAACTTGTTAAGCAGTAGATGAAGTGGCTAAAAATCATGGAATGTACAAAAATTATCGCAGCTTCGGTTGACATTTCATTTCGGATTGAGCGGAAATTTGCCAGATTAAACTTGATTTTTTAAAATAATTTTTCAATTTGGCCTTTAAAGGAGAGGTGTGAATCTATTACTAACCCAAGATATTTGTATTGATTTACAATTTGTAGTTTTTCTCCAGCAACTATTATGTCAGGATTAGGTGAGGCTCTATTGGTTTTACTGAAAAACATACCTACATTTTTCGAAATATTTAGCTGCAGGCAGTTCTCCTGTAACCAGGACTTTGAGTATTTGAGTTACATTAACTATGGTTGTTTCTATTTTTATTGCTATCTGAGTAATATGTTTAACAAGATATTGTTTCATAGTTGTCAACACTCACCAAAAAATGTATGAACTTTATGAACTATAATGTATTTGGAACTGTTCAAAATATTCTCTTTTTATCGTATTTTGTAAAATGTTAAGTAAACAAAAAGTCATTCGAAGCAATGCTTTGCGGTGAATTTACTATAGTCTGCTTGTTATAATTCCTAACAATACCTCTAAACCATGGTAAAATCTCTGTTAAACACAGCTTCTCAAAATATCACTCACCCCTTACCAGATCCTGTCATAACCAATCAGCGGTCAAGCTGTAGAGTGCGGTGCATTGTATTGGTAATTAATTGTTCATTTTACAGGGTCTTTTAAAAAGAGGTGAACTTTGACACTAAACAAGGGAGGTAATGCAGCAGGACCTCTCAGAAAGCAGGGGGAGGAGGGACCACACGATAGCACACAATATTGTGTGAATTAGTCACACATTTCAGCTTTGGAGCTCAAATGAACTGTAATTTCTCATGAGAATAAATAAAATAAAAAAAAAGGGCTCAGGGGGGCTCACTTTGTTTTAAAAAGGGGTGGGAATGAGTTGCAATATTAAGGCTTGTTATTCTAGATGTAAGATTCCTTTTCTATTTAACAAAATGTGTCTCAGTGGACACTTGTGAAAAGATTTATGTTGAATGTGCACTTGTACTTAAAATCTTAAAAAGTATATTGTTTAAAAAGAGAAACATGTTAAAGCCAATCTAAGCTATGAGTTAAATTTTTACAGATTTTCTTGGAGAACGATTTTTAGAACTATATCTTTATCATTATCTTTATAGTTATCGTCCTTGGTGTGAACAGCCTTTAGTCTTGTCTTGTTTTCCTACCATTTATTTGAAGTTTTTGGGATTTGGTTTTTCATTTATTTTGTTAAACATTTTTTCTGTTCTTCTAGCCTTGTTTTTGTCCTCCCATCTGGTTTGTTTAGTTTTTTTTTTTTTCCTCCCCTTTCTTATTGTTCCCGTCTGCTTTGGCTGCCGGTCCCGTCCTTCTTATTGCTTACTTGCTGTTCCTTTTTGGATCTGCCCTGCCCGCTAGCCTCAAAGGATTCCAGCTACCACTGCCAGGTCCCTACCTCTACTCTCCAGGTTAACTCTCTCCCTCTCCTGCCATCGCCACGCTTCGTTCCCAGGTGTTCATCTTTGAGCTTGCCTATCTCGTTGTCTTTGGACTGTACTCATTTCTCCCCCAGTGTTGTTGTTTGGATCTGCTCTGCTCTGACTGTGGCCTCACTATTCCTATAGGTGTTCCTGATTTTGTGTGCCCTTGTTATTAAATAAATTACTGTTATTCCAGCAACTGATTCCTCCTGACAGAATCATTCAGTGTGATTTGCTAGTGTTAACATCCAAAAAATTGCACAAATCACCTTGAAATTAGCCAGAGCACTGGAAAATTATATTCTAACTGAATATCTCCACTGTAATTCCGTTGAGAGCTACAGCATGAAAGACAGTCTTCAATTCGTAGTTTCTCTTTATTTACGTCTACGATTGGAAATGAGTAGTTCTCACAGATGTACACTGTTTTCTGTTGAGTTTTCTGTCTGACCTTAAACAGCATAATTTCAATCAGCATCCGCTCAGCCCTTGTGTATGATGTGATTTCGTTGTAAGTGTGTGTTATAGTGTTAGTGTAGTATGTGCTGTTTCTCTTTAAACTCTAGCTGAACTCTTCGTCAGTGGGGCCTGTAGTTTTAAACACTGACAGGTATAAGCCTGGAATTATAATGAAAAAGGTCTAATTAGAACATATGTTCAATAAACAGTTGCTTCATTGAGATATATGTTGGCCAAATGAGCTGTTTACAGTTCTTTTCTCTTATATAGATGTTTTATAATGAAATCTATGGAAGACATATTGTCAGTCATTGGAAATCTACAGTATAAACACATTTGCATGAATTCAGTTGGTTAGTTTGACAGCATCTTTTGTGTATCTTCCTAAAACAGCCATTTATATATGGACTATTGTATTAACCTATTGTGAAGTTAATATTTATTTGTTGTAGGAACAATGCTTAAAAAAAATCTGAACAAATCCATTATGGCATTTTACGAAACCAATCAAATTAACCCCATGGTGAATGCGCACTACTATGACATTGTGACCATGTCTGAGACGTCTAGAAAGATAGAGAAAGAGAAAGAAGCTCCCTGAATGTCCGGACAGGAAATTCAATTAGAAGGGCTTTTGAATCCAAATTCCCACTCAGTACTCTATATGTCCTTTGTGCCCCTGTCTAGGAAGGTTAGTGGAACGTTACGGGAATGTTTAGACCCGCAGGTCAAACATAATTCTGACAAACAGCATCTGTGCGAATCATGCTGGACAAACGGCTGAACGCCTGAATGGTTTTCTTCACCTTTTTTGTGTTAAAACTAAATGTTACTCAATATGTATCACTGTCATGATACACACACAAGAAATTTGGGCTTTCAACTCCAAAAAGGACACAGAAGCGGCAAAACAAAAAAATGCATACTCTATGACTTGAGCAATATATTCCAAGTCTTCTGAAGTCATATGATAAATTTGAGTCAATATATATTCACTGGTAATCTGACTATCATAGGGGCTGTTTACACCTGGCCACTTCATGCGTTTTTTGTTATCGGATAGAAGTAAAAATACTTTGTTACTTTACTTAGGTATTTTTTTCGGGATCTGTACTTTACTTGAGTATGTTTTATTTGCATCTACTTTCACTCTTACTCCACTACTATATTAAAGACAAATTTTACTTTGTACTACGATAGGCTACATTTCCCCATGCCCGCTCCAAGTATTTATTACATTGGCTTTCCAAACCAATGAAAAACTTGGTTTTCTTTTGAAATAAAGAACGCACGAGCTCTTTGCCAGTATACGCTCACATAGCAGTCAGTTCGCCATTGCGAAGTTGAAGATGACCGCAGAAAGGTGCAGCTCTCGCTGCCAGCAACACTCCCGAGATTCCCGACAGGGATCACCCATGGCCATATATCAATGATATGTTCGAAGTCAAGGGAGATTCTTATCGGCTGAAATGTCTTCTTTGCCTGCCACGGGTGAATGAAATTTCAGCATTCAAAACTCTGAGAAAACATATTGAGGTGAGTTGACGTTAAAGCAACACTAAAGCAGATTTTTTACCTTTAAATAATGTTTCCAAAATCGTTTCAGCGGTTCATCAAGTTGTAACAGGGTGAAAGACACTTTTGCCTTTGCTTTGTGGTCCTATATCTGCTATAACCACTATGTAAGTTTGCCAGATCGGGTCACATTTCTGTAGTTCGAATGAAACATAAGAAAACTAAAACTTTGACTTGCTTTACGGCAAGCGTTACAATTTGACATCGTTCACTGTCTATGTGATAAACAGCGAGAGTTTGTGCGACAGTAGGCTGCGGAAGACTAAATTATTTACGACAGCGGTAACGGACAATGCCGCTTCCAACCTGTAGGGCGACCACAGAGGAAAAGTTCTTTAGTGTTGCTTTAATGTTATTATTGTTAGCCAAGTGATTTCATATTGAAACATGCCTTGTAAACAGCTAGCTAACAAATTCTTAATTGCAGTATCTAATCTTGTCATTTGTTCAAATAAAACATTGCATAACACTCTCAAAACAATTAATTATTTATATTTACAGTTCATTTGAACATTTACTTTTTACTTTCGGTACATAAGTACGTTTTAAATCGGATACTTTTGTACTTTTTCTCAAGTGATGTTTGAATGGAGGACTTTCTACTTTTACTGGAGTAATTTTTTATTTAGGTATATATAGCTACTTTTACTCGAGTATAACTCTCGAGTACTTTTACCAGCCCTAGGTTGTTGAAACCTGTAAATTTTACTCCTCCCAAAAATGCTAAAAAATAAATGTGTGAGAGCGTGTTATATAGGCTATATGTCATGTTATAGTAAGATATAACGACGCTACTGCAGCATCACATTACCTCAGATGAGCAGCTTTTAATCAAGCCAACGTGCAAACTATGGCAAATCAAAGTGAAAGTAGGAGTCGCAGACGCTTAACACAATCATCTTCATTAAAAGTAAAGAAACTAAATGATCTTACCAGGGCTGTTGCCGCTCGCTCTTATTGCCGTCGTTGATTTTGAAATTAGCTGATGATCAATAAAATGCAGCTCATATCTGTTGCGTTCGGTGACGTGCACTCCATTAAATCTGCATAGCGCGGGAGTTGAAGATCGGATTTATATCCGTTTTGCAAAAACACATTTATGTGACCAGGTGTAAATGGAATCGTTTTGATAAATCAGATAGCTATCCGATCTGAGAAAACGCATGACATGGCCAGGTGTAAACAAACTGAAACAGATTATGCTTAATAAAATGACAACGCATGTAGTCATGTAAACATGTTAAAACATTTTAAGAATAAACAGATCGACACAGCTAGAAACTGCAAATATGAGAGGAAAATATACAAGTCTGTACAAGTTTCCCTCTGACATTTTGGAATACTCTGAGGGTTTAATCGCTTTATTTAACATCACAAATCGCATAAAAAATACAATACTCTTAGTAGAATACATGGATGCTTACGTTTTGTAGTCAATATAGCAACAAATTACGAAATTAATAATAACATTTATGATATCATAAACGCCTTAAATTGCTAAAAAATTAAACAAACATATATAAAACAATCATAAAGACAAGATATGCTATGTAGCATTATACAAGTGCATAAATATACATGAAGTAGGCCTACCTTGTACTCCTTCCCAACCAGGTCCTAAAAACAAGAGATGCAAAACAAATACTGAAAAAAATAAATAAAAACAAACAGCGACTAGATGCCTAAATTAACTTTAAAGTTGCCTTAATAATATAATTTACATCCGTGAATCCATGACCGCATGGTTCCAATCTACGTGTATGCGCGCTTCCTGTGCGCAAGCGATCTGTTCGCATTTCCGGCAAGCCGCCTTTCAAAATCAAGGTCTCTATAGGTTAAATAACTAAGAGTGCAAAGCAAACTTCCACAATATAATAAACAAATATTAAGAATATAACTAATATTAAGAAATATAGAATTACGATAATATCAGAATAATATATTAATGCCCAAAACTAATTCAAATAACTGAGGGTTATTTACAGTGTCAATGTACGCTTGCTCATTGAGTCAGTAAATTCAGTGTGAGGGAGATTAAATGCTGACAGAATGTTCATTTTTTGGTGAACAATTCCTTTAATGATGAATGTAGCTGGTGAAATTCAAGCGTTTTTTTTGTGTCAGTGACGTGACGAGTTAGTTTTTTTTTGCGAACAGATGTCATCCATGACTGCACCAAACTAAAAGCAATTCAAGTCAAGTCAAGTCATCTTCATTTATATAACGCTTTTAACAGTGGATTGGTCCATAGCAGCTTTACAGAGATAAACATATAATTTAAGGTAACAGAGATTGTTTTGGCTTTATAGCGGTTCTTGAGTAATGTTATTTCCAGCTAAAGTTAGTTTTGATTGATTCACCTCCATGGAAATGATAATTTGTTATTAAATTAGGGGCCACTAAGACGACGCCGTTCTCTCTAAATAGACTTTAAACGCGAACCTGTGATTAACGCTGACGGCGTTCACATGCGTTCACATGCGCATTAAGAATTGATTCTATAGTTATGTACTTTTGAAAATATGTGCCCAGGTTTGCAATTCCATACAAGCCATGCCTAAACAAACTACTTGTCTTGCCTATAAATTTTGATACAGAATTTTGTTTTATTTTATCACTTCGGGGTACGCGAGCCGGATTTTCAACAACGCTTTATCTGTAGAGTGGGAAAGGGATCCTCCATAGGGAGAGGATAGTTGACACTTCAGCACTGCATTGTCATCGGGTCCAGGCGGATCTCCTTCGTCAGATCTGGACACGGCCTGGATTCGGCAGGCTGCGGGAAAACCTCGGGATAAACAAAGACATTAATGTTACCGTAGATGCCATTCTTCTTATGATGTAACGAGTACATCAAGATTTAAGGGAAGTGTTCCCAGTTCCGGCTGACCTAATCTCTGCAGCCTAACATTGAATTAGAGAAGTCTATAGTGTATTATGTGTATGCTAGGTCAAAGAGATGTGTTTTTAGTCTAGCTTTGAACTGACAGAGTGTGTCTGCTTCCCGGACAATGGTAGGAAGACTGTTCCAAAGTTTTGGTGCTAAATAGGAAAAGGATCTACCGCCAGCAGTTATAGCAATTCAGCTATTGATCATGTGAAAAATAACTCTTACCAAGCCTCCCGAACAAACCCAGAGGATTTGAGATGATATACATAAATTTGATGACCTACTGACGTTCTAAAATATTTATTATATTATTAGTAGCCAGGTCCAGCATGAGGCCATGGAGACGGTCAGATGGTGGGCAAACGGGTCAGGCAGATTATGAAGATACAGCACCTTAAGGCACATCAGTGAGACAACAACATTTATCCACCATAAAAAAATCTGACTAGCATCAAACACACACAGCAACCACACATACTCACACACATGCTCTACACATGACCACACCTGCAGGAATAGTCCCATTGATCGGACTGCTTTTAAAGGGCTGACCTTTAAGGAAGGGCTTTGCTTTTCGGTGATAAATCTGAAATATGGAGCCATCTGTGGAGCAGAGGAGATTGGCAGGCAGGCAGAGCTGTAGATATTTGGCCACTCCCGGGGTACCGGAGGGACCGGGGCGGCCCGTGACCTTATGGCAGGCGTGGGGTCGTGCCTCGTTGTAACACGAGAAAGCGCAAGGGCTGGGGTGGGGTCGTCTGTCCGTCTCCGTGGCGACTGGAGCCCGGGCGTCACGGAGACCCCTGTGCACACTGGTCGATGGACAGGCTGGGATGTGGAGGGTTGCCACTCCTGGGGATGAAACCGAAGACTTGCTCACTCACTCACACACACACACACACACACACTGAAGACTCTGAGTCACAAGCTTTGTGTCTGTCTGTATCTGTGTGATTCAACCCTCATCCACCTCACTATTCATTTATGCAACCGCTTTTCATTTGGAGTGTATGAATATGTGAGTATGCGTGTTTTTTGATTATTGTGAAGTGTGTTAGGATTCACTAATAGAAGTCCCAGTGTTAAATCATACTTAATGCAACGGATTTTTTTTATTTTATATGAAAGTGTCAATAACAAGCTAAATGAAAACTCCTGATCAACAATTCTTCTTCATAGTATAAAACCCTGCTGCGAGTTATCTTTCCTTGTTTTTAACAGAGGAAAGGCTTTCCTTATGCGGTGACTTTCTGGTGCTTTTGTCCATTCATAATGATTGAATGGAAAAGAGCAACAAGTAACACTTCCATATTTCACCTTCTGTGTAAATAGAAAGTAAATAGAAAGTCATGTTTGTTAAAAACAACACAAGGTTGAGTAAATGACAAACATTTAATTTGCGGGGTGTTCTTTTGCTTTAAGAGATGATTTATTAAGATATTGTGATATTAAGAGATGTTAATCAATAGGATGTCTTAAAATAAATATGTGGATTAAAGACAAGGAACTATCTATTTTACGCAACAATTGTGTCTGTTGTGTATTTTTATGTTTGATGCAATATTACATTGTTATTTGAGCAACATGCTAATGTGAGAGAGAGTCAAACAGTTTTTATATAACATACTGTATACTTGCTGTCTAGATCAGTCACTAAGAATGCTGGATCAGAATGTAGGTTATTTGACCCAAAAAGTACTTGGTGCATAGAAAGAAAATAGCTCACTACAGTTGTTGGAACCAAGCTAAAAATTGAGTGACAGAAATTACTTTCTTGATTTCCACAAAACAAGCTGTAAAATCTTTTGCTCATTATTGCAGCTTATTCAGTCCATTTAGCCATGTGCTTGATGTTTTGGAAGAGCCTTGGTGCCACTTCAAGCTAGAAGGACTGGAGTTTATAACATGTCCCTCTAAAGGGTAATTTAATGGGCCATCAATAAAAGCACTTAATTGCGCAATCACTATTGACATCGCATTTAAACAGCCCTGCGTACTGCCGAATTACCTAATGGAGATTGGATTGGCCAACTTGCCACTTTTCAGAGCATAAATTGTGTCTGCTATTGGCAGCTCATCGCTCCAAACACAGAAAAGAGAATATTTTCACCCACATGTGATTCATGTACTCTGGTGATGTATTCTTAAACATAATCTGTGTGATTAAAAAATAAATAATTTTGTAGGCTCAACATTAGTTGCTGTGGCATACAAGTGATAGCTCATCTAATATATTCAGTTTTCGAAATGTAGTTTTGTCATTTTCTTCCATTTATTTCCTCACGTCATGCCAGGTTTGATGAAAATGACAGAATGGATGAAAACAAATGATGTTGAATGTTATGGACATGGAATTTTAACCTGGAATGAGCTGTCTTGAGCTGTCGTATTTGAACGTACTTAAATGTGAAATTAGATATGAAAGCGCTTGGTCACTACATGGTCTTGCTATATAGAGAGAAAAAAACATCTAATTTTGTGTTCCACAGAATTACAGTAAGTAATTAAGGTTTGGGAAGACATGAGACTGAGTCAATGATAACAGAATTTTGTTACCACATTATTTTGCAGTCCTTATACATGTATGTATTACGGACTAACCGTGAAACTAACCCTAAACTTAACTTTAACCTATATTAAGTCCAAGTAGTTACCTAATATTGCTTTATTGTACTGTAAAATAGTGCAAGTTAAAGGGGTACTTCACTGTTGCCAAAATGGGCTTTCAGTAAAACTTGGCTGCCTATGAAATTTGTAGACACTTGTAGGCAGTGGCTAAAGGCTACAAAGAATCGTAAATATGGAGAGGACTCCACGAAGGAAAATCTGAAAAACCTCTGTCTTTGCTTCATTTTGACCATAATTAAAGAGTAGATAAACCAAGCCTTAATTTTTCTTTTGACAACTCTCTGTCCATCTGACTTGGGTAGGGATGCAGAAATGCAGAAGTATAATCTAGTTTTCACAAAAGCACTGGATCTGTCAAACTTTTGTGTACAAATAAGCGTGAATTTCTTGGTCCTGGTAACCTGGAGAACGAGTAAACAGTGTTAATTTGCATATAATACCGACATTGTAACAATATAAAGCGGCTTGGAAATCGGTGCACTTTAATAGTTATTTAATTTAGTGTGAAAAGTAAAACCTTTTTTAATAAAGTTTGTAAATCTTAGACCTAAAATATAAAACAAGAAATTGGTCAGGACAGTAAACATATGAAAGATTTTATTTTTTTTATATTTTTTTATATTGAACTTTCACCCAATATTTAATGTAAACTGTAGAACCTTGCTGATAAAACTAACAGCCCTTCTGAACATAAAGCGTTTTGAATGGTCTTGAATTGAGGATTGTTATTGTGCCATTCTTTTTTGCAGCTACTTCTTTCTCTCAGATCTGGTAAAGAGGGCTATTATACCGATAACTACAGCGAGCACAGCTGAGCCAATCACAGTGAGTGGAGGTGAAGCACCAAGTCACAATAGTCAGTTATAGGGAAACTGTAATCCATACCAGCCTTTGAGGAGCTGTTGTATGTTCCAGAATGATCCTACAGACTCATTCGTGGCCAGGTGTCATCAAACTAACCACAAAGAGCAGAATAACTGAAAAAGTCAATAATCCATTGATCCAACAGTGGGGGCCTATAAATAATCCCTCTGTAGGATTATTTATAGAATGATAGCATGCATATTCCACCCCTTGTGTGTGTGTGTGTGTCTTAAAAGTATATAACATTACATTCAGTTTGCACTTCAGAATATGCTTTTAAAGTATATTCCATTATAAGTGCTTTTTTATAAAATTATGCTAAAGTGTACCTATTTTTGACAAGGCTAGAACAAACAGTGTGGAAACAAGTGATGTTTTGAAGTTTAATACTTAGGTTTGATCAAATTGATATCAGCAGCTATGCTTTAACCAACACCACTATCTTGCCAATAAAAGCTTCTCTCTTCATTTAAGTTTGGTTGGACATTGGTTGTGGTTTTGGGCTTTTTCTTTGGGCTGTTCATTCTTGAATTTTGTGAATGTTTAATTCTCTGCAGGGACAATTAATTAAACACAAATAACTATAACAGGTAACAACATAAAAGGTTTAATTGATTGCCTCCTGGAAAACAACCAGCCTATTGAGATGACTCATTAGTCATGGTTGTAAAGAAGTGTGTGTGTATGTGTGTGCGTGTGTGTGTGTGTGTGTGTGTGTGTGTGTGTGTACAATGCAAAATGTACAAATGCAGAAAGTTTTCTGTGATGGGTAGGTTTAGGGGTAGGGTTAGTGTAAGGGGATAGAATATACAGTTTGTACAGTATGAAAATCTTTTATATGAAATGTCCCCGTGTGAGATCAGAGTGTAATCTCAGCTTAAAAAAAAAAAAAAACACTTATAAAGACCTTGCTTGCAACACATTTACACGCACACGTTTACATATCGTCATGTGAAGTATTTCTTCTTATGTGAATGGTAAATCTAAATGTGTAGATCCCATACTCGTCTATTTCTTTTAAAAGAAGCTAATTATTTTTATGACTAACCTAAACTAAACTCTACTCCTAAAATATAATGTTAGCATATTTAGTAAAAAAAAAAAAAAAAACTTACTTACTTACCGAACTACCTTTTAAGACATTCCCAAAGGCAGGTTTTGTCAGATTTCCCTTCTTCCGAGGTCAGAATAACCAAGTAAAAATATAACTATACGCATAGTAACATATATCCATATGTGCACGCATATTACTTTTATTTATACCTTTTTACCTTTAGAATCATTATCAGCATAAGTGTGTATCACAGACAGATTAGCGGCTTATCTGTGAAGTGATTGTGCGTTTATTTTCTCACCTGTCCAGTTTGTTTGTTTTTCCTCTATATCTCCTTGATGACATTTTGTTGGTTGATATCATGGGAATCTGTCAACAATGTTGTGATTATTTAAGGATCTTCAAAGAAAAGATAATTGCAGAGTAATCTGGCCACAGAAGTGTTTTATCTTTCCAAGTAAAAATTCCACAATGTTAATTATTCCAAGGCACTGAGCGCAAGGCCATCGCTAAAAAGCTTTGTAAGACAAATGAGTGCTTTATTTAACATCCTGTTTAACCAGAAATCAGAGAAATGTTGTAACTTAAGTATGTGACTTTGTAAATGTATGTGATTGTGCGCTATGTTATTTTATTTAATTCCAGCCAACCCTCCCCCATTTCACAATTACTTTCTTGAAAAACAAAAATTCCCTGAAGCACTTTTGGCTTTTTTTTCCCAGTTTGCCCTGTACACAATATCCCAGTAGTTGTACTTGACCTTGATTGTCATTGGATGATGAGTTTTGATTGACAGCTGCCAGCATTGGTCAAGAACCCCTGCCCAAACATACAGGCCTTAAATGATCATCTTTCCGGACAGTTTCACAATTTTATCCATCTGAGTGACACCCTTGCGAGTCTGTGTGTGTGTGTGTGTGTGTGTGTGTGTGTGTGTGTGTGCGTGTGTGTGTGTGTGTGTGTGTGTGTAAACGTGTCCTGGGCCTGTCTGGTTGTTTGTGTCGCCACTTCCCCTTCTGCCCGAGTCAGGGGGGTGTGGTGGGGGTGTGCCGACGGCCTCATGTTGCCACTTGGGGGTCTTTGAATGGAGTCGATAGAACATTTCTGTCCTGTCTGCATGCAGACAGCCACAAGACAGACAGTTCAGGCTCCTTTATCTCACATGACATCCATAGTCGATCTTTGCAAGCTTGTTGTAAATATTAAGTAACATTAATATTTCCATTTCCTATTTGGTGTGTCATAAATACTGAATGATGATGCCCTGGCTTGTCAATAACATTGATGTCATGTCAATAACACAACTTGCCCTATTAAGAGGGAAAAGAGAATGCTTGAACGCTGCTGCTTCTGATTTAAGCGATCGATGAAAATGATTTTTATTGCTGTATACATTACATGATGTACACAAGTGACTCTATTGATCAGTTTATCAGATGATTATGTTGTAATGTCAGTTATTTGACATATTATATTAGAGTATATTTGCTCAAATGTACAAGCCAAAAAGAAGTTAGGAAACACCAAACCATTCTTATTACTGCTTTATAACTACTTTACTATATTGTTTATTATTATTATTACATCAAATCTGTGAAATAACACAAATAGAATTATACAAATATGTGAGTAGGGATATAGTGACCATCTATCTTCATTAAGTGCATCCTGGGATGATATTTAAATAATATTAAAGTATTATAGTATTGAAATATGGCAAACAGCCGTACGATTCTGCTATTTGAGGGAGAAGGAGAGTAAAGAGACGAGGGCAATTGAGGGAATCCGCTCTTGAGATGACGGGACCAATCAGGCTGTAAATGAGATTTGCCACAAAGCACTTCTCCTAGAATTCCACACATGAGAGAGGGAAAAAAAAAATCTCAGACTAAGCTCATGAACTTTCACCTTTCACCCTTCCGCTGGCTGAACCAATGAACAGATTGTGAAAAATCAATGTATCCAATCAATCGGAGACATTTTTTAGCCTCTAACTGGGTAATCTGCTGTAAGACGGCCTGAACGGCAGCCGCACAAAAGAGCAATTGAGAAAAATATTTATTGCAAAGAGTGAAAATTAAGTTTGCTTTATTGGTCCTCTGTGCAAATGTTAATCATCATTTACTGCACCCAGCTTCGGCATAACGGATCACACTTTGGTGAGGAGACCATTTTGAGGAGGTTTCTGCTGTACTATTTCAGATACAATACAAAATGGAGTCTGTCTCATAGTGCAGAGGTTTGTTCTGAGGTCTGTGAATACATTCTGCTAAATTCTATAAGAGTATTAATACCTTAACCTAAACATAACAAAAATGTCTTTCATTATTATTATTATTATTATTATTATTATTATTATTATGTATCATTTATGTATATTTTATGCTTTTGTTGAACCATTTCTTCTTGGTCTTAAAATGATTGTTATTGATATATTCATCCCGCAACCCTGGATAGGACAAGTGTTTTGGAAAATGCATGGATGGATGGTATATTCATCATGTTGTGTTTTCTCGATTCATTGGCATGCAGATTATTCATGTGCTTGGTGAGTCCTCGGACAGACAGTGTTTTCCCAGACAAACGTATTAAATCATTTTTCAATTACCAACAGAAATACAGTAAGGAAGCAGGTAAGGAAAGGTCTGTAAGGGGTTTAAAGGTCACTCCTTTCTTTAGCTCGTCTCGGGTAGTTAGTCATGTTCTTAAAGATAATAAAGACTAATGATTGCACTAGACAGTCGACCCAGACTAAAGGCTTTCCGATGATGAAAAATGTCTCAGTCGGTACAGTCGAGACACCCTAAAATGTGTATATCACATTGGGACTAATTCAGGGAGGGACAGATAGTTTTACTGTAAAATCGCAGTTATTGAATGAGTGCCACATGCACAAGCATGCAATTTGAAAATACATTCATAATGTACATGATCAATATCATATTCTCAAGTGTAAGTAATATTTTATAACACTGATATAGTGAATTTAAGTTATTGTTCATCCAAAAAATAGCATTATGTCTCATCGCTAACCTTCATGTTGTTACAGGTATTTATGACTTTTTTTTTCTTTGGCGGAGCACAAGTGAAAAATAAAATGAAATATTAGGATATATATATATATATATATATATATATATATATATATATATATATATATATATATATATATATATATCTTATGTGTTCTGCAGAGGAAAGAAAGTCACACAGGTTTGGATCAATATAAGTGTAAGTGATTTTCATTTTCTCTTTAAATTCCTCATAATTGAAGCAAAAACATTTGCTATATTTCAAATAGAAAAATACATTTAGAAAAGAAAACGCTCCTACTGGTGCTGCTTCTGGTTTGAATGATCAATGAAAATATTTTGTTATTGCTTATGTAGACAAGCGACTCTATTGGTCAATATATCAAAGGATTATGTTGTGTTCTCAGTTATTTGACATATTTTATCACAGTATATTTTCTCAAATATACCAGCCAAAAGAAGTTAGGGCACTGCAACCCATTCATTGTTATTACTACTGTATTACTACTTTATTACTATATTATAGCATTACTATATTATAGTATTATTATTTGTTCAAATTATTAGAGTAGATCTGTGCTATTGTTATTATTATTATTATTGAAAAAAAAAATCATCTTTTGTGTTCCCGTTTGGAATGACATGAGGGTACATGAGAGTAAATTATTTTCATTTAGGGGGAACTGGCCCTTTAAATTCCTATTTGAAACTACAATATTTTCTTTATTTCAAGAAAACATGCTTTTATTTAAAATGATAAACTAGAGTTGTATAGTCGTTTCTATAGACAGAGCAGACAGCCTGCAACCTCGGCACAGAGAGAAAGCGATTTGTTTCGTGCAAAAGAGAGTGAAATGAATGTGTGTTTAAATTCGATTGAAAAGTGCATCTCTCCTCTGCTCTGATGTCATGCATCTTAATTATGAGGATGCAGGGGTCGGCCCCGTGTGGACCGCCAGCCCTGTTATCTCGCTCTTGCTGATCTAATGAACACACTCCAGGGCCCTTCTCTCATCCACACATTCACACGGACATCTCTCTGTTTTTACTCAAAATATGGAGTTTCCGTTTGCTGCGGATTTAACTCTGAGCATGGCATTAATTTGGACTGAAATAAATTAGGTGAAAATTAGAATCCTCAATTGCCTTTTTTTACACCAAGCAGCCATCACATCTTACAGTTTTTTTGGATTGCTTAAGCACAATTTTCAAAACACTACCTACAATTAGCCCAACCACACACCCAATTAGCAAAACACTACAGATCATTTGCATAATTAAACACTCTTGTAAAAACTATACACTTCTGTTTAAAAACCACTCTTTGTTACCATATGAAACACACACGTTTCACATTACTATACTCTGTTTGCACGAGTTACACTCTGCTGTGATGAACCTAAAACACTTTTAGCACTTCTTCCCTATGATTAGAGTAGGCGACCATCAACAAAGTACAAATATAATATAAATTCACCAAACACTACACAAGACCAATGTTGCAGACTGAAGAAACTAATTTATTTCTCAACACGCCCAAAATGTTGACATGGAGATTCATAATACTGTAACAAAATGTCACTTTACGTATTGCACTGTAAGTTTACTAAAAAAAAAAAAAAAAAAACTAGACATTGTCTCTTCGCCTAGCTGGATCTGGCCAGAGAATTTCATCAACATCGCAGGCAATGTTGTCATTAGCAAGACACATTGGAAAGAAACGTCTTGAATGACGAATCCATCCTTGCATTGCTGCTACCTCCATCTGGTCACAGGCCTCCTCCATGGCTTGGATGAGGGGTACCTCAGCCTGGAGACGGAGATCATATACCTTCCACCGCCATGCCGAGAAAAACTCTTCTATAGGGTTGAGGAATGGAGAGTATGGTGGAAGATATAGGACGGTGAAATGTGGATGTTGCTGAAACCAGTTCTGAACCAGAGCAGAGCGGTGGAAAGACACATTGTCCCAGACAACAATGCCTTGCATATGATCGATTTGATTTGCTGCTGTTATGTTGTGCAATTGGTCCAAGAATGTAAGTATGAGTGCTGTGTTGTAAGGGCCCATATGGGCATGGAGGTGGAGGACCCCATTCTGTGTAATGGCTGCACAGAGTGTTATGTTACCCCCACGTTGCCCTGGGACATTGACTATAGCCCTGTGGCCAATGATGTCTCTTCCCCTCCTTCGTGTTCTCGTCAGGTTGAACCCAGCCTCATCTACGTAAATGAACTCATGCTGGATCTCCTCTCCATCCATTCGTAAAACTCCATGAAGAACAGTATCAGGCAAAATTGTGTAGTTCAGTGTAGATCTAGTATAAAAATTACAGTACAGTAAAACAACAGTGGATAAGCTGGAAGCGTTAATAAGTTAATTCATCAGGAAATGGTTGGGAGTTCCACGCTGCCTCAGCAGAGTGGGACTTTATAGTAAAGGAATATTGCAGCTGCCAGTCTCTGCTTTAACCGAGGAGTTTAAGTGTGCCAAGGTCAGACTGGAAATGACCTCAGTAGAGTCACGCGACAAATGTGTAAGGGAGGCAGCCCCTGTGTTAAAAACTGGTAGAAAGTGGTCCGCAAAGAAATCTGTAGTAGAGGCAAAGGCTAACCTTCAAATTGGGGATATCATGGGACAGGTACAGCATGGAAGAGGGGGTTTTGGGCTCAGTTTAGCTCCTCCTAAATGGCACAAGGCAGGCCCAGCTCAAAGGAGGAAGCTGGTAGTCAACGAGGTGCGAAAGCAGGAGGAGAGGATGAGGTGTATAAAGGCCATTTCCCAGGCCAAGCAGGGAGAGTGGATGAGATGGGAGAGTGTGGAACAACGCAAGATGAGCTGGCAAGACCTTTGGTCAATGGAAGAGAGTAGGATCAGTTTCCTTATTAGGTCAACACATGATGTTCTCCCATCACCGCAGAACCTAAACCTCTGGGTAGGAGAGGATCCCTCTTGTCCTTTGTGTTCATCACCTGCCACATTAAGGCATATTTTGACAGGATGTAAGGTGGCTCTTAGCCAAGGTCGGTTTACTTGGCGCCATGACCAAGTACTGCGATGTTTGGCTTTAGCATTGGAAGGCAAGCGTAGTATGACCAATAAGTTGCCACCTGTTGTAGCAAAACATTACACGCAGAAGACAATATTCCTCCGCCCAGGCGAGCAACCACCAAGAAAAGGTGTTAACACCAATTCTCGCCCAGGACAACTGGAAGCTGCTAGGGGCTGGAAGATGCTGGCTGATCTTGATCAACAGCTTATTTTTCCACCTGAGATTGCCACCACTAACCTACGACCAGATATTGTTTTGTGGTCTGGATCAGCACGCATTGTTCAACTGATAGAGTTAACAGTGCCATGGGAGGATGCGGTAGATGAGGCATATGAGAGGAAGAAACTGCGGTATGCTCATCTGGCCACTGAAGCAGAACAGCGAGGACGGAGAGTCCAGGTTTATCCAGTGGAAGTGGGTTGTCGAGGTTTTGTGGCACACTCTACAACCCGGTTCCTCAGAGACGTCGGATTCAGTGGCCAAGAGTTGCGTCGCACAGTAAAGAAGTTATCTGAAGCAGCAGAAAGGAGCAGAAACTGGCTGTGGTTGAGACGGAAAGAAGTCTGTTGGTTTATTTGTATAGGTTGTATAGTATTTACAGTCATTACGTTCCTGTGTATATTGCATGAATGACGGGTGGTTGGCCAGATATTGTGTTTTGCGGTAGGTGGTATGCCATACGGAACCGTTGCCACTGAAACTGCATTAACGCACCAGTGGGGCTCGACAGCCTTAGTCAAACGGGTTGGCGCGTATGGTTAGGTTGCGGAGATATTGTGAGATTGTGGTTAGGTCTCAGCAGCAGGAGGGATGTAGAGGTCAGTAAGCTGGGCTGAGTTGAGTGGGGGACGGAGGGGGGTGACTCTGGGACGCCAGAGTCACTGTCGAGCCCTCTTGAGGTGCCGTGGGCTAGTCGACGAAGCACTGAGGACGGAAGGTGCCCACTTGAAGACACTAGAGATGTCCCCTACTCGGATCAATCCAGACGGTTGTCGTGCTGGTCCACTAGGGAGACCACACTGTAGTTGCAGCCGTCTTGTGTGCTGACGCGCCAAGTACACTGCAGCCGTTAACGCCGGACAGAAGGGGAGTCACGCCACCATATGGAAAGAAGCGTAAATGGATGAAGAAGCATAGTTTACTGTAAAGCTACGTCTTAGTGTTGCTTATCTTGGCGAAAGCCAAGTACAAATCAGCATGAAGTTTTAACATCTACTCTCGTGTAATGGAAATCAAAGATTATGAGACAGTATGCAAGATCTCACTCTGCTAAAGTGAATACATACCTCTGCATAATCTTGCCGCAGTCATTTCACCCTTTCGGAATTACGCTCGAAAGGCACTCGATAAATTATCTTTATTTGAATGTGGTTTTTTTTAGGATGCGTGCCAGTGTTGATGTTGAGACCTGATGGATATTGTTGAAACTGGCGTGATTATTGACAATGTTAGCTTGGAGCTGATTGAGTGTTATAGAATTGTTGGCCAAAACCATGTTTACTATCTCCCTCTCTTGCTGTTCTGTGAACATAAGAGGCCTTCCCCCTTGTCGTTCCTGACCATCAAACCCTGTGTAGAAAAAAAAAAACAGTATGCAATAGTACAGTAATTTCCAGCCCGTTCTCATCCTTTGGCGTCATATAGGTGACGCTATATGACAAAACGTCGAAATACTACGCACATGGCACCCTTTAGCGTGAATATAACACGCGAACCCAAGGCGTCATAAAGTTGACTGGCATCCTTTAGCGTGAATATGAGACGCAGACCCTACAACACACCTAAACCTACCCATCACTTCGCGTGTTATATTCACGCTAAAGGGTGCCATGTGCGTAGTATTTCGACGTTTTGTCAGGCGTCACTTATATGACGCCAAAGGATGAGAATGCGTTGTAATTTCACAGGAAAAGGTAACAGAAGTGCTGATAGTGCATAGAATACAGTACTGTAAGCAGTTACTGAAACGAATGTTATTGATATGATGATATTTTTACAATACCTATTTTCCAGTCGAAATGTTCTTATCACACTTGCCACTGTGTATTGGCTTAGATTTGGCTGTACTCGCAGTCCAGCCTCCCTCAGCGTCAGGCCGTGGTTGACAACGTGGTCAACCAGTGTTGCGCGGATCTCATTTGTCAGATTCGGTCCTCTTTGAGCACCTTCTTGTCTTCCTCTTCCTCTTCCTCTTCCTCTTCCTCTATCTCTACCTCTACCTCTACCTCCAGCATGGCCTCCATCTCTTCCTCTTCCTCTTTTGATTCCTCCTCTGTTGATTCCTCTTCCTCCCCTTCCTCCTCCTCCTCGTTTTCCTCCTCGTCTTACTCTTTCTTTGACTCTTTCCATTGTGCTTGAAGACCGATGAAATCACCTGCTGCTTTTTATAGTGCTTATACACCTGATTGGTGTGTCTACAATTAAGCAAACAAGTGTTTGCACATCTGATGCACACCTGGTGTTGAACCAATTGGTTGGACGATGCGGTAATTTGACAGTCAGTGCTTTGGTATTGCAAGGAAGTGACTTCATGATAGATTTTTGTGTGTAATGTATGTTAAGTGTGTTTAGTGTTTTGCAAATCACTGTGTAGAGTTTTGCAACAAGTGTGAGGTTGACAATGTGCTTATAGTTGTGCAAATATGGGCTGATGTTTTGCTTCTTGAGTGTAAGGTTTTGCTAATAGTGTAATACTTTTAATTTTTGTGTGTAAGCAATCCAAAAAAAACTGTAAATCACTACTCAAGTGTTTTCACACACATTATTTTTTTGTTTATAGAAAAATCTGGATTATTTGCTGTCAAACTAAATACAATTCTCCATCCATCCATCCATCCATCCATCCATCCTTTTAATACATGTCATCCATCCATCCATCCATCCACCCATCCATCCATCCTTCCTTCCTTCCTTCCTTCCTTCCTTCCTTCCTTCCTTCCAAAACAATCAATAAAGCCAAAACAATCTGTTACCTTAAATTATATGTTTATCTCTGTAAAGCTGCTTTGAAACAATCCATTGTTAAAATCGCTATATAAATGAAGATGACTTGACTTGACTTGACTTCCTTCCTTCCTTCCTTCCTTCCTTCCTTGAAAAACCTCCCATGTGGTTGGAAATCGTCTCAGGTTATGTATGTAACCCTGGTTCCCTGAAGAGGGGCCGAGACGCTGCGTCGAGACGTGGTGGGAACGCCCCTGTGTGATTGTGTCGTGAAGCACGTGTACAATCAGTCCAATGGTGTGACGAAACGTCATAGGCAGGTGACATCATAGACCAGGAAACTGTAAAGCACACCTGAAAACAGACCGCGCTAGCTTCTGATTGGCGAAGCAAATCGATCACAGGCATGCAGGGAGTATGGCAGGGCGACGCAGCACCTCGTTCCCTCTTCAGTGAACCAGGGTTACATACGTAACCTGAGACGTTCCCTTTCAAGGGAACTCGAGCTGCGTTGAGACACGGTGGGAACACTATAGCCACGACGCCATAGTAGCAAATGCCTGTTCTGTGTGAAATCATTGCACACACTAAGAAGCAAGCACCCTAGACCCTGGAGTGGACCCCAGATGCAATGTGTAAAATCTAACAAATGTATGCGGTGAGGACCAGCCTGCCGCATCACAAATGTCATGAAGGGAAACCCCCGATAATAAAACCTTAGAGGCAGCCATACTCCTGGTAGAATGGGCCCGGACAGCCAAAGGTGAAGGCTGACCAGCCACTTCATAAGCAATTGAGATAGCCTCGACTACCCACTTGCTCATCCTCTGCTTGGATGCAAGGTAACCTTTTCTCGGTGACCTGAAACAGATGAATAATTGATCCGATTTACGCCACAGGGCAGCTCTGTGTACGTAGGCATCCAAAGCCCGAACAGGGCACAGCAGATTAAGTTTTTCCTGATCTGGTGTATTAAAAGGTGGAGGACAGAAGGCCTGCACACTATTGGGCCCGCCACATTAGTAGGGACCTTAGGAATATAACCTGGCCTAGGCTGAAGAAAGTCTTTCACCATACCAGGTATAAATTCCAGGCATGAAGGCGCAACCGCCAGCAGCCATATCACCCTGTACAAGACTGGTTGCCCACTTAAGCTAAGCAGGGCTGAGCCTGGTTAGTACCTGGATGGGAGACCTCCTGAGGAAACCAGGTTGCTGCTGGAAGAGGTGTTAGTGAGGCCAGCAGGGGGTGCTCACCCTGTGGTCTGTGTGGGTCCTAACGCCCCAGTGTAGTGACGGGGACACTATACTGTCAAAGAGCACCGTCCTTCGGATGAGACGTTAAACCGAGGTCTTGACTCTCCGTGGTCATTAAAAATCCAAGGATGTCCTTCGAAAAAAGAGTAGGGGTGTAACCCCGGCATCCTGGCCAAATTTGCCACTTGGCCTCTGTCCATCATGGCCTCCTAATCATCCCCATATACTGATTGGCTTCATCACTCTGTCTCCTCTCCACCAGTAAGCTGGTGTGTGGTGGGCGTTCTGGCGCAAAATGGCTGTCGTCGCATCATCCAGGTGGATGCTGCACATTGGTGGTGGTTGAGGAGATTCCCCCTTCCATATGTGAAGCGCTTTGAGGTCCCAGAAAAAGTGCTATATAAATGTAACAAATTATTATTATAACCGACAAGGCTGGCAAATCTCCAATTCTCTTGATAGAAGAAATAGCAAGGAGAAATAAAGTTTTTAGTGAAAGGAACTTTTTTGAAACCTCTTCAATTGGCTTGAAGGAAGCCAAAGCCAGGCCTTCCAGTACAACAGGCCAAATCCCAAGCCGGTGCTCTAGTGCGCAGTGCAGGCCTCAGCCTCAGGGTGCCACGAAGAAAACGAGAAATAATAGGATCTCTCCCCAATGATGCACCACCCAGAGAAGTGTGGTAAGCAGATATAGCCACCACATTCTCCTTTAAGGTGGACGGAGAGAACCCAGCAGAGAAATGTTCTTGCAGATAATCCAGTACTGTACCAACAGGGCAGTTAATAGTATTCAAAGGGCATTCTCCACACCAAGCAGAGAACAGTTTCCATTTTAGTGCATACAGTCTCCTCGTGGAGGGAGCTCTGGATTGGAGTATGGTCTCCACGACGTTGGTCGAGAGACCTGAATCAATGAGCTGGGCCCCCTCAGGAGCCAACCCGACAGTTTCCACAACTCCGGGCGAGGGTGATTCTTGGGACAGTAGGTCCCTCCTAATCGGAATCTCCATCGGAGAGCCGTCTAGAAAGGACACCAGGTCAGAGAACCAAACTCGGGCTGGCCAGTACTGGGCTACTAGTTATAGACGGCCCCCTACCTGGCGAACCCTCTCCAGAACTCCCAGCAGCATAGATATCGGAGGAAAAGCGTACCTCGGCCACACCTGAACCATCCCATCCAGCCCCAGAGGAGCTGGGTGCGTGAGAGAGAACCACATGGGACAATGAGTTGTCTCTGACGATGTGAATAGGTCACCTTGGCTGAATTTCTCCCAAAGGAGCTTCACCAGCTCGGGGTAAAGTCTCCATTCCCCGGGCTTCAGCCCCTGCCTCAACAGGATATCCGCTCCCTGATTTAGATGCCCCGGAATATATACTACAATTAATTCCACAGTAATTTCCCTCTGGCTTATAGGAGGATCTGATGTGCCAGTTTCCATAGGTGACGTGACCTCAGACCCCCTGATGGTTGATATAAGGGACCACCAATGTGTTGTCCGTGCAGACAAGCACACGGTGACCTCTCAGGTATGGCAGGAAGTGCTTGAGAGCTTGAAACACCACCATAATTTCTAGACAATTTATGTGCCAAGAAAGTATATGGTCCTGCCATAGACCTTTCGCCGAGCGACCACTCATGATCGCCCCCAAACCTGTGAGGGAAGCATCCGTCGTTAGCGTTACGCAATGACAAGAAGCCCCCAGCACTGGGCCTTGGGCAAGAAAAACAAGGTTTCTTCCACATGACTAAGGCACATAGGCATCGCCGCGTGACCTTGATCATGCGAAACGGATTTCACCTCGGAGAAAACCCCTTGGTCCTGAGCCACTACAGCAGGGGTCTCATGTACAGGAGGCCAAAAGTTATTACGTTGGACACAGCTGCCATGAGACCCAACAGTTTCTGAAACTGTTTCACAGTGAGTGACTGGCCCCATACCACACCAAGAAAAGTGGTCCTCTGAGACGGGAGGAGGACTCTCTTCTTGTCATTGAGCCTCAACCCCAGCAACTTTATGTGAGACAGAATGATATCTCGATGCCGAACCGCCATCTGCTCGGACTCAGCGAAAATCAACCAATCACCGATGTAATTCAACACACGGATGCCCTGGAGTCTCAGGGGAGCCAGAGCTGCATCCACGCATTTCGTCAAAGTGCGGAGTGATAAACCTAGGCCGAACGGAAGAACCCGATATTGGTACGATTCACCCCCGAAAGCGAACCTCAGGAACTTCCTATGCTGAGGATGGATGGTGACATGGAAGTAAGCGTCCTTCAAGTCTATCTTGACAAACCAGTCCTCAGACTGAATCTGTGACACGATCTGTTTGAGTGTAAGCATCTTGAACTTGAGTCTCTGAACCCTGCGTTTTAGTTGCCGCAGATCTAGAATAGGACGCAACCCCCCATCCTTCTTGGGAACAATGAAGTAACGACTGTAAAAACCCTGACTCCCTGCTGGGAGGAGGAACCCTTTCTATAGCCTCGTTTCGTAGAAGAGTCTGTACTTCCTGCTCCATAACCATAGCCTGATCGGGGTCCACCACCGTAGGGAGGACCCCTAGAAATCTGGGCGGACGAGAACCGAACTAAAGCGGCGAACCGGTAGGGAACAACCGAACTGGCAGCGCTGCGACCCTCCACAGAGAGTCGACCCAGAGGGTGCAGAGGAGAAACCGGCACCCGTCTCTCCGTGGAGGGGACCACCCTCAGAAGTCTGATGGCCTCTGTGTCAGGACTTCTTCGTTGTCGAAGCCTTCCTAGAGATAATGACAGTCCTCAGATCTTGCCTTCCCCTAACCAGCTTCGACTGTGACCACCACCCAGGCACCCCTGATTGTGGAGGAGCCAGAGTAGCGATGTTTTATTTTTGTTGCACTCTGTGCTGAGAGGAGCTTGTAGACGGCTGAGACTGTTCCCGCACAGCAGTCTCGGGGACATTAGATCTGCGAGGAATAAACTTCTGGAACGCCGCTGATTGCTTCTTCCTGAAATCTATCGACGACCGTATTTACAGCATTGCCGAATAGACCCGAAGGCAAAAGTGGAGCATCCAAAAGAACAGATCTGTCTCTATCCTTCATAATTCGCAATTCTCGAATTGTGTCAACGCTGACTTCCTCACAATCATCCATGTCCCTAAGCAGATCAGCCTGGTCTGCTTGCAAAATTGACATGGTATGCAAGCATGCCGCAGCCTGACCCGGTGCCGAATACGCTTTACCCACCAGTACTGAAGTTGCTTTAAATGGCTTGGTGGGTAACGTCGGGTCTTTTAGTGACGATGCTGACTCAGGAGAGAGATAGCATGCGAGCGTCTCTTCAGCCGGAGGCATCGTCACATAACCTCGATGTTTAATACCCATAACATTGCTGTAATTCGATGTTTGTGGATTAAAAACACCAAATGAAATTGGTGATGAGATTGGTTTCTTCCAAAAAACGGCAAACCCTGACGAGGAGGCTTTGATGTAGATGTTAAATATCTTTCATCTGGTAAACTTTTCTTATGTTCTTCTTGTTTCTCGGCTGGCCAGTCAATATTTCATTTAGCAACAGAACGAGTCACAACCTCCATAAGCTCCTCATAAGCAGGGGAATGAGGTGGCGAATCCTCAAAATCCCCTGCATCAATGCTGACGACATCCAGATCCTCAGAACTGGATAATCGCAGCACTGGTGCCTCAGCCCGGGGAGAAGAAACCGCAGCGCGTGCTTCTCCCTGAGATAAGACACTGGATCTGCCAGGTGACTGGGCCCGTCTCAAACCCCGCTGTCAGATCAATTTGCAAACCCCAAGATGTGCGTCGCCACTGTGCCTTGGCAACAGCGAGACCTGCACCCTGGGGAGCGCGCACCGAACCGTCCTCCTCAAAGATGCCCGGCGGGAGCGGAGCTTCCTCACGGACAGCTTCTCGCAATGCTCACAGTCAGCACCCTCGAGAACTGACTGGGAATGCTCCACTCCCAAACAAGCAACACAAAGCTTATGTGTGTCCCCACCCGTGAGAAAATGAGAGCAGGGAACAGCACACTGTTTGAAATTTTGCTTTCTCGCCATATTTCTTTATAAATATATATTGTGTGAATATCCATGCTTGCAATGACAGACAACACCAAATAGACAGAGACATTATACAGAGAGCGCTTGCTGAAGGCACAGAAGCCAGCGCGGCCTGTTTTCAGGTGTGCTTTATAGTTTCCTGGTCTATGACGTCATCCGCCTATGACGTTTTGTCACACCATTGGACTGATTATATACGTGCTACACGACGCAATCACGCAGGGGCGCTCCCACCGCATCTCTATGCAGCTCGAGTTCCCTTGAAAGGGAAACTATTCATTTCAATTCTTACATGATTTCAATTTTGATAAGAAGATACTAAACTCTGCTGAGTGATATAAAAGTATTGGATAAGGAATTTATGGGTGATATTTTGGATGTGAAATTTGGTTTGTTTGTAAACATATGTATAATAATTAATAAGTAACATAATTTGTGAATTTAATATAAGGCAATTTCTGACCTTTTTAAAAACTATCACTAAATACTGTATTTTGTATTATATGTAAATAAATCTAAATCTTCTTTTGAATTATCATTTTTGGATGAAGTAACCTTTAACTAGATAATTTTTAAATGCAATTTAACTGACCCTTTTCTGTCTGTCTGTCTATATATCTATCTATCTATCTATCTATCTATCTATCTATCTATATATATATATATATATATATCATCTATCTATCTATCGAAATTTTTATATATGAATGACCATATACACCATTCTATATATTTATTTATTTATTTATTTGTACAAATATGGAATGACAGTGTTCAAAGAAAGCAACTGTAACACATAATAAGATTGTGCAAGTAAATTCCAGTCCCAGCTGCACTGCAGGACAGCGCTGTAACAAAGGAAAGGCCTTGAGAAACATCAGACCCCTGTGCTAATGTATCTGCCTCCTCAGCAGAAAGAGAGAGACGGAGACAGAGGGCCCAGCGGCAGGCTGAGGAGCCCAGAGCGCAAGAATCGATGCGGCCGCAGGAGGAGGCGTTCAGAAGGCTGGACCCAGCCTGAGCTGCCCCATCCAACCCCTGCCTCAATGGGTCAGCCACAGAGCGCAGCAGGGGTAGAACACACCACTACCAGCCCTACAGCCACTGAGAGAGGCAGACATGCAGAGACAGAGAGAGAGAGAGAGAGAGAGAGAGAGAGCATTTTTACACTCCTTTATTAAGACATTATTTTTCTTTTACAATTCCAACTCCTTTTAAAAAATATAAACCATTTACAAATTTTTTCTCCAAATTAAAAACCTTTAAACAATAAAAAATAATAATTTCATAAAATAGAAAATTACAAAAGAAAAATTAAATGTTCCTCTTTATCAACTTTACACAAAGTTTTTCCAATTCCCCAAATTTCATTAAAAACCATTAAATTATTTGTCATTTTATAATAAACGAATTGTTCTCTAATTCTTGCCATTATTAGGGCTTTAAAAGTCAGATCAGGGTCCACTGAACATTCACCTTTTAGTTTCGGCTTCCTTGTCAACCACATTGCCAACTTTGCCTCACCAAGTTTATCAAAGAAATATTCTTCCTCTTTGCAGCAACATATTTTAGACCAAATATAAAATTAACTGCGTTAAACACTTCTCACAATTTTATGAACCAATCTTCCAAGGTCTGAAATAATCTTCTTAATCTAAAACAGTGCAAAAAAAAACATGATCCATTGACTCCTCAGCATTGCAAAAAGCACATCCCTTCACCACAGTGGGATGAAAATGTGCCACATGTTTGTTTGTGGCCCACTGTTCGTCCAATGAACAACTCTCCACTGGAGATCTGCAGTCCTTTTCTCTATATGGGAGGTTTATATAAAGTCGTCCAAGATCCCTTAGGGGAAGAATCTGCCCCAAAAAGATATGTCCATTTTAATTCCTTTACTTTCGTTAGGGAGGAGTAGTCAGTCACTTTCACACATGTTACGTAGATTGCTTTCTTCAAACGTTATTAATTTAGGAGTTCTGAAATTGAGAATCGAATCCTCCTCTGGTTGTTCTTCAATGGCTGCAGAAATCTTTGAGTCTGGAAATTCATAATGTTCTTCATTGTTCTGTGGAGTCATCTCATTAGCTTCTTGAAACTGTCTCAATGCAGAGGGTAAAAACGAAAAGATTCAGTTTAGTATTATCTTCATGAACCTCACATACTTGATGTCAGTCAGACACATCTCCTCAGGACTTTTCCAGTTGTTGCCAGTTCTCAAATCGTATACTTTTGTACAATAAGATTTTGCCATTAAAGATCTTAAGCTCTTCAGACTTAGTTCCTTGACTTCTATCAGAGGATTGTTGAAAAGAGGTTTATGTTGTATCCAGCTTCCAGGATCTGAAAACAAGTTCTCCACTTTAAAAACAGATTTCCATGCTTTTAAAACTGACTGATAAAAGGATGAAGTGCCACTCAAATCCAAATCTGTCAGCCTTATTAAAAACAACTGTTTATCATATTTAAAAATGTCCACTTTTTGCAATAAAGCACAAGCTGTATCAGTCCACATGGATTCCCCAGAATACAACAGTCTTTGCACCGCTTGGGTTCTAAAGGTCTTTATTCGACTTTGTATGTCCATCAGTCCATGTCCACCTTCATTGACTGGCAAAAAAAGCACAGCAGCCTTTGTCCAGTGGTATCCAGACCAAAAAAAAATCAATTAATCTCTTTTGGATTTCACAAACAAAATCATTTGGTTTGTTCATTGCAATCATTTTATGCCAGATAAAAGAGGCAACTAAGTTGTTGGCAACCAGGGCCCTCCCCCTGTATGATAGCATAGGTAACAACCATTTCCATCTGGACACTTTTCCACACACTTTTTCAACCATACCCTCCCAGTTATTTTCCTGATATCATTCCCTCCCAAGAAATACCCCTAAAAACTTCAACCCTTCATTTCCCCATTTAAGATGGAGGAGGCTTCTCTTATAAATTCCCCATAATGAATCCTTCACTTTTGTTCCAGTTGACCCTTGCAGATGAGGCCTTTTCATAAATGTTAAGACTTTCTTTTACCGTTTCAACATAAGTTTTGTTTTTGATAAAAACAGTGATATCATCTGCATAAGCAGATACTTTATTAGGGCTGTTTTCAAAACCTTTAACCGCAAAACCTTGTAAATTTTTCCTTAATTGACATAGTAGGGGTTCAATTGCTAAAGAGTAGAGTTGTCCTGATAAAGGGCATCCCTGTCTAATACCCCTATTTATTAAAACTGGCTGACTAAGTTCACCACCCACCTTGAGCATGACTGATGCCCCATTATATAAAAGTTTTATTTCTGATTAAAAATAATCTCCAATTCCAACAGCTTTGAGAGTATTAAATGCAGTATGCAGTCCATTTACCATATTAAACAAATCACAATGATCAACTCTATCAAAAGCTTGATTAATCAATTACATCTCACACGGGATATCTAACTTTACTTCGCTATATTACTATTAAATCCTAATCTAATTATGACAAACTATATATCGTTGGAAAGGTCTAAGACTGCTAAATAGATATTTGACTGCTGTTTTTTGCTACAAATTATGTAGGAAGAGTAACCGATGATTTTTTGACAGAGTGCACCTCAAAAAAATCTGCATCATAACAGGAGTTCTGACCTTTGTCACAAAAAGTTGACGCACACACCTTTAATAATTGAAACTTTGGTTTTCATGCTAAAAGTTCATAATAAAACATATAATCTAGTATTTTTTAATAAAAAATTATAATGTAATATTAATATCCTCTAAAAAGTATAATATGTATATTATCCTCTAAAATATAATATTATATTTTTTATCCCCTTTTTTTATTATATCACATATTTTAGTAGTTATCATAAATTAGGTATCATTTGAAAGCTTACAAACTCAGAATTTATCATGTAAAACCCGTTTTGAAATTAAACGTTGCGTTACCATAGAAACGGTACTCTAAAATATTTTATCAGGCTCCTCCCCTTTTGGGCATCATTATATTTCATAATTTGTGATCAAAACCTTTTCTAATCTTGACAAAACACATATTGTCAGAAAGGTCTGAGTCTCAAGGTTCCAAATTTTGTGACAGAATTGATATTTGGACAGAAATTTATTAATTTGTTAAGGCAGAATGTATACAACTAAATTCAATGGAATTCAATGGCACCCGGTGGCTATTTTTGGTACTACGCCCAAACAAAATCTCATGGGAACTTCAATTTTTGTGATATCAACTTCAAATTTGGAACATAAGTTGGTTAGATATATGGCTTTGATTTTATAGTAATTTTATGGTAAAAAATATTTTGTAAAATATATATTTTATATAAAATAAAAAACATATAGTACAGTATATTTGATTTACTGTAAATTTAAACTTCCATAACTTTTTCATACTTTCATTTTTTTCAAGTGTTTTCACTTCAGCAATAATCTGCTGAGTGTTTCCTTTAAAACAAGACCAAATTTAGGTATATATATTCCAAAGCATTCTGGAATTACAACCATTTAAGTTTGAATAGTGCATTTTAACCCCCATTCTCAAAAGGGGGGGTGACAGCTAAGCGGTTAAAAGGAAGAGGTTATCCATTATAGTTCTCTTTAGTATACAATAAGTCTGATTTGTATCAAATACCAAAGGTATGTTTTTAGTCTATTTGAAAGACACTTTGCAATAATTTTATAGTATGTATACATAATAATGTCACTGGTCTTTATTTTCTTAAAAGATCAAGGTAGCCTTTCTTGGGGAGTATCGAAAGTACCAGCCTGGTCTGAAAGTACCGAAAAAACCCTCCAACATGTCTTCCTTGAGTACATGCCAAAAATGTTTATAAAATTCTGCAGGAAGTCCATCAATTCCAGGGGCTTTACCAATAGAGAGTTGTTGAACTGCTTTTGACAATTCTTGCAACGTTATCTTAGAGTCCAACTCCTTTTGCGGTTCAGTATCCAGTTTAGGTATGTTTTTTAGTAAAAAGTCCATACTTGAGACATCACACTTTTGTGCTCCAAATAAATCCTTATAAAAATCCATTGCAAGCACCCCCCTCTCTTTTGGATCGGAGGTTAAAATTCCATTTGCACATTTCAGATGTAACATCTGTTTTCTTTCCATTACTTTTCTTTCCAAATTAAAAAAGAAAGAACTAGGAGCGTCCATTCAGTGAAGAAAAACGAGCTCTATTTAAAGCTCCTTTTGCATTTTAATGATGAAGAGTTCACAAAGCTTTCTCCTTTCTTTCCAGATATTCCACAATAAAACAAAATTCTCACAGAAAGTTACATCATGCAACAATGTAATATTAAAATGGAAGCTTTTTTATTTTTTTTTAACTTATTTCAAATGAACACAAATGATGATCCGTAAAATCTTTTGGGGAAATAACAGATGTATTAACTCTATTAATATTACTTCTACTAATATAAAACCTATCTAGCCTTGCTGAACTAATATGATTACCAGTGCCGCTGCTAGCCATTTTGGTGCCCTAAGCATAATTCCTTTATGAAAAAAAAAAAAACAAATTCGATAGCAACAGCTTTAAAACCATGTCAGTGGGCAACTGATTATTTTTCTCTCCTTATCAGCATCACACTCTTTTTCTCTTTGTTTTTATCTTGCCCTGTCTCTTCCCCTCCTAAAGTTGGCTTTTTTAATTTACTAAAGGCTACAATTTGTATTTTATTCTCAATATGTACACATTCATTATTAATCCTGTGCCTAACATAATGAAAACGGCTTTGTTCATGTTTCTTGTCCCCTCACAATGACAGTAGCCTAAACTATTACACTAGGCTACATGTTACATAGGCCTATTTTGGCGAAATTAGACAAAACTATATTAGTTTGCCTAATTATTTTTTGTCATTCGTTTAACATTTATGACCTAAGAAAAACCTGTCAAATATATAAAGTTAAGTTTAGCTACTTACATCTTATCTCGCACTTGACCGTACACTGAAGCGTCGAGTTGCACTGTTAAAATTCGCGCTCAGCGTCTGTGAACATAAAGCCCGCCTACTTTGATTTGATTGGTCATCTCAAATATTCTGACATTGACGAGCAGTGACAGACCAATGAGGCTCAGAACACACACACACACACACACACACACACACACCCTGTCCTCTGTTTCTGACGTTCTCTCTGCTCGGCGCCGCTGCGGATTAAAGATGAAAGATGAAGAACGCGCTGAATCTGATTACAATAAGAAGTTTGATAATTGATTTTTCATTAGGCTATTTTTGGTGCCCCCTCAGCACTTGGTGCCCTACGCACAGCGCGTGATGCGCGTGGTGGGAGCGGCGGCGCTGATGATTACTGGAAACTTTTACCCATGTGTACTGTCTTGCCATTGGATGATGTTCTTTCCAGACATAAATGTTCTCTAAATGTTTGTTTTCTCCAAATAAATCATAATCCCTAATAATATTACTTAACACATTTGCTGAAGGAGGACAAGGTTCCTCTCCATTTCTATCAAAGGTAAAATCTAAGGTGCAATTCCAGTCACCACTTAAAACCAAATATACATTCTTATCAAAAGCTTTTAAGCCATCATTTACTTTCTTAAAAAAACGACTCGGTTTCTAACGTAACCTCGGTTCCCTGAGAAGTCTTTATGTAAAACGCATTGCAGCTGCACAGCATACAGCAGTGAGCGAGGCAGCTCGGTC
The DNA here is from genome assembly GCA_030578255.1 of Tiaroga cobitis. Lineage (NCBI taxonomy): Eukaryota > Metazoa > Chordata > Actinopteri > Cypriniformes > Leuciscidae > Tiaroga > Tiaroga cobitis. The sequence goes on along the minus strand of CM060608.1, from coordinate 40,608,213 downwards.
ATTGGCTGTGCTGCGGCAACTGCACGAACCTATGACGGGGCGACTCTGAACACGCTTCCAATGAGCGTGCTTCGAGCCCGCCAAGATGGGCGTGGCCAAGGGCTATATATTGGGCGCCCCGTCGTCTGAGTTCTTTAGGTTCAATCGACTGAAGCGAACTGACCAAGCACAAGCACGGCAGCTTACGCAATACTCGTTCCCTCCTCTCAGGGAACCGAGGTTACGTTAGTAACCGAGTCGTTCCCTTTCGAGAGGTCTCTCCTTTTGCGTAAGTAGCTTACGCTGTGGGAACACCATGTAAAACGCCGTGCGTGCTGACTTCGCTCTATTATAGCCAGAGGCAGATGCCTGAGCATTTAAGCAAAGTAATTATCCAACGAGCCAGCCGAATGCGGGCTTTATAAGGGACAATGTAGAACCGCCCAATGGGCGTCCAGTGGAAAAACACACAAGCACCTTTATGTACTGATATGCATAAAAAACCCTCTAAGTCAGTCAGAGACGAACCCTATAAGGGAGGAGATAATGCTCAGCATATACACACTCCAGCCTATACATAGTTAGACCGACAGTATGTTGGAATACAATGAGGGGACCTGTAGGTTATAAAACCTGATAAATGTTGACGGTGAGGCCCAGCCTGCTGCCGCACAAATATCCTGAATGGGTATCCCACTCGACCACGCCCACGAGGAGGCCATGCCTCTCGTAGAGTGAGCTCTGATGCCCAAGGGGCACTGAAGGCCCTTGGCTTCATAAGCCATCGCTATAGCATCAACTATCCAGCGCGATATTCTCTGCTTTGAAACAGCGAGACCTTTGGTGCGGCCGCCAAAGCATACAAATAATTGCTCTCTCTGTCTGAACAGGGCAGAACGTTCCAAATATACTCTGAGCGCCCTGACTGGGCAGAGTAAATTAGCGTCGCTTTCGTCTGCTGGAGACGATAGCGCGGCCAGAGATATAACCTGTGCTCTGAAGGGTGTCGAGAGCACATTAGGAATATACCCGTGTTTTGGCCTAAGGACAACTCTGCTGTCGTTAGGTCCAAATTCCAGGCAGGTAGCGCTTGATGACAGCGCGTGCCGGTCGCCCACTCTTTTCACTGAGGCGAGAGCCAGCAAGAGAGCGGTTTTGAGCGAGAGCTGTTTAAGGTGCACAGTTCATAGAGGTTCGAACGGGGCACTTTGAGTGCGTCCAGGACCGTGGCCAGGTCCCAGATCGGCACTGAGGGGGGGGGGGCGTGGGGGTGGGGGATTCATCCTCCTGGCGCCTCTCAGGAAACAAACAACTAGGTAGTTTTTCCCTAGTGTGCGTCCTTCCACAGGATCGTGTGACACCGCTATGGCGGCCACATATACTTTGAGAGTGGAGGGGGTGCGGCCTGCCTCCAACAGCTCTTGTAAGAAAGCGAGCACGCTCGGTACCTCGCATGTCTCAGGATTCAGGTTCCTGGTTTTACACCAGTCACTGAACACCGTCCATTTCTGGGCATATAAGCGCCTCGTAGAGGGCGCTCGTGCCTCAGTGATGGTTCTCAACACTCCACTGGGGAGGTTCCCGGGAACCCGTTGAGGGGCCATGCATGGAGGGCCCACAGATCGGGGCGGGGATGGAGGATCATCCTGTTGGCCTGCCTGAGGAGGTCTAGCCTCAGCGGAATCGGCCATGGGGCAGATTGCATCATCTGCATCAGTTCCGGAAACCACGTCTGGTTCTTCCAGAGTGGGGCTACCAGGAGCACTGCACATTTCTCTTCCTTGACCCGACTGATGACCTGAGGTAGCATCGCGATCGGGGGGAAGGCATACAATGGGCGGCTCGGCCAGACTTGGGCGAGCGCGTCTGTGCTCTCTGAAAAGAAGAGAGGGCAGTGCGCATTTTCCTTGGAGGCAAAGAGGTCGACCTCTGCTCTGCCAAAGGTTTGCCATAACCACTGAATCGTCAGGGGGTGGAGAGACCATTCTCCTAGGAGAACTTTGTCTCTGGACAGCATGTCCGCTCCCTGGTTCAGGACACCCGGCACATGCGCTGCTCTCAGCGAGCGCAGGTTGCACTGGGACCATAGGATGAGTTCCCTGGCCATCGAGTGCAGGGAGCTCGACCTGAGTCCATCTTGGCGATTTATATATGAGACTACCGTCATGTTGTCCGTTCGGACCAGGACGTGCTCGTCTTTCAGGTACGGAAGCAGGGCTCTGAGAGCCAAAGCGACCGCTTTCAATTCCAGACAGTTTATATGTAGGCGCTTCTCCGGGTTTGACCACAAGCTGGAGACAGGCCTGCCCTCGTAAACGGCCCCCCAACCTATTTTGGAGGCATCTGTCGTGATCATTTTTCTCCTTGTGTTCACGCCCAAACTCACACCGGACTGATACCAGGCGACAGCTTTCCAGGGCGTCAGGGCTTTTATGCAGCCGTGATTCGCTCTGATTAAAAAGTGGCCCGAGCGCCACGCGTGAGTGGAGACACGGCTTTTGAGCCAGCGTTGGAGAGGACGCATGTGCAACAATCCTAGCTGGAGTACAGCTGATGCCGAGGCCATGAGACCGAGCATCCTTTGAAATCGCTTGACGGGGGCGCGCGCGCCCGCTCTGAACGATGTTGCAAGGCGCCGAATGGTGAGCGCGCGTTCTGATGAGAGGCGCGCCGTCATATGCACTGAGTCTAGCACTATTCCCAGAAAATAAATATTCTGGCAGGGAGATAGCGTGCTCTTTGCAAAATTGATTCTTAGACCCAGGCATTCTAGATGGCTGGTAATCCAAGACCTGTGTGTCATTAACTGACTCTCTGATTGTGCTAGGACTAGCCAATCGTCGAGATAATTCAGTATTCGCACTCCCCGCTGTCTCAGGGGGGAAAGTGCTGCATCCATACATTTCGTGAATGTACGGGGTGCCAGTGATAGGCCGAATGGTAGTACTGTGTACTGGTATGACTGTCCCTCGAAAGCGAATCTCAGAAATGGCCTGTGATGAGGCGCTATTGGAATGTGAAAGTAAGCGTCTTTCAGATCCACTGATAGAAACCAATCCCCCGGGCGAACTTGCGCGAGGATATTTTTGGTTGTTAACATTCTGAACGAGTGAATCATTAAAGTTTTGTTCAGATGTCTGAGATCTAGGATGGGGCGGAGACCACCATCCTTCTTCGGGACGAGAAAATAGCGGCTGTAAAAACCCGCCTCGCTCACAGAGGGAGGAACAGTTTCTTTAGCGCCCTTCTCTATCAGTTTGAGCACCTCGGTGCGTAGAACATGTGAAACATCTTTTCTCACTTTCGTCTCGACCACCGCTGAGAAGCGGGGTGGTCTGCGAGCGAATTGAAGCGAGTAACCGTGTTTTATTATGTTCAAAACCCATTTCGGCATGTCAGGGATATTTTCCCAAGCTTTCGCTCGCACAGATATGGGCTGAATGCTGGCTGGGGCCGTGTCGCAGTGACGTATGGCTCCCGCCGGCGAATCGCTCTGTGCTAACACTGAGCTTACAGCTCTCAGAGGCGCGGGCGCGCGCTGAGCAGCTTTGTTGAGTGCCGAGTGCAGGGGTGCATGTGAGATTACAGGCACGCTCGCCACATCTGTAATGCTCGCAGCGTGGGCTGGAGAAATGTTTAAGACTGTATGGACAGTGCTTATGGGTGGGGGTGCATAAACTGTGGTAGGCACGCGCGCCACTTTCTTAAAACTTCCCGCTCGTGGCGGGAGGTTTTTGGCCATGTAAACAGTGTTTGTGAGTAGGGGTGCGTGCATTACAGCGGGCACACGCGCTACTTTGATAGGATTTCCCGCTTTTACTGGGGAAGTGTTTATAACTGTGGGAACAGTGCTTATGTGTAGTGGTGCATACATGACAGTGGGCACACGATCTACATTTATGGGGCGTCCAGCCTGAGCTGGGGAAGCATTTGGCACTGCTTTGACAGTTTTGATATGTGGGAATGCGCACTTTAGTGTGGACACGTGACCCCTTAATGACACAGGCAGAAAATGACTCTTTATGTGATTTCTGTGTGTCGCCGTTAAAATGGCGTTTGTTTGCAGGTGAGCGAGCTGTGCGGCTGGCCCATTGGCTGCTGTACAGACATTTCCAGCCACCTGTAAGGGGACTGGGTAATGCTTTAAACGTTTTGGAGAGAGATTTGTCCGGCTTTTGCGAGACACGCGCTCTCTCTTTTTCTCCCTATAGCTAGGAAGACTTACGAGGCTCCGGGTTCAGCACAATCTTGGGCCGAGGTCCCCGTCGCTCGGGCGGTTGCTTCCTGTTGGCGGAGCGCGAGCGGGGTCGGAAGTCAGTTTCAGGTCTGGGCTGAGAGACGGGAGGTGCCGTCTTGACTCGCTGCTGCTGACGCGGCTTTTGGCGGCTCTGCGACGAGCTGGAGCGCTTGGGCAGGAAGTGACGCATAGCCTGAGAATCCTTCTGGGCTTCGGTGAAGCGCTCAGCAAACTCTCTTACCACCGGTCCGAACAGGCCGCTTTGGGAGATAGGCGCATCAAGGAACGACGCCTTATCTGCATCCTTCATCTCTGTTAGCGTCAGCCACAGATGGCGCTCAAGGACAGTCAGGTTAGCCATAGCACGGCCGATGGATTGGGCGGTGGCTTTTGTGGCTCGCAGGGCTATGTCGGTGGCGCTGCGCAGGTCCTTGAACGCCTCAGGATCAGGTCCAGACTCGTCCATGGTGCGGAGAAGTTTGGCCTGATAAACTTGGAGAACAGCCATGGAGTGAAGCGCTGACGCAGCTTGGCCGGCGGCGGCGTATGCGCGACCGGCGAGAGCTGAGGTAGGCCGGCAGGGCTTCGAGGGATGAGAAGCTTTGGCTTTCCATCCAGCGGTGGAGGGTGGGCACAGGTGGTTGGCCACAGCCTCCTCGAGGGGCGGAGTTCCCTCGTAGTCTCTTTCTTTCGCGCCGTCCACAGAGGAGAGCGACGAAGAGAAAGAAGGCTTCAGGCAAGCTGAGGGGCTTTCCACGACTTCGTGAATTCGTTGTGAACTTCTGGGAAGAAAGGGGAGGGCCTTTGTCGAGGGGCCTGCCGGCGCCCCTGCAGGAACCACTCGTCCAGTCGGCTGCGGGCGGGTTCTTCCGGGGAAGACCAATCGAGCCCGAGGTCTTCCACGGCCTTGGACAGGATGCGGACGATCCCCGAGTCCATGTTGGAGCCCACACTCGTGCCCGCTAACGTCGATGGCGCGGGGTCGAAGGACGAGCCCGGCCAGTCGTCGGATGCAGCATCGAAGGAAAGGCTGTCATCCTTTTCGTCGTCATCCCCTGACGCGCCAAACGAGACGAGACCCATCGCTCTGCTGGAGGGGTGCTGGTCCGCCTGCGTGAACTGAACTGGCGGCGGGGAGTCCTCGGGTGGCGGTGAAGCACGCGGGGATTGGCCCGGCGTGACGTCACTACAATCCGCGTGCTCTGGCGGCCTCTGTGAGGGGCGCTTCTTCTTGCGCGGCTCAACTAGAGGGAACGGTAGCACGGTGGTGGCAGGCTCTTTCGCGGCGAAAGCGGCGAAGCGAGCGCGCAGCTCGGTGAGGCCCAGGGAGTCACACTCGGGGCATCCGCCTCGAGTAAGGGCAGCCTCTGCGTGGTCCGGACCCAGGCAGCGAGAGCAGATAATGTGACAATCCCCGTCAGGAAGAAGGCCTCGACACGAGGCGCAGGAAGGCATTTGAAACAACGCCTTAATTTGCTCTTTTAGAAAAAGTGTCGCGGGGGCGAACACTTGAATTATAGCTTTGAAAAGGATATGAGGTAATGCGCGCCGGATGGCTTAGCAGAAGGCGTTCGAAGGCGGCTGAAGGTGCCGGCGTCCTCGTAGCAGTCCTGCTGTAGGCTTGTCGGCGGCGGCGGCAAGCCAGCCTTTAAGGAGACAAAAGTAGATAGGCTACTGAGGCAATAAGACGTGAAGCATCAGGTTCCCATAGGGTGCATGGTGAAATAAGCAATCGACATGGTTAAAATTATGAATGTTTGTTGTGTGTTTTTTTTACAATATCATGTCGCGGTCCAGTGGGCGTAGTTCTCAGAGTAGTTCGAGAAATAGTTGCGCTCTTTCTCAATTGATCCACTTTTATGTCCTGAAACAATTCAGAGAAAATCAATTCAGATAAATGTTTTTCAAAATAAAATATTTCAAAACTAAGTATTCAGTGGCTGTTAAATTTCAAATAGTTATGTCTCTTATTTGCTTCCATACTTCCGATCAACGGTGCCTATTTATGTTCACAGTTTTCGTCTTGTCTTTGCCAGATCGTTGTGGTGTTTCCTGTGTTGGTTCCTGTCCTGTTTGCTGATCTTCATTCATGCTGGATTCTCATCGTGTCTTGGTCTCCCGTCATCATCATACACTGTAATACTGAAAAAACTGGAAGAACTGGTTGAGGCTGAAAATTAACATTTGAACTCCCCCTCGTGCACCATTGAGACGAAGGTCTCACCTCCCTCATCCTAATCTACATTTCTCCCCCTCATCCCCCATGCGAAGATCACCCAAACTCACACAAGAATCTAAATGGTTTAATGTGAATGATTATCATCGAGTATTATAAATGTTTAGTATTATTTGAAATGTCTCAGTGCGACTGGTACAAATGTCTCATTTCCAAATAAGTAAAACAAAAGGTAATACGGTTTAAGAGTTTAGGGATAACTGGCACACAAAGGAATGTGGTCTCTAGACAAACGGTCCTACCCCCAAAAGGTGTAAACTTCTCAATGCAAATATCCATTGTTAGCCTATATGAAATGCAGCAAGGGACTCTGGGCCTTTTCTGTACTTCAGATGAGCCCGTGAGGCTGAGAGTGGCCGAGTCTCTCAGCTTCATGTATTTCTTAAATGTCGGGTTCGCATTTCTTCTCTTTATTCCAGAGCATTTGATGTTTTGTATTGATTATCTTTGAACTGATTATGGCATAATAAATTATTACATTTGATTATTCTAACTGACTTTGACATTATTTCCATTAAAGAGTTAAAGGAATATTCAAACATTCGCTTATATTTAATGATGCACAGATATCATTAAAAACCTTTTCATGTATGGAGTCAGATGAAATAACGAGAGAATACATATGAGAAAATGTATTGCATTTAATCCAAAATACTTTGCCACGAGAAAAGACAGTAACACACAGATGGCGCTTTTCCACTACACAGTACCAGCTCGCCTCGGCTCGGCTCGACTCGACTCGCCTTTGTTTGCTTTTCCACTGTGTAAAAGTTGTACCTGTACCTGCTTTCGGGTACTTTATTTCGTACCACCTCCGGCGAGGTTCTAAGCGAGCTAAAGCGATACTAAAATGTGACGTGAAAACAATGCCGACTGCTGATTGGTCACAGAGAATCTGTGTCATCATTGCACGCGCCAGATGGAGTATCCAGAATAAATAACCCCGCCATTTTTAAATAGTTTGACCAGAGTTACTAAACTTACTACTATTATTATGGCAACTCGGAAGAATACGCCGTGGTCAAACGAGGAGGTGCAGACTTTCTTTTGTTTGGTTGCCGAAGAGAGGATCCAGCAAAAGCTTGATGGGGCAACGAGGAACGAAAGGCGTCGCTATGACGACCGGGTACTATTTGTGGCGGTACTTTCTGCAATGGAAAACGGAGCGAAAAGCGAGCCGAGTCGAGGCGAGCCAAGGCGAGTCGAGTCGAATCGAGCTGGTACTGGTAATGGAAAAGCGCCAAGAGACCTTCCGTGCTGATCGGATGCCTCCATTGGGCCGATCGAGCCGGGCTTTGCATACACTCTTCTGGATATCGGACATTGGATTCATCTACCATCCACCTTCAACCCATCCATCCGTCCACCCGTCCATCGAAGTCCCTGCGTCACTCTCCCGCCCTGTGTGTTGTGTTAGAGTGGACCTGACCATTCTCTGTTCATATTTAATAAACATTCTTTACCTGCATATTGCCTTCTCTCATGTTCATGACACACTCTATCTAGTTCAAATCTAGACTAAAAACACATCTCTTTGTCCTAGAATACACATAAGACATTATATATGTCTATAATTCAATTTAGGCTGCATAGTTTAGATCAGCCGGAACCGGGAATACTCCCCATAAATCCTGATGTACTTGTTACATCATAAGAAAGGATGGCGTCTACGCTAATATTAGTCTCTCTGTTTATCCAAGGTTTACCGCAGTCCGTCGGATCCAGGCCATATCCAGATCTGATGGTGGACCTGCACCTGGACCCATCCATGACGCATCCCTGAAGTGCCAGCCTCATCAGCCCTGTGAAGGCCTCATTGACACAACAGCCATCGGCACTGATCCTCAACAAACTCATCTCCATACCGGCGTGATGACTCCGACTTCCAACCAGATGGAACTGGATTAATATTTTGAATGTTCTGATCCAATCTGACTTCCAACATGTATTGGAGTCTGAATCATAATCATGTACTGTTCGCTCGTTGGCCAGAGGAGAAGTGGCCCCCGACTGAGCCTGGGTTCTTCCAATGTTTTTTTCTCCATTCTGTCATCTGATGGAGTTTTGGTTCCTTGCCACTGTTGCCTTGGCTTTTGGTTTGCTTAGTTGGGGACATTTAATATTCAACTATATTATTGATCTGCCTTACTTAAGGTGGACGATGACGCATTTTTCTAGAAACTAGAAACAACAAACTTTGTTGTATTATTTTCATCTTATCACTGTGAAGCTGCTTTGATACAATCTGTATTGTAAAAAGCGCTATATAAATAAAGGTGACTTGACTTGACTTGACTCTTAAAAACAGTGCGGTAGCATGAGAGATAAGTCCCAAGAGGGTATAGAGGGGGCGCAAGGCAGATTTAGTCTCCTCGCTCCCCTCAGGAACCTGACGATCATGCTTCCCATGGATTTGCATCCACTGCATCGTGATGTGCAGTAATAAGGCCACATACACTTAGAGGGTGGAGGGAGACAACCCTTTCTCCAACCCATCTTGCAGGAAAGAAGCACGGAGTGACCGAACACCTTCGGGCGGTCTTCTCAGCTAGAGAAGAACACCATTCAATGAATAGGTTCCATTTCAGGGCGTAAGCATGCCTCACAGAGGGTGCTCTCGCAGAAGTGATGGTAACTACGACGTTTGTGGTAATTACCTAGAACCTCCGCAGTCTGGATGAGGGTGCCAACGGTGCCCCGTCCCTGAGAATGTCTCAGAGAAATGAGTCAGGAAGGGCTGTTGAGAGGAGCATAAGTTTAGGGAACTAGGTCCGGTTGGGCCAATAATGGGCAACTAGCAAGACCTGCTCCTTCTCCTTCCTGACTTAGCACAGGGCTGTGCAAGAAGGCTCACTGGAGAATCGCATCTCTGCGGAGGCCCCGGGGCCAGCTGTGTGCCAGTGTCTCCGTGCCGAGGGTTCTCCGCTCGGTCAGGGAGTAAAACAACTGGCAATGGGACGAGTCCGGAGAGGCAAACAGATGTAACTGTGCGGCCCCGAAGTGGTCCCTGAACAGTTGGACCGCCTGGGGATGTTGCTCTTTCAGGAAATGGGACCCGTCACCAGTGCCGGAGCAGACAGGGGAATGACCGCGGCAACACAGTAACAGTGAACTGAAACAGTGAAGCACTCACATCTTCGCCCTCTAACCACCGTCAACAAACACAAAAACAAAAATTTGATGCTGTTAGAACAGCAGTTGAGAGTTTAGAAGCTCACGATCACCGCTGCACTCGTGCTGTAGAAACACCAGCACTGGGAGATTCTTCCAGAAGAACACCAACACACTCGCTCATTGTATAGAACAACACTCTTCAGAGATATCGACACCGATTGGCTCTGAAGCGAAAGACAACTGATGCGTGCATCCACTTCTGTATTTATATCCGCACTGCGGGGAGGAGCATGTGATGCAATTCTTGCACGCCAATGTGTATTGGCTCGTTTTAACAATATCTGAAGATGACAGGCTCCCTAAGCATGATCCCAATCAGTCGACACGTTGACTACGTCGAACGTGAGCGACTGAAAGGGAACATTTGTTCCAAATTCTTCAAGAATGATGCCATCATGGAGCAGCAGCATGAGGAACATGCATGAAATTCCATTTCATTTAGTTGTTTACATAGTTATTGAATGGTACTGAATAAACACTGATCTGACCTCAGCTGAACAATGACACAATTTCCTTTTTAGAGATGCTTTACACCAGAATTGAAGTCGGTTTGCATCATTGAATCATTATTTTCCTCTTTATCCCTGTAAAGCTGATTTGAAACAATTTGTATTGTATAAAGCACTACATAAATAAAGGTGACTTGACTTGACTTGACTGGAACCTGTGAAAGCAAAACTTACAGTTTATGTCACCATCGCATTATAGTAATTTTGCTATAGTAAATCTTAACCAAAATTAAAGCTGTACCCTATATTTCTGCACTGTTGCTTAAAGGACAGGTAAATAAATTTGGAAAAAGTTAAACTCACATCAGACTTTTTGACAACTGGATATTTTTTACTTAATTTATGCTTTCTGAGAATTGCCTACTCTCTCTGCAAAAAAAAAAAAAAAATTGTCTAAAGGCCAGTTCACCCCAAGGATGCCCACACCTCCAAAAAAACATAACTACAAACATAATATTTGCAAACATAACTGTTCAGAGATTATTGTTGGAATCACTTTTAGGACAATGATGGATGATAAAAACATTGACAGCCAATCACAGCTCAAGCATTTAAAGCGACAGATGACGTAACTGCAGCGCACGCTTAAAAACAGAACTATATAGTCCGCCGGATGCTAGTTACTGTTATAGTTAGCATTCTTGGTGTGAATGGGCCTTACATCCTTTAATTATTTTCTCTTGGCATTAGACTTTTCAGACTTTTTTAGAAAACTGCTTTAACTGCCTTTGGAAGCAGTTAAAACTTGTCTGAGACACTGCAGCACTGATAAATGCAAGCTAGACAACACTACAAATACAAAATAGGTATATCACTTGTATCATCATTTTCACCAGCCCTAAAACTTGCTCTATGGCAAAGCACTTAAGCATTGACATTGATGTCATTAACCCAATACTTGTCCAATACCCCTTAATGAACCATCAAGTTCAACATCACCTGCATGATTCTCTAAAAGGAACCCTATAGATGCCAATGCATCATTTATCAGTACCTCAATATTCAATTTTTTATTAAAAAAATGCATACAAATGATTGGAGGAGGCAATTTACTCCTCTCTGAAAAATGTGTCTATGGATAGTTTTTTAAGAGATATATTCTCTCTTCCAGAGAAAAGATTGAGTGACAGAGAATGGAGAGAAATAAAGGCGGGTTTCAAGCGGTCTGGAATCTCTTGGTCTACACTCACTTCATCATAGAGTGTATACTCTCACTGTGTACTGAAGGTGAGGCTGACCTCTAACCTCTCGTCTGACTGCCATCCCTCCATCCGTACATCTGCAGCCCGCCTCCCTGCTCTCTCTGCAACCAACCAACATTTCCTATTGATTTATTGATTGCTGTCGGCCCATGGAAGCCAACCAGCGCAGACTCGATGTGCTCTGGCTGCTCGGCTGCATAGATTTTTCTCCTCTCATCTCAAGCTGAGGGAGCAGAACAGGCCTGGACTGGAATTAGACCAAGCGGGAGCCCAATTTGCCAGGAGAGATCACCACCTCCACTGCCACTGCTCCATCTCTATCTCTCTCTCTCTCTCTCTCTCTCTCTCTCTCTCTCTCTCTCTCTCTCTCTCTCTCTCTCTCTCTCTCTCTCTCTGTCTCTTGTTCACTCGCTGTCCCCATTTCCTTCTGTTTTCCTTCGCTGAGTTTTAATGTTGAATTCATTATGATGGGGTGTTTAAATATTGTACAAAACTGGTTTCAACCCATGTCCAATTAATTAAACAGAGCTCTCTGGGTATGCATAGCCCTGATCTATTGAAAACAAAAACAAAAAGTATTTTTTTTAAAAAGTGGTAAGCTGTTACCTTAAAGAGCTATTTTTACCTGATTTAACTTGTAACAATTAGTTTTTTAATAGTATAAATTAGTGAATATAGGTTAAATATTTGGTAACACTTTATTTTAAGGTGATGTAGTTACATGTTATTACATGTACTTACTATATTAATAACAGTAGATTATGCATAATTACAACTAACCCTAAACCAAACCTGGTAACATTTCATTTTACAGTGTCACTGTTACATTTGTTACATCTAGTTACTATAGTAATAACTATAAATTATGCATAATTACATGCAACTAACCCTAAACCAAACCAAACCAAACCCTAATCCTAAACGTAAGTACATGTAGTTACTTAATATTACTCAGTACTTAAATTTTTAAGTACAGTGTAACAAAGACTCCTTAAAATAAAGTGTAACCCCAAACCCTGACCCTAACCATACCTCTACAGTAAGTACATGTAGTTGATTAAAATTACTCAGGACTTTTCTGAGTGCATACACTGTAACTTCGTCACCTTAAAATAAAGTGTAACCAAATATTTTTTTATTTAAAAAAAAGTGTAATGCAATGCTTTGAGAATGACAGCACTTGATATTCTGTATGAAGTATGAAAATCTAAATGACCTTACACTGAATATTCACCATACAAACACCATATGAAAGCACTAATGTAATTGTAATATTTGCACAAATTCTAATCAATGTTTCTCATAATATTATTTCAAATTGTCTGACCTATTCTATCACATTATTTTGTTTAACCTCTGTGCTCTTATTGTGTCACTGATTCATTTGTTTATGTGTATTTCTCCAAAGAATTTAAGGAGAAACATCTGAGACTAAGTTTAAATAAAACATAAGTGAGAACTCTTCTGAGCTCCTCAGTTTCACATTCATAACAAAGTTCATCCTCCATGCTGGAATTCCTATTTTGAACTCTTTTATGCCAATGGTTGTTGATATATTCACACACTTACATTTCAAGGAAGGCGTCTGCAGGTCCAGAAAATTGAATCAGGAGGACGGATCTGTGGCCACCTCTGGGCTTGCTGACGGCAAGAGTGATGGATCAATAAAAAACACGACACACGCAGGGTTCCGGCGAAACGATTCCTCTCAGAGTGACGCCTCAAAACTTCTTCATACACTATCCTCTACTGAAGAACTTTACTTCGCTCCTTGTATTATTCATCTAGAGAGAACTAGATGTAATTTACCACTGTCTCTACCCCACTGACCAGGGCTGCGTTTCCCAAAGACAACTATGGTCGCAAGTTCCATCGTTACCAATAGAGTTCAATGGAAATTACGATCATAGGACAAAGGACATCTTAAAATCAACATGAAATCAAAATGTACTCTACTTTCTTTACTAATGTTCCTGGTTCATGATTCATCGATTCATCAGTGAATGTTAATTCAAATCAATGTATACGATTTTCCACCTACAAAATGACTTTGTTAAAGCCAGGCAAACTGTGAAAAAATAATGGGTTTCACTTTTTGGATGGTCCCTTTCACATATTCTGTTGACTATTAGGTACCGTTGCATCTACATGACTACTCACACCATCACAATAAAGAGTTAGCCGATATTTAGCAGACAGTCTACTAGTAGTCTAATGAGAGTTAGTTGACATGTAGTTGCATGTAGTCTTGTTACTAAATAATGTTTTAAAGGTCTCAAGACACAATAGAGCTCTCATTTAAGTATCAATTTTGTGTTAGATGTCTCTCCTAAAATGCTTAAACATGCACAGATATAAGAGAAGAAAGCAATAAAATGAGTGTGGATATCAAGGCTCAAGGCTGAGTTTCCCGATAACGTTGTCTCTTAGCGCGCTACGAGGACTCTTAAGGTTAACTTAACTGAAGGTATACCATTTCTAGGCGTGTTCCCCGAACTATACCTTAGAAAGCTGCTTGAGATATACCTTCTTACGTGCGACGTTACCGGGTGCTGTCCGTGGCGATGCTGCTGAATCTGTTGATATCGGTGACTCGAGAATCAATTATTCTCTCGTGCAGGGGCTGTTTATGTGAGAAAGCGCTGTTCTTTATAAAAGAAGCACTTCAGAAAGAGTTGAAATTGCATTTACTAGGACTCATGGCATGGGACATTATAAAAAATAATCCAAACTATAACAGCCTATAATAGCCTTGCCTACATATTTTAAAATTGTATTATATATTGCTGCCATAATAACCATTAAAATTTTTATGTGCTTTCTTCTCTTTCCCATTTTTGTTCGCTGAGGTGAGCTGCGATGAAATATTGTTCTTGTAAATACTTTCAAGCATTTCAGTGATAAAAGTGTAGCTACGGTGCTCGGCAGTGATCAAAAAGGATTTAAACAGTGAATTTGTAATCTCTTCTTGTAAACTCAGAGATGTGGATTCGGACGGCAATTAAATTACCACACGACCTGTTTGTCAAAAATCAGTAGGTACTAATTTGGACAGAGATTTTTACGCGGGTTGGGTGAGAAAAAACACTGATATTATGGATTCGGACGGCACTAAAATAACCGACTTACCCCTGTAAATGTTTAAAATACCGTACGAGCCCATGATAAACAATATTAGCGTCCGAATAGGACTTAACTGACAGTAGCCTATGCTTTCACTGGCCTTTAAAAGCGCTCTTTAATTAAAAAAATTATAATAGCTATAATTAAAATTCTAACAACAATCAGCGTAATGACAATTTTATTCTTTGCATGAAAACACTTGAATTAGCCTAATCGAACACTGTCTGGGTGTATTAAAACTTCAGAATTATATTCATATAGACCTTTAACAGTGATAAGGTAAAGCTAAGAGTGGTCCAGACCAACCTTCCGAACGTATGACTTACAGAAGGTATACTTAACTAAAAGCGTTTCGTGAAACACGTATTAACGATAAGGTACAGCTTAAGGTGTAACTTAAGAACGACGTAGCGTTAAGAAGGTTTCGGGAAACTCAGCCCAGATCATTTGGTCTTGGAAAAGTTGTTCTGAGTGCAATTAGAGACATTGTTGAGATCTCTTCTGAAACTCTAGAATAAAAAGAATGTGATATTTAATCTGGAGAAATAATTAAGGTACTAAAGTGAAGGGAACATGATGGGAAAAAATATGAGATGGGAGGAAAATGTTTATTTCAATGCTTTTGCGTTCTCTTGCAAAAGGATTGCATTCCCCCAAGAAACTTTGCGTTCTCTCACAAAACATTTGTGTTTGCACACAAAAGCACTAAAATATAGTTTTTCCTCCCATCTCTTATTATATCCATCGCAAAATTTTTCCAAGCAAATGTAAAGTTTCTCAGGGGAATGTAAAAGTTTTGCGAGAGAATGCATTGAAAATGCATTGAAATATATGCATTGAAATACATATATATATATATATATATATATATATATATATATATATATATATATATATATATATATATATATATATATATATATATTTATTTGTTTGTTTATTTATTTATTTATTTATTTTTTCATCACCATATCCACAAGATCTCATTTGTGCTTTTTCTTTCCCACAGGGATACCTAAAAATAACACCTTTTATGATTGAATCCCAATGCATAACGCCCCACCGATAAAGTTCCGCCTCTACATTATTTCACACTCAATATATTTTCACTCAAAAATGTGTCACAATTCTGCAATCAAATGTGTGTTTTATTTTGACCTTAAAGGTGAAACCGAATGACAAAGTTTACAAAGTACCGCAGTATGTGGATATTGACTTAGATAAAACACCATCAAAAACATGTGCCTTAGGTGATGTGGTAAACATCTTGTCGCACAGTGTTAATGTAAGTTTTAGAAAGGCCTACAGTGTTAGCAATGTGGTGGCTTGGTTAAGGTGCTGCGGTCTACAGGGAAAGCACACCTTTCTCTCAAGCACACGGCGGTTTGTACGGATCACTCATGCGTGGGGCGGCAGTTTTGCTCCAGTTCCCTTCAGATTCGCAGCTTTTTTCTCACAGTAATACATGTACGAAGACAGGAAGCCCAACCCTGTCCACAGAGACCAAGCGTCGTTCAGAGGTCTGAGGTGTGAGGCAAACGCTTTAGACCCCGCAATTTATTTCGCGTCTCTGCTCCAAAAAACTCTAGAATTTCCAGACTTTTTGAGATGACATCATGCCGTAATGTGTTCGTTCAACTATAATTTCTTTTTAATGTGATATATTTTGTTCCCTGTAGACTTTTACCTTAATGGTTCCAGCATAGCAAATCTAATATTCTCTGCACAACACCAACTTCAAACAAAGTCTAATCGCAATCTTACCAAAAAGTATGTGTTTTATGTTCTTTTGAACTCAGTTACAGGAAAGGAAAAAGTAATGATTCCACAGGAAAATGTATATATTACCTTTGATTCTGTCTGTTTTCTTGCAATATGGGATGCTTTAGTGGGATAAAAATTGATTTTTAAGCTTTTTGTGCATTAGCTTTTACGTTTGAAATTTTATTTGCAGGGGCTTTTTCTGATCAATGAGCAAAACCCGAATTTATAACACTGATGCAATAAGAGCCAACCACTATGATCGAAAGAGATGGAGAGAGAGAGAGAAAGACAGAGAGAGAGAGAGACAGAGAGAGAGAGAGACAGAGAGAGAGAGAGAGAGAGGGGGGAGAGAGCATTTGATACACAGAAAAATGTAAGTGTTGCTTTTTTCTATAAAATAATGCCTGTTATATGTTTTAAAAAAGATTTAAACTTTCCTCACAGTCTTATATAGGATTTTTATGACTTTTTTTTTTTACAATTACTAAATTACTAAAATAATAATATTGAATAATAAAATACTAAAAAATACTAAATTGTTAAATGTTGTTTAAATACAATAATAAATAATATAAAAATACATAAAAAATAAAATTGAAAAATTTCTTGCATACAATACTTGTAAAAAAATATAAAATACATTTATCACATGGGTCCTGCTGACTGCTGTAAAATAAAAATAAACATCAAGACATATCAATATTTATAATCTTGAAATCTCATTCTAAACATGTAATTTGAGTGATTAGAGTCAAAATCTTTTATGTTGAATATAGAACTGACTCTACTTCTGTATGAATTCCTCAGTCGCCCTCACTTTGACTTCCGGGTTTTAGCGGTAGAGATTACCGTTCATAAACCCGGCTGAAAGCCTTCTTATACATATTCTGTGGGGGAAGTTAAAAAAAAGTTACAAAAAGTTTCAAAATATTTGGTAGAGTTGTGTTGTTTTTATCCACATTATTTCATAGTTTCGTATTGTTACTGTATCTGAACAATTTACTTGTTTGCGTCTTTTTATTTCTCTGGAGGAACAAAGAAACATCTGACAAGATTATGCTTAAATTAAGCATAACTGAGAACCCAATGAATTCTTCTGAGCTATAAAGAGCAGTAAAAAAATGTCTGGCCATTCTGTGCTATTCAAGGGATAGAATTTCTATTTCTAATTTCTGAATTAGAGAAAAAACAGAAATAAATATAGATTTTTCATGTCTTTATCTAAAGATTCAATGTCCATTTTGCTGCCCGTTCTTCATCTTCAAGAGTGCAGAGATCTGACACAGAAACAACCTGAGTGACCGTGCTTTCTTAGAACATATAAAAAAAGTCTTCCTTTTCTTAGTGCGGAAACTTTTCATCAAGAAGAACAGAGATATTCGGAAACTTAAATGGCCATTTCCCTCTCATCCATCCATCAAAATCTTCCTCCTTTAATGAAAGACAGTTTCTTAATGCTCTAGTCTCACATTATGTCTGTGTTGTGAGCTGAAGGGCTCTTCAGGAGGACTTAGAGAAAGGGCCAGATTAATGCTGTCTTCGGTTTTCTTCTTTTTTGTACTGCTGCATTTCTGCTGCATTGACTCTGAGGCCTTGGAGAAGGATGAAGACTCGTCTTAAAAGCCTGAAGGAGCATTTGGAGAGGGGGAGAGGATGGAAAGATGTGTGGAGAGGGACTGAAAGAGACGGCGAAAGAGACGGACGAGTGTTTTGAGAGGCGTGGAGCTGAGATAAGAGACCTAATGGCTCTTAGCTGCCTGAGATGAAGAGTCCTGAACAGAAGAGAGCCCTTCACATGCCTTTAAGGCCCTTGCGTACCTGTTTGCTTTTATCATTAGAGCTGTTGGCAAAGTTTTATTGAACGTGTAAATTTGTTCACCAACACCCAAACCTGCGTTGTGGCTGTGCTTCAAGTTGTGAAAGACTTTTTCTTGAGTAGCCAGACTCAAGAGAATCAGGATGGAGTGTTTCTGCAATGAAGCCAAGAGAAATGTAACCAAAAATGTAGTTTCTAGTGTTTACAAGCCTTATAAATATACTCACAGGACTGTTGACATGTGGTGACAACTAGGACGTTGTCCTGGACCCTGTGCTTCAACTCCAATAGCTTTGCTTTTTTCTTATTTTCGGGGGAAAAAAACACCCTTAAAAGCCATTACGCATTTGCAGTTTTTCTTTATAAATTTGACATACATGATCAGATCTTCATCTTAGAGATAAAGAGATCAAATCCACTAAAATGGTCTAGAAGTATATCTTTGTTAGATTGGGATTATCGGATAATTTAAAGAGGTAATTATGGAGATGTTTCAGTTAATCAGATAAATATCAGGAGTAAGTTCAGCACAGAAAGAACATCAGCCCTGGTTTTCTCTTCAGATGTAACTTTGCCATGCCTCAGTCAAAAGAGATTTCTGAAGAACTCTGAATAAAATTGTTGATGCTCATATGGCTGGAAAGGTTACAAAACTATTTTGACACACTTAAAGGTAGGGTAGGCAGTTTTTGGAGCGGCTAGCAATAGCAAGTTAGCTTTGAAACCTCCCTTCAGAGCGTCTCCAAAGCCACTCCTCCTTCAAAACACATGAACGCACACAGCAGAGTTTGCAAAGCGTCATGAATAGAGAGACGGTGGTAAACTACCTCATGTCTCAAAGCACAACAAAATTACAATAATAATAAACATAAACAACTTAAAGAGCTCTTACCTGTACCACCTGACTGCTGCAGATCCATTTCGGCATTGATAATGATGCTATTGAAACGCATAAATTCAAGTCACAATCCACTCCGAGTATAACGTCACGGGTTTCGGTTGTTTTGGTTCAGGAGGAAATGTAAAAGGCGGCTGCTATTTCGGTTGCGGCGCTCGGTGACTGACGTCTGTCTAACTCTGCATAGCATGAACGTGTGATGTCTGCGTGAGCAGGGTGTGCGGAGGTATGAAAATATGTTGTCGTATTTAGGATATCGTATTATTGCATTCGGACCGATGATATACTGTATATACATATAAATACAGTTAGACCACTTAACTAAGTGATTGCTGGATGTGAAGATACTTTCAACCAGCATAACAAAAAATGTTTCTGAAACAAATCGCCTACCCTGCCATTCATTTTAGGTGTCTTGAACTATCTAGACTTGCATACAATATGAAAAGGATACAAAATACATAATGGATTAAAAAATACATTGTTGTATTATTATACCCACTTTATATTAAGTGGCTTTAAGTACTATGTACTTACATCGGAAAATAAGTACAATGTACTTATTGTGTTCATGTTGTATTGTAAAACACTTTTGCTGCTATTGAGATGTGATACGGGTAAGGTTAGGGACAGGTGTGTGTGGTATGGGTCGTTATAAGAGTGGGTTAAGGTGTAAGGGAAGGGTCAACTGTGAAATTACAAATGTAATTACATAAATTAATTACAGCTGTAATTACATGCTGCTATTTTTAAAATATAAGTAGAATGTAAAAACATGTACACAATAAGTCCATTGTATCAAATGATTCATTTCAATGTAAGTAAATAGTACTTAAAGCCACTTAATATAAAGTGGGACCCCCCCTGGGTTTCAGTTGTATTTTGTCGGTCATTGTCTCTGCATATTTTTGTAAAGCTGTTGCGTTTCTGTTCCCCGTTCGGATTATCCCTGCATCTCTTTCATTTGCTAAAGCTAGTTTTCATGAGTCCACCATCAGACAAACACTGAACAAGCATGATGTGCATAGAAGGATAGCAAAAAGGAAATTCAACTTTTCAAGAGGTGCTTCCTGTCTGAAGTTTGCCAAAGACCACATGGATAAGCCAGAAGACTATTGCAAGAATGAGCTGTGGATGAATGAGTCCAAAAATGTGTTGGTTTAAATGAGAAGCATTACATTTGCACCAGTTACTGAATACACTTTTTCTATGAAAAAAAATAATTCACTCTTAGATTATTTTTCTTATCAAGCAAGTGAACATATGCAATATTTTGTGTTATTTGTTTAATTTGGTGATATTTGTCTAATCGTAGCACTTGAATATGAAGATCTGATTTTGATGTTGGTCAACTTCATGCAAAACAGAGAAAATTCACAAACCCTAACAGTGCAATTAAAACTGGCTGCATTGACAATGGATTGAACAAACCTGCAATCGGTAATCCTATACTCTGGCTTTTAGCAAATCAGTTGGGTGGACATTACAACACATAATGTTAATGAGACTGGTTAACTACGTACACCCCAACTTTTCAGATCATGCTCCTGGCTTCAACAAAAAACTGAAAGGAAAAAATAAAATAAAAATATGTCACTTTATGGATTAAAGGTGAAAAAAAAGAAGTTTTATTTAAAAAAAATAGAAGTCTATACATGTCATCATTTAGCTGAATGTGTGCATGAAAAAGACACGTTGTGTGTGTGTTACTGGCCCTTGGACAGACAATGATTTAGACAGGTGAAGTGATGCCACAGAAGATGGATCATTCTCCCTGTCAATGCCAAACATACACACACACACTCACACATGCATGTCATTTTGTCAGAGTGAACAGTAACATGTTTCTACATCTATCTTCTCTCTCCCACTTTTTTCTTTTATTCTTCTTGTGTTCTTCTTTTTTTCCTTCTTCCTCTCTCTGTCTCTCTGGCCAGAGGCGCCCAGTGTTGTATGGAGAGCGATTGATTTTTCCTCCCTTTCCTTCTCTCGCTGGGATTTTGACAGAATCATGGCTCTATGGAAACAAAGAAAACTGCTCTTTGACAACAGGGGGGGAGGGAGAGCAGAATCTTTCATATATGTTGTGTGGCAAACGCTGGTGGAGAAGCTACAATAGAATTCATAATCACAGTCTCACAGCTCACGGTCCAGCCATGCAGGACTAAGTCACACAACAATCGACTGAGTTTTTCTCAGAACTTCATATCTCAGAAAATGACAGGAAAATGCACTGGATCTAGCCTAACTTAAACTAAATCAGACTTTTATGTTTACTAGCATTGGTACAATAAGATGAATCAAATATATCGCTCTATCTGACAAAGTTTTTTTTTTTAATGTCTTGCTTTTGTTGTGTTTGGTTAGAAATTAGGACTGGAAATTAACTTAATCGCCTAACCTGTCGCAATAAATTTAACTAAATGTCATGTTTGTTTAACTAATAAGATGTTCACCTCAACAGCTGGAAACTAACTGGCCATCTAACCTAACTTTGTATACTTCTATATTTCTTTTCCCGAGAGAGAGAGAGAGAGAGAGAGAGAGAGAGAGAGAGAGAGAGAGAGAGAGAGAGAGAGAGAGAGAGAGAGAGAGAGAGAGAGAGAGAGAGAGAGAGAGAGAGAGAGAGAGAGAGAGATAGATAGATAGATAGATAGATAGATAGATAGATAGATAGATAGACAGACAGACAGACAGACAGAGAGAGAGATAGACAGACAGACAGACAGATATAGATAGATAGATAGATAGATAGATAGATAGATAGATAGATAGATAGATAGATAGATAGACAGACAGACAGACAGACAGACAGACAGACAGAGAGAGAGAGACAGACAGACAGACAGACAGACAGACAGACAGACAGACAGACAGACAGACAGACAGATAGATAGATAGATAGATAGATAGATAGATAGATAGATAGATAGATAGATAGATAGATAGATAGATAGATAGATAGATAGATAGGCATTTAAAAAATATCTAGTTAAAGGGATACTTCATCAAAAAATAATCATTCAAAAGATTTTGATTTATTTTATTAGTGAGAATTAAATAAGATCAGAAATGGCCTTTGATATAATTCACAAAATAATTTATTTATTTATTACAGTAATATTCAAAAGAATATCATTTCATTTATTTATGTTTACACACACACACCAAATTTCACATCCAAAATATCGCCCATAAATAATAAATTCCTCATCAAATAATTTATATCACTCAGCTGAGTTCTTATCAATATTGAAATCATGTAAGAATTGAAATCAATAGCATTTCCAACCACATGGGAGGTTTTCGAAGATGCCAGATTGTGCTTCTGTGTAATTCATACCCAGAGCCAGTTTGCAGACTTAATATTTATTGAATTGTTGCTGTAATTTGAATACTGCGAGCGGGGGACTCGGCACATGGCAGAGCTGCGCGGGAACTTCTGAAACGAGACACAAACATTTGACTCACAGCGCATGGGCAACAATTCTGATAATGTTCTGTGATCAAGCAGAAATGATATCAGCACAATAACCATCGTCTTATAATATATGATAACAAATAATGCGAAATGAGTGAGTTTTCTAAAGCAGAGACTTAAAATACCTGTCATATTACTAAAAAATATGGATGAATTTATAGGAGTTCACCTCTTTAGCCAGTGAACAAATGGTAGGTTTGTGCGACGATCATCCTGCAGCCGTCTGGTAACATTTCCACATCTCAAGGATAGAAATCAATAGTAATAATTTCTAAGGTCTCTCTGACACACACACACACACACACACACACACACACACACACATACGTGATTTGGTGCAAGCGCATGACATGCATTGTCCTCCATCTTCCTCTTCTTTGTTCACATTTCTCTTCATGTTTTGTATTTAGCATTTAATGCTAATTGTTAATAATCAAAATGAAATACCAATAAACACATTTCTTTTTTCCCTTTGTTTCTTTGTCCATTAACATGTCTACACAGATTCATATTAGCTACAACAAGACAAAAAAGGGCCAGAAATGGCCTTATATTGATTTTACAAAGGATCTTGTTAAAGGGATATAGTCAAACCAAAAATGAAAATTCAAAAGAAGATATTTTGAAGAATGTTGGGAACCAAACAACATTGAAGCCCATTGACTTCAATTGTATGGACAAAAAAAAAAAAAAAAACATTTTCAAAATAAATTGTTTTATGTTTCACAGAAGATAGAAAGTCCTACAGTTTTGAAACAATATCCGCGTGAGTAAATTAAATGATGACCGATTTTCATTTTTGAGTGAATTATACCTTTAAAATGTGTTTCCTCCCAGCGTTTACCGTTTATTGATTTAGCATTTTACTGTATCTTTTTTATTTGTCCTTTATTCACTCATCCGGAACTCTTCAAAAAGAAATCCTCCAGCACCAGTTTCGGAGGTAGAATCTGAAGTCTGCCTCTTCTTGATGGCAGGCTGCCATTTTGTGTTGTATGTATCCCATCATCCCCCTCTCCTGGTCCACATGTTAATTGTTTTGTGCTGTTGAACGTTGAGGGAAGAACCATATTGATCAGTGGTTCCACTGCCACTGTTTCAGGAATAGTCAATCAATCAATCTATCCCCTATCACTACTGCAATCAATCAGGTGAGTTAAAAAGCCATTGTGTATTACACTGTCAAGCATGGATCTATTGCTGCAGGACTCTCTCTCTTTCTCTCTCTCTCTCTCTCTCTCTCTCTCTCTGTGTGTGTGCGTGTGCGTGCGTGTGCGTGCGTGTGCGTGCGTGTGTGCGTGTTATTGTTTATAAACCTCTTTGCATTGTGTTCAAGATGTGAGTGTATATCATGTGTTATTATTAGTGTTGATTATGCATTGGCGTATGATTGCCATATGATGGAATGATAATATTCTAAGAAGGACTGCTTGCAGCTCTCAACATGTCAAAGATTGCTGTCAGCATGCTTTCTCTCTTCACAACACACACTCGCATCACACACCGCATTACGCTGATGAAAAGCCACAACTCACCAGCGTCATGTTAAAAGCAGCCATCACGGACTGTGCCACTGAAATCTGCACACCAGAGGAGTCAGGCCGTCACGCATAACCACCGCTCAGTCGTCAGGCCCCTTCGTAACGACCCCTAAACAATGAAAAAAACATGCGGTTTAATCTCATGAAAACATGTCCAGGTCATATTTCACCCTAAAACCACTCTCATCTAAAAAAAAAATATGCAATAAGACATTATATTTTTTTATATATATATATGAAGATAATTAGATAACCAAAATATTTTTGGTTAATTTTGTGGCAATAAAGAAATAACTGTGGAAATTGCAGTAACTTGCAAGAGACAACTTCTCACTAGTTTGAGCACACAAATACGTGTGTCGTTTATTTTGCATGAACCAACTACCAGCCAGCAAATGGCGCTGACAAGCGTCCTACGTCATCACCCATACAGAACATTTAAAGGGACCACGATCCCTGAACAGTTATGAGGAAAAACGCCAAGAACAAAGTCCTGCATTTATCACCAACCATGTATAGAACTACATTTAACACATTCACGAGTTCACACTTACATCAATTAAACAGAGTAAAGATTATGCGTATTTGGCGTGCTGTCCGGGGGGAGGGCTCCGAGCTCGGAATTTTGCCCGAACCCAGAGTACTCCCCCCGTTGTTGTAAGAGTATTAGGACTATAAGTGAGGATATGGGGTGGTGGAGGGATGCTGTTAAACTGTCAATGAACGGAGGTAAGTTTGCTGTATATATACACAGCGCTTAACTCGTTGATTAAGCACCACTCGTGTCTAATTGGGTTTGATTATCTGAATGTGCTCCACGTGTGTTTAATTAGGTTTAATTATCTGAACGTGCTCCTCCCGAACTTTGTTAATAAAACATCATTTCACGAGTTCACACTTACATCAATTAAACAGAGTAAAGATTATGCGTATTTGGCGTGCTGTCCGGGGGGAGGGCTCCGAGCTCGGAATTTTGCCCGAACCCAGAGTACTCCCCCAAAAGGCAAAAAAGAGCAAAGGACAGCCGCCAGACTAAAGACCCCCCAAAACGCAGAGAATTTGGCGGGCTGGCGTTTTGAGAATAAGCCTGGTTGCTTGACCAGGAGGGCCTGCTGGCTCACGAACGGGGAGCAGTCGTAATTTGGAACAACAGTCGGGAGGGCTCGTACCGTTTCTCGACGGAAGCAGCTCACAGCGTCGGAGAGGCGAGCTCTACCGGCCGATGAACAGCGTGATTTATGCCGCCTGACCAGGAGGGCCCATGTTGCTTCTGGCGGAAGCAGCTCACTGCGCTAGGCGGACGGGCCCTATTGGCTGATGAATGAGGAGCAGCAAAATTTGGGAATGACGGGTGATCTCTGCCGACCGATGGGCGGGGAGCAGCGAGATCTAAGATGGCCGACCGATAGGGCCCATGTAGCTTCCGACGGGAGCAGCTCACAGCATCGGACTGGTGGGCTCTACCGGCCGATGGCGGAGTGGCAAATTTTGGAAGCCCGGCCGGGAGATTTATTGCTGTGTCTGCTGGGAAATCAATACCTGCTGGATGGGAAAGAGGAAACATAGATGAATGCTACATCCGCTGGGAGACCAAAGCTCGCTGGACGGAGAAGGACAAAACAGATGCATGCTATGTCTGCTAGGAGACCAATGCTCGCTGGACAGAGGAAGAGGAAACAGATGCATGCAACGTCCGCTGGGAGACCAATGCTCGCTGGACAGAGAAAGAGGAAACATAGATGCATGCTATGTCTGCTAGGAGACCAATGCTCGCTGGACAGAGAAAGAGGAAACATAGATGCATGCAACGTCCGCTGGGAGACCAATGCTCGCTGGACAGAGAAAGAGGAAACAGAGATGCATGCGACGTCCGCTGGGAGACCAATGCTCGCTGGACAGAGAAAGAGGAAACATAGATGCATGCAACGTCCGCTGGGAGACCAATGCTCGCTGGACAGAGAAAGAGGAAACATAGAAGCATGCAACGTCCGCTGAGAGACCAATGCTCGCTGGACGGAGAAAGAGGCATCACGAAGGGGTTTTAACAGGAATATTAATTCTGAATAGTGAGGTACTGGAGAGGAGACATCACTGCTGCGGCAGTGGAAGAATAGCCAGAGAAACAGAGCTCCTGCGGGAGCAGAGACATCACTGCAGCGGCAGTGGAGAAACTTACCTGGAGAAAAAAGGAGCTCCTGCGGGAGCAGAGGAGACATCACTGCTGCGGCAGTGAAGAAAATAGCCAGAGAAACAGAGCTCCTGCGGGAGCAGAGGAGACATCACTGCTGCGACAGTGGAGAAAATAGCCAGGGAAACAGAGCTCCTGCGGGAGCAGAGGAGACATCACTGCTGCGGCAGTGGAGAAAATAGCCAGGGAAACAGAGCTCCTGCGGGAGCAGTGGAGACATCACTGCTGCGGCAGTGGAGAAAATAGCCAGGGAAACAGAGCTCCTGCGGGAGCAGAGGAGACGTCACTGCTGCGGCAGTGGAGAAAATAGCCAGGGAAACAGAGCTCCTGCGGGAGCAGAGGAGACATCACTGCTGCGGCAGTGGAGAAAATAGCCAGGGAAACAGAGCTCCTGCAGGAGCAGAGGAGACGTCACTGCTGTGGCAGTGAAGAAAATAGCCAGGGAAACAGAGCTCCTGTGGGAGCAGAGGAGACGTCACTGCTGCGGCAGTGGAGAAAATAGCCAGGGAAACAGAGCTCCTGCGGGAGCAGAGGAGACGTCACTGCTGTGGCAGTGGAGAAACTTACCTGGAGAAAAAAGAGCTCCTGCGGGAGCAGAGGAGATGTCACTGCTGTGGCAGTGGAGAAACTTACCTGGAGAAAAAAGAGCTCCTGCGGGAGCAGAGGAGACATCACTGCTGCGACAGTGGAGAAAATAGCCAGGGAAACAGAGCTCCTGCGGGAGCAGAGGAGACATCACTGCTGCGGCAGTGGAGAAAATAGCCAGGGAAACAGAGCTCCTGCGGGAGCAGTGGAGACATCACTGCTGCGGCAGTGGAGAAAATAGCCAGGGAAACAGAGCTCCTGCGGGAGCAGAGGAGACGTCACTGCTGCGGCAGTGGAGAAAATAGCCAGGGAAACAGAGCTCCTGCGGGAGCAGAGGAGACATCACTGCTGCGGCAGTGGAGAAAATAGCCAGGGAAACAGAGCTCCTGCAGGAGCAGAGGAGACGTCACTGCTGTGGCAGTGAAGAAAATAGCCAGGGAAACAGAGCTCCTGTGGGAGCAGAGGAGACGTCACTGCTGCGGCAGTGGAGAAAATAGCCAGGGAAACAGAGCTCCTGCGGGAGCAGAGGAGACGTCACTGCTGTGGCAGTGGAGAAACTTACCTGGAGAAAAAAGAGCTCCTGCGGGAGCAGAGGAGATGTCACTGCTGTGGCAGTGGAGAAACTTACCTGGAGAAAAAAGAGCTCCTGCGGGAGCAGAGGAGACATCACTGCTGCGGCAGTGGAGAAAATAGCCAGAGAAACAGAGCTCCTGCGGGAGCAGAGGAGACATCACTGCTGCGACAGTGGAGAAAATAGCCAGAGAATCAGAGCTCCTGAGGGAGCAGAGGAGACATCACTGCTGCGGCAGTGGAGAAAATAGCCAGAGAAACAGAGCTCCTGCGGGAGCAGAGGAGACATCACTGCAGCGGCAGTGGAGAAAATAGGCGGAGAAACAGATCAGATTATTTTATTTAATGCCATGTCGGCATTCAGAGCTATTTTCATGGCAAAATTTCAATTACAAAAATACAAATATCATATAAATACAATAAAAACAAAGCAAATATAAACAAGTCATATTATATAATATATATATATTTAAATTAACATGATAAAAAATCCAAAACCTTTTCAGGCATAATCTCATTAAATATGTCCTTCAATGAAGAAACTTCATAAAAGAGCATTCTGCTTGCGTTAAGGCCAGAACAATCTAATAAAACATGTTTGACAGATAAGGGAATTTTACAAAACATACACAAAGTTGGGTCTTCAACTTTAAGCAAAAAAGCATGGGTCAAACTTGTGTCCAGAGAACCAGAGCTCCTGCGGGAGCAGAAAACTTACCTGGAGAAATGAGCTCCTGTGGGAGCAGAGAAGACATTACTGCTGCGGCAGTGGAGAAATTTACCTGGACAAATTGAGTTCCTCTGGTGTGAGGCTGAGCAAAGGGAGGAGTAGATTGGGGCCTGGTGGGCCGATGCTCGTCTTCTTGCGCATTAATCAAAAACGCGAAGAGGAGGTGAGAGATTAAATCCTTGCAGGATTATGCGCAGCTGAAGTTTAAGTGGCCGAGCAAAGATAGTTCGCGTTTTAGAACAGTGGGAAGGTTGACGAGATCAAAAATATCCTATCGATTTTTTCTTGTGCAGTGAGGCCTGGAAAACAACTGTATCCAAGTTAATGCCCAGAATTCAAATGGACGAGGCTGAACCCATGGTTTTAACCTGTGCAATTGGAATCCCGAGCTCAGCAGAAACTGTGCGGGCTGAGAGATCGATTATTAAGTGTACGAAAATGTTCTTATTTTCTCAGTTTATTTTGATCATTTCTATGGGTCATATTCCCTGCCGATTTGTTCGTTCTGAATCAGAAAAAGCAATAGTGAAGCTGTGGGTTTAAACTAGCCTACTTCAGAAAATAAATAAAAATACGTTTATGCTATAACTTTAAGTTTCTAAGCGATTTTTGTAAATAAATTGCAGGACAGTGTTAACGAAAGGTTCTTAATGATTCTGTGTGCAATCTGCACGTAATGTGCGACCTATTGTTTACGTGTGAGTTTACCACAAGGAAGTATCGCGTTAATGAACAGCAAATCATTTGTACGGAAACTATTTAAAACACGTGTTCCCCCGATCAAAATTAGTATCCAGATAGCATAACTTGCTCGTGATTCAACGACTGAAGTGATGCGAAGTTCAATTAGGGACAGAAAACGAAAAGGTTTTGAGCTGAGCACTCACAGAGTTGACCCGGCAGATGTTGAGTGTGGACTGACCAGGACTGAATCTGCAGCGTGACTTACTTAGGGCGCCCTGAGGCTGGAGGAAGACCCGTTCCTTCGAATTAAGAGGGCGGCATTGCCTTATGACCATTTCTCTATGGCAGGAATTATTGAATGGTCCGGTTTAAAGAAATACGCGGAAGTAGATTGCGGATGTTTCGCCCGCGGTGGCGAGGACCCGTTTGTTTGGCCTGACGCCCACGAGATAATACCAGAGGATTGTGGCAAAGATTCCTAATCCTGAAGGACGAAAGATTCTTCATCAAACGGGAAGAGCTTGATTCGGACATGTTAGGAAGGTGCTGCGGGGCCAAATGCTGTTAAACTGTCAATGAACGGAGGTAAGTTTGCTGTATATATACACAGCGCTTAACTCGTTGATTAAGCACCACTCGTGTCTAATTGGGTTTGATTATCTGAATGTGCTCCACGTGTGTTTAATTAGGTTTAATTATCTGAACGTGCTCCTCCCGAACTTTGTTAATAAAACATCATAAGGTGAATTATGTATGTCACAGTCACTACACACGTCCCCCCAGAATTCACCGTATCCGAAGAGCCAAACTGTCAACGGGGAGGTGGGCCTATCAACCGACCACAACGACTGCGCTGTACTGGAGGTTGAGGAGACCTAACTGCACCCGGTGTCCCGTCATGACCCGGGTGTGGGGCATGGAGTGTAGGAGGTTTAGGAGCAAGGGGTGGAGGCAGAGCAGGAGGCCGTCCGCGGCGTGGGGGCTGGGCCAGGTCGATGGGCCTGGCCACATCCAAATGAGCCGGTTTGAGGCGGTCGATAGAAAGTCGCTCCGGTTTGCCGCCTCTGTCCACCACAAAATGTTTGTCCCCCGTCTCCAGAACCCGGAATGGGCCCTCATAGGGCAGACATAGCGGTCCCCTGTGGGCATCGTGGCGAATGAAAACGTAGTCAGCCGTCTGAAGTCCAGCGGGGATGTGTGACTGAGGGAGGCCGTGACGTGAAGTAGGGACAGGTGCGAAAAGCCTTGCATTGTCCAGTAGAGTAGACCGCTGGAGAGTAGCAGACCAGGGAACCATGGCACTAGGGACAAACTCCCCCGGTACCCGCAGTGGCTGTCCATAAACAAGCTCCGCGGATGAGGACTGAAGGTCCTTTGAGCTTGTCGACCCAGTTGCTGTCTTTGAGGCTGGCACGCAGGGCAGCCTTCATTGACCTATGAAAACGTTCACAGAGTCCGTTAGCCTGCGGGTGATAAGCGGTCGTGCGGTGGAGTTTCACTCCGAGGCTCTGTGCGACAGCGTCCCACAGCTCAGACGTGAACTGCGCGCCACGGTCAGAGGATATGTCCGAAGGAGTGCCCGAACGGGCAACCCAGGTGCCAATAAATGCCCGTGTCATCTCGACAGACGCCATTGACGTCAAAGGCACAACCTCGGGCCAGCGGGTGGTCCTGTCAACCATGGTGAACAGATATGTGAAACCGTGAGAGGAGGGCAGAGGACCGACCAGGTCCACGTTTACATGGTCAAAACGTCTTTCCGGAACCGGGAACAAACCTAATGGGGCTTTAGTGTGGCGGTGTACTTTGGCCCGTTGGAACTCAACACAGATGTTAGCCCAATCCCTAACGTCCTTCTTGAGGCCGTGCCAAACAAACTTAGCTGAAACCAGATTCTGTGACGCTTTCGAACCTGGGTGGGAGAGACCATGGATGGCGCCAAAAACTTGTCGTCTCCATCCCGAGGGAACGACTGGCCGAGGACTACCTGTGGAGATGCCACACAGGAGCGTAGTGCCGGCATCGCCAAAAACCACATCCTCGATCTGCAGACCTGTAGTCGAGGTCCTCAGGAGTTGCACGTCCGGGTCTGTGGCCTGAGTGGCCGCCATGTGGTTGTAATCCAAACTCAGGTGGACTGCCCCCGCCACAGCCCGTGATAGGCAGTCAGCCACGTGGTAGGTCTTACCAGCAACGTGCTGCAAGTCCGTGGTGAACTCTAAAAATGTGGGACAGATGACGTTGCTGGCGGGCGGACCACTGTTCAGCCACCTTGGCCATGGCAAAGGTCAACGGCTTGTGGTCCACAAACGCAGTGATGTGTCTGCCTTCCAGCTGGGAACGAAAGTGTCGGATGGCGAGGTAGAGACCCAGCAGCTCCCGGTCGAAAGTGCTGTACTTCCGCTCACAGGGGCGCAGCTGACGGCTAAAGAAGGCCAGCGGCTGCCAGGCTCTGCCTACCCACTGCTCGTAGACAGCACCGACAGCATAGTCTGAGGCATCCGAGGTGATGGCGATGGGGGCTGTTGGAGAAGGATGCGCCAGCATGGTGGCGTTCGCTAGGGCTGCCTTAGTGGCGGCAAAAGCCCTGTCTCTACTCTCAGTCCAGTTCACAACGTGCAGTGGTTTACCTTTCAAGGCCTCGTGCAAAGGCCGCATGAGCAGAGCAGCTCGAGGGATGAAGTAGTGGTAAAAATTCACCATGCCGAGGAACTCCTGCAGGGATTTGACAGTGAGCGGGCGTGGGAACTGTGTGACTGCCTCCACCTTTGATGGGAGAGGGACCGCCCCGTCCTTAGTGACTCTGTGTCCAAGGAAGTCAATGGTGGAGAGGCCGAACTGGCACTTGGTGGGGTTGACAATCAATCCATGTTGGCCAAGCCGCTCAAAAAGGGTTTGGAGGTGCGCCAGGTGCTGAGACTTGGACGTGCTCGCTACTAGAATGTCATCCAAATACACAAAAAGTAAAGGCTGGCCCCGCAAAACAGAGTCCATGAGGCGTTGAAAAGTTTGGGCGCCGTTTTTGAGGCCGAACTGCATGCGCAGGAACTCAAACAGACCAAACGGCGTGATCACTGCCGTTTTGGGGATGTCCAGTGGATGTACCGGCACCTGATGATATCCACGAACAAGTCCACCTTGGAAAAAATCACCTTGCCAGACAGGTGTGCTGAAAAATCCTGTATATTCGAGACTGGGTATTGGTCAGGCGCCGTTGCCTCATTAAGCTGCCGGTAGTCGCCACACGGGAACCAGCCGCAACCAGGTTTGGGGACGATGTGAAGGGGTGATGCCCATGGGCTGTCGGATCGGCAAACTATTCCCAGGCGTTCCATGTTCGCAAACTCAGCCTTTGCAACGGCAAGCTTGGTTGGGTCGAGGCACCGAGCGCGGGCGTAGACGGATGGACCAGTGGTGGCGAGATGGTGCTCCACACCATGCTTCACGGCAGATGCAGAGAAAGTGGGCTGAGTGAGGGCTGGGAAACTGGCAAGCAGACGGTGGAAATCATCAGAAGCTGAAAGCATGCAAGACAGCCGTATGGACTCGGTCCCGCTGAGCGTGCATGTATAAGAGCAAAACGTGACAGCATCAATCAGTCGGCGATTCTTTACATCCACCAACAGTCCATGTGCACACAAAAAATCAGCGTCGAGGAGGGGAACGGCAACCTTTGCGGTAACAAAGTTCCAGCCGAAGTGCTGTCCTCCTAAATACAATTCGATGTACCTCGTTCCATATGTGCGGATGGGGCTACCATTGGCAGCTTCTATAGGAGGGCCGTGGCTGTCAGTCACCATGTCCAAACGGGATGCAGGCAGGACGCTCCTCTGTGCTCCTGTGTCGCACAGAAAACGCCGTCCAGAGATGCTGTCGTGGATGAAAAGCAGCCTGCCTACGCGCCCGACGCTCATGGCCACGATTGAGCGCCGGCCCCGGAGTTTCCCGACCCGCCGAAACTGCATGGTGAGCGACATTTGTTAGCCTTGGTTCCAAACTTAGCATTGTAGAAACACAAGCCTGGAAGATGTTGGGGGCCAGAAGACAACTGCCGCCGAGAAGTGGTTGCCGCGACGAAGGTGGAGTCGTCACATGTCACCGAAGCGATGTGCGCGGGAAAAAGCGCGTCCGCACAATGTCCGTGACTCGCCAGGAAAAATGTATCTGCTTCCTCAGCCAGTCTCCGACAGTCAGTGATTGTGGTTTTGGCTAATGCAGCTCTCACTTGTGAAGGCAGCTGACGCAGGAAAAGCTGGATGAACAGAAAATCGGGTCTGTGCTCTCCCAAAAGATCCAGCATGCGGTCCATGAGCTCGGACGGTTTGCTGTCACCCAGTCCTTGAAGGGAGAAAAGCCTGCCGGCTCTCTCAGCGTCCGACAGTCCGAACGTTTTCAACAGGTGGGCTTTGAGTGCCGCATACTTCTCATTCTCCGGAGGATTTGTTAGAAGGCTCACCACTCTGGATGCCCCTGAATTACCGAGAGCCGACACTACGTAGTAGTATTTTGTCTCACGCAGCGCGAACTGCGCTTCAGTCTGTGCGAACCATGCCGATGCAGACGATTCCCAGAATTCGGGGAGTTTGAGGGTGACAGCGTTCGCAGTCATGGTCGTGTTGTGTCACTGGATACGTCCAGCAGACTAATGTCGGGGTCACCAGTGTGGAAATTGCAGTAACTTGCAAGAGACAACTTCTCACTTTGAGCACACAAATACGTGTGTCGTTTATTTTGCATGAAGCCAGCAAATGGCGCTGACAAGCGTCCTACGTCATCACCCATACAGAACATTTAAAGGGACCACGATCCCTGCACAGTTATGAGGAAAAACGCCAAGAACAAAGTACTGCATTTATCACCAACCATGTATAGAACTACATTTAACACAAAGGTGAATTATGTCACAGTCACTACATAACCAACAAACATGTTTTTATCGTTTACAGTAATTCTGTTTTAAATTGCAACTTACACTTTCGGCTAAAATTTAGCAGCTAAAATTTGACCGAAATAGATTTCGGCTAAAATTTAACCAGAATAGTTTTCTAAATATTTGGTTTGTTTAATTTTGCGGGTGACATATGACAAGTCTCTTGATTGCGATTACAGTAATTGATTAAAGACATTCTACTTTAAATGACAAATTATGAACACTTTCAGCAAAAAAATTGTCTCATAGGTACATCTGTTCATGGTTACACCGCCAACCAAGTGTGTGTGTGTGTGTGTGTGTGTGTGTGTGTGTGTGTGTGTGTGTGTGTGTGTGTCCATTCTGATCTTATGGTCTGGTCAGTGACCTTGATCCCAGAGGTCAATGGGCAGCAGGGTGACCAGCTGTCCATTTTAAAGATGCTATCATAAGGGTAAAAGTCATTTGATCTCAACATACGCACACACATATATATGTATATATATATGCAAACATAAACAGATAAAAAAAATACACAAATAGCATACACACCACTCTTTCATTCATTCATTCATTCATTCATTCATTCATTCATTCATTCATTCATTCATTCATTCATTCATTCATTCATTCATTCATTTTGTTCTGTGTTATTTTAAGTGCCTTTCTAATATTGGGGTGTATGTGTGTTATAATGGGCCCAAGAGGGAAATAGTATATATGTAAGTGTAATGGGAGGACATTTTGTGTAGAGAGATTTAGTAAAAGACTCTCATCTCTTGGGTCCCTCCGAGCAGGTATGTATCTCTCTCACTCTCTCTCTCGCCCTCTCAGTTTCTCTCTGTCTTTTTCTCGCACTCTGATTGCAAATAATGTCTTCTCATTTCTCTCTGGGTCGCTGTAAATGCGGTAGATTACTGTATCACAGCCCTTGAGCATCTCTGAGCGATGCGATGATTTAATTTCACTCTATGAGGTCCAGAAAGAGTCAGTCATATAGACCTGATTCTTTTCACTCAAGCTTGTTTTCTGATGCTGTCCTTCTATATCTTCACCTTCTTCTCATTCACTCACTCTGTTGCTGTTAATGCCTCAGTGACAAAGACCCTCAAGGAATTTTATGAACAAAAAACTCCAAAAATCTAGTTTAAAATGTGCCCTGGTGACATGGCAATTGGTGTTTCCATACACCTCGAATGCATAGTGCATTATCATAAATCATAATGCTGTGCTGTTTTGTTCTGGGGACTGTCCCATTAAAGGCAATTCAGTGTGTTTGTGTGTTGAGGAGCAGGTTCCCATCTCCTCGCTTCTCCTCTACCACCTCTGTAGTGATAAGCTCTTATCAGTGTAGTGTGACGTTGAAATCAGGGTTGCGACCTCTTTGCTCCACCTCCCACAGAGCGAGCTGAGAGTGTTAACATGTCCACCGTGTTCACAGCTCCAGCTGTGGGGAAACTCTTGACTCAGCTCAATTCAAGTGCAGATACACTAGAGCATTTTAGAGCAAGGTGCTTCCTTTGGTAAATCTGTTTGTGAGTCTATTGTTATGGCTCTCAGAGTTTTTTAAAGTTCAGTTTTATATTTGAGTATTTTCATTTATGAGTGAGGTAACTGTCAAAGTGTAGGGTCAGTCACATGATACTATTTTTGTGTATTTAGATCTATTAATTTATTAAATAAATAAATGTTACTAGAGACAATGACTTGAATCATTGTTATTTTAGTATCATTTTTATACTATTATAGTGTTTCTGTTTTCATTTTAGTTTTAGTTAAAGCTTTAGTACTTTTGTTGTGTTTTTATTATAAGTTATTCGTTTTTATTACATATTAGTTATTTTAGTGCTTCGACTTAAACTAAATGAAAATGAGAAATGTTGTCTTGGCATATAGCAGAAATAAAATAAGTCTCTTTTTTATCTCAATTTATCTGAAGTAATATATTTTTTTAATACATCTTTTAGTTTTAGTTAACTGTATAGCCTGAGTTGAATGCACCTGTTCTAAGATGCATGTTTTAAATGTATGAATTTAAACTACTTTTGATTTTTTTTTTTTTTTGACTTTTTTGTAGGGTATAAAAAAATTGTGAAGACACACTATTTATTTTTTTACTATTTAATACTTGAAAAACAAACACTTAAACTCTTTCCTCAAAAGTCATTGTGGTATAACCAAGATGCAGAAAGACTTCTGTCATGAGACACCAGTCTTTCTGAGTGTCTTACTAAGTAATTAATCAGTTGCATGTTATTATGTAAATCTTTTTTCTGAAATATGTCACTTTGACGGAAGTAAAATGGGTTGCGAAAGGCATTTCATGTTGAGTTAAATGAAAGTGATTTTATGGCATTCCCTGTGGGCAACGTTTGGGAAACCTATTTGGACACTTAGGATATTTTTCCAAATTTGTTTTGGTGAAGAGAATGCCATAAAATCACTTTCATTTAACTCAACATGAACATATTTCAGAAAAAAAAAAATATTTACATAATAGCATGCAACTGATTAATTACTTAGTCACAAATAAGCCCTATTTCGGACTGGATTGGTTTTACATGGAGAGGTGGGGTAATTATTACCAGAGCTTCTCTGGTAATAATTGATTTTATTTTGAAATTGGTGATTTTAGTCCCGTCCGAATGTGCCATCTCAGTAATCATTACGGACAATGTCAGTAAAGATTACGGTGACTTTTATCTTCTGTAAAAAGTTCCGGAAAAATGACTTCAGGTAATACTAATCCCGTGCAAATAGACCCACTATAAATATATACGTAAATGTTCCATCATTTCCTGTTTAAAAGTAGTTTTCTGTGTTTTTTTTAAGTATGGAGGCGCTTGGAAAAGCATTCAGTTGCGTTATAGGTGGTGGGACAAGACTGTGGCAAAACTCAAGTGTTTTCCACATCAAAAAGAAGGTCGAACGCACTTGTCAGAGGCATGAAACTTCTTTTAGCTTTAGGTAAGTGCCGGCGTGATGGCATTTAATCTCCTCGACAGCCTCTGTAATCCAGCCACTTGTTAGCAACCGCCTTTTTCAAGACACGTAACGGCTTAAAAAAATCACGAGTGGGGTAATATTGGTGTATTTCATGTCGTAGAATAAAACGTGAAAGTGTCTTGAGCTTGTTTTCACCACAGACCTTATTTCAGCCATTTAACCAAAACCCCGTCCAAAAAACTCATTGACTTTGGGACGATAGAACCGGAAGTGCTAAAATGCTAACTCGTTTCCACGTTTTGGCCTACAAAGTGATGTCATACCTGCACCACTCTATTGGCCATTAATATTACAGACGTTCAGTCGTAAAATTACATTACTCCATCTACCCTTGTAAAACTAATCCGTCCGAATAGGGGTTATGATGATTGTGTATTAAAAAGTAAATAAGTTTGTAGGGGGCAATGATTTTATGATCTAAATATTAAATATGTGACCCTGGACCACAAAAATTTAGATTTATATATCATTTAGCTTTCCATTGATGTATGGTTTGTTAGGATAGAACAATATTTGGCCGAGATACAACTATTTGAAAATCTGGAAATCACTCACAAAAAAAAAAAAAAATTTATATATATTTACGGTAGGAAATTTACAAAATATCTTCATGGAACATGACCTTTACCTAATATCCTACTGATTTTTGGCATAAAATAAAAATCGAGAATTTTGACCCTTACAATGTATTGTTGGCTATTGCCGCAAATACACCCGTGCTACTTATGACTGGTTTTGTGATCCAGGGTCACATTTAATAAATAAAGCATTTGTTGTTTTGGGGGTAATGTGGAACAAATGGCTGATGTATTACAGATATTGTGATTTAGGACAAAAATGAGGTAATGCTGGCTCTCAAGGTTAGTGTAGTGTTTAAACATGACCATATCTAACTAAAACCTTTTCCTCTAATGCACATAGCAGGTCCTCTCACGACTTGATTTTAGAAGTGAATACTTAACTGAATTGCTCTAGAACTTTCAGATATTAGCATTTCTGGAGATGCGGTTCTTGAGTGCTGTTAGATGTGTAATTGTGTAATCGGAAGGAAGCGCTCCATGGCAGGAAGACAGAGCACCGCAGGGACAGCAGGAAATAGATGGGCCACTTCCATCCGCTCAGCATTTCAGTGTGTGTTTTGCCTTTTTATTGGCCATGGCATCATGATAGATAATCACAAGGGGAGTAACATGGACTTTTTGTGAGAGATTTATTTGTTGTTTCTTGTGTAGTTGCACCAGGGCCACGATAAATGATGCTGCACTAACAAACAAACAAATGGCTTGGTAAAGAAAAGCCACAGGTTTGTCGTTCTGTTGATGAAAACAGTTTCTCTGCAGATGGATATCTTTTCTCATTCTTTTTCAACTTCCTTTACAAACAATATTGTTCAAGCTTAATGCCATACCCAACCCAACCCAAACTCATCCTGAACAAATCCAAATAAATAACTTATTTCAAATCCAACCCAAACTCATACCAAACCCCCCCAAAAATCATCCCAACTTACCCTCAAACTTATCTCAAACTTAAAGGGTAGGAAAATTCAGAGAGGCTAGCAATAGCAAGCTAGCTTTGAAAGCATTAGATCCCACCCTCCCTTCAGAGTGCTCTCCTTAAGCCACGCCTCCTTCAAAACACAGGATCGTGTGGAGTAGGCAAAGCCTCAAGAAAGAAGACGTTAAATTACCTAATGTTTTAAAGTCCCCCTGTGGTAAAAATCAAGCTTTTAATGTTGTTTATATGTATTTGTGGTGTTTTTAATATGCTTTAAGACAAACCATGTACAAATCCCAAAAGTCAACACCATTGCTTTAGTATTTTCTCCTTAAAACTGCAGAGAACAAAAAATGCAATCTGAAATCGCTGGTGTTTCTGACGTCACAAACTACCTTGTAACCAATCACGTCAACGTGTGATCGTCAACGAGTGCACCTCTGAGCTGGTGTGAGTAGGTGGGTATAATTTGCATATTCATAGAACTCTTTATACTAAATGAGGCAAGGGTGTAGAGTTACATTCAAGCTATTTTAAGGCATGAAGAATTTTTTTTCCAAGTAAAAGACGTTTAAATATGTGATTTTGTTGATCAAAGATGAGTTTTAAGGGATACAATTATTGACTACAGGGGGACTTTAAAGCACATAACATTTTAATAATAATGAATGTAAACAGCTTGGATTTGTACCACCTGACTGCTGCATATTCTTTACGTTGATAGTGTTCCCAGAGAAATGCATAAAGAACGTTAACAGCTCTGGGTACAATGTCACGGGTTGCCATCTTGTAATAAGGTTTACAACATGGCGTGAAAGCAGCATAAGCTCATTGTTTGTGTTCAGGAGGAACTGTAAAAGGTTGCTGCTATTTGTTTGCGGCGCTCTATGACTGTTGTTAACAACTCTGCATAGCCTCACGGAACACACTGATGACATGTGATGTCTGTGCGAGCAGGCAGGTAGGACATCCTATCATTGCTTTCGGACCGAATGCAATGATTGGACAAACATTTTTTGGTCCTGAGACTTTCACAGAAGATATGCGTACATTTTTTTATATCTCGACCACTTCTATTATTGATTGCTATCAGGATGTGAAGAGTACGGAGCCCCCCTAGTCCCACTTTGTCAAAAAAATTAATTATAACTATCTCGTGGCCTCAAGATAAGTATCTCGTGGCCTCAAGATAGTAACTCGTGGCCTCAAGATACTGTCTCGTGGCCTCAAGATAGTATTTGTTACTGTTACTGTACAACGCCATTGTTACTGTTCGCGTCACTGTGCTGAGTGCTTGAAATGCTGAGGAAGCCTCCGGACGTGAAATTCAGATATGGAAATGGCCGTTTAGTTTTTGACATACGCTGTAAGTGGTAGACCAATCACAGCAGACTAGGCCATCTGACCAATCAGGGCAGAGTATAGGCTCTTGGAAAGGAGGTGTTTAGAGAGACTAGATCCTTGATCGAGCCATTAAGACACTGTAAGAAAAGAGGTGATGCTGCAATGTATATTATGAAAAAATGAAAGTGTTTTTTGACCTTGGATGCTTGTAAACCTATGAGACCTCCAAAACAAAATTAGAACCCTTTAATATAAAATAATATGGGAACTTCAACCTCAGACTTATCCCAAACTCATCTCAAACATGTCTATCCAAAAACCAAAACTATGATCCCAAATTCTCTCAAACTCACTCACTCACCGCTTACCAAAAATAGGTTGAATTCACAGTTATACTGATAACCCTTAGGGTAAACAGAACAGAACCAACATGAATGTATGCAGATATCATTAATTCAAGATTTTAAAGGACAACATAATTCGAGAATTTAGGGGAATCAGAATGCCAAATGCTGACTGGGCGAGAGGAGGAGCTGGGGATGGAGGAGGGTAATTCGCTCCTGAGAAACGCGATAGCTGCTGATGATACTGAAGGAGCTAATATATGTATACAGTGATGGGCGTCATATTCCTATAGGTAGAAGTGGATCAACTGAGTGTCAGCTAATGCGAGCTTGACTAACGTGACCTGCCAGAACTGGCACTACGCTTGATATTTGCTTCAATCAGAGCAATGCCCATCTTCAAAATAACAGCCCAAACACACTCACACATATACAGCCAACTACGCTGTTTCAATTGCCAGGCTTGTCAGCTCCTGAGAAACTAGGTTTATTTCTAAAAATAATTCAATTACATGAACTGAAATGTTGCAGTCCAACCATATCGAAGGTGGGCTTAAATCAGAATCCTGCGATCTGCAACAGTCTCTATAATTCAATCACATTTATAACTAAACAAAAATGTTGTTGCTTATTGGATTATGTCAGTCTTTGACATTATAAATATAGGATGATAAATGATTTCTGATTTATGCTGTTGCTTGTTTGTTTATAGAATGTAAAGGTTCTGAGATTTTTCTTCATTGGAAGGTTTCACAGACCTGCTTCTGTTACAGTGCTGATCCAGACGTGATGTTCCACCTCGATATTTCAGTGGACTCTAGACTGAATGCCTGAAGGCCGGTATGCGCGTATTGATCGGCTTTATCATCCCTTCTGGGAAAAATAACATCTCTGTGGCACAAAGACACACAAGCTGTGCATGTGTGCCTCAGTTTCAGAGAGCGACATACATCTCTCTGTCTCACAGGAATGCAGAACCTGCAGTATGCATTTAACTCTCTACATACTACTCTATCATTTATTCTAAAATTAGATGTAACATTTCATATATCATGGTATAATTTTAGATCTCAGAATACATTATTGTTAAACATATGCAGAGGCTAAAATGAACAAAGAGCAACAGTATGAACAGTCCTAAAGAAACAGTTCACCCCAAAATTTATTTATTTACTTACACTGAAAACCCTAATAAGTTGATTGAATTCAATTGATTTGAGTAAACTCGTTCCCTCAATTTAATTGAGTAATGGGGTCTCCCAAAACGTGCATATTTAAGTGTACTTAACTTAGTGCTTATGTAGACTGTAACACTGAAGCCGTGTTAAAGTTAATGAGATAATTAAGTGATTAATTGAATGATGATTGAGCATTATTGAAGACACCTGATGATAACAAGCAGAATCACTGAAGGAGAAAACCATCATTTTTAAGTCACCGTTGTGGTGATCAGTGTTTGTTTAGTTGGGGTCTTGACCCTTAACTCGTTAACTTTATATTTTGTTTGACGGCTGTTTCTCAGTTGAAACCAGATGAACAAATAGAAAAGGTCATCTGATGGTGGTGATTGTGTTTTAACATAATCATTATTTCACAATTATTAGAATTGAATCTTTGTAGTCATATAAAGCTGAATCATTATAGCAGCACTGTTTATATTTTATATAATATTTGTAACATTTAAATTTTAATCCAAATATTCACTTTTAACCCTTTCACACGTAAGTTTAAAATATTCTAACTGACCCCCCAGCGTGAGTTTTTCAAGGCGACCGTTATTTAGAACTTGTCACTTTAATGTTTCCATGGTGACGCGTCATTGCTTGTCACGTGACACAGCACAACCACAACACAGCGCTGAATGAATGAGGATCTGCTTTTATGTCATTTTTCCTTTTTTATTAAAATTATTCCCAAATGTATTAGCTATAGCATGAAACACTGATATTCCGATTGTCAAATATGTGCAAGTGGATGGGTTTTGTTGTTTAAACATCCTTATAACGATCGCGTTAGTTGAGCTGTATTCACCATGGGCGGCGCCATTTTAGTTTGTTTTACAGTTCAGAGAATCGGATCTGTTGGATTTACAACACGTCAATTCCTTCACTTCTCACGAAATACATGAAAGTAAGTGGCCGGTGAACTGGGAGAAGACTAGGGTCAAATGTAAAGCGACTTACACAATGTGTATCTGATATGAATAAAACGTGTCGTCTTATTTTATTATAATGGAAAGGATTATTATTGCCGCTTCCATAGACATCAGTGTGTATTTTACAAACTCAAAATCATTGTTTTGCTAGTACTTATGTGTATTTAAATGTCTGAAACCTAAAATAAACATTATGTGGCTGAAAACACTCAATAGTTGTGATATATGACAGCACTGAGTGCGTCTGTCTCTGGCTCAGTGCCAGCCAACGCGCGAAAGCTCGTTTGAATTTAGCAGTTAATCACGTGATGCACTGACCGTTCTAATCACACCGGTGTGATCGTACGCTCCAGGGACCAGCCAAGACTGATCACACCGGTGTGATAGTACGCGTGAAAGGGTTAAGGTTGCTATCATAAAAAATATGTATATCATATTATTTTAGACACATAGAGATCAAGAATCAGCCTGTGAATCTCAACAATGGTGACATAAAGGATGTTGCAGTGCATTGTGGGTGCCACCAATCAAAACTCATTCATGGCTCCCATCATGCATTGCTGCATGAATAAATAATGAGCTTTATGTTCAGAGGTGATCTGTTTATCACCATTGCTGAGATTCATACGCTAAATCTTGATATCTGTGTGTCTAAAAATGATATACAGTAATATGTATAAGAACAACTTTAAAGAAATTGTTTGCATTATGATGTAATCGTTGAAAATGTAATGTTTACAAGGACAGTGTTGCTATAATTAATAACATAAATCTAATTCAGAAATTGGGCTTTAAATGAGTTTAGAATTCAGGTCAAAAGATTATGAAATAATGATCATGTTAAAACACAATCACCACCATCAGATCACCTTTTCTATTTGTTCATCTGGCTGTTATAACTGAGTTACAGCAGTCAAACAAAATATAAAGTTTATGATCAAAGAGTCAAGAGCCCAACTAAACCAAACACTTATCACCATAACGGTGACTAAAAAATGATGGTTTTCTCCTTCAGTGATTCTGCTTGTTAACATCAGGTAACATCAATAATGCTCAATCATCACTCAATTATTCACTTAATTATCTCATTAACTTTAACACTGCTTCAGTGTTACTTATAACACTCTTGAGTGTGGACTGATATAAACACTGAGCAGTGTTAATTTAACACGGGGGATTTTGCTGTGTACTTAAATATACAAGTACACTTGAAATCAACACTAAGTTAAGTGAACTTTATTGTTTAAGTACATTAAATAATCGTCAAGTTTGGTGAACTAAACAATTTAAGTCAAGTCTACATAAGCACCAAGTTAAGTACACTTAAATATGCACGTTTTGGGAGACCCCATTACTCAATTAAATT
Organism: Tiaroga cobitis; assembly: GCA_030578255.1. NCBI lineage: Eukaryota > Metazoa > Chordata > Actinopteri > Cypriniformes > Leuciscidae > Tiaroga > Tiaroga cobitis. The sequence continues at coordinate 40,564,875 of CM060608.1, read as the reverse complement.
GAGGGAACGAGTTTACTCAAATCAATTGAGTTCAATCAACTTATTAGTGTTTTCAGTGTTAACTTTCAGAACTTGTACAAATGATGCTCAATCATCACTCAATTAATCACTTAATTATCTCATTAACTTTAACACTGGTTCAGTGTTACTTATAACACTCTTGAGTGTGGACTCATATAAACACTGAGCAGTGTAGATTTAACACTGGGGATGTACTGTATTACAAAAACACTTATTAAAGTTTATTTATCAAGTTTAAAGTATCAGATTTAAAAATAAAAATCAGTTTATTTCCATTACGATCAATAATTATGTAATGAAAGCCATTTGTTTTCTGGTAAAATAAGAATGACACCTTGCAGTTGAAGAAAGCATGTATGGATGTATTCATTTCACAGTCAAGAAAACATTTGTGAAAATGACCTTTTGTAAGGATTAATCATGATTTTGAGCTCACAGCACTTGAAATCTTAAGTTTATGTATTTTGAAGGTAAATAAGTTATTTGAACTTATATTTTTGAGTGACATGGCCAAAATGCTCAATTTAAAGTAATGTTTAGTCAAGTACACTTGATTGTTTAAGTAAAGACAACAAAGGCACCATATTGTGAAGAACATTCATCCGACTCTTCATCTTCAAGCCTTGTTTGAGGAACAGACTAAAATCTCAGTCCAGTTGAAAACACAGACCTCCATTTAAACTGAATCAATCCTGTATTTAACTCGTACATGTCTTCAGCATTCTGGAACAAATATTTTATTATTATTATAAGTTGTAAAGTCAGTTTTAGCACATGGTATGGCTGGCAGGTGAGGCTATGTATTGATCATGCTAGGAGGAACAGAGAAAGGGGTACCTAAAAAATCCAATTTGTACAATGGGAATGCAGCTTACCCTAATTTAGGGCCATAGGGGCAAAACTTGGGTAAGTTTGCGTTACCTTACTTAAACCTTCTGGACCAATCGATCTGCTTCAGCAACGTGCATATCAGTCTGCATCAGTTCAGCAGCTAATTAGGAGCAAGAAAGTTCAGCAACCAGGTTGTGCTTTATCATAAAATTATCGTTAAAAACAAGTTTCCTAGTTAGAAATTGGACTTGAGCACCCTCTCAAGTCATATTTACAACTGGAAAACTTGGAGGTAATTTTGATACCCAAGTTACAGATTTGAGCATGCCATAAACTTTAAACGTGGCAGAGGAGAAAACGATTGCTTCCGACTGGTATTCTTTATTCGTTTTTTCAACAACAGCTACATCGCCTAGTCTTGTTGTGAAAGTAATGTATATTTACATATATGAATAACCATTTAAAGCATGGTTCTTTTTTTGTTTTTATTTATTTACCAGAATCGTCAGCATTTAGCTTGGTAAATGTGTATATGTTTGTCAATGAATGGGACGCTACATTTTATTCAAAATTAAATATCTTCAATACATTTTGGCTTTAATAAGTTTTTCCCAAGAAAAACAACTTGGTGTCCTCCATAATTTCTATTTTTTCCAACAAAAAGCACTTGAACATGACGAGTGGGAAGAAGGAAATTACAGATAACATATGAATCTTTCTAAGGCTGAATAAGTGAGATTAGTATGCTAGTCCCTTTCAAATAAAGTCAGTTCAGTTAGCGGCAATATTCACAACACAACATCCAAGATGAGTGCTGCAACCAAAATCGCTTACTGTATAGTAGGTACTACATTTAGTTTGAAATGTGCTCCAAGACCGTTAAAAAAGTATGTTTTATATCATATGGATGTGTAAAATTCGGGCGTACTTCATGTGCTATGTTGTCACTATCATGTGACCTACAGCATCAGTTGCGTCGCCTCACTGCCATTCACAAAAGATGTGTTTGAGTTGAATATCATATTATACTATGCGTCCATCGAGGGGGAGATCTGCCGGTTGCTGGAAGTCAAACACTTTCTGCTTCCGGTAGTGACGCCCGCAAGATGTTTGCGTACTTTACTTTACATTTATGATGTGGATTAGATGCAATATTAGTCTAATACACAGAGGTTTCAGATGTTCCATGAAGGAACAGACACACTTTTTATTCGATACTCGATGTAGGCCTACTGCTTAATACAGAGCCACGCACTTAAAGTTCGACATAACCCTGTATTTAAATGCCAATAAAGTGGTTTTATATTTTTTTTATCAGTTTTATTTTGAAAAACCTGACACAATAAAACATTAAGGTTAGATGAAAAGCGAATCTGTAAGCATTAGCTGAGCCGAATGTGTCAGAATAAACACGAAACACACGTGATTGTTGTGACACCCTATGTTCTCATGGTCTCAAGTCCGCAAGACTGAAAGTGCATATGAAGTGTGCCATTTGGAACAGGGCCTCGGGGAAACTGCAGTGCCTGACACAGGCGGCTGGTCTCGTCTTGCCTTCGCATTACTTTGATGGCACACATGACCGTGACCCGGCAGTGGCACGAAGTTGGACAAACTTTCTAACCAGAATGCATTGCGTTTGTCGTGGCACCGATTGGTCTGCGTGGCGCCGCATTAAGTCAAACTCATCCTTACTCTCTGGTGACCTCAAAGGATATTAAAGTGTCCAGTGGATACGCACTTCAGAATCTCACCAGTAGTTGGTTATCAGGGTACTTTTCGCCTACTCTTTATAAATACGAATTCGGACATTCTACTTGGCTCACATACTTCTTTTTGCCTGCTATATGGAAGAAGGCATTTTCGGACAGAGGGAAAGTCGTATCTACTTGAATGGGGAAATCCTGAAATCTCACTGCTTGCCACACACATTTAAAGGGGTCATATAATGCCATTTTTAACAAGCTAATATGATTCTTTAGGGTCTAAATTAAAAGTTTGTAATATACTTTAATTAAAAATTCTCATTAGTATTGTAAGAAAACGTCTCGGTTACGGATGTAACCCTCGTTCCCTGAGTAGGGAACGGAGACGTTACGTCGGATGACGGAGAATGGAGAATGGGGGTTTCGCTTAGAAGCCAATCCTCTTCGAGTATTGAAAAACGAGCCAATGGCAAGAAATGCCATGGGTCTGCGGAATTTGCATAGCGTATCCCCGCCTCACCACGTGGGTATAAAGGGAGGATGCGGACGCAAACGCAGCTATGTCTTCGCTGAGGAGCCGAGACTGAACTCAGGCGTCTACCCAGCGGTACAGCGGAAGTGGCAGGGAGACGTAACGTCTCCGTTCCCTACTCAGGGAACGAGGGTTACATCCGTAACCGAGACGTTCCCTTTCGTAGTCACTCCGAGTTACGTCGGATGACGGAGAATGGGGGTCCCCGTGTAATCACGCCACCTTCACAGCTGTCTTCCAGTGCCCTGCGAAGTCTGACCTCCCTGTCGTGATATAGGCACGGACGAAGGAGTCCTACTTAACACAGGAATACCAAGGTACACTGGGAAGCATATCTCATGGGAGATATGCCGCAGCATGCCTACCCATAGGGAGGACTTAAGAATACACATATGGCCCAAGGGGGCTACATATGGAGGAACACTGGAGTGACCAGCCCGTAGGGTGGCATCTACTTTCAACTCCAGGAGTGGCAGGTGACTTGCCGAGGGAAAGACACATGCTCAAAGAGGCTTACAGTGGAAAATACACATGTGGGGGTTACTCAGAGGAGGAACCATGCACACGGAGGCACCTAGCCGATGCACAGGCAATAGACACTGGCGCCAGCGTCAACAGTGCTGGAGGAACTCAGGGCTTCAGAGAGGAAGGCTCACCTGAGGAAATATCGCACGTATCCAGTCCATGGAGTGGAATGGCGAGCAAGCGAGACACTTAACAGCTCCCATGTTAGCTTGAAAAAGACAGTACATGGGCGGAGACTGGCTCCACTCGGAGATTGTAGAATCTGGCGAATGTGTTAGGTGTCGCCCAGCCTGCAGCTCTGCAGATGTCTGTTAGCGAGGCGCCACGCGCTAAAGCCCAAGAGGACGCCACACTCCGGGTGGAGTGGGCGGTCACACCAAGGGGGCATGGTCGACCTTGCTGCTGGTATGCCAAAGCAATGGTGTCCACTATCCAGTGAGACAACCTTTGTTTGGAGAGAGCCTTTCCCTTCAGCTTCCCACCATAACAGACAAAGCGCTGGTCTGAGGTCCTGAAACACTGCGTCCTGTCTACGTAAGCACGAAGGGTGCGTACTGGACAGAGCAGTGCCAAGGCTGGGTCTGCCTCCTCCCGGGGCAGCGCTTGCAGGTTCACCACCTGGTCCCGGAAGGGAGTGGTGGGAACCTTGGGCACATATCCAGGCCGGGGTCTCAGGATCACGTGAGAGTGACCGGGCCGAACTCCAGGCACGCTTCGTCAACGGAGAATGCGTGCAGGTCCCCTACCCTCTTGAAGGAGGCCAACGCAACCAGGAGCGCTGTCTTCATTTACAGGATCTTAAGCTCAGCTGATTGCAGAGGCTCAAAGGGAGCCCTCTGCAGGGCACTTAAGACCACTGAGAGGTCCCAAGAGGGAACGAGAGGAGGGTGAGGAGGATTCAGTCTCCTCGCTCCTCTCAGGAACCTGAGGATCAGGTCGTGCTTTCCAAGAGACTTACCTTCAACTCCTTCGTGATATGCGGCGATAGCGGCCACATACACCTTCAGGGTGGAGGGAGACAGCCTTCGCTCCAACCCGTCTTGCAGGAAGGAAAGCACAACGCTGATCGAGCATCTCCTGGGGTCTTCTCGGCGAGAAGAGCACCAGTTGACGAAGAGGTTCCACTTTAACGCATAGACATGTCTCGTGGACGATGCTCTAGCGGAAGTGATGGTAGCCGCCACCGCTGGTGGCAGGGTACTCAAACCTGCCTCGTCCCGTCCAGGAGCCACACGTGGAGTCTCCAGAGATCGGGACGAGGGTGCCATAGGGTGCCCCGTCTCTGAGAAAGGAGGTCCTTCTGTACAAAAACCTCACTCGCCCGCTCTATTCCCCATGATTGGCCCGAATTGCCTGCAGCTGCGACTCCCTCACGTGTTGCACAGAAGACACACCTGTCACTAATTATTAGGCAGGGGATATAACTTACCTGGTCAAGCAGTGCTTCTGTCTGCATGCAGGTGTGACCTGACCGAACTCGTATCTCCTGTTCTCCTGCTAGCCTGTGATTAATCCTGTGTGCGTCTTCCAAAACGTGAGTTTACTTCCCTTTCTCCACTTGCAAATGTTTGACTTGGTGGTGGTTGCGGTGGTATTACGTTTGCCACACCAACCCTTAATGCTCTCAGCTGCTTTTGCTATCCATCGTGGGCCGTTAGTGTGCAATTGAGTTGGCTGCGAGTGTTTGTTTACTAAACAGCAGTATCGCGTGTACTATGCCACCGGAAGTAGCATAAACCGGAGGTAGAAAGTAATTGAAGTCGTAAATGTTTATTCTGATTCCTTACATTGACTGATGTTGTAAATCCACTGCTATGGTAGCTAATTAATTATTCTCCATGCCTTGTCATGTTTGTTCTTAATCTTCAATGTGTTATTATAACACAGTTGTGTTATATAATTATACTATGTATTATTATATGATATATTATGATTATTTATATTGATATTTGTTGATGGCAATATGCGCAGTAATTGTGGATGGCTTTTAGGGCCAAATTACCAAAGTTGGATTTGGTGAGTTTGATTCGAACTGTTATTGCTGGGTGTGTGCTGATTGTTTCTTTGTTCTTGTTACAGCGCACACACACAACCACATATCCATATGCCCATATACCAGCCAAGAAGACAAGATAAAGACAATTTAATAAATACACCCTTTGAGGTGACTTTGGCTGAACTCTGTCTGTGTCCTCCTCCTTCCAACCCGATTTAATTCTCCAACCATCTGACCGTGGTTTGCCTGTTCCCTGCCTCTCTCCAAAGTGTCCCAGCCCCCACTGAGAGTAGCTGCTAATTTGTTCAATGGTCCTTCGAGCCGGAGGAGAGAGACAATGTCAGGTAATGGGTTGGAGGCGGAGAGGCCAGACGGAGAACGTGGTCTTCAGCGACCAGATGCGAGCAGCCATGAACCGGAGCCAGGTGATGCCACTGGAACCGATCCACGCCCTCGCAGAGTGAGGAGACCACCAGACCGTTACACTGTTCCAACGAGCTCCAGTCGCAGCTCCCGTGCTACTTTAGCCATTAACTTGATTTCCCCCTCTTCACCAGAGAGAGTGGACGGAGCTAAACCGGACCCACCTCCGGTCCCTGCAGAGCCCTTGGCAGAGCTTCATGAGCCCCCAGGGAGTGGGGAAGGTCGAGCTGTCCCTCTTCAATCCAGTGTTCCTAGAGCTTCCGCCTCTGATGCTGCAGGCCTTACCAGGCCACATGTTAGCTTGCTGAAGGCTTCGCCTGGGGTCGTGCGGATCCAGCCAGATGGTCCAGCCCCAGTACACCCTGATGAACGAAAGAAGCCTTCTGCACGTAAAAGCGAATCATCCTCCACCTATACTTATGGTACTGGAGGTAAATCTGGTACCTCGGTCTCTCGAGTTTCTCTCAGTGACAAGCAAGTAGCCACACTGGAGGAGAGGAAGAGGCTCCTGGCCCTGGAAGAGTTGGAGGAGCAAATAAGGGAAGAGCGAGGAGTGGATATGAGGTACCAGCAGCTGGATGAACAAACACGCCAGGCCCTACGAGAAAGAGAGGGGATTACCAAGAGGCTGCAGGAGGAGAGGAGGCTGCGTAAAGCGAGACGCGAGTTGGAAGAAGCTCGGCTGGTTGCAGCTCTGATCAAGGAGGAGAGTGAGACAGAGCAGCAGGCGGGCATCTGCCCCTCCTGGGATATTCAGCAGACGGGCGGGCCGCAACTGAGACTAGGCCCTGCCCTACATCTCAGCTCATCCCCAGCTGAGGATCTCCACCCTTCTCTATCTCATCATGTCCACACAATCCCCCTTGGCGCGACAGAGCAAAATCAGAGCCCAACGCTTACTCAATCACCTTTCCGTCAGCTTCCACAGACTGGAGCGAGGGCGGGATACCCACGACGGGATGAAGGATCGTATGTGCCTCCCGTGCCTTTGGCGTCTTCCCGCGGTGGGGAACCAATCATGGAGCCGCAGGGGCGTCTAACATCCCGTGATGAAGGGCCATTTCCTGTGACTCCAATGTATCCAAATTCTCCCAGGGGTCATGAGCCGTGTCCTGAATCTTCGTGGAGGCCCGCGACTTCTGATGGTGAGGGGACAGATCCACAAGCTCCAGTGCCCTCTCCTGGAGGGGATGATCCACCTCCAGGGCCCCGGCAGCCATCTCCAGCACCACCCGCATGCCCAGCGGCTCCAAACAATGTCGGGCCATCACCATTACCCGAGAAAGAAACTGACATGATGGAGCTGTTAGTCGCATCGGCATATGGAATTCCCAAACCAAAGTTGCCTTACTTTGACAGTGGCAGAGAAAGCGACTTTGTTCTGCTGGATATGGCTTTGGGCAATTTGGTGGGCATCCATACCCATCTTTCAGAGCATTTTAAGTTCCAAATCCTTCTTGACCATTTGAAGCTCCCGAGCGCCTATAGACTGGCTAAGTCACATATGTATGCCAGAGCCCCCTATACCTCCGCCCTGGCTGCTCTGAGAACTAGATATGGACAACCTCGCCAGCTAGTCCAAAATGAGATCAGCAGCATTTTGAACACCCCACCTATCAAGATGGGTGATAACGCTGCCTTTCAAGAATTTGCTCTCGCTGTTAGTTCTCTTATTGGGCTGTTAGAGTCAGTAGAGGGGAAGAATGGCAGTGAACTAAAGTGTGGCTCACATGTAGACAAGCTTATGGGTAAATTGCCCCCTTCATATCGTGATGGGTTTGTTGAGCACTGCTATGCTCAAGGCTACTTGAAGGATGGGACCACGAGAACATACTCTTCAACATCTGTCGGCCTGGCTACGAGGGAAGGCAAGGGTCAAGAGTGTGGTGCAGCAGCTGACCTCTGTCCAGTGGGAAAGGAAAGAACCTGTTGGCAAGGAGGTGAGGCGCAGAGAGAGTCCAACCACCTTGTATCTCACTACTGCCAGTACCAAGTCGAATGCCATTGCCACTACTACCTCCAACCCTGAACGGAGGCATATGGCCAGCACTACTGCAGAGGGACAGGGTAAGATGTCTCCCTTCAAAAATAAGCATAAGTTCCAGCCTTATTGCCCTTATCACAACAACCGTAATCACTACTTTGGATCATGCCCAGAGGTGATGAAGTTCACTCCAGCTCAGCTAAGGGATTGGATTGCGGAGAATAAAAGGTGCCACAAATGTGCCCGCTGTCATTCGCCAGACAAATGCACACTGAGGAAACCTTGTAACCTGTGTAACCAGCTGCATTTGACCATTCTCCATGACATCAGCAGTCAGAATACGACCCAAATCTTGATGGTTCAATCTCCCCATGAGGAAGCGGTCTACCTTGACCTGCCCAGTCGTTCACCGAGGGTCTTGCTTAAGGTCTTAAAAGTGACCTTACATGCTGGGGGCCATAGCCTGGAGACATTTGCTCTTCTCGACGATGCCTCTAGTCGAACAATCATCTTGCCCACTGCTGGTCAACATCTTCACCTCCAGGGGGAGCCAGAGGTGCTTCATCTGCAGACTATACGGCAGCAGGTAGTCCCGGTGGAGGGCATGACTGTGTCCTTTTCTATATCCCCGGCAGGGCAACCGGAGATAAAATATCTTATCCAGAATGCCTTCACCTCTTTGTGCCTCAGCCTGGCTGAACACACCTGCCCTGCAGAGGCCCTTAAGAAGCAGTATCCTCACCTGAGAGAGTTGCCACTTCAGTCCTTCTCCCGGATAGCACCTCTTGTGCTTATCGGCTCAGATCACCCTGAACTGATTGTTCCGACTGAGCCTGTCCGGATGGGTCTGAAGGGTGGACCAGTGGCAGTTCATACAGCATTAGGCTGGGCCATGCAGGGACCTGTTAATGTGACCTCTCGCCCAAATGTGCACCTCGAGTCCTGCCTCTTTATGACCTCTACCGCCAATCCGTTGCCTTGTGCCAATGCGGAGCTCCTTAGGAATGTCGAGTTGTTGTGGAAGCTAGACGCTTATCCCCACCGAAGCATCAAGGATGTGACTCGCTCGAAGCATGATGAGTATGCATTGGAGCTGTTACGGACCAAGAGTGTCCCTGTGACCGTTGATGGCATTCAACGATACGCCACACCCTTGCTGCGTGCCCCGAATTGCCCTTTGTTTTCGATCTCAAAGTATTCCGTCATGCCCTTGCTGCGGGGAACGGAAAGACGATTGGACAGGGATCCTGAACTTGCCAACATACACCACCATGAGATCCAGAAGCTCTTTGATGCTGGTTATGTGACCATTGTGGAGGATGTGGACGAGAGTCAACCTATTGAGTCGTGGTACTTACCTCATCATGTTGTCAAGCAGGCTAGTGGAAAGCATAGGTTAGTCTTCAACTGTTCATTCACGTTCAAGGGACAATGTCTGAATGAAAACTTGCTTCCGGGACCTACCTTGGGTCCATCCCTCTTGGGAGTGTTGCTCCGATTCAGACAGCATTCAGTAGCCATCAGCGGAGATATCCGTGCCATGTTCCATCAGGTCCGTCTGCTGCCACAGGACCAGGCTCTCCTTCGCTTTCTTTGGAGGAATCTAGAAAGAGAGAGGGAGCCAACCACCAATGAATGGCAAGTGCTTCCCTTCGGTGCCGCTTGCAGCCCATGCTGTGCGATCTATGCGCTGCAGCATCACACCAGGTGTTGTGATGATAGTGACCAAGAGGTAGTGGATTCGGTGGAGAACTCGTTCTACGTCGATAACTGCCTCCAGAGCCTGCCTTCTTCCGTAGCAGCCAATACCTTGCTCGAGAAACTGCGTATCCAACTTGCTAAAGGCGGATTTGAGATCAGGCAGTGGGCGAGCAACACTGTAGAGGTGGTAAAACATCTCCCTTCAGAAGCCAGGTCAACCAGCACCGAGCTGTGGCTTTCCGAGATGGGTTTGGGCCCTCAAGAGCCAGCCCTGGGTCTCCGTTGGGCTTGTATCCCAGACACCCTCGGATACCAACACAGGGCGGGACTGACCTCGGCTCCGCCCACCTTGAGGGTGGTCTACCGCACCTTAGCCAGTCAGTATGACCCGTTAGGATACATATTGCCTTACACGACGAGGGCCAAGGTGATTGTTCAGGACCTATGGAAGACCAAGCAGGATTGGGATGATCCTATTCGCCCAGCTGAGCTGATGGATCGGTGGCTTGAGTGGGAGCGTGAATTGGTGGATCTTCATCGAGTGCAGATACCCCGATGTTATGTGCCTGCATCAGTTGATTCCCTTGCAACAGAATGGGATCTCCATGTCTGTTGTGATGCATCTGAGAGGGTCTATGGGGCGGTAGCTTACCTCAGAGCACAGCCTGTAGATGGTGAGGTTCAGGTTTGCTTTGTCTTGGCCAAGTCGAGAGTGGCACCAAGGAGACAAATCTCGGTGCCCCGCCTTGAGCTCTGTGCTGCCCTCCTCGGAGCCCAGCTCTCATCCACCGTGCAAACTGAACTTACCTTGCCCATCCGCAAGGTGGTTTACTGGAGTGACTCTACCACCGTGCTCTCCTGGCTGAAGTCAGAGTCCTGCAGGTATAAGGTCTTCGTAGGGACACGCATCGCTGAGATACAAGACCTCACTGATGTAAACAGCTGGAGGTATGTGGATAGCCAGAGCAATCCTGCGGACGACATTACCAGAGGAAAGACACTGCAAGAGCTAGCGCAACGTCACAGATGGAATGAGGGACCATCGTTCTTGTGGAAACCTGAAAGTCAGTGGCCGGTCTTCCCTCCGTTATCCATTCCACTGCCCGAGTGTGAGACGGATGAGCTCAGGAAGTCTGTTGCCTGTTACCTGACTCAGACGACATCTGCCTTTCCGCTGCCTGATGTTTCACAATACAGCAGGTTAGGAGAGCTGATCGCAGCAGTATCCAAGATGGCCTCTGATGGGGCGGCTACTGCTGCTTCTCACCTTGCAGCGGAAACACTGCTAATCCAGAGAGCTCAGGCGGAGAGTTTCCCAGAAGAGCTCCAAGCTCTACTCAAGAGTAGAGATTTACCGAAGAATAGCCGAATCGTCTCCCTCTCCCCTGAGCTAGACCCTGCATTGAACGTGATCCGGGTAGGCGGAAGACTGCGCCGGGCGGAGTTGGAACCTGATGTCCTACATCCGATTGTCCTTGACGGTGATCATCCCCTTTCCACACTCATTATAAAGAGCTATGATGAGCAGCTTCTGCACCCTGGACCAGAGCGAGTTCATGGTGAGATACGGCGGAAGTATTGGGTGTTGAGGGGCCGGAGTGCCATCAAGCGACACCAGAACATCTGTCCAGAGTGCCGCAAGTGGAAAGCCAAGCCAGACATTCCAAGAATGGCGGACTTACCAACTGCCCGTCTTCGCCTGTTCAAGCCTCCCTTCTGGTCAACGGGGGTCGACTGCTTTGGACCATTCCAGGTCAAAGTGGGCCGCCGGTGTGAAAAACGCTGGGGAATACTCTTCAAGTGCCTTACTACCCGATGTATACATTTGGATATACTTGAGAGTATGGATACAGATGCATTCCTTATGGCCCTCCGACGGTTTATATCTCGAAGAGGGAAGCCATTCGAAATCTTGGCTGACCGAGGAACCAACTTCAGGGGAGGTGATGTGTTACTCCGCAAATCGTTTGAAGCTATGGAGCCCAATTTGAGAGAACAACTGGCTGAGCAGCAGATCACCTTCCGCTTCAATCCTCCCCATGCACCTCATTTTGGTGGTGTATGGGAGAGGGAGATCAAATCGGTCAAAACTTCCCTCCAAGTGGTCCTTGGCAGTCAGCCCATTCTGGAAACCGTTCTCCGTACCGTACTTATAGAGGTGGAGGGTATCTTGAATGCAAAGCCTCTAGGATACATCTCAGCCGACCCTTCAGATCCTGATCCGATCACCCCCAATCTGCTCCTCATGGGCCGTCGTGACTCCTCACTTCCGCAAGCGACCTTTGCATCAACCAGCTTTGTCGGGACACGCCGGTGGCGTCACAGTCAACTTCTTGCTGACCACTTTTGGTCGAGATTCATCCGGGATTACTTACCCACCTTGCAGCCGCGAGGGAAATGGAGGAGGGATACCAGCAACATGACCGTTGGACAGCCCGTCCTGATAGTCGATCCTCAATTCCCTCGGGCTCTCTGGCCAGTGGGACGGGTCACCCAAGTCATCTCCGGAGTGGACGGGAGAGTCCGGACAGTGGAGGTGAGGGTCGGTGAGAAGAGATACATCAGACCTGTTGCGAGGCTCATCCCCTTACCCGAGTTGAAAGATGAGGATGAGGAGGAGGGAGGCAGAAGCTCGTGATTCTTTCTACGATATGGAATTTGTGACAAATTCCGGGGCGGCTGTACAAAAACCTCACTCGCCCGCTCTATTCCCCATGATTGGCCCGAATTGCCTGCAGCTGCGACTCCCTCACGTGTTGCACAGAAGACACACCTGTCACTAATTATTAGGCAGGGGATATAACTTACCTGGTCAAGCAGTGCTTCTGTCTGCATGCAGGTGTGACCTGACCGAACTCGTATCTCCTGTTCTCCTGCTAGCCTGTGATTAATCCTGTGTGCGTCTTCCAAAACGTGAGTTTACTTCCCTTTCTCCACTTGCAAATGTTTGACTTGGTGGTGGTTGCGGTGGTATTACGTTTGCCACACCAACCCTTAATGCTCTCAGCTGCTTTTGCTATCCATCGTGGGCCGTTAGTGTGCAATTGAGTTGGCTGCGAGTGTTTGTTTACTAAACAGCAGTATCGCGTGTACTATGCCACCGGAAGTAGCATAAACCGGAGGTAGAAAGTAATTGAAGTCGTAAATGTTTATTCTGATTCCTTACATTGACTGATGTTGTAAATCCACTGCTATGGTAGCTAATTAATTATTCTCCATGCCTTGTCATGTTTGTTCTTAATCTTCAATGTGTTATTATAACACAGTTGTGTTATATAATTATACTATGTATTATTATATGATATATTATGATTATTTATATTGATATTTGTTGATGGCAATATGCGCAGTAATTGTGGATGGCTTTTAGGGCCAAATTACCAAAGTTGGATTTGGTGAGTTTGATTCGAACTGTTATTGCTGGGTGTGTGCTGATTGTTTCTTTGTTCTTGTTACAGCGCACACACACAACCACATATCCATATGCCCATATACCAGCCAAGAAGACAAGATAAAGACAATTTAATAAATACACCCTTTGAGGTGACTTTGGCTGAACTCTGTCTGTGTCCTCCTCCTTCCAACCCGATTTAATTCTCCAACCATCTGACCGTGGTTTGCCTGTTCCCTGCCTCTCTCCAAAGTGTCCCAGCCCCCACTGAGAGTAGCTGCTAATTTGTTCACCTTCCTCAGAGGAATTGGCCAAGGAGGTGCTGTCGCGAGGAGTATCAGTTCGGAGAACCAGGTCTTGGTGGGCCAGTATGGGGCGACCAATATGACCTGCTCCTCGTCCTCCTTGATCTTGCACAGAGTCCGTGCGAGAAGGCTCACTGGGGGAAACGCATACTTGCGTAGGCCCTGCGGCCAGCTGTGCGCCAGTGCATCCGTGCCGAGCGTGCCCTCGGTCAGGGAGTAATACAGGGCGCAATGGGATGAGTCGTGGGAGGCAAACAGATCTATCTGTGCGTCCCCGAACTGGTCCCATATCAGCTGGACCGACTGGGGATGGAGTCGCCATTCGCCAGAGATTGGTCGGAGCTGTGACAGCTCGTCGGCTGCAAGGTTCCGCACTCCTGGAATGTAAATAGCACGAAGGGACCTCAGGTGCTTCTGACTCCATAAGAGGAGGTGGCGTGCGAGTTATGACATACGGCGAGAGCGTAGACCACCTTGATGGTTGATGTACGCTACTGTCGCGGTATTGTCTGAACGGACTAGTACGTGTTGACCCTGTAGCAGCGCATGAAAGCGGTGCAGGGCAAGGCGTACTGCCAGCAACTCGAGGCAATTGACATGCATGAGGCGCTGGGGTCCTGTCCAGGAGCCCGCGACTGCATGTCCATTGCACATGGCGCCCCAGCCCGTGGCAGAGGCATCTGTGGAGACAACAACATGCCTGGAAACTCGTTCTAGGGGAACTCCGGCCCGTAGAAAGCGGAGGTTCCGCCACGGGGTGAAGGACTGACGGCAGGTCGGAGTTATTAGAACTCTGAGCGTACCACGATGCCATGCCCACCTCGGGACTCGATCGCGAAGCCACAGCTGAAGCGGTCTCATATGAAGCAATCCGAGTGGCGTTGCTGCGGCTGCGGATGCCATATGCCCCAGGAGCCTCTGAAAAAGTTTCAGTGGGACCGCACTCTTGCCCTCGAACTGTCGAAGACAAGTCAGCAGTGAGTGTGCGCGCTCGCTCGTAAGCTGCGCGGACATGGCGACCGAGTCTATCTCCATACCGAGAAAAGAGATCCTCTGCACGGGGCAAAGTTTGCTCTTCTCCCAGTTGACCCGAAGGCCCAGACGGGCTAGGTGCCGGAGCACTAGATCTGTGTTCGCAAACCTGAGCTCGAGAGTGAGCTAATATTAGCCAGTCGTCGAGATAATTCAGGATGCGAACCCCGTGTTCGCGCAGGGGAACAAGGGCTGCCTCGACGACTTTCGTGAAGACGCGAGGAGACAGAGCCAACCCGAATGGGAGAACCGCGTACTGGTATGCCTGCCCCTCGAAAGCAAACCGAAGAAACGGTCTGTGTCGAGGTAAAATGGAGACATGAAAGTAGGCGTCCTTCAGGTCTATCGCTGCAAACCAATCCTGTGGCCGCACGCATTCGAAAACGCGTTTGGCCGTGAGCATCTTGAACGGCAGCCTGTGAAGGGAGCAGTTCAAGACGCGCAAGTCCAGGATTGGCCGTAACCCACCGGTTTTCTTGGGGACAATGAAGTACGGGGTGTAAACCCGTAACTCCACCTCGGCTGGAGGGACAGCCTCGATTGCACCCTTCGCCAGCAGGGTGGCAACCTCCGCTCTCATGATCGGGGCATAGCCACCGACCACAGTAAGCGGACTCCCCTGAAGCAGGGAGGAGACCGTGCGAACTGAATCGCATAGCCGAGCCTGATCATTCGGGCGACCCAACAGGACAGATTGGGGAGCTCTAACCAAGCCACCAAACACTGATCCAGTGGAATCATCCGAGCCACAGGCGTCCCCCCGGAGGGGCAGCGGAGCGGAGTGACCGGCACAGGTGAGGGTGGCATAGCGGCCCAGCACGCGTGCACAGTCATGCTCCGCGTCCTGACAGAGGAGACCAGGGAAGGACCAGCGTTCCGCGGGGGTCTGCTCTGCCAGGGGTCTGGCGATAGAGGGGGACGAGAGTGGTGTGGTCTGGAGACGGCACACACTGTCATCCGCACCCTCAGAGACAGAGGGGAACGAGAGTGGCGAGGCTCGGGGGCGTCGCGCACTGCCGTCCAGCTCTGCGTGCTCAGAGATGGGATGCAGCTCTTTTTTAAAAAGATTCTCCCCCAGCCCTCCACCGGGGGAAGGAGTGGGCCTGCAACCACTCCCTGAAGAACTGCAAGCCATAACTGAGCTGCCCGTAACGGGAGCGCCGCATAGCCTGGCGTACAGCGGGGCTGCGGGGCTGGTACGGGCAGGGGCACCTCCCTGCGACCACCTCCACGGCCCGGCCCGGTGCTGCTGGGGCCGGGCGGGAGGGGGCGGAAGTCGCAGGAGGGCGCATTCGACGGCAAGCGGACTGAAGCGTCTGAGCCGCCGGCTGATTGGCAGCAGAAGCCGCAGGGTCAGAAAAAAGCCACAGTCCACTTCCGGGCGGCCGAGAACTGTTGGGCAGAGTTCTCGACCGCGCCGCCGAAGAGGCCAGCCTGGGATATGGGGAAGTTGAGGAAACTGGTTCACTCAGCCTCGCGCACATCAACCAGGTTAAGCCAGAAATGTCTGACCACACATGTGGACATCACCTGACTCAGGGAGCGTGCGGTCACCTTCATCGCTCGTAGAGCAAGGTCGGTGACGGCAGGCAGCCTCGTGCATGTCACTGAACACCCAGAAGGATGGCAATAACACACAGTGAGGTGGCAGCCTGCCCCGCAGCTCTATAGGTCCCCGCCACCGGAGTAGACAAGAACCTACAGGCATTGGGGGGGTGCTTAGGGTTGCCACGCCAGGTGGAGGCGCTGTGGGGACACCTAAGTGTTGCCACAGAACACTCCACAGGGGGGAACCCCAGTGTACCGTAGACTGCGGCCTCTACGAGGGCAGAGAAGGCGGAAGAGGCCGCAGAGCAGTCGCGAAAAGTCAAAGGAGACTTCCACGATCTCATGGCCTCTTCATGCACATCCGGGTAGAAAGGATTTGGGTTCGCCACCCCCAAAAACCAATCATCAGCCTCAAGTGCTCGGGATATGGCAGAATTTTCCACACAAACCCGATACTCGTGGCAGCCCGGGAAAGCATAGCTGTGAATTCTGAATCAAGCTCGCTATGCTAGCACATCCGAGGACAGCAGCACAGACGAGCCATCTCCAGAGGACTCCAGCTCACCTTGTGATGCGGCGATAAACATGATTTCATCAGCTGGTGGACCGAATGAGAACGCGGGCCCGCGGGCGGGCCGGCGAATCCGCTCGGGACCACGTGGGTTGCAACGTGAAAGACGGGGTGTGGACCGAGGAATTTTCGTCGGTTAGTTCCAGACCTGACGTCTTAGTCACCCTGGCCACCAGCCGAAGTATTATCTCATGTGGAGAAAAATAGATCGGGTGATGGATGAGGGGACTCTCACTCAAATGAGCTCACAGAGTCTCGACCGTATACATTGCGATGGTCACGTTCCCACTGAGAGAACGTGACACACCCACGAGCGCTGTCCGAGCGTGATCAAAGCCCAAACACGCCAAACAGCGCTCGCGCCCAACAGCTGAATCTATCAGAATACCCCACTCAGAAATACACGGGCAGATCGTCTTTAGAAAGACGCGTCTTTAAAAAGACGTGCCGCGTGCACGCTCTTTTAGTGAGAGGAAAAAAACTCTGCGGATGCTGAAGCGACCAGGGAGAGACACACAGACCGGCAGACCACTGCTCAGATCACAGGCAATATGAAACTCGCTGGATACCGCCGTCACACCAACATCAGAGAGTTCGCTCGTCTCGAAGAGATGTAGTCACTGAGAATACTCAGGATTTGGCTTGTGGAGTGAAGAGATTCTCTTGGCTCCGAAGCGAAAGCATAGCTGCGTTTGCGTCCGCATCCTCCCTTTATACCCACGTGGTGAGGCGGGGATACGCTATGCAAATTCCGCAGACCCATGGCATTTCTTGCCATTGGCTCGTTTTTCAATACTCGAAGAGGATTGGCTTCTAAGCGAAACCCCCATTCTCCATTCTCCGTCATCCGACGTAACTCGGAGTGACTACGAAAGAGAACACTTATTTTACCTGGTCAAAAACAGCTCTGTTTTCAGCACGCCGTTTCAGTGCATATGCCTTTAAATGATAATGAGCTTTGCTCACCCCGCCTCTCTGTGTGCACCGTTTGAACACAATAACACAATAACCATAACGCGTTGTTCAGTATGTGGGATTATGAATTATATTGAGAACGTCATACATAGAAAACATGCCGTAATGTACCCTGAGTGTAAACCTTAGACCTTAGACATTGTGAAGTGTGCAGCTAGCGATTTGCAAAGATTAATATAAATATTAATATAAAGTTTAATAAAACGTTACACTCACTTCAGTTCTTCTGGAGGTTCAGCAGGAACACGAATATCTGGTACCGATCCTTTTTTCATGAGCAGCTTCTTAGCAAAACCAGCTTTATACTGATCCTCATTTATAAAGCAGTCTGGTGTGTGAAATGATTTGCGCAAACATGAGAGCGACGTTGCTCGTGGGGAATATTCCCATCGAAAACAAACTCAGCCACTGCGTCTTAAGCGGTTTGGATTTAGGAACATTAAATGACTGCTGTGTTCGTTATTACACCCAAGAACAGAACACCACAATCGCTTAGACGCCATTCTGCTCATAGACAGTGCTCCAGCATATCAACAATGACCGCGCCGGTCCGCGCGGAGTATGATTGACAGCTCGCTCACGAGCGAGGGCGGGTCTGTGTTGAAACGCTGCTGTCAATCAACAATCATGGGAGGGGCGTCCGATTTAGTGACGTCACAAAATCGAACGGCTCAATTTGAGGCAGGGGAAAACATATAGGGAGATTACTAAAAAAAACACTGGATGGCTTTTTATCATTTTATGATGGTTGTGTACAGGCACTGCCAACACAAATTTCAGTACAATCAACTTGTAAATGTGCATGTACCATTATATGACCCCTTTAAATCACACATTTCAAAACAGAAACAAAATCTGACCCATGAATGTGGTTTACTGGATCTTCTAACAGTAGTTGCGGTGATGCGATGACTTGACCATGACTTGGCTCTTCTTTTATTTAGATAGAGGAACTTATTTCGCATTGCATTTTTCCGAGTGAACTTTGTAAGTCTTGTGGTGTAAGTGGTTTTGGATGATTTTTCTAACCCTGTGTACTCAGCTGGCACACAAGCTTTTATTTTTCTTGCACTAATTAGTTGGTCTACAAGGTGGCAACACTGGCACGATACTGATTTCAATTCAACTCTCAAGTGAATTACGGTGACATTGGTGACTTTTTGGTCACACAAGAACCAGTGTTGTTTGATGTGATCGATATTTAACATGCCATATTTTATTTGAGGTTACACTTTAGTTTAGGGTCAAATTCTCACTATTAATATTAACTACAACCTTTGCCTCAATAAACTCCTAATTACTGCTTATTAATAGTTAGTAAAGTAGTTGTTAAGTTTAGGCATTGGATAGGATTAAGGGATGTAGAATATGGTCATGCAGAATAAGGCATTAATATGTGCTTTGTAAGTATTAATAAACAGCCAATATCCTAGTAATATGCATGCTAATAAGCAACTAGTTAATAGTGAGAGTTGTGGTTAGAGCTACAAGAAGAATCTTCAAAATGTCCACAAAATGTCCATAACATAATATATAAATAATAAATGGTAACCGAATTTTCATTTTAAAGACAGCAAGATTTAAAAATATATATTTATTGCATTTAGAAGTTGTGGTTTTTATGAATGTGTGCATTTTGATATAACTTCCCGTTTCAATCCTACACATTACTTTATTGTTTTTGTTGTTGTTGTTCTTTGACTGGGATAAAAACTCTGGAGTCTTTCTCAGTCTTGTAGGAAAGTTGTGGGAAAGTGGGAAACTTTTACTTCTTGCAGTCTTCAGTGTGTTTACCTTCCACTAGTTGTTTTAGTAATGTTTTAACCACCACACAGATTAGTTGAACAATGGAGAACAATGAGTGCTGTGATAACAGCATTTAACCGGGTTTGCTCAGAGACACCTGTGGGCAGAACAGAACACTCACATAAATTTGAGGATGTGTGCTGCCGATGACAGATCCATCAGCGTCTCGTTTTCTCGGCGGTAAAGTTTCTGCATGCAGGCGAGCGCCCGAGTGATAATTTATCTCCAGGGCTTTGTAGGTAATTGTTTGGAAAGCTGATTTTCTAAACACTCTCGGCACACAGGAATGCTCTGTGGTTTCCGAGTGCTGAGCTCTGCTGTGAGAGGGAATGGAAAAATAAAAAAAATGAATTCTTCCTCTTGCCCTTTTATAGTTCATATTGTGTCTTTTAATCTCAGACTTTTGAATCCTGACAAATCTGAGCACAGATTGAGACATTGATGAGATTTCTAAAGGTGACTGAATTTCTAAAAAAATATATATATATATTTAAATGTAAGCAAAAGTCTTTATCTTAAATCTCACTGGGCATTTTTTTTTCTAAGTGGACTGCTGTCCCTCACTGTCTAGCTATGTCTGATTATTTTTGCAATATTAACAGTTGTAATTAATGTAGGAAATAACTTTTGTCCGTGTGTGCATGAGAAATGTGTGTGCTTATACCTCTGGTACATTACGTATAGCTCACAGCAGTGGCTCAGATAGTGTCTTCGCTAATGAAGGTTATACTAAATAGAGATCTATACTCTGTGTGTCAATATGTCTATTAATGGCAGTCGGGTGGCTTTGAAACCACTTTAATCTCTTTCCAACAGAGACTGTGAGCTTCTCAGCACCATATTCACTCTCCTGAGGCCATGCTTTTCCAAATAAACCTCCCAATGTTGCCGAAAAATATTCACGCTATAGTGACTCTCAGTTGGCTGCAGCTGGCAGATCAATAAGTTAGTATCTATCTATCTATCTATCTATCTATCTATATATATATATATATATATATATATATATATATATATATATATATATATATATATCTGAATACATTTTAGGCATAGTAAATGTTCTTGAACAGGGCCAGTGTCTGTAAGGCTGGACGGATTTGCTAAATTAAGTCTCTGTACGGCTCAGGCATCAAGCTGCCTCCTGTTAATTAAATATTAATGATGAAAGATTATCATGGTCAAAGCCTGATTTATCAACATGCTCTGGTCTGCTCTGAAACCGCACTGTGGTTCAGAAACAGCACTGGTATCAGCTCCGTGACAAAATCTAAATAATTCAGATATTCCTCAGTGTGTGTGTGCTAAATGTACCCTAAAGCCAAATGTATATGCTACCATCGCAGTTCTCCATCCTTACATGCAGTATGATTGGGAAAGTGTGTTAAGGTAAGATGCAGTATATTCGTTTAAATGATTTTGTTAAAACAATCGTGTTTTTAAAGATGATCATTAAGCAGAACTAAGGACTCGAGTTCAATGAAGTGACCATTGCTTGCCATTTGAACCCTGAGTTAGTGACCCTTGACCCATCATCCTCAAACCCATCTCAATGCCAGATGGCCTGCAATTTCAAGATGAAGCTCAAATGCATGTAACAGTTCAATGTTAGGTCTGTCTCTTTCTGTGATTGTTATTCTGAGTGTATACTGTCGCTAAATCAGTCCTCAAATGTCATGCAGTCGCAAAAAATACGTAAAAAAAAGAAAAAGTAAAGTACTGCCAATAATTTATTACAGATGTATAAATGTATGAGTCATATTATATGGATCAAGGCCAGAGGCACTGAAAGAATCAGATCGCTGCATTTTTTTTTTTTTTCTGTTTAGCTTAAGGATTTTTAGATTGTATATTATATTTATATGTTAAAATGCATCAAATGCATGCATTGCAATCACATTTTCCAGTTAATAAATAAACTGGATAAGTAGATAGACATGACGCACACTGTATTGATTATATGGGACAGATGACTGCTTCAGGAATATAGAGGCTATATATAATTCTAATCACATTTTGAAATAGACATCAAAAATAATCAGTCATGTTTTAGGTTTTATACAGATAATTATCTGTTGAGTGGTTCAAAATGCATTGTTTGTTTAATGGCTTTCTTCCCAAAATAAGGAGATTTTAACAGAAAATACAAAGAATTGAATTATGATATAGGAATAGAGGATAATGTACATTTCTAAACAAGGTTAAGTTCATTGTTTTGTGTTCTTGTTGTGCACTGTTTCAATCTATTTGCATATTCTTGTTAGATCTTTGCTATACGGCTCTTATTAAAAAGATATGTTGAATTTATATATACAGTGTATATGATTTAATAGTGTTTTCAAATATTTTAGACATTCTGTTTTGTTCAAATTCTAAAGAATAAGGTTTTCAAATATTTTAGACATTCTGTGGTTGTTCAAATTCTAAAGATCAGCATTTCTTTGAAATGATACGGTCAGATTTTTTGTTTATAGTATACATCTAATATATAAAATGTTTATTTAAAAAGAAAAAAAATCACTGTTATGTTTAGAGAAATGGGCTTTAAGAGGGCTATGAATGAGAAAGAGAGAGAGAGAGCGAGTGAGAGGCGAGTGCGCAGATCACAGATCGAACATTTCGATTGTTACTGAAATAATTTGCATACTGATTCCCTTTCAGCCCGCGCCGGATCCATAACTGCTCGCGCGGCTATTCAAATGCACCCGCATCTTTAAATGCACGGATAAGACAGAACCAGGAGCCAAGAGACAAGCAAACAACACCGACCGAAACGGAGTTTTTTGCCCGTGGATGCTGTGATTCGATCATGGAAATGGTGGAAAAGCGATTATCCTGCTGGACGAGACGCGCCGGATGGATGCAGAAAGCGCCCTAACTACGGCGCGCACTGAACATATTATGCACTTAAACAAATGACTACTTTCCTTGACAAACTGTGGATAATACACAAAACGTACAGGTACACGTCTGTGCATGGTTTGGCAATGATAATATCTTAGGCGATGGGACTGTATCATAATATAACGAGCGCGTCGTGTCGGTAAGCATGAAAGGTGTGTGTGTGTGTGTGGGGAGAGTGAGAGGGAGAGAGCGAAAGGAAAAAATCGCTGGATGATGAGCGTGTATATGTTGTTTTACTGGATGCAGTGACATTTGGCGTCCTGCGGAGTTTCCTGAACTTGAAAACAAGGTTAAAGTCAGGGGTCACTTTTATTCACTGTCAAATTGCTCCAGTGCTGTAAATCATACGCCATGTCATGATTCCCATAAACCCGATTCAAAATAATCACAGTATATAATCATGTCAGCATCCATTCAGCACTGCATTCATGCATTGAATTGTGTTACTTTGAAATAGGGTGTGTCTGCACTGTGGCACACACATATATCTGAGCTTTAATACGGGCCACTTCAAGAGGTTTATGTTTCACTGCCTCATCATAATTAGATCAAACAGCATGATGGTGCTCTCAAAATATCTGGCGCACTGAAGGTCACCTGTTATACTCATTAATTGTGATAATTAATTATCAAGTGAAGGCTCGTGTGTTTATGATAGCTTTCTGATTGGATTCAGGGCTGCCTTGCCCTCCCACTTTACACTACACACTATAACCATGGTATTGCTGACCTTACTGTAAGTTTCAAAAAGTAGAAAGTATACTAGAAACTATTAAGAGAAAAGGGATGGGGAATGTAAATATATAGGTGTAAGTATTTTGAAATGTTGAGACAGATTGTTTGCTTCACACTGTTAATATCCAATCCAGGTTATGCTTGCATCAAATATGCTGATTTAACAGGCACTGCCACATATTGTCGAACAAAATATATGACGAGTTTGCAATGCGAATTAGCTTTTTACCTGTGCTCTTAATTAGCATAATGTGTTTGTGTTACTATTATCACACTTCTAAAACTCACCCGTATTTAATCAGAATTGTATTATTTCAAATAAGACTATCCATAGTCCTACAAATAAAAAAGAATGCATGTTAAGAATTTTAGAATAGTTTTGGAATTTTAAAAACGTTATTTAGGTTTACCAAACGTAGCCTATTTTGTTTACCTTCAAGACGATTTTTCTCAAAGTGAACCCGAAATATATATAGGCCTACAGATACGCACAGATAATACAAACTTGTTGCTTCAGCTGGGAAGTTGATTTAAATGTAATTCTTATATAATCTTGAACTATAACTTCTCTCTGGTGGTTGAAAGGAATTGTTGATTTTAGAAATGCTCAAACAAATGCGCAGGGCCGTGTTGGGTGTTTTTAATGAATCGGTTAAGGATTTGAACAGGATTACAGATGTCACCTTTACAATACTTTGATCTAAAATTGTCCATATTTTAATCCTTAAGACAGTGCCATGACTTTTTTTTTATCGGATTTGGCTTTTTAAAAATAAACTGACTTTCACTGCGGTTTTACATAGGCTTTTTATAACAAACTTTTTATTTGTTATTAGCTATAGGCTATATCGCGTTTTATAAAACGTGTGCCAAAATGAGTTATAGCCTATGCAACATCACCACTTCCTGTTGTACTGGACGAAGCAATTGTAAATGGGATAAACATTTTTTTATCGATTTATTGATCCGCACGTGTTGAAATGATAAACGAAAATCTTAAATTAAAATCAGCATGCTTAATTTGTTACTGCTTTGGTGAACACACTAGTTTCTAATGATCTCCAACTGATCTTCTTAAATCAATCAATTAACACTTTCAGTTACTTATTCCATCCTGGGTGTTGCTGTAATTGTATCTTTTCACTCTACTTTCAATTGAAAGAAAGTGATCCGCTAAAGTAATCCACAATCGATTGTTGCATATTTCAATCATCCCCTGTCCAGAACGCCATGAAATCTTGAGTCTAAAAGATAACAATAATCTGTATTTCTTAGACAATCTCAGAAGCCCTTTTTCCTGAGGTTTGCTTATGAGGTCTTAAAATACATCAATTCGTTTACCATTTAATTTTACTTTTATTGTTGGTAAGGTAAGGTAAAACAATGTTATGCATCTGTAATAGGCCAGCCTATCATAAACGATAAAGATCCAGTTTTAGAACTCTGGAATTGTAATGTTATTAATAGGTTAATAATAATAGTAATAAACATTTCACAACAAAATCATATTTAACGATTTTTTAAACAGTTGCATTTCAAAAGCAACGATTGCCTGCATAATTGACAATTAGATAACACGATTTAGGATATTTTAACAGGGAATGAGAGTAAACGTGATTTATATTATTCAGTTTACAGTATCGGATCATTTAAAACCTTACACCTGATCCCTGAAGTTTTTTTGTTTGGATAAACATTCAAATTGCCGGTTTATTACTGAAATGCCGTTGAAAAAAACAAACTGTGATGTCGGTTTATTTATAAATTACCATCAACCTCTCGTGTTAATATTTGACTCTGTATTGATCTGTGTTTCTGTTTGTTTCATATAGTGCCATTAGTGCTCAGGTTTGGCTTTAATTCACATTTGAAGTAAAGGAGCTCTATTCCAACATATAAAACATAGTACAGCGATTTCAGGGAAAGTTCAGGGGCAAAAGTCTTTAAATAATTGAATATTCTTTGTGGGTGAATACACCTATCCCATTAAGAAATGTTAAGCGGATAGTCTTTTTTTATAATCAATGTCTGTTTTATTGGCACTGCCTTTCAGTGTCTTTTTATTGTTTTTTATTCACTGTGAAAATAAAACTAATGAAATCTTTGAGAATTTTAAATACTGAATTTTATTTTTAGACTTTGGACTCCCGTGCATAGACTCTGATCATATTTAATAAATATACAATTATAAGCTGTTTCACATATAGTTTATAAAGCAATAATAAGAAAATAAAATTTTATATTACAATTTGTGTGACATTGATTTCAAGACGCATTTACGCGTTACTCTTCTTATATATCCAAACGAATCTTTCCATCACTGGTATAGGCTACAGTTAAAAGATTTACAAACGCTGCTTTCAGAGGCAAGGAGAAACGCCTAGGTAGGCCTCAACAGGAAAAAAAAACCTCCATCACCCCCTCACAGACACACACACACCGCTGCGCACGTCACGGAGACACGAGTGCGAATGAAAAATATCGACCACTATGAGAATGTGCGCAGATGTGGCTGGCTGCTAAATTTCGTGCTTGAATACGATCTTTTTCATCAAATTAATGGTCGATGGTGATAATGCAAAGTCTGTGACCTGCACTGTATGGCTTTCCATTTTGTTTATGTGAAAATAAATGATATCGTGAGCCAGTGAGTTTGTTACCACTGTAAATTTCTAACAAGCGGGAAAACATTTTTTTTTTTTGCATGCATGCATGCATTTACTTTTATTTGTTGTTATATTTCAGCTGACGATGTTGTTTCAAAAGTCTTTAATTGTAATTGCCTTCAGTCGTTGGGAATAATAATAAACGTATTGTTATTATTTATGATTATTACTATTATTATTATTAAACTCTTGTTACGTTAACCACTTGTCAAATCCTCACAAATGATCCGAGTTGACTTCTAATTTGTCGTAATTTTCATTTGGGGTTTTTTCTGTTCTTCTTAACTCGTTAATCCGGGTGGCATTGTTCTTGACCCTGACAGATGTATGTGTTTTGTCACTATAAGCAGGTCCCTAAAAACAAGGAAAAGTCTGAAAAAGTTAATCTCTCTCCCTCCCCCGCAGCTGTTAGCTTCAGGAGTCTTGAAGCGTCACCTTTGACATGTCCCCTATGCGCACGAGCTGGGGGCCCCAGGACTGACCACTGCAAGCTGTCACCCCACCCGGGCTTGGACGCTTTCGCCGGGCTCCAACTGTCCAGTTATCCCATTCTCTCGCTTGACTGGTTATGAAACTGACTTTTTGGAGTCGATTTTAACTGTAAACAATGTGAAGTCGTGCAAAGTGATATCTCTGTAATGTGCGGGGGGTGTTGGGGGGGGGGGGGGGGCTGTCTTGGTAATTTATGTTCTTCCAACTTTCAAAAACTTCTACAAGTTCATCATGTCAGATTTGTGGTATTCTAAATTAATCTAAATTAATTGTATTTTATATAGTTAGATTTTTATAATAAATTAGTTAACTGCATATGTAAAATACCAATTTTACTGTGATCGCGCGTTTTTCAACACGTGAGTTTAAGCATCATGTTATTATAGCCAAGAAATACACACGTATGTTTGTAACATTGATTTGGTATAGAAATGCGTTTTGCCTATTCAATGAAGTTCACCAATGAAACGTAATGTGCTGTGTCATTATACTGCCAGGCCATGGAAGCGGGACACACTCCTGATGGCTTGGTTCGTTACTCTTAATAGCACAACAATAGAAACATCTGTCCAGCCTTTCTCTGCCTATTACCAATCGTCTGTCCTTGATCTCAAAAACACTCCAACTCTGCATGGGACAGGATGACTTACATTCAGCAATCTGTATATTTGCACAATTTTCTGCAATAATAAAAAAATATATAAATATTTATTGTGTGCGTCAGTGTGGAAACTTTCATATTTTAACTGAATGTCATGACGATTTATAGGCTATATATACAATGTTGATAATATCTGCAGTCATATGTGCATGTAAGTAAAGATTTCTCTGAAGTTTGGAGCAGGAACTAATGAATATGCATGTTAATGTAAGCAGAGGCCCCCAGGTGAACCCGGAAGTGTGTTTTCTGCACCCATTGCATTAAGGAGGTTCTGCCAAACAAATTACCTTTATTCATGCATTATTCACGCGTAGCCTTTACTGTGACTTCGTAGGGTCGTCTGATTTTTCATATAGCTAACGCATAATGGTCACAACACTTTATTCCATTCCACTGACTTTAAAAAATATATTATTAAGATTAGATATAACAGTGTGAGGTTGATCATGCTGTACATCCAGCAGGAGGCTTTTCTATTTAATAGCAATGGGGTGCATCTTCCTTAATAAGTGACGTCAAAGGAGCCGGGATCAGCGCGCATGCGCGGGGAAGCGGAGCGGCAGCCGCAGCACGGAGCAGTGCGCGAAACAACAGCAGACATGGCAAGAGATGGCGAGGGACGCGAGCACACCGACATCATGCACTGCTGAAGGGACGGGGGCCTTAACATTACAAAAAAATTACAAAACTTTATAAAACATAGAAAAAGCGAAGTAAAAAATCAGAAAAGAAAGCAAAGAAAAAAAATTCAAGATAAGAACAGAACTTTTCCAATGAGAGCACTTCTGTGGACACTGCTCCGCTATATCAGATAGATGATTTGTCCACACGCTTGCACGTATAATGAACGCCCAGCTGTCGATGGAGAACATTGGCGATCTGCACGGAGTGAGCCATGAACCGGCGGATCTCATGACCGGAGACAGCGCTCATCACAGGAGCCATCGGAACAGCCTGTCAGCCCATGCGCGCTCCATGGGCATGGCATCAATCCTGGACAGCGGCGACTATCATCACCACCGGCCCCCGGAGCACCCCGGGCTCGCCACGCACCTGCACCCGGCCATGAGCATGGCGTGCGAGGCTCCCCCCGGGATGAGCATGAGCAGCACCTACACAACCCTCACCCCGCTGCAGCCCTTACCGCCCATCTCCACCGTCTCCGACAAATTCCCGCACCACCATCATCACCACCACCACCACCATCATCATCACCCGCACCAACGGATACCGGGGAACGTCAGCGGGAGCTTCACCTTGATGAGGGACGATAGGGGTCTAGCCCCGATGAACAACCTCTATTCTCCCTACCACAAGGATGTGGCCAGCATGGGACAGAGCCTTTCGCCTCTGTCGGGATCCGGACTGAGCGGCATTCACAACTCCCAGCAGGGGCTGCCGCCCTACGCGCACCCCGGGGCCACCATGCCCGCCGAGAAGATGCTCACACCTAACGGATTCGAGGCACACCACCCCGCGATGTTGGCTCGACATGGGGAGCAGCACATGAGCGCGTCTTCGGCGAGCATGGTGCCGATCAATGGCATCCACCATCACCCGCACGCCCATCTCAACGCCCAGGGCCACGGGCAGGTGCTGGGCTCCACTCGGGAGCATAACCACTCCTCCGCGCCCGGATCGCAGCTGAACAACGGCAGCAATTCGGGCCAAATGGAAGAGGTCAATACCAAAGAAGTGGCCCAAAGAATCACCACGGAACTGAAAAGATACAGCATTCCACAAGCCATCTTTGCCCAGAGGGTGTTGTGCCGCTCGCAAGGGACACTTTCGGACCTGCTCCGGAACCCTAAGCCCTGGAGCAAGCTCAAGTCTGGCCGGGAAACCTTCCGCAGGATGTGGAAATGGTTGCAGGAGCCTGAGTTCCAGAGAATGTCAGCGCTCAGGCTCGCAGGTGAGAGAACAATAGGTAATACACACTTCTTCTCCTCTCCTCAGTTTATCACTCTCATTTCATTTCATTTCCTTCAAATGCATTTCATGGCTGGCCAGCATTCATCGTTTTTGCGAGGTTTCCTAAGCTTACATTTTAGGTTTTGCGATTTTATTATGTGCTTGTTGTGCCACTGACCTTTAAACTTGAGGTTGTGTTCTCGATGTAAAAAAAAATGACCGCCTAGGTAAAGTGATGCCGTGCAATGGGTTTGTTTTGGTTTTCTTGTTTGTTTTTGGGCTAGTTGATGTGCAATTTAAAATTCTCGGACTGATTTGCGTGCAGATAATGCACGGGTCAACAGAAATAGTTTGATCAGAAATGCGCGTCTGGAAGCCTCGGTGGCCTCAGTCCCATTGTCTCTATGTGAAAATGGATGCAATGTCCCTGTGTCAACTTGTCTTTGCGACACATTAATAAACACTGATCTTCATCTTTTTTTTATAACACTAGGCTACTGCACGTTGTGATGAAACAACATGTATTGTATCGTGAATACATTTCGATTACATTTTTGAACTGGTGTGCGTATGTTACTGTTTATGTGCGCGCACTACTGAAACTGGCTCTGAATGCGTGTCGCAGTGTGCGTTTGGGTTTGCAAAAAAAAAAAATGACATGTTTTTCTTCGTCTGTCTTCTGGTTAGATCTCTTTATCTATTGTCCAGCTCCATTGACGTGTGCTCTGTGTAGGTTTTCTTAATTAACTGATTGGGGCTCCATTAATTTGCCTCATGAGAATTAGAATCAATTGGCTGGCGGGTTTGGGGGCCACTGATCCGTTCAAAGCCAGCAGTGAGAGAAAAAGAGAGAGAGCATCTCAAATACGTGTCCCTCTTTTTTGCACCGCTCCATCATAACTGTCAGTTATTAGAGTAATTAATTTGTGCATGAGAAAAAAAGCTACTTTGAAAAAAAAAATGAAAAAAGTGTGTGTGTGTTTGTGTGTGTGTGTGAGGAGAGGCTTATGTCGATTTTAAATTTACGCTCTCTCTTTGTGTGTCATTATCTTAGTCTTGCGCGTGCACACCATCAGTCTTTATTTTACATTCTAAGTTGCGCTCGATTTCCTTTCGAAGTTTCGCTTTTAGTATAAATATCAATGCCAGGGTATTATGAAAACTGAGGAAGGCCTGATGTTTGTTTGGTTTTGTTTCATTCATTCGGCCTTGCTCTGACTTTTGCCCCACATTCGTAGTAAAAGAACACATATGAATTTAGCCTACATCATATCATTTTATTTACACACGTTTCTGTAAAGTACAGTATTATCGGAAATATGCTTTCATTCAGGAAATGCATTTTCATATGCTGTGTATTTTTGTTTTCGTTTGGTCGATATAAGCTTCAAAATCCAAAAATCGTTTGGATCTTTTGCATCATTTTTACTATTATTATTATTATCAAATTAATAAGTACTGAAGGTAAGACATGTCAGTTAGATTTAGTTTATTTTGGTTTTGCGATATTATTTTCATATTCCGTTAAATGATATTGAAATTAGTAAAGGTTCCAGACACAGTGATGTATATTATTGATCGAGTACACATGGTTGAGGGTATGTGATCGGCCTACTGAGAGGTAAATATAGAATTGGTATATTGATTATTCAAATTCAGTTCCCTTCTCCTTTTCCTTGGTAATTTAAGACAGTAGACCACTCAGCAGTCTTTCACATCACTGCTTTTACACCTTTTTCACACGCGGGATTTTTATGCTGTGAATTTGTCGTTCACGCTTTTACATTCAACTGTATTTTGCCTCAGCCCTGTATGTTTATATTTTACCATGTGGTTGTTAATTATGAGGAATTACCATTATATTATTTTTAAACGGTCATCCTGGTCTAATTTTATTAGAAAAACAATTTACTATTATCATTATAACCAACCTTAAATACTTTGCCTAATTTTGTTTAAAAGATAATACATGACAATAAATGTGATTTTAACAAACTTTTTATAACTCTAATTTTTTAACATTTTTTACTAGTAATCGGTAATCATTTTGCTATCGATATTATTTGGGAATAAATGGAGAAAATGAAAAACGGAAGAAATTTCAAGCACTTTGCAAACTACTCCATGAAGGAAATTATTGTAATATTATAAAAAGTTGGCCACATAGTAAATATTAAAATGTATCAAATAATGTATTACAGATTTTTACATTTAATTTACATTTACAAATGTAAAAAAAACAACTGCTATCTAAAAAGCCATGAGCCATTTTTAGTCTATTCAAAACGAATAAACTGAATCCAAATGTGGATTCAAAAATTAAGACAGTAATTTTACTATAAAAAAGTAGCCTATTATTAAAATGCGTAACAGACCAGTAGTTGATATAGCCCATATCTGAACTTCTGCTCTATTATATATTATAATATCACACAGGCTATATATAACGATATGATATAATTATATGACATAATATCGATTTATTAGGCCTAAATTTAAGATTAGGCCTGAAGTTTGGTTTTGTTGCATGGAGCCACTGTGAAATGAGTGACCGTGGGCGCGCCCTCGCCCTCGTGTGCGCGCTTATCTGGCGCCTGTCTAATGATTTGCAGACAAACAGTACCTATATGTGATGATCAAATGTGCTGAAGGATAAAGAGGTTCGCAGTTATTTCCCTGGGAATCTGCTTGGGTCTCGTCACAGTGGCCTTGTGCATGAACACAGTTTTGATTTATGACACATGATAGCGAGCTCATTTGCTTTTTGTTAATATTTACCCAAACCGCTTTCATTGCGCATAGTTTCGTTCTTTCTTTTTTCTTTTTTTTACACGGCTAGAATGTATATTCAAGTTTTATTCAATTTGTACCTCCAGTTACAACACAATAGATATAAAATAAATATTTAATAATCGATTTAAATATTATGAATGTTTAAATAATATTCAAAAGCTGTTGCCTACTGTTAACGTATTTGAATATTAAAGATTCAAATGAGAGTAGGCTCATTTCTTGTCTAAACATTTGCATGTAAATAAGAAAATGTGCTTTAGAATGAACCATTTAGAACTGAGATGTAAATTTGTGTTTTACATATTAATGAGTTGAGACGGTTTATGTGTTTAAGAAAACAGACTGCCTTTATGTGTGTGACGGTTCAAGTAAATGCCTGCTTTAAGCGATTTTGCACCGTCTTTTAGCGCCCCCTTGTGTTTTTTTGTAAACTAAACCGTTATCTCACCCACTGGGAATTTACGTGCACAAAAACAGAAAACATCAGTAAGCTTCTTCATTCAAAATGACTGCTTAGTGTGTGGTTTAATAAGCGTTTTTTTATTATTATTGTCAGGCAGTAAGTGACCATACTGGTTATGATAGTGTATCTGCCATGCGTACGGCTAGATTTAAGCACCACGGACAGTTCCAGAGACTAGTGTAAATGAAATGACCATACAAAACCCTCCAAAAGCAGCAGTTTGTGTGTTTTGTTTAGTCTCTTCCATGTGTTTTCCGTGTTTAGAAAAACTCACCCTGTCATGACAAATAAGTCTGCTTCAGAATGTGCGTAGTTTCTTTTACATGTTAGGCAATCATGTTTGACTTTTGCATGTCAACCTTTTGTTCTTTCAGCATGCAAGAGAAAGGAGCAGGAGCACGGTAAAGGCGAGCGGGGGAGCCTCTCCAAGAAGCCCCGGCTGGTCTTCACTGATGTCCAGCGTCGGACTTTACATGCAATATTCAAAGAGAACAAGCGCCCGTCCAAAGAGTTACAAATCACCATCTCTCAGCAGCTGGGCCTGGAGCTCGCCACCGTCAGCAACTTCTTCATGAACGCGCGTCGACGGAGCCTTGATAAGTGGCTGGACGACGGCAGCTCGGCCAACTCCTCCTCCTCCAGCACTTGTACCAAAGCATAATGGAGTAATGGCTGCATTATGGGAAAAGAAGGAAAAAAAAACTTCGGTGGAAAAGCTTTAAACAAAGAAAACTTAACAAGAGACAATTTTAGACAGCGTTTGCCCTTAAAACTTGTACAGTACCGATATTTATAATATCCAAAGAAAAACACCAAAGACTGCTTTGACCCCCATTTAGGACTTTGTTCGTTTATGTCTGACATTCTGCAAAAAAAAAAAAAAAAAAAAATGAAGTTACACTCCAATCACGGGTCGTTCCCCATCTCAACACACTCCCCTAACTTCCATCTCAAAGTCTTTCTATTTTTTTTTTTTTTTTTTTTCATGTGTTCAAGGACTTTTTCTCATCAATGATTGGTCATTATCTCAAAACGTGGTGTGATTGTTATTCACTCTGATGTCAGATTTCCGTGACATCATTGAGGGGCTTGACCCGCAGGTGTAATGCCTGACATCACAGGCTCACCTCTGTGTTTTTAGGCATCCCAGATCTAGCCAGGGATGCCAAATGTAATCAGGTGGTGAACAATCTTGACAAAGGTTGCCTGAATGTCACCCTCGGGATAGTGCTTTCTTCCTAATTGTTGGAAAAGTTACATAGGAACCTAAAAATACATGTGAATTTGCCATCTTATCAATCACAGATGGTAGAACCAAAGAAACATGTGTATTTTTTGATTATTATTATTATTTAAATCAGACAAAACGATATTGATTCCTCTTATAAAGACACTCTTATCAGTTCCATTCAGGTGACTCCATACATGTAATATGGACTGCAGCTCCTGTAGCCATTTAACACATAATTAAGTCTCTTATTTGTCCTAATGAACAAACCAGTAGTTGTCAAGCATATATATGTGAGGACACATCCGTGCCCCCACCTCATTCCTGCCTCAGTCCTTCCTTGTGATTATTTCAGGGAGATTTTTGCTAGCTTTAACCTGCCTTTTTTACCTGTTTTTTAAATGTTTCAATGCCAGTTGCTGAAAACCAAAGATAAAGTTACACTAACTAGCACCTGTCACCATTTCATGCCCACATCCATCAGTCAAACACATGATGCAGCTTATAAGGAGATATTATTTTCACAGACTCTCATTTAATGAGGCTGAAGGTGAAATAACTCAACACAGGTTTATTCTCATTTATCATATTTAGCTTTGTCTGGAGCAAATGCATGCGCATGTTAATTGTCATTAGAGGAAGCAGGAGGAAATTCAGGTTGTTTTGTGTTACATTCCATTTCAAACGTTTCACAGAGCGTATATTTCGTTGCATTCGACCAACTTTCTCATCCTTAGAATGTTACACTCTAAAAAATGTGGGTTTGTTTAAACCCAATTTTGGGTCAAATATGGACAAACCCAGCCCGACGTTTGGGTTTGTCCATATTTGACCCAAAATAGGGTTAAAACAACCAAATTATAATGTACAGAAAAACGTTTGAATGGCTGGTGGCTGTCAGCATGCTTTCACAAACCCATAAGCCGTCATATTAGATTCATCGGTTTCATTTACCATTAAGCTCACTTAGATGCTGTTTTTATTTCTTGATAGAAGGCTATTTCATTGTCTAATGCATCATTCTCACGGCATCGACCATCAACACCACCGCAGTGTCCCCATCCGGGCCCGGGCCTGAACCCAATATCCCAGTAAGAGAGAGAGGGAGTGCACTCTATGCATTTCACAACTAGGAAGAAAGCATTATTGAGACTGAAGCAGGGTGATGCGTTCGCTTCATATAATAGACTCACTCAAACTCACAAGATATTTGGCCTTGTTGTCTCTTGTGGTGTGTTTTAGCTTTAAAAATATATTTGGTATTTATGACTATTACAACATCGAAGCATATATAAAAGAGCGCTGCTTCCTCATGTAGAAAAGCAGAAAAAATGACAAAAAAACAAACAAACAATGTTAAGACCTGCTGATATTTATAGAGTGAACCAAAGATGCTACCTCAGTCCGTTTCCATTCGTGATTTCTATCAAAGTAATGATACCAAAGAATACCAAAGATTTTTTCTCTTTGCACGGCCTAAATGAATGATAAGGTGGATGAATAGATGGTGTGTTTCCCCTCCCTGTTTCCTCCTCTCCTTCGCTCTAATGCTCTCTATCACTCATCCGTGCTCATAACAGCGCCCTCGGCAGACATGTTTTAAACTCACAGGACGAGTGCCTTGCTTGAACCAAAGTGTTAAACCGCCGTTGACCTCTCGACACCCACCTTTTAACTCTCGGAATACCTCAGCCTGTGGAAGGGCCACTGACGAAGAAAAAATGGAATATTTCTTCTCTCTCACCGTGGTGCTTTTGCCAGCGCAACCATGCAATGAAAACATACCAAAGGAATTTATCTTGCTTTCTCCAACTCTCGCTGACAAACCAAAGCTCCTGCCACCTCCTCTTTAAAACGCCCAGCCAAACCTTGACCCCCCTCCCCCTCCCTCGCC
Source organism: Tiaroga cobitis (assembly GCA_030578255.1). Lineage (NCBI taxonomy): Eukaryota > Metazoa > Chordata > Actinopteri > Cypriniformes > Leuciscidae > Tiaroga > Tiaroga cobitis. The sequence goes on along the minus strand of CM060608.1, from coordinate 40,529,781 downwards.
ACCTCACCAGTGGGTGTGTCCACCGATTAGGCCGCGCACGTCTTTACCAATATCTGAATACCTCATAGTAATAAATTTTCACAGTTCTGTTGTATAGAGAGTTTATGTGATTAAGGCAGAACTAACTAGTTTGGTAATCATTGATGTTACTTCGGGAAAAAGCTTTATGAGTATTTATTTTGACAGTTTTGGCGAAAGTGCTCCGTTTTGGTCACCAAAGGCGAGTTTCCGTGATATAGCAGACTGAAACTCGCAGAAAGTAAAAAGAAGCTTATTTTTTTTAAAAGCCTTGTGTTATTCCGATACTCTAAAGGATGTTTGACTATTCTTTTTTACAGGGTAAAACCAACTGCTGTGATTCTGCGTCGATTCGTTCACTTTCTTCTACTACGGTGTTGTGATTTCCGTTAATTTAATTGCATTTTTTTGTTTTGTATCGCTTAACCTCTGTTTTAATTTATGTATTTGTAGAAAATATAGATTTGTACATAGTAGGCTTTTTTGAAAAAAAAAAAAAAAAAGAAAAAAAAAAAAAAGTGGACATTCGTTTTATTTTACAGCCTTATGTCTGAAGTGTAGATATATTGATGAATTTCCATTCCTCTGTGTTTGTATGTTAGATGGAACTTTGGCCCTTGTACTAATACACTGCCAGACAGAGAGCCACGGAGGACTGACCTCGTCGTGGCTTAAAAAAAGCAGTGTATGATGTTTTCAGTTGATTTTATTTTTGTTATTTAAATGTCCAGAATGATTTTGTCCTTTGTACTTCAAATCATTGTGTTATGGGTATTGCTGCACATCCAAAGATTTTCTAAACAAACCAAAAAGTGGGGGGGGGGGGGGGGGGGGGGGCGAAAGAAAGTAGTCTAATTTTTGCATAAGCACTGGCGTCTGTGAGGTTATTTGCTGTCTGCACGGGTATGAACCAGTAGAGGGCATATAGTGGGACAATGTAGACAAGCTTAGTTCAACTTAATGGGGGCATATACTGATAAAGAGTACAATCTGTGGCTTTTGGGACCCGAGGGCTACAAGTCCTACTCACTTTGCTGTGTCGGACACTGAGAGGGTGGAGCGTGGGCGGGGCAGCGGGTCTGCCGGGGGCGGGGTCACGTCACTGGGTTGATTTTTAATTGACGTGGCACTGCTGCCTAGATCTATCTGATATGTCAATTTTGGTTCGAACGTGTGTACTGACAATGAGCAAAGTCTAATAAATCTGCAAAGAAAACAGGAATTGCTGTGTGCATGTATGGGGAGGGCGGAAGTGTGTGTCTAATGTTGTATGTTGAAGTTGACGTAATTTCTGCTCCACTAGTGGCACCAAACAGATCTGCCGAATTGTTTTCAAACACTCTTCCCGTCTTCCATTGTTTGGATTAACGCCTAAGGAATTCTAAATTACCGGGAGAGAAAGGTCCGCATTCAACTTAGCGGCAGTTGGCTGATTGTTATGATACCCCCAAAAAATGGCTATTATGCAATTATGCCATATTATGTTGGCAAAATGTTTGTTTTGTCAGAATACATGACTACTTTTATATAGACAAATGTGCCTGCATATTGGCAAACTAACCAGCCGAGCTGGGACCTCCAGAATTGTCCCACCTAAAAAATCACAGCATTGGTTGTTATTTCAGCAGTTTCCATTTCTGTTTGATTCTGCTAGTGGTTCAGACATGATTTTGTACACGTGTGTCTGCTTAGGATTGAAGACACCACTTGGAAACATCATGAAAAGAATGATGCAGAACGATGTCCTTTATATTAGCAGGACTGAAGAGAAAGCCCATGATAGCAGTGCTTTTCGTCTCACTATGCTGTACAATCAGAGTTGTTTTATTTGTTGTATTGGGTTTGCTGGCCATTGGCTTCCAATGTCGCATAAGGGATATCGGATAGATTATCCAGGTGCAGCGTTTAAGATTTTTTTAAGAACAGCAAAGAGTGGCATAAATCAAGCCCAACTGTGAGTCAAGATCCTCTCTGCCCACAACACAGTCAAAGACTCAGAAGTGTTTGCCCACAGCGTCACAGAATACTCACCCCTTCTCTTCCCAAACCCTACGCTCCGTCCCGACCCACTCCTCTAATGTAGTGTCTAGCTTAGATAGCTCGATGTATGTGAATGTTGGGATTGCTCTAATCATTAATTCCTATCCCAGTTGGTTGTCGTGGAAAAGGAGTTCCTATTTGATAGAAGGCTTGGCTCTGTGTGCCGTATAATACTGAGAGCGCCTAAGACAATCAGCTGGAAAACAAAATCATGTTTTTCATTTTTTTTATATTTATTTTTTGTAGGTCCAAGAGGGACTACTTCCAGCGATGATTATTATAAAGAAGGAGGAAGGTTTTGATAAACTGAAAAATAAACTTGCTGACATTTTCTTTCACAAAAAGTAGCGCTTGTTTCCATTTCGAACAGTGCATCTTGTATCAAGCTGGTTCTGTTTTTTACACTTTTCTTTTTCTTCTCTTTCTCTGCCTGTTTTCTCTGTATGTTGTGTCTGTTTCAGTGGAGGAATGCAGTAGGTATTACTCTCAGGTAGTAATGCGTCATGCTTTTAATTTTAAATTCCGATCTGACAAATTGTTTTGTTTTTTTCTTCTTTCCTGTTAGCTACTGTTCTCTATATGCCGTGCAATATCATCTTCTGTGTTTGCTAAGCAAGAAAAAAAAAATCGAAAAAAAAAGATGCAAGTAATGATGTCACCATGCTTTTTTCAGTGTTAAAATGTTTCAGCATTTCTGTAGTCACAAAAATGTAGAAAAATAAAAAGGTTGGGTTTTCCAGCACATCACAACCAGACTTCTTGACTATCTTGTCTTTCATTCAACATATCTGTGATATTCAACACAATGTGGTTACATATGTGGCTACGTTATATCCTTAAAGTCAACAGGAAATCCAAATGTAATCTTTTTACTGTATAAATGCATGTTCTTGGTAATTATCCATTAGTGCACTGTAAAAAAAATAATAATGATAATTTGCATTCATTTTGGCTTCAATTTGGAGTACATAACCACCTACATTATGTTTCACTATCCAACCTATATCTGAAGGATAAGTTCTGCCCTACGTTTTTTTCTAGTTCAATATCTTTCTATTTTGTAACATGCCGTCAAAACAACCTCAGACAGAATATTGAATATTTCTCTGTTGAATGGCCTGTATTATGTTGTTATTTGCTAGTTTTAAACAGTATATACAAAATAAAGTATGTGAAACTACGCATTATGCAACGACACATTTCAAGCTATAAACTGTGCTACTGTAACAGAGTCAGCCACACCATCACAACACCAATCATCACCAGATCACCACGATCCGCTCACTGGATCCCAATCACCCGAATACTGATTTACTGCACCTGCATTCTCTCATCAACACACCCTATATACCGTCATCACCCTCCCTGCATCTCAATGTCCATACTATCCATCCTAAACAGTATGTGAGATTAAAACAAACGTGTCCCAAAGCATAGTATGTTGAAAAGAGTATGCCAGAAGTCCCCGGATGGTCTACTATTTCCGGTTGATTTTCGAAGTGTGGATCCGTGCACACTCTAAAGGCTAATAATGCCCACAACCGATTGCGCTTTGAAGGAGGAACTACAAACACGAGTAAAAAAAAGTGTTAAAAGACTACAAAACATGGCGGATATCCACGACTGACGATGAGAGGTTTAGATAAAGGTTTGAGTGACTAATCAAAGTTTAACCTGATAGAAAAATATTTATTTAATGTTATCCGTGTTATATTTCATCTGCTATAACAATGTTGAGTTTTATAAAGGTCCGTTTGGCCATTAAATGAAATGTGGAGGATTTTATCTTTGACAAGATGATTGACAGGTCAGTTTGCGTGACAGGATGCGTGTAACTAAGCGACAGAGAGCAACCGTTAAAGACGCAATTGTATGACGTTATAGTATGTCCGAAAGTCTACTCTTCAGCTACACACTCAAAAAGTATGCACTTTTTCTTCACGCAAATAGTACATACTTTTAGGGCGTAGTAGTAGGAGAAAAAGTAGGAGAATTGAGACGCAGCACCTCATTTCATTGTCTGGTCTCGTCATTAAGCCTAAGACGCACCGACTACCTTCCCGCAAAGCCTATCATACTCACCTGAGATCGCCACTTCCCGTCTCCTGTCTTCCGTCATCCTCCATCCAGACCCAGCTTGTCAACCTTCGGCTATCTTCCACTCTCTGCAAAGAGACAAACCTCCATTAACATTCAGCTAAGTCACCATCTTATATTTCCTGCTGTCAAAGACTTACCGTTGCCTGGTTCCCGCTATCGTTCCCTCTGCTGAAATAAACATCTATTAATCCACTTACCTGATGTTCCCTTCTGTTGTGTGACAGCTACAGTGATTGCTACATTGTTTGATTCAACATTCTATTTCTTCAGTTTTTTTGTTGCCTGTGCCATGAGAAAAGATGAATTCCAGCTGATCCTGCCCCAGCCGAGCAACTGCCCTTCAGATGAACAGGAATTCTAATGGACAGCTTTTCCCAGGTGTCCTCTTATAAAATCTGACATAACGTGTCAACGCTTTCCGGGTCCAAACGATCAGATGGAGAAAGCAAACAGTTCTAAAACACTCACATTGTGCTGTAAAACTACTGTAAAAATCATGATCCTAACCTTTATCTCCATACTGAAATGTGCTTGGACGTCAAATTGACACACACCCGCCTTTCCAGTTGAATAGTGTTAGGTCTAGAATTTCGGCACGGGGTTGCGGGTGTGCAGGTTTCATGCTCACACCAAAAACGACACGATAGCACAAAGCGGATCATGTGCATGAGTCGGCGCAGACCAGAAAATGTATCGGACTCATTTGAATTCTGCACAGAATGCTATATTTTCAAGCGATATGGAGGAAATTATGAGGACAAACGGTTAGAGAGTGGGAGGAAACTGCGGCTTTACCAAGCTCAACAGCTCTGGCCGAGCTGTGATATAAACAAAACACTATTGGCTATTTAATAAAAGGGGAGGAGCTGTTTGACATGTCCAACCCTGTCTTACTGTTCCAGTGGAAATTACGTCAACACATTGAATGCACCATGTTTCAAGGCACTTAAGTGGGCCTTTAATCGAAGAACAAAAGACAAAGAGAAAAACACTTGACTGAATAACTGAATAATTTTAACTTTAATTGCAAGATTAATCTGCATTTATTTTTTACAATGAAGACTATCCAGTGTTTACATTTGATTACTTTATTTAATTGTTGTAGTATTTTTAACGTGAATACTACTGTTAGACCTGCCTGAAATACTAAAATCATGTTTATTTCATTTGTCTCTTCTGTTGTATTTACTTGTGCTATCATTGCCATTTGTTTAGTTGTTCTTTTTTATTTACTGACGGTTTACTTTCAAAGTTTCAAATAAAGCCTCCCTGTGCTGTGTGTAAGTTATTGCAATAAAATTACCCCAAAAAAATCAAAGAATTATGAGATTCTGGAAATTATGGGGGCAGTTTTCCCCATGGTATCGAAAATGGTATTGAATATCGATATTTTTTAAGGTATCCTATCAAAGTTAGAAATTCCAGTATCGTGACAGCCCTAATAATACAGCCCCCAATCAAGGATTTAAAAAATAAAAAGGTAGAGGGCAAGAGAGTAGGCTAGCTGAAAACCATTCTTGAGTAAAAGTACAGATCCCTTACAGCGAAAATGACTCCATTACAAGTTAGCCAAGTTAGTCACTAATTCTAATAAGACTTGAGTAAAAGTCTTACCCCGGTTTCACAGACAAGGCTTAAGCTAGTTATTAGCTAAAGCCTAATCCTGGCTTAACCTAAGTCTGTCAGTGAAACCGGACCCTAGCCTATCTGATTTGAACATACAAAGCTGCAGTCCATAACTTTTTTATGTTCAAAATGTAAAAAAAAAAAAAAAAAAAAAAATGATATAATAAGCGAGTACATCATGAATCCATTTTCCAAACCGTGTGTTTGTCTTATCCTGAATCATTACGATACACCAATAATAAGTGTTTATTCGGACTCGGCATAGACATTTAAACAGAGAGAAGTAGCTCCGGCTACAATGTTCCTCCGCAAGACGCATGTAGTTCTGTTTATTAAAGGGTAAGTTCACCCCAAAATGAAAATTATGTCATTAATTACTCACCCTCATGTTGGTCCAAACCTGTGAGACCTTCGTTCGTCTTCGGAACACAAATGAAGATATTTTTGATGAAATCCAAGAGCTATACAACGACCACTTTCAAGCCAAAGGTAGTAAAGACATAATTAAATTAGTCCATGTGATTCCAATATTGCACTTAAACGTCTACAAGCACTCTCTCAGTTAAGCTCAAGTGCTCAAAAGGGGCATAACAGGTAAACCAATATCCTTCAAAAAGGTTGCTTCAATATGACAGATAAAAAATATAACGTTAAGTCAAATTAAATAGTGCAAATTAAAAAGGGCAAAAAAACACAAGATATAGGCCTACCTTTAATGCCCTGTAGATTACAATATCGCTTCTTTTGTATCAGAAATAAACTGCCGCATAAACTGTTAGGTGCCATGCAAAATGTAATGAGTTACAGTACATCTACTGGAGTAAAAAGTACATAGGCCTACCTACTTATTTTAAAAAGTTGAGTAGAGAGTAAAAGTCGCTAATATCTTTGATACTCATTAGCCAAAAAGATACATAGCTACATTAACTAGTTACATTTATTAAAATACTTTACACCACTGTAAAAAAAAAAAAAGAAAAAAAAGGTTTAACAGAGGTCCAAACAAAAAAGTCATTTAAGGGATTCAATTATAAGGGATTTTTTTTTTTCATATCAGCAAAAATGTAAAAGGTGACAAAAATATCGACATTTTGTTAAATTTAATGTATATTTTAATTCTGGGCAATAAAGGAAGAAATGTTCAATAGCTTTTTAGTCAAGACGTTTTGCCTATATCAAGCCATTATGGCTGTGTGCAAAAATAGTAAAAAAAAAAAAAAAAAAACTGCAACATTCACATAATACATCATATTTGCAACTTATGTTATTTGATCCAGAAGAAACTTAATTTTATAAGGTTTTGTACAAGGTTTTATATCCTCTGAAACAATTACATGGATTTTCTGCATTATACAGAAAACTGTAAACTGTAAAGTGGCATGTGCTATATTTATTCAGCCTCTCTAAGCTGTAATTCTACATAAATACCACTAGATGGCACAACACAACTGTTAATATGGAACCAGTGTCCCTTGTGTCAAACAAAGAGACTTCTCTCACAAATCTGACTTTATTTGGATAAGCAGGTTGGATCCGGTTGTACTTGGTCTTGTACTTGCAGTTATTTATGAATAGAAATCCAGTCACATTATGTTAAATATCATCATTTGATTGGTGGGCTCTTACTAAGGTAATATTGTTGATCTCATCTCGGGAGAGTGTGTTAAAGCGAGTGTGTGAATCAAAAGCCTACAGTAAATCATTATGAACTGTGCTTGATATCTGTCAGTGAAATAAATGAAGGTCAGTTTGATCCTCTGAGTATTCATTTGTTCTTTTATGCATGAAATCTCTGTTCCATCAATCACCCATGACCTGTGTGCTATTATCTAATAACAGGAAAAGAAAGTCGAGAGATTTTAATGAGGCCTGAACCCTTGGGACAGATTAAATTGAATAGATTACATGGTAACATTCAGCTGAGATTCAGTTGTATCAAAATGCACATGTACTATCTTCCTTAATACTAGTAGTGTGGAAAGAATTAGGTGACCAAATTGTTGAAAAATTAACATCCAAGAATTTGCTGTATTGGACATAATCTGATGATAATGTTTTTCACATTTGATTCCAAAGAGAGTCTTGTGTTAGAAGCAAGAACACCTGCAAACACATTTGCTTGTTGTATCTTAGATTTTGGATCCCAGATTCTCAAAGTGATCTCTGACTTTTGGACCACTTATATGCTGTATATTAATATCATTTATATAACATTAAATGTAAACAATTATTTAATCTCATTTTAGTATAATTCTAAAATTGTCTGCCTTCAGATTGCACGTGTGCATGTCTTTTGCAGTGACATCTTTAATGATATTTATTAAAGGTTAAAACATTAGAATAACTTTTATATTGTTGGTAATATTCATATTTTATTTATTAATAATTAATATCATATTAATATTTAAGATGATAATTTACTGGACTGAAGAACTTTTTTTATGTGATTATCGATACATCAGTTTTATTTCTTTATTTTTTTTTATCGTATTAAAATGTATGTATCAAATCTGATATAACTCAGTCATCATTGTATTGCATTGCATCGTTTACTTGCCCCTAACAATTTAGACTAAAAACCTTTGATCATAAAACTAAGCCTTTGTTTATCATCTCACCTGTGACAACTGATATGAATATGCATTTTTTTGTAGGCAGTCTGCAATACTGTTATTAAAATCTCTTTGATTCACTAGTTTATCAAATCTGACTTTTTTGACCATAATTATAAATAACAACATTTTCACCAAGTTGCATATTTTTGCTTTGTTATTGCCTTTAAACAAAAATATAAGTATAGGCTAATTGGCTTACTTTTATTTAATCTTTTGATTGATAAGGTATATTTAAGAATTCTATGTATAGTTGGCTTGTAATCGTTCTCTTTTGATAGAGGAGCATATGAAATACCCTTCACACACATTGGCTTCTTTGAGGTATTACTCCAGCATATGTTTTAGGGCTACTAATTGATACGTAGATGTTCAAGTTTATAGTAGTAATCACCTTTGGGGTGGAATAGCTTCCCTTAGAAAACAAAAAGGGAAAATAAACACTTCAAGTTCATTTTAGCAGGGTAAAAATGTGCATGTAGCCTATTAATCACTTTTTTTTATTGTCAATGTGTAAACAGCTTGTAGCCAAACTTAAAAACGAGACCTTTAAACACCTGTAGACTGATTTTTATGTGAAAGACTCGGGACGTTTTTGCCGGGAAAAAATCTAAATGATGTGACGTTTACGCGCGCTCCCCGGAGCCTCTTTCCTCGCGATGACACTGTGAAAAATTATCGTGATTTTAACGGTAAAAAATGCTACAGTGAAAAACTGTTAATTGGTTAACAGAAAGTTTCCTTACTATATACGGTAAATAACTGTGATAGATCTAACCAGAGGCGTAGCCACCATTTCAAAAGTGAGGGGGACAGAATGTCAAGTGTAATACCAGTTTTTTTCTTCAGACTTCTGTTGAGGTTTTTGCTTAATTAGCTTAATATGCTATTTATTTCTAAAGCAATAAAACAGAAAGAAAGTTGTCCAGTTCTATATTGCAGATGCAGGGTTTTTCCTGGCTTAAAATGAGGCGGAGGTGGTAAAATCGTGATCATGTATTTTAATAAGATAATAAAATGTGTGATTTTGTAGACCATCATATAGTCTCCTGTGGCACAGTATTTTTGTAGGTGGATCTCGGTACCTCTAGGGGGGTCCGGGGGAATGCCCCCCCCCCCCAAGAAAATTTTGTACATTTTAAAGATAAACTCATTAATCTGGTGCACTTTGAGTCCCCCGAATCCACTGTTAAAAATAAATAATCCAACTGCCCAAACATATGATATTCTCTGATTTAGATATCTGATCATCGCATTACAATTATTCACATTATCAGTGTTAAGCATGATCATATGGTTAAATATCACACTGAAGCTGATTTAAAAATAACATTTACTTAAAATTAAAGTTCTTTTTTTGGCAAAATTACATTTTCTTACTAGCCTAAACAAAGCCTGTCTTACTAAACTAAAACTTTCCAATTGAAAACCTTCAAACTTCAAGCTTTTAAAACTACTTCAAACTTTAGTTAGGCTTTTTCAAGAGAACTTAAAGTTTGTCTACAAACGTTTTTATCTAATTGTAAAGTGTCACCAAATTTTGATAAACATCATGCATGAAAATACAAATTCAGCATTAACATTTAGCATGTGTATTCTAATTTGAAGGGCTTTGATAACATATCTGTGAAAATAAAATGCATTACAAGTAAAATAGATTGAAAATATTGCATGTTTGTTCGGGTAGTGAATTTACAACAAAACCTGTTGATTATTCAACAAGAGAAATAGGCGGAGTTATTCATCATTGTGCAACACAATTAGGACACTACATGACAACTTACTTACAGTGCTTGACTTTTTCGTGAAAAAGGAGTGAAGAGTTTTTTGCCATTTTGAACTCTATGAAATTGATGGATTCGGCGCGGGTGCGCGCATGGGCGTGTCGTAGGCTAATGCACGAGTGACTAATTACCATGGAAACGTGAAAGTCACATGTAGATAGACTATCCTTGACTCTTTGGATTTTAAATCTCGATGTAGGGTATACACACCCGCGAAAACCTCAGCTTGTCGTAGACACACTTGCCCTATGAAAAAGTGCGGGGGACGGATTTACATTGTATAAAAAGTGGGGGGGACACGTCCCCCCCGCCCCCCGCGTAATCTACGCCTATGGATCTAACGGTACATTTAATGTAATTTTACTGTAAAATACCGTTAAATTTACCGTTTTTGAAAGTGAAAAAGAACAACTCATTGTATAATTTACAGTGAAAAACCGTAAATTGACATTCCCACAATTCCCTGCGTGACACTTCACATTTGATGTATTTTTGTTGAAATAACTATGTTTCTTCTTAGTTTGCTTAGTTCTATTCTTATCAGTTATGTAGAGTTTTATGTTACATTTAATGTTGTTAAATTAATGTTTATTGCATTTTTTAAATTTTATGTGTTACCATGATGCTGTTTGGTGTTTGTGCGAATCAGACTGTGCAGCTTCAATATATTAGTTGTATCTTTTACGTGAAGAACTGCGTGTGAGCTTTTATTTAACATGTGCCTTACATCATTGCTGTGATGATTGTTGGTTGTCAGTGTAATACAATGGTACAAAACAGATATTAATACATAAATGGGTTGACAAATTAACAGTATATCACACAATGAAATACGGTTTATTACTGTAACTTTTAAGTTATGTCTGTAAAACCAATAATGTCTGCACCATATTTTTGACGGTAAAGTTCTGGAAACCACAGCTGCCGGTATTTTACCGTAAAAATGGCATTTTATTTTTTACAGTAATATTTAAACAATGTTCAGGATAATGCGAAAGATTCTGTCCTGTAATGTCAATATCTCATACAAAGAAAAGTCTAACATAACCATATTTATATAGTCTAAGAAGTCTCAAATACACGTTATAATCAAACCATGTGTAATATCACCTCATCTTTACCCGTCGACATAAATGCCGGTGAATTGCAGGGCCTGTGCAAACATCCACATTGCAATGATCAAATGCTTTCTTGACTGCTGCTTTCTCACTGCTTGTGTGTTAATTTAGTTATTGAGAGGAAAGCACGCAGCACATATACATCTAAATGTCGCTCTCAGCAGCATTGACGGCGTCTGGATGTTCCTTAACAGCCGTGCCAGCCCGTGGGGTTGGGGGGGCCCTATAGGCGAAATCATGTAAAAAGGCCCCACTGTAGTAAAAACTATCATAACAATTTAATGAGTGAAGAGAAAGCACATAAAATGACAATTTCAATAGTGTATACATTTGTATTAAGGGTAATATTTTCAATATACCTTATGAAAAAAATATTTCAACAGATTTAAACGAGTGCAAGTGAGCTTGAAAAATGAAACTATATATATACATGAAACACAAATAAATAAAATAAAATGTGAATAGTAGCTACATAAAAGCTAGGCTAAATAAAATGTAATATAAATAAATTATATATAAATTAAAAAAATAATAAAGGCTAGATCGGTCAATATTTCAGTGTATAGCCTAAATGTAACATTCAACATACATATGTAAAAATATTTAAACAGATTTAAACAAATAAGAGTGAAACAGTATATCGCAGCAAAGGTATTTCTAACTTCTTTTTACTTTTAAATAACGTAGCCGTGAGTTTATTGGGCAATACGCTGATTTCACGCAGCCGCCATTTTGAAATCGAAAGTGAGGCTCCGGTGGGAAGAACCCCGGAAGTACAGATAGACAACAATGCCTTGGACAACCAACCTGAAGCTGCTGCTGCGATTTACACTATTGGATGTTAATATCCAATATAGGATATGTATATAGTTCATTCCTGCTTCTTTTTTTACGTTCTGAATTATATATAAAAAAAATAATTTTATTTATAAATGAATTTCACTTTATATAGTCTAAAGTATGAAAGAAATGTATGTACATTTTTAGAATAACTAATTTCTACATTAAACACAACAATACTCCATCGCATTCGTGACTCTCCTGTGATAAAAGGCGACACTTCCGGTTTTCTTCCCACCGGAGCCATTTCAAAATGGCGGCTGCGTGAAATCCAGTAAAAGAAATGGACACAGCGACCCCATTGATTTCAACGGAGAAGACTTGAAGCCCGATTATTGCACTTCCTGTCTGATGTCTGAGCGACTGCGCAGGCTGAGCGTGACGACAGTCTGACAGTTGAAAAACTTCTGGTAGCTGTGCCAAGACAAATCTGAATCACCTAATTCCTCAAAAACGTTGTTGAAATATTTTATCCCGTTGCTTTTATGGACTCTCTATTTATGAGCTTCTACCTTGACTTTGTGCCTTCATGTCCCCCCGATTGCCTTATAGACAGTAAAAGATTGCCGCGAGCTTCTCCTCCTGTCTATACGGTAATTTCTCTATTGTGCGACAGAAAGTCCCGTGGTTATGATGCAATCTTTAGCCTATTTTTACAAAAACGGCTTCTACAGGGTCGTAACGTAAGATACAAAGTAATGGAGCATTTTATACATTGTCGTGTTTCTTTAGAAATAAATAATCGACAAATTAAGCCTTTGGACGCCTCAGATGTAAAGTTATTCGCTGTCAAAGTGACGCCAAAATGAATGGGAGTCAATGGAATGCTAACAGCAGGTGAAGTTCTGCTACAATGGCGGCTCCCGCAAGGCTTCAACTTCCGGCTGATGGATTAGCTACAATGGTGGCTCCCGCAAGGCTTCAACTTCCGGCTGATGGATTACCCCCTTGGTGAAATCAGCGTATTGTATCACTGCTGACTGCAGTTCACTTAACGGCCACCAGTGTCACTAATAACTGTTTCTAAATTCTAAATTTTGCCCCTTTAAAGTTCAAGTATATTTTCCAAATATACTTTATGTAGTAAGTATAGCCTACAATACGGTGGCCGAGAGGTGCAAAACAAATTACAATTCAGAAAACAAAATAACAATTTTAGAAAACACAACGACAATTCAGAAAACAAAATAACAATTCAGAAAACACAACAACAATTCAGGGAACACAACGACAATTCAGAAAACACAATGTGCATGTAAACAATGAATGGCGACTGCAGAAAGCAAAAGCTGAATCCCGGACATCGGCGGCCGGACATCCGGAAAAAGAGGATGGTAACCCCTACTACTCAGCTTGCTCCACAGAACAAGAGCCTGCTAGCTTAGCTTCCAAAAAAAGATGGCTGACACTATGTGTACATTCTGTGAGTGAGATCCCACCTTCTATGGACGGGTTGAAAACATGCGGGACAGCCCCTAATACTGACTGTAGTCTTTAGCCTCTGGCCAAAAAATCCTCCGATGACGCAAAATGATGATTACATAAATCTCTCGTGTCAGGGGGATATGAGGGTGGAAAGCATGGTAATTCGAAAATACTACAGGTTTTCTACTAATACAAAGCTTAATGCTAAATCCTGAAGTATCCCTTTAATAAAAAAAATTAAGTTGAAAGAATGGTGCAGAAATATTATTCTAACCTTAAAAAAACATTTTCAACATGAAAGAAAGTGGACATTTTAATGTTCTTGAAATGTTCCAAATAAACGTTATTTGAATGTTGTATTGTTAATAAAAATTGTTAATAAAAATTTTGGGGAAAAGAACGTTGCAGCAACGTTATTAATATAAGGTTCCTGCAACGTTATGCTAACCTTAAGATAACGTTCCTGCAACGTTATGCTAACCTTAAGATAACGTTCCAGCAACGTAATGCTAACCTTTAAATAATGTTCCAGCAACATTAAGCAAACTGGACATTTCCATGTTTTTAGAACATTTCAAATCAACCTCCCCACAACCAAAATGGAATGTTTGGAAAACGTTCTCAGAACATAAGTACACAGAGCATGGGGAAGGTTTAAAAAAAAAAGATAAAAATAGAAAATAGATTAATAGTTTTTAGTATTACTAATAGGAGAAATTTTTTTTTAAAGTCCCGCTCATGCTCGTCCATAGAATGGGAGTGAATTTCCGTTAAATATTACATTAAATTTAATATCGTATACTCCCAGAACACTTGGAATATATGACACATGTTGCATGGGATCATTCTGTCATACTTTTTTCGTTTTTTTGCTGGTTGCACTGCCATATGGATGAGCGTGAGCAGGACATTTTTTTTTTAAATCTACCTTTGTGGTCCATAAAAGAAAGAAGAGCATACGGCGTTAGAACAACAACAGGGTGAGTAAATTATGATTTAATTTTCATTTTAAGAGGCCTACTTCTTTTTTTGTGAGGGTATTCTCATTGAATTGTGAATTGTATGCCTAGCCTAGCATATAGCCTGGTGTAGGCCATCATGATACAAAACAACACACATGCAAACTTCTCTTAGATTGTCCTTTATATTTTGACTAAAGGTCCAAAAAAGCCTAAATTCAACATGTTCATCATACAAAGCGACAGAGTCTCATCAGAAAATTTGGACTAGACCACTCAATTCAAATGGATTAGTTTTACATCTCTTTGTGAACTTTTTGAAGCTTCAGGTTCATTTGTGTAACGTTAGCTGTCTGGAGTGACAGAAAGCACTTAGAGTTCATCAAAAAGATCTTCATTTGTGTTCCTAATATGAACGAAAGACTTACGGATTTGGAATGACATAAGGGTGAGTAATTAATGAAAGAATTATCATTTTGGGGTGAACTATCCTGTCCCTTTAAATTAAGTGGCTTACGTTGCCGCGGCAACGAGTTCAAGCCGGTACCGCGGGGCGGAAGTGACGTACAGCCTGGGGGCGGGACGAGCTGTTGTTGGGACACATGACTTAGAGGCTGTCCTCCTGCATTTGTTTTGACAAGCAGAGAGAGAGAGAGAGCGAGGGGGAGAGAGAACATGAGCTTTGTCCCTGCTGATCATTTAATCTCCGAGATATCGTTTAGACAGCTCGAAAACTTCTATTTGGAGGTTCGTCATTGCTGGATTTTAGCAGGCGCTTTAAATAGATAGTTGGTTGAACTAGTTGTCTCACTAAATCAAGTCCTTCCAGTATTGTTCTGTGTTTATGGGGAGGGTTTATGATCAAGTGGTCGAGAAGGGGGTTTAGAGCTATGAGCCATTTCTTGTTGGCTGAAGTCATCACCGCAACGTAACGCTTCTCCAACCTGGAGGAGGAGATGATGTTGCTGGTTCCTTAGTAGTGTCTCATCTACCTGTCCTGGATCTGATCAAGCTGTCCGTAGAGTTGGTGATGAAGATCCAGGGGATCCCGATGCGTCTCAAATGGCATTAATTTGAGCAGATCAGTGGCACAGGAGAGTGTTGGTAGTGGAGCTCGTTTGGCATCGGCAATGAGGCGACTAGTAGAGGATATTTGGGATATTTAGCTAGATAAATAGAGACGAGAGATGATATGTGCATTCTTATTTAAGTAGAACGCTGGTGTTTTGGTGAACTAGTTCATCAGACCACTGGACTCTAACATACAGTGGCGTATAGATCTACGTTTGATCATACAGCTCAGATCATTGATATCCGAATGGCTGTGTGCCAGATCGATAGCTAACCGATGTCTAAAGGACGAGTTTTAAAGTCTAAAGAAAGATCTGAAGACGGAAGACGGACCGCAGGCATTCTGGAGGGGATCACGGTGTCTGTGACCAACATGAAACCTGACAGAGGTAAAATTAAAAAAGAAAATGCGTGATTACATGAGTGTTTGAATGTCATCTGTCTTTGGGTCGTGACGTCACGGCGCTGCAGTGTGTTTGTTTCATTGTTTCATGCATGAGCTTTGATAATGTTCAGATGGTACATTGTAACGTTCTGTCTTTTTGTCGCTGTTCATGCTATATCTGTCGCTATCTGAGGGGGACAAAGCGTCCTATATCAACTGTGTGTAATGTATGTTGTGTTTGTGTGTCGGCAGGTATTTTATTTCTTTCAGATTTATATTTTGTTTGGTTGGCCTACATATGTTTTGGTTGGCTTATACGATTTGTTTAGTTGTTTGCTTTGGTTTGTTGTTGGGGTTTAGGTTTGTTTTCTGTTGGGTATGGGTTTAAAACATAAACATTAGCCTATGTGAGTTATTTCTTTCAGAAGAATTAATAAGTCAGATTAATAACAGCTGGAAAAGTGACTAGCATTACACTAGTGACCAGGCATTCAGCCTAGATTTGCATGACATTACCTGTCCTCCCTCCCCCATGCTTTGTCAATGCTTTGTCCCTCTTCTTTCAGAGGAAAAAAATTAAGAAATGTACTGCACTCAAAGGGTTCACTAAGCAATACATTTTTTTTTAAATGTAACAGCGCATTGTTTGATAGTATATATCTAGATGATGGACCATTTAACTGCTAAACTCTTGGTTCTAAGCTTCCATGTTTAGACAGACTGGAGTCATGTTTGGGTGTAATTTGGCCCCTGTGACTGTGTTTTACCAATTAAAGCTGCCAATTTACTAAAGCCAACAAACAGGCCTGACTAGCCAGATATATTTTTGTTGGATCACAATTGTTACAAAAAAGATACTTTAAAATGGATTGAGCTGGCTGCATTCCTTTGGTGTCTTCAGAATCATTTCCCTCTATTGGATTTCTCTTTGTGGATTAGAGACCTCTTGGTCTGTTTGGCTCTTCGAGTGAGAGTTGATTACCGTCGAAAGACTGTTTTGGAGTAGATATGACATCCCTTCTGTGCTATTGTTATTTGGAACATACTGTTCCACTGATGAAAATAGCAGGTTGCAATGTTCATTTCCACCAGCACTCTCTCTTGCTTTCTTTCCTTTTTACACTAGATCTTAAAACAATGCACCCAACTCTTTCCACTTTTTTTCGGAATATCTCATTAAAGAGCTCCCTTTGTTTTTGAGCAGGGATTCTGTGGTTCTTGTTTCTGACACTAGGGTGACGCTCGCAATAAACTCAGACATGTAACAGGATCATGTGGCTTCCTTTGGACTCTATCGCTGCTGAAAATCAATTCGTCTGGAGCTGACACCAATAAACATCTCTTGTTTGGCATGTAAACAAACACGTTTTCTTTTCTTTTTTTCGTATCTTTGCTCAGCATTATTGGTCCACCAGCACTGGTTGCTGGTTGATCAGAATGGATTGTTAAAGGGATAGCTGACCCAAACAATTCTGTTATCACTTACTCACAACCATGTCATCCCATTTCTTTTGTGAGAAACAGAGGTTTTGAACATTGTTCAACTATGAAAGTGGATTTACTCTTAGTAATAGATGACATCATTTTTATTCTTAGATGAGTTATTATTTTAAAACTGTAAACTCCTTTTTTAAGAGATAACACTGGTTCTTGACGGTGAAATCTATTCAATCTCATATGAGAGTTTAAAGGGTTAGTTCACCCAAAATGAAAATGATCCCATAATTTACACACCCTCAAGCCATCCTAGCTGTAGCCTATATGACTTTCTTTCAGCCAAACACAATTGGAGTTATATAAAAAAATATCTTGGCTCTTCCAAGCTTTATAATGGGAGTGAATAGTACCTGAGATTTTGAAGCCCAAAAAAAGCGCATCCATCCATCATAAAAGTAATCCACACGGCTCTGGGGGGTTAATAAAGACCTTCTGAAGCGAAGGGATGCATTTTTGTAAGAAAAATATCCATATTTATAACTTTATAAACTATAATTAATCACTGGCTTCCGGTAATAGCCGTACGCAAGTCTAGTTCCAGAGGAAGAGTGACATCTGACCCAACTAGGATGTAGGAGTAGTGTAAGCTTAGGTGAGAGTAGACAACAAACTCAAGATCCTCCAACATTTCTTTCTTAAATTAACCAGTGTTGTTTTTCATCAATATGTCATGCGTCAGGTCAGAGGTCACTCTTCCGCCGTAACTAGACTCGTGTACAAGTTTATATAGTGTGTAAAGTTATACGGATATTTTTCTTACACAAACGCATCGATTCGATTCAGAAGGCCTTTATTAACCCCCTGGAGCCATATGGATTACTTTTATGATGGATGGATGCACTTTTTGGGGCTTCAAAATCTCAGGTACTATTCACTCCCATTATAAAGCTAGGAAGAGCCAGAATAATTTTTAATATAAATCTGATTGCGTTTCGATAAAAGAAGAAAGTCACATACAGCTAGAGTGGGTAAATTATGGGATCATTTTCATTTTTGAGTGAACTAACTCTTTAATGGCAGCACACAGTACACCCATTAAAAATGATTCAGTTGAGCATTTAGATTTCTAATTCTTTGTGTGATATAAAACAGTCTTGGTCCATGATGTCATGAGGTGGAAAGCTACTAGTAGATCAAGGAATGAGTTGTGAAAGCCATGTGGAAACATGTTCAGTGGAGAAATGATGTCATATTTTTGTCAGAGTTCTGGAATAACCAGTTGGAGCAGGCCTACTGCAGTCAGCTGGGAGAGTTCAGAGCGTCTCGCCTTGAAGTCAAACAGCTGTTGGTTATGACACAGTTTCCCTTGAGCTGGGTGGTGCGAGGATGTGTGTATACACACCCCATGCTGTGGGAATTTAGGTGTGTTAATGGTTGCTAGTTTGCTCATTGATTGCTTCTTTGTTTTGCTTTACCAGGGATTAGATTGTCACCATAGAAGAAACCATCACTTAACATGTTTTAAATCCTTCGTAAGAGAATCAGACATTGTTAGAAAAGCTTAGGCAGTTTCCAGGTTTTGCCGGAAAGCATATACAACAAATTTAAATCTAGAAAACATGTCCAGGGGCCTCAATTATAAAATGCACATAAAAATTTGATCCTAGATTCCATGGATTTCATCCTACGTTATTGAGGAACAAATTGGGATTTAAAAAGGCAAAAACTGACGTGAAAATGTTCTTATACTGAAGGGCATGCATACAAACATGCGCTCATATACCAGTAAAAAATAAATCAATTAAAATGTAAAGATAAATAGAAAAACATGTGCATTAATATTATTATGCACAAATTAGCGACTGCTTTGTGATAATTGTCACTGAAATTAATAATTAAATAATACAATTATACATGGATGTTTTTATAAATGAGGACATATTTATAAATGAGGCAACTCACTTAAAAAAAGTTTTTGCTGCTATTAGTTATAACACCTTAAGTTAGATATTTAAGTTCTCAACAAATGTTAACTATAAGCTTAAGTTAACTAAACTTAAAAATTTAAGTTAAGCACAAACACTTACTTTTTTAAGTTGAATGTTGCTGCTATTAGTTATAACACCTTAAGTTAGATATTTAAGTTCTCAACAAATGTTAACTATAAGCTTAAGTTAACTAAACTCAAAAATTTAAGTTAAGCACAAACACTTACTTTTTTAAGTTGAATCAACACATTTCTATTCTAAGGTTGAATTTTAAGTTGTGATAACTAATCAAGCAATATTTTTTTATTCCAACCAATAATAATAATAAATATTATATTTTGAATAAATTGTGACATTATTATTATTATTATTATTATTATTATTATTATTATTATTATTATTATTATTATTTTACTTTTCCACCCCTAGCTGCACAAAATAAAATTGTAATCTTTTTATTTAAGCAGCAGAACATAGCAACATTGCCTCGACCAATGGTGTGAGCTTAGGGCAGAACTGCAATTAGATTAATTACTATAATGCAATAGTTAAATCTAAATGATCATAAATTAAAGGCTGTACAACAAATGCTTCTGTGATGTATAAATATTTTACAATTTAAATGTAACCTTTTTTCACACTGCAGTAAATTAGGCGTTTTCTTTTTTGAGGAAATATAAAGGCTTATATCTTTTATTATTTTATTTTATATTTTGGGTGAAATTTTACTCGAACGTGACCTTCAGGTTTAATGAGATTCACCCAAGTGAGGCTTATTCCTACTGTTCTCCACAGTCTCTGTCTGTGGAGTGTGGAAACAGTCAGCAGACTTACGTAACCTCTCTCTGACATGACCATTTGATCTTTCAGCTGGGGGGCAGGCAAGTGTGATGACATCAGTTCCTGTGTGGTTGTGATCTTTAGTGACGACCACCGTGGCTTGGTTCAGCATGATGAAGGGCAGGTTCAGGAAAGGCGAAACCCAAATAGCTGCACACCCAGAAGACCCAGCGTGAAGAGAGGGGGCCATCTGGACCTGTAGCTCTTCTCTCTGTCGGTGTAAACACTCACTGTGGGCGTTTCTATTATTGGAATATGTACAAGCTGTATACGTAAACATATCAACCACACCTGAGCACCTCGACTGTGCTAATAACTCCGCTAGTAGGACCTAGTATGGACAGAAGAGCTATGCAAACAATGACTGGCATCTCATTTGCATTTACAGTGTCATCTTGTTTGCATTTTTGTGTTCCATCATCAAGTACATCGATTTTGCCCTTTTTGTGAACACGAACAGTGCAGATACGATCATAGACGCATAATCTTTTAGATCCAATAATTAACATGTTTTTGATTCATGTCTACATTCATGCAGTGTACAAAATGAAAACCAAAATCTGGCATCTGCATTTCTCGTATGAGTTGCCAAACAGGAAAGTGAGTGAAATAAACAGCACTAAAGTGATTGATTCAAATGATTGACTTTCTGTCAGACATGCTGGGTCACTTTTGTGTATTTGCTGGAGTTTCAAGTGCAGTCCTATTATGATATCATGATGCATCGCTGTATGAATCATAACATGTGTCATGATTATCGTACTGTAAGGTAGTTGGCAAAAACCAAACCCTAATCTTTGTCATTCACCTTTTTTAAATATGCATGAAATGGGTATTGGCCAGTGATGGATAATTGAGCTTGCTCATTTCTTCTCTTTTTACATTTAGATTATCCTCGCCATCGTCTAATGTTCACTTAAAGTTCATCTTTAAAAGCACCAATAATTTAACAACTAGGAATGTGTGAAACTTGTCAACTACTCGACTAAACGATATTGCTGCTGCTAGTCAACAATTCTTGTTATTTTTATGTAGGCCTAATGTTTCTCTATTTAATGTAAATAATTTTTCCATGCACAAATGCATGTGCCCTCATAAACTTTAATCAAAATCTCTTCTCTGATGATGTGTTCACTCACTGTCACTCAAATGAGATCACAGCAATACAACCCACAATGATCCAATCAAATCAATTCCGATGGACAAAATCAATTTGTATGATTAATATACTAAATACATTTTTCTTGTTCCAGAAGCCATTTTTCAGTGGCAATCAGTGTGTGATTTGTCTGTTTGATTCACCAGATTAGATAGACTAAATAGCCTTCTAAAATGATTGATTTAGTTTTTAGTATTTTAATTTATTTAGACCGAATAGTATAGATTGTTAATATCAGCCCTTTATTGGTTATCTGACATGAATATAATTATCAGCTTATCGGTATTATCAAAAATGTTTTTTTCTCCTTAAAGAACCAATGAAATGTTTTTAAGGGCACAGTTTTCTTTACTGTGGTGGTTTTGTATTTTGAATTAAAAATGAAGTTGAACTTGGACATATTTAATGGCTTGTCAGTCATGAACTATGATTTGTTACTTGTGATTTATATTTAAAGGCAGGATGTATTGAAGGACATTTTTAATCTAGTGGGCATTTGATTGGAAAAAAAAAATGTAAACACCCCTACAAACAAGATTATCAATATTGTTGGTTCATTTTGTCAAAAGTAAAAGACTGCACAGTTTGTATGCATAGGTCTTTACTTTTAGGAGATGATGTTAAAGCGAGGCCTAATTGACATGGACTAAATGTTTTTATCTGAAAAACATGGCAAAACCCCTCATGTTCTGAACACGTCATCTGCATTTAAATATAGCAGTATTTTGAAAAGCTGTGCTTAGGATCAGTTTAATGTTCATTTTTCAGCTCAGTGAGCGCTTTTTGGAAGACATCTTTGGTTTACGATGAGATTTTCCACCGTCTGCTGCGCCTCTGTTGCTCTCATTTAAAATAAGCTAGCGTGAAGCAGCCAGGGGGAGCATATTAGAAAAAAAGTGTGAGGTTGTCTCTTAAGCATCCTGAAAATCATCTGTGATGAGCTTCTGTGAATTTAAAACATTGCTTTAGATCTTCTGGATTAGATAACACTTATGACTTACTACTATTAATTATATCTCCCAAGCACAAAGCTACTCTGGACAACTAAAGTAGAAGGGACAGGCCTGTCTCATGGGCTGGGAACTCTGGGACACATGCAAAAGTGCAATTACGTGTTATCTTTGCTCAACAGCAAGGATAAGTGTATGAGAAGGCAAGTTGCCTAATAACCTGTAACATATCATTTTTTCTCACTCTATTTATTGTGACCCATATCAGAAAAAACATTAAACAAGTGCTGTTACAATTCATTTGCTTTTACTATACAGCAGCAGTCTATTGCTTTGTGGTAGCATTAATATATGATTTTAAAATCAATAAGCTTTTATCTCAGAGAAAGACTTGGATCTTTTAGGAAAAATCATGTAGTAGAGCGTTTTGATGTAATTGAGTATTCAATTATTAGATTTTTTTTTCTTGTTTACTGTATAGAAATCTAAATTCCTCTTCAGAATTTACTAATAAAAAAGTACCATGGTATAATGTTTGGGCATTGTATCGTCATCATATTAGCATGGATTTTTGTCAGACAGCAATCTCTAACCCTAGGCTGAAGGTAATAATCTGCATCTTA
The DNA here is from genome assembly GCA_030578255.1 of Tiaroga cobitis. Lineage (NCBI taxonomy): Eukaryota > Metazoa > Chordata > Actinopteri > Cypriniformes > Leuciscidae > Tiaroga > Tiaroga cobitis. The sequence continues at coordinate 40,506,806 of CM060608.1, read as the reverse complement.
TGTAGGCAAGTAATAATTTTTCTAGGTATTTTGATGTCTGAAAGTTAAAGTATGTTTTCATATTAAAAATAACTGTAAGAGTTTGTTTTATATGACCCATTTTAATAAGTGTCTGACTCTACTACAGGTGGTTTTCACAGCAGTGCGTAGAAAAAACATTTTGAGTTCTCCAAGAACCTTTACATGCATTTTTTTTTATAAATATTTTTTGTTATACTGGTTGAAACTCTCTTCACATCCTGATAGCAATCAATAATAAGAATGGTCTAAATTATATTAAGTATTTTCACTTGTATAAAAGTACGGTATATCAATTTTCTCTGGCGCGCCATGCGCGCGCACAGTTCATGCCATGGCAACCCGTGACGTTCTTCCCGGAGCTGTTCACGTCCTCAGGCATTTTATCTTTTCTATATCAACGCCGAAATTAATTTGCAGCAATCAGTTGGTACAAGTAAAAGCTCTGTAAGTTGTTTATTTTAATCCTTATTGTAATTTTTTGTGCTTTGAGACATGAGGTAATTTAACACCGTCTCTCGTGACGCTTTGCAGAATCTGCCCTGGCTGTGTACTACGTATTTTATGCGACAAAACCGAACATCCAAAACAATGCTGTGTGCTGGGCTAAATCAGAGACTATTTATATAGAGACATGCCACTTCCTCGATCCTTAATACAACCGTAACGCCAAAGATGGCGGTTGTATGCACATGCCCCGCCCCTCCCACTGGAAAGCCAATCGTCTGCTTTTAACAGTCAAGCCGGAAAACATTTAAGCCTATCGTCTGGTTCCACCGACGCATGCGCACAGTTGAGGTTTGCGACAGCGGAAAATTGTGTTACTGTTTGAAAAGGCGGCAGATTTGATGTGCATAGTAGGGCTGTCACTTTTTATTCGATATTCGAATATGCATTCGAACATGACGTGAAATATCCGTAATCGAACTATAAATAAACTAACCGTTTTTTAAAGTGCCATGTTTAGCGCATTTTTTCAGTCTATGATTAGACCGTTTGTTTTTCATTTTATTGTTTGCCATCTCATCCAGTAGCGGGCACTCTAAACGTATTGTAGCGTAAACTCATGACCAAATCAAGCGAATAATAGCCAATAGCCACCCTGTTTTGAAAATGGAAGATAACACACAGAACGGCCAGCCTGAGCGGACAATTTCTACCCCAACTCATCTAAAAAGTAGTGTCTGGAAATGGACAATCCGATTGATGAATCCGAACATGAACATGTTTACATGAATGATACATAAAAGTAATGTGCGCGTTATATGTCACAAGATTCAAATCCGAATTGATTTTTTGACATGCGCACACTGCACGAATATGCCGCTGTTCGCGCATAACTATTCTCCTCTATTGGTTCTTTATTTGTTTTAAACAGCAGACTTGATATTTATCCGTCTCTGGTCATGATTTGGAGACGATGAGCATGATTTGCCGTGCTGCTTGCCTGCTTATATTGATCACGCAGTAAAACCCTGCGCCCAAAACCAGTCGTCCGTGGATGATAATCTGAAACAAGCGCTGGTGGGACGTTGTCCTGCTTCACTTCACAGACGCTGAGTGAAATAAGAATTGTTTAATAACGGAACACTCATTTATGACACTCTATTCAACAGGAAGAACAGCTCGCTCCGTGCGTAATACGTCATTGCACATGCGCAGTCCTTTTAGTTTCGTAGATATTCGAATATATTCGAATACATTGCTTGATATTTGATATCCGTTCGAATTTGATTTTTCTCAAAAGTGACAGCCCTAGTGCATAGACAGTATAAGAAGTGGACAGAGCCATCTCATTGGAACTCAGTTGAGACAGTTGAAGCCCATTTTTAGCGATTTTTGAGCACTTCCGTTCCTGACGCGCAGACCCAAACCGACTCAAACTAAGTTTGATGACGTGAGCAACCTGTCTGACAGACGTTAATCTTCTAGTAGCTGTGCGTGAAAATTGCCAACGTTAATCTTGCAGAGACGGGGAACTTGAGCAAAGAGTTCTTTGGCGTGAGTGAGCAGGAGTAAGTATTCCGTTGCTTTTATGGACTCATTATCTATGGGCTTCTTTCTTGACGGGACGTCCCCCCGATTGCCTGCGAGCTTTTCCTCCTGTCTGAACGGTAATTTCTGTACAGCGCAACAGAGAGTCGGGTGGTTATGACGCAATCGTTAGCCTATTTTTACAAAATCTGTTTCTACGGGGCCATAATGTAACATAGAAGGTAATGGAGCCCTTTATACATGGTCGTGTTTCTTCAGAAATAAATAATGGACAAATGGAGTCTTTAAACGCCTCAGATGTAAAGTTATTCGCTGTCAAAGTGACGCCAAAATGAATGGGAGTCAATGGAAATGCTAACCCAAATGAAGTTCTGCTACAACATGGCGGCACCCGGCCGGCTTCAACTTCCGGTCGATGGATTACCCCCTTGGATATGTGTTAGTTGTGTAAATATCAGACATCCCAAGTCTCCCGTAAGTTCCGGGAGTCTCCCGCAGATTGATAGTGGCTCCCTGATGACCGCAAATTAGTTCAAATCTCCCGGAATCTAGAGCGAGCGAGCAGTAGCTCGCGCACGACAGAGAGCGAGAGAACCCTTGCGCATGCGCAGTAAAAGTATAACCTGTGGGGAAAAAGGTGTTTTAAACCTTATTTTTGGGCAAAGTCATCAAACTTTTTCAGCGATTTTTATCATATTTTATTAGTGTTTGTATACATGCAGTTTTTATGTCCCGGTGACCAGTGCAGTTCTGATTCTCTGCCCATTCATTTAGATAGGAGCCTGGTCTTGTTAGTCCGAAATAGCTGCCCGGAGGCATTGCCAAGATGGCGGCCGAGTGGCATGACTTGCCTAAAAGGACTTTGGCTAAATGCATTTGTTGCGCGTACATGGAACTTGTGAAGAGTTTATACAATGTGTAAAATAGGCTAGTCAAAACATACACAAATGTATATGTTGCAAGGAGACAGTGTTTCTGATGCCTGTACCTAACTGTGATTGGCAAAGTAGCTTCTATTTCAACATGTTGGCTATTGCAAAAATGAGCGATTTTTTTCAAGGAAATTATTGGACTATATTTTAGTTCGATAATGTTTTTTTATTTAATATTTTTAGGGGATTTTATGGTACTAAATTAGATTTGTGCAGTAGTTATTCTATTTATTCACTTTTTGAGCATGCACCTGGAAATTAAATTTTTAAACTTAAACTCATAAATCCTGAATGATTTGGAGTTTACCAAGATACCAAGTTTGGTATCTTTTTAAAGATGATTCTTGGCATATTATTGCTGAAGTGAAAAAAGTTTTTAAAGGGTGAACTTGAAAAAAGTTATGAAATTGTACATTGTTATGAAAAATTTACACAAATACAAATTTCAATTTGTGTATGAAATATATATTTTCCAAAAACTCATTTTACTCAAACTGAGAAAAACAAAGCCATAAATCTAAACAAGCTGTGTTTCAAATTTAAAGTTGATAGCTTTCAGTAAGAATTTGTTTGTGCGCACCAAACATTTCCAATAGATAATTCGCCTTCTGTTCATTTCCAATGCGGTAATTTTTGACCGCGAACAATACGTGTGACTATTTTTTTTTCAGGACCATTTAACCTTTTTGAATCATGTCCATGATTTTTTTTGTGTGTGTGTGACGTGTGTTTGTGTGTTGTTCACACAGCAAAACGTAAAGTTTTCTCAAGAAAACAACCGTTCTTAATTGGTGTGAAGAACATTTGAATAATCCAAAGAATTTCTTTTTTTATTAATAAAGAACCTTTTGTTTAAGGGAAATGTTCCATTGATGTGAAAGGTCCTTCATAGAACCCCACTCTCCTTATACTTTGTCCATTTGGGGGCCTTTTCCACTAAAGCTTAAAACCGAAATTGACCAATCTTTTATTTTTCTGCCCTGAGTTTCAGTGAAGGCTTAAACCTCTTAACCTGTCCCATCACTGGACGCAAGTTGTCACCTTTCAGTATCACTGTCTCGCAGAAGCTTTTTGCTCACATCTGGTTCACCCTTGATGATGTCTTTGGTGTATTTCCTCTGATTTTCTCTCATACTGTGCGGGCCTGAGTGTATATATGTCCGCAGATCTGCACGGCTCTGTGCACAGTCACAGTGTTTATATTTTCCTCTGTTGCTACTGACAACAGGGATCAGTTGCACCGGTGGCCTGGTTTGTCTGCATCTCAAATACTCAGCTGAAATCAGCTGATCAAGGGCTGTGGAAGATACACACACACACACACACACACACGCTCCCTTGTGACAATGGGCCACTTTAAGCATGCCAAGCTATGGCAGGACATTTCAACACGAAGCAGAACTGAGGACCGGTGTCTTAGTTGATCGTTTTGAATGTACTTTCTGTTTTTGGCATGTACAAGATGGTTGTCTGACCCAGTGCTTTGTGGCTTTAATATTAGATAGGTTGTTAATTATTTGATGTACTGTTCTAGTTAACCTGAAGTCCTTCAGTACCCAGCTTCGTATAACGTCAACATGAAATCAGAATTGACAGTATTGTATTTCTTAATAAATGTTCCTGGTCTTGTGAATGATTAATTTGTGCATGCTTTTCCAAATAATATAATGAATATATAATATTTCATAAAAATGCTCTGCCTCTAAACCTACTTTTTAGCTGATGTCACCTAGGCCAAGCAAGCTATTGGTTAATATTGTGTGTAATGTTTTTTTTCCCCTTCAATTTAGTGTAATTAATACTTAACAGTAACATTATAACTGCTATTAAAATAATGCAATATAGAGGGTACGACAATATTAGCAAATAGCAATAGATTTTAAAACCACTACCATTGGGATGTTTTGAAATGCTTTAACATTAAAAGCTTCCTCAAAAGTGGAACATTCCATGACCCAATCAGTTCCCACTGGATACAGTGTGTTTTTTTTTTTTTGGTTCACATTGAATATCCTGTTTTTATCAAATTACCTTAAATAAAACAGGTCAAATGCTGTTTCATGTTGACTTTTAAGCCAAGACCTTTCCACTGTGTGATAATATAGCTGTAGGAACATGTGTCTGGGGGACAGGTGCGTGCGCGTGCACATGCGTGATCTGCTGTAAAGCTCAATGTAAGCAGACAGGTGGCTGATGGGTCCTGCAGGCTGTTTGAGGGTTGAGTTCAGGCAGTTGGTACTTTTTTGAGCTCAGATTGATTTGGGGCATGTTTGACCTGCAGATCTCCAGGGTTTCATGTAAGGCTGCAAGATATGGTGAACTTCACCAAGTGCTACATGTTCCTGGATCAACAAGTTTGTTGTATGAATTCTAATCAAACAATCAGATTTGAGGGACAAGTTTACGGTTTATGTCAAGTTTAGGCCCACTACCAGGATTAGGTGCTTCTACATCAGTGTAATTCACCTATAATATTTCTCTGATTTTAGGGATAAGTTATGAATTATAAATTATGGTTAGGACAAAATTTTCAAACAGGAATGTTGTTCAAGGATCAACAAAATATGATGAGCCAGGAACATGTCTGTCTTGCATGTCTTAGGAACTTGTCCAATCACTTTGACCGCACGATATATTGAAATATCGCAAAGGCTTGCGATAACTACATGATTTTAATAGTCCAAAAGATTACAAAAAGTTTTAGGTCGACACAGACAGCAGAGAGTAGACTGAACACATGATGGTTACATACATGTGACATGCTTAATATTAGTACATGCAATAAGCGAAGTACTTACACGCACAGGAAGCCACCTCTCGGACAGCTTATGGCCAAATACACGCAAAATTATATAAAAATGCCTGTCTTGGTGAGTAAGTATTCACATAAACATAGTCAGTTATGTCTTAAGCTCAACTGTTTAGTCAAGTCTTAAGTGGACTAAACAGTTGGGGGGGGGAAAGCACATGTAACAATATATTGGATCTGTGCAGCTCTTAAATTGACAGCTGCCAAATAAACCTACTTTCATCTGTGTGCTTGATGTTAATTAAACTACAGAAGACAAAAATAAAATCTCTTGACTGAATAACTTTCATAGCTTTTATAAGAATCAATATGTAATTCATGTAGTGAAGACTTAGGAGTGTTTTGAGGAGTTGTTAAATAAACCTATAGGACTACTTGAAATGTATATGATGATTCTATAATTAGTAGATCGTTTTTAGTTAAGTAATCCAGCAATTAGTACATTGTAAAGTAATAGTAAAAATAAACGAATAGAAGTATAAAATGTATTTCAAGCTTCAAAAAGGTCATAAAGAAATCGTAAACGTATCCATAATGAAGTGGTTTAAAAAGTCTTCTGAAGAGACATAGTCACTTTATATGATAAAGAGATTTCATTTAGGCTTTATTCACGTATGAACAATAACATTGATCAACACACACACACACACATATATATATATATATATATATATATATATATATATATATATATATATATATATATATATATATATATATATATATATATATATATAGGGCTCATCAAATATGGTAAACATGCTCTAATTGCTTAACACGTGAAAAACAATTAGGTTTGTTTTCGCGTGCCACGCAAGAATGGTTAAGCTTCTATTTGCAATATTTTATGTGTGTTGATCAGTGTTTTAAAGCAATTATTTCTCTTCAAAAGACCTGGATTGAAGAGCTCGATTCATATCGATTAATTCTACAATGTATTTATGAAGTCTTGAATGGACTGCAATGGAGGACAGGAATCTCTCAGGTTTCATTAAAAATATCTTCATTTGTGTTTTGGAAATGAACGAAACCCTTACAGTTTTGGAATGACATAAGAGTAAATGATGAGAGAATTTTAATTTTTGGGTGAACTATCCCTTTAATTAGCAGTGAAAGAGAGATCCAGACCATATTTTAGTGAGCAGAATGTGATTGAAAGTTTTTTCCTTTTGACTCACGCAGCCCCTAGCAAACACCTAGAGCACAGGCCACCACCACAAATGTCAAAATCTAGTGTTGTTTTGGGTTTAGGTTACTCAACTGAAATCAACCATTTCATCATTCCCTGTGCATTTATCAGTCACACAATGATGTCTGTGTCATTCCCCCCAAAGCACTTCTCTTTGCCTCATACCCACAGCTTATATGTGTTTTCTTTTGTCTGGGTTTTGTTGTTGCCAGCAAGTGTGTTTGTCGGTTGATCCTGTTACATACCCAGCGCCTGAAAGACGTGATTCATTGTGGTATCTCACACAAGCCCTCAGACTGCGACGCTTGTCTCCAGTGTCTCTTTCTCGCCTCACGTTTTCACTCTAGTGCTCATTCTTTTTAACAAGACACGGTCACGCATCCACTCAAACTCTAAATGAATGAACAAGTTCTAATGAAAGCACTTATGCTGCTACATTTGGCATACTGCCTCAAGGTTGCTCTCTGAACACAGATAAAAGCAGTGTAATATATTTGATACAGTTAAAATGTAGTCAGATGGTGTTTTACATGTTACACATCACATGTTGCGGACGGTCCAGGGTTGTTTTTTCAGATTCCTGCCTTTGTGGAGACGGTTATAGCGCTGGCAAAAGGCCATTACATGTGCTTACATTTTTGTGTGTACATGTCCTTAAAGGGATAGTTCACCCAAAAAAAAGAAATTGTCGTCATTTGCTTACATTTATGCAATATTGAGCAATGTTCGTACTGTTCGTAAGGTATTACAGTTTGGATTCAAACAAGTGATTCCCTAATTAAAAACATGAGATGTTGTATAATCGGGCTCTAAAAATAATGGATAAAAAGCCAAATCGATGGCATCACTACCATAAAAAAAAAAAATATATATATATATATATATATGCTTAGTTTTACATTTTGTCATATAAAAAATCGATTTTTAAATGTTTGCACAATAAGGCACCATCTGTTCTATGTACATTTATAAAGAGACAGGATGATACAAGCAGAATCACATTTTGTCATATAAAAAATCGATTTTTAAATGTTTGCACAATAAGGCACCATCTGTTCTATGTAAATTGATAAAGAGACAGGATGATACAAGCAGAATCACTAGGAGTACAGCAGGTGGGAATTGTAGGATTGATTTCCGTTGAACTACACAAGGGCAAAGAGCCTCTTCTATAAAGGGCTCCCAACTCTGGAACTTAATGCCAAATGAGTTTAAAGCAGTACATGTAATAAAGTAATTTACATTGAAGGTAAAGCGGTGGTTTAAAATAAACCAGAACGGCACGCATATTTAAATTTAACAAATGTTTGTTTTAATTAGTTATTTATGCCAGGGTTAGAAGTATCCTTAAATTAGGTACAGGTCATTTAGGATTGTATTTGCATGTGTATAAATTACATGCTGTATTAGCCTTTTTCTATGATTAGTAGTTTATTTTTTTATTTTTTTTATTATTATTTTTTTTTTAGAAAAGCCTTTCTAGGGGCCGAGACGCAAATGATCTTATGCTATACTCTCGATGTGCAAGACATATTTTCCAGTTTTCGACTGGAATCATGTTTTTTGTACTGTCCCTGTATAAATTAATTTATAAATAAAAATAAATAAATATTTACAGTGCTTTCTTCCATATTGTCAAGCACCAACTACTTCTAACCTATACTTTTGGTAATTTGAATTTGGTCATTCAAAACAAAGTTTATTGGAGTACGTTTTACAAGAACATACTATTTCAGTCTACTTCAAAATTTCATGTTTATTTATTTGTGATCATTTCTGAGTGAATTGTTTCAAAGTACTATTTTTCTCAGTGTATGAAAGAGAGCAGCGTAAATATTTAGTTAAACATCTCTATTTTTGTGTTCCATAGAAGAAAGAAAATCATATAAGTTTAGAATAACCCAAGGGTAAATGATGACAGAAGTGGAAGTCTCTGGGTTCTGTTTTGTGTAATGGCTGTTCCCTGATCCACAGAATTTTTCAATTATGTAAATGAATTTGTGCGGCCCTCAGAAGCTTTTATGTAACATCCCTATCGACTGTTTGCGAACATGATTAAAAGCTCAGGTTAAATAACTATGATAGAGAACAAATTGTTTTCAGCTCACTATAAGTATGGAATAAATCTTAGTGTGTTTGTAGTCATGTGTTTTGATGTTGTTTGTGTAAGTTTATGGAGCTTTTCCCATGGTTCGCTTTAGCCCACACTCAACAATGTAACATTTGTGCTCAAAGTATACATTGACAAGCCGTTGGGTTTGCAGTCATCTACACAAAGCCTCTGCATCTTCCCAAAACAGAATGTGTGTTTGCTCTCTCACACACAGACACTCTCTGGCCCACAGACAGGAAACTGTATTAACGGCTTGGCAGGAAGCCACCATCCAATCACAGCGCAGAGCTTGTTGCTATGTGAGTTTGTAGTCTGCCCCCACTGAACTCTTGAGAGGAAAGTTTGCTGAGGTGAATCTGAGAGGTAAAGTTTCCTCATGCGTGTGTTAAAGTAATGTTTAGGTGTTTGTTTGCTAGAAAAAGCAAGACTTAACTGCAGATTTCATAACAGAAAAGTAGGACAAGGCAGGAATTTTGTGGCAAACTGCAACCGATGTAACAGATGTAAGAACAACATTTTACCTCCCATGAGAAATATGGCAAAGTAAATAAACACCAGTCTTCTGATATTTGGATCCGGCATACAGGGTAAATTGGTGAAAAGCAGCCATGAAGAGTGTGCAGAAGCCTGAATGAATAAAGTCTCTTTGTATTTACAACAGAGAACAAAGACACCATGGCAGCCCATGGGAAAAACAGCCCTGACAAAATGTTTGAACAAATTCTAAAGCCTCAGAAAGTGCAGTGAAAAAACCCATCCAACATGGTGGATGGACAAATTTTGATTATAAATAGATTGAACTACTTTATACACTTCTGAATTGAATGAAATCCAAGGTGAAATGTACTGTTTAACTTAAAGTGAAAGTTTTATGTTAGCATGTTTTTAGCTAACATTATTGTCTAACTTTTCACTGTTATAGATGCTTTCAGCAGTAACAACATAAACAAACGGTACTGCGCATGTGCATTACTCTGGCCCAAACTTAACTTCCGGCAGACTTCCGCAGACAATCCATAACAAGTAAATAACCTTAGTATTAGCTGGTATTTCTTGCCAGACAAAGAAAAGAAACGTTACTTGGCCAAACTGAAATGTGACACTACCAGACCTGTTGAACAAAAATTGGAGACAAGAATGTTTTTCTACCGATGTGTCTGATTTACCGCAGTGTTAAAAAACTGGCGAGCGCGGCGGCAGGGTTTTATAAGGTTAACATAGCTCTCCTTATTAGCTAGGCTTCTTACATGCTTGCTAATAACCTTTTTTCAAGTTGGCTCTCCACATTGACAGCATGTTGGATGGATCTGTGCAGCGTTGTTTATGATACTAACCATTCAATACACAGACTGGTCCGCTGTCAATGTGTTTGTGAGAGAGAGGGAGCGAGCGAATATGCGCTGCAACTCTGCAGTCAAATAGCTACAACTTTTCCCCATCTTAAATTGTAAAAAACACGGAAATCAATATGTGGCGGTCAGCGCTGATAATGTGGTGGGCTGCCACTAATAAATGTATGGGAAACACTGTACCGGATATCACTCAGATAAACATAGCTATTTTAATACCGCCATCTCCCTCTTTGTTAGGAAACCTTAACGTTTTTATTTTAAAATTGCGTTTGCTCCCAAGGTCAGGTTGCACCCCACAGCTCAACAACCTGCTCATCACCTTAACTTTCACTGCAGTTTTTGTAGTCAATGCCATATTATCCAGTAAACACTAATAAACAAACAGAACGGAAGTTAACTTTGGGCCAGCTCATCACCATGTCAACGCGTCTGTTGAAAGCGTCTATTGAACTGAATTGAATAAACACTGAACTGACTTGAGCTAAAAAAAGACACCCGCTCATCATTCACTCACCCTCATGTTTTTTTTTTTAAAACTGTATTACTTTCTTTCTCAATAAAAAGTACATAATCGTGTATATTTTGATAAATGTATCAGTTTTTTGTCCATACAAAGGAAGGCAATGGTCACCAAAATGGTTTGGTTTGCAACATTCTTCAAAATATGTGTTTTCTAAGAAAGAACAGGTCATACAGGTTTGGAATGACATGAGAGTGCATCAATTATTTGAATTTTTGGGTGAACTATCAATGTAATATTTGTGTGCTCAATATCATGCTGTTAGCTTAGTAACATGCTAACATAAAACTTCATTCATGTTCCGCACGCTTCACACGAGAAGCGCTGTTTGTTTGGTACCCAGAGTTGTTGCTCATGTAGACTATTACAAATCAGTAACTTTTATAAGGTTCACACTGTCTTTGAAGATAGCTGTGTGTGTAGGCAGTAGACAGCAAGGCAGCTCACTAGGGTTTATAAAAGAGCTGCTGTCTCTCAGACTGCTGTGAAGTACATCATGGTGTGGTCGGCTTCTATTCATGGCCTGTTATAGGAAGTAATTATAGGGATACATTAAGATCAGCCAGTGAGGTTGACCTGTCTGTATTCCGTCTGTACTACCACGTTTTTTGGACATGTACCACAATATCTAATAAAAAACATGGTACCCAAATTTAAAAGAAGCTTATTGTTATTAATAATCATTAAGGTATTCATGATAGTTCGAACACAATTTCATAGCATTTTGTAACAATTTGGGGTAGGGGTGGACCTTTTTGCGTACTTTTTTCAAAGAAAATTACACATTCATACAATTCGCATACAAATTCCTACGAAATTGCCACCTTATAAAACTTTTTTCCCGTAAAATTGGGGGAAATTTTAGCCACCAACACACCATCAAAAACAATTTTCACCCACGATATAAATTCCATATACCAAATAATTTACCATTTTATAGATGATTGATATATGATATTACCATCTGATACCATCATTATGGATTGTTCTATTAAGGTAAAAATGGCTTTGTAAATGCCCTGATAAACTCACGCCGAAATTCTTTTTCGTTCTTCGCCTAGGGGTAAAACGAAGTTCAAAATATGTGACCACTGACCAGTGTCATACTGTTGTCGAAGATCTTTAGATTTCCTCTCAATGACAAAATAAAACTCTAGTACAGAGTTTACTAGCATTCTAGTAAAGTCAAGTTACGTTTATTTATAGCTATTGCACTTTTCACAATAGATTTCTTAAAGTCAAGCAGCTTTACTGTATTAAACATGAAAAACAATGTCAGTGGCTTGTTTCATCAGAAGTACAACCTAATTTTCTACTATAAAGCGGCTCGCTCTCCTGTGTGTTCATGTTTTTACTTACGAACGTCTGACCTCGACGTACTCGTGAGAAGAAATGACCTGGAAAAGATTTCAGTGTGAAAGAAGGCAGAGCCTCCGCGCACACCTATAGCTATTCCGTAATCGCCGTGGACAAATGGTACAAAGGTGTTTACCAGCCGTAGCGAACTTTTCCGAAAAGTTCGGAAAGCTGTTTTGGCAAGCTGTTTTAAACTCCCAAAACGAACTCCAAAGGAAGTTCGTTTCGGCCTGATTTTGTTCGAAATGACGTCACATCAGTTCATTCTTCGATTTCGCTTAAAGCATATTAGGGCTTAAGGCTGGACCCTGTATAGCCATAGTTTTCCATCACAGCTGGGGGGTTTGGAGCGATGATTTCTGTGTAACCTGATTGCCCTTTGGAGTTCGCACCCTGGCATTCAAACTCTTAAAAAGCCCCCGCTATCTGACTACTTGTCTCGGTACATCTAGAACATTTATTAGCAATGGACTTCAGACAAATTACTTCATTTAAAATGTTCTTTTATGTCTAAAGGTCAATGAAGTTGGAATGCCACTTTATGCCAGTCAGATCAGTGCCAGCGTCCTCTAACGTCTACCATGGATGACACACACACACACACAGAGAGAGAGAGAGAGAGAGAGACTGCAGTACTGCTCATCTGTTCTCTACTCACACTAAACTGACATCATCCTCTTTATCTGTCCCCTCCCTCCTGTTTTCTTTCTACATGATGGATTCCTCTCTGTTCATCTGTTTTGGCCAACAGATGAAGTATTGACTCAAGTCGCCGAGGCATTTAGAAAGACAAATCTCTATGATAGTCTATTTGACTTGAACCACATCCCAGAATGAAGATGCCATGAAGAGACCAAAGTTCTAGATTAAAGCTTTATTGTTCTGATGGTCGTAAATGTCCCAGGATGTAAATGAGGCATTTATATTTATTTTATTTACATAAAATATTTGTTTAATCTTATTAACTTCCCTGAAATGTTTCACTCTGAAATGCATCACTTTATGGAAGTAAAATATTGCAAATTATGTTTTATGTTATTTTAAGGCACTGGTATTTTAAATAAGTACCTCATCTGACTACCCTGGGATCCATTTCTGTCCTGCTCCATCAGTGTTTAGTTATTTGACTCCTGACTCTACATATAGAGCTGTAGGTTTTAGAGTGTGCACTTTGTGTTAGCAAATCAGACAGTGAACTCCTCTTCACCCGCACCAATATGTCCTCTGTCCTGTAAGACAAATATAGACTCTTAACCCTCCGAAACCCCGCTGTACAAGCCAACACCAGATCTCTCCCCCGTGTTCATGTGGCACTGTTTGGGTGCATGTATTTTTTTGTTCTTATTTGTGTGTCTTTGTGTATTTATGTATTGTGCATTTAAAAAAAATGTTAGAAAGGACCAGTCGACATAAACGTTTGTCCCGACGAACTTTACTTTCTAGTTAACCCTTAAGCGCATACCTTAGGTCTTTAGTGACCCGGGACGTCATTCACTCTCCTCCTCATTCATTACATCAACTTTCTTAGTATTACTCAATCAATTCATTATAAACAATATAACATTTTTTTTTTTTTTTTTTTTAATATAAAAGACTGCCTGCTTTCCCATTCATTTTTTTATAAAAATTGAATAGGGTCGCTAGTGACCCTAGGTGTGTAACAGTGTAAGTATATTCTTAGCCCAAACTTTGAATGTTAGAGTTTCTAATCGTGGATATTAAGCAGCAAAACTGATTCCTACTTTAATAATAAGAAATGTTTCCCGAGAACTATAATCCGGATATTAGAACGATCATGTGACATTGAAGACTGGAGTAATGATGCTGAAAATTCAGCTTTGCATTACAGGAATAAATGACATTTTAAAGTATATTAAAGTAGAAAATGTATCCATTTGAAATTGTAGTAATGTTTCACAAAATTTCTGTTATAACTATTTTTTTTATCAAATAAATGCAGCTTTGTTGAGCAATGAGCATAAACGATTTCAACAACATTAAAACATCTTAATTATTCCAAACTTTTGACCGGTAGTGTATAAGTAACATATTACATTACTTTGTTACTTTCCCAAAAATAAATAAATGCATTAATTAAAAAAAAAAATAATTGCCTAAGCATGTTACTTGTGACACTCCATCTACCAACACAGCACAGGAACAGAGCAAAAGGTCGGGATCTTTGGACAGCCGTTTGATGGGTAATAAATCACCCCTATTTTAGAATGGCCTACTTGTGTTGTGAGAAACCTTGGCTGAGTGGATGTCACCGAGACCTGCAGTATTCCTCATGACCTTCTGCCTGTGAATCTGTCTATAGCAAGAGAAAACACATGGTGTGCTTGTTGTGGTGTGTTTGTGGGTGCCACAGTAGCGAAGTAAAAGAGAGATATGGAATCTGCGGCAGGCAGAAATGATAAAACCAATAAATGGTGCAATTATATTAATTAGACAACATGAGTGGTGTTTTTAGGTGACTGGTACATGTGGATCCTAGTTCGAGTCACATTGTTTTTGGTTTTTTTATATCGGTCTCAGAGGGACGATATGTAGTGTCGGATGAGAGGAAATATGTTAGAGCTGGACAATATGGCTAATATATTTTGTATTTTCTCTGAAGAGGGGCTTTAAAAAAAATTTAATCAAACAAAAGCCACATATGTGAACTAAATTCAGTGATCTAGGTTTAAGCAAAAAATAAATGCAGGAAAAATGTAGTTAAAAATAATTACGACATGTTTTCCAGACTTTTTTCTCAAAATAAACAAAAGGTATAATGACATTTAAGCTCTTCAATTTGAGACGTGACAGTTTTAAGTGATGGCGTGAATGAATTTTTGAATTAGTGTATTGAGACATGGAAAGAATTGATTCATTAAAATGAATCATATTCCCAACTCTATTGTCCTTTTTACTTCTGAGGTTTAAATCAGAGATTATGTTAAGGCGCAGTGACATTTACCACTGCTCTGCGAAATTTCATTGGTGAAATCCTGTCATTCCAATAAGTTCGAAAAAAGCAGATTTCACTTATGTTCAATTTGGTCACGTGACATTTCTGTGCTAACAGAAAGCTGCTTGGTTTATAGATCTATGGACAATTGGCCTTTTTTGCAGATAAAATGTTAGAGTATTTTTTTAATACTCTATTATTTTGTATTACTGTATCTACTGGTGCACTCTTTAGGAAACTGAGTGCCAAGTAGAACCACATTACAATTTAATTTTACATTTAAAGTCCACCTGTGGTGAACATCAAGCTTTTAATGTTGTTTATATATCTTTGTGGTGTTTTTTAATATTCTTTAAGACAAACCATGTGCAAATTCATAAGTCAACACCATTGTTGAGTATTTTCTCTTTAAAACTGCAGTGAACCAAAGACAGACAGTGTCAACAACGCGGTTTAAAATCGCTGGTGTTTCTGACGCCACAAACTAGCTTGTAACCAGTCAGGTCAACGAGTGGATCTCTGAGCTGGTGTGAGTGAGTGGAGGCGAGGCTAATTTGCATATTCATAGAATCGTGAATACTAAATGAGGCAAGGGTGTGGAGTTACATTCAAGCTATTTTAAGGCATGAAGACATTTTTTTCAAGGAAAAAACTTTTATATATGTCATTTTTTTGTGATCAGAGATGAGTTTTAAGGGATACAATTATTGACTATAGATGGACTTAAAATTATTATATCATAAAGATCTGATGTGACACTTATTGCTAGGTGTATCTCAGATGCGTTTGTGCAGTGGAAGGTTTTTCTTTTCTTATTTTTTTTATATGAAGTTGATCTCTGCTCTTTACCTTTGACCACAGAGGCCTTATCAGTGCACATCGCCTCATGCCGAGAAACGTGTCGTTCTAGAACGGTAGTGTTTAAACTGATCTCTCTGGTGCAAGCCGTAAGCAGATTTACCATGCTGGAGTCATCTGTAATCTGCTATTGCACCAGCTCTGCATGTGGACTGATAAAACCTCTTTTCCATACACACTTGTGCAGGTACAAGCCTACACAATCAAATCCTTCATCAGGCAGTGCAAAGCTAATGATTTCCTTCTGGCTGTGTGTTATTCGCATATCATGAGAACAGGATTCTTGATGTTCTTCATAGTTTGATGTATTATGTTGTACTGCAACATTAACAACTCAAAGCTTCCTTCCCAGTCCATTAAAATATGACATGTGCTGTAAACATCAAGTGAACATATTTCTCTTGCACCCTGAATAAAAGTATTTATTTTCTTGAAAAAAAGTTTAAAAAAAATATATTTTCCAAGGTAAAAACGTGTATTTATAAACATTATCAATTATTAAAATATACAACCATTTGACACAGATTCGATGGTCTTCAGGAGTCCACTCTATGATGTCATTTCCTGCTTTATGGCATTTTATAGATTTTTTTTTTTTCAAATAATTATAAATTAAATTATACGTTAAATATTTGTATACATATATATTTTAACAAAATGTTCACTATTTTGAAATCATTATTTAAAAAAAATATAACAAAATAAGGTAAATGAAAACAAAATAAGATTTTATTTTTAAGAAATAATATCATGACATTGTACCAACCTGACATTTTTTACTTTATTCCACAAAAAAAATGATTAAAATGGATTTGAATTTAGAGATTAACACATGTTATTCATAGAAGAGGTGTATTCAGGTTAATTAGGCTACATTTATATGTATTTTATTGATTACAGTAGTAAAGGTTAATGCATGAAGTCATTAAATCATCATGGTTGTCACATCCATGAGCTCATTAACATTTAGGGCAGAAACGTGATGCAAGTAACCATAGCTACCTACTGTACCTACTTAATGCTAGTATGCTAACATGCTAAAGCTGGAGAGAGAGTCGGTTTTAGAGACCATAATATAATCCTGGATCTTTTGACTTGTACACTACTCATTGTGGAGGGAATTTTACACAGAAAAGCTCTGGTGTTTTCTTCTGCTGTATGGACTAGCAAACACAACTCAAAAGGTGATGGGAAAGACTTGTCATCTGTAATGGACACATTGCACGTTAGCTGATCATTTCTTTACGATAGAAAAATTGACCTTTATTATTTTCTCATTACAATCCCTCTCTCGCTCTCTGTCAGTCATGAGGCGAATCGTCCTCATAACTAACTACAGAACACGGATCACTCTGATCCCAGCTGCCGTTGAGAGAAAATTCAGTACAGCAGCAAATTCCCAGAAATGTTTTTCTCCACCGCTGCCGCTGGTTATATAAATGTACAGCTTAACTCTCTCATGCAGTGTTGTGTTAATCTACAGCTGGAGAAACCAGGCGTCTCATTATGCAGCCAGCGGGGAGAGTTTGCCGTAAATTTGGGTCAAGACTGGTGTTTTTGTTAAGATTTGAGGAGCTAAATATATATGCGGTACTGCAGTGTTTCCCCTACAATGTATTTAGCAGCGGCGCAGCGCCGCCACTGGATTTTCAGCGCCGCTGCAAAATCTTCACATGATCAGTAATATCACTACATCCACTTACACACCTAAAAACACTTGAGACGTGGCGTGCGCCGGCTCTGCTAATGCGGTGGCTCTGAATCCACTTGTTGACAAGAAAGGAGGAAAGATATGGAATTCCAAAATATGGAAATATTTTCGATTAGGCTAATGTCACGTTGCCATAAGGGGCCGTTCACATAGCGTGTTTTTCTGAGCGTGCACTGCAAATTCGTTATTTCAAATGTAGGCGCGCGGGAAGCGCGCTCGTTTCTCCAGGTCCAGGCCGCCTCTGTTCATGGTTGCATAGCAACGACAGACGCCACGGGAGAGAGCAAGCGCTTTTAGAAAGGAGAAAGCGGCGCTCTCCATGAGGACGAGGAAGTAGCAGCAAATAATTAAATGATTTCTAGCCCTTGCATTAGCTTTACTACTAGATATATTTATGGAGATGAGAAATAAAAAGCCGCCCTGTACAGCTATGATCAGCTGTTCGGCCGACCTGTCGATGTTGTTACGGAAAGACCGAAGCTGATCGGTTGGTTTTTGTCACATGGCGTGTTGAGATGAGATGTTACGATGTTTTCATCTCGCCACGCGCGCCTACAATTGAAAGAACGCATTTGCGCGCAAAAAACGCGATATGTGAACGGCCCCTAAAGTGCACTCGGGTGCGGTTGTATCGGGGTAGTTTTACGAGCAGGAGTACATGAGCACAGTCTCGGACCGACACCCGAGTGCTGTTATTAGTCCGCTAGAAAAGCAGTTTTAGGCTTATTCTTGGGTGGATAACTCTTTTAAAAAGTCTTTTAAAATGAAATACGAACACAGTTTTGGATTAAATAAAGGTACAGTCAAGTCAAATAAAACACTTGATTGTTCATGTTTGTTCACTTCATTCATTGTGCATTAAATAATGTTAACTTAAAACTTTTGATTTTAAAAATGTTAAAATTAAAAATGTAAAAAATTAAGTGCTCACAGATTGGGTGTGGCCTAAAATTTTTAATAAATTATAAATAATCTTTTTCTGTGTTGTGCCATTTCATTTTTCCCCTATTAATATCTACCTTATAGCTGAAAATGAACACAAAACAAAAACGTGAAAAATCCTGTCTAAAATTATAAAATGAAGGTTTCTGTTTGGGACCAGTTCAAGGTGCGTGCTGCAATAATCATCTTGAATCTGTTGATGGTATGTCGTATTTGTATGTCTCAAAATGTCAATTTTTATCCACAAAACTTGCCAGAAGTCATGGTTTAAGGGGTTATTTACAAAAAAAAGTTCTTCCGAGGTACATAAACCCCCCCCCCCCCCCCCCCCCCCCCATACATATCCCCCCCCGGGACAGCACCGCTGCTGGAAAAATTTCTAGGGGAAACACTGGGTACTGTGTTCTGTTCTATTAGTGGTGTGCAGTTTGTTGTTTTGTCGGTTTGCTTTTTTATCTCATATCATGGAAAAGAGGATATTGCTCTTGCTCTATTGAAATAAGAGTTTGATGTACTATATGGAAATACTAGTCACAACTCATAGATTCATTCCCAGTCTATTCATACAATTTATTGAAACTAAACGGCACAAATGACTCCTTAGTAACCATCAGTGTTATCTGTTGTGACTTCACCGTGAGTTCATTAACATATACCTATCCATGTTTATATATCAGTGCAACAAACCCAGGCTCATTCAAAAGAAATGTGCCTGTGGTGACATTTCTGCAAAATGATGTTGTTTTGGCATGTTTTTAAAGTGAAATGTCCAGTGAGTGAAGCCAAAAGCTCGTTCAGTTTATCCAAAGTAGATGTAGGTGAATCTACTGTGCATCCACTGTGCATCTATGCATCTCGGCAGTTCAGAAATGAAATATAGTGAGTAGCGCTAAAATGATAATGCTCTATCACGTTTGAAAATGGCGTATATACTAAACCTATACTAAACTACCCTAAACTACACTATAGTGTTATCAAAAGCAAACATTAGATGCATTTGCTGTAGCAACCATGCCATTTTAACTTGCTTTTATTGAGGTTGATTGAGTTTATTGAGTCTTTGAGTTGTTTTATGACTCCTCTCACAGGACTTGTGTCTGGATAAGGTGAGCTCTCATGTTTACTACATCACAAAAGCCATACACAAAGAGCCAAAGATTTGATGCAAAATATGTTTTATTTTTTTTGTTTGTTTTTACAAATCCTGTGCCATGGTAGAAGTGTTTGGAGGTCATGAAAATAAATGTAATTTTTTTTTTTTCGTAATATGCCTGTAATCAAAATTTTGTGAAAATAAATAAAAGTCGTTGGTGTTTTACTGCCACTGTTTCAGCTGGAAACTGCAATGGAGTTTTGGAGAGGCGTTTTTTTTTCCCAAAGAGCCAGTTAATGCCTATTTAGTATTCAGGATCTTGGTGGAAGTGTTCTGCTCATTTTTAACAGAGAAAGAAGTTATCCAGTGATAAATAACAGATGTCATTTACTTATAGGTATCGTAAAGGTACAGTAGCAAAACCAGCCATTTAATTCTAAGGCTCAGGGTGGAAACAAAGTGGTCATAACTAAATAATGGATTAGTTTAAAGCTTAAAAAAAGTCTAAAAAGTCTCTCTTGTACCTTACACAACATCCCTGTGTTTGCTGACGTCAAACTTGGATAAGAATATTGTGTGTCTCTAGTATCTACTAGTAGTGTTTGAATATAGAGTAGGAACATGTTATCTTGTTCTCATCTGCTGTGTCTGTGTGGCTCAGGTATTCCCTATGGCAAATTTGGCAATGCCAGAAATCTTTGACCTTGTGGGGACATGTTTTGGTCCCTGTGAGGAAAACGGCTTATAAATCTTACAGAATGTATGATTCATGTATTTTGAAAATGTAAAACAGCAGAACGGTTTCTGTGATGGGTTGGTTAAGGTTTAGGAGATACAATATATAGTTTGTACAGTATAAAAATCATTATGTCTATGTAATGTCCCCATAAAACATGGGAACCCAAACGTGTGTGTGTGTGTGTGTGTCCAGTTGCATTTTCTTATATTTGCACGTGTACACACTCTAATAATGCTAGCCTAGCACACAAACGCCTGAAATAGCTCTACGTATATTATATAAGAAACACTGGTGTGTCCTGTCCTAGATCTAATAGTCTCGTACAGTAAACATACTGCTGCTCACTCAAAAAAATGTGGCATGTGGAGGGTAAAAATATGCAAATTCTGGAATGCAGTAAGCCCATGTGAGAACACCTCCAGGTCTCAAACATGTGTGTTTGTGTATGTTAGGAAAGGTCTAAAATTGACGGGATCGCTAAATTACTCTGAAGGGACCAAATACTCTCGAAGGGCGAAAGAATGCTTTAAGTGTATACAACATTTGCGATGATATAGTATTTTGTTTTGTTTTGTTTGGATAGTTTGTTTTAGATGGTTTTTTTATGATTGCATGTGAGATAATAAGTCCATAACAAACAAAAAAAAAAAGTATGGGGTGCTGGTCATTTATTCTTCCTTTGTGTGTTTTTCTGCCTCTTGTTTGCTCCTCCTCCCTGTCTGAAACCAATGTTCTGTCACTCCTCCCCTGCTGAAACTTTACCTTTAACCTACATGAGGCAAATACTCTTTCTCATTCTTTCTCTCCCCTTTTTTTCAGCTGGCAGCTTGAACTCCATTCTTTTTCACTCTGTTGTTTGCGGTTTCTCCACGTGCAGTTATCACGTGGGTGGAGTTCCCTGTAAGAATGTGTGTACACACACGCATATGTAAATGCATACTGCAACAGCCGGCCAGTGCGGTAAAAAACAGGCTTGACAAATACACCCACTAAATACTCAAGAAGCCTTGAGATTCTTCAGGCTCTTATAAGATTGTGTTTATGGAATAACGATGAGGTTATATGTAAACATGGCTGGAATAAACAGGAACAAACATCATTATCTGCTGTCATGGTATTTCCAGCATAGAATCTGCGCAGAAATCTGGCTCTTTGTTTCACAAAGTCGCGCGAGATTGACTATCAGCTGTTCTTGTTGGCTTGGGGTGACGCTAGCCCTGGCCTGCACGTGGCTTTTCCCCACCCTCTGTGCTGACTTCTGTGATTGGCACGAGCTTGGAATGTGCTGATTGGCCAAAAGTGTTCTGGGCCTCGCCTATTGGCTCCAAGAGCTGTGTTTGTGCTGGAAATGTAGAACACCAAGAGAAGGATGATGTCATAATGGTACTTAGTGAAGGAAAACACAATGTCCCTTTTCTTGCTAGAGTTCCAAATCTTAGAACCTTGTTTTGTTGTTCATTTGATTCACATTTAAATTAGTATTTTAAATGTGATATGTGAGAAAAAGAGAAGTTCCTACTTTCTATTTTTAATCATGCTGTGATTTTAAGATGCCATTTAATTTCTGACAAAGACAGATTTAGAAAACTAAGTCGTACAGTCAACATTTACTAATTACAACTGGTCGGAGCGATTCTGGGCGAATCATAATTACGTTGCTCTTACACACATTCTTGTGGTCCGTACCAAATAATACACCAAGCATGCCTTTTTTTTTTAACTGACATGCCTCCAACTTGGAAATTTGAGCTCAAAGAAATCCAGAATGTGTGCTAATTATGACATGGTAGTGGTGTTCATGCACCATCTCATTCAAACAAAAATCATTCTGATGTGAATCATTCTGTTCACAACAAAGACGATAACTATAAGGATAAAGATATTGTTTTAAAAATCTTTCTTATTTTAAAAGAATAGCAGGGTCCTTAGAACAATTCTAATGATAGCGGCACAGAGAAACAACATTTTTAGAATCACCCTTAAATGCTTGAATGCAAAACGCCAATCATTATTACATATTCGGGTCTTTAGCGACCCTGATCTATATCTAACATGGATGGATCTCTACCTGTCGCGATAATATAAAACTTTAGGAGCCCGTAAGGGTTCAGTTTGAGCAGATGTTTTATACCATCATCCCTGTCCTCATCAGAGCTCATTTCCCAGTACATTCAGCATCTGGCTAATATTCATGATCTCAAACATGTTCTCAAAATGATCATTTTCAACATCTTCAAAATCAATATTTCAGCCCGTTCTCATCCCAAGGCGTCATACATGTGACGCTTTTGATATTTCGTCGAAATCTTACACACATGGCATCCTTTAGCGTCAATATGAGACGCAGATCCCAAGGCGTCATACAGGTGACGCTCGTCTAAATCCGACGCACATGGCATCCTTTAGCGTCAATATGAGACGCAGATCCCAAGGCGTCATAACCGTACCCTACCCCAGACCTAAACCTACCCATAACAGTGCGTGTTATATTGACGCTTAATGATGCCATGCGCGTAAGATTTCGACGAAATGTCATATGGCGTCACCTATATGACGCCAAAGGATGAGAATGTGTTGAATATTTTGATTGCTGACAGCTTTTTCACCAGATCCATCATCAAGTGACAGTGACACTAATATTTGATTGCGTTCAGTTCAAATCGCTGAGCCATTTCAAGTTTTGCTAATGATACATCCTATTATTTTGTTTTCTGCCTGCTGTACTATGAGTGAAACCTCACTTCATCATTGTGTACCAGACATAAAGGTGAATTGCTCGTATTCAGATTCAATTATTGTTAGTGCAGAAAAAATATATACTTACTGTTACACACCTCTGGTCGTTAGCGATAGTGATGCGCGGGTCGGCTTTTTTTTCCAACCCGCGGGTCCCGCTTTTATGAAATTATTTGGCCCACCCCAGCCCGCACCGCACCACTGTATCTATTTTTACAACCCGCCCCGCACCCGCGGCCGTTAAATAGACATACATACTAGACATTGTAATGTAAATAAAAACAGCCTTTATTTCAGCCTGAAAGTGCTTGGAAACATCGCCCTGTAAACTGGCAACAAGAGAGAATTATGAATATGAACCATAAATCAGGTCATATTAATAAGATAATAAACATATTCAACATTTACAAAGCAGCGTTTGTATTCATCTAATAGGCTAAACCATTTTTTATTTCTTAGACCCCCCACAAATATGTCTGGACATGCTGGAAGTGCCCGTTTTGTGGCTCTCCTGTTTGTATATTTTTCACACGAGTTGCACTTCAGGTAGCCGATACTACTGTTGTCTCCTGCTGCAACTATTTCTGAGAACAGCTCCCAAACATTAGATTTAGCAGCCTAACCTTATTTTTCTTTTCAATTTAATCAGGTAAATTCCCGACCTCAATTTCTCCCGCACCTCGTTTTCCATCTTCACTTTTATTTCTCCGTTGTTGTTGTTGTCGTGGCTGGCGGCGGGAGCTAGAGCTGCTTGGCGCGCCGCTTTCGTGAAGTGTCACGTGACGCCAAAGGTTTGGGGACCTCACGCAAGTTAAGTTGCTACGGCATTCGTATTGTAACCTTATCAAATAACCTAATAAAATACGAAAATAGATATTCCCAAATATTTAATATAGGCTGGAAATTGCAAGCAACATACATGGATTAAAAAAAAACAATAATAATGACCCGCCCCAACCCGCAAATAAAGTGACAATTTCTTTACCCGCCCCAACCCGGGGTCCGCGGTTTATGAGTCGGCCCGCGCATCACTAGTTAGCGACCCTACAGTACAAAAAATGAATGCGAAAACGGCATTATTTTATAATTGTTTTTTTTTTTTTCTTGTTATATTGTCTATAATGAATTGATTGAGGAATACTAAGAAGGTTAATGTCTAACTTTAAAAAATGAATGAGAAGGAGGGTAGTGAATGACGTCTCGGGTCACTAAAAAGACTTGAGGTATGTGTTTAAGGGTTAAAGTGTGTTGTTGTGAACGCTAATATATTTCTTGTTATAATTCCCTAAAGGGACATGGTGAAGAAGAAGAAAATGAGATGGAGGAAAACATATTTGTCAATGCTTTTTGTGTTCTTTCGCAAATGTTTTGTGTTCCCCCGAGAAACGAGAACAAAGAGTTCAAAGGTTTTGCAAGCGAACGCAAAGTTTCTCACGGGAACCCAAAAAGTTTTGTAAGCGAACTCAACTTTTCTTGGGGGAATGCAAATGTTTTGCCACCGTATGCAAAGTTTCTCAGGGGAACACAAAACATTTGCTAGAGAATGCAAAAAGCATTGACTTTTTTTAATGCAAAAATTTACTATTTTTCCTCCCTTCTCATATTTTTTTTTGATGTCCATGTCACTTTAGGGGCTCTGTAAAGTTATCATTCTTGGTGTGAACGACCTTATCTAACAACTACCTGTTTCTTTGTCTGCCTGGCATCGCCAGACCTTCAGACTGATGGCAGAAGGTCTGGACTCCATCGCAGCTTTCATTGGCCAAAGACTGACCACGCAGACGTCTGACCGACATGTTAAGCAACCAAGCACAGTTCTTTTTTCCACATCGTGTTTAGGGTCGTGAAAATGTAAAGTCGATACGATGACAGACAGGTGTGCATCTAATAAATTATTAATTCAAGAATGTTGTGCAAGTTTACTGCAACAATGGCGCCACGAACTTCACACAGTTTTGAAAATCCAATGTTTAGTTGATCCTGATAAGCGCTTATTGTCCCAGTTGTAAACACGATGGCTTTCTTCTTCCATGAGAAGATTTGGCATCATGGCAGCTTTGTGTCCAGGCTGACCGTTAAAGAACACGACACACACTTCTCCCAGAAACCCAATACAGTTCAACTAATCAAATGACGACTTCAAAACTCCAGAAGTTTTTCCCATTTGGTGTGCCTTATGCATCAGACGTTCAGCCAACGTGATGTCTGAGGCTGAGACTACCTGTTAGTTACCTTCAGCCAAAGAGCGCTTGTCGTGTGTGCCACTAGTTGCCAGCAGAAGCTGACTATGGTTTTCCTTTGGGTTGTATGTTTGTGCTACGGAGCACTCGTCCCATCTCCAAGACAGCACAGGCACTTTCTGGCTCTACAGTCAGTCACTCACCAAGCGTGACTGTACCCGCACAACAGGGGCGTAGATTAGGGCAGAGTTGTTGTGCAGTGAGCCTCATTAGTTTAGCAGGCCTACATCATGTTCCAACAGATTGTGCTTTACACAGCGCTCTAAATAAATTGTCATTGATTGTCCATAACAGATTTGGAATAATTTCTATATTTTAAGAATACTGTTAAATTGCAGAATATCAACAGTTTTTTTTTTCTTTTTCATATAGAAGTCCAAAAATGGCAAACAGTACCATAAATATTCCAAAAAGTATTTTACTTTTAGCCATAGATTTGCAGGTCACTGGTTACTTTTTTGTACAGGCCACAGGTGGTTATTCTCTAAAAATCTTCCCGTCCGCTATTGGCCTGGGTAAAGTGGCCAAAAAAAGGATACAAATATTTTTTCCCATGTCATTTATTTTCGATATTTATCGGATAATATTCATTTCGTATGATAAATGGAGGAAATGCACTCCATATTTTTATCAAAAAAATGTTGTCATAGTTTAATCAACATTTAAAATGTAGTCAAATTAAATTATAACAGTTAATTTACAACAAAACATTGCATTTTTATTTATTTAGTTAGTTTTGCCAAATTAAAGTGCTGCACAACAGAACTTTTATTCTGTATAAATTAAAACATGCATGACTATTATTGGTTGTACTGTATGATAATCCAAAAATAACATATTTCTGTTTTCTGATAGTCTGACAGATTTATCCATATCGAGTAAAAAATGTCCAGAGATCATCATCAACATAGATTTAATTGCGATCCGAGTTTTTATTGCCCAGCCCTAGCATCTGCTGTAACTGTCAAATGTGAGTAAATTCAAATGTGTTGTCAAAACGCATTTGAAACTAAATTAAAGATGTCAACACAGACTTGAATATAGGCCTGTTTTTCGAACAAAACCTTTTTTGGTTTCAGAAGACCTAGAATATAGTGCCCAAGTTGGTGTGGACTTTTTGTGTACCTTTTGGAAAGCAGTGCTTTTAATTTCAAAACCATGAATAAACCATTGTAAAAAAAACATTAAGAACACTCTGAATTTTTTTTTCTTATTGCAGATGTAAGAAAAGGAGTATGTTAATTCAACACAAGTGGGTCATAGAACAGTTCTGCACAGTGCGTTGTTGTCTAGAACAGCCATTCTGTGTCTCCACCCATTGGTTTTGCAGGATCGAATTTGGTTTGCATAGTATTATTTTAACCACAATGCGAGCATATGTGTATTCACTTTGTGAACACCAACTGAAATTATCACCAGTATTGAACTGGAAAAAAGGTTAATTCATACATGCTCAGCCAATCACCCTAGAGCCCTGTTGTAAAATTGACAGATTGGTGTAATGAAAAGATTCCTGAAATAGACTTGAATGCATCAGGATTGTTTTGACACAACCCTTTCAATAGACTCTTTCTCTTTACAACTATGTTGCATGTTCCACCCATTGGATAATACTGTGGATTCTGTGCCTTTTCAACCTCAAAGTTCAGAACTTAACACTGCATCATGAGAGGGATATAAAACGGCACTAGATTTCATTAGATAGTTAGAGAAATAGTATTTGAATGTGCATCACCAACCAACATTTCAAGAAAATACATTTCAAGAAAATATTTTATTTTTATTAGTACATTTTATAGACTTGATAATAAATGAGTAATAATTAAAACATTTCATTGCAATAGTATACATTTCCTTCTTTTAGACATTTAAAAATGAACAGAATGAAAGTTTAAAGGCCCTGTTGTCCTGGGAGTCTGACGCTGTCAGAACAATAGGTCCATTGGCCGACTGTAACGGACCTCAACTGCCATGTAGATGCCTTTGTTTGCAGCTCAAAGCTGTGGGTAAACCTACTCTGCTCTTGTGAATCTCACTTCTATCTGCTTCTCAGCAAACATGGAATAACTACTACCAGCATAAGTAACTAATCTGTGTTGAACTTTAGCTGTCATCGTGGGCCTGTTTCATTTGCGCATTATCA
Source organism: Tiaroga cobitis (assembly GCA_030578255.1). Classification (NCBI taxonomy): domain Eukaryota; kingdom Metazoa; phylum Chordata; class Actinopteri; order Cypriniformes; family Leuciscidae; genus Tiaroga; species Tiaroga cobitis. Next base: position 40,479,107 of record CM060608.1, on the reverse strand, counting down.
AATTATGAGGATTCACCTGCAGTTCAGGTTTTAATTGGAATGATTAATGAAGATGTTTGACCTATTATGAGTCCTATTGAATTGAATTGAATTTTAATTGTCAGCTTGACTTTTTTACACATACTGTACACACAATGTTATTCAACAGGTCCATCAGGTTGTGGAAAATTTTTTTGGAATTTCTGACTCAGAATCTGGAGTGTCGCATTTTAACACGTGTTTCTACATTCCATGTAAATACTAACAGCTGCTTTCTTATTAAGCTGTTGATCAGGTATGTTTTGCTGCTGGAGAAATGGTGTAGGCATGTTTGTTAAGCCCAGTTTTCACAGCTGAGCAAAGATTGTTTGCTATGGGGATAAACAGTGTATCTTCTCTGGAGCTGTAAAACTAGCTATGTGTGTCTGGTTTTATGAAAACAGAAGTTAAAAATACTCCTGCTGTTTCAATAAGCATTTTTAGTCCATGTCTATTGGCTTTGAGGCTAATCTATAGCTTTGAGGATCTAAATGCTAGTGCACTCCTACAACTAGACAAAATTAACTTTATAGCAGATATATCATCTTGTCCGCATGGACATTTTTATCCAATCTCTATGCTCTTTAGAGTGAGTAGGTCTCTCCATCATCTGACACCGACTAATTAGCAAGTAGTAAGGAAATGGTTTTGCCACACTGTGAGGTGAACTGCTGACTAACCACACAGTATTTCCTACCCCAAGGAAAGAAAATGGAGACAAGTTACGTGTCTTCTCAGAAACAAACTACTGCACAATAAGATAATCCAGATGTGAGGGTGTGTTACTCTGAGAAAGGATATGCCACAAGTTATCTGAGTAATCTTGCTCTTCTTTTTTTTTTTTTTTTAGTTTTTTTTAGTTTTTTTGATTATTAAATGGCAACATGTCAGTAATTCAATCCATGTATCTTTTTAGAAGCAGCGGAGGAGTTCTTTGAGTATGATCCTGAGGAGTTCCTGGTGTTCCTGACACTCCTGATCACAGAAGGACGGACTCCAGAATGTTCCGTAAAGGGGCGGACCGAGGGCATTCACTGCCCACCCGCCCAGTCTGCTATGCCTGTCTTCACCAAACATGAATGCAGCGACAAAATACCACAGGTGGGTTACACCTTTTTATCTACCCGAGCTGGGGCATTTAGTAGTTACATTTTACGATTTTAAGAGTAAAAATATGAGTTGTTAAGATGCATCCAATTAGTATGCCCGTATCCAATAAGTACAACATCTGTACATCTCTAAGAAAATACTACCATTTCAATTCTTTATTAACAGGGACCGACAAACCATCATGTCTGGAAACCTGATTGATAACAGTCAGAATTTTTTATTTTTTGCCACTAGTGACAAGGAAATTGCACATATCACCTTCAGGTTGTTGTGCATACTGTTTAGGTTATTTTGCATCTTGTGTCATGCAGTAAAGAAAGAAAAAAATGTTTTCCCCAATACAGTGTCGTCAGGCAAGGAGAATAAGGTCAGAGGTCATGTTACTATGGCGCAATCACATCCCCATCATGGTCGAGGTAATGCTGCTTCCTGACTGTTGCTACAGCGATGAAGGCTCGACCACAGACTGCACAGACCTAAATGACCCCGCAATAAAGCAAGATGCGCTCTTACTAGAAAGATGGACTTTACAGCCAGTACCCAGAGAGTAAGACATACTCGTCACTTACAGTACTTGTAATATACATTCTTTCACACAGATCTAGTGAGATTTAACAAAGTGGTTTTGGTATTTGTTGCAGGAGTGGTGATCGATTTATTGAGGAGAAAACCTTGCTGTTGGCCGTGCGTTCCTACGTGTTTTTCTCGCAGCTCAGCGCTTGGTTCAGTGCCTCTCACGGACTTGTACCTAGAAACATCCTTTACAGGTAAACATACTCTACACATAAACAACTTATTTCAAGGGTGGGAAAGAATGATGAGGTTTGCCTGATGTAGACAAGAGCCGTGTTTGCTGTCTATCTCAATAGCTGTGTTCTGAAATGCAGTGAGCTGTTGATTCCAATAAGGTTTGTCGTTAGTAGCACATTGCAAAGTTAAATCTGTGATAGTCTAATAATGATAAAAATGATAAAAAAAAAAAGGTATTGGTATTGAATAAAATATAAATATATTTAAAATCAGCATTTCTTTAGGATTCTCAATAGGTTTTGGAACATGGCCAATGTGTATGTTGGTGATTCCATAGGGCTTGTTCATGAAACATGAGCAGAAAAATGATATAAAAGTGCTCTGTATAAAGTCCATAAAACCATCCAGAAGATTTTGTATTTGCCTTTCAGGGGAATATTTTGATCAGGAGAGACAGGAAGTCAGGAGAGTCAAAAGAGAAAGGAAGAAAGACCTTACATTGTTTTTTGACAATCCCATTTGCTATATTTTGCAGAATAAGTGCAGCTGATGAAGAACTGATATGGAACTTCTCTCAAACACCCTCTGAACATGCCTTCCCAGTCCCAAATGTGTCCCATAGTGTCGCTCTCAAAGTGCGGGTTCAGTCTTTGCCCCGCCAGCCCAAATACCCCGTACTCAAATGTAGCATCCACTCAGGTCTTGGTTTTTTGGGCAAGAGAGGCCTGGAGCGTGGCGAGGGTGGCAACCGTGCTGGAGAGAACTGCAGTTCCCTCCGTTTGCCAGGATCTCCACTCTTCTCCAGACCGCTACGCCCTTCTCCACCTCTCCACAGTCCTCTTAACACCCGTAAATGCCCCCCTCGCCCTGAGTCCTCTCTCCCACCAGGCAAAGCAGTCAAGTGGCTGTATTCTCGGCTGAATGGTGGTGTGGACACCCCCCCTACGGAGGCGTATAACTCGTGTACTAATGGGGCAGAGAGCCCCAAGACATCAACCATGGAGTCACCAATTCGTGGTTTTAAATCACTCTCCATCACTGACCCTTTATTTACCCCCAGTCCGAGCCCCAGCTCCATCTCAGGTGAAACCAACCCTCTCATTGGCTCCCTGCTTCAGGAAAGACAGGAAGTCATTGCTCGCATTGCTCAGCGATTGAATTTCTGCGACCCCAGTGCTCCCCATCTCCCTGATGCTCTCTTCACTTCTCAAGAACCTCCAGGACACAAAACAACCTGGAACTCGTCACAGGATAAGGAGCGCTTGAAGAAATCCAAAGAACCCCTCTTCTCAGTCCCCCAGCCTCAAAACCACAATGGAACCAGTCCAGAATTCCCAGAGAGGAGCCGGTCTTCTCTCTTCAACACCCCCTTGAGCCCTAGAAGCAGAACACGGCTGGTTAGAGTTGACCGTGAATCAAAAACTTCCCCAAAACCCTCAACATGTAGGCGGCTGGTACTCAGTGACCGGTCCGCTGAGGGCTCGCTGATTGCAGATGCTGTTCAGGACATTTCGAGGTTGATTCAGGAGCGACTGCAACATTCTTACAGTCTCCTGAATGGCACCTATAAATTGAAGCCCTCTCACAATGAACAGGTTGGTGCAAACCACGGAGCCCAGACAAATGGCTTTGTATCACCACCAAGCCATAAGAAGTTTTCAAGTGCACCCAATGGTGAGGCAAGCACAGATCCTTGTATGTTTCAAGCAACAAAATGTTGCAGATCTCCTGACTCTAGTCGCAGTAAGCGAGACTGTTCCCCTAGACCACTAAACGTGGCCAGCTCAAAACTTGAAGACCACAGCGTCACAAAATCACAGACTTTAACGGCAAGTAATCAGCAACAGTATGCCAGTAGAGAGTCCTGGGCCTCTTTGAAAAACATTTCTAGCCATGTAAGCTCTCCTCAGGAGAATGGGCTGACCCAGACTGGATCCCTCCAGCCCTTCAAGACCCAAGAGGCAATCCATGAGAAAGGAGCAGAAAAGCATGTCCGGGATGGGTCCACTCGTCCTGAGAAGGACGAGAACCAGGAGCCCTGGACGTCCCCCTCTAGCACACCAGTCAACCTTACCTTCAACTCCTCTAGTCCTGCCAAGAGCAGTTATACAGTGAGTTGATATGTCTTTCCTACCATATGATTTTTTAAGTTCAAGTGTGTTTATAGGATTACTTTTGTTTTGTTTTAAAACCTTGTCATGCCATGTAAACCCTATGTTAATATGCTTTTAGTTGATGTGCAGAGTTTGAATCTATTCCTTTGGAACCCAGTCTATGAGAGCACTTACATTGCCATTTTACTTAATTTAATGTTCTTTGCTGAATTTATCCTCTTTGTCTTTTTAATAACAGAGACGCCCCCCTTCCCCTCTGAAGTCATGCAATAACTGGAAGAAACAGAATCGCCACTCCATAGACGGAACTGCAACAAAAGCCTTCCACCCCTGCACAGGCCTACCTCTCCTCTCCAGCCCTGTAAGAGCACAGATCCCTCTGTTGCCCTCCAACACATAGATTATAGCACAGCATCTTATTGAAAGGGCCCCAAAGTGTTTGTATCTGTGACTCATCTAGCCTCATATCTGAATCACTTCTTGTTTGTCTCAATGCTGTCCACAGAGTTTCTATGCTTCCTAGATGACACACTAATGAAGTCTCATAGGCCACAATAGACCTATAATAAAAACTCCCTCCCTATAACCCAAGTTTTTATTAATACTTTCCATAAATACTCTTGGTAAATTAAGCCCATTAGTGTTGTCAAATCATACCGATGTCAGTTTTTCCTCTGTGGACTGAGTTCTGATTTGTGCCATATGACTCAAGCCCTTCACTGTGTGTGGGAGTTTGGTGCTGTTACTCCAGATGAGTGGTGCTCTTGTTCTTTCAGATGAGATCCACTCAGATGTAGTAGTTCTTAATCTTTCTATTGGTTTTCATTAAATGTTACAAACAACTGAATTGTTTTGTTCTGCATTTTCTCGAAGACATGAACAGACTAAAAAAAGATCAAAATCCTGCCTATAAAAAGTACTATGCTTTGTTCTTTTTTTGACATACAACGCTGACTGTGATTTTTGCCATCCTTGTTGGTCCTGGAACAACATTCCTATCAACCAGTAAGATTAGCTTAGGTTTGATCTGGGATTGATGCATGGACAACATTTTCATTGACCTATCAGTTGATGATTAGGGCTAGGGATAAGGATAGGCAAAAATGAACTCATGGGAATAACCAAATGGAGTAAAGATTGAATTGTGAGATATAATGATCGGACCCTCACTGATTGGACCATATTTCCCCTATACTAGCGTCCCTCAACTGACTTCCCGTCAAATTCAGGATTAATTTGCACTAAATCGCCTTGTCTTGCAGCGAAACTTTTGTTAGCACTTAGCTTAGCCCAGTTCATTCATTTGGATCCAAGCAGAGAAGCAACCAAACACCTCCACGTTTTCCCTATTTAAATACAGTTACACGAGTAGTGTAACTCGACCGAGAATGGTGACACAAAATAAAACGTTGCGCTTTTCTAAGCGTGTAAAATGGATAACTATAATGTATGGCGGAATACCACAGCAAGTGCTTGGGAGCACTTCGACTCAGCGCAGTAATATCATCACTCCGGAGAGGGAGAGGGGGAGAGGATTGTTCAGAAGTGATATTACTGCGCCGAGTCGAAGTGCTTTATTTATAAATGACTTGCTATGGTATTCCGCCATACATTATAGTTATAGTTATCCATTTTACACGCTTAGAAAAGCGCAACGTTTTATTTTGTGTCACCATTCTTGGTCGAGTTACACTAATCGTGTAACTGTAATTAAATAGGGAAAAAGTTTCGCCGCAAGACAGAGCAATTTAGTGCACGCGCTGAGACGAGAGAGGTATGTATCAACTCGTCTTAGTTCAGGGAATAACATATAGTTTAATATGAAAAAAACGGTGGAGTATCCCTTTAAGCACGTGTGTATATTAAATTATTTAAAATAAATTACAAAAAATAAAAATCCAGACAGAATAAATAAACATGTACCACTGTGAATTGGGCACATTGTTTTGTAACAGTTTATATAGATATTTATTTAAATTACATTTTGCAAGTGGTCACAAGCTTGCAAAACAAAGATGTAAATGTGTTCATCTGCTCCGTCTTTTTTCCCCTCAGGTTCCTCAAAGAAAAAGCCAGACAGGATATTTTGATTTAGGCACATCTCTGATTCATTGCAGAGGTGTTCCATGGGCAGCCAATAAGAGGTATGCCTTTCTTTCCTCACTTTAGTTCCTCCTGTAGTACCATTGTTCCAAATTTCACTGACATTTCCTTTACTGGGACTTTTCTAAATACACTGCCATCTGCTGTGCACACATACACTAGAGTTATCCCTAAATCTACAGACTACCCAAAATGGCTGACTGAAGTGTGTGTGTGTGTGTGTGTGTGTGTTTGCAGGGTTTTGAAAAGATCACAAGACTGTGATGAGTCTCAGCAGCAGATCCTCAGTGCCAGCGCTCCACCCGCCAGCCTCAGTCTTTTGGGAAACTTTGAGGTAGATGAACAAATTATTACACACACACACACACACATTGGATTTCCATGTTTTATGGGGATTTTCCATAGACGTCATTATTTTTATACTGTAAAAACTATATATTCTATTCCCTAACCCAAACTATAACCCTAAACAGATTTTTTTTTTTCAATTTAAATAACTTTATTTAGTTTATTTTTATGTTGTTTTTTTATTGAAAGGACCTTTAGGGAGATTTTGTTTAGCTCACTTCTGGGTAAAAATTTTTCCCCAAAATATACTTAAGTAGGTACACACAAATACATGCTTTTTTTCACTATATTTTTCTCATAGACATTTATATCAGGTTAATGCTATTTTCTTCCTGACCCCTACCTCTAAACAACTCTCACAGATACCTGTGCAAAACCCTAGATTTAAATATAAACCAATTTTACGCCTTTTTATAAGCCTTTATATTTTCACACACAAAAAAACAACAACATCATTTAGTATGATTCATAAAAAAAAGTCAAAATGTCAGGTTATACTATCCTTGAGGGGACATTCGGTATAAAGGAATATCTGGACCACACACACACACAAATAGTGAACAACCCTTTGAGTGAACACCCTCTGTCTTTATTTGGCCTAATGATATTGTCTTTATCCTGATCACACATTAAATATATGCCTCTAATGGATGGGTGGAAAGATAGACAGATGTTTCTTTGTGTGTGTTGATGTGTATATCTGTGTGTTTTTGTGTAGGAGTGTGTATTGAATTATCGTTTGGAGCCGTTGGGCACTATTGAGGGTTTCACAGCAGAGGTTGGCGCCAGCGGAACCTTCTGTCCCAGTCACATGACCTTACCTGTGGACGTGTTATTCTACAGCGTCTCTGATGATAACGCACCTTCCCCCTACATGGTAATGGCCCAAGCTGAGTTTCTTACATATTTTGTGTACTTGTTTTGAATATGTCACTGTAAAGTAACATACTTTACTTTACTTTACTTTATCCCCAAACCAACCCCCAACACACGCACACACACATACTTTTTGAGGTTGGTATAGTTGTGTAGAGCATAAATGTAATACACACATCTTTTAAGGAGTCAATACAACATTTTAAATGATTTAAATACTATATCTTTATTCAATTCTCTTACTTCTCTTCAGGGTGTCATAAACTTGGAGTCCCTCGGTAAGAGGGGATATCGAGTACCTCCTTCAGGAACCATTCAAGTGGTAAGATTCAGCAAATTATTTTAAAGACCTACATAATTATCTGCTTGCGCACTATGTTTTATGGTAATGACACACTTTTGCAAATGATTCATAACTACTCATAAGTGTGTAACCATCAGACAACACTGAGAACAAAGGAGAATGTCAACCATTAAAAGTGTGTACAGATGCGGCCTCTACTGGTGAATGTGTAGGAATTACATTTACATGCAAACAGAACAATAGTAAAAAAAAAAAAACAGAAATTGAAAAATAACCCCTTACTTTTCAGTGTAGTCCTTTCATATCTGGTGTAAATCTTAAAAAAAAAAAATTTAAAGCAACAGTCTTTTCCATGGTAACTTACATTATGACCCAAATGTTACTGATACTTGTGCTTGGAATATTCCTTTAAATTCTTTAATTTGCATTAGTCATGAACAAATTACTCTGATTCACTGTTTTCAATAAATGTTTTTGAAGGTTTCCCTGCCCACTTTAGATTATTAGCATGTGTTTCTGATGAAATGCTCACCGACTGTTACTGTGAACGTGTCTGGAATTGCATGCATGTTTTCTGCTTTGGATTTTGTAACTTTGATGCTCAGCGGATGTTTTGTCTTTTGTCTCTGAATGTCAGACCTTATTTAACCCCAATAAGACAGTGGTGAAGATGTTTGTGGTGATGTATAATCTGAGAGAAATGCCCGCCAGCCATCAGACATTCCTGCGGCAGAGAACCTTCTCAGTCCCAGTCAAACGCGAGTACAATGGACTGAACAACAAAAAGCCATCCTCACTGGGGCAAGGACGAACTCTCCGCTACCTCGTCCATCTGAGGTCAGTACCATGCCATTGAGTGCTCACTTATTTTCATTCAGGCGTACAGGGATTAAATGCTCAGTGTAAACTGTCAAATGGCCAGAGAGCTTTTGTTCTAGACCAGACTTTCTCAACAGGTACCTTGTGGCCTTGACATGCCTGTTCATGAATATGTATACTTATTTTAACTGGTCCCCAGAAGTCTCATGATAAGGTGTGTGAAAATGCAGTTCTTTTGAAAAGTCCTTATTATGGCGCTTTTCCATTACCAGTACCAGCTCGACTCGACTCGCCTTGGCTCGGCTCGACTCGGCTCGCTTTTCGCTCCGTTTTCCATTGCAGAAAGTACCGCCACAAATAGTACCCCGTCATCATAGCGACGCCTTTCGTTCCTCGTTGCCCCATCAAGCTCTCGCTGGATCCTCTCTTCGGCAACCAAACAAAGGAATGTCTGCACCTCCTCGTTTGACCACGGCGTATTCTTCCGAGTTGCTATAATAATAGTAGTAAGTTTAGTAACTATCTCTGGCCAAACTATTTAAAAATCGCGGGGTTATTTAGTCTGGATACTCCATCTGGCGCGTGCAATGATGACGCAGATTCTCTGTGACCAATCAGCAGTCGGCATTGTTTTCACGTCACATTTTAGTATCGCCTTAGCTCGCCTCAGCTCGCTTAGAACCTCGCCGGAGGTGGTACGAAAAAAAGTACCCGAAAGCAGGTACAGGTACAACTTTTACACAGTGGAAAAGCAAACAAAGGCGAGTCGAGTCGAGTCGAGCCGAGCCGAGGCGAGCTGGTACTGTGTAGTGGAAAAGCGCCATTAGAGCAAGTCTGTTCCCCTGGCAGCCATCTTGGAAACACCTCCAGGCAGCTATTTTCTAGTCATGAAAGTACAGCTCTCATCTTCAATGAGAATTATAATCTCCAAAACTGTTTGTTAGGCGTTCCTTTCATAAAATCGATGCACTGATTTTTCAGCCACTGGAAAGTGATGAAGAGAAAATTATCCAGAAATCTGAACACAAACCATAACGTACAAAACCAAAAGCCTTTTACATGTAGAAAAACAGAATGCAAATGAAATGGGTATAATTATATTTAATGTAAATGTTGACTGATGGTGATATTTTACCAGAAATAGCTTGAATTTATAGTACATGTGAAATGAGAAGCGCTTTTGAGTTTTAGTTTTTGGAAGGTGATCCCACTTTTCCTAGAAATACTAGTAAAATATGGATACAGATACATTTAATTAAACTTTTTTTTTATTTTTTTTTATTATCAGAGCCAGACCATTTAATTTTTTTAATATTGTAATCACTTTTGAATACATTTATTATTTATGTTGTAATTATAATAAAGTAACTATATATTAATGTAATTCATAGTTATTTCATATTAAAATTAGCATTTGGGGTTTCATATTTAGACCTCATATTTAGGCCATGGATCACAAGAGTGATCCATGGCCCACATGGATCACTCTTGTAGATATTTCTCATGTTCAACCCATATAAATAGAATAAGTTAGTAGGATTAGCATGAAATTAAAATGTCCCTGGAACAGGCATCCTGGACGTTCTTTAATTTTTAATTAACTGTATATAATTAAAAATAATTATAATTATTTATAATTATATTATATTTTATAATTATTATAATCATATTTATGCTACATAAATAGCATGACTTTTTTTTTTTTACAGTGCTGACCAAGATGGAGAGTCTATTTACGCTAAGTGCCAAACAAAATGACAAAAGAAACAAGCCAAAGAGTAAGGCTGGTGTTGGTAACTTTTAGCAATTGACCTGTTGCTCCCTTTTCCCATCGCATATCAGATCAGAGTGGTGTTTATTTTAAATAAAAATGGGGAAAATATAAAAAAAAATTGGAACTAAAGTACCTAACGGGTATTTAATTGTAGGAATAAAGTGTTTATCGGGTAGGATTACGGGTAGGTGTGGGGGAGGGCTTTATTGTCCCAATAAGGCCTCAACCATTTAATGATTTTAATAAATATAGTCATTTACGCTCAATATGTTGTAATTATTGCATACTGTTTTATAATTTACTATATTACACTGAGGTGCAAATAGTATCTATCAACTATTTATATGTAGTATGCCATACGGAACCGTTGCCACTAAACCTGCTTTAACGACGACAGTGAGGCTTTGACAGCCTTAGTCAAACGGGTTGGCGCGTATGGTCGGGTTGCAGTGAGATTGTGGCATTAGACATTGTGGTTAGGTCACATCAAGGTTTTCTGCCACTGAACTACGAGGAAGGAGCAACCTCAGCAGCAGGAGGGATCTCAAGCACAATAGAAAGAAAGAAACGCTGATGTACAGGTCAGTAAGCTGGGCTTAGTAGAGTGGGGGACGGAGGGGGGCGCTCTAGGACGCCAGAGTCACTGTCGAGCCCTCTTGAGGTGTCGTGGGCTAGTCAACGAAACACTGAGGACGGAAGGTGCCCACTTGAAGACCCCAGAGATGTACCCTACTCGGCTCAATCCAGACTGTTGTCATGCTGATCCGCTGGGGAGACCGCACTGTGGTTGATCCCCGGAGCCAGCATCGCAGCAGTTGTGTGTGCTGACGCGTCAGGAATATACTTCAGCCATTAACACCAGACAGAAGGAAATTCACATCACCATATGGAAGGAAGCGTAAATGGATGGAAACGCATAGGTTACTGTAAAGCTACGTCTTAGTTGGTGCTTAGCTTATGAAGTTTTAACATCTACTCTCGTGTAATGGAAATCATTATACTTATGCATAGAAAATACTGCAATTTTCACTTAGTGTAAAAATAGCATCTTTTACTTGTTGCACTAAGTGCAAATAGCCTCTGCTGTTATTTAAAGATTTTTATTGTATGTCAGGCACCAACCCACAATACTTTTTTAGTATAATATTTTAGTATATTATCTATAATGTCCCCCAGCCCCCTTTTGAAATAAGACTCCACCAAGGATTCAACATTCTGAGCCATCAAACGCCCCCTTGAGGAAGACAAAGAAACTGTTGTTAGTTAGCTGTATTTGCCACCTAGTGGTTTAAACATGTTACCAACATATGTCTGCTCAGTTGTTGTATGCATGACACTAGTTACTAGTTATTAACTGTTTGACCTTTATTTCTCTCCATCTGTCTCTCAGGTTCCAGAGCTCCAAATCTGGAAAGATCTACCTCCATCGGGACATCCGGCTCCTTTTCTCCCGTAAATCCATGGAAGTGGACAGTGGTGCTGCCTATGAGCTCAAGTCATTCACAGAGTCACCTGCCGACCCCCCTTTCTCTCCCAGATGCTAATTTAATCTAGTCTAGTCTATTCTGATCTTAATCCAGCATAGGGGCCTTACTAAATCTAAATCTGTCATCTGCTTGTATGGGAATTAATAATAGAGAAGCCCGCTAACGCACACCAACATGCACAGGACTGTTCACGTTAATGTCCCTTACCTAAAAATACACGCCAATGAATCGCCAGTGCTTTGGTTTAAAACAACAGATGGTTGAGAGTTAATTTAGGCTAATTTACAGACGTTCGGAATGGCGTGAGCAGACATGATGCAGAAAAACTAAATCCATGGACCATTAAAAAAAAAAAAAAAAAAAGTCAAGTAACTGAATAACTGCAAGGATGTTTGAAGAGCACTGTGTTTTTCCACCACAACTGGAAGAAAATTTGTTTTGTTCAATGACTTCTTTCTTTGTACTGTTACCAAACCACTTTAATCGGAAGTGTTGCAATAGAAAAACAAATATATTACTAGCTTAGTGTTTACATATTTACTTTTTTTGTCATCAGTTATTTAATATTTAAATTGAACTTTCATTTACTGCACATGTGATGCCCGTTGTGCAAAACATTATGATGTAGTACAAGATATGTTTCAATCATACTATGTATTTTTGTCTTTCAAATTCAGATCTTAAATAAAAGAATTATATATTGTATCTATAAAATCACCTTTAAGCATGCATATGTTTGTGCTCTGTTTTAGACTTCTTAAAAAATGCAAACAATCATTGTGTGTGTGTGTGTGTGTGTGCGCAACCACGGGGAGGAGCGAGCAGAACAGAGTGAATGTTTTTTAGTTCATTCCTTCTTCCATAGAAATTAATTGAAAACGCTCGCTCTGCTCTACACCATTATCAATGTCCGTGCGGACAAACATATTTTACTTTCGCTTTTAAATTAGCGATTTAAAACCGCCCAAATACAAAAGGCCTACCTGATAAAAGTTTTATGTACAATTGTGATATCATTTGGAACACAAGAGGGCAGTATAGCCCTATGTATGACTTTTTATTTAACCAAATGTCACTATTCTGACTGTTTTTAACTTATAAATAATTCTTAAATTGAAAAAAAATAGTTCTTTTGTATAATTTTATATAGAAATAAATGGTGTATAGTTAATTTTTTAGAAGATATAAGGCTTTTAGTGTTTCCTTTTTTGACATGACTTTAATCCCTCGCCATAGCAAAACCGTTTGAGATATTCAATAGCCATTCGCAATTTAATGTATTTTCATCATGTTGAAAAAGTTTGGTGGGAATAAAATAAACCACTTAAGAGGAGTGGGTTAAAATTCAGAGGCTGATTTAGCAAAAAATCCACATTCAGACCAAAATATCTGACTTCCTGTTGGTCGGAGCTAATGACTGTAAATTAGAAAGATGTTGTCTGGCACGATGAGAACAATATACATACCGAGTTTTGTGACTGTAGGTAAAACTGACCCCCCACTTTTGTCAAAAGGTGGCGCTACTGAGCCAAAAAAGTGTTGAAATCAGTGCTACCTGACTAGAGAAAACAGAGAAAATGGCCCGTTTCATTTCCTTTTGACAAAAAAGTAGGAAAACTTCAACACCTATAATGCATTGAGCTTGTTTCTGTCCAAGGCCACTCCCAGTCTGCTCTTATAAGGCCTTATTTTAACATTCTTGGCGCATAGTCTAAAGTGCACGGTGCAAGTGCACTTAGGCCAGTGTCCAAATCCACTTTTGCCAGTTTAACGATGGGAAAAATGGTTGGCGCGCCTGGCGCATGGTCTAAAAGTATTGTCCCTATTCTCTTAAAGGGTAACTAAACCCTAAAACAACTTTTTTTAGTTAATGATCTGTAAGACTGGGGCTTTATTAATGCTATTCATTGATTCGAGTAAATTTTTTGACATTTGGGTATAAAGTGTTTTAATTCTACAATATATGTTGTAAAAACGTCTGAGTGCTGCCCTTATCAGGTTGAACGGTGGCTAGTGCAGTTCAGTTATCCTATTGGAAGTTGTGGTGCCCTGTGATGCAAGCAGGTACCAGCTAACCACGCCCTTGCCTACAGAGAGATGTGAGTCTCAGGTGCACGCCCCCCTCCGCTGGGCTCTGCCCACTTTTCCAACATTTTTCAAATATTGCCAGTGGGTGGAGTAAGGCTCTGACCAGGGGTTGAGTTATCCTTTAATGAGTAATGGACGCAAATGCATTTGCTATTTATATCACATGGCGCAGGACGTGAAAATGATAACTGCGTCGGGCTGAAACGAGCAAAGAACACTTGCGTCACGCCTGGCGCTACATTGCACCAGGTGTTAGATAGGGCCCATAGAGTGGTGCAGGTATGACGTCAGAACCCAAAAGACTAATTCGCAGCTGGTTCCTTTGAGGTTTTCCTATGGGGTTTTATAAAGGGGTTTTTCGATTTATGTGTAAAATAAAGCCTATGGTAAACATAACTTGACTATTCTTTGATGTTTTGTTCTACAACGTAAATTACACATCCATAGTGAAAACGCAAAATTGTGAAGCAGTTATGTTCATTTTTGAAAATGTATGTTTTCAATAAGTAATTAGATAAAACAGCTTGGGGTGTGAGTGTGCAGTGTAGAACAAAAAAAGTAAAAGTATCATAAAGTTATGTTTACCACAGGCTTTATTTTACTCATAAATTGAAAAACCCCTTTATAAAACCCCATAGGAAAATCTAATTAGACTTCCGGGTTCTGACGTCATACCTGCACCAATCTATCTTTATTGGATGGTTTCACCAGTCAAATACCACCTTACTTGAGAAGGAAATACTTTGGTGTATGTGTCAGTGATACATCTCTCAAAAATAAGATATGATACAAAATCAGACATTAAATTTAGAAATGCCACTAGGAATGAGAAGGACACAGCTATCCAGTTGATAACCACGTCCACGGTTATATACAGATGCATCAGAGAATACACGTGATACAGCATTTATTGATACATAATTTATTCAGAGTGGAAAAAGGATCAATGAGGGATTATCATTTTACACATGAGAAATGCATGCGATACTATTAGCATTATGGTAGATATACAGTCATGGCCAAAATTGATGGCACCCCTGGTAAATATGATCAAAACTGGCTGTAAAAAATAAATCTGCATTGTTTATCCTTTTGATCTTTCATTAAAAAAATTGGCCAAATTCGAACCTTTCATTGAAGTAAAAGAATTGAAAGTGGGGGGGAAATCGCATTATGAATTTTTTTTTTTTCTCCAAAACATGTTGGCCACAATTATTGGCACCCTTTTATTAAATACTTTTTGCAACCTCCTTTTGCCAAGATAACAGCTCTGAGTTTTCTCCTATGCCTGATGAGTTTGGAGAACACCTGACAAGAGATCAGAGACCATTCCTGCATACAGAATCTCTCTAGATCCTGCAGATTCCCAGATCCATGTTGGTGCTTCTTCTCTTCAGTTCACTCCACTCATCAGGTCAGGGAACTGGGACGGTCATGGCAGAAGCTTCATTTTGTGCTCCGTAACTAATTTTTGTGTTGATTTTGATGTGTGTTTTGGATTGCTGTCCTGATGGAAGATCCAACCACGGCCCATTATAAGATTTCTAGCAGAAGGTGTCAGGTTTTGATTTTTTATCTGTTGATATTTGATAGAATCCACGATGCCATGTGTCTGAACAAGAAGTCCAGGACCTCTAGCAGAAAAATATGCCCACAACATTACAGATCCAGCGATATATTAAATTGTACACATGGGGTACTTTTTATCCTTGTGTGCACCAAACCCATCTAGCCACTTTGGCCGCTCAAACTTTCCTCCTCACCGTGCATTAAGGCAATATAGGCACACGTCCTCTTCCTGGCAGACTCATAACATCTTTAGTTGATTGGAACTTCTTAATTATTGCCCTGATGGTCAAAATGGGGATTTTCAATTCTTTAGCTATTTTCTTACAGCCACTTTCTATTTTGTGATGCTCAACAATCTTTTGATGCACATCAGAACTATATTCTTTGGTTTTACTCATTGTGATGGATGATTAAGGGAATTTGGCATTTGTGTTTCCTTATATTTAAACTCCTGTGAAACAAGAAGTCATAGCTGGACAATTTCATGTTCCTAGTCACCCTGGTGTGCTAAAAAAAGGACAATATTAATGAGAATATCCTTCAGAGATATTTTACTCGTAAAATATTCTAGGGGTGCCTATAATTGTGGCCAACGTGTTTTGGAGAAAAAAAAAATCATAATGTGATTTCCCCCCCACTTTCAATTATTTTACTTCAATGAAAGGTTAGAATTTTGCCAATTTTTTAAATGAAAGATCAAAAGGATAAACAATGCAGATTTATTTTTTACAGCCAGTTTTGATCATATTTACCAGGGGTGCCAACAATTTTGGCCATGACTGTAAGATCACAAAAAGCAATCATTTGTTCAGACTCAAGCTTGTCATTAATCAGTTTACAGTGCAGTCATTTAGAAGCAGACCAGACATTTTGATAGAGATGTGAGAAACATTATACAGAATACAAATTATGGGACTTACAGTAGATTATTGTGGGTACCCGCACACATTGGGGGGTCAAAGGAAATGAAATGGCAGATAGCCATTAGCAGGTAGCAAAGGAAGTTACTAAAAGTAATCACAATGATTCGACAGTTAGCATTAGCAGGGCAGGTCAAGTCAAGAGCACTATTAACAAGGGATTAAAGGAAAGGTGGCAAAGGGAGGAAGCGAGAAAAAGGCAATGGTTTTACAAGATCCAAAGGAAAGTGTGAGAAATTAGTTATGCAAGAAGGAATAGGAGGGACGGGATAATAATATTGAGACTTTGGACACACTGGATCGCTGTTCAAAATAGGTAAACATAACACAGGGAAATGCAGGAAAATACAGTATAGAACATGTTATGCTTTATTGCATGGAGAAAAGCACCCCTTTGGGGAGATAAGTCTCATCTTTTTTTCTGATGCAATCAGCTGGCTTTTATGCTAGCCTTTCTTGGTGAACATGATCAGTTCCTGTCAGAGCTGTAGCGCAGCAGAAACCATAGAAAAAACGTGAGAAACAACAACAAACAGCAAAATCGCAACACACCCACAGAGGCAACAAGAAAACAAAATAAAACAAAAAGCAAAAGAACAGCAATTGGTAACACCACATCTTTTGCTTGTGATTGTCCACTCACGTGCGATCCAAAAATTGCTGCTCCTAATGCAACTACTAACGCGAGTACCAGTAACCCTCCAAATAATCCAGATGCTAATCCTGATGCTGGTGCTAATGCTGCTAATCCTAATGCTGCTGCTGCAACTGCTGTTAATCCTGATACCATTGATGCTGATGTGTTGAATAATTTGTTTGCGGCTTCTTTAATCCATTGTACTGCTGATTTTACTTTGGCTACTGCCCACTTTATTTGATCTGTTACCCACTTTATTGTATTTTTTACCCATGTTAATAGCATTCCTCCCATTGCCACTAGAGCTATTACTACACATGATTTAAAGTAATCTTTTAACCACTGTATTGTATTTATAACCCTTTGTAACAATTTTCTTGCTATTGTTATACTATTGCAGCTCCTGCGATCGCTCCAACTATTGCTGATCCTATTAGTGACTACTCCTACCATTGATCGCAACTTTGCTGCTCCTGCTCCTGCTACGCCTCCTGCTATTGCTTTTACTGCTACTGCTACTGGTCCTTTTCTCTCTTCTTCTTCCCACAGTGATTTTAAAATGCATACTCCAGCTGCTGCTCCTGCTGCTGCTCCTACTGTATCATCTACTGTTGGCATTAATATATAACCTACTACTACAACTGTTGCAACTGCCAATGTTAGTGGTGATTGAGGAGTTTCCCTCAGTTCTTCTCCTACTGATGCTTTTCCTGCCAATACAAAAAAAAACAATTGAAATCATCATCAAATGTCATCACATTATAAAACATAAAATATGCATGTACAGGATATCAATGATATCGTATTATAAATTTCATTTCTTACCCATGTTGCTCGATTTTATATTGCAAGTAGGCCTATGTCTCAGGTCTTCTAAATGATCAGGTTTTCAGATTCTTCTCCCTTCTTTCAAGGTTCTTCTTTCAAGCCAATCACCCTCCTTTAAGGAGACAAACAAGGCCCTTTTGCTTTCAGACCAGACCTGTTCAGATACTGATGAGTCCTTTTTTGGCATTAATGAGTTTTCTTCCTCAACCCAACCCATTCTTTCCACACTTGTATACCCATCTGTACCCCAGTATTAAACAAACCCATGGGGGTATGGAGGCTGTATGGGTATACAAGATGTGGAATACAAGTGTGGAAAGAATGGGTTGGGTTGAGGGGTAGTTGATGAGAGGGGTGTGGATGGTTGTGGGGGTGTGAGGAAAGTGTGGTGACATGAATGGGTTTGTGCGGGTGGATGTATGGTTGTGGAAGGTTTGGGTGAGGGGGTGTCGATGGGGAAGAGGGGGTGTCGATGAGGAAGAGGGGGTGTCGATGAGAAAGAGGGGGTGTCTAGGGTGTAGGGGGGATGTAAATGTAGGTGTGCCACAGTGCAGATGTTTTGGTGTACTGCTGCTGTGTTTGGTGTAGTGCAACTGTGTAGAACTGTCAGTGGTTCTTTTTTTTTTCTTCTTTTTTTTGAGTTCTGAGGGAATGTGTCCTTGGAAAAAAACTAAAGTATATGTAACCTAATTGAACAAAGTTTTCTAAAAAAAGAAGACAAACAAAATTGTATATTACTGTACATATGCAGTCCCTCCAGGATTTCGCGATCGCAACTATTAACGCAACTTCAACAAATCCCCGTGAATTCAGCGCGCCTTGCAATTTTGAAAAATCACCGCAACTTTTCTGCAACTTCACCAATCATCGCGGTCTCCTGCAAAGCGTCGTCATACGTCAGCAAACTCACTTGTTTTGTTCAGAAGACGCAGCAGATGTGGGCTGCCAACGTCTCACATTTAGGCTATCTACAAAAATAACAGAAAAGGCCAGTGTTGCCAGCTTAGCGCCTTTGTCGCTATTTTTAGCGACTTTGCAGACCCCTTTAGTGACATTTAAAAAAAAAAAAAAAAGCGAGTAGAGACAAATCTAGCGACTTTTTGGACAAACCTCAGTAACCAAATGTTGCCAGCACAATTCTGCGAGCACGAGGTTTGCTTTCTCCCTGCCGTCACCTCTCTCTCTGCGTCCCTGTTCAGTGAACGGCTGAGAGGAGCAGCACGGCAGCTGACAGACGTGAATGAGCAGTGTTGTTTCCACGGACTTATCACTTATCTGCTTCTCTTTTGTTTTATATTTAAATAATTGAGTTTGACCATTTTATTTTCCTTTCTTTTCTTGTGTTTATCACTTGTAATAGGCTACTCACTATCACAGTGCATTAGTTCACCCAGTTCCCGAACTCTCTCAATTCAGATAATTTTACACATAAAAAAATAGCTACTCGTTCTATTGTCTGACAAAAAAAATTAAGGAAATGAGAACAGCTTTATTGGATATTCGGCTATATATTATATTATATTAAAATACAGTATTAAACTTTTGATTTTTCCACTATTTAACTTTTGTGGCTATTCCTAAGAAAACGGTATTTTGGACTTTATTAGTAGGCTATATTGGCATCTTTCAACATAAATGCTACTTAATGTTTGTGAGGTTCTGCACATTTAAATTTTTGCAGCTGCAGATCTTGTTTTTAAAAAAAAAGCTTAGTTTGTTAGATTTTGCTGTCTTTAAATCGTTTGTTTTGCCTTTATAAGGTTACTAAAGGTTAGTTAACTGGTTTTGTTCTCATTAACGTGTGTTACAAAGTGAGCACGTTTGTCTCTGAAGTAAATTCTGGACTACAATAGACCAGATGGTGAACAGTGTTTTCTGTGGGACATAAGTCCCTTTGGGGTGGACTTTGGGCTTTTTTTTCACTTAGTAAACCTATAACATGCACAAAAAAAGATGTATAACACAATAAAGGAAAGGGGGAAAGCCAAAAAGCATAATATGAGTAATTTAAGTAAAAATCTATCTACCTTTGCCGTTTTAACCTAAAAACAAATGCAGAAGAACATCGCAACTTTCATCGCAACTTTTTAGAAAAGCGGCCGCAACATCAGGCATTTTAGGCCGCAACAATCACAAAAAAGGCCCGTGAAATCCTGGAAGGACTGACATACTGAATGTCCTCAGTCTTCAATGACACAGTTTTATGTTTGTGTAATTTCTGAATGGGACTTAAAGGGATACTACAGGATTTAGCATTAAGCTTTGTATTAGTAGAAAACCTGTATTATTTTCAAATTACCGTGCTTCCCACCCTCATTTCCCCCTGAGACGAGAGATTTATGTATTTTTTGTCTGGAAAAAATCCTCCGATGACGCAAAAATCATCATTTTGCGTCATCGGAGGATTTTTTGGCCAGAGGCTAAAGACTACAGCCAGTAGTAGGGGCTGTCCCGCATGTTCTCAACCCGCCCATAGAGGGTGGGATCTTAGTCACAGAACGTACACATAGTGTCAGCCATCTTTTTTGAAAGCTAAGCTAGCTGGCTCTTGTGCTGTGGAGAAAGCTGAGTAATAGGAGAAAGCTGAGTTTTAGGGGTTACCATCGACTTTTTCCTGGACATGTCCGGCCGTAGAGATCGTCCAAAATGTCCGGGATTCAGCTTTTGCTTTCTGCAGTCGCCATTCATTGTTTAGATGCACACCATTTGTTTCAATCTAACTGAATTCATTCCGATTGGTGAATCTGAATGTAGTGTTTGCATGAACGCTAAACAAGTGATCGGTTGATGTGCGTTTTAACATTGCTAAGAATATTCCCGCTCCTCCGTGAGAGATACGAGACCGGTGCGTCTCACAGGTGTCGGGTATCAGTAATCACGCCACCGGCCTTGCGCTGTTCTCCCGCAGCTCTCACTCGTCCTGCTCGCCACAGTAAACATGATGAATGACGACTGTAGAACGCAAAAGCCGAATCCCGAACATTTTGGGCGATCACGAAATCCCGGGCAGACTCATCACGGAGACTCACTAGTAGCATAAGACTTTTTGTTTAACTGCTGCGCTAGTTACCGGTAGGCGTGGCCTCCTAGGGCAGCGAAGCAAGTGCATTCTGGGAGTTGTTGTCTTTCATCCACATAAGCCAAAAATACATTTTCTGGCTTTTCTCAGTCTAGAAAGCTCCAAATTCAAAAATAATTTCACATTTCTTCTACATAAATGACCCATTTTAAATAGACATTCATCTTTCCCTAAAGTATCCCTTTAAAGTAAAATAAACCTGTATCAGATTATGTGTATCATGTGTTTTGTGTCTTAAGATATTGTACAGTTTATCTATTTGTGTGATTACATATGACATTAAATTGGTCATTGTATAGAGACATTGTTTCACTTGTTATTTGTGAACAAGTCTATTCACAACTGAAACACTTATTAAAAATAAAAAAGCTGACTATATTTGGTCAGACAACTATGGTGAATGTTATGTTCAAACGATATTTGAATCTAAATCGAGTCCTTGCATGCTACAGATTTATGCTATAATTTATTTGTGTAACTACTTGAATCATTTTGTTTAATACTGTTCAGATATATTATTGTATTAACAACTATAATAATTTAGGCTGTACCATCTAGCCATTCTAACTATGATGCTAAACTACCCTGCTATTTAACCTTATCTGTGTATGGAACGTGGAATCTAATTAATTTGTAACTAGTTAAAACCAACTGACCACCAAATTGTCCAGGCTGCAAAACCAGCTTGATCAACTAAGCCAGGGTGGGAGACCAGCTAAACCCCAGCTAAGCCAGGCTGGGAGACCAGCTAAAACCAGCTGACAACCAACTTGTCCAGGCTGGGAGACCAGCTAAAACCAGCTGACAACCAACTTGACCAGGCTGGGAGACCAGCTAAAACCAGCTAAGCCAGGCTGGGAGACCAGCTCAAACCAGCTAAGCCAGGCTGGGAGACCAGCTCAAACCAGCTAAGCCAGGCTGGGAGACCAGCTAAAACCAGTTGACAACCAACTTGTCCAGGCTGGGAGACCAGCTTGACCAGCTAAGCCAGGCTGGGAGACCAGCTAAAACCAGCTAAGCCAGGCTGGGAGACCAACTAAAACCAGCTACATCCAGCTTAAACCAGCTAAGACCAGCCAACCAGTTTAGGCTGGTTTTAGCTGGATTTTTCAGCCGAAAGAAAGTTCTGTTTAGAGACGGTACTATCACGCATGCGCAGTATCTCCAGCTCATCGGTTCTCCGTATCGATTGTGTCCGAAAGAAACAGTTCTCGGTTCTGTGCTGGTGATTCAAGAACTGCAACAACCAGTTCTTGACTCGAGAACCGTAGCATAGGCCATCGATGCATCATGTCTCCAGTATGTTTAATACGTTAACGCATTATAAACATTTATTAAGCAGTGCACCATTAAAACCTTGGCAAGAGGTTACATCAAAGATTTATATCAACTTACTTAGAAATTAAATGAGCTGTTCCTGAAAATATTATTTTAGTATAATAATAAATGTTTAGTTTGACCGTTTTACAATCCATTCGAGTTTCCAAACTTTAAAATAATACAGTAATAATAAAGTAATTATGTGATCAACATGTTTCCAACATGTTTTATTTTGTTACACTAGCCTACTGATGTTCAACTAAATACTTAAGAAACGTACATTTCGTCCCTCAGAAAAAATTGCACGCATGCTCAGCTAATCAACTCATCAGTTCTCATTATATCGAACGTGTCCGAAAGAAACAGTTCCCTTTCAAGGCGGTCACTTCGACATTACGTCATACTGACGTATATGGGAACTCCTCCCTTCTCCATTTTCACTGAAATCTTATAGGATAACGCCAGCTGGAGACAGCTGGCCAATTGACGCAAAACATGCAAATGCTGACCGGTCCGCGGGCAGTATAAATAGCATGGACGCGACAATTACGTCAGAATCTCTTTCTTCACGCTAGAAGTCTTATCTGAAGTCATCGTGGAAGTTGCAATAGAGGTTACTCACCATGTTTCCTCCCCGCATCCGATGGCTGCTACATGCCAGATATGTGCGGTATTGACTCGCTCTACCCAAACAAGGATCTACCGAGCCCGCACTCACGGACGACAGGCATGTGCCAGTCTACCAGTGCGCGCCCTCATAAACCCGGGCATCAGCTGGGATGAGGCCCACTGCCGCCAGCGGCCGCTGGTGGGCCCTCTCACGCCCAAAGAAGAGTTGAATAGCCCGGTATCTAAAAACAACCAGGCTACTTCAAGAAAGATTCCGTCTTCACGACGTCCTATGGTAAATCATGCGAAAGACGCATCCAGAGAGACGAGGCAAGGCCATGGCTCTGTGTCTAAAGGCGCGAAAGTGGGCATTTCCCCCTGTGTCTCAGTGGCGAAACCCAAAGCCGTCGCACGGGAGACCCGTGTTCGATCCCTGCTCTCGCAGCATATAAAATTTAGTCTCGCCGCGGCCAGACTTTACACCGAAACTTTTGATCTCTATACGGTCCAGCCTTCCTCGATGTCTCTCTTCGTCGGCACCTCGTCCCGCCTAATTCGGCTACAGCCGCCAAAACGGTTCGGACCCGAACGAACCGGATCTTCACCGTTGGCAGAGGGCGGGACCGGTAATGTGGCGACACAGGCCACGGAGAGCGCCGCGCCAGGACGCCCCGCTCTGGTAATGGAGGTGCACAGCTACAGCTTATGTCGTCAGGCTGCCCTGTATCCTTCAGTGCAACTGGCCATTCTGATTTCCACAGTTGTTGTCGCTACGCCACTGACGCTGTGTTTATGTTCACACTGCTCACTGATATGTGCTATAATTTGTGCCGTTATATATTGTTATATCCTTATATATTGCCCTGTATCCCTCAGTGCAACTGGCCATTCTATTAACGACGTATCCACAGTTGTTGTCGCTATGCCACTGACGCTGTGTTTATGTACACACTGCACACTGATATGTGCTATGATTTAACTGTTATGCCCTTATATGTTGCCCTGTATCCCTCAGTGCAACTGGCCATTCTGATTTAACCACGTATTCACAGTTGTTGTCGCTACGCCACTGACGCTGTGTTTATGTACACACTGCACACTGATATGTGCTATGATTTAACTGTTATGCCCTTATATGTTGCCCTGTATCCCTCAGTGCAACTGGCCATTCTGATTTAACCACGTATTCACAGTGTTGTTGCTACGCCACTGACGGTGTGTTTATGTTCACACTGCACACTGATATGTGCTAAGATTCGCGCCGTTATATGCTGCCCTGTTTCTTCAGTGCAAATGGCTATTCTGATTACCACGTATTCACAGTTATTGTACGATGAAATGACGCTGTGTTTACGTGCACTCTACAAACTGTTATGTGTTCATGATTCATGCCGCTAAAAATTGCCCTGTATCCTTCAGTGCAACTGGCTATTCTGATTCACAGTTGTGCGATGCCACTGACGCTGTGTTTATGTACACTGATATGTGTGTGTGTTATGCTTATGCCACGATATTGCCCTGTAACCTTCAGTGCAACTGGCTATTCTGATTACCACGTATTCACAGTTGTTGCGATGCAACGGACGCTGTGTTACGTACACACTACGCACTGTTATGTGTATGATTTATGCCATTATATATTGCCCTGTTCCTGTATCCTTCAGTGCAAATGGCTATTCCGATTACTACATATTCACAGTCGTGCGATGCAACTGACGCTGTGTTACGTACACACGGTACACTGCGTTATGAATTTTGCCGTTGTTGTCCTGTATCCTTCAGTGCAAATGGCTATTCTGATTACTACGTATTCACAGTTGTTGTGCGATGCAACTGGCGCTGTTACGTACATACTACACAGCGTTATGCGTTGGGATTTATGCCATTATATATTGCCCTGTAATTTTCAGTGCAAATGGCTATTCTGATTACTATGCAGTACGTATTCACAGTTGTTTTGCGATGCAGCTGACGCTGTGTTTATGTACACACTACACACTGTGTTATGAATTTTGCCGTTGTATATTGCCCTGTATCCTTCAGTGCAAATAACTATTCTGATTACTACGTATTCACAGTGTGGCGCGATGCAACCGACACTGTGTTACGTACATACAACTCACTGTTATGTGTAATGGTTTATGCCATTATATATTGCCCTGTGTCCTTCAGTGCAAATGGCTATTCTGATTACTACGCAGTGCATATTCACAGTTGTCGTGTGATGCAACTGACGCCGTGTCTATGTACGCTCTACACACTGAATGTGTTATGATTTATGCCGTTATACATTGCCCTGTATCCTTCAGTGCAAATGGCTATTCTGATTGAGTACACAGTTGTTGTGCGGTGCAACTGACGCTGTGTACACGCTACGCACTGATGTGCTATGTTTACCCCGCTAAATATTGCCCTGTATCATCAGTGCAACCGGCTATTCTGACTTACTATGTATTCACAGTCGATGTCGCGATGCCTCTGACGCTGTGTTTTTGTACACACTAATGTGACTATGCTATCGCGTTGCCCTGTATCTAACTGTGCATAGTCACAATTTGTCGCTACGGCGACTTGCGCTGCATCTGTGTCCACACTGAAGCGTTATGCAGTTATGTTGCTAACGTAACTGACCATTATGTGAACTGTGCATATTCATGCAGTTTCGGTCGCTTCGTCGACTTGCACCACATTATACACTCAGATGTTTGAAATGTGCACACTGATGGGTAATGCTGTTATGTTGCCCTCTATCCTTCCGTGCAACATCCAGCTATCCTATCTAACTGCATATTCTGTTCTGTCGCTATGGCGACTACACGGCACGTACAAGGACGTGTTTTTGCTATTTTGTTGCCCTGTTTCCTTCAGTGCAAAACTAGCTATCCTAATCTAACCGTGCATATTCGCAGTTCTGGATGTATGTACGTAAACGGATGTGTTATGCTGTAATGCTGCCCTGTTTCCTTCAGTGCTGCTAGCCATCCTAATCTAACTATGCACCTTAGTTTCTGTCTCTACACAGTTTCTGTTGCTACAGCGACTTACGCTGCGTTATGTACATGCAAGGATGCGCTATTCCTTACTTACTTGTGTTATGCTGCCATGTTGCCCTGTATCTTCAGTGCAACTAGCTATCCCAGTCAAACTGTGCATATTCACAGTCTCCGTCGATACGGCGACATGCGCTGCATTTATTTACAAATGGATGTGTTCATGCAGCGGTGTTGCCCCGTATCCTTCAGTGCCTAAATACTGAGCTAACTGCGTGTATTAAGTTGGCGCTACAGCGACCTATGCTGTACGTGCATGTGCTACGCTGTTATATTGCCCCGTTCCTATCAGGGCAACTGGTTTTTCTGTGCTAACTCATATATTCACAGTTGTAGCTACAGTTACGACTGTGTTTGTGTGCTTACTGAGGTGCTATGCTATTATGGGGCTATTTTCTAACTGCGTATATTCACAGTTGTTGTCGCTACGGCCGCTGGCACTGTGTTTATGTACATTCAGTTATGTGTTGATGTGCACTTCTGTACATTGGCTATAGAACATCGGCTATGTTCTACAAGGTGGCACCCCAGCCCCAAGCTGTGGAACCTTCTTGTGTGTCCGCTGCTGGGTCCTTAGTTGAGCAAGACACTTCACTCTGACAAGTGCTGAGACGGAGCTCTCCCTGAGATGGCCTTACCACCGGCTCTCGCCCCAGCGAAGCACTTGGAGACTTACGCTCATTCTAGTGAATAGTGTCGCATTGTCTCGGACCTGATGACTGCAGCGTCACTCTCAGTCCGATACCAAGCTACGTTCCGAAGTCGCTTACACCGTTCAGAGCACAGGTTGATCCCTGCCCGCCTTATCTGCTGAGTTCAGCCTCGCATGATGCCGATGCTCAGAGTGATGTTGGCCCTGTAAGGGATTTGTGGATGTACATTTGTGGATTGTGTGCTTGGTGGATGGTACTAGGGACGTGATGTTTTATACAGAGACTTTCTCTCTGAATTCGACGCTTTAAATGGTTGCTTAATGCCTACGGGATTTAGGGATGCTGGCTGTCTTTTCAGAACACATTCGCCATGGTTCCAAGTTTGATGCACCACCTTAGCGTCGTGGGTTCGGTGAGTTTTATCAATGTACTCATGAAACTGTTACCACCAGCTGTGCAGTAGTCTGTATTGCAGAGTTACCATTGCTGCTAACTCTGTGTTATGACTATAAGGTTACATAGCTGTTTCCACATTACGCAGTAGTTTCCAATGTACTGTTAACTCTGCGTGTGGCTTAAGGTTATGCAGCTGTCACCGCTATGCCGTCGACACTGTGTTAGCTCTTGTGCTCGAGTGCTTATGGTGTTGTGCTGCCCTGTCCAGTGCAGCCTTCGCCTCATTGCAGTGGATGCGCAACTTGGTAAAGCCGGAGCAGACGTTGGTCTAGTTTCGCCTATCAGTTTTGAGTGCTCCTAGCGGCGCTGCTGGCTTAGAACTGTGTTTCCTGTGGGAGTGTAGCTTGACCCCGTTCAGGGCTTATCTTCACTGCGCTCACGGCGGGATTCTATACAGTTCCCATATACGTCAGTATGACGTAATGTCGAAGTGACCGCCTTGAAAGGGAACGTCTCCGGTTACTATCGTAACCTCGGTTCCCTGAGAGGCGGGAACGAGACATTACGTCAACCGCCGTGCTCGCCGTTTGATCAGCTGTGCTAGCGTTCAGTCTTGATTCTGACGTAATTGTCGCGTCCATGCTATTTATATTGCCCGCGGACCGGTCAGCATTTGCATGTTTTGCGTCAATTGGCCAGCTGTCTCCAGCTGGCGTTATCCTATAAGATTTCAGTGAAAATGGAGAAGGGAGGAGTTCCCATATACGTCAGTATGACGTAATGTCTCGTTCCCGCCTCTCAGGGAACCGAGGTTACGATAGTAACCGGAGACGTTCTCGGTTCTGTACTGGTGATCCAAGAACCGCTGTACCTGTGCGTTCGGTAGTACGCGCATGCTTAGTATGAGCTGCTCGTGCTGCTCATCACTTCTCTCAGCACCAGTTCACTGAACTGAGTTACTGGAGTAAAATATACTCCGGGATATGTGTTTATTTCGATTCGGAGGGACTTGTCAGGCATGTCTGAAAGTGAGTAACTTTAGTAACTTGTGGATCAGCACTGACGCAAGACGCGAACGGTTTCGAACGATTCAGTCCGATTTAGTGTACTGGTTCGACCGGTTCACTAAAAAGAACCGGTTCAAAAGAACGATTCGTTCACGAACCGGCCATCACTAATCTCTTCACTGCAACTGTTCCATACGTTCACTCCTTTTGTACTGATGCAGTGATATTTAGAATTTGTTCTTATATGTTCCTTTTTAAATACAAGTGTTCCTCTTAAATTATGTTTGCTCTCTCTCATTTGGAACAACCCTTGAATACTGGTCGATAGCTGTTGATTATTTATTTTATACATAATTTGTGCAGTTTTAAAGTCAACATTATCTCTAAATTTTAATGCTTTTAATCTATTAAACAATGGAGTAGTTGGTGCTCTATAAGTGGTTTTATTAACAATTCTTATGGCTCTCTTTTGAAGGATAAATATAGATTCAGTGTTGGTTTTGTAAGTGTTTCCCCATACTTCCAAACCATAAGAAATGTATGGAAGTATGAAGGAACAATACAACGTGTACAATGTTTGTTGATTTAATAGGTAATTGATTTTACACAATATAGGAAATGATTTGGATATTTTTGCCTTGATATAATTTATATGTGGCTTCCAACATAATTTTTCATCGATTATTACTCCCAAAAGTTTTAGTTCTTTTACTCTTTCTATTACAATATCATTTATCATAAGTTTTTTATTTGTACTTGTAGCACAATTACCAAAAATGATCAATTTAGTTTTACTTAAGTTCAGTGTTAATTTATTTGCATTAAACCAGCTCTTCATCTTTTTTAATTCATTTTCCCCTGTATTCAAGAGTTGTTGCAGATTTTCTCCAGAACAAATTAAACTAGTATCATCAGCAAATAAAATGGTTTTCAGTGTTTTTGATACCTCCCATACATTATTTATATACAAACAACAATGGTCCCAACACTGACCCCTGGGGAACCCCGCAGGTAATTTTCTTTAACTTTGAATTATGGTTTTGTAATTCAACATATTGTTGTCGATTATGTAAGTAGCTATTTAACCAAGAAAGCGCAGTCCCCCTAATTCCATATTTGTGTAATTTCATAATCGATAAATTGTGGTCTACCGTATCAAATGCCTTCTTAAGATCCAAAAATATCCCCACTGCATATTTTTTTTGTTCTATTGCTTTGGTTATTTCTTCCACAAAATGAATAAGTGCATGTGACGTTGTCCTATTTGCCCTGAAACCATATTGCTGATCACACAGTATATTATGTTTAGTAATGAAATCATCAAGTCTTTTAGAGAATATTTTTTCTAGTATTTTTGAAAATTGGGAGAGCAGTGAAACAGGTCTGTAGTTTGAAAGTGTATGTTTTCCATCAGCCTTATATACAGGTATCACTTTTGCCCTTTTCATTTTCTCTGGAAAGACTCCAGTTTTCAGAGATAGATTGCATACATGCGTTAGAGGTTTAACAACACAACCAATAATACTTTTTACCATAAACATGTCAATTCCATTCCAATCAGTTGATTTTTTACTCTTAAATGTTTCAACAATCTCTATAATTTCTTTTTCATCTGTTTCCTTTACAAACATAGATTAAATAATATTTACATTCTTGCTTAGCGCATCATTAATACTGACAGTCTTTGCAAACTCCTCAGCCAAACCTGGACTAGCCAAACTCCAACAAAAAAACCATTAAATTCATTTGCAGCTAATGTCATATCCTTAACTTCTATATTGTTTTTGTTATGATGCAGCAGACACCAGGGGATCCATGCGCAGTATTTATTAGAAGTCAAACAGGCAGGGATCAAATAACAGCAAACAGGGCAATGGAGACAAGGCAGAGACAAACCAGATACAGGCAGAGGGTCGAGGCAGGCAGCGAGAATCAGAGTCCAGTGAAACAGTCCAGGGTCAGGGCAGGCAGAAAAGGGTCAGCAACGATAAACAATCCACAGGTCAAAATACAGGAAGCAAACACAGGAGGATAACGCTCAGAATTGCAACTAACAGTAAAACAAGACTTCGCAATAAGTGAATGTGAAAACTAGGTATTTATGGTGTGAACTAAACAAGATGATGAGAAACAGGTGAATGAGATGAGTGCTGATGAGTCCGGGCAGTGAGTTATGGGAAATGTAGTTTGTGAGTGAAACATGATTGTCTGGTGTGGTCTCTCAAGGGCACTCCAGCTGGTGACCGTTACAGTTTTTTGTCAGAAAATATTTAGTATCTCCAGTTTTGCCTTTTTTATTCTTGATCATTTCATGCAGCACCTTCCAGGCGTTTCTTATATTGCTTCTATTTTCCTCCATGCAGTAGTTTACTATAATACGTCTTTTTACTGTTTCTCATTATTCTGGTTAGTTTGTTTTTATAAGTCTTATATTTATTTTCTGATTATTTTGTCCTCTTCTTTAGAAACTCTTTATATAATATTTTTTTCTTCTTACATGCATTTAATATTCCATTAGTTATCCACGGTTTTTCATCAGATTTCAGTTTTACTTCTTTTTTTACTACAGGACATTTTTTGTCATAAAGTGATGTTACTACAGTCAAAAATGAATCATAGGCTTCATTCACATTATCTACGTACACTTTGCCCCAGTCTTGTTTCATTAAATCCTCTTTTAATATTTTGATGTTTTCTTGGGTTCTGTGTCGGGTCATTCTGTATATTTTGTTGTATTTCTTGGTCCTAGTGTAGCTATGTATGTTTGCAAAAACTGGCAAATGGTCACTGATGTCATTAATTATTAGTCCACTTTCAACTTTATAGTCAATGACGTTGGTAAATATGTTATCAATTAATGTAGCACTATTTGTTGTGATTCTCGTTGGTCGAGTGATTGAGGGATATAAACCGGTACTATACATCAAATTAATAAACTCTGTAGTTTTATTATGTTCATGTGGGTTGAGCAAATCAATATTGAAGTCTCCGCAGATAAAAACCATTTTTTTTTTGTTATTACTATTACTAAACATTTCTGTTATTTTTCCCTTAAACATGTCAATATTTGATCCCGGTTTCCTATAAATACAAATAATTAGAATGTTCTTAGATTTTTCCATTTCAATCTGTACTGTGATGCATTCCATGATTGTATCTAAAACAAAAGACATTTTATTAACTATTTTACACTGATATCTTTGGTCAATATATAATGCAACCCCCCCACCTTTGGCTTGTTTCCTGTTGATGATAAACAGTTCGTATCCCTCAATCTCAACCAAATCATGATGTTCTTCCGTGAGCCAAGTTTCTGTTATTGCTATTGCTGTGAATTTATTTTCCACTTGTTTTAGGCACTGTTTAATTTTTGAAAAGTTTGCTATAAGGCTCCTGCTGTTGAAATGTATAATTGATATTGTGCCATCCATGTTTATGTTTTTTTTTTTAACTGCTCAACTGTATAATATTCACACTGACTGTGAGTACCAATGTAAAAGTTATTGTCTGGGTCAATGTCATTTTCAATATCTTGTGGTTTATGTTCAGTATATTTGAAAGTTTCCAAGTTTAACTGTTCATATTTAACAGATGAGTTTCGGTCCGAGTTTTTCATAGTCATTGCTTTTAATAAGTTCAGTTCAGTTTATATTCAGTTACCTTATGTAGATCTATGTTGCTCTCGATTCATTCCTTTCTTCAAACTTATCCAGCTCAGTGATGTCCCTGATGAGAAGCACTTTCGCTGTCTCAGGTGTCGACCCATGTAGTTTGATGAATATTTTACAATTTCTTTTAATTTCCTTCCCTGTCTGAGGAGTGCTGACTTTTTCTTTCTGTTCATGAACCGGATTATTAGCTACCAATGGAGTGGCCATTTTGTTTTTGCTCGGCAGGGTATGACAAGCCTCAATCTCCTCGCTGTCAACATGAATGTCTTTGCTGTCCAAAAAGCAAATCACCTGTTGCTCCGGCGACTCCTCCTCCTCCTCAGAGGCTTCACTCATTCCGGCAGCATTGTGCCCAGCGTCTGCAGCCACCCTGGCATAGTTCCGGTGTTTGGTTCTCAGGCCGCTGATAACCACATCGTTAATTCTGGAGTATTGCTCGAGGTCAGCAACTCGAGTCTCCAGAATAGCGATCTTTCGGTCCTTCTCCAAGCTTTGCCTCTTTAGCATTTGTATTTCCCCCATCAGATCCATGATTTTCTTTTGTTGCGCTGCTACGGTTGAAATCTCCGCCGACAAGAAGTCCAGAGATTTCTTGATCTCCTCCACCTCGTCGGGTAGGATATTTATCTTAGGCGGCATATTCTCCCCATGCGATGCACTTTACACCATTTGTTATTGCACTTCACCCAGTGAGGAGTTTTTCAAGTCGCTTTTACATGCCAAACGCTTTCTTAACACACGATCTCGACCCACTTCAAGACCATCTGTAACCACCACGAGTGAGTTGCTTGAACATACGTATCATTCGGAATGTCTCAGGGTGACTGGTACAAGTGTCTTATTCTCAAATAAGCACATTTACATTTAGTCATTTAGCAGACGCTTAACTTGTCGTCAGCGGGAAAACCTCTCTACGATTGCGTATGTTGGTTGGTTATTTCCACAGCTTGAACATGACGGCTGCACAAATAGATTTTTAAATGCCAGGCACAGTTTTTATTATATTTCTTAATGTGGTATTGTAATTTTAGGGATGGAAAAAAGATAAATAATAATAATACAGACATAACTGAAATGCGGGACACTATTTAAGTCTTGCGGGAAAAAACTCACAATTTCGGGACTGTCCCGTAGAATGCGGGAGAGGTGGTCATCCTATGTTGTCGTCCGCCCACGAAAATAACAAAGGAAAAACGTTTCTGTTTTTAGTACATCGTTGTTATTGAATCATACCCTGAATATACAGGCCTGTTGCCATGAGAACTCTATGATGTGTTTCAAAGAAAAAAACAATCCAGAATAGCTAAAACATCTAATATAATATTCAGCTACTGAAGGGTAAAATAAGGCTGAATTCAGAATGGCAGAAATAGTACTAGCATACTATTCTGAAATCAGCTCAATGTGGTTTTATGTATGTTCAAAAGGGTGGAAAAAAAAGAAAATTGGAATCGCCTAGTTGCACAAACTCCCACTCTGGAGTGCAAGTCTGGAGAATCATGACTATTAATGAAGAGGGAGGGATTATCATTAATTACCCAAAGTCTGTAGAGTACAAAAAGACCAAAGGGCAGCATCTCAGTAGTGTGACTAGCAGTGGCGGAACTAGAGTTTTATACAGGGGGTGGCCACTGCTACTTTCGGGGGTACACAGTACACACACACAGTGGAAAAGCTTGTGGAAGGAATTGGGTCACTCTGTTTGTGTCTATAAGTGTTGAACATCCAAAATATTTGCAGAAAACAAAGCTGAAGCACCAAGTAGATAAGATACTGCATGTGTCTGTTATGAACTGCTGCATTTATTTACAAAAAAACTCACATTTACCAAAAAAAAAAATATATTTTTTATTTTATTTTATCTTATCTTTTATTAGATACAGCAGGCATCAAGCAGACATGTCCTTGAAAAAGTTAAACAATTTTATTGCCCATCATATAAAATCTTATCTTGGGAAGATTAAATACAACATAATTCTTTCTTTATAATAATTTATAATAATTCTAATTTTAATTATTTAATTTATAATTTTTTTTGTGTGTGTGTTCATTTTTGGGTGAACTATCCTTTTAATCTGGCAAAATCATCTCAACTTAAATTCCTGAATTGGGTATGTGATTGACTGCCTGTGTCTGGTAGATGCTCTGACCTGTTGCTGGTTCTGAAGTCGGACCACACTGACTCTGACTAGCCAGTGGTGATGCAAGGGCTGGGAGGTCTGCTTGCACCTGATCTGCCTGTTAGTCCAGTCATTTTAAGCCAAAATGGGGGTCAACCTTGAACAAATTGCAACAAGCAAACTCAACTGATTTTGTATCCTCAATATGTCCTGAGTAAGGAAAAAAAAGTCCCAAAGAATCCCATTAGGGAAAGTTTAGGGAAAAAAAACAAATATAGCCTATTCATACGCCTATTCATTCTTTTTCTTACGAGAATAGGGTAAAACGTTTAACCTTTAGATATCACCATGAAAATTACTGAGTTGATTACTTGCATCAAGACAAACAAAAATGTATTCCAAGTTTTTTTTAAATGGTTTGTTAAGATGGACAAACGGTGCATAATCTAATTACGTACGTGCTAATTTGCATAAATACCACAACAGATCTAAACATTGGGTCTAGCCAGGTGAAAGTGTCTTGTTGAATCTTGTTGACACATAACAGTAAAATACTTAATGTTAAAGTCTGAATGGAACCCATTTAGGCTACCCATGAGCATTAATACATAGAGGCAGGAAGAAGTACTTTAGAAACCAGCCTTTTTTAATTATTAAGAGATGGGGTTTGGGGCTGGGTCTGTGCGACTGTTTCTGGGGGACGAGTCTAAGGGAAGAACAGGAGACAAGGGTAAGGAGAATGCAGAAGACAAAAGGTAAGTAAAATAAAAAGTGAATCCCCAGAAACAGATTTCGAAACTTTCCCCAAATGGGATTCTTAGGGACTTTGTTTCCTTACTCAGGACATAATGAGGATACAAAATTATTTTGTTGAGTTTGCTTCTATTGCAATTTGTTCAACCTTTTTTTCATAAAATGACTGGACTATGTGTGTGCTTCTTTTAAAATAACTCTGATATTTCTCCCTTTCTTTTCATGTTTAATTGACCCTGTTCAAAAATATGACAAATATAAAATATGATTCCAATCATATTCATATTCTAATCATCATCCAATTACCAACATTTAACTCTTTCTCGCCAGTGTAAAAACAATGTGGTTTTGGTAATTTTCACAATTTCATGGCACCCTAGAATATTTTGTTGTATGAATATCAGAACATACCAAAAGAAAGAACAAACCCTGTGCTTTTAAAACAAAACAAAAAAATAATGTTATTCTAGCTTCGTGCGTCTTTTTTTTTTTAAGCAACACTTGAATGTTAGCAAGTTTCATAAAAAGCAACATGATCAAAAAGCTGAGAAAATCGCATTTTTATCAAAGACTACATCTAGATAAGATTCATAAGGATGATCAAAACACAGTAGATCGAGTCCATCAACACCCTACACCCATAAAGCTTCATAGTCCTATAGTGATCGCATTATGATATCGCTTGTTTCTGCTCTTCTTTGCCTGCGTTTTGATCTCCTATCCTCACATTAGCTAGAACATTTGTGTAACGTACTACACACGGCAAGGTACTGTATATGCGTGTATTAGGCGGCCTAATGTAGGCTATTGGGAGCAAACCACCCTGATGCTAAACCTTAAAAGCTTACTTCAAATATGATGTTTTCCTATTCGGTGAAGTTCGGTATCTTGCAACCATCTCTCGTTCACTGCTCGACCGTTTGAAAACTGCGCGCGCCGCGGTGCCGGCGAACGTTTTTTTTTTTTTTTAAATCAGCATCAGCAACTGCCAGTAGCAAATAAAATGTTGGGGTGGCACCCGGGGTGGCCAATCGCATGTCAGGGGTGTCCAGTGGTGTCCCCGGACCCCCCTCTGGCTCCGCCACTGGTGACTAGCTGTTGAACAATGGCTGGAAGTTGGTGTGCTGTTCAGTCTCTGGCACTTTGTGTTTGGTTCTGTGCTTTCTGTCATGCTGTTCTGAAGTGGAGTGATCTGCCCCAGAATCCTCAAGCTCTGATGTTCCAGCAAACTGGCCAGCGGTTTCAGAAGCCAGTTCAACAGCAAGCTAGTCAATGGTTTCCTCAGCAGGTTCAACAGCAAGCTAGTCAATGGTTTACTCAGCAGGTCAACAGTTTCCTCAGTCAGTTCAACAAGCAGGTCACCAGTTTCCTTAGTCAGGTCAACAAGCTAGTGGTGGGCAGATCGAGGCTTCGTGAAGCCATGAAACAGTTGAACCAAATGGTCCATATTGTTTCGAGGCTTCGAATCAATCCGACACCCATCTCAACAGTGGCACCTAGTGGTCACTTGCAGGTGTTGATCTGAAACAACCTTGACGAGCCATGAAAATGTGTTGTTTTTTTATTATTGTACTTTTCTAATATGTGAATCTTGTAACTTATAGGCTCCTCACTGTGCATAATGTTATTTTGGTCCTGCAAAATGAATATTAATAAAATAAATCAAGCCACAATGTCTCACTTTTTTACATATTTTTATTCAAAAATATTAATTTCTCTGCTGTGGAAGGACTTAGCCTACTTCTTTTTTTACAGATAATTTCTCCAGCCTTTGAAAAAATCCTCTCACAAGGGACACTTGTTGCTGGCATGCAAAGATATTTTTTAGCTAGGACATACAAATGAGGAAAGATGTGGTTTTATGTATGTTCAAAAGGGTGGAAAAACAAGAAAACTGGAATCACCTAGTTGCATAAACTCCCACTCTGGAGTGCAAGTCTGGAGAATCATGACTATTAATGAAGAGGGAGGGATTATCATTAATTACCCAAAGTCTGTAGAGTACAAAAAGACCAAAGGGCAGCATCTCAGCAGTGACTAGCTGTTGAACAATGGCTGGAAGTTGGTGTGCTGTTCAGTCTCTGGCACTTTGTGTTTGGTTCTGTGCTTTCTGTCATGCTGTTCCGAAGTGGAGTGATCTGCCCCAGAATCCTCAAGCTCTGATGTTCCAGCATACTGACCAGCGGTTTCAGAAGCCAGTTCAACAGCAAGCTAGTCAATGGTTTCCTCAGCAGGTTCAAAAGCCAGTTCAACAGCAAGCAGGTCAACAGTTTCCTCAGCAGGTTCAACAGCAAGCTAGTCAATGGTTTACTCAGCAGGTTCAACAGCAAGCAGGTCAACAACAAACTAGTCACCAGTTTCCTCAGTCAGTTCAACAAGCTAGTCACCAGTTTCCTCAGTCAGTTCAACAAGCTAGTCACCAGTTTCCTCAGTCAGTTCAACAAGCTAGTCACCAGTTTCCTCAGTCAGTTCAACAAGCTAGTCACCAGTTTCCTCAGTCAGTTCAACAAGCTAGTCAACAGTTTCCTCAGTCAGTTCAACAAGCCAGTCACCAGTTTCCTCAGTCAGTTCAACAGTTTCCTCAGCAGTTTCAGCCTAAGCAGCCACTGGCAAAGGCAGAGCCCCTTGACAAATGTACTGTAGCTGATTATGAGCAGATCCAATGTGGACCACCTGGTATCAGTGGTGCTGAGTGTGCTGCTATCAACTGCTGCTTTAATGGACAGCAGTGTTACTATGGGAAGGCAGGTAAGAGTGTAGAGTCAATGTAGAGGCATTCATGTTAAACTGATCCTCAGCAATAACCTGCTCTTGTAACTCGTTCCAGTGACTGTCCAGTGTATAAGAGATGGTCAGTTTGTGGTAGTGGTGGCTAGAGATGTTACGCTGCCTCGATTGAGCCTGGATTCAGTCCGTCTCCTGGGTGGAAGTGATCCAGCTTGCAGTCCTGTGGGATCCACACCTTTCTTTGCTATATACCAGTTCCCTGTCACTGCATGTGGCACAAGCATGATGGCGAGTAGCTGCTTGTGGTTTTGTTCTGCATGGCTTAGAATGGATTGGATGCCAACAATGTTACTATTTGCAGGAGGACAGTGGATATGTGGTGTATGAAAACAGAATGACCTCCTCATATGAAGTAGGTGTCGGACCACTTGGTTCCATCACAAGGGACAGCCATTTTGAGTGAGTGATGTATGCTTTATCATAAATGTGAATCATTGACAAATGCTACAAGCTCACTGTTTGTCGTTCAGGCTTCTCTTCCAGTGTAGGTACTCTGGTACCTCTGTGGAAGCTCTGGTTGTGGAGGTCAACACCGTTCCTCCACCTCCACCAGTAGCTGCTCCTGGACCCCTCAGGGTGGAGCTTAGACTGGCAAATGGTCAATGTGTCACCAAAGGCTGTGCAGAAGGTAAGTGTTTGTCCCAAGTATGCCTAAAGCCTTTCTAAAACTCCAGTTTCTCGTTAAACCCTGCATTCTTCCTCAGGGGACGAGGCGTACACGTCCTACTACAGTGATGCTGATTATCCAGTTACAAAAGTCCTACGGGAGCCTGTGTATGTTGAGGTGCACATTTTGGAGAGGACCGACCCCAACATTGTCCTGATGCTGGGACGTTGCTGGGCGACATCAACCCCCAGTCCACTCAGTCTACCCCAATGGGATCTTCTGGTTGATGGGTGAGTAAGGCCCGTCTTTATCCATCTAGTTTGCTGTAAGGCATTTCTGACTGCCTCTTTGCCTTTCAGATGCCCTTACCAGGATGATCGTTGCCTGACCACATTGGTTCCAGTGGCTGGATCATCTGGTCTTCAGTTCCCGACCCACTACAAGCGCTTTGTTGTGAAGATGTTCACATTTGTAGATCCAGCATCACTGGCTCCTCTGCAGGAAACCGTATGCTCTGCAGCCTTACCTCAGCCCTTAATATTAGTGCTTTTTACAGTGAATTCTATGGCTTAACCCTTTCCCCCTCTGTTAGATCTTCATCCACTGTAGTACAGCGGTGTGCCATCCCTCCTCTGGCTCCTGTGAGCAAAGCTGCACTAGGAAAAGTGAGTGCTTGCTGTAAGTTGACTTCAGGAACTGAGAACTTTATTTAAATGCCCCTCATGCTTCTACCACTTTTTACAGGAAGAGACACGCACGTCAAGACCATCTCTAGTGGGCAAACTGTGGTGTCTAGTGGAGAAGTTAACCTGGTCAAGTGAATTTTAGTGTTTTAATAAACTTCATGAAACTCAACATGTTTCTCTTTGGTATTCATTTCTGACTGGAGTTGGATGTTTCATGACTGTTCTCAGTTTGACTTCTAGGGCTGCACTACTAAACCTTTTTTCTTTCGTGCATTGAGATTCTTGACTTGAACTAAACAAGCCAAGTTTCTGCATAAGCCATTTAACTTTACTATTGGCCAAGTTCTAGTTGTTAACTTGGGCCCCTGTTCATGTTTCACATATCAAATGAAGGTTTTAGCTACTGTCTGAGGCTTTACATAC
The DNA here is from genome assembly GCA_030578255.1 of Tiaroga cobitis. NCBI lineage: Eukaryota > Metazoa > Chordata > Actinopteri > Cypriniformes > Leuciscidae > Tiaroga > Tiaroga cobitis. Next base: position 40,440,201 of record CM060608.1, on the reverse strand, counting down.
GACTTTATGGCTGGACTAGCATAACTGCATATATTGATGCCCAAACCCCCTCTAAGGTCACTTGTTGGCTTTTTGTAATGCTTTTTTTTACAGTCACGCAAGTATAGAATCATATCTTGGGATAAAGGATGAGTGCAGGTTGATAGTGGTTTTATTCCAGGCTAGTCCCAGATATGTTTATTGTAAAGTAGACTGCTTTACACATGAATCCCTTAATTGTTGTATCCCAACTAGGTAGCTGTCCAAGGCCTTGTTTACACCTGGTACTAAGAAGCATTTTTGTACATCAGGGCACAAGTGGACTGTGGTGTAAAAAGGGGCTAATTTTTTTTTTGGAGCTTGTCTATTTTTGGCCACTTCCAGAGGTAGTCAAACACATTCGACCAGATTGGTTTCATAGAGTAGATGCTCATGTGGTTGAATGTGTTTGAACAGCTGCAAAACATGGAGTACCCTACTGACCTAGTACGTAAACATTGAGAAGTGCGCTAGCAGGTGTGATTTAAACTCTCTCTGCTTAGCCGATTTTTCCGTAGTTGCTCGACTATTTCTGTAGGTGGCGCCCGAGCATCCATGACATCGGTGCATGTTCGTTGGAAATATTTGCCAACAGGATGGATGATTACATGCTTTAAATCATCAATTTGAGCAGCTCTTGAGGTTCTTATCCAGAAAGTAAGATGAAATTCTTGCTGGTATAGCTGTGTTTAGACTTTGATGAGGCCTGCACTTATTTCTTTGCGCTGTCCATTTAGTTGTCGTCAGTGTTTAATTTGTAAAGTGGGAGGTCCCAGAGTGCAGAGGGGGGGTGGATCCGGCGACTCAAAACGGGGGTTGGAGGTAACGGAACAAAAAAAAAAAAAAAAACGTAACAACGCTGTGTGTGTATCAGGGCAATGTTTATTTTAATTTCAGAACATGCACTACATGGGTGCAAAATGTAAAAATAAAAAAAAAACTTTTTCACAAGCAGCAAGGGGGTCGCACACCGGACGAGAAGCGTCGCGTCTAGGACAACTCGAGGTATCGCACACCGGACGTGCACTGTCTCAGTTTATGGCCAGCAATATTGTTATGTTTAAGGACATTAAAGGGATAGTTCACCCAAAAATGAAAATTCTTTCATCATTTACTCACCCTCAAGTTGTTCCAAACCTCTGTGTTTATTTGTTCTGCTGTACACAAAGGAAGATATTTGGAAGAATGTTTTAATCAAACAGATCTCAATCCCCATTGACTTCCATAGTAGGAAAAAATACATACTATGGAAGTCGATGGGGATTGAGATCTGTTTGATTAAAACATTCTTCCAAATATCTTCCTTTGTGTACAGCAGAACAAATAAACACATAGAGGTTTGGAACAACTTGAGGGTGAGTAAATGATGAAAGAATTTTCATTTTTGGGTGAACTATCCCTTTAAGATAATGTCTGTATTATGTTACGATTGTACTGTACAATCGTTGCTACTAGTGTGCAGACTCTGAACACTTCACCTCAGAGTGTCCGTTAACTGAACGAATTGAGAATCTCACCTGAAAATCCGATAACATCAGCAATTTTCATTCAAGCAACTGATTTCTGTAAATGAATGTAAAACTAAATGTATATTGCATACAGCACAGGGTGAAGTCAGACAGTTTTTACATTAACAACGCCGAATGGCGCTGCCGGTGTGTGTACTTATGGCGCTTTTCCACTACACAGTACCAGCTCGCCTCGGCTCGGCTCGACTCGACTCGCCTTTGTTTGCTTTTCCACTGTGTAAAAGTCATACCTGTACCTGCTTTCGGGTACTTTTTTTCGTACCACCTCCGGCGAGGTTCTAAGCGAGCTAAGGCGATACTAAAATGTGACGTGAAAACAATGCCAACTGCTGATTGGTCACAGAGAATCTGCGTCATCATTGCCCGCGCCAGATGGAGTATCCAGAATAAATAACCCCGCCATTTTTAAATAGTTTGGCCAGAGATAGTTACTAAACTTACTACTATTATTATGGCAACTCGGAAGAATACGCCGTGGTCAAACGAGGAGGTGCAGACATTCCTTTGTTTGGTTGCCGAAGAGAGGATCCAGCAAGAGCTTGATGGGGCAACGAGGAACGAAAGGCGTCGCTATGACGACCGGGTACTATTTGTGGCGGTACTTTCTGCAATGGAAAACGGAGCGAAACGCGAGCCGAGTCGAGGCGAGCCAAGGCGAGTCGAGTCGAGTCGAGCTGGTACTGGTAATGGAAAAGCGCCAATAGAGAATAATGTGTTACAATTTTAAAGACGTGGAGCTGCGCTTCTCGTCCGGTGTGCGACCCACTTTACCCTGAAAATTCACTTCAAAAACGCATCGAAACTGCAAACACAAGATTTTTGTGGAACTTCAATGGGGAATAAAGCCTCTCTACGATTGCGTATGTTGGTTGGTTATTTCCACAGCTTGAACATGACGGCTGCACAAATAGATTTTTAAATGCCAGGCCAAGTTTTTCTTATATTTCTTACTGTGGTATTGTAATTTTAGGGATGGAAAAAAGATAAATAATAATAATACAGACATAACTGAAATGCGGGACACTATTTATGTATTGCGGGTAAAAACTCACAATTTCGGGACTGTTCCGCAGAATGCGGGAGAGGTGGTCATCCTATGTTGTCGTCCGCCCATGAAAATATCAAAGTAAAAACGTTTCTGTTTTTAGTACATCGTTGTTATTGAATCATACCCTGAATATACAGGCCTGTTGCCATGAGAACTCTATGATGTGTTTCAAAGAAAAAAACAATCCAGAATAGCTAAAAGATCTAATATAATATTCAGCTACTGAAGGATAAAATAAGGCTGAATTCAGAATGGCAGAAATAGTACTAGCATACTATTCTGAAATCAGCTCAATGTGGTTTTATGTATGTTCAAAAGGGTGGAAAAACAAGAAAACTGGAATCACCTAGTTGCATAAACTCCCACTCTGGAGTGCAAGTCTGGAGAATCATGACTATTAATGAAGAGGGAGGGATTATCATTAATTACCCAAAGTCTGTAGAGTACAAAAAGACCAAAGGGCAGCATCTCAGCAGTGTGACTAGCTGTTGAACAATGGCTGGAAGTTGGTGTGCTGTTCAGTCTCTGGCACTTTGTGTTTGGTTCTGTGCGTTCTGTCATGCTGTTCCGAAGTGGAGTGATCTGCCCCAGAATCCTCAAGCTCTAATGTTCCAGCATACTGACCAGCGGTTTCAGAAGCCAGTTCAACAGCAAGCTAGTCAATGGTTTCCTCAGCAGGTTCAAAAGCCAGTTCAACAGCAAGCAGGTCAACAGTTTCCTCAGCAGGTTCAACAGCAAGCTAGTCAATGGTTTACCCCGCAGGTTCAACAGCAAGCAGGTCAACAACAAGCTAGTCACCAGTTTCCTCAGTCAGTTCAACAAGCTAGTCACCAGTTTCCTCAGTCAGTTCAACAAGCTAGTCAACAGTTTCCTCAGTCAGTTCGACAAGCTAGTCAACATTTTCCTCAGTCAGTTCAAGCCAGTCACCAGTTTCCTCAGTCAGTTCAACAAGCCAGTCACCAGTTTCCTCAGTCAGTTCAACAAGCTAGTCAACAGTTTCCTCAGTCAGTTCAACAAGCCAGTCACCAGTTTCCTCAGTCAGTTCAACAGTTTCCTCAGCAGTTTCAGCCTAAGCAGCCACTGGCAAAGGCAGAGCCCCTTGACAAATGTACTGTAGCTGATTATGAGCAGATCCAATGTGGACCACCTGGTATCAGTGGTGCTGAGTGTGCTGCTATCAACTGCTGCTTTAATGGACAGCAGTGTTACTATGGGAAGGCAGGTAAGAGTGTAGAGTCAATGTAGAGGCATTCATGTTAAACTGATCCTCAGCAATAACCTGCTCTTGTAACTCGTTCCAGTGACTGTCCAGTGTATAAGAGATGGTCAGTTTGTGGTAGTGGTGGCTAGAGATGTTACGCTGCCTCGATTGAGCCTGGATTCAGTCCGTCTCCTGGGTGGAAGTGATCCAGCTTGCAGTCCTGTGGGGTCCACACCTTTCTTTGCTATATACCAGTTCCCTGTCACTGCATGTGGCACAAGCATGATGGCGAGTAGCTGCTTGTGGTTTTGTTCTGCATGGCTTAGAATGGATTGGATGCCAACAATGTTACTATTTGCAGGAGGACAGTGGATATGTGGTGTATGAAAACAGAATGACCTCCTCATATGAAGTAGGTGTCGGACCACTTGGTTCCATCACAAGGGACAGCCATTTTGAGTGAGTGATGTATGCTTTATCATAAATGTGAATCATTGACAAATGCTACAAGCTCACTGTTTGTCGTTCAGGCTTCTCTTCCAGTGTAGGTACTCTGGTACCTCTGTGGAAGCTCTGGTTGTGGAGGTCAACACCGTTCCTCCACCTCCACCAGTAGCTGCTCCTGGACCCCTCAGGGTGGAGCTTAGACTGGCAAATGGTCAATGTGTCACCAAAGGCTGTGCAGAAGGTAAGTGTTTGTCCCAAGTATGCCTAAAGCCTTTCTAAAACTCCAGTTTCTCGTTAAACCCTGCATTCTTCCTCAGGGGACGAGGCGTACACGTCCTACTACAGTGATGCTGATTATCCAGTTACAAAAGTCCTGCGGGAGCCTGTGTATGTTGAGGTGCACATTTTGGAGAGGACCGACCCCAACATTGTCCTGATGCTGGGACGTTGCTGGGCGACATCAACCCCCAGTCCACTCAGTCTACCCCAATGGGATCTTCTGGTTGATGGGTGAGTAAGGCCCGTCTTTATCCATCTAGTTTGCTGTAAGGCATTTCTGACTGCCTCTTTGCCTTTCAGATGCCCTTACCAGGATGATCGTTACCTGACCACATTGGTTCCAGTGGCTGGATCATCTGGTCTTCAGTTCCCGACCCACTACAAGCGCTTTGTTGTGAAGATGTTCACATTTGTAGATCCAGCATCACTGGCTCCTCTGCAGGAAACCGTATGCTCTGCAGCCTTACCTCAGCCCTTAATATTAGTGCTTTTTACAGTGAATTCTATGGCTTAACCCTTTCCCCCTCTGTTAGATCTTCATCCACTGTAGTACAGCGGTGTGCCATCCCTCCTCTGGCTCCTGTGAGCAAAGCTGCACTAGGAAAAGTGAGTGCTTGCTGTAAGTTGACTTCAGGAACTGAGAACTTTATTTAAATGCCCCTCATGCTTCTACCACTTTTTACAGGAAGAGACACGCACGTCAAGACCATCTCTAGTGGGCAAACTGTGGTGTCTAGTGGAGAAGTTAACCTGGTCAAGTGAATTTTAGTGTTTTAATAAACTTCATGAAACTCAACATGTTTCTCTTTGGTATTCATTTCTGACTGGAGTTGGATGTTTCATGACTGTTCTCAGTTTGACTTCTAGGGCTGCACTACTAAACCTTTTTTCTTTCGTGCATTGAGATTCTTGACTTGAACTAAACAAGCCAAGTTTCTGCATAAGCCATTTAACTTTACTATTGGCCAAGTTCTAGTTGTTAACTTGGGCCCCTGTTCATGTTTCACATATCAAATGAAGGTTTTAGCTACTGTCTGAGGCTTTACATACGACTTTATGGCTGGACTAGCATAACTGCATATATTGATGCCCAAACCCCCTCTAAGGTCACTTGTTGGCTTTTTGTAATGCTTTTTTTTACAGTCACGCAAGTATAGAATCATATCTTGGGATAAAGGATGAGTGCAGGTTGATAGTGGTTTTATTCCAGGCTAGTCCCAGATATGTTTATTGTAAAGTAGACTGCTTTACACATGAATCCCTTAATTGTTGTATCCCAACTAGGTAGCTGTCCAAGGCCTTGTTTACACCTGGTACTAAGAAGCATTTTTGTACATCAGGGCACAAGTGGACTGTGGTGTAAAAAGGGGCTAATTTTTTTTTTTTGGAGCTTGTCTATTTTTGGCCACTTCCAGAGGTAGTCAAACACATTCGACCAGATTGGTTTCATAGAGTAGATGCTCATGTGGTTGAATGTGTTTGAACAGCTGCAAAACATGGAGTACCCTACTGACCTAGTACGTAAACATTGAGAAGTGCGCTAGCAGGTGTGATTTAAACTCTCTCTGCTTAGCCGATTTTTCCGTAGTTGCTCGACTATTTCTGTAGGTGGCGCCCGAGCATCCATGACATCGGTGCATGTTCGTTGGAAATATTTGCCAACAGGATGGATGATTACATGCTTTAAATCATCAATTTGAGCAGCTCTTGAGGTTCTTATCCAGAAAGTAAGATGAAATTCTTGCTGGTATAGCTGTGTTTAGACTTTGATGAGGCCTGCACTTATTTCTTTGCTCTGTCCATTTAGTTGTCGTCAGTGTTTAATTTGTAAAGTGGGAGGTCCCAGAGTGCAGAGGGGGGGTGGATCCGGCGACTCAAAACGGGGGTTGGAGGTAACGGAACAAAAAAAAAAAAAAAAACGTAACAACGCTGTGTGTGTATCAGGGCAATGTTTATTTTAATTTTAGAACATGCACTACATGGGTGCAAAATGTAAAAAAAAAAAAAAAACTTTTTCACAAGCAGCAAGGGGGTCGCACACCGGACGAGAAGCGTCGCGTCTAGGACAACTCGAGGTATCGCACACCGGACGTGCACTGTCTCAGTTTATGGCCAGCAATATTGTTATGTTTAAGGACATTAAAGGGATAGTTCACCCAAAAATGAAAATTCTTTCATCATTTACTCACCCTCAAGTTGTTCCAAACCCTTATGTATTTATTTGTTCTGCTGTACACAAAGGAAGATATTTGGAAGAATGTTTTAATCAAACAGATCTCAATCCCCATTGACTTCCATAGTAGGAAAAAATACATACTATGGAAGTCGATGGGGATTGAGATCTGTTTGATTAAAACATTCTTCCAAATATCTTCCTTTGTGTACAGCAGAACAAATAAACACATAGAGGTTTGGAACAACTTGAGGGTGAGTAAATGATGAAAGAATTTTCATTTTTGGGTGAACTATCCCTTTAAGATAATGTCTGTATTATGTTACGATTGTACTGTACAATCGTTGCTACTAGTGTGCAGACTCTGAACACTTCACCTCAGAGTGTCCGTTAACTGAACGAATTGAGAATCTCACCTGAAAATCCGATAACATCAGCAATTTTCATTCAAGCAACTGATTTCTGTAAATGAATGTAAAACTAAATGTATATTGCATACAGCACAGGGTGAAGTCAGACAGTTTTTACATTAACAACGCCGAATGGCGCTGCCGGTGTGTGTACTTATGGCGCTTTTCCACTACACAGTACCAGCTCGCCTCGGCTCGGCTCGACTCGACTCGCCTTTGTTTGCTTTTCCACTGTGTAAAAGTCGTACCTGTACCTGCTTTCGGGTACTTTTTTTCGTACCACCTCCGGCGAGGTTCTAAGCGAGCTAAGGCGATACTAAAATGTGACGTGAAAACAATGCCAACTGCTGATTGGTCACAGAGAATCTGCGTCATCATTGCACGCGCCAGATGGAGTATCCAGAATAAATAACCCCGCCATTTTTAAATAGTTTGGCCAGAGATAGTTACTAAACTTACTACTATTATTATGGCAACTCGGAAGAATACGCCGTGGTCAAACGAGGAGGTGCAGACATTCCTTTGTTTGGTTGCCGAAGAGAGGATCCAGCAAGAGCTTGATGGGGCAACGAGGAACGAAAGGCGTCGCTATGACGACCGGGTACTATTTGTGGCGGTACTTTCTGCAATGGAAAACGGAGCGAAAAGCGAGCCGAGTCGAGGCGAGCCAAGGCGAGTCGAGTCGAGTCGAGCTGGTACTGGTAATGGAAAAGCGCCAATAGAGAATAATGTGTTACAATTTTAAAGACGTGGAGCTGCGCTTCTCGTCCGGTGTGCGACCCACTTTACCCTGAAAATTCACCTCAAAAACGCATCGAAACTGCAAACACAAGATTTTTGTGGAACTTCAATGGGGAATAAAGCCTCTCTACGATTGCGTATGTTGGTTGGTTATTTCCACAGCTTGAACATGACGGCTGCACAAATAGATTTTTAAATGCCAGGCCAAGTTTTTCTTATATTTCTTACTGTGGTATTGTAATTTTAGGGATGGAAAAAAGATAAATAATAATAATACAGACATAACTGAAATGCGGGACACTATTTATGTATTGCGGGTAAAAACTCACAATTTCGGGACTGTTCCGCAGAATGCGGGAGAGGTGGTCATCCTATGTTGTCGTCCGCCCATGAAAATATCAAAGTAAAAACGTTTCTGTTTTTAGTACATCGTTGTTATTGAATCATACCCTGAATATACAGGCCTGTTGCCATGAGAACTCTATGATGTGTTTCAAAGAAAAAAACAATCCAGAATAGCTAAAAGATCTAATATAATATTCAGCTACTGAAGGATAAAATAAGGCTGAATTCAGAATGGCAGAAATAGTACTAGCATACTATTCTGAAATCAGCTCAATGTGGTTTTATGTATGTTCAAAAGGGTGGAAAAACAAGAAAACTGGAATCACCTAGTTGCATAAACTCCCACTCTGGAGTGCAAGTCTGGAGAATCATGACTATTAATGAAGAGGGAGGGATTATCATTAATTACCCAAAGTCTGTAGAGTACAAAAAGACCAAAGGGCAGCATCTCAGCAGTGTGACTAGCTGTTGAACAATGGCTGGAAGTTGGTGTGCTGTTCAGTCTCTGGCACTTTGTGTTTGGTTCTGTGCGTTCTGTCATGCTGTTCCGAAGTGGAGTGATCTGCCCCAGAATCCTCAAGCTCTAATGTTCCAGCATACTGACCAGCGGTTTCAGAAGCCAGTTCAACAGCAAGCTAGTCAATGGTTTCCTAAGCAGGTTCAAAAGCCAGTTCAACAGCAAGCAGGTCAACAGTTTCCTCAGCAGGTTCAACAGCAAGCTAGTCAATGGTTTACCCCGCAGGTTCAACAGCAAGCAGGTCAACAACAAGCTAGTCACCAGTTTCCTCAGTCAGTTCAACAAGCTAGTCACCAGTTTCCTCAGTCAGTTCAACAAGCTAGTCAACAGTTTCCTCAGTCAGTTCGACAAGCTAGTCAACATTTTCCTCAGTCAGTTCAACAAGCCAGTCACCAGTTTCCTCAGTCAGTTCAACAAGCCAGTCACCAGTTTCCTCAGTCAGTTCAACAAGCTAGTCAACAGTTTCCTCAGTCAGTTCAACAGTTTCCTCAGCAGTTTCAGCCTAAGCAGCCACTGGCAAAGGCAGAGCCCCTTGACAAATGTACTGTAGCTGATTATGAGCAGATCCAATGTGGACCACCTGGTATCAGTGGTGCTGAGTGTGCTGCTATCAACTGCTGCTTTAATGGACAGCAGTGTTACTATGGGAAGGCAGGTAAGAGTGTAGAGTCAATGTAGAGGCATTCATGTTAAACTGATCCTCAGCAATAACCTGCTCTTGTAACTCGTTCCAGTGACTGTCCAGTGTATAAGAGATGGTCAGTTTGTGGTAGTGGTGGCTAGAGATGTTACGCTGCCTCGATTGAGCCTGGATTCAGTCCGTCTCCTGGGTGGAAGTGATCCAGCTTGCAGTCCTGTGGGATCCACACCTTTCTTTGCTATATACCAGTTCCCTGTCACTGCATGTGGCACAAGCATGATGGCGAGTAGCTGCTTGTGGTTTTGTTCTGCATGGCTTAGAATGGATTGGATGCCAACAATGTTACTATTTGCAGGAGGACAGTGGATATGTGGTGTATGAAAACAGAATGACCTCCTCATATGAAGTAGGTGTCGGACCACTTGGTTCCATCACAAGGGACAGCCATTTTGAGTGAGTGATGTATGCTTTATCATAAATGTGAATCATTGACAAATGCTACAAGCTCACTGTTTGTCGTTCAGGCTTCTCTTCCAGTGTAGGTACTCTGGTACCTCTGTGGAAGCTCTGGTTGTGGAGGTCAACACTGTTCCTCCACCTCCACCAGTAGCTGCTCCTGGACCCCTCAGGGTGGAGCTTAGACTGGCAAATGGTCAATGTGTCACCAAAGGCTGTGCAGAAGGTAAGTGTTTGTCCCAAGTATGCCTAAAGCCTTTCTAAAACTCCAGTTTCTCGTTAAACCCTGCATTCTTCCTCAGGGGACGAGGCGTACACGTCCTACTACAGTGATGCTGATTATCCAGTTACAAAAGTCCTGCGGGAGCCTGTGTATGTTGAGGTGCACATTTTGGAGAGGACCGACCCCAACATTGTCCTGATGCTGGGACGTTGCTGGGCGACATCAACCCCCAGTCCACTCAGTCTACCCCAATGGGATCTTCTGGTTGATGGGTGAGTAAGGCCCGTCTTTATCCATCTAGTTTGCTGTAAGGCATTTCTGACTGCCTCTTTGCCTTTCAGATGCCCTTACCAGGATGATCGTTACCTGACCACATTGGTTCCAGTGGCTGGATCATCTGGTCTTCAGTTCCCGACCCACTACAAGCGCTTTGTTGTGAAGATGTTCACATTTGTAGATCCAGCATCACTGGCTCCTCTGCAGGAAACCGTATGCTCTGCAGCCTTACCTCAGCCCTTAATATTAGTGCTTTTTACAGTGAATTCTATGGCTTAACCCTTTCCCCCTCTGTTAGATCTTCATCCACTGTAGTACAGCGGTGTGCCATCCCTCCTCTGGCTCCTGTGAGCAAAGCTGCACTAGGAAAAGTGAGTGCTTGCTGTAAGTTGACTTCAGGAACTGAGAACTTTATTTAAATGCCCCTCATGCTTCTACCACTTTTTACAGGAAGAGACACGCACGTCAAGACCATCTCTAGTGGGCAAACTGTGGTGTCTAGTGGAGAAGTTAACCTGGTCAAGTGAATTTTAGTGTTTTAATAAACTTCATGAAACTCAACATGTTTCTCTTTGGTATTCATTTCTGACTGGAGTTGGATGTTTCATGACTGTTCTCAGTTTGACTTCTAGGGCTGCACTACTAAACCTTTTTTCTTTCGTGCATTGAGATTCTTGACTTGAACTAAACAAGCCAAGTTTCTGCATAAGCCATTTAACTTTACTATTGGCCAAGTTCTAGTTGTTAACTTGGGCCCCTGTTCATGTTTCACATATCAAATGAAGGTTTTAGCTACTGTCTGAGGCTTTACATACGACTTTATGGCTGGACTAGCATAACTGCATATATTGATGCCCAAACCCCCTCTAAGGTCACTTGTTGGCTTTTTGTAATGCTTTTTTTTACAGTCACGCAAGTATAGAATCATATCTTGGGATAAAGGATGAGTGCAGGTTGATAGTGGTTTTATTCCAGGCTAGTCCCAGATATGTTTATTGTAAAGTAGACTGCTTTACACATGAATCCCTTAATTGTTGTATCCCAACTAGGTAGCTGTCCAAGGCCTTGTTTACACCTGGTACTAAGAAGCATTTTTGTACATCAGGGCACAAGTGGACTGTGGTGTAAAAAGGGGCTAATTTTTTTTTGGAGCTTGTCTATTTTTGGCCACTTCCAGAGGTAGTCAAACACATTCAACCAGATTGGTTTCATAGAGTAGATGCTCATGTGGTTGAATGTGTTTGAACAGCTGCAAAACATGGAGTACCCTACTGACCTAGTACGTAAACATTGAGAAGTGCGCTAGCAGGTGTGATTTAAACTCTCTCTGCTCAGCCGATTTTTCCGTAGTTGCTCGACTATTTCTGTAGGTGGCGCCCGAGCATCCATGACATCGGTGCATGTTCGTTGGAAATATTTGCCAACAGGATGGATGATTACATGCTTTAAATCATCAATTTGAGCAGCTCTTGAGGTTCTTATCCAGAAAGTAAGATGAAATTCTTGCTGGTATAGCTGTGTTTAGACTTTGATGAGGCCTGCACTTATTTCTTTGCGCTGTCCATTTAGTTGTCGTCAGTGTTTAATTTGTAAAGTGGGAGGTCCCAGAGTGCAGAGGGGGGGTGGATCCGGCGACTCAAAACGGGGGTTGGAGGTAACGGAACAAAAAAAACAAAAAAACGTAACAACGCTGTGTGTGTATCAGGGCAATGTTTATTTTAATTTCAGAACATGCACTACATGGGTGCAAAATGTAAAAAAAAAAAAAAAAACTTTTTCACAAGCAGCAAGGGGGTCGCACACCGGACGAGAAGCGTCGCGTCTAGGACAACTCGAGGTATCGCACACCGGACGTGCACTGTCTCAGTTTATGGCCAGCAATATTGTTATGTTTAAGGACATTAAAGGGATAGTTCACCCAAAAATGAAAATTCTTTCATCATTTACTCACCCTCAAGTTGTTCCAAACCTCTATGTATTTATTTGTTCTGCTGTACACAAAGGAAGATATTTGGAAGAATGTTTTAATCAAACAGATCTCAATCCCCATTGACTTCCATAGTAGGAAAAAATACATACTATGGAAGTCGATGGGGATTGAGATCTGTTTGATTAAAACGTTCTTCCAAATATCTTCCTTTGTGTACAGCAGAACAAATAAACACATAGAGGTTTGGAACAACTTGAGGGTGAGTAAATGATGAAAGAATTTTCATTTTTGGGTGAACTATCCCTTTAAGATAATGTCTGTATTATGTTACGATTGTACTGTACAATCGTTGCTACTAGTGTGCAGACTCTGAACACTTCACCTCAGAGTGTCCGTTAACTGAACGAATTGAGAATCTCACCTGAAAATCCGATAACATCAGCAATTTTCATTCAAGCAACTGATTTCTGTAAATGAATGTAAAACTAAATGTATATTGCATACAGCACAGGGTGAAGTCAGACAGTTTTTACATTAACAACGCCGAATGGCGCTGCCGGTGTGTGTACTTATGGCGCTTTTCCACTACACAGTACCAGCTCGCCTCGGCTCGGCTCGACTCGACTCGCCTTTGTTTGCTTTTCCACTGTGTAAAAGTCGTACCTGTACCTGCTTTCGGGTACTTTTTTTCGTACCACCTCCGGCGAGGTTCTAAGCGAGCTAAGGCGATACTAAAATGTGACGTGAAAACAATGCCAACTGCTGATTGGTCACAGAGAATCTGCGTCATCATTGCACGCGCCAGATGGAGTATCCAGAATAAATAACCCCGCCATTTTTAAATAGTTTGGCCAGAGATAGTTACTAAACTTACTACTATTATTATGGCAACTCGGAAGAATACGCCATGGTCAAACGAGGAGGTGCAGACATTCCTTTGTTTGGTTGCCGAAGAGAGGATCCAGCAAGAGCTTGATGGGGCAACGAGGAACGAAAGGCGTCGCTATGACGACCGGGTACTATTTGTGGCGGTACTTTCTGCAATGGAAAACGGAGCGAAAAGCGAGCCGAGTCGAGGCGAGCCAAGGCGAGTCGAGTCGAGTCGAGCTGGTACTGGTAATGGAAAAGCGCCAATAGAGAATAATGTGTTACAATTTTAAAGACGTGGAGCTGCGCTTCTCGTCCGGTGTGCGACCCACTTTACTCTGAAAATTCACCTCAAAAACGCATCGAAACTGCAAACACAAGATTTTTGTGGAACTTCAATGGGGAATAAAGCCTCTCTACGATTGCGTATGTTGGTTGGTTATTTCCACAGCTTGAACATGACGGCTGCACAAATAGATTTTTAAATGCCAGGCCAAGTTTTTCTTATATTTCTTACTGTGGTATTGTAATTTTAGGGATGGAAAAAAGATAAATAATAATAATACAGACATAACTGAAATGCGGGACACTATTTATGTATTGCGGGTAAAAACTCACAATTTCGGGACTGTTCCGCAGAATGCGGGAGAGGTGGTCATCCTATGTTGTCGTCCGCCCATGAAAATATCAAAGTAAAAACGTTTCTGTTTTTAGTACATCGTTGTTATTGAATCATACCCTGAATATACAGGCCTGTTGCCATGAGAACTCTATGATGTGTTTCAAAGAAAAAAACAATCCAGAATAGCTAAAAGATCTAATATAATATTCAGCTACTGAAGGATAAAATAAGGCTGAATTCAGAATGGCAGAAATAGTACTAGCATACTATTCTGAAATCAGCTCAATGTGGTTTTATGTATGTTCAAAAGGGTGGAAAAACAAGAAAACTGGAATCACCTAGTTGCATAAACTCCCACTCTGGAGTGCAAGTCTGGAGAATCATGACTATTAATGAAGAGGGAGGGATTATCATTAATTACCCAAAGTCTGTAGAGTACAAAAAGACCAAAGGGCAGCATCTCAGCAGTGTGACTAGCTGTTGAACAATGGCTGGAAGTTGGTGTGCTCTTCAGTCTCTGGCACTTTGTGTTTGGTGCTGTGCTTTCTGTCATGCTGTTCCGAAGTGGAGTGATCTGCCCCAGAATCCTCAAGCTCTAATGTTCCAGCATACTGACCAGCGGTTTCAGAAGCCAGTTCAACAGCAAGCTAGTCAATGGTTTCCTCAGCAGGTTCAAAAGCCAGTTCAACAGCAAGCAGGTCAACAGTTTCCTCAGCAGGTTCAACAGCAAGCTAGTCAATGGTTTACCCCGCAGGTTCAACAGCAAGCAGGTCAACAACAAGCTAGTCACCAGTTTCCTCAGTCAGTTCAACAAGCTAGTCACCAGTTTCCTCAGTCAGTTCAACAAGCTAGTCAACAGTTTCCTCAGTCAGTTCGACAAGCTAGTCAACATTTTCCTCAGTCAGTTCAAGCCAGTCACCAGTTTCCTCAGTCAGTTCAACAAGCCAGTCACCAGTTTCCTCAGTCAGTTCAACAAGCTAGTCAACAGTTTCCTCAGTCAGTTCAACAAGCCAGTCACCAGTTTCCTCAGTCAGTTCAACAGTTTCCTCAGCAGTTTCAGCCTAAGCAGCCACTGGCAAAGGCAGAGCCCCTTGACAAATGTACTGTAGCTGATTATGAGCAGATCCAATGTGGACCACCTGGTATCAGTGGTGCTGAGTGTGCTGCTATCAACTGCTGCTTTAATGGACAGCAGTGTTACTATGGGAAGGCAGGTAAGAGTGTAGAGTCAATGTAGAGGCATTCATGTTAAACTGATCCTCAGCAATAACCTGCTCTTGTAACTCGTTCCAGTGACTGTCCAGTGTATAAGAGATGGTCAGTTTGTGGTAGTGGTGGCTAGAGATGTTACGCTGCCTCGATTGAGCCTGGATTCAGTCCGTCTCCTGGGTGGAAGTGATTCAGCTTGCAGTCCTGTGGGGTCCACACCTTTCTTTGCTATATACCAGTTCCCTGTCACTGCATGTGGCACAAGCATGATGGCGAGTAGCTGCTTGTGGTTTTGTTCTGCATGGCTTAGAATGGATTGGATGCCAACAATGTTACTATTTGCAGGAGGACAGTGGATATGTGGTGTATGAAAACAGAATGACCTCCTCATATGAAGTAGGTGTCGGACCACTTGGTTCCATCACAAGGGACAGCCATTTTGAGTGAGTGATGTATGCTTTATCATAAATGTGAATCATTGACAAATGCTACAAGCTCACTGTTTGTCGTTCAGGCTTCTCTTCCAGTGTAGGTACTCTGGTACCTCTGTGGAAGCTCTGGTTGTGGAGGTCAACACCGTTCCTCCACCTCCACCAGTAGCTGCTCCTGGACCCCTCAGGGTGGAGCTTAGACTGGCAAATGGTCAATGTGTCACCAAAGGCTGTGCAGAAGGTAAGTGTTTGTCCCAAGTATGCCTAAAGCCTTTCTAAAACTCCAGTTTCTCGTTAAACCCTGCATTCTTCCTCAGGGGACGAGGCGTACACGTCCTACTACAGTGATGCTGATTATCCAGTTACAAAAGTCCTGCGGGAGCCTGTGTATGTTGAGGTGCACATTTTGGAGAGGACCGACCCCAACATTGTCCTGATGCTGGGACGTTGCTGGGCGACATCAACCCCCAGTCCACTCAGTCTACCCCAATGGGATCTTCTGGTTGATGGGTGAGTAAGGCCCGTCTTTATCCATCTAGTTTGCTGTAAGGCATTTCTGACTGCCTCTTTGCCTTTCAGATGCCCTTACCAGGATGATCGTTACCTGACCACATTGGTTCCAGTGGCTGGATCATCTGGTCTTCAGTTCCCGACCCACTACAAGCGCTTTGTTGTGAAGATGTTCACATTTGTAGATCCAGCATCACTGGCTCCTCTGCAGGAAACCGTATGCTCTGCAGCCTTACCTCAGCCCTTAATATTAGTGCTTTTTACAGTGAATTCTATGGCTTAACCCTTTCCCCCTCTGTTAGATCTTCATCCACTGTAGTACAGCGGTGTGCCATCCCTCCTCTGGCTCCTGTGAGCAAAGCTGCACTAGGAAAAGTGAGTGCTTGCTGTAAGTTGACTTCAGGAACTGAGAACTTTATTTAAATGCCCCTCATGCTTCTACCACTTTTTACAGGAAGAGACACGCACGTCAAGACCATCTCTAGTGGGCAAACTGTGGTGTCTAGTGGAGAAGTTAACCTGGTCAAGTGAATTTTAGTGTTTTAATAAACTTCATGAAACTCAACATGTTTCTCTTTGGTATTCATTTCTGACTGGAGTTGGATGTTTCATGACTGTTCTCAGTTTGACTTCTAGGGCTGCACTACTAAACCTTTTTTCTTTCGTGCATTGAGATTCTTGACTTGAACTAAACAAGCCAAGTTTCTGCATAAGCCATTTAACTTTACTATTGGCCAAGTTCTAGTTGTTAACTTGGGCCCCTGTTCATGTTTCACATATCAAATGAAGGTTTTAGCTACTGTCTGAGGCTTTACATACGACTTTATGGCTGGACTAGCATAACTGCATATATTGATGCCCAAACCCCCTCTAAGGTCACTTGTTGGCTTTTTGTAATGCTTTTTTTTACAGTCACGCAAGTATAGAATCATATCTTGGGATAAAGGATGAGTGCAGGTTGATAGTGGTTTTATTCCAGGCTAGTCCCAGATATGTTTATTGTAAAGTAGACTGCTTTACACATGAATCCCTTAATTGTTGTATCCCAACTAGGTAGCTGTCCAAGGCCTTGTTTACACCTGGTACTAGGAAGCATTTTTGTACATCAGGGCACAAGTGGACTGTGGTGTAAAAAGGGGCTAATTTTTTTTTTGGAGCTTGTCTATTTTTGGCCACTTCCAGAGGTAGTCAAACACATTCGACCAGATTGGTTTCATAGAGTAGATGCTCATGTGGTTGAATGTGTTTGAACAGCTGCAAAACATGGAGTACCCTACTGACCTAGTACGTAAACATTGAGAAGTGCGCTAGCAGGTGTGATTTAAACTCTCTCTGCTTAGCCGATTTTTCCGTAGTTGCTCGACTATTTCTGTAGGTGGCGCCCGAGCATCCATGACATCGGTGCATGTTTGTTGGAAATATTTGCCAACAGGATGGATGATTACATGCTTTAAATCATCAATTTGAGCAGCTCTTGAGGTTCTTATCCAGAAAGTAAGATGAAATTCTTGCTGGTATAGCTGTGTTTAGACTTTGATGAGGCCTGCACTTATTTCTTTGCGCTGTCCATTTAGTTGTCGTCAGTGTTTAATTTGTAAAGTGGGAGGTCCCAGAGTGCAGAGGGGGGGTGGATCCGGCGACTCAAAACGGGGGTTGGAGGTAACGGAACAAAAAAACGTAACAACGCTGTGTGTGTATCAGGGCAATGTTTATTTTAATTTCAGAACATGCACTACATGGGTGCAAAATGTAAAAAAAAAAAAAAAAACTTTTTCACAAGCAGCAAGGGGGTCGCACACCGGACGAGAAGCGTCGCGTCTAGGACAACTCGAGGTATCGCACACCGGACGTGCACTGTCTCAGTTTATGGCCAGCAATATTGTTATGTTTAAGGACATTAAAGGGATAGTTCACCCAAAAATGAAAATTCTTTCATCATTTACTCACCCTCAAGTTGTTCCAAACCTCTATGTATTTATTTGTTCTGCTGTACACAAAGGAAGATATTTGGAAGAATGTTTTAATCAAACAGATCTCAATCCCCATTGACTTCCATAGTAGGAAAAAAT
Source organism: Tiaroga cobitis (assembly GCA_030578255.1). Classification (NCBI taxonomy): domain Eukaryota; kingdom Metazoa; phylum Chordata; class Actinopteri; order Cypriniformes; family Leuciscidae; genus Tiaroga; species Tiaroga cobitis. Next base: position 40,422,260 of record CM060608.1, on the reverse strand, counting down.
ACATACTATGGAAGTCGATGGGGATTGAGATCTGTTTGATTAAAACATTCTTCCAAATATCTTCCTTTGTGTACAGCAGAACAAATAAACACATAGAGGTTTGGAACAACTTGAGGGTGAGTAAATGATGAAAGAATTTTCATTTTTGGGTGAACTATCCCTTTAAGATAATGTCTGTATTATGTTACGATTGTACTGTACAATCGTTGCTACTAGTGTGCAGACTCTGAACACTTCACCTCAGAGTGTCCGTTAACTGAACGAATTGAGAATCTCACCTGAAAATCCGATAACATCAGCAATTTTCATTCAAGCAACTGATTTCTGTAAATGAATGTAAAACTAAATGTATATTGCATACAGCACAGGGTGAAGTCAGACAGTTTTTACATTAACAACGCCGAATGGCGCTGCCGGTGTGTGTACTTATGGCGCTTTTCCACTACACAGTACCAGCTCGCCTCGGCTCGGCTCGACTCGACTCGCCTTTGTTTGCTTTTCCACTGTGTAAAAGTCGTACCTGTACCTGCTTTCGGGTACTTTTTTTCGTACCACCTCCGGCGAGGTTCTAAGCGAGCTAAGGCGATACTAAAATGTGACGTGAAAACAATGCCAACTGCTGATTGGTCACAGAGAATCTGCGTCATCATTGCACGCGCCAGATGGAGTATCCAGAATAAATAACCCCGCCATTTTTAAATAGTTTGGCCAGAGATAGTTACTAAACTTACTACTATTATTATGGCAACTCGGAAGAATACGCCGTGGTCAAACGAGGAGGTGCAGACATTCCTTTGTTTGGTTGCCGAAGAGAGGATCCAGCAAGAGCTTGATGGGGCAACGAGGAACGAAAGGCGTCGCTATGACGACCGGGTACTATTTGTGGCGGTACTTTCTGCAATGGAAAACGGAGCGAAAAGCGAGCCGAGTCGAGGCGAGCCAAGGCGAGTCGAGTCGAGTCGAGCTGGTACTGGTAATGGAAAAGCGCCAATAGAGAATAATGTGTTACAATTTTAAAGACGTGGAGCTGCGCTTCTCGTCCGGTGTGCGACCCACTTTACCCTGAAAATTCACCTCAAAAACGCATCGAAACTGCAAACACAAGATTTTTGTGGAACTTCAATGGGGAATAAAGCCTCTCTACGATTGCGTATGTTGGTTGGTTATTTCCACAGCTTGAACATGACGGCTGCACAAATAGATTTTTAAATGCCAGGCCAAGTTTTTCTTATATTTCTTACTGTGGTATTGTAATTTTAGGGATGGAAAAAAGATAAATAATAATAATACAGACATAACTGAAATGCGGGACACTATTTATGTATTGCGGGTAAAAACTCACAATTTCGGGACTGTTCCGCAGAATGCGGGAGAGGTGGTCATCCTATGTTGTCGTCCGCCCATGAAAATATCAAAGTAAAAACGTTTCTGTTTTTAGTACATCGTTGTTATTGAATCATACCCTGAATATACAGGCCTGTTGCCATGAGAACTCTATGATGTGTTTCAAAGAAAAAAACAATCCAGAATAGCTAAAAGATCTAATATAATATTCAGCTACTGAAGGATAAAATAAGGCTGAATTCAGAATGGCAGAAATAGTACTAGCATACTATTCTGAAATCAGCTCAATGTGGTTTTATGTATGTTCAAAAGGGTGGAAAAACAAGAAAACTGGAATCACCTAGTTGCATAAACTCCCACTCTGGAGTGCAAGTCTGGAGAATCATGACTATTAATGAAGAGGGAGGGATTATCATTAATTACCCAAAGTCTGTAGAGTACAAAAAGACCAAAGGGCAGCATCTCAGCAGTGTGACTAGCTGTTGAACAATGGCTGGAAGTTGGTGTGCTGTTCAGTCTCTGGCACTTTGTGTTTGGTTCTGTGCGTTCTGTCATGCTGTTCCGAAGTGGAGTGATCTGCCCCAGAATCCTCAAACTCTAATGTTCCAGCATACTGACCAGCGGTTTCAGAAGCCAGTTCAACAGCAAGCTAGTCAATGGTTTCCTCAGCAGGTTCAAAAGCCAGTTCAACAGCAAGCAGGTCAACAGTTTCCTCAGCAGGTTCAACAGCAAGCTAGTCAATGGTTTACCCCGCAGGTTCAACAGCAAGCAGGTCAACAACAAGCTAGTCACCAGTTTCCTCAGTCAGTTCAACAAGCTAGTCACCAGTTTCCTCAGTCAGTTCAACAAGCTAGTCAACAGTTTCCTCAGTCAGTTCGACAAGCTAGTCAACATTTTCCTCAGTCAGTTCAAGCCAGTCACCAGTTTCCTCAGTCAGTTCAACAAGCCAGTCACCAGTTTCCTCAGTCAGTTCAACAAGCTAGTCAACAGTTTCCTCAGTCAGTTCAACAAGCCAGTCACCAGTTTCCTCAGTCAGTTCAACAGTTTCCTCAGCAGTTTCAGCCTAAGCAGCCACTGGCAAAGGCAGAGCCCCTTGACAAATGTACTGTAGCTGATTATGAGCAGATCCAATGTGGACCACCTGGTATCAGTGGTGCTGAGTGTGCTGCTATCAACTGCTGCTTTAATGGACAGCAGTGTTACTATGGGAAGGCAGGTAAGAGTGTAGAGTCAATGTAGAGGCATTCATGTTAAACTGATCCTCAGCAATAACCTGCTCTTGTAACTCGTTCCAGTGACTGTCCAGTGTATAAGAGATGGTCAGTTTGTGGTAGTGGTGGCTAGAGATGTTACGCTGCCTCGATTGAGCCTGGATTCAGTCCGTCTCCTGGGTGGAAGTGATCCAGCTTGCAGTCCTGTGGGGTCCACACCTTTCTTTGCTATATACCAGTTCCCTGTCACTGCATGTGGCACAAGCATGATGGCGAGTAGCTGCTTGTGGTTTTGTTCTGCATGGCTTAGAATGGATTGGATGCCAACAATGTTACTATTTGCAGGAGGACAGTGGATATGTGGTGTATGAAAACAGAATGACCTCCTCATATGAAGTAGGTGTCGGACCACTTGGTTCCATCACAAGGGACAGCCATTTTGAGTGAGTGATGTATGCTTTATCATAAATGTGAATCATTGACAAATGCTACAAGCTCACTGTTTGTCGTTCAGGCTTCTCTTCCAGTGTAGGTACTCTGGTACCTCTGTGGAAGCTCTGGTTGTGGAGGTCAACACCGTTCCTCCACCTCCACCAGTAGCTGCTCCTGGACCCCTCAGGGTGGAGCTTAGACTGGCAAATGGTCAATGTGTCACCAAAGGCTGTGCAGAAGGTAAGTGTTTGTCCCAAGTATGCCTAAAGCCTTTCTAAAACTCCAGTTTCTCGTTAAACCCTGCATTCTTCCTCAGGGGACGAGGCGTACACGTCCTACTACAGTGATGCTGATTATCCAGTTACAAAAGTCCTGCGGGAGCCTGTGTATGTTGAGGTGCACATTTTGGAGAGGACCGACCCCAACATTGTCCTGATGCTGGGACGTTGCTGGGCGACATCAACCCCCAGTCCACTCAGTCTACCCCAATGGGATCTTCTGGTTGATGGGTGAGTAAGGCCCGTCTTTATCCATCTAGTTTGCTGTAAGGCATTTCTGACTGCCTCTTTGCCTTTCAGATGCCCTTACCAGGATGATCGTTACCTGACCACATTGGTTCCAGTGGCTGGATCATCTGGTCTTCAGTTCCCGACCCACTACAAGCGCTTTGTTGTGAAGATGTTCACATTTGTAGATCCAGCATCACTGGCTCCTCTGCAGGAAACCGTATGCTCTGCAGCCTTACCTCAGCCCTTAATATTAGTGCTTTTTACAGTGAATTCTATGGCTTAACCCTTTCCCCCTCTGTTAGATCTTCATCCACTGTAGTACAGCGGTGTGCCATCCCTCCTCTGGCTCCTGTGAGCAAAGCTGCACTAGGAAAAGTGAGTGCTTGCTGTAAGTTGACTTCAGGAACTGAGAACTTTATTTAAATGCCCCTCATGCTTCTACCACTTTTTACAGGAAGAGACACGCACGTCAAGACCATCTCTAGTGGGCAAACTGTGGTGTCTAGTGGAGAAGTTAACCTGGTCAAGTGAATTTTAGTGTTTTAATAAACTTCATGAAACTCAACATGTTTCTCTTTGGTATTCATTTCTGACTGGAGTTGGATGTTTCATGACTGTTCTCAGTTTGACTTCTAGGGCTGCACTACTAAACCTTTTTTCTTTCGTGCATTGAGATTCTTGACTTGAACTAAACAAGCCAAGTTTCTGCATAAGCCATTTAACTTTACTATTGGCCAAGTTCTAGTTGTTAACTTGGGCCCCTGTTCATGTTTCACATATCAAATGAAGGTTTTAGCTACTGTCTGAGGCTTTACATACGACTTTATGGCTGGACTAGCATAACTGCATATATTGATGCCCAAACCCCCTCTAAGGTCACTTGTTGGCTTTTTGTAATGCTTTTTTTTACAGTCACGCAAGTATAGAATCATATCTTGGGATAAAGGATGAGTGCAGGTTGATAGTGGTTTTATTCCAGGCTAGTCCCAGATATGTTTATTGTAAAGTAGACTGCTTTACACATGAATCCCTTAATTGTTGTATCCCAACTAGGTAGCTGTCCAAGGCCTTGTTTACACCTGGTACTAAGAAGCATTTTTGTACATCAGGGCACAAGTGGACTGTGGTGTAAAAAGGGGCTAATTTCTTTTTTGGAGCTTGTCTATTTTTGGCCACTTCCAGAGGTAGTCAAACACATTCGACCAGATTGGTTTCATAGAGTAGATGCTCATGTGGTTGAATGTGTTTGAACAGCTGCAAAACATGGAGTACCCTACTGACCTAGTACGTAAACATTGAGAAGTGCGCTAGCAGGTGTGATTTAAACTCTCTCTGCTTAGCCGATTTTTCCGTAGTTGCTCGACTATTTCTGTAGGTGGCGCCCGAGCATCCATGACATCGGTGCATGTTTGTTGGAAATATTTGCCAACAGGATGGATGATTACATGCTTTAAATCATCAATTTGAGCAGCTCTTGAGGTTCTTAGCTATACCAGCAAGAATTTCATCTTACTTTCTGGATGTGTTTAGACTTTGATGAGGCCTGCACTTATTTCTTTGCGCTGTCCATTTAGTTGTCGTCAGTGTTTAATTTGTAAAGTGGGAGGTCCCAGATTGCAGAGGGGGGGTGGATCCGGCGACTCAAAACGGGGGTTGGAGGTAACGGAACAAAAAAAAAAAAAAAAAAACGTAACAACGCTGTGTGTGTATCAGGGCAATGTTTATTTTAATTTCAGAACATGCACTACATGGGTGCAAAATGTAAAAAAAAAAAAAAAACTTTTTCACAAGCAGCAAGGGGGTCGCACACCGGACGAGAAGCGTCGCGTCTAGGACAACTCGAGGTATCGCACACCGGACGTGCACTGTCTCAGTTTATGGCCAGCAATATTGTTATGTTTAAGGACATTAAAGGGATAGTTCACCCAAAAATGAAAATTCTTTCATCATTTACTCACCCTCAAGTTGTTCCAAACCTCTATGTATTTATTTGTTCTGCTGTACACAAAGGAAGATATTTGGAAGAATGTTTTAATCAAACAGATCTCAATCCCCATTGACTTCCATAGTAGGAAAAAATACATACTATGGAAGTCGATGGGGATTGAGATCTGTTTGATTAAAACATTCTTCCAAATATCTTCCTTTGTGTACAGCAGAACAAATAAATACATAGAGGTTTGGAACAACTTGAGGGTGAGTAAATGATGAAAGAATTTTCATTTTTGGGTGAACTATCCCTTTAAGATAATGTCTGTATTATGTTACGATTGTACTGTACAATCGTTGCTACTAGTGTGCAGACTCTGAACACTTCACCTCAGAGTGTCCGTTAACTGAACGAATTGAGAATCTCACCTGAAAATCCGATAACATCAGCAATTTTCATTCAAGCAACTGATTTCTGTAAATGAATGTAAAACTAAATGTATATTGCATACAGCACAGGGTGAAGTCAGACAGTTTTTACATTAACAACGCCGAATGGCGCTGCCGGTGTGTGTACTTATGGCGCTTTTCCACTACACAGTACCAGCTCGCCTCGGCTCGGCTCGACTCGACTCGCCTTTGTTTGCTTTTCCACTGTGTAAAAGTCGTACCTGTACCTGCTTTCGGGTACTTTTTTTCGTACCACCTCCGGCGAGGTTCTAAGCGAGCTAAGGCGATACTAAAATGTGACGTGAAAACAATGCCAACTGCTGATTGGTCACAGAGAATCTGCGTCATCATTGCACGCGCCAGATGGAGTATCCAGAATAAATAACCCCGCCATTTTTAAATAGTTTGGCCAGAGATAGTTACTAAACTTACTACTATTATTATGGCAACTCGGAAGAATACGCCGTGGTCAAACGAGGAGGTGCAGACATTCCTTTGTTTGGTTGCCGAAGAGAGGATCCAGCAAGAGCTTGATGGGGCAACGAGGAACGAAAGGCGTCGCTATGACGACCGGGTACTATTTGTGGCGGTACTTTCTGCAATGGAAAACGGAGCGAAAAGCGAGCCGAGTCGAGGCGAGCCAAGGCGAGTCGAGTCGAGTCGAGCTGGTACTGGTAATGGAAAAGCGCCAATAGAGAATAATGTGTTACAATTTTAAAGACGTGGAGCTGCGCTTCTCGTCCGGTGTGCGACCCACTTTACCCTGAAAATTCACCTCAAAAACGCATCGAAACTGCAAACACAAGATTTTTGTGGAACTTCAATGGGGAATAAAGCCTCTCTACGATTGCGTATGTTGGTTGGTTATTTCCACAGCTTGAACATGACGGCTGCACAAATAGATTTTTAAATGCCAGGCCAAGTTTTTCTTATATTTCTTACTGTGGTATTGTAATTTTAGGGATGGAAAAAAGATAAATAATAATAATACAGACATAACTGAAATGCGGGACACTATTTATGTATTGCGGGTAAAAACTCACAATTTCGGGACTGTTCCGCAGAATGCGGGAGAGGTGGTCATCCTATGTTGTCGTCCGCCCATGAAAATATCAAAGTAAAAACGTTTCTGTTTTTAGTACATCGTTGTTATTGAATCATACCCTGAATATACAGGCCTGTTGCCATGAGAACTCTATGATGTGTTTCAAAGAAAAAAACAATCCAGAATAGCTAAAAGATCTAATATAATATTCAGCTACTGAAGGATAAAATAAGGCTGAATTCAGAATGGCAGAAATAGTACTAGCATACTATTCTGAAATCAGCTCAATGTGGTTTTATGTATGTTCAAAAGGGTGGAAAAACAAGAAAACTGGAATCACCTAGTTGCATAAACTCCCACTCTGGAGTGCAAGTCTGGAGAATCATGACTATTAATGAAGAGGGAGGGATTATCATTAATTACCCAAAGTCTGTAGAGTACAAAAAGACCAAAGGGCAGCATCTCAGCAGTGTGACTAGCTTTTGAACAATGGCTGGAAGTTGGTGTGCTGTTCAGTCTCTGGCACTTTGTGTTTGGTTCTGTGCGTTCTGTCATGCTGTTCCGAAGTGGAGTGATCTGCCCCAGAATCCTCAAACTCTAATGTTCCAGCATACTGACCAGCGGTTTCAGAAGCCAGTTCAACAGCAAGCTAGTCAATGGTTTCCTCAGCAGGTTCAAAAGCCAGTTCAACAGCAAGCAGGTCAACAGTTTCCTCAGCAGGTTCAACAGCAAGCTAGTCAATGGTTTACCCCGCAGGTTCAACAGCAAGCAGGTCAACAACAAGCTAGTCACCAGTTTCCTCAGTCAGTTCAACAAGCTAGTCACCAGTTTCCTCAGTCAGTTCAACAAGCTAGTCAACAGTTTCCTCAGTCAGTTCGACAAGCTAGTCAACATTTTCCTCAGTCAGTTCAAGCCAGTCACCAGTTTCCTCAGTCAGTTCAACAAGCCAGTCACCAGTTTCCTCAGTCAGTTCAACAAGCTAGTCAACAGTTTCCTCAGTCAGTTCAACAAGCCAGTCACCAGTTTCCTCAGTCAGTTCAACAGTTTCCTAAGCAGCCACTGGCAAAGGCAGAGCCCCTTGACAAATGTACTGTAGCTGATTATGAGCAGATCCAATGTGGACCACCTGGTATCAGTGGTGCTGAGTGTGCTGCTATCAACTGCTGCTTTAATGGACAGCAGTGTTACTATGGGAAGGCAGGTAAGAGTGTAGAGTCAATGTAGAGGCATTCATGTTAAACTGATCCTCAGCAATAACCTGCTCTTGTAACTCGTTCCAGTGACTGTCCAGTGTATAAGAGATGGTCAGTTTGTGGTAGTGGTGGCTAGAGATGTTACGCTGCCTCGATTGAGCCTGGATTCAGTCCGTCTCCTGGGTGGAAGTGATCCAGCTTGCAGTCCTGTGGGGTCCACACCTTTCTTTGCTATATACCAGTTCCCTGTCACTGCATGTGGCACAAGCATGATGGCGAGTAGCTGCTTGTGGTTTTGTTCTGCATGGCTTAGAATGGATTGGATGCCAACAATGTTACTATTTGCAGGAGGACAGTGGATATGTGGTGTATGAAAACAGAATGACCTCCTCATATGAAGTAGGTGTCGGACCACTTGGTTCCATCACAAGGGACAGCCATTTTGAGTGAGTGATGTATGCTTTATCATAAATGTGAATCATTGACAAATGCTACAAGCTCACTGTTTGTCGTTCAGGCTTCTCTTCCAGTGTAGGTACTCTGGTACCTCTGTGGAAGCTCTGGTTGTGGAGGTCAACACCGTTCCTCCACCTCCACCAGTAGCTGCTCCTGGACCCCTCAGGGTGGAGCTTAGACTGGCAAATGGTCAATGTGTCACCAAAGGCTGTGCAGAAGGTAAGTGTTTGTCCCAAGTATGCCTAAAGCCTTTCTAAAACTCCAGTTTCTCGTTAAACCCTGCATTCTTCCTCAGGGGACGAGGCGTACACGTCCTACTACAGTGATGCTGATTATCCAGTTACAAAAGTCCTGCGGGAGCCTGTGTATGTTGAGGTGCACATTTTGGAGAGGACCGACCCCAACATTGTCCTGATGCTGGGACGTTGCTGGGCGACATCAACCCCCAGTCCACTCAGTCTACCCCAATGGGATCTTCTGGTTGATGGGTGAGTAAGGCCCGTCTTTATCCATCTAGTTTGCTGTAAGGCATTTCTGACTGCCTCTTTGCCTTTCAGATGCCCTTACCAGGATGATCGTTACCTGACCACATTGGTTCCAGTGGCTGGATCATCTGGTCTTCAGTTCCCGACCCACTACAAGCGCTTTGTTGTGAAGATGTTCACATTTGTAGATCCAGCATCACTGGCTCCTCTGCAGGAAACCGTATGCTCTGCAGCCTTACCTCAGCCCTTAATATTAGTGCTTTTTACAGTGAATTCTATGGCTTAACCCTTTCCCCCTCTGTTAGATCTTCATCCACTGTAGTACAGCGGTGTGCCATCCCTCCTCTGGCTCCTGTGAGCAAAGCTGCACTAGGAAAAGTGAGTGCTTGCTGTAAGTTGACTTCAGGAACTGAGAACTTTATTTAAATGCCCCTCATGCTTCTACCACTTTTTACAGGAAGAGACACGCACGTCAAGACCATCTCTAGTGGGCAAACTGTGGTGTCTAGTGGAGAAGTTAACCTGGTCAAGTGAATTTTAGTGTTTTAATAAACTTCATGAAACTCAACATGTTTCTCTTTGGTATTCATTTCTGACTGGAGTTGGATGTTTCATGACTGTTCTCAGTTTGACTTCTAGGGCTGCACTACTAAACCTTTTTTCTTTCGTGCATTGAGATTCTTGACTTGAACTAAACAAGCCAAGTTTCTGCATAAGCCATTTAACTTTACTATTGGCCAAGTTCTAGTTGTTAACTTGGGCCCCTGTTCATGTTTCACATATCAAATGAAGGTTTTAGCTACTGTCTGAGGCTTTACATACGACTTTATGGCTGGACTAGCATAACTGCATATATTGATGCCCAAACCCCCTCTAAGGTCACTTGTTGGCTTTTTGTAATGCTTTTTTTTACAGTCACGCAAGTATAGAATCATATCTTGGGATAAAGGATGAGTGCAGGTTGATAGTGGTTTTATTCCAGGCTAGTCCCAGATATGTTTATTGTAAAGTAGACTGCTTTACACATGAATCCCTTAATTGTTGTATCCCAACTAGGTAGCTGTCCAAGGCCTTGTTTACACCTGGTACTAAGAAGCATTTTTGTACATCAGGGCACAAGTGGACTGTGGTGTAAAAAGGGGCTAATTTTTTTTTTGGAGCTTGTCTATTTTTGGCCACTTCCAGAGGTAGTCAAACACATTCGACCAGATTGGTTTCATAGAGTAGATGCTCATGTGGTTGAATGTGTTTGAACAGCTGCAAAACATGGAGTACCCTACTGACCTAGTACGTAAACATTGAGAAGTGCGCTAGCAGGTGTGATTTAAACTCTCTCTGCTTAGCCGATTTTTCCGTAGTTGCTCGACTATTTCTGTAGGTGGTGCCCGAGCATCCATGACATCGGTGCATGTTTGTTGGAAATATTTGCCAACAGGATGGATGATTACATGCTTTAAATCATCAATTTGAGCAGCTCTTGAGGTTCTTATCCAGAAAGTAAGATGAAATTCTTGCTGGTATAGCTGTGTTTAGACTTTGATGAGGCCTGCACTTATTTCTTTGCGCTGTCCATTTAGTTGTCGTCAGTGTTTAATTTGTAAAGTGGGAGGTCCCAGAGTGCAGAGGGGGGGTGGATCCGGCGACTCAAAACGGGGGTTGGAGGTAACGGAACAAAAAAACGTAACAACGCTGTGTGTGTATCAGGGCAATGTTTATTTTAATTTCAGAACATGCACTACATGGGTGCAAAATGTAAAAAAAAAAAAAAAAACTTTTTCACAAGCAGCAAGGGGGTCGCACACCGGACGAGAAGCGTCGCGTCTAGGACAACTCGAGGTATCGCACACCGGACGTGCACTGTCTCAGTTTATGGCCAGCAATATTGTTATGTTTAAGGACATTAAAGGGATAGTTCACCCAAAAATGAAAATTCTTTCATCATTTACTCACCCTCAAGTTGTTCCAAACCTCTATGTATTTATTTGTTCTGCTGTACACAAAGGAAGATATTTGGAAGAATGTTTTAATCAAACAGATCTCAATCCCCATTGACTTCCATAGTAGGAAAAAATACATACTATGGAAGTCGATGGGGATTGAGATCTGTTTGATTAAAACATTCTTCCAAATATCTTCCTTTGTGTACAGCAGAACAAATAAACACATAGAGGTTTGGAACAACTTGAGGGTGAGTAAATGATGAAAGAATTTTCATTTTTGGGTGAACTATCCCTTTAAGATAATGTCTGTATTATGTTACGATTGTACTGTACAATCGTTGCTACTAGTGTGCAGACTCTGAACACTTCACCTCAGAGTGTCCGTTAACTGAACGAATTGAGAATCTCACCTGAAAATCCGATAACATCAGCAATTTTCATTCAAGCAACTGATTTCTGTAAATGAATGTAAAACTAAATGTATATTGCATACAGCACAGGGTGAAGTCAGACAGTTTTTACATTAACAACGTCGAATGGCGCTGCCGGTGTGTGTACTTATGGCGCTTTTCCACTACACAGTACCAGCTCGCCTCGGCTCGGCTCGACTCGACTCGCCTTTGTTTGCTTTTCCACTGTGTAAAAGTCGTACCTGTACCTGCTTTCGGGTACTTTTTTTCGTACCACCTCCGGCGAGGTTCTAAGCGAGCTAAGGCGATACTAAAATGTGACGTGAAAACAATGCCAACTGCTGATTGGTCACAGAGAATCTGCGTCATCATTGCACGCGCCAGATGGAGTATCCAGAATAAATAACCCCGCCATTTTTAAATAGTTTGGCCAGAGATAGTTACTAAACTTACTACTATTATTATGGCAACTCGGAAGAATACGCCGTGGTCAAACGAGGAGGTGCAGACATTCCTTTGTTTGGTTGCCGAAGAGAGGATCCAGCAAGAGCTTGATGGGGCAACGAGGAACGAAAGGCGTCGCTATGACGACCGGGTACTATTTGTGGCGGTACTTTCTGCAATGGAAAACGGAGCGAAAAGCGAGCCGAGTCGAGGCGAGCCAAGGCGAGTCGAGTCGAGTCGAGCTGGTACTGGTAATGGAAAAGCGCCAATAGAGAATAATGTGTTACAATTTTAAAGACGTGGAGCTGCGCTTCTCGTCCGGTGTGCGACCCACTTTACCCTGAAAATTCACCTCAAAAACGCATCGAAACTGCAAACACAAGATTTTTGTGGAACTTCAATGGGGAATAAAGCCTCTCTACGATTGCGTATGTTGGTTGGTTATTTCCACAGCTTGAACATGACGGCTGCACAAATAGATTTTTAAATGCCAGGCCAAGTTTTTCTTATATTTCTTACTGTGGTATTGTAATTTTAGGGATGGAAAAAAGATAAATAATAATAATACAGACATAACTGAAATGCGGGACACTATTTATGTATTGCGGGTAAAAACTCACAATTTCGGGACTGTTCCGCAGAATGCGGGAGAGGTGGTCATCCTATGTTGTCGTCCGCCCATGAAAATATCAAAGTAAAAACGTTTCTGTTTTTAGTACATCGTTGTTATTGAATCATACCCTGAATATACAGGCCTGTTGCCATGAGAACTCTATGATGTGTTTCAAAGAAAAAAACAATCCAGAATAGCTAAAAGATCTAATATAATATTCAGCTACTGAAGGATAAAATAAGGCTGAATTCAGAATGGCAGAAATAGTACTAGCATACTATTCTGAAATCAGCTCAATGTGGTTTTATGTATGTTCAAAAGGGTGGAAAAACAAGAAAACTGGAATCACCTAGTTGCATAAACTCCCACTCTGGAGTGCAAGTCTGGAGAATCATGACTATTAATGAAGAGGGAGGGATTATCATTAATTACCCAAAGTCTGTAGAGTACAAAAAGACCAAAGGGCAGCATCTCAGCAGTGTGACTAGCTGTTGAACAATGGCTGGAAGTTGGTGTGCTGTTCAGTCTCTGGCACTTTGTGTTTGGTTCTGTGCGTTCTGTCATGCTGTTCCGAAGTGGAGTGATCTGCCCCAGAATCCTCAAGCTCTAATGTTCCAGCATACTGACCAGCGGTTTCAGAAGCCAGTTCAACAGCAAGCTAGTCAATGGTTTCCTCAGCAGCTTCAAAAGCCAGTTCAACAGCAAGCAGGTCAACAGTTTCCTCAGCAGGTTCAACCGCAAGCTAGTCAATGGTTTACCCCGCAGGTTCAACAGCAAGCAGGTCAACAACAAGCTAGTCACCAGTTTCCTCAGTCAGTTCAACAAGCTAGTCACCAGTTTCCTCAGTCAGTTCAACAAGCTAGTCAACAGTTTCCTCAGTCAGTTCGACAAGCTAGTCAACATTTTCCTCAGTCAGTTCAAGCCAGTCACCAGTTTCCTCAGTCAGTTCAACAAGCCAGTCACCAGTTTCCTCAGTCAGTTCAACAAGCTAGTCAACAGTTTCCTCAGTCAGTTCAACAAGCCAGTCACCAGTTTCCTCAGTCAGTTCAACAGTTTCCTCAGCAGTTTCAGCCTAAGCAGCCACTGGCAAAGGCAGAGCCCCTTGACAAATGTACTGTAGCTGATTATGAGCAGATCCAATGTGGACCACCTGGTATCAGTGGTGCTGTGTGCTGCTATCAACTGCTGCTTTAATGGACAGCAGTGTTACTATGGGAAGGCAGGTAAGAGTGTAGAGTCAATGTAGAGGCATTCATGTTAAACTGATCCTCAGCAATAACCTGCTCTTGTAACTCGTTCCAGTGACTGTCCAGTGTATAAGAGATGGTCAGTTTGTGGTAGTGGTGGCTAGAGATGTTACGCTGCCTCGATTGAGCCTGGATTCAGTCCGTCTCCTGGGTGGAAGTGATCCAGCTTGCAGTCCTGTGGGGTCCACACCTTTCTTTGCTATATACCAGTTCCCTGTCACTGCATGTGGCACAAGCATGATGGCGAGTAGCTGCTTGTGGTTTTGTTCTGCATGGCTTAGAATGGATTGGATGCCAACAATGTTACTATTTGCAGGAGGACAGTGGATATGTGGTGTATGAAAACAGAATGACCTCCTCATATGAAGTAGGTGTCGGACCACTTGGTTCCATCACAAGGGACAGCCATTTTGAGTGAGTGATGTATGCTTTATCATAAATGTGAATCATTGACAAATGCTACAAGCTCACTGTTTGTCGTTCAGGCTTCTCTTCCAGTGTAGGTACTCTGGTACCTCTGTGGAAGCTCTGGTTGTGGAGGTCAACACCGTTCCTCCACCTCCACCAGTAGCTGCTCCTGGACCCCTCAGGGTGGAGCTTAGACTGGCAAATGGTCAATGTGTCACCAAAGGCTGTGCAGAAGGTAAGTGTTTGTCCCAAGTATGCCTAAAGCCTTTCTAAAACTCCAGTTTCTCGTTAAACCCTGCATTCTTCCTCAGGGGACGAGGCGTACACGTCCTACTACAGTGATGCTGATTATCCAGTTACAAAAGTCCTGCGGGAGCCTGTGTATGTTGAGGTGCACATTTTGGAGAGGACCGACCCCAACATTGTCCTGATGCTGGGACGTTGCTGGGCGACATCAACCCCCAGTCCACTCAGTCTACCCCAATGGGATCTTCTGGTTGATGGGTGAGTAAGGCCCGTCTTTATCCATCTAGTTTGCTGTAAGGCATTTCTGACTGCCTCTTTGCCTTTCAGATGCCCTTACCAGGATGATCGTTACCTGACCACATTGGTTCCAGTGGCTGGATCATCTGGTCTTCAGTTCCCGACCCACTACAAGCGCTTTGTTGTGAAGATGTTCACATTTGTAGATCCAGCATCACTGGCTCCTCTGCAGGAAACCGTATGCTCTGCAGCCTTACCTCAGCCCTTAATATTAGTGCTTTTTACAGTGAATTCTATGGCTTAACCCTTTCCCCCTCTGTTAGATCTTCATCCACTGTAGTACAGCGGTGTGCCATCCCTCCTCTGGCTCCTGTGAGCAAAGCTGCACTAGGAAAAGTGAGTGCTTGCTGTAAGTTGACTTCAGGAACTGAGAACTTTATTTAAATGCCCCTCATGCTTCTACCACTTTTTACAGGAAGAGACACGCACGTCAAGACCATCTCT
Organism: Tiaroga cobitis; assembly: GCA_030578255.1. Lineage (NCBI taxonomy): Eukaryota > Metazoa > Chordata > Actinopteri > Cypriniformes > Leuciscidae > Tiaroga > Tiaroga cobitis. Next base: position 40,407,157 of record CM060608.1, on the reverse strand, counting down.
AGTGGGCAAACTGTGGTGTCTAGTGGAGAAGTTAACCTGGTCAAGTGAATTTTAGTGTTTTAATAAACTTCATGAAACTCAACATGTTTCTCTTTGGTATTCATTTCTGACTGGAGTTGGATGTTTCATGACTGTTCTCAGTTTGACTTCTAGGGCTGCACTACTAAACCTTTTTTCTTTCGTGCATTGAGATTCTTGACTTGAACTAAACAAGCCAAGTTTCTGCATAAGCCATTTAACTTTACTATTGGCCAAGTTCTAGTTGTTAACTTGGGCCCCTGTTCATGTTTCACATATCAAATGAAGGTTTTAGCTACTGTCTGAGGCTTTACATACGACTTTATGGCTGGACTAGCATAACTGCATATATTGATGCCCAAACCCCCTCTAAGGTCACTTGTTGGCTTTTTGTAATGCTTTTTTTTACAGTCACGCAAGTATAGAATCATATCTTGGGATAAAGGATGAGTGCAGGTTGATAGTGGTTTTATTCCAGGCTAGTCCCAGATATGTTTATTGTAAAGTAGACTGCTTTACACATGAATCCCTTAATTGTTGTATCCCAACTAGGTAGCTGTCCAAGGCCTTGTTTACACCTGGTACTAAGAAGCATTTTTGTACATCAGGGCACAAGTGGACTGTGGTGTAAAAAGGGGCTAATTTTTTTTTGGAGCTTGTCTATTTTTGGCCACTTCCAGAGGTAGTCAAACACATTCGACCAGATTGGTTTCATAGAGTAGATGCTCATGTGTTTGAACAGCTGCAAAACATGGAGTACCCTACTGACCTAGTACGTAAACATTGAGAAGTGCGCTAGCAGGTGTGATTTAAACTCTCTCTGCTTAGCCGATTTTTCCGTAGTTGCTCGACTATTTCTGTAGGTGGCGCCCGAGCATCCATGACATCGGTGCATGTTCGTTGGAAATATTTGCCAACAGGATGGATGATTACATGCTTTAAATCATCAATTTGAGCAGCTCTTGAGGTTCTTATCCAGAAAGTAAGATGAAATTCTTGCTGGTATAGCTGTGTTTAGACTTTGATGAGGCCTGCACTTATTTCTTTGCGCTGTCCATTTAGTTGTCGTCAGTGTTTAATTTGTAAAGTGGGAGGTCCCAGAGTGCAGAGGGGGGGTGGATCCGGCGACTCAAAACGGGGGTTGGAGGTAACGGAACAAAAAAAACAAAAAAACGTAACAACGCTGTGTGTGTATCAGGGCAATGTTTATTTTAATTTCAGAACATGCACTACATGGGTGCAAAATGTAAAAAAAAAAAAAAAAACTTTTTCACAAGCAGCAAGGGGGTCGCACACCGGACGAGAAGCGTCGCGTCTAGGACAACTCGAGGTATCGCACACCGGACGTGCACTGTCTCAGTTTATGGCCAGCAATATTGTTATGTTTAAGGACATTAAAGGGATAGTTCACCCAAAAATGAAAATTCTTTCATCATTTACTCACCCTCAAGTTGTTCCAAACCTCTATGTATTTATTTGTTCTGCTGTACACAAAGGAAGATATTTGGAAGAATGTTTTAATCAAACAGATCTCAATCCCCATTGACTTCCATAGTAGGAAAAAATACATACTATGGAAGTCGATGGGGATTGAGATCTGTTTGATTAAAACATTCTTCCAAATATCTTCCTTTGTGTACAGCAGAACAAATAAACACATAGAGGTTTGGAACAACTTGAGGGTGAGTAAATGATGAAAGAATTTTCATTTTTGGGTGAACTATCCCTTTAAGATAATGTCTGTATTATGTTACGATTGTACTGTACAATCGTTGCTACTAGTGTGCAGACTCTGAACACTTCACCTCAGAGTGTCCGTTAACTGAACGAATTGAGAATCTCACCTGAAAATCCGATAACATCAGCAATTTTCATTCAAGCAACTGATTTCTGTAAATGAATGTAAAACTAAATGTATATTGCATACAGCACAGGGTGAAGTCAGACAGTTTTTACATTAACAACGTCGAATGGCGCTGCCGGTGTGTGTACTTATGGCGCTTTTCCACTACACAGTACCAGCTCGCCTCGGCTCGGCTCGACTCGACTCGCCTTTGTTTGCTTTTCCACTGTGTAAAAGTCGTACCTGTACCTGCTTTCGGGTACTTTTTTTCGTACCACCTCCGGCGAGGTTCTAAGCGAGCTAAGGCGATACTAAAATGTGACGTGAAAACAATGCCAACTGCTGATTGGTCACAGAGAATCTGCGTCATCATTGCACGCGCCAGATGGAGTATCCAGAATAAATAACCCCGCCATTTTTAAATAGTTTGGCCAGAGATAGTTACTAAACTTACTACTATTATTATGGCAACTCGGAAGAATACGCCGTGGTCAAACGAGGAGGTGCAGACATTCCTTTGTTTGGTTGCCGAAGAGAGGATCCAGCAAGAGCTTGATGGGGCAACGAGGAACGAAAGGCGTCGCTATGACGACCGGGTACTATTTGTGGCGGTACTTTCTGCAATGGAAAACGGAGCGAAAAGCGAGCCGAGTCGAGGCGAGCCAAGGCGAGTCGAGTCGAGTCGAGCTGGTACTGGTAATGGAAAAGCGCCAATAGAGAATAATGTGTTACAATTTTAAAGACGTGGAGCTGCGCTTCTCGTCCGGTGTGCGACCCACTTTACCCTGAAAATTCACCTCAAAAACGCATCGAAACTGCAAACACAAGATTTTTGTGGAACTTCAATGGGGAATAAAGCCTCTCTACGATTGCGTATGTTGGTTGGTTATTTCCACAGCTTGAACATGACGGCTGCACAAATAGATTTTTAAATGCCAGGCCAAGTTTTTCTTATATTTCTTACTGTGGTATTGTAATTTTAGGGATGGAAAAAAGATAAATAATAATAATACAGACATAACTGAAATGCGGGACACTATTTATGTATTGCGGGTAAAAACTCACAATTTCGGGACTGTTCCGCAGAATGCGGGAGAGGTGGTCATCCTATGTTGTCGTCCGCCCATGAAAATATCAAAGTAAAAACGTTTCTGTTTTTAGTACATCGTTGTTATTGAATCATACCCTGAATATACAGGCCTGTTGCCATGAGAACTCTATGATGTGTTTCAAAGAAAAAAACAATCCAGAATAGCTAAAAGATCTAATATAATATTCAGCTACTGAAGGATAAAATAAGGCTGAATTCAGAATGGCAGAAATAGTACTAGCATACTATTCTGAAATCAGCTCAATGTGGTTTTATGTATGTTCAAAAGGGTGGAAAAACAAGAAAACTGGAATCACCTAGTTGCATAAACTCCCACTCTGGAGTGCAAGTCTGGAGAATCATGACTATTAATGAAGAGGGAGGGATTATCATTAATTACCCAAAGTCTGTAGAGTACAAAAAGACCAAAGGGCAGCATCTCAGCAGTGTGACTAGCTGTTGAACAATGGCTGGAAGTTGGTGTGCTGTTCAGTCTCTGGCACTTTGTGTTTGGTTCTGTGCGTTCTGTCATGCTGTTCCGAAGTGGAGTGATCTGCCCCAGAATCCTCAAGCTCTAATGTTCCAGCATACTGACCAGCGGTTTCAGAAGCCAGTTCAACAGCAAGCTAGTCAATGGTTTCCTCAGCAGGTTCAAAAGCCAGTTCAACAGCAAGCAGGTCAACAGTTTCCTCAGCAGGTTCAACAGCAAGCTAGTCAATGGTTTACCCCGCAGGTTCAACAGCAAGCAGGTCAACAACAAGCTAGTCACCAGTTTCCTCAGTCAGTTCAACAAGCTAGTCACCAGTTTCCTCAGTCAGTTCAACAAGCTAGTCAACAGTTTCCTCAGTCAGTTCGACAAGCTAGTCAACATTTTCCTCAGTCAGTTCAAGCCAGTCACCAGTTTCCTCAGTCAGTTCAACAAGCCAGTCACCAGTTTCCTCAGTCAGTTCAACAAGCTAGTCAACAGTTTCCTCAGTCAGTTCAACAAGCCAGTCACCAGTTTCCTCAGTCAGTTCAACAGTTTCCTCAGCAGTTTCAGCCTAAGCAGCCACTGGCAAAGGCAGAGCCCCTTGACAAATGTACTGTAGCTGATTATGAGCAGATCCAATGTGGACCACCTGGTATCAGTGGTGCTGAGTGTGCTGCTATCAACTGCTGCTTTAATGGACAGCAGTGTTACTATGGGAAGGCAGGTAAGAGTGTAGAGTCAATGTAGAGGCATTCATGTTAAACTGATCCTCAGCAATAACCTGCTCTTGTAACTCGTTCCAGTGACTGTCCAGTGTATAAGAGATGGTCAGTTTGTGGTAGTGGTGGCTAGAGATGTTACGCTGCCTCGATTGAGCCTGGATTCAGTCCGTCTCCTGGGTGGAAGTGATCCAGCTTGCAGTCCTGTGGGGTCCACACCTTTCTTTGCTATATACCAGTTCCCTGTCACTGCATGTGGCACAAGCATGATGGCGAGTAGCTGCTTGTGGTTTTGTTCTGCATGGCTTAGAATGGATTGGATGCCAACAATGTTACTATTTGCAGGAGGACAGTGGATATGTGGTGTATGAAAACAGAATGACCTCCTCATATGAAGTAGGTGTCGGACCACTTGGTTCCATCACAAGGGACAGCCATTTTGAGTGAGTGATGTATGCTTTATCATAAATGTGAATCATTGACAAATGCTACAAGCTCACTGTTTGTCGTTCAGGCTTCTCTTCCAGTGTAGGTACTCTGGTACCTCTGTGGAAGCTCTGGTTGTGGAGGTCAACACCGTTCCTCCACCTCCACCAGTAGCTGCTCCTGGACCCCTCAGGGTGGAGCTTAGACTGGCAAATGGTCAATGTGTCACCAAAGGCTGTGCAGAAGGTAAGTGTTTGTCCCAAGTATGCCTAAAGCCTTTCTAAAACTCCAGTTTCTCGTTAAACCCTGCATTCTTCCTCAGGGGACGAGGCGTACACGTCCTACTACAGTGATGCTGATTATCCAGTTACAAAAGTCCTGCGGGAGCCTGTGTATGTTGAGGTGCACATTTTGGAGAGGACCGACCCCAACATTGTCCTGATGCTGGGACGTTGCTGGGCGACATCAACCCCCAGTCCACTCAGTCTACCCCAATGGGATCTTCTGGTTGATGGGTGAGTAAGGCCCGTCTTTATCCATCTAGTTTGCTGTAAGGCATTTCTGACTGCCTCTTTGCCTTTCAGATGCCCTTACCAGGATGATCGTTACCTGACCACATTGGTTCCAGTGGCTGGATCATCTGGTCTTCAGTTCCCGACCCACTACAAGCGCTTTGTTGTGAAGATGTTCACATTTGTAGATCCAGCATCACTGGCTCCTCTGCAGGAAACCGTATGCTCTGCAGCCTTACCTCAGCCCTTAATATTAGTGCTTTTTACAGTGAATTCTATGGCTTAACCCTTTCCCCCTCTGTTAGATCTTCATCCACTGTAGTACAGCGGTGTGCCATCCCTCCTCTGGCTCCTGTGAGCAAAGCTGCACTAGGAAAAGTGAGTGCTTGCTGTAAGTTGACTTCAGGAACTGAGAACTTTATTTAAATGCCCCTCATGCTTCTACCACTTTTTACAGGAAGAGACACGCACGTCAAGACCATCTCTAGTGGGCAAACTGTGGTGTCTAGTGGAGAAGTTAACCTGGTCAAGTGAATTTTAGTGTTTTAATAAACTTCATGAAACTCAACATGTTTCTCTTTGGTATTCATTTCTGACTGGAGTTGGATGTTTCATGACTGTTCTCAGTTTGACTTCTAGGGCTGCACTACTAAACCTTTTTTCTTTCGTGCATTGAGATTCTTGACTTGAACTAAACAAGCCAAGTTTCTGCATAAGCCATTTAACTTTACTATTGGCCAAGTTCTAGTTGTTAACTTGGGCCCCTGTTCATGTTTCACATATCAAATGAAGGTTTTAGCTACTGTCTGAGGCTTTACATACGACTTTATGGCTGGACTAGCATAACTGCATATATTGATGCCCAAACCCCCTCTAAGGTCACTTGTTGGCTTTTTGTAATGCTTTTTTTTTACAGTCACGCAAGTATAGAATCATATCTTGGGATAAAGGATGAGTGCAGGTTGATAGTGGTTTTATTCCAGGCTAGTCCCAGATATGTTTATTGTAAAGTAGACTGCTTTACACATGAATCCCTTAATTGTTGTATCCCAACTAGGTAGCTGTCCAAGGCCTTGTTTACACCTGGTACTAAGAAGCATTTTTGTACATCAGGGCACAAGTGGACTGTGGTGTAAAAAGGGGCTAATTTTTTTTTTGGAGCTTGTCTATTTTTGGCCACTTCCAGAGGTAGTCAAACACATTCGACCAGATTGGTTTCATAGAGTAGATGCTCATGTGGTTGAATGTGTTTGAACAGCTGCAAAACATGGAGTACCCTACTGACCTAGTACGTAAACATTGAGAAGTGCGCTAGCAGGTGTGATTTAAACTCTCTCTGCTTAGCCGATTTTTCCGTAGTTGCTCGACTATTTCTGTAGGTGGCGCCCGAGCATCCATGACATCGGTGCATGTTCGTTGGAAATATTTGCCAACAGGATGGATGATTACATGCTTTAAATCATCAATTTGAGCAGCTCTTGAGGTTCTTATCCAGAAAGTAAGATGAAATTCTTGCTGGTATAGCTGTGTTTAGACTTTGATGAGGCCTGCACTTATTTCTTTGCGCTGTCCATTTAGTTGTCGTCAGTGTTTAATTTGTAAAGTGGGAGGTCCCAGAGTGCAGAGGGGGGGTGGATCCGGCGACTCAAAACGGGGGTTGGAGGTAACGGAACAAAAAAAACAAAAAAACGTAACAACGCTGTGTGTGTATCAGGGCAATGTTTATTTTAATTTCAGAACATGCACTACATGGGTGCAAAATGTAAAAAAAAAAAAAAAAACTTTTTCACAAGCAGCAAGGGGGTCGCACACCGGACGAGAAGCGTCGCGTCTAGGACAACTCGAGGTATCGCACACCGGACGTGCACTGTCTCAGTTTATGGCCAGCAATATTGTTATGTTTAAGGACATTAAAGGGATAGTTCACCCAAAAATGAAAATTCTTTCATCATTTACTCACCCTCAAGTTGTTCCAAACCTCTATGTATTTATTTGTTCTGCTGTACACAAAGGAAGATATTTGGAAGAATGTTTTAATCAAACAGATCTCAATCCCCATTGACTTCCATAGTAGGAAAAAATACATACTATGGAAGTCGATGGGGATTGAGATCTGTTTGATTAAAACATTCTTCCAAATATCTTCCTTTGTGTACAGCAGAACAAATAAACACATAGAGGTTTGGAACAACTTGAGGGTGAGTAAATGATGAAAGAATTTTCATTTTTGGGTGAACTATCCCTTTAAGATAATGTCTGTATTATGTTACGATTGTACTGTACAATCGTTGCTACTAGTGTGCAGACTCTGAACACTTCACCTCAGAGTGTCCGTTAACTGAACGAATTGAGAATCTCACCTGAAAATCCGATAACATCAGCAATTTTCATTCAAGCAACTGATTTCTGTAAATGAATGTAAAACTAAATGTATATTGCATACAGCACAGGGTGAAGTCAGACAGTTTTTACATTAACAACGCCGAATGGCGCTGCCGGTGTGTGTACTTATGGCGCTTTTCCACTACACAGTACCAGCTCGCCTCGGCTCGGCTCGACTCGACTCGCCTTTGTTTGCTTTTCCACTGTGTAAAAGTCGTACCTGTACCTGCTTTCGGGTACTTTTTTTCGTACCACCTCCGGCGAGGTTCTAAGCGAGCTAAGGCGATACTAAAATGTGACGTGAAAACAATGCCAACTGCTGATTGGTCACAGAGAATCTGCGTCATCATTGCACGCGCCAGATGGAGTATCCAGAATAAATAACCCCGCCATTTTTAAATAGTTTGGCCAGAGATAGTTACTAAACTTACTACTATTATTATGGCAACTCGGAAGAATACGCCGTGGTCAAACGAGGAGGTGCAGACATTCCTTTGTTTGGTTGCCGAAGAGAGGATCCAGCAAGAGCTTGATGGGGCAACGAGGAACGAAAGGCGTCGCTATGACGACCGGGTACTATTTGTGGCGGTACTTTCTGCAATGGAAAACGGAGCGAAAAGCGAGCCGAGTCGAGGCGAGCCAAGGCGAGTCGAGTCGAGTCGAGCTGGTACTGGTAATGGAAAAGCGCCAATAGAGAATAATGTGTTACAATTTTAAAGACGTGGAGCTGCGCTTCTCGTCCGGTGTGCGACCCACTTTACCCTGAAAATTCACCTCAAAAACGCATCGAAACTGCAAACACAAGATTTTTGTGGAACTTCAATGGGGAATAAAGCCTCTCTACGATTGCGTATGTTGGTTGGTTATTTCCACAGCTTGAACATGACGGCTGCACAAATAGATTTTTAAATGCCAGGCCAAGTTTTTCTTATATTTCTTACTGTGGTATTGTAATTTTAGGGATGGAAAAAAGATAAATAATAATAATACAGACATAACTGAAATGCGGGACACTATTTATGTATTGCGGGTAAAAACTCACAATTTCGGGACTGTTCCGCAGAATGCGGGAGAGGTGGTCATCCTATGTTGTCGTCCGCCCATGAAAATATCAAAGTAAAAACGTTTCTGTTTTTAGTACATCGTTGTTATTGAATCATACCCTGAATATACAGGCCTGTTGCCATGAGAACTCTATGATGTGTTTCAAAGAAAAAAACAATCCAGAATAGCTAAAAGATCTAATATAATATTCAGCTACTGAAGGATAAAATAAGGCTGAATTCAGAATGGCAGAAATAGTACTAGCATACTATTCTGAAATCAGCTCAATGTGGTTTTATGTATGTTCAAAAGGGTGGAAAAACAAGAAAACTGGAATCACCTAGTTGCATAAACTCCCACTCTGGAGTGCAAGTCTGGAGAATCATGACTATTAATGAAGAGGGAGGGATTATCATTAATTACCCAAAGTCTGTAGAGTACAAAAAGACCAAAGGGCAGCATCTCAGCAGTGTGACTAGCTGTTGAACAATGGCTGGAAGTTGGTGTGCTGTTCAGTCTCTGGCACTTTGTGTTTGGTTCTGTGCGTTCTGTCATGCTGTTCCGAAGTGGAGTGATCTGCCCCAGAATCCTCAAGCTCTAATGTTCCAGCATACTGACCAGCGGTTTCAGAAGCCAGTTCAACAGCAAGCTAGTCAATGGTTTCCTCAGCAGGTTCAAAAGCCAGTTCAACAGCAAGCAGGTCAACAGTTTCCTCAGCAGGTTCAACCGCAAGCTAGTCAATGGTTTACCCCGCAGGTTCAACAGCAAGCAGGTCAACAACAAGCTAGTCACCAGTTTCCTCAGTCAGTTCAACAAGCTAGTCACCAGTTTCCTCAGTCAGTTCAACAAGCTAGTCAACAGTTTCCTCAGTCAGTTCGACAAGCTAGTCAACATTTTCCTCAGTCAGTTCAAGCCAGTCACCAGTTTCCTCAGTCAGTTCAACAAGCTAGTCAACAGTTTCCTCAGTCAGTTCAACAAGCCAGTCACCAGTTTCCTCAGTCAGTTCAACAGTTTCCTCAGCAGTTTCAGCCTAAGCAGCCACTGGCAAAGGCAGAGCCCCTTGACAAATGTACTGTAGCTGATTATGAGCAGATCCAATGTGGACCACCTGGTATCAGTGGTGCTGAGTGTGCTGCTATCAACTGCTGCTTTAATGGACAGCAGTGTTACTATGGGAAGGCAGGTAAGAGTGTAGAGTCAATGTAGAGGCATTCATGTTAAACTGATCCTCAGCAATAACCTGCTCTTGTAACTCGTTCCAGTGACTGTCCAGTGTATAAGAGATGGTCAGTTTGTGGTAGTGGTGGCTAGAGATGTTACGCTGCCTCGATTGACCCTGGATTCAGTCCGTCTCCTGGGTGGAAGTGATCCAGCTTGCAGTCCTGTGGGGTCCACACCTTTCTTTGCTATATACCAGTTCCCTGTCACTGCATGTGGCACAAGCATGATGGCGAGTAGCTGCTTGTGGTTTTGTTCTGCATGGCTTAGAATGGATTGGATGCCAACAATGTTACTATTTGCAGGAGGACAGTGGATATGTGGTGTATGAAAACAGAATGACCTCCTCATATGAAGTAGGTGTCGGACCACTTGGTTCCATCACAAGGGACAGCCATTTTGAGTGAGTGATGTATGCTTTATCATAAATGTGAATCATTGACAAATGCTACAAGCTCACTGTTTGTCGTTCAGGCTTCTCTTCCAGTGTAGGTACTCTGGTACCTCTGTGGAAGCTCTGGTTGTGGAGGTCAACACCGTTCCTCCACCTCCACCAGTAGCTGCTCCTGGACCCCTCAGGGTGGAGCTTAGACTGGCAAATGGTCAATGTGTCACCAAAGGCTGTGCAGAAGGTAAGTGTTTGTCCCAAGTATGCCTAAAGCCTTTCTAAAACTCCAGTTTCTCGTTAAACCCTGCATTCTTCCTCAGGGGACGAGGCGTACACGTCCTACTACAGTGATGCTGATTATCCAGTTACAAAAGTCCTGCGGGAGCCTGTGTATGTTGAGGTGCACATTTTGGAGAGGACCGACCCCAACATTGTCCTGATGCTGGGACGTTGCTGGGCGACATCAACCCCCAGTCCACTCAGTCTACCCCAATGGGATCTTCTGGTTGATGGGTGAGTAAGGCCCGTCTTTATCCATCTAGTTTGCTGTAAGGCATTTCTGACTGCCTCTTTGCCTTTCAGATGCCCTTACCAGGATGATCGTTACCTGACCACATTGGTTCCAGTGGCTGGATCATCTGGTCTTCAGTTCCCGACCCACTACAAGCGCTTTGTTGTGAAGATGTTCACATTTGTAGATCCAGCATCACTGGCTCCTCTGCAGGAAACCGTATGCTCTGCAGCCTTACTTCAGCCCTTAATATTAGTGCTTTTTACAGTGAATTCTATGGCTTAACCCTTTCCCCCTCTGTTAGATCTTCATCCACTGTAGTACAGCGGTGTGCCATCCCTCCTCTGGCTCCTGTGAGCAAAGCTGCACTAGGAAAAGTGAGTGCTTGCTGTAAGTTGACTTCAGGAACTGAGAACTTTATTTAAATGCCCCTCATGCTTCTACCACTTTTTACAGGAAGAGACACGCACGTCAAGACCATCTCTAGTGGGCAAACTGTGGTGTCTAGTGGAGAAGTTAACCTGGTCAAGTGAATTTTAGTGTTTTAATAAACTTCATGAAACTCAACATGTTTCTCTTTGGTATTCATTTCTGACTGGAGTTGGATGTTTCATGACTGTTCTCAGTTTGACTTCTAGGGCTGCACTACTAAACCTTTTTTCTTTCGTGCATTGAGATTCTTGACTTGAACTAAACAAGCCAAGTTTCTGCATAAGCCATTTAACTTTACTATTGGCCAAGTTCTAGTTGTTAACTTGGGCCCCTGTTCATGTTTCACATATCAAATGAAGGTTTTAGCTACTGTCTGAGGCTTTACATACGACTTTATGGCTGGACTAGCATAACTGCATATATTGATGCCCAAACCCCCTCTAAGGTCACTTGTTGGCTTTTTGTAATGCTTTTTTTTACAGTCACGCAAGTATAGAATCATATCTTGGGATAAAGGATGAGTGCAGGTTGATAGTGGTTTTATTCCAGGCTAGTCCCAGATATGTTTATTGTAAAGTAGACTGCTTTACACATGAATCCCTTAATTGTTGTATCCCAACTAGGTAGCTGTCCAAGGCCTTGTTTACACCTGGTACTAAGAAGCATTTTTGTACATCAGGGCACAAGTGGACTGTGGTGTAAAAAGGGGCTAATTTTTTTTTTGGAGCTTGTCTATTTTTGGCCACTTCCAGAGGTAGTCAAACACATTCGACCAGATTGGTTTCATAGAGTAGATGCTCATGTGGTTGAATGTGTTTGAACAGCTGCAAAACATGGAGTACCCTACTGACCTAGTACGTAAACATTGAGAAGTGCGCTAGCAGGTGTGATTTAAACTCTCTCTGCTTAGCCGATTTTTCCGTAGTTGCTCGACTATTTCTGTAGGTGGCGCCCGAGCATCCATGACATCGGTGCATGTTCGTTGGAAATATTTGCCAACAGGATGGATGATTACATGCTTTAAATCATCAATTTGAGCAGCTCTTGAGGTTCTTATCCAGAAAGTAAGATGAAATTCTTGCTGGTATAGCTGTGTTTAGACTTTGATGAGGCCTGCACTTATTTCTTTGCGCTGTCCATTTAGTTGTCGTCAGTGTTTAATTTGTAAAGTGGGAGGTCCCAGAGTGCAGAGGGGGGGTGGATCCGGCGACTCAAAACGGGGGTTGGAGGTAACGGAACAAAAAAAAAAAAAAAACGTAACAACGCTGTGTGTGTATCAGGGCAATGTTTATTTTAATTTCAGAACATGCACTACATGGGTGCAAAATGTAAAAAAAAAAAAAAAACTTTTCACAAGCAGCAAGGGGGTCGCACACCGGACGAGAAGCGTCGCGTCTAGGACAACTCGAGGTATCGCACACCGGACGTGCACTGTCTCAGTTTATGGCCAGCAATATTGTTATGTTTAAGGACATTAAAGGGATAGTTCACCCAAAAATGAAAATTCTTTCATCATTTACTCACCCTCAAGTTGTTCCAAACCTCTATGTATTTATTTGTTCTGCTGTACACAAAGGAAGATATTTGGAAGAATGTTTTAATCAAACAGATCTCAATCCCCATTGACTTCCATAGTAGGAAAAAATACATACTATGGAAGTCGATGGGGATTGAGATCTGTTTGATTAAAACATTCTTCCAAATATCTTCCTTTGTGTACAGCAGAACAAATAAACACATAGAGGTTTGGAACAACTTGAGGGTGAGTAAATGATGAAAGAATTTTCATTTTTGGGTGAACTATCCCTTTAAGATAATGTCTGTATTATGTTACGATTGTACTGTACAATCGTTGCTACTAGTGTGCAGACTCTGAACACTTCACCTCAGAGTGTCCGTTAACTGAACGAATTGAGAATCTCACCTGAAAATCCGATAACATCAGCAATTTTCATTCAAGCAACTGATTTCTGTAAATGAATGTAAAACTAAATGTATATTGCATACAGCACAGGGTGAAGTCAGACAGTTTTTACATTAACAACGCCGAATGGCGCTGCCGGTGTGTGTACTTATGGCGCTTTTCCACTACACAGTACCAGCTCGCCTCGGCTCGGCTCGACTCGACTCGCCTTTGTTTGCTTTTCCACTGTGTAAAAGTCGTACCTGTACCTGCTTTCGGGTACTTTTTTCGTACCACCTCCGGCGAGGTTCTAAGCGAGCTAAGGCGATACTAAAATGTGACGTGAAAACAATGCCAACTGCTGATTGGTCACAGAGAATCTGCGTCATCATTGCACGCGCCAGATGGAGTATCCAGAATAAATAACCCCGCCATTTTTAAATAGTTTGGCCAGAGATAGTTACTAAACTTACTACTATTATTATGGCAACTCGGAAGAATACGCCGTGGTCAAACGAGGAGGTGCAGACATTCCTTTGTTTGGTTGCCGAAGAGAGGATCCAGCAAGAGCTTGATGGGGCAACGAGGAACGAAAGGCGTCGCTATGACGACCGGGTACTATTTGTGGCGGTACTTTCTGCAATGGAAAACGGAGCGAAAAGCGAGCCGAGTCGAGGCGAGCCAAGGCGAGTCGAGTCGAGTCGAGCTGGTACTGGTAATGGAAAAGCGCCAATAGAGAATAATGTGTTACAATTTTAAAGACGTGGAGCTGCGCTTCTCGTCCGGTGTGCGACCCACTTTACCCTGAAAATTCACCTCAAAAACGCATCGAAACTGCAAACACAAGATTTTTGTGGAACTTCAATGGGGAATAAAGCCTCTCTACGATTGCGTATGTTGGTTGGTTATTTCCACAGCTTGAACATGACGGCTGCACAAATAGATTTTTAAATGCCAGGCCAAGTTTTTCTTATATTTCTTACTGTGGTATTGTAATTTTAGGGATGGAAAAAAGATAAATAATAATAATACAGACATAACTGAAATGCGGGACACTATTTATGTATTGCGGGTAAAAACTCACAATTTCGGGACTGTTCCGCAGAATGCGGGAGAGGTGGTCATCCTATGTTGTCGTCCGCCCATGAAAATATCAAAGTAAAAACGTTTCTGTTTTTAGTACATCGTTGTTATTGAATCATACCCTGAATATACAGGCCTGTTGCCATGAGAACTCTATGATGTGTTTCAAAGAAAAAAACAATCCAGAATAGCTAAAAGATCTAATATAATATTCAGCTACTGAAGGATAAAATAAGGCTGAATTCAGAATGGCAGAAATAGTACTAGCATACTATTCTGAAATCAGCTCAATGTGGTTTTATGTATGTTCAAAAGGGTGGAAAAACAAGAAAACTGGAATCACCTAGTTGCATAAACTCCCACTCTGGAGTGCAAGTCTGGAGAATCATGACTATTAATGAAGAGGGAGGGATTATCATTAATTACCCAAAGTCTGTAGAGTACAAAAAGACCAAAGGGCAGCATCTCAGCAGTGTGACTAGCTGTTGAACAATGGCTGGAAGTTGGTGTGCTGTTCAGTCTCTGGCACTTTGTGTTTGGTTCTGTGCGTTCTGTCATGCTGTTCCGAAGTGGAGTGATCTGCCCCAGAATCCTCAAGCTCTAATGTTCCAGCATACTGACCAGCGGTTTCAGAAGCCAGTTCAACAGCAAGCTAGTCAATGGTTTCCTCAGCAGGTTCAAAAGCCAGTTCAACAGCAAGCAGGTCAACAGTTTCCTCAGCAGGTTCAACAGCAAGCTAGTCAATGGTTTACCCCGCAGGTTCAACAGCAAGCAGGTCAACAACAAGCTAGTCACCAGTTTCCTCAGTCAGTTCAACAAGCTAGTCACCAGTTTCCTCAGTCAGTTCAACAAGCTAGTCAACAGTTTCCTCAGTCAGTTCGACAAGCTAGTCAACATTTTCCTCAGTCAGTTCAAGCCAGTCACCAGTTTCCTCAGTCAGTTCAACAAGCCAGTCACCAGTTTCCTCAGTCAGTTCAACAAGCTAGTCAACAGTTTCCTCAGTCAGTTCAACAAGCCAGTCACCAGTTTCCTCAGTCAGTTCAACAGTTTCCTCAGCAGTTTCAGCCTAAGCAGCCACTGGCAAAGGCAGAGCCCCTTGACAAATGTACTGTAGCTGATTATGAGCAGATCCAATGTGGACCACCTGGTATCAGTGGTGCTGAGTGTGCTGCTATCAACTGCTGCTTTAATGGACAGCAGTGTTACTATGGGAAGGCAGGTAAGAGTGTAGAGTCAATGTAGAGGCATTCATGTTAAACTGATCCTCAGCAATAACCTGCTCTTGTAACTCGTTCCAGTGACTGTCCAGTGTATAAGAGATGGTCAGTTTGTGGTAGTGGTGGCTAGAGATGTTACGCTGCCTCGATTGAGCCTGGATTCAGTCCGTCTCCTGGGTGGAAGTGATCCAGCTTGCAGTCCTGTGGGGTCCACACCTTTCTTTGCTATATACCAGTTCCCTGTCACTGCATGTGGCACAAGCATGATGGCGAGTAGCTGCTTGTGGTTTTGTTCTGCATGGCTTAGAATGGATTGGATGCCAACAATGTTACTATTTGCAGGAGGACAGTGGATATGTGGTGTATGAAAACAGAATGACCTCCTCATATGAAGTAGGTGTCGGACCACTTGGTTCCATCACAAGGGACAGCCATTTTGAGTGAGTGATGTATGCTTTATCATAAATGTGAATCATTGACAAATGCTACAAGCTCACTGTTTGTCGTTCAGGCTTCTCTTCCAGTGTAGGTACTCTGGTACCTCTGTGGAAGCTCTGGTTGTGGAGGTCAACACCGTTCCTCCACCTCCACCAGTAGCTGCTCCTGGACCCCTCAGGGTGGAGCTTAGACTGGCAAATGGTCAATGTGTCACCAAAGGCTGTGCAGAAGGTAAGTGTTTGTCCCAAGTATGCCTAAAGCCTTTCTAAAACTCCAGTTTCTCGTTAAACCCTGCATTCTTCCTCAGGGGACGAGGCGTACACGTCCTACTACAGTGATGCTGATTATCCAGTTACAAAAGTCCTGCGGGAGCCTGTGTATGTTGAGGTGCACATTTTGGAGAGGACCGACCCCAACATTGTCCTGATGCTGGGACGTTGCTGGGCGACATCAACCCCCAGTCCACTCAGTCTACCCCAATGGGATCTTCTGGTTGATGGGTGAGTAAGGCCCGTCTTTATCCATCTAGTTTGCTGTAAGGCATTTCTGACTGCCTCTTTGCCTTTCAGATGCCCTTACCAGGATGATCGTTACCTGACCACATTGGTTCCAGTGGCTGGATCATCTGGTCTTCAGTTCCCGACCCACTACAAGCGCTTTGTTGTGAAGATGTTCACATTTGTAGATCCAGCATCACTGGCTCCTCTGCAGGAAACCGTATGCTCTGCAGCCTTACCTCAGCCCTTAATATTAGTGCTTTTTACAGTGAATTCTATGGCTTAACCCTTTCCCCCTCTGTTAGATCTTCATCCACTGTAGTACAGCGGTGTGCCATCCCTCCTCTGGCTCCTGTGAGCAAAGCTGCACTAGGAAAAGTGAGTGCTTGCTGTAAGTTGACTTCAGGAACTGAGAACTTTATTTAAATGCCCCTCATGCTTCTACCACTTTTTACAGGAAGAGACACGCACGTCAAGACCATCTCTAGTGGGCAAACTGTGGTGTCTAGTGGAGAAGTTAACCTGGTCAAGTGAATTTTAGTGTTTTAATAAACTTCATGAAACTCAACATGTTTCTCTTTGGTATTCATTTCTGACTGGAGTTGGATGTTTCATGACTGTTCTCAGTTTGACTTCTAGGGCTGCACTACTAAACCTTTTTTCTTTCGTGCATTGAGATTCTTGACTTGAACTAAACAAGCCAAGTTTCTGCATAAGCCATTTAACTTTACTATTGGCCAAGTTCTAGTTGTTAACTTGGGCCCCTGTTCATGTTTCACATATCAAATGAAGGTTTTAGCTACTGTCTGAGGCTTTACATACGACTTTATGGCTGGACTAGCATAACTGCATATATTGATGCCCAAACCCCCTCTAAGGTCACTTGTTGGCTTTTTGTAATGCTTTTTTTTACAGTCACGCAAGTATAGAATCATATCTTGGGATAAAGGATGAGTGCAGGTTGATAGTGGTTTTATTCCAGGCTAGTCCCAGATATGTTTATTGTAAAGTAGACTGCTTTACACATGAATCCCTTAATTGTTGTATCCCAACTAGGTAGCTGTCCAAGGCCTTGTTTACACCTGGTACTAAGAAGCATTTTTGTACATCAGGGCACAAGTGGACTGTGGTGTAAAAAGGGGCTAATTTTTTTTTTGGAGCTTGTCTATTTTTGGCCACTTCCAGAGGTAGTCAAACACATTCGACCAGATTGGTTTCATAGAGTAGATGCTCATGTGGTTGAATGTGTTTGAACAGCTGCAAAACATGGAGTACCCTACTGACCTAGTACGTAAACATTGAGAAGTGCGCTAGCAGGTGTGATTTAAACTCTCTCTGCTTAGCCGATTTTTCCGTAGTTGCTCGACTATTTCTGTAGGTGGCGCCCGAGCATCCATGACATCGGTGCATGTTCGTTGG
Source organism: Tiaroga cobitis (assembly GCA_030578255.1). Classification (NCBI taxonomy): domain Eukaryota; kingdom Metazoa; phylum Chordata; class Actinopteri; order Cypriniformes; family Leuciscidae; genus Tiaroga; species Tiaroga cobitis. The sequence continues at coordinate 40,389,548 of CM060608.1, read as the reverse complement.
AAATATTTGCCAACAGGATGGATGATTACATGCTTTAAATCATCAATTTGAGCAGCTCTTGAGGTTCTTATCCAGAAAGTAAGATGAAATTCTTGCTGGTATAGCTGTGTTTAGACTTTGATGAGGCCTGCACTTATTTCTTTGCGCTGTCCATTTAGTTGTCGTCAGTGTTTAATTTGTAAAGTGGGAGGTCCCAGAGTGCAGAGGGGGGGTGGATCCGGCGACTCAAAACGGGGGTTGGAGGTAACGGAACAAAAAAAACAAAAAAACGTAACAACGCTGTGTGTGTATCAGGGCAATGTTTATTTTAATTTCAGAACATGCACTACATGGGTGCAAAATGTAAAAAAAAAAAAAAAAACTTTTTCACAAGCAGCAAGGGGGTCGCACACCGGACGAGAAGCGTCGCGTCTAGGACAACTCGAGGTATCGCACACCGGACGTGCACTGTCTCAGTTTATGGCCAGCAATATTGTTATGTTTAAGGACATTAAAGGGATAGTTCACCCAAAAATGAAAATTCTTTCATCATTTACTCACCCTCAAGTTGTTCCAAACCTCTATGTATTTATTTGTTCTGCTGTACACAAAGGAAGATATTTGGAAGAATGTTTTAATCAAACAGATCTCAATCCCCATTGACTTCCATAGTAGGAAAAAATACATACTATGGAAGTCGATGGGGATTGAGATCTGTTTGATTAAAACATTCTTCCAAATATCTTCCTTTGTGTACAGCAGAACAAATAAACACATAGAGGTTTGGAACAACTTGAGGGTGAGTAAATGATGAAAGAATTTTCATTTTTGGGTGAACTATCCCTTTAAGATAATGTCTGTATTATGTTACGATTGTACTGTACAATCGTTGCTACTAGTGTGCAGACTCTGAACACTTCACCTCAGAGTGTCCGTTAACTGAACGAATTGAGAATCTCACCTGAAAATCCGATAACATCAGCAATTTTCATTCAAGCAACTGATTTCTGTAAATGAATGTAAAACTAAATGTATATTGCATACAGCACAGGGTGAAGTCAGACAGTTTTTACATTAACAACGCCGAATGGCGCTGCCGGTGTGTGTACTTATGGCGCTTTTCCACTACACAGTACCAGCTCGCCTCGGCTCGGCTCGACTCGACTTGCCTTTGTTTGCTTTTCCACTGTGTAAAAGTCGTACCTGTACCTGCTTTCGGGTACTTTTTTTCGTACCACCTCCGGCGAGGTTCTAAGCGAGCTAAGGCGATACTAAAATGTGACGTGAAAACAATGCCAACTGCTGATTGGTCACAGAGAATCTGCGTCATCATTGCACGCGCCAGATGGAGTATCCAGAATAAATAACCCCGCCATTTTTAAATAGTTTGGCCAGAGATAGTTACTAAACTTACTACTATTATTATGGCAACTCGGAAGAATACGCCGTGGTCAAACGAGGAGGTGCAGACATTCCTTTGTTTGGTTGCCGAAGAGAGGATCCAGCAAGAGCTTGATGGGGCAACGAGGAACGAAAGGCGTCGCTATGACGACCGGGTACTATTTGTGGCGGTACTTTCTGCAATGGAAAACGGAGCGAAAAGCGAGCCGAGTCGAGGCGAGCCAAGGCGAGTCGAGTCGAGTCGAGCTGGTACTGGTAATGGAAAAGCGCCAATAGAGAATAATGTGTTACAATTTTAAAGACGTGGAGCTGCGCTTCTCGTCCGGTGTGCGACCCACTTTACCCTGAAAATTCACCTCAAAAACGCATCGAAACTGCAAACACAAGATTTTTGTGGAACTTCAATGGGGAATAAAGCCTCTCTACGATTGCGTATGTTGGTTGGTTATTTCCACAGCTTGAACATGACGGCTGCACAAATAGATTTTTAAATGCCAGGCCAAGTTTTTCTTATATTTCTTACTGTGGTATTGTAATTTTAGGGATGGAAAAAAGATAAATAATAATAATACAGACATAACTGAAATGCGGGACACTATTTATGTATTGCGGGTAAAAACTCACAATTTCGGGACTGTTCCGCAGAATGCGGGAGAGGTGGTCATCCTATGTTGTCGTCCGCCCATGAAAATATCAAAGTAAAAACGTTTCTGTTTTTAGTACATCGTTGTTATTGAATCATACCCTGAATATACAGGCCTGTTGCCATGAGAACTCTATGATGTGTTTCAAAGAAAAAAACAATCCAGAATAGCTAAAAGATCTAATATAATATTCAGCTACTGAAGGATAAAATAAGGCTGAATTCAGAATGGCAGAAATAGTACTAGCATACTATTCTGAAATCAGCTCAATGTGGTTTTATGTATGTTCAAAAGGGTGGAAAAACAAGAAAACTGGAATCACCTAGTTGCATAAACTCCCACTCTGGAGTGCAAGTCTGGAGAATCATGACTATTAATGAAGAGGGAGGGATTATCATTAATTACCCAAAGTCTGTAGAGTACAAAAAGACCAAAGGGCAGCATCTCAGCAGTGTGACTAGCTGTTGAACAATGGCTGGAAGTTGGTGTGCTGTTCAGTCTCTGGCACTTTGTGTTTGGTTCTGTGCGTTCTGTCATGCTGTTCCGAAGTGGAGTGATCTGCCCCAGAATCCTCAAGCTCTAATGTTCCAGCATACTGACCAGCGGTTTCAGAAGCCAGTTCAACAGCAAGCTAGTCAATGGTTTCCTCAGCAGGTTCAAAAGCCAGTTCAACAGCAAGCAGGTCAACAGTTTCCTCAGCAGGTTCAACCGCAAGCTAGTCAATGGTTTACCCCGCAGGTTCAACAGCAAGCAGGTCAACAACAAGCTAGTCACCAGTTTCCTCAGTCAGTTCAACAAGCTAGTCACCAGTTTCCTCAGTCAGTTCAACAAGCTAGTCAACAGTTTCCTCAGTCAGTTCGACAAGCTAGTCAACATTTTCCTCAGTCAGTTCAAGCCAGTCACCAGTTTCCTCAGTCAGTTCAACAAGCCAGTCACCAGTTTCCTCAGTCAGTTCAACAAGCTAGTCAACAGTTTCCTCAGTCAGTTCAACAAGCCAGTCACCAGTTTCCTCAGTCAGTTCAACAGTTTCCTCAGCAGTTTCAGCCTAAGCAGCCACTGGCAAAGGCAGAGCCCCTTGACAAATGTACTGTAGCTGATTATGAGCAGATCCAATGTGGACCACCTGGTATCAGTGGTGCTGAGTGTGCTGCTATCAACTGCTGCTTTAATGGACAGCAGTGTTACTATGGGAAGGCAGGTAAGAGTGTAGAGTCAATGTAGAGGCATTCATGTTAAACTGATCCTCAGCAATAACCTGCTCTTGTAACTCGTTCCAGTGACTGTCCAGTGTATAAGAGATGGTCAGTTTGTGGTAGTGGTGGCTAGAGATGTTACGCTGCCTCGATTGAGCCTGGATTCAGTCCGTCTCCTGGGTGGAAGTGATCCAGCTTGCAGTCCTGTGGGGTCCACACCTTTCTTTGCTATATACCAGTTCCCTGTCACTGCATGTGGCACAAGCATGATGGCGAGTAGCTGCTTGTGGTTTTGTTCTGCATGGCTTAGAATGGATTGGATGCCAACAATGTTACTATTTGCAGGAGGACAGTGGATATGTGGTGTATGAAAACAGAATGACCTCCTCATATGAAGTAGGTGTCGGACCACTTGGTTCCATCACAAGGGACAGCCATTTTGAGTGAGTGATGTATGCTTTATCATAAATGTGAATCATTGACAAATGCTACAAGCTCACTGTTTGTCGTTCAGGCTTCTCTTCCAGTGTAGGTACTCTGGTACCTCTGTGGAAGCTCTGGTTGTGGAGGTCAACACCGTTCCTCCACCTCCACCAGTAGCTGCTCCTGGACCCCTCAGGGTGGAGCTTAGACTGGCAAATGGTCAATGTGTCACCAAAGGCTGTGCAGAAGGTAAGTGTTTGTCCCAAGTATGCCTAAAGCCTTTCTAAAACTCCAGTGTCTCGTTAAACCCTGCATTCTTCCTCAGGGGACGAGGCGTACACGTCCTACTACAGTGATGCTGATTATCCAGTTACAAAAGTCCTGCGGGAGCCTGTGTATGTTGAGGTGCACATTTTGGAGAGGACCGACCCCAACATTGTCCTGATGCTGGGACGTTGCTGGGCGACATCAACCCCCAGTCCACTCAGTCTACCCCAATGGGATCTTCTGGTTGATGGGTGAGTAAGGCCCGTCTTTATCCATCTAGTTTGCTGTAAGGCATTTCTGACTGCCTCTTTGCCTTTCAGATGCCCTTACCAGGATGATCGTTACCTGACCACATTGGTTCCAGTGGCTGGATCATCTGGTCTTCAGTTCCCGAACCACTACAAGCGCTTTGTTGTGAAGATGTTCACATTTGTAGATCCAGCATCACTGGCTCCTCTGCAGGAAACCGTATGCTCTGCAGCCTTACCTCAGCCCTTAATATTAGTGCTTTTTACAGTGAATTCTATGGCTTAACCCTTTCCCCCTCTGTTAGATCTTCATCCACTGTAGTACAGCGGTGTGCCATCCCTCCTCTGGCTCCTGTGAGCAAAGCTGCACTAGGAAAAGTGAGTGCTTGCTGTAAGTTGACTTCAGGAACTGAGAACTTTATTTAAATGCCCCTCATGCTTCTACCACTTTTTACAGGAAGAGACACGCACGTCAAGACCATCTCTAGTGGGCAAACTGTGGTGTCTAGTGGAGAAGTTAACCTGGTCAAGTGAATTTTAGTGTTTTAATAAACTTCATGAAACTCAACATGTTTCTCTTTGGTATTCATTTCTGACTGGAGTTGGATGTTTCATGACTGTTCTCAGTTTGACTTCTAGGGCTGCACTACTAAACCTTTTTTCTTTCGTGCATTGAGATTCTTGACTTGAACTAAACAAGCCAAGTTTCTGCATAAGCCATTTAACTTTACTATTGGCCAAGTTCTAGTTGTTAACTTGGGCCCCTGTTCATGTTTCACATATCAAATGAAGGTTTTAGCTACTGTCTGAGGCTTTACATACGACTTTATGGCTGGACTAGCATAACTGCATATATTGATGCCCAAACCCCCTCTAAGGTCACTTGTTGGCTTTTTGTAATGCTTTTTTTTACAGTCACGCAAGTATAGAATCATATCTTGGGATAAAGGATGAGTGCAGGTTGATAGTGGTTTTATTCCAGGCTAGTCCCAGATATGTTTATTGTAAAGTAGACTGCTTTACACATGAATCCCTTAATTGTTGTATCCCAACTAGGTAGCTGTCCAAGGCCTTGTTTACACCTGGTACTAAGAAGCATTTTTGTACATCAGGGCACAAGTGGACTGTGGTGTAAAAAGGGGCTAATTTTTTTTTTGGAGCTTGTCTATTTTTGGCCACTTCCAGAGGTAGTCAAACACATTCGACCAGATTGGTTTCATAGAGTAGATGCTCATGTGGTTGAATGTGTTTGAACAGCTGCAAAACATGGAGTACCCTACTGACCTAGTACGTAAACATTGAGAAGTGCGCTAGCAGGTGTGATTTAAACTCTCTCTGCTTAGCCGATTTTTCCGTAGTTGCTCGACTATTTCTGTAGGTGGCGCCCGAGCATCCATGACATCGGTGCATGTTCGTTGGAAATATTTGCCAACAGGATGGATGATTACATGCTTTAAATCATCAATTTGAGCAGCTCTTGAGGTTCTTATCCAGAAAGTAAGATGAAAATCTTGCTGGTATAGCTGTGTTTAGACTTTGATGAGGCCTGCACTTATTTCTTTGCGCTGTCCATTTAGTTGTCGTCAGTGTTTAATTTGTAAAGTGGGAGGTCCCAGAGTGCAGAGGGGGGGTGGATCCGGCGACTCAAAACGGGGGTTGGAGGTAACGGAACAAAAAAAACAAAAAAACGTAACAACGCTGTGTGTGTATCAGGGCAATGTTTATTTTAATTTCAGAACATGCACTACATGGGTGCAAAATGTAAAAAAAAAAAAAAAAACTTTTTCACAAGCAGCAAGGGGGTCGCACACCGGACGAGAAGCGTCGCGTCTAGGACAACTCGAGGTATCGCACACCGGACGTGCACTGTCTCAGTTTATGGCCAGCAATATTGTTATGTTTAAGGACATTAAAGGGATAGTTCACCCAAAAATGAAAATTCTTTCATCATTTACTCACCCTCAAGTTGTTCCAAACCTCTATGTATTTATTTGTTCTGCTGTACACAAAGGAAGATATTTGGAAGAATGTTTTAATCAAACAGATCTCAATCCCCATTGACTTCCATAGTAGGAAAAAATACATACTATGGAAGTCGATGGGGATTGAGATCTGTTTGATTAAAACATTCTTCCAAATATCTTCCTTTGTGTACAGCAGAACAAATAAACACATAGAGGTTTGGAACAACTTGAGGGTGAGTAAATGATGAAAGAATTTTCATTTTTGGGTGAACTATCCCTTTAAGATAATGTCTGTATTATGTTACGATTGTACTGTACAATCGTTGCTACTAGTGTGCAGACTCTGAACACTTCACCTCAGAGTGTCCGTTAACTGAACGAATTGAGAATCTCACCTGAAAATCCGATAACATCAGCAATTTTCATTCAAGCAACTGATTTCTGTAAATGAATGTAAAACTAAATGTATATTGCATACAGCACAGGGTGAAGTCAGACAGTTTTTACATTAACAACGCCGAATGGCGCTGCCGGTGTGTGTACTTATGGCGCTTTTCCACTACACAGTACCAGCTCGCCTCGGCTCGGCTCGACTCGACTCGCCTTTGTTTGCTTTTCCACTGTGTAAAAGTCGTACCTGTACCTGCTTTCGGGTACTTTTTTTCGTACCACCTCCGGCGAGGTTCTAAGCGAGCTAAGGCGATACTAAAATGTGACGTGAAAACAATGCCAACTGCTGATTGGTCACAGAGAATCTGCGTCATCATTGCACGCGCCAGATGGAGTATCCAGAATAAATAACCCCGCCATTTTTAAATAGTTTGGCCAGAGATAGTTACTAAACTTACTACTATTATTATGGCAACTCGGAAGAATACGCCGTGGTCAAACGAGGAGGTGCAGACATTCCTTTGTTTGGTTGCCGAAGAGAGGATCCAGCAAGAGCTTGATGGGGCAACGAGGAACGAAAGGCGTCGCTATGACGACCGGGTACTATTTGTGGCGGTACTTTCTGCAATGGAAAACGGAGCGAAAAGCGAGCCGAGTCGAGGCGAGCCAAGGCGAGTCGAGTCGAGTCGAGCTGGTACTGGTAATGGAAAAGCGCCAATAGAGAATAATGTGTTACAATTTTAAAGACGTGGAGCTGCGCTTCTCGTCCGGTGTGCGACCCACTTTACCCTGAAAATTCACCTCAAAAACGCATCGAAACTGCAAACACAAGATTTTTGTGGAACTTCAATGGGGAATAAAGCCTCTCTACGATTGCGTATGTTGGTTGGTTATTTCCACAGCTTGAACATGACGGCTGCACAAATAGATTTTTAAATGCCAGGCCAAGTTTTTCTTATATTTCTTACTGTGGTATTGTAATTTTAGGGATGGAAAAAAGATAAATAATAATAATACAGACATAACTGAAATGCGGGACACTATTTATGTATTGCGGGTAAAAACTCACAATTTCGGGACTGTTCCGCAGAATGCGGGAGAGGTGGTCATCCTATGTTGTCGTCCGCCCATGAAAATATCAAAGTAAAAACGTTTCTGTTTTTAGTACATCGTTGTTATTGAATCATACCCTGAATATACAGGCCTGTTGCCATGAGAACTCTATGATGTGTTTCAAAGAAAAAAACAATCCAGAATAGCTAAAAGATCTAATATAATATTCAGCTACTGAAGGATAAAATAAGGCTGAATTCAGAATGGCAGAAATAGTACTAGCATACTATTCTGAAATCAGCTCAATGTGGTTTTATGTATGTTCAAAAGGGTGGAAAAACAAGAAAACTGGAATCACCTAGTTGCATAAACTCCCACTCTGGAGTGCAAGTCTGGAGAATCATGACTATTAATGAAGAGGGAGGGATTATCATTAATTACCCAAAGTCTGTAGAGTACAAAAAGACCAAAGGGCAGCATCTCAGCAGTGTGACTAGCTGTTGAACAATGGCTGGAAGTTGGTGTGCTGTTCAGTCTCTGGCACTTTGTGTTTGGTTCTGTGCGTTCTGTCATGCTGTTCCGAAGTGGAGTGATCTGCCCCAGAATCCTCAAGCTCTAATGTTCCAGCATACTGACCAGCGGTTTCAGAAGCCAGTTCAACAGCAAGCTAGTCAATGGTTTCCTCAGCAGGTTCAAAAGCCAGTTCAACAGCAAGCAGGTCAACAGTTTCCTCAGCAGGTTCAACCGCAAGCTAGTCAATGGTTTACCCCGCAGGTTCAACAGCAAGCAGGTCAACAACAAGCTAGTCACCAGTTTCCTCAGTCAGTTCAACAAGCTAGTCACCAGTTTCCTCAGTCAGTTCAACAAGCTAGTCAACAGTTTCCTCAGTCAGTTCGACAAGCTAGTCAACATTTTCCTCAGTCAGTTCAAGCCAGTCACCAGTTTCCTCAGTCAGTTCAACAAGCCAGTCACCAGTTTCCTCAGTCAGTTCAACAAGCTAGTCAACAGTTTCCTCAGTCAGTTCAACAAGCCAGTCACCAGTTTCCTCAGTCAGTTCAACAGTTTCCTCAGCAGTTTCAGCCTAAGCAGCCACTGGCAAAGGCAGAGCCCCTTGACAAATGTACTGTAGCTGATTATGAGCAGATCCAATGTGGACCACCTGGTATCAGTGGTGCTGAGTGTGCTGCTATCAACTGCTGCTTTAATGGACAGCAGTGTTACTATGGGAAGGCAGGTAAGAGTGTAGAGTCAATGTAGAGGCATTCATGTTAAACTGATCCTCAGCAATAACCTGCTCTTGTAACTCGTTCCAGTGACTGTCCAGTGTATAAGAGATGGTCAGTTTGTGGTAGTGGTGGCTAGAGATGTTACGCTGCCTCGATTGAGCCTGGATTCAGTCCGTCTCCTGGGTGGAAGTGATCCAGCTTGCAGTCCTGTGGGGTCCACACCTTTCTTTGCTATATACCAGTTCCCTGTCACTGCATGTGGCACAAGCATGATGGCGAGTAGCTGCTTGTGGTTTTGTTCTGCATGGCTTAGAATGGATTGGATGCCAACAATGTTACTATTTGCAGGAGGACAGTGGATATGTGGTGTATGAAAACAGAATGACCTCCTCATATGAAGTAGGTGTCGGACCACTTGGTTCCATCACAAGGGACAGCCATTTTGAGTGAGTGATGTATGCTTTATCATAAATGTGAATCATTGACAAATGCTACAAGCTCACTGTTTGTCGTTCAGGCTTCTCTTCCAGTGTAGGTACTCTGGTACCTCTGTGGAAGCTCTGGTTGTGGAGGTCAACACCGTTCCTCCACCTCCACCAGTAGCTGCTCCTGGACCCCTCAGGGTGGAGCTTAGACTGGCAAATGGTCAATGTGTCACCAAAGGCTGTGCAGAAGGTAAGTGTTTGTCCCAAGTATGCCTAAAGCCTTTCTAAAACTCCAGTTTCTCGTTAAACCCTGCATTCTTCCTCAGGGGACGAGGCGTACACGTCCTACTACAGTGATGCTGATTATCCAGTTACAAAAGTCCTGCGGGAGCCTGTGTATGTTGAGGTGCACATTTTGGAGAGGACCGACCCCAACATTGTCCTGATGCTGGGACGTTGCTGGGCGACATCAACCCCCAGTCCACTCAGTCTACCCCAATGGGATCTTCTGGTTGATGGGTGAGTAAGGCCCGTCTTTATCCATCTAGTTTGCTGTAAGGCATTTCTGACTGCCTCTTTGCCTTTCAGATGCCCTTACCAGGATGATCGTTACCTGACCACATTGGTTCCAGTGGCTGGATCATCTGGTCTTCAGTTCCCGACCCACTACAAGCGCTTTGTTGTGAAGATGTTCACATTTGTAGATCCAGCATCACTGGCTCCTCTGCAGGAAACCGTATGCTCTGCAGCCTTACCTCAGCCCTTAATATTAGTGCTTTTTACAGTGAATTCTATGGCTTAACCCTTTCCCCCTCTGTTAGATCTTCATCCACTGTAGTACAGCGGTGTGCCATCCCTCCTCTGGCTCCTGTGAGCAAAGCTGCACTAGGAAAAGTGAGTGCTTGCTGTAAGTTGACTTCAGGAACTGAGAACTTTATTTAAATGCCCCTCATGCTTCTACCACTTTTTACAGGAAGAGACACGCACGTCAAGACCATCTCTAGTGGGCAAACTGTGGTGTCTAGTGGAGAAGTTAACCTGGTCAAGTGAATTTTAGTGTTTTAATAAACTTCATGAAACTCAACATGTTTCTCTTTGGTATTCATTTCTGACTGGAGTTGGATGTTTCATGACTGTTCTCAGTTTGACTTCTAGGGCTGCACTACTAAACCTTTTTTCTTTCGTGCATTGAGATTCTTGACTTGAACTAAACAAGCCAAGTTTCTGCATAAGCCATTTAACTTTACTATTGGCCAAGTTCTAGTTGTTAACTTGGGCCCCTGTTCATGTTTCACATATCAAATGAAGGTTTTAGCTACTGTCTGAGGCTTTACATACGACTTTATGGCTGGACTAGCATAACTGCATATATTGATGCCCAAACCCCCTCTAAGGTCACTTGTTGGCTTTTTGTAATGCTTTTTTTTACAGTCACGCAAGTATAGAATCATATCTTGGGATAAAGGATGAGTGCAGGTTGATAGTGGTTTTATTCCAGGCTAGTCCCAGATATGTTTATTGTAAAGTAGACTGCTTTACACATGAATCCCTTAATTGTTGTATCCCAACTAGGTAGCTGTCCAAGGCCTTGTTTACACCTGGTACTAAGAAGCATTTTTGTACATCAGGGCACAAGTGGACTGTGGTGTAAAAAGGGGCTAATTTTTTTTTTGGAGCTTGTCTATTTTTGGCCACTTCCAGAGGTAGTCAAACACATTCGACCAGATTGGTTTCATAGAGTAGATGCTCATGTGGTTGAATGTGTTTGAACAGCTGCAAAACATGGAGTACCCTACTGACCTAGTACGTAAACATTGAGAAGTGCGCTAGCAGGTGTGATTTAAACTCTCTCTGCTTAGCCGATTTTTCCGTAGTTGCTCGACTATTTCTGTAGGTGGCGCCCGAGCATCCATGACATCGGTGCATGTTCGTTGGAAATATTTGCCAACAGGATGGATGATTACATGCTTTAAATCATCAATTTGAGCAGCTCTTGAGGTTCTTATCCAGAAAGTAAGATGAAATTCTTGCTGGTATAGCTGTGTTTAGACTTTGATGAGGCCTGCACTTATTTCTTTGCGCTGTCCATTTAGTTGTCGTCAGTGTTTAATTTGTAAAGTGGGAGGTCCCAGAGTGCAGAGGGGGGGTGGATCCGGCGACTCAAAACGGGGGTTGGAGGTAACGGAACAAAAAAAACAAAAAAACGTAACAACGCTGTGTGTGTATCAGGGCAATGTTTATTTTAATTTCAGAACATGCACTACATGGGTGCAAAATGTAAAAAAAAAAAAAAAACTTTTTCACAAGCAGCAAGGGGGTCGCACACCGGACGAGAAGCGTCGCGTCTAGGACAACTCGAGGTATCGCACACCGGACGTGCACTGTCTCAGTTTATGGCCAGCAATATTGTTATGTTTAAGGACATTAAAGGGATAGTTCACCCAAAAATGAAAATTCTTTCATCATTTACTCACCCTCAAGTTGTTCCAAACCTCTATGTATTTATTTGTTCTGCTGTACACAAAGGAAGATATTTGGAAGAATGTTTTAATCAAACAGATCTCAATCCCCATTGACTTCCATAGTAGGAAAAAATACATACTATGGAAGTCGATGGGGATTGAGATCTGTTTGATTAAAACATGCTTCCAAATATCTTCCTTTGTGTACAGCAGAACAAATAAACACATAGAGGTTTGGAACAACTTGAGGGTGAGTAAATGATGAAAGAATTTTCATTTTTGGGTGAACTATCCCTTTAAGATAATGTCTGTATTATGTTACGATTGTACTGTACAATCGTTGCTACTAGTGTGCAGACTCTGAACACTTCACCTCAGAGTGTCCGTTAACTGAACGAATTGAGAATCTCACCTGAAAATCCGATAACATCAGCAATTTTCATTCAAGCAACTGATTTCTGTAAATGAATGTAAAACTAAATGTATATTGCATACAGCACAGGGTGAAGTCAGACAGTTTTTACATTAACAACGCCGAATGGCGCTGCCGGTGTGTGTACTTATGGCGCTTTTCCACTACACAGTACCAGCTCGCCTCGGCTCGGCTCGACTCGACTCGCCTTTGTTTGCTTTTCCACTGTGTAAAAGTCGTACCTGTACCTGCTTTCGGGTACTTTTTTTCGTACCACCTCCGGCGAGGTTCTAAGCGAGCTAAGGCGATACTAAAATGTGACGTGAAAACAATGCCAACTGCTGATTGGTCACAGAGAATCTGCGTCATCATTGCACGCGCCAGATGGAGTATCCAGAATAAATAACCCCGCCATTTTTAAATAGTTTGGCCAGAGATAGTTACTAAACTTACTACTATTATTATGGCAACTCGGAAGAATACGCCGTGGTCAAACGAGGAGGTGCAGACATTCCTTTGTTTGGTTGCCGAAGAGAGGATCCAGCAAGAGCTTGATGGGGCAACGAGGAACGAAAGGCGTCGCTATGACGACCGGGTACTATTTGTGGCGGTACTTTCTGCAATGGAAAACGGAGCGAAAAGCGAGCCGAGTCGAGGCGAGCCAAGGCGAGTCGAGTCGAGTCGAGCTGGTACTGGTAATGGAAAAGCGCCAATAGAGAATAATGTGTTACAATTTTAAAGACGTGGAGCTGCGCTTCTCGTCCGGTGTGCGACCCACTTTACCCTGAAAATTCACCTCAAAAACGCATCGAAACTGCAAACACAAGATTTTTGTGGAACTTCAATGGGGAATAAAGCCTCTCTACGATTGCGTATGTTGGTTGGTTATTTCCACAGCTTGAACATGACGGCTGCACAAATAGATTTTTAAATGCCAGGCCAAGTTTTTCTTATATTTCTTACTGTGGTATTGTAATTTTAGGGATGGAAAAAAGATAAATAATAATAATACAGACATAACTGAAATGCGGGACACTATTTATGTATTGCGGGTAAAAACTCACAATTTCGGGACTGTTCCGCAGAATGCGGGAGAGGTGGTCATCCTATGTTGTCGTCCGCCCATGAAAATATCAAAGTAAAAACGTTTCTGTTTTTAGTACATCGTTGTTATTGAATCATACCCTGAATATACAGGCCTGTTGCCATGAGAACTCTATGATGTGTTTCAAAGAAAAAAACAATCCAGAATAGCTAAAAGATCTAATATAATATTCAGCTACTGAAGGATAAAATAAGGCTGAATTCAGAATGGCAGAAATAGTACTAGCATACTATTCTGAAATCAGCTCAATGTGGTTTTATGTATGTTCAAAAGGGTGGAAAAACAAGAAAACTGGAATCACCTAGTTGCATAAACTCCCACTCTGGAGTGCAAGTCTGGAGAATCATGACTATTAATGAAGAGGGAGGGATTATCATTAATTACCCAAAGTCTGTAGAGTACAAAAAGACCAAAGGGCAGCATCTCAGCAGTGTGACTAGCTGTTGAACAATGGCTGGAAGTTGGTGTGCTGTTCAGTCTCTGGCACTTTGTGTTTGGTTCTGTGCGTTCTGTCATGCTGTTCCGAAGTGGAGTGATCTGCCCCAGAATCCTCAAGCTCTAATGTTCCAGCATACTGACCAGCGGTTTCAGAAGCCAGTTCAACAGCAAGCTAGTCAATGGTTTCCTCAGCAGGTTCAAAAGCCAGTTCAACAGCAAGCAGGTCAACAGTTTCCTCAGCAGGTTCAACCGCAAGCTAGTCAATGGTTTACCCCGCAGGTTCAACAGCAAGCAGGTCAACAACAAGCTAGTCACCAGTTTCCTCAGTCAGTTCAACAAGCTAGTCACCAGTTTCCTCAGTCAGTTCGACAAGCTAGTCAACAGTTTCCTCAGTCAGTTCAAGCCAGTCACCAGTTTCCTCAGTCAGTTCAACAAGCCAGTCACCAGTTTCCTCAGTCAGTTCAACAAGCTAGTCAACAGTTTCCTCAGTCAGTTCAACAAGCCAGTCACCAGTTTCCTCAGTCAGTTCAACAGTTTCCTCAGCAGTTTCAGCCTAAGCAGCCACTGGCAAAGGCAGAGCCCCTTGACAAATGTACTGTAGCTGATTATGAGCAGATCCAATGTGGACCACCTGGTATCAGTGGTGCTGAGTGTGCTGCTATCAACTGCTGCTTTAATGGACAGCAGTGTTACTATGGGAAGGCAGGTAAGAGTGTAGAGTCAATGTAGAGGCATTCATGTTAAACTGATCCTCAGCAATAACCTGCTCTTGTAACTCGTTCCAGTGACTGTCCAGTGTATAAGAGATGGTCAGTTTGTGGTAGTGGTGGCTAGAGATGTTACGCTGCCTCGATTGAGCCTGGATTCAGTCCGTCTCCTGGGTGGAAGTGATCCAGCTTGCAGTCCTGTGGGGTCCACACCTTTCTTTGCTATATACCAGTTCCCTGTCACTGCATGTGGCACAAGCATGATGGCGAGTAGCTGCTTGTGGTTTTGTTCTGCATGGCTTAGAATGGATTGGATGCCAACAATGTTACTATTTGCAGGAGGACAGTGGATATGTGGTGTATGAAAACAGAATGACCTCCTCATATGAAGTAGGTGTCGGACCACTTGGTTCCATCACAAGGGACAGCCATTTTGAGTGAGTGATGTATGCTTTATCATAAATGTGAATCATTGACAAATGCTACAAGCTCACTGTTTGTCGTTCAGGCTTCTCTTCCAGTGTAGGTACTCTGGTACCTCTGTGGAAGCTCTGGTTGTGGAGGTCAACACCGTTCCTCCACCTCCACCAGTAGCTGCTCCTGGACCCCTCAGGGTGGAGCTTAGACTGGCAAATGGTCAATGTGTCACCAAAGGCTGTGCAGAAGGTAAGTGTTTGTCCCAAGTATGCCTAAAGCCTTTCTAAAACTCCAGTTTCTCGTTAAACCCTGCATTCTTCCTCAGGGGACGAGGCGTACACGTCCTACTACAGTGATGCTGATTATCCAGTTACAAAAGTCCTGCGGGAGCCTGTGTATGTTGAGGTGCACATTTTGGAGAGGACCGACCCCAACATTGTCCTGATGCTGGGACGTTGCTGGGCGACATCAACCCCCAGTCCACTCAGTCTACCCCAATGGGATCTTCTGGTTGATGGGTGAGTAAGGCCCGTCTTTATCCATCTAGTTTGCTGTAAGGCATTTCTGACTGCCTCTTTGCCTTTCAGATGCCCTTACCAGGATGATCGTTACCTGACCACATTGGTTCCAGTGGCTGGATCATCTGGTCTTCAGTTCCCGACCCACTACAAGCGCTTTGTTGTGAAGATGTTCACATTTGTAGATCCAGCATCACTGGCTCCTCTGCAGGAAACCGTATGCTCTGCAGCCTTACCTCAGCCCTTAATATTAGTGCTTTTTACAGTGAATTCTATGGCTTAACCCTTTCCCCCTCTGTTAGATCTTCATCCACTGTAGTACAGCGGTGTGCCATCCCTCCTCTGGCTCCTGTGAGCAAAGCTGCACTAGGAAAAGTGAGTGCTTGCTGTAAGTTGACTTCAGGAACTGAGAACTTTATTTAAATGCCCCTCATGCTTCTACCACTTTTTACAGGAAGAGACACGCACGTCAAGACCATCTCTAGTGGGCAAACTGTGGTGTCTAGTGGAGAAGTTAACCTGGTCAAGTGAATTTTAGTGTTTTAATAAACTTCATGAAACTCAACATGTTTCTCTTTGGTATTCATTTCTGACTGGAGTTGGATGTTTCATGACTGTTCTCAGTTTGACTTCTAGGGCTGCACTACTAAACCTTTTTTCTTTCGTGCATTGAGATTCTTGACTTGAACTAAACAAGCCAAGTTTCTGCATAAGCCATTTAACTTTACTATTGGCCAAGTTCTAGTTGTTAACTTGGGCCCCTGTTCATGTTTCACATATCAAATGAAGGTTTTAGCTACTGTCTGAGGCTTTACATACGACTTTATGGCTGGACTAGCATAACTGCATATATTGATGCCCAAACCCCCTCTAAGGTCACTTGTTGGCTTTTTGTAATGCTTTTTTTTACAGTCACGCAAGTATAGAATCATATCTTGGGATAAAGGATGAGTGCAGGTTGATAGTGGTTTTATTCCAGGCTAGTCCCAGATATGTTTATTGTAAAGTAGACTGCTTTACACATGAATCCCTTAATTGTTGTATCCCAACTAGGTAGCTGTCCAAGGCCTTGTTTACACCTGGTACTAAGAAGCATTTTTGTACATCAGGGCACAAGTGGACTGTGGTGTAAAAAGGGGCTAATTTTTTTTTTGGAGCTTGTCTATTTTTGGCCACTTCCAGAGGTAGTCAAACACATTCGACCAGATTGGTTTCATAGAGTAGATGCTCATGTGGTTGAATGTGTTTGAACAGCTGCAAAACATGGAGTACCCTACTGACCTAGTACGTAAACATTGAGAAGTGCGCTAGCAGGTGTGATTTAAACTCTCTCTGCTTAGCCGATTTTTCCGTAGTTGCTCGACTATTTCTGTAGGTGGCGCCCGAGCATCCATGACATCGGTGCATGTTCGTTGGAAATATTTGCCAACAGGATGGATGATTACATGCTTTAAATCATCAATTTGAGCAGCTCTTGAGGTTCTTATCCAGAAAGTAAGATGAAATTCTTGCTGGTATAGCTGTGTTTAGACTTTGATGAGGCCTGCACTTATTTCTTTGCGCTGTCCATTTAGTTGTCGTCAGTGTTTAATTTGTAAAGTGGGAGGTCCCAGAGTGCAGAGGGGGGGTGGATCCGGCGACTCAAAACGGGGGTTGGAGGTAACGGAACAAAAAAAACAAAAAAACGTAACAACGCTGTGTGTGTATCAGGGCAATGTTTATTTTAATTTCAGAACATGCACTACATGGGTGCAAAATGTAAAAAAAAAAAAAAAAACTTTTTCACAAGCAGCAAGGGGGTCGCACACCGGACGAGAAGCGTCGCGTCTAGGACAACTCGAGGTATCGCACACCGGACGTGCACTGTCTCAGTTTATGGCCAGCAATATTGTTATGTTTAAGGACATTAAAGGGATAGTTCACCCAAAAATGAAAATTCTTTCATCATTTACTCACCCTCAAGTTGTTCCAAACCTCTATGTATTTATTTGTTCTGCTGTACACAAAGGAAGATATTTGGAAGAATGTTTTAATCAAACAGATCTCAATCCCCATTGACTTCCATAGTAGGAAAAAATACATACTATGGAAGTCGATGGGGATTGAGATCTGTTTGATTAAAACATTCTTCCAAATATCTTCCTTTGTGTACAGCAGAACAAATAAACACATAGAGGTTTGGAACAACTTGAGGGTGAGTAAATGATGAAAGAATTTTCATTTTTGGGTGAACTATCCCTTTAAGATAATGTCTGTATTATGTTACGATTGTACTGTACAATCGTTGCTACTAGTGTGCAGACTCTGAACACTTCACCTCAGAGTGTCCGTTAACTGAACGAATTGAGAATCTCACCTGAAAATCCGATAACATCAGCAATTTTCATTCAAGCAACTGATTTCTGTAAATGAATGTAAAACTAAATGTATATTGCATACAGCACAGGGTGAAGTCAGACAGTTTTTACATTAACAACGCCGAATGGCGCTGCCGGTGTGTGTACTTATGGCGCTTTTCCACTACACAGTACCAGCTCGCCTCGGCTCGGCTCGACTCGACTCGCCTTTGTTTGCTTTTCCACTGTGTAAAAGTCGTACCTGTACCTGCTTTCGGGTACTTTTTTTCGTACCACCTCCGGCGAGGTTCTAAGCGAGCTAAGGCGATACTAAAATGTGACGTGAAAACAATGCCAACTGCTGATTGGTCACAGAGAATCTGCGTCATCATTGCACGCGCCAGATGGAGTATCCAGAATAAATAACCCCGCCATTTTTAAATAGTTTGGCCAGAGATAGTTACTAAACTTACTACTATTATTATGGCAACTCGGAAGAATACGCCGTGGTCAAACGAGGAGGTGCAGACATTCCTTTGTTTGGTTGCCGAAGAGAGGATCCAGCAAGAGCTTGATGGGGCAACGAGGAACGAAAGGCGTCGCTATGACGACCGGGTACTATTTGTGGCGGTACTTTCTGCAATGGAAAACGGAGCGAAAAGCGAGCCGAGTCGAGGCGAGCCAAGGCGAGTCGAGTCGAGTCGAGCTGGTACTGGTAATGGAAAAGCGCCAATAGAGAATAATGTGTTACAATTTTAAAGACGTGGAGCTGCGCTTCTCGTCCGGTGTGCGACCCACTTTACCCTGAAAATTCACCTCAAAAACGCATCGAAACTGCAAACACAAGATTTTTGTGGAACTTCAATGGGGAATAAAGCCTCTCTACGATTGCGTATGTTGGTTGGTTATTTCCACAGCTTGAACATGACGGCTGCACAAATAGATTTTTAAATGCCAGGCCAAGTTTTTCTTATATTTCTTACTGTGGTATTGTAATTTTAGGGATGGAAAAAAGATAAATAATAATAATACAGACATAACTGAAATGCGGGACACTATTTATGTATTGCGGGTAAAAACTCACAATTTCGGGACTGTTCCGCAGAATGCGGGAGAGGTGGTCATCCTATGTTGTCGTCCGCCCATGAAAATATCAAAGTAAAAACGTTTCTGTTTTTAGTACATCGTTGTTATTGAATCATACCCTGAATATACAGGCCTGTTGCCATGAGAACTCTATGATGTGTTTCAAAGAAAAAAACAATCCAGAATAGCTAAAAGATCTAATATAATATTCAGCTACTGAAGGATAAAATAAGGCTGAATTCAGAATGGCAGAAATAGTACTAGCATACTATTCTGAAATCAGCTCAATGTGGTTTTATGTATGTTCAAAAGGGTGGAAAAACAAGAAAACTGGAATCACCTAGTTGCATAAACTCCCACTCTGGAGTGCAAGTCTGGAGAATCATGACTATTAATGAAGAGGGAGGGATTATCATTAATTACCCAAAGTCTGTAGAGTACAAAAAGACCAAAGGGCAGCATCTCAGCAGTGTGACTAGCTGTTGAACAATGGCTGGAAGTTGGTGTGCTGTTCAGTCTCTGGCACTTTGTGTTTGGTTCTGTGCGTTCTGTCATGCTGTTCCGAAGTGGAGTGATCTGCCCCAGAATCCTCAAGCTCTAATGTTCCAGCATACTGACCAGCGGTTTCAGAAGCCAGTTCAACAGCAAGCTAGTCAATGGTTTCCTCAGCAGGTTCAAAAGCCAGTTCAACAGCAAGCAGGTCAACAGTTTCCTCAGCAGGTTCAACAGCAAGCTAGTCAATGGTTTACCCCGCAGGTTCAACAGCAAGCAGGTCAACAACAAGCTAGTCACCAGTTTCCTCAGTCAGTTCAACAAGCTAGTCACCAGTTTCCTCAGTCAGTTCAACAAGCTAGTCAACAGTTTCCTCAGTCAGTTCGACAAGCTAGTCAACATTTTCCTCAGTCAGTTCAAGCCAGTCACCAGTTTCCTCAGTCAGTTCAACAAGCCAGTCACCAGTTTCCTCAGTCAGTTCAACAAGCTAGTCAACAGTTTCCTCAGTCAGTTCAACAAGCCAGTCACCAGTTTCCTCAGTCAGTTCAACAGTTTCCTCAGCAGTTTCAGCCTAAGCAGCCACTGGCAAAGGCAGAGCCCCTTGACAAATGTACTGTAGCTGATTATGAGCAGATCCAATGTGGACCACCTGGTATCAGTGGTGCTGAGTGTGCTGCTATCAACTGCTGCTTTAATGGACAGCAGTGTTACTATGGGAAGGCAGGTAAGAGTGTAGAGTCAATGTAGAGGCATTCATGTTAAACTGATCCTCAGCAATAACCTGCTCTTGTAACTCGTTCCAGTGACTGTCCAGTGTATAAGAGATGGTCAGTTTGTGGTAGTGGTGGCTAGAGATGTTACGCTGCCTCGATTGAGCCTGGATTCAGTCCGTCTCCTGGGTGGAAGTGATCCAGCTTGCAGTCCTGTGGGGTCCACACCTTTCTTTGCTATATACCAGTTCCCTGTCACTGCATGTGGCACAAGCATGATGGCGAGTAGCTGCTTGTGGTTTTGTTCTGCATGGCTTAGAATGGATTGGATGCCAACAATGTTACTATTTGCAGGAGGACAGTGGATATGTGGTGTATGAAAACAGAATGACCTCCTCATATGAAGTAGGTGTCGGACCACTTGGTTCCATCACAAGGGACAGCCATTTTGAGTGAGTGATGTATGCTTTATCATAAATGTGAATCATTGACAAATGCTACAAGCTCACTGTTTGTCGTTCAGGCTTCTCTTCCAGTGTAGGTACTCTGGTACCTCTGTGGAAGCTCTGGTTGTGGAGGTCAACACCGTTCCTCCACCTCCACCAGTAGCTGCTCCTGGACCCCTCAGGGTGGAGCTTAGACTGGCAAATGGTCAATGTGTCACCAAAGGCTGTGCAGAAGGTAAGTGTTTGTCCCAAGTATGCCTAAAGCCTTTCTAAAACTCCAGTTTCTCGTTAAACCCTGCATTCTTCCTCAGGGGACGAGGCGTACACGTCCTACTACAGTGATGCTGATTATCCAGTTACAAAAGTCCTGCGGGAGCCTGTGTATGTTGAGGTGCACATTTTGGAGAGGACCGACCCCAACATTGTCCTGATGCTGGGACGTTGCTGGGCGACATCAACCCCCAGTCCACTCAGTCTACCC
The DNA here is from genome assembly GCA_030578255.1 of Tiaroga cobitis. Taxonomy (NCBI): domain Eukaryota; kingdom Metazoa; phylum Chordata; class Actinopteri; order Cypriniformes; family Leuciscidae; genus Tiaroga; species Tiaroga cobitis. Next base: position 40,368,725 of record CM060608.1, on the reverse strand, counting down.
CAATGGGATCTTCTGGTTGATGGGTGAGTAAGGCCCGTCTTTATCCATCTAGTTTGCTGTAAGGCATTTCTGACTGCCTCTTTGCCTTTCAGATGCCCTTACCAGGATGATCGTTACCTGACCACATTGGTTCCAGTGGCTGGATCATCTGGTCTTCAGTTCCCGACCCACTACAAGCGCTTTGTTGTGAAGATGTTCACATTTGTAGATCCAGCATCACTGGCTCCTCTGCAGGAAACCGTATGCTCTGCAGCCTTACCTCAGCCCTTAATATTAGTGCTTTTTACAGTGAATTCTATGGCTTAACCCTTTCCCCCTCTGTTAGATCTTCATCCACTGTAGTACAGCGGTGTGCCATCCCTCCTCTGGCTCCTGTGAGCAAAGCTGCACTAGGAAAAGTGAGTGCTTGCTGTAAGTTGACTTCAGGAACTGAGAACTTTATTTAAATGCCCCTCATGCTTCTACCACTTTTTACAGGAAGAGACACGCACGTCAAGACCATCTCTAGTGGGCAAACTGTGGTGTCTAGTGGAGAAGTTAACCTGGTCAAGTGAATTTTAGTGTTTTAATAAACTTCATGAAACTCAACATGTTTCTCTTTGGTATTCATTTCTGACTGGAGTTGGATGTTTCATGACTGTTCTCAGTTTGACTTCTAGGGCTGCACTACTAAACCTTTTTTCTTTCGTGCATTGAGATTCTTGACTTGAACTAAACAAGCCAAGTTTCTGCATAAGCCATTTAACTTTACTATTGGCCAAGTTCTAGTTGTTAACTTGGGCCCCTGTTCATGTTTCACATATCAAATGAAGGTTTTAGCTACTGTCTGAGGCTTTACATACGACTTTATGGCTGGACTAGCATAACTGCATATATTGATGCCCAAACCCCCTCTAAGGTCACTTGTTGGCTTTTTGTAATGCTTTTTTTTACAGTCACGCAAGTATAGAATCATATCTTGGGATAAAGGATGAGTGCAGGTTGATAGTGGTTTTATTCCAGGCTAGTCCCAGATATGTTTATTGTAAAGTAGACTGCTTTACACATGAATCCCTTAATTGTTGTATCCCAACTAGGTAGCTGTCCAAGGCCTTGTTTACACCTGGTACTAAGAAGCATTTTTGTACATCAGGGCACAAGTGGACTGTGGTGTAAAAAGGGGCTAATTTTTTTTTTGGAGCTTGTCTATTTTTGGCCACTTCCAGAGGTAGTCAAACACATTCGACCAGATTGGTTTCATAGAGTAGATGCTCATGTGGTTGAATGTGTTTGAACAGCTGCAAAACATGGAGTACCCTACTGACCTAGTACGTAAACATTGAGAAGTGCGCTAGCAGGTGTGATTTAAACTCTCTCTGCTTAGCCGATTTTTCCGTAGTTGCTCGACTATTTCTGTAGGTGGCGCCCGAGCATCCATGACATCGGTGCATGTTCGTTGGAAATATTTGCCAACAGGATGGATGATTACATGCTTTAAATCATCAATTTGAGCAGCTCTTGAGGTTCTTATCCAGAAAGTAAGATGAAATTCTTGCTGGTATAGCTGTGTTTAGACTTTGATGAGGCCTGCACTTATTTCTTTGCGCTGTCCATTTAGTTGTCGTCAGTGTTTAATTTGTAAAGTGGGAGGTCCCAGAGTGCAGAGGGGGGGTGGATCCGGCGACTCAAAACGGGGGTTGGAGGTAACGGAACAAAAAAAACAAAAAAACGTAACAACGCTGTGTGTGTATCAGGGCAATGTTTATTTTAATTTCAGAACATGCACTACATGGGTGCAAAATGTAAAAAAAAAAAAAAAAACTTTTTCACAAGCAGCAAGGGGGTCGCACACCGGACGAGAAGCGTCGCGTCTAGGACAACTCGAGGTATCGCACACCGGACGTGCACTGTCTCAGTTTATGGCCAGCAATATTGTTATGTTTAAGGACATTAAAGGGATAGTTCACCCAAAAATGAAAATTCTTTCATCATTTACTCACCCTCAAGTTGTTCCAAACCTCTATGTATTTATTTGTTCTGCTGTACACAAAGGAAGATATTTGGAAGAATGTTTTAATCAAACAGATCTCAATCCCCATTGACTTCCATAGTAGGAAAAAATACATACTATGGAAGTCGATGGGGATTGAGATCTGTTTGATTAAAACATTCTTCCAAATATCTTCCTTTGTGTACAGCAGAACAAATAAACACATAGAGGTTTGGAACAACTTGAGGGTGAGTAAATGATGAAAGAATTTTCATTTTTGGGTGAACTATCCCTTTAAGATAATGTCTGTATTATGTTACGATTGTACTGTACAATCGTTGCTACTAGTGTGCAGACTCTGAACACTTCACCTCAGAGTGTCCGTTAACTGAACGAATTGAGAATCTCACCTGAAAATCCGATAACATCAGCAATTTTCATTCAAGCAACTGATTTCTGTAAATGAATGTAAAACTAAATGTATATTGCATACAGCACAGGGTGAAGTCAGACAGTTTTTACATTAACAACGCCGAATGGCGCTGCCGGTGTGTGTACTTATGGCGCTTTTCCACTACACAGTACCAGCTCGCCTCGGCTCGGCTCGACTCGACTCGCCTTTGTTTGCTTTTCCACTGTGTAAAAGTCGTACCTGTACCTGCTTTCGGGTACTTTTTTTCGTACCACCTCCGGCGAGGTTCTAAGCGAGCTAAGGCGATACTAAAATGTGACGTGAAAACAATGCCAACTGCTGATTGGTCACAGAGAATCTGCGTCATCATTGCACGCGCCAGATGGAGTATCCAGAATAAATAACCCCGCCATTTTTAAATAGTTTGGCCAGAGATAGTTACTAAACTTACTACTATTATTATGGCAACTCGGAAGAATACGCCGTGGTCAAACGAGGAGGTGCAGACATTCCTTTGTTTGGTTGCCGAAGAGAGGATCCAGCAAGAGCTTGATGGGGCAACGAGGAACGAAAGGCGTCGCTATGACGACCGGGTACTATTTGTGGCGGTACTTTCTGCAATGGAAAACGGAGCGAAAAGCGAGCCGAGTCGAGGCGAGCCAAGGCGAGTCGAGTCGAGTCGAGCTGGTACTGGTAATGGAAAAGCGCCAATAGAGAATAATGTGTTACAATTTTAAAGACGTGGAGCTGCGCTTCTCGTCCGGTGTGCGACCCACTTTACCCTGAAAATTCACCTCAAAAACGCATCGAAACTGCAAACACAAGATTTTTGTGGAACTTCAATGGGGAATAAAGCCTCTCTACGATTGCGTATGTTGGTTGGTTATTTCCACAGCTTGAACATGACGGCTGCACAAATAGATTTTTAAATGCCAGGCCAAGTTTTTCTTATATTTCTTACTGTGGTATTGTAATTTTAGGGATGGAAAAAAGATAAATAATAATAATACAGACATAACTGAAATGCGGGACACTATTTATGTATTGCGGGTAAAAACTCACAATTTCGGGACTGTTCCGCAGAATGCGGGAGAGGTGGTCATCCTATGTTGTCGTCCGCCCATGAAAATATCAAAGTAAAAACGTTTCTGTTTTTAGTACATCGTTGTTATTGAATCATACCCTGAATATACAGGCCTGTTGCCATGAGAACTCTATGATGTGTTTCAAAGAAAAAAACAATCCAGAATAGCTAAAAGATCTAATATAATATTCAGCTACTGAAGGATAAAATAAGGCTGAATTCAGAATGGCAGAAATAGTACTAGCATACTATTCTGAAATCAGCTCAATGTGGTTTTATGTATGTTCAAAAGGGTGGAAAAACAAGAAAACTGGAATCACCTAGTTGCATAAACTCCCACTCTGGAGTGCAAGTCTGGAGAATCATGACTATTAATGAAGAGGGAGGGATTATCATTAATTACCCAAAGTCTGTAGAGTACAAAAAGACCAAAGGGCAGCATCTCAGCAGTGTGACTAGCTGTTGAACAATGGCTGGAAGTTGGTGTGCTGTTCAGTCTCTGGCACTTTGTGTTTGGTTCTGTGCGTTCTGTCATGCTGTTCCGAAGTGGAGTGATCTGCCCCAGAATCCTCAAGCTCTAATGTTCCAGCATACTGACCAGCGGTTTCAGAAGCCAGTTCAACAGCAAGCTAGTCAATGGTTTCCTCAGCAGGTTCAAAAGCCAGTTCAACAGCAAGCAGGTCAACAGTTTCCTCAGCAGGTTCAACAGCAAGCTAGTCAATGGTTTACCCCGCAGGTTCAACAGCAAGCAGGTCAACAACAAGCTAGTCACCAGTTTCCTCAGTCAGTTCAACAAGCTAGTCACCAGTTTCCTCAGTCAGTTCAACAAGCTAGTCAACAGTTTCCTCAGTCAGTTCGACAAGCTAGTCAACATTTTCCTCAGTCAGTTCAAGCCAGTCACCAGTTTCCTCAGTCAGTTCAACAAGCCAGTCACCAGTTTCCTCAGTCAGTTCAACAAGCTAGTCAACAGTTTCCTCAGTCAGTTCAACAAGCCAGTCACCAGTTTCCTCAGTCAGTTCAACAGTTTCCTCAGCAGTTTCAGCCTAAGCAGCCACTGGCAAAGGCAGAGCCCCTTGACAAATGTACTGTAGCTGATTATGAGCAGATCCAATGTGGACCACCTGGTATCAGTGGTGCTGAGTGTGCTGCTATCAACTGCTGCTTTAATGGACAGCAGTGTTACTATGGGAAGGCAGGTAAGAGTGTAGAGTCAATGTAGAGGCATTCATGTTAAACTGATCCTCAGCAATAACCTGCTCTTGTAACTCGTTCCAGTGACTGTCCAGTGTATAAGAGATGGTCAGTTTGTGGTAGTGGTGGCTAGAGATGTTACGCTGCCTCGATTGAGCCTGGATTCAGTCCGTCTCCTGGGTGGAAGTGATCCAGCTTGCAGTCCTGTGGGGTCCACACCTTTCTTTGCTATATACCAGTTCCCTGTCACTGCATGTGGCACAAGCATGATGGCGAGTAGCTGCTTGTGGTTTTGTTCTGCATGGCTTAGAATGGATTGGATGCCAACAATGTTACTATTTGCAGGAGGACAGTGGATATGTGGTGTATGAAAACAGAATGACCTCCTCATATGAAGTAGGTGTCGGACCACTTGGTTCCATCACAAGGGACAGCCATTTTGAGTGAGTGATGTATGCTTTATCATAAATGTGAATCATTGACAAATGCTACAAGCTCACTGTTTGTCGTTCAGGCTTCTCTTCCAGTGTAGGTACTCTGGTACCTCTGTGGAAGCTCTGGTTGTGGAGGTCAACACCGTTCCTCCACCTCCACCAGTAGCTGCTCCTGGACCCCTCAGGGTGGAGCTTAGACTGGCAAATGGTCAATGTGTCACCAAAGGCTGTGCAGAAGGTAAGTGTTTGTCCCAAGTATGCCTAAAGCCTTTCTAAAACTCCAGTTTCTCGTTAAACCCTGCATTCTTCCTCAGGGGACGAGGCGTACACGTCCTACTACAGTGATGCTGATTATCCAGTTACAAAAGTCCTGCGGGAGCCTGTGTATGTTGAGGTGCACATTTTGGAGAGGACCGACCCCAACATTGTCCTGATGCTGGGACGTTGCTGGGCGACATCAACCCCCAGTCCACTCAGTCTACCCCAATGGGATCTTCTGGTTGATGGGTGAGTAAGGCCCGTCTTTATCCATCTAGTTTGCTGTAAGGCATTTCTGACTGCCTCTTTGCCTTTCAGATGCCCTTACCAGGATGATCGTTACCTGACCACATTGGTTCCAGTGGCTGGATCATCTGGTCTTCAGTTCCCGACCCACTACAAGCGCTTTGTTGTGAAGATGTTCACATTTGTAGATCCAGCATCACTGGCTCCTCTGCAGGAAACCGTATGCTCTGCAGCCTTACCTCAGCCCTTAATATTAGTGCTTTTTACAGTGAATTCTATGGCTTAACCCTTTCCCCCTCTGTTAGATCTTCATCCACTGTAGTACAGCGGTGTGCCATCCCTCCTCTGGCTCCTGTGAGCAAAGCTGCACTAGGAAAAGTGAGTGCTTGCTGTAAGTTGACTTCAGGAACTGAGAACTTTATTTAAATGCCCCTCATGCTTCTACCACTTTTTACAGGAAGAGACACGCACGTCAAGACCATCTCTAGTGGGCAAACTGTGGTGTCTAGTGGAGAAGTTAACCTGGTCAAGTGAATTTTAGTGTTTTAATAAACTTCATGAAACTCAACATGTTTCTCTTTGGTATTCATTTCTGACTGGAGTTGGATGTTTCATGACTGTTCTCAGTTTGACTTCTAGGGCTGCACTACTAAACCTTTTTTCTTTCGTGCATTGAGATTCTTGACTTGAACTAAACAAGCCAAGTTTCTGCATAAGCCATTTAACTTTACTATTGGCCAAGTTCTAGTTGTTAACTTGGGCCCCTGTTCATGTTTCACATATCAAATGAAGGTTTTAGCTACTGTCTGAGGCTTTACATACGACTTTATGGCTGGACTAGCATAACTGCATATATTGATGCCCAAACCCCCTCTAAGGTCACTTGTTGGCTTTTTGTAATGCTTTTTTTTACAGTCACGCAAGTATAGAATCATATCTTGGGATAAAGGATGAGTGCAGGTTGATAGTGGTTTTATTCCAGGCTAGTCCCAGATATGTTTATTGTAAAGTAGACTGCTTTACACATGAATCCCTTAATTGTTGTATCCCAACTAGGTAGCTGTCCAAGGCCTTGTTTACACCTGGTACTAAGAAGCATTTTTGTACATCAGGGCACAAGTGGACTGTGGTGTAAAAAGGGGCTAATTTTTTTTTTGGAGCTTGTCTATTTTTGGCCACTTCCAGAGGTAGTCAAACACATTCGACCAGATTGGTTTCATAGAGTAGATGCTCATGTGGTTGAATGTGTTTGAACAGCTGCAAAACATGGAGTACCCTACTGACCTAGTACGTAAACATTGAGAAGTGCGCTAGCAGGTGTGATTTAAACTCTCTCTGCTTAGCCGATTTTTCCGTAGTTGCTCGACTATTTCTGTAGGTGGCACCCGAGCATCCATGACATCGGTGCATGTTCGTTGGAAATATTTGCCAACAGGATGGATGATTACATGCTTTAAATCATCAATTTGAGCAGCTCTTGAGGTTCTTATCCAGAAAGTAAGATGAAATTCTTGCTGGTATAGCTGTGTTTAGACTTTGATGAGGCCTGCACTTATTTCTTTGCGCTGTCCATTTAGTTGTCGTCAGTGTTTAATTTGTAAAGTGGGAGGTCCCAGAGTGCAGAGGGGGGGTGGATCCGGCGACTCAAAACGGGGGTTGGAGGTAACGGAACAAAAAAAACAAAAAAACGTAACAACGCTGTGTGTGTATCAGGGCAATGTTTATTTTAATTTCAGAACATGCACTACATGGGTGCAAAATGTAAAAAAAAAAAAAAAAACTTTTTCACAAGCAGCAAGGGGGTCGCACACCGGACGAGAAGCGTCGCGTCTAGGACAACTCGAGGTATCGCACACCGGACGTGCACTGTCTCAGTTTATGGCCAGCAATATTGTTATGTTTAAGGACATTAAAGGGATAGTTCACCCAAAAATGAAAATTCTTTCATCATTTACTCACCCTCAAGTTGTTCCAAACCTCTATGTATTTATTTGTTCTGCTGTACACAAAGGAAGATATTTGGAAGAATGTTTTAATCAAACAGATCTCAATCCCCATTGACTTCCATAGTAGGAAAAAATACATACTATGGAAGTCGATGGGGATTGAGATCTGTTTGATTAAAACATTCTTCCAAATATCTTCCTTTGTGTACAGCAGAACAAATAAACACATAGAGGTTTGGAACAACTTGAGGGTGAGTAAATGATGAAAGAATTTTCATTTTTGGGTGAACTATCCCTTTAAGATAATGTCTGTATTATGTTACGATTGTACTGTACAATCGTTGCTACTAGTGTGCAGACTCTGAACACTTCACCTCAGAGTGTCCGTTAACTGAACGAATTGAGAATCTCACCTGAAAATCCGATAACATCAGCAATTTTCATTCAAGCAACTGATTTCTGTAAATGAATGTAAAACTAAATGTATATTGCATACAGCACAGGGTGAAGTCAGACAGTTTTTACATTAACAACGCCGAATGGCGCTGCCGGTGTGTGTACTTATGGCGCTTTTCCACTACACAGTACCAGCTCGCCTCGGCTCGGCTCGACTCGACTCGCCTTTGTTTGCTTTTCCACTGTGTAAAAGTCGTACCTGTACCTGCTTTCGGGTACTTTTTTTCGTACCACCTCCGGCGAGGTTCTAAGCGAGCTAAGGCGATACTAAAATGTGACGTGAAAACAATGCCAACTGCTGATTGGTCACAGAGAATCTGCGTCATCATTGCACGCGCCAGATGGAGTATCCAGAATAAATAACCCCGCCATTTTTAAATAGTTTGGCCAGAGATAGTTACTAAACTTACTACTATTATTATGGCAACTCGGAAGAATACGCCGTGGTCAAACGAGGAGGTGCAGACATTCCTTTGTTTGGTTGCCGAAGAGAGGATCCAGCAAGAGCTTGATGGGGCAACGAGGAACGAAAGGCGTCGCTATGACGACCGGGTACTATTTGTGGCGGTACTTTCTGCAATGGAAAACGGAGCGAAAAGCGAGCCGAGTCGAGGCGAGCCAAGGCGAGTCGAGTCGAGTCGAGCTGGTACTGGTAATGGAAAAGCGCCAATAGAGAATAATGTGTTACAATTTTAAAGACGTGGAGCTGCGCTTCTCGTCCGGTGTGCGACCCACTTTACCCTGAAAATTCACCTCAAAAACGCATCGAAACTGCAAACACAAGATTTTTGTGGAACTTCAATGGGGAATAAAGCCTCTCTACGATTGCGTATGTTGGTTGGTTATTTCCACAGCTTGAACATGACGGCTGCACAAATAGATTTTTAAATGCCAGGCCAAGTTTTTCTTATATTTCTTACTGTGGTATTGTAATTTTAGGGATGGAAAAAAGATAAATAATAATAATACAGACATAACTGAAATGCGGGACACTATTTATGTATTGCGGGTAAAAACTCACAATTTCGGGACTGTTCCGCAGAATGCGGGAGAGGTGGTCATCCTATGTTGTCGTCCGCCCATGAAAATATCAAAGTAAAAACGTTTCTGTTTTTAGTACATCGTTGTTATTGAATCATACCCTGAATATACAGGCCTGTTGCCATGAGAACTCTATGATGTGTTTCAAAGAAAAAAACAATCCAGAATAGCTAAAAGATCTAATATAATATTCAGCTACTGAAGGATAAAATAAGGCTGAATTCAGAATGGCAGAAATAGTACTAGCATACTATTCTGAAATCAGCTCAATGTGGTTTTATGTATGTTCAAAAGGGTGGAAAAACAAGAAAACTGGAATCACCTAGTTGCATAAACTCCCACTCTGGAGTGCAAGTCTGGAGAATCATGACTATTAATGAAGAGGGAGGGATTATCATTAATTACCCAAAGTCTGTAGAGTACAAAAAGACCAAAGGGCAGCATCTCAGCAGTGTGACTAGCTGTTGAACAATGGCTGGAAGTTGGTGTGCTGTTCAGTCTCTGGCACTTTGTGTTTGGTTCTGTGCGTTCTGTCATGCTGTTCCGAAGTGGAGTGATCTGCCCCAGAATCCTCAAGCTCTAATGTTCCAGCATACTGACCAGCGGTTTCAGAAGCCAGTTCAACAGCAAGCTAGTCAATGGTTTCCTCAGCAGGTTCAAAAGCCAGTTCAACAGCAAGCAGGTCAACAGTTTCCTCAGCAGGTTCAACCGCAAGCTAGTCAATGGTTTACCCCGCAGGTTCAACAGCAAGCAGGTCAACAACAAGCTAGTCACCAGTTTCCTCAGTCAGTTCAACAAGCTAGTCACCAGTTTCCTCAGTCAGTTCGACAAGCTAGTCAACAGTTTCCTCAGTCAGTTCAAGCCAGTCACCAGTTTCCTCAGTCAGTTCAACAAGCCAGTCACCAGTTTCCTCAGTCAGTTCAACAAGCTAGTCAACAGTTTCCTCAGTCAGTTCAACAAGCCAGTCACCAGTTTCCTCAGTCAGTTCAACAGTTTCCTCAGCAGTTTCAGCCTAAGCAGCCACTGGCAAAGGCAGAGCCCCTTGACAAATGTACTGTAGCTGATTATGAGCAGATCCAATGTGGACCACCTGGTATCAGTGGTGCTGAGTGTGCTGCTATCAACTGCTGCTTTAATGGACAGCAGTGTTACTATGGGAAGGCAGGTAAGAGTGTAGAGTCAATGTAGAGGCATTCATGTTAAACTGATCCTCAGCAATAACCTGCTCTTGTAACTCGTTCCAGTGACTGTCCAGTGTATAAGAGATGGTCAGTTTGTGGTAGTGGTGGCTAGAGATGTTACGCTGCCTCGATTGAGCCTGGATTCAGTCCGTCTCCTGGGTGGAAGTGATCCAGCTTGCAGTCCTGTGGGGTCCACACCTTTCTTTGCTATATACCAGTTCCCTGTCACTGCATGTGGCACAAGCATGATGGCGAGTAGCTGCTTGTGGTTTTGTTCTGCATGGCTTAGAATGGATTGGATGCCAACAATGTTACTATTTGCAGGAGGACAGTGGATATGTGGTGTATGAAAACAGAATGACCTCCTCATATGAAGTAGGTGTCGGACCACTTGGTTCCATCACAAGGGACAGCCATTTTGAGTGAGTGATGTATGCTTTATCATAAATGTGAATCATTGACAAATGCTACAAGCTCACTGTTTGTCGTTCAGGCTTCTCTTCCAGTGTAGGTACTCTGGTACCTCTGTGGAAGCTCTGGTTGTGGAGGTCAACACCGTTCCTCCACCTCCACCAGTAGCTGCTCCTGGACCCCTCAGGGTGGAGCTTAGACTGGCAAATGGTCAATGTGTCACCAAAGGCTGTGCAGAAGGTAAGTGTTTGTCCCAAGTATGCCTAAAGCCTTTCTAAAACTCCAGTTTCTCGTTAAACCCTGCATTCTTCCTCAGGGGACGAGGCGTACACGTCCTACTACAGTGATGCTGATTATCCAGTTACAAAAGTCCTGCGGGAGCCTGTGTATGTTGAGGTGCACATTTTGGAGAGGACCGACCCCAACATTGTCCTGATGCTGGGACGTTGCTGGGCGACATCAACCCCCAGTCCACTCAGTCTACCCCAATGGGATCTTCTGGTTGATGGGTGAGTAAGGCCCGTCTTTATCCATCTAGTTTGCTGTAAGGCATTTCTGACTGCCTCTTTGCCTTTCAGATGCCCTTACCAGGATGATCGTTACCTGACCACATTGGTTCCAGTGGCTGGATCATCTGGTCTTCAGTTCCCGACCCACTACAAGCGCTTTGTTGTGAAGATGTTCACATTTGTAGATCCAGCATCACTGGCTCCTCTGCAGGAAACCGTATGCTCTGCAGCCTTACCTCAGCCCTTAATATTAGTGCTTTTTACAGTGAATTCTATGGCTTAACCCTTTCCCCCTCTGTTAGATCTTCATCCACTGTAGTACAGCGGTGTGCCATCCCTCCTCTGGCTCCTGTGAGCAAAGCTGCACTAGGAAAAGTGAGTGCTTGCTGTAAGTTGACTTCAGGAACTGAGAACTTTATTTAAATGCCCCTCATGCTTCTACCACTTTTTACAGGAAGAGACACGCACGTCAAGACCATCTCTAGTGGGCAAACTGTGGTGTCTAGTGGAGAAGTTAACCTGGTCAAGTGAATTTTAGTGTTTTAATAAACTTCATGAAACTCAACATGTTTCTCTTTGGTATTCATTTCTGACTGGAGTTGGATGTTTCATGACTGTTCTCAGTTTGACTTCTAGGGCTGCACTACTAAACCTTTTTTCTTTCGTGCATTGAGATTCTTGACTTGAACTAAACAAGCCAAGTTTCTGCATAAGCCATTTAACTTTACTATTGGCCAAGTTCTAGTTGTTAACTTGGGCCCCTGTTCATGTTTCACATATCAAATGAAGGTTTTAGCTACTGTCTGAGGCTTTACATACGACTTTATGGCTGGACTAGCATAACTGCATATATTGATGCCCAAACCCCCTCTAAGGTCACTTGTTGGCTTTTTGTAATGCTTTTTTTTACAGTCACGCAAGTATAGAATCATATCTTGGGATAAAGGATGAGTGCAGGTTGATAGTGGTTTTATTCCAGGCTAGTCCCAGATATGTTTATTGTAAAGTAGACTGCTTTACACATGAATCCCTTAATTGTTGTATCCCAACTAGGTAGCTGTCCAAGGCCTTGTTTACACCTGGTACTAAGAAGCATTTTTGTACATCAGGGCACAAGTGGACTGTGGTGTAAAAAGGGGCTAATTTTTTTTTTGGAGCTTGTCTATTTTTGGCCACTTCCAGAGGTAGTCAAACACATTCGACCAGATTGGTTTCATAGAGTAGATGCTCATGTGGTTGAATGTGTTTGAACAGCTGCAAAACATGGAGTACCCTACTGACCTAGTACGTAAACATTGAGAAGTGCGCTAGCAGGTGTGATTTAAACTCTCTCTGCTTAGCCGATTTTTCCGTAGTTGCTCGACTATTTCTGTAGGTGGCGCCCGAGCATCCATGACATCGGTGCATGTTCGTTGGAAATATTTGCCAACAGGATGGATGATTACATGCTTTAAATCATCAATTTGAGCAGCTCTTGAGGTTCTTATCCAGAAAGTAAGATGAAATTCTTGCTGGTATAGCTGTGTTTAGACTTTGATGAGGCCTGCACTTATTTCTTTGCGCTGTCCATTTAGTTGTCGTCAGTGTTTAATTTGTAAAGTGGGAGGTCCCAGAGTGCAGAGGGGGGGTGGATCCGGCGACTCAAAACGGGGGTTGGAGGTAACGGAACAAAAAAAACAAAAAAACGTAACAACGCTGTGTGTGTATCAGGGCAATGTTTATTTTAATTTCAGAACATGCACTACATGGGTGCAAAATGTAAAAAAAAAAAAAAAAACTTTTTCACAAGCAGCAAGGGGGTCGCACACCGGACGAGAAGCGTCGCGTCTAGGACAACTCGAGGTATCGCACACCGGACGTGCACTGTCTCAGTTTATGGCCAGCAATATTGTTATGTTTAAGGACATTAAAGGGATAGTTCACCCAAAAATGAAAATTCTTTCATCATTTACTCACCCTCAAGTTGTTCCAAACCTCTATGTATTTATTTGTTCTGCTGTACACAAAGGAAGATATTTGGAAGAATGTTTTAATCAAACAGATCTCAATCCCCATTGACTTCCATAGTAGGAAAAAATACATACTATGGAAGTCGATGGGGATTGAGATCTGTTTGATTAAAACATTCTTCCAAATATCTTCCTTTGTGTACAGCAGAACAAATAAACACATAGAGGTTTGGAACAACTTGAGGGTGAGTAAATGATGAAAGAATTTTCATTTTTGGGTGAACTATCCCTTTAAGATAATGTCTGTATTATGTTACGATTGTACTGTACAATCGTTGCTACTAGTGTGCAGACTCTGAACACTTCACCTCAGAGTGTCCGTTAACTGAACGAATTGAGAATCTCACCTGAAAATCCGATAACATCAGCAATTTTCATTCAAGCAACTGATTTCTGTAAATGAATGTAAAACTAAATGTATATTGCATACAGCACAGGGTGAAGTCAGACAGTTTTTACATTAACAACGCCGAATGGCGCTGCCGGTGTGTGTACTTATGGCGCTTTTCCACTACACAGTACCAGCTCGCCTCGGCTCGGCTCGACTCGACTCGCCTTTGTTTGCTTTTCCACTGTGTAAAAGTCGTACCTGTACCTGCTTTCGGGTACTTTTTTTCGTACCACCTCCGGCGAGGTTCTAAGCGAGCTAAGGCGATACTAAAATGTGACGTGAAAACAATGCCAACTGCTGATTGGTCACAGAGAATCTGCGTCATCATTGCACGCGCCAGATGGAGTATCCAGAATAAATAACCCCGCCATTTTTAAATAGTTTGGCCAGAGATAGTTACTAAACTTACTACTATTATTATGGCAACTCGGAAGAATACGCCGTGGTCAAACGAGGAGGTGCAGACATTCCTTTGTTTGGTTGCCGAAGAGAGGATCCAGCAAGAGCTTGATGGGGCAACGAGGAACGAAAGGCGTCGCTATGACGACCGGGTACTATTTGTGGCGGTACTTTCTGCAATGGAAAACGGAGCGAAAAGCGAGCCGAGTCGAGGCGAGCCAAGGCGAGTCGAGTCGAGTCGAGCTGGTACTGGTAATGGAAAAGCGCCAATAGAGAATAATGTGTTACAATTTTAAAGACGTGGAGCTGCGCTTCTCGTCCGGTGTGCGACCCACTTTACCCTGAAAATTCACCTCAAAAACGCATCGAAACTGCAAACACAAGATTTTTGTGGAACTTCAATGGGGAATAAAGCCTCTCTACGATTGCGTATGTTGGTTGGTTATTTCCACAGCTTGAACATGACGGCTGCACAAATAGATTTTTAAATGCCAGGCCAAGTTTTTCTTATATTTCTTACTGTGGTATTGTAATTTTAGGGATGGAAAAAAGATAAATAATAATAATACAGACATAACTGAAATGCGGGACACTATTTATGTATTGCGGGTAAAAACTCACAATTTCGGGACTGTTCCGCAGAATGCGGGAGAGGTGGTCATCCTATGTTGTCGTCCGCCCATGAAAATATCAAAGTAAAAACGTTTCTGTTTTTAGTACATCGTTGTTATTGAATCATACCCTGAATATACAGGCCTGTTGCCATGAGAACTCTATGATGTGTTTCAAAGAAAAAAACAATCCAGAATAGCTAAAAGATCTAATATAATATTCAGCTACTGAAGGATAAAATAAGGCTGAATTCAGAATGGCAGAAATAGTACTAGCATACTATTCTGAAATCAGCTCAATGTGGTTTTATGTATGTTCAAAAGGGTGGAAAAACAAGAAAACTGGAATCACCTAGTTGCATAAACTCCCACTCTGGAGTGCAAGTCTGGAGAATCATGACTATTAATGAAGAGGGAGGGATTATCATTAATTACCCAAAGTCTGTAGAGTACAAAAAGACCAAAGGGCAGCATCTCAGCAGTGTGACTAGCTGTTGAACAATGGCTGGAAGTTGGTGTGCTGTTCAGTCTCTGGCACTTTGTGTTTGGTTCTGTGCGTTCTGTCATGCTGTTCCGAAGTGGAGTGATCTGCCCCAGAATCCTCAAGCTCTAATGTTCCAGCATACTGACCAGCGGTTTCAGAAGCCAGTTCAACAGCAAGCTAGTCAATGGTTTCCTCAGCAGGTTCAAAAGCCAGTTCAACAGCAAGCAGGTCAACAGTTTCCTCAGCAGGTTCAACAGCAAGCTAGTCAATGGTTTACCCCGCAGGTTCAACAGCAAGCAGGTCAACAACAAGCTAGTCACCAGTTTCCTCAGTCAGTTCAACAAGCTAGTCACCAGTTTCCTCAGTCAGTTCAACAAGCTAGTCAACAGTTTCCTCAGTCAGTTCGACAAGCTAGTCAACATTTTCCTCAGTCAGTTCAAGCCAGTCACCAGTTTCCTCAGTCAGTTCAACAAGCCAGTCACCAGTTTCCTCAGTCAGTTCAACAAGCTAGTCAACAGTTTCCTCAGTCAGTTCAACAAGCCAGTCACCAGTTTCCTCAGTCAGTTCAACAGTTTCCTCAGCAGTTTCAGCCTAAGCAGCCACTGGCAAAGGCAGAGCCCCTTGACAAATGTACTGTAGCTGATTATGAGCAGATCCAATGTGGACCACCTGGTATCAGTGGTGCTGAGTGTGCTGCTATCAACTGCTGCTTTAATGGACAGCAGTGTTACTATGGGAAGGCAGGTAAGAGTGTAGAGTCAATGTAGAGGCATTCATGTTAAACTGATCCTCAGCAATAACCTGCTCTTGTAACTCGTTCCAGTGACTGTCCAGTGTATAAGAGATGGTCAGTTTGTGGTAGTGGTGGCTAGAGATGTTACGCTGCCTCGATTGAGCCTGGATTCAGTCCGTCTCCTGGGTGGAAGTGATCCAGCTTGCAGTCCTGTGGGGTCCACACCTTTCTTTGCTATATACCAGTTCCCTGTCACTGCATGTGGCACAAGCATGATGGCGAGTAGCTGCTTGTGGTTTTGTTCTGCATGGCTTAGAATGGATTGGATGCCAACAATGTTACTATTTGCAGGAGGACAGTGGATATGTGGTGTATGAAAACAGAATGACCTCCTCATATGAAGTAGGTGTCGGACCACTTGGTTCCATCACAAGGGACAGCCATTTTGAGTGAGTGATGTATGCTTTATCATAAATGTGAATCATTGACAAATGCTACAAGCTCACTGTTTGTCGTTCAGGCTTCTCTTCCAGTGTAGGTACTCTGGTACCTCTGTGGAAGCTCTGGTTGTGGAGGTCAACACCGTTCCTCCACCTCCACCAGTAGCTGCTCCTGGACCCCTCAGGGTGGAGCTTAGACTGGCAAATGGTCAATGTGTCACCAAAGGCTGTGCAGAAGGTAAGTGTTTGTCCCAAGTATGCCTAAAGCCTTTCTAAAACTCCAGTTTCTCGTTAAACCCTGCATTCTTCCTCAGGGGACGAGGCGTACACGTCCTACTACAGTGATGCTGATTATCCAGTTACAAAAGTCCTGCGGGAGCCTGTGTATGTTGAGGTGCACATTTTGGAGAGGACCGACCCCAACATTGTCCTGATGCTGGGACGTTGCTGGGCGACATCAACCCCCAGTCCACTCAGTCTACCCCAATGGGATCTTCTGGTTGATGGGTGAGTAAGGCCCGTCTTTATCCATCTAGTTTGCTGTAAGGCATTTCTGACTGCCTCTTTGCCTTTCAGATGCCCTTACCAGGATGATCGTTACCTGACCACATTGGTTCCAGTGGCTGGATCATCTGGTCTTCAGTTCCCGACCCACTACAAGCGCTTTGTTGTGAAGATGTTCACATTTGTAGATCCAGCATCACTGGCTCCTCTGCAGGAAACCGTATGCTCTGCAGCCTTACCTCAGCCCTTAATATTAGTGCTTTTTACAGTGAATTCTATGGCTTAACCCTTTCCCCCTCTGTTAGATCTTCATCCACTGTAGTACAGCGGTGTGCCATCCCTCCTCTGGCTCCTGTGAGCAAAGCTGCACTAGGAAAAGTGAGTGCTTGCTGTAAGTTGACTTCAGGAACTGAGAACTTTATTTAAATGCCCCTCATGCTTCTACCACTTTTTACAGGAAGAGACACGCACGTCAAGACCATCTCTAGTGGGCAAACTGTGGTGTCTAGTGGAGAAGTTAACCTGGTCAAGTGAATTTTAGTGTTTTAATAAACTTCATGAAACTCAACATGTTTCTCTTTGGTATTCATTTCTGACTGGAGTTGGATGTTTCATGACTGTTCTCAGTTTGACTTCTAGGGCTGCACTACTAAACCTTTTTTCTTTCGTGCATTGAGATTCTTGACTTGAACTAAACAAGCCAAGTTTCTGCATAAGCCATTTAACTTTACTATTGGCCAAGTTCTAGTTGTTAACTTGGGCCCCTGTTCATGTTTCACATATCAAATGAAGGTTTTAGCTACTGTCTGAGGCTTTACATACGACTTTATGGCTGGACTAGCATAACTGCATATATTGATGCCCAAACCCCCTCTAAGGTCACTTGTTGGCTTTTTGTAATGCTTTTTTTTACAGTCACGCAAGTATAGAATCATATCTTGGGATAAAGGATGAGTGCAGGTTGATAGTGGTTTTATTCCAGGCTAGTCCCAGATATGTTTATTGTAAAGTAGACTGCTTTACACATGAATCCCTTAATTGTTGTATCCCAACTAGGTAGCTGTCCAAGGCCTTGTTTACACCTGGTACTAAGAAGCATTTTTGTACATCAGGGCACAAGTGGACTGTGGTGTAAAAAGGGGCTAATTTTTTTTTTGGAGCTTGTCTATTTTTGGCCACTTCCAGAGGTAGTCAAACACATTCGACCAGATTGGTTTCATAGAGTAGATGCTCATGTGGTTGAATGTGTTTGAACAGCTGCAAAACATGGAGTACCCTACTGACCTAGTACGTAAACATTGAGAAGTGCGCTAGCAGGTGTGATTTAAACTCTCTCTGCTTAGCCGATTTTTCCGTAGTTGCTCGACTATTTCTGTAGGTGGCGCCCGAGCATCCATGACATCGGTGCATGTTCGTTGGAAATATTTGCCAACAGGATGGATGATTACATGCTTTAAATCATCAATTTGAGCAGCTCTTGAGGTTCTTATCCAGAAAGTAAGATGAAATTCTTGCTGGTATAGCTGTGTTTAGACTTTGATGAGGCCTGCACTTATTTCTTTGCGCTGTCCATTTAGTTGTCGTCAGTGTTTAATTTGTAAAGTGGGAGGTCCCAGAGTGCAGAGGGGGGGTGGATCCGGCGACTCAAAACGGGGGTTGGAGGTAACGGAACAAAAAAAACAAAAAAACGTAACAACGCTGTGTGTGTATCAGGGCAATGTTTATTTTAATTTCAGAACATGCACTACATGGGTGCAAAATGTAAAAAAAAAAAAAAAAACTTTTTCACAAGCAGCAAGGGGGTCGCACACCGGACGAGAAGCGTCGCGTCTAGGACAACTCGAGGTATCGCACACCGGACGTGCACTGTCTCAGTTTATGGCCAGCAATATTGTTATGTTTAAGGACATTAAAGGGATAGTTCACCCAAAAATGAAAATTCTTTCATCATTTACTCACCCTCAAGTTGTTCCAAACCTCTATGTATTTATTTGTTCTGCTGTACACAAAGGAAGATATTTGGAAGAATGTTTTAATCAAACAGATCTCAATCCCCATTGACTTCCATAGTAGGAAAAAATACATACTATGGAAGTCGATGGGGATTGAGATCTGTTTGATTAAAACATTCTTCCAAATATCTTCCTTTGTGTACAGCAGAACAAATAAACACATAGAGGTTTGGAACAACTTGAGGGTGAGTAAATGATGAAAGAATTTTCATTTTTGGGTGAACTATCCCTTTAAGATAATGTCTGTATTATGTTACGATTGTACTGTACAATCGTTGCTACTAGTGTGCAGACTCTGAACACTTCACCTCAGAGTGTCCGTTAACTGAACGAATTGAGAATCTCACCTGAAAATCCGATAACATCAGCAATTTTCATTCAAGCAACTGATTTCTGTAAATGAATGTAAAACTAAATGTATATTGCATACAGCACAGGGTGAAGTCAGACAGTTTTTACATTAACAACGCCGAATGGCGCTGCCGGTGTGTGTACTTATGGCGCTTTTCCACTACACAGTACCAGCTCGCCTCGGCTCGGCTCGACTCGACTCGCCTTTGTTTGCTTTTCCACTGTGTAAAAGTCGTACCTGTACCTGCTTTCGGGTACTTTTTTTCGTACCACCTCCGGCGAGGTTCTAAGCGAGCTAAGGCGATACTAAAATGTGACGTGAAAACAATGCCAACTGCTGATTGGTCACAGAGAATCTGCGTCATCATTGCACGCGCCAGATGGAGTATCCAGAATAAATAACCCCGCCATTTTTAAATAGTTTGGCCAGAGATAGTTACTAAACTTACTACTATTATTATGGCAACTCGGAAGAATACGCCGTGGTCAAACGAGGAGGTGCAGACATTCCTTTGTTTGGTTGCCGAAGAGAGGATCCAGCAAGAGCTTGATGGGGCAACGAGGAACGAAAGGCGTCGCTATGACGACCGGGTACTATTTGTGGCGGTACTTTCTGCAATGGAAAACGGAGCGAAAAGCGAGCCGAGTCGAGGCGAGCCAAGGCGAGTCGAGTCGAGTCGAGCTGGTACTGGTAATGGAAAAGCGCCAATAGAGAATAATGTGTTACAATTTTAAAGACGTGGAGCTGCGCTTCTCGTCCGGTGTGCGACCCACTTTACCCTGAAAATTCACCTCAAAAACGCATCGAAACTGCAAACACAAGATTTTTGTGGAACTTCAATGGGGAATAAAGCCTCTCTACGATTGCGTATGTTGGTTGGTTATTTCCACAGCTTGAACATGACGGCTGCACAAATAGATTTTTAAATGCCAGGCCAAGTTTTTCTTATATTTCTTACTGTGGTATTGTAATTTTAGGGATGGAAAAAAGATAAATAATAATAATACAGACATAACTGAAATGCGGGACACTATTTATGTATTGCGGGTAAAAACTCACAATTTCGGGACTGTTCCGCAGAATGCGGGAGAGGTGGTCATCCTATGTTGTCGTCCGCCCATGAAAATATCAAAGTAAAAACGTTTCTGTTTTTAGTACATCGTTGTTATTGAATCATACCCTGAATATACAGGCCTGTTGCCATGAGAACTCTATGATGTGTTTCAAAGAAAAAAACAATCCAGAATAGCTAAAAGATCTAATATAATATTCAGCTACTGAAGGATAAAATAAGGCTGAATTCAGAATGGCAGAAATAGTACTAGCATACTATTCTGAAATCAGCTCAATGTGGTTTTATGTATGTTCAAAAGGGTGGAAAAACAAGAAAACTGGAATCACCTAGTTGCATAAACTCCCACTCTGGAGTGCAAGTCTGGAGAATCATGACTATTAATGAAGAGGGAGGGATTATCATTAATTACCCAAAGTCTGTAGAGTACAAAAAGACCAAAGGGCAGCATCTCAGCAGTGTGACTAGCTGTTGAACAATGGCTGGAAGTTGGTGTGCTGTTCAGTCTCTGGCACTTTGTGTTTGGTTCTGTGCGTTCTGTCATGCTGTTCCGAAGTGGAGTGATCTGCCCCAGAATCCTCAAGCTCTAATGTTCCAGCATACTGACCAGCGGTTTCAGAAGCCAGTTCAACAGCAAGCTAGTCAATGGTTTCCTCAGCAGGTTCAAAAGCCAGTTCAACAGCAAGCAGGTCAACAGTTTCCTCAGCAGGTTCAACAGCAAGCTAGTCAATGGTTTACCCCGCAGGTTCAACAGCAAGCAGGTCAACAACAAGCTAGTCACCAGTTTCCTCAGTCAGTTCAACAAGCTAGTCACCAGTTTCCTCAGTCAGTTCAACAAGCTAGTCAACAGTTTCCTCAGTCAGTTCGACAAGCTAGTCAACATTTTCCTCAGTCAGTTCAAGCCAGTCACCAGTTTCCTCAGTCAGTTCAACAAGCCAGTCACCAGTTTCCTCAGTCAGTTCAACAAGCTAGTCAACAGTTTCCTCAGTCAGTTCAACAAGCCAGTCACCAGTTTCCTCAGTCAGTTCAACAGTTTCCTCAGCAGTTTCAGCCTAAGCAGCCACTGGCAAAGGCAGAGCCCCTTGACAAATGTACTGTAGCTGATTATGAGCAGATCCAATGTGGACCACCTGGTATCAGTGGTGCTGAGTGTGCTGCTATCAACTGCTGCTTTAATGGACAGCAGTGTTACTATGGGAAGGCAGGTAAGAGTGTAGAGTCAATGTAGAGGCATTCATGTTAAACTGATCCTCAGCAATAACCTGCTCTTGTAACTCGTTCCAGTGACTGTCCAGTGTATAAGAGATGGTCAGTTTGTGGTAGTGGTGGCTAGAGATGTTACGCTGCCTCGATTGAGCCTGGATTCAGTCCGTCTCCTGGGTGGAAGTGATCCAGCTTGCAGTCCTGTGGGGTCCACACCTTTCTTTGCTATATACCAGTTCCCTGTCACTGCATGTGGCACAAGCATGATGGCGAGTAGCTGCTTGTGGTTTTGTTCTGCATGGCTTAGAATGGATTGGATGCCAACAATGTTACTATTTGCAGGAGGACAGTGGATATGTGGTGTATGAAAACAGAATGACCTCCTCATATGAAGTAGGTGTCGGACCACTTGGTTCCATCACAAGGGACAGCCATTTTGAGTGAGTGATGTATGCTTTATCATAAATGTGAATCATTGACAAATGCTACAAGCTCACTGTTTGTCGTTCAGGCTTCTCTTCCAGTGTAGGTACTCTGGTACCTCTGTGGAAGCTCTGGTTGTGGAGGTCAACACCGTTCCTCCACCTCCACCAGTAGCTGCTCCTGGACCCCTCAGGGTGGAGCTTAGACTGGCAAATGGTCAATGTGTCACCAAAGGCTGTGCAGAAGGTAAGTGTTTGTCCCAAGTATGCCTAAAGCCTTTCTAAAACTCCAGTTTCTCGTTAAACCCTGCATTCTTTCTCAGGGGACGAGGCGTACACGTCCTACTACAGTGATGCTGATTATCCAGTTACAAAAGTCCTGCGGGAGCCTGTGTATGTTGAGGTGCACATTTTGGAGAGGACCGACCCCAACATTGTCCTGATGCTGGGACGTTGCTGGGCGACATCAACCCCCAGTCCACTCAGTCTACCCCAATGGGATCTTCTGGTTGATGGGTGAGTAAGGCCCGTCTTTATCCATCTAGTTTGCTGTAAGGCATTTCTGACTGCCTCTTTGCCTTTCAGATGCCCTTACCAGGATGATCGTTACCTGACCACATTGGTTCCAGTGGCTGGATCATCTGGTCTTCAGTTCCCGACCCACTACAAGCGCTTTGTTGTGAAGATGTTCACATTTGTAGATCCAGCATCACTGGCTCCTCTGCAGGAAACCGTATGCTCTGCAGCCTTACCTCAGCCCTTAATATTAGTGCTTTTTACAGTGAATTCTATGGCTTAACCCTTTCCCCCTCTGTTAGATCTTCATCCACTGTAGTACAGCGGTGTGCCATCCCTCCTCTGGCTCCTGTGAGCAAAGCTGCACTAGGAAAAGTGAGTGCTTGCTGTAAGTTGACTTCAGGAACTGAGAACTTTATTTAAATGCCCCTCATGCTTCTACCACTTTTTACAGGAAGAGACACGCACGTCAAGACCATCTCTAGTGGGCAAACTGTGGTGTCTAGTGGAGAAGTTAACCTGGTCAAGTGAATTTTAGTGTTTTAATAAACTTCATGAAACTCAACATGTTTCTCTTTGGTATTCATTTCTGACTGGAGTTGGATGTTTCATGACTGTTCTCAGTTTGACTTCTAGGGCTGCACTACTAAACCTTTTTTCTTTCGTGCATTGAGATTCTTGACTTGAACTAAACAAGCCAAGTTTCTGCATAAGCCATTTAACTTTACTATTGGCCAAGTTCTAGTTGTTAACTTGGGCCCCTGTTCATGTTTCACATATCAAATGAAGGTTTTAGCTACTGTCTGAGGCTTTACATACGACTTTATGGCTGGACTAGCATAACTGCATATATTGATGCCCAAACCCCCTCTAAGGTCACTTGTTGGCTTTTTGTAATGCTTTTTTTTACAGTCACGCAAGTATAGAATCATATCTTGGGATAAAGGATGAGTGCAGGTTGATAGTGGTTTTATTCCAGGCTAGTCCCAGATATGTTTATTGTAAAGTAGACTGCTTTACACATGAATCCCTTAATTGTTGTATCCCAACTAGGTAGCTGTCCAAGGCCTTGTTTACACCTGGTACTAAGAAGCATTTTTGTACATCAGGGCACAAGTGGACTGTGGTGTAAAAAGGGGCTAATTTTTTTTTTGGAGCTTGTCTATTTTTGGCCACTTCCAGAGGTAGTCAAACACATTCGACCAGATTGGTTTCATAGAGTAGATGCTCATGTGGTTGAATGTGTTTGAACAGCTGCAAAACATGGAGTACCCTACTGACCTAGTACGTAAACATTGAGAAGTGCGCTAGCAGGTGTGATTTAAACTCTCTCTGCTTAGCCGATTTTTCCGTAGTTGCTCGACTATTTCTGTAGGTGGCACCCGAGCATCCATGACATCGGTGCATGTTCGTTGGAAATATTTGCCAACAGGATGGATGATTACATGCTTTAAATCATCAATTTGAGCAGCTCTTGAGGTTCTTATCCAGAAAGTAAGATGAAATTCTTGCTGGTATAGCTGTGTTTAGACTTTGATGAGGCCTGCACTTATTTCTTTGCGCTGTCCATTTAGTTGTCGTCAGTGTTTAATTTGTAAAGTGGGAGGTCCCAGAGTGCAGAGGGGGGGTGGATCCGGCGACTCAAAACGGGGGTTGGAGGTAACGGAACAAAAAAAACAAAAAAACGTAACAACGCTGTGTGTGTATCAGGGCAATGTTTATTTTAATTTCAGAACATGCACTACATGGGTGCAAAATGTAAAAAAAAAAAAAAAAACTTTTTCACAAGCAGCAAGGGGGTCGCACACCGGACGAGAAGCGTCGCGTCTAGGACAACTCGAGGTATCGCACACCGGACGTGCACTGTCTCAGTTTATGGCCAGCAATATTGTTATGTTTAAGGACATTAAAGGGATAGTTCACCCAAAAATGAAAATTCTTTCATCATTTACTCACCCTCAAGTTGTTCCAAACCTCTATGTATTTATTTGTTCTGCTGTACACAAAGGAAGATATTTGGAAGAATGTTTTAATCAAACAGATCTCAATCCCCATTGACTTCCATAGTAGGAAAAAATACATACTATGGAAGTCGATGGGGATTGAGATCTGTTTGATTAAAACATTCTTCCAAATATCTTCCTTTGTGTACAGCAGAACAAATAAACACATAGAGGTTTGGAACAACTTGAGGGTGAGTAAATGATGAAAGAATTTTCATTTTTGGGTGAACTATCCCTTTAAGATAATGTCTGTATTATGTTACGATTGTACTGTACAATCGTTGCTACTAGTGTGCAGACTCTGAACACTTCACCTCAGAGTGTCCGTTAACTGAACGAATTGAGAATCTCACCTGAAAATCCGATAACATCAGCAATTTTCATTCAAGCAACTGATTTCTGTAAATGAATGTAAAACTAAATGTATATTGCATACAGCACAGGGTGAAGTCAGACAGTTTTTACATTAACAACGCCGAATGGCGCTGCCGGTGTGTGTACTTATGGCGCTTTTCCACTACACAGTACCAGCTCGCCTCGGCTCGGCTCGACTCGACTCGCCTTTGTTTGCTTTTCCACTGTGTAAAAGTCGTACCTGTACCTGCTTTCGGGTACTTTTTTTCGTACCACCTCCGGCGAGGTTCTAAGCGAGCTAAGGCGATACTAAAATGTGACGTGAAAACAATGCCAACTGCTGATTGGTCACAGAGAATCTGCGTCATCATTGCACGCGCCAGATGGAGTATCCAGAATAAATAACCCCGCCATTTTTAAATAGTTTGGCCAGAGATAGTTACTAAACTTACTACTATTATTATGGCAACTCGGAAGAATACGCCGTGGTCAAACGAGGAGGTGCAGACATTCCTTTGTTTGGTTGCCGAAGAGAGGATCCAGCAAGAGCTTGATGGGGCAACGAGGAACGAAAGGCGTCGCTATGACGACCGGGTACTATTTGTGGCGGTACTTTCTGCAATGGAAAACGGAGCGAAAAGCGAGCCGAGTCGAGGCGAGCCAAGGCGAGTCGAGTCGAGTCGAGCTGGTACTGGTAATGGAAAAGCGCCAATAGAGAATAATGTGTTACAATTTTAAAGACGTGGAGCTGCGCTTCTCGTCCGGTGTGCGACCCACTTTACCCTGAAAATTCACCTCAAAAACGCATCGAAACTGCAAACACAAGATTTTTGTGGAACTTCAATGGGGAATAAAGCCTCTCTACGATTGCGTATGTTGGTTGGTTATTTCCACAGCTTGAACATGACGGCTGCACAAATAGATTTTTAAATGCCAGGCCAAGTTTTTCTTATATTTCTTACTGTGGTATTGTAATTTTAGGGATGGAAAAAAGATAAATAATAATAATACAGACATAACTGAAATGCGGGACACTATTTATGTATTGCGGGTAAAAACTCACAATTTCGGGACTGTTCCGCAGAATGCGGGAGAGGTGGTCATCCTATGTTGTCGTCCGCCCATGAAAATATCAAAGTAAAAACGTTTCTGTTTTTAGTACATCGTTGTTATTGAATCATACCCTGAATATACAGGCCTGTTGCCATGAGAACTCTATGATGTGTTTCAAAGAAAAAAACAATCCAGAATAGCTAAAAGATCTAATATAATATTCAGCTACTGAAGGATAAAATAAGGCTGAATTCAGAATGGCAGAAATAGTACTAGCATACTATTCTGAAATCAGCTCAATGTGGTTTTATGTATGTTCAAAAGGGTGGAAAAACAAGAAAACTGGAATCACCTAGTTGCATAAACTCCCACTCTGGAGTGCAAGTCTGGAGAATCATGACTATTAATGAAGAGGGAGGGATTATCATTAATTACCCAAAGTCTGTAGAGTACAAAAAGACCAAAGGGCAGCATCTCAGCAGTGTGACTAGCTGTTGAACAATGGCTGGAAGTTGGTGTGCTGTTCAGTCTCTGGCACTTTGTGTTTGGTTCTGTGCGTTCTGTCATGCTGTTCCGAAGTGGAGTGATCTGCCCCAGAATCCTCAAGCTCTAATGTTCCAGCATACTGACCAGCGGTTTCAGAAGCCAGTTCAACAGCAAGCTAGTCAATGGTTTCCTCAGCAGGTTCAAAAGCCAGTTCAACAGCAAGCAGGTCAACAGTTTCCTCAGCAGGTTCAACAGCAAGCTAGTCAATGGTTTACCCCGCAGGTTCAACAGCAAGCAGGTCAACAACAAGCTAGTCACCAGTTTCCTCAGTCAGTTCAACAAGCTAGTCACCAGTTTCCTCAGTCAGTTCAACAAGCTAGTCAACAGTTTCCTCAGTCAGTTCGACAAGCTAGTCAACATTTTCCTCAGTCAGTTCAAGCCAGTCACCAGTTTCCTCAGTCAGTTCAACAAGCCAGTCACCAGTTTCCTCAGTCAGTTCAACAAGCTAGTCAACAGTTTCCTCAGTCAGTTCAACAAGCCAGTCACCAGTTTCCTCAGTCAGTTCAACAGTTTCCTCAGCAGTTTCAGCCTAAGCAGCCACTGGCAAAGGCAGAGCCCCTTGACAAATGTACTGTAGCTGATTATGAGCAGATCCAATGTGGACCACCTGGTATCAGTGGTGCTGAGTGTGCTGCTATCAACTGCTGCTTTAATGGACAGCAGTGTTACTATGGGAAGGCAGGTAAGAGTGTAGAGTCAATGTAGAGGCATTCATGTTAAACTGATCCTCAGCAATAACCTGCTCTTGTAACTCGTTCCAGTGACTGTCCAGTGTATAAGAGATGGTCAGTTTGTGGTAGTGGTGGCTAGAGATGTTACGCTGCCTCGATTGAGCCTGGATTCAGTCCGTCTCCTGGGTGGAAGTGATCCAGCTTGCAGTCCTGTGGGGTCCACACCTTTCTTTGCTATATACCAGTTCCCTGTCACTGCATGTGGCACAAGCATGATGGCGAGTAGCTGCTTGTGGTTTTGTTCTGCATGGCTTAGAATGGATTGGATGCCAACAATGTTACTATTTGCAGGAGGACAGTGGATATGTGGTGTATGAAAACAGAATGACCTCCTCATATGAAGTAGGTGTCGGACCACTTGGTTCCATCACAAGGGACAGCCATTTTGAGTGAGTGATGTATGCTTTATCATAAATGTGAATCATTGACAAATGCTACAAGCTCACTGTTTGTCGTTCAGGCTTCTCTTCCAGTGTAGGTACTCTGGTACCTCTGTGGAAGCTCTGGTTGTGGAGGTCAACACCGTTCCTCCACCTCCACCAGTAGCTGCTCCTGGACCCCTCAGGGTGGAGCTTAGACTGGCAAATGGTCAATGTGTCACCAAAGGCTGTGCAGAAGGTAAGTGTTTGTCCCAAGTATGCCTAAAGCCTTTCTAAAACTCCAGTTTCTCGTTAAACCCTGCATTCTTCCTCAGGGGACGAGGCGTACACGTCCTACTACAGTGATGCTGATTATCCAGTTACAAAAGTCCTGCGGGAGCCTGTGTATGTTGAGGTGCACATTTTGGAGAGGACCGACCCCAACATTGTCCTGATGCTGGGACGTTGCTGGGCGACATCAACCCCCAGTCCACTCAGTCTACCCCAATGGGATCTTCTGGTTGATGGGTGAGTAAGGCCCGTCTTTATCCATCTAGTTTGCTGTAAGGCATTTCTGACTGCCTCTTTGCCTTTCAGATGCCCTTACCAGGATGATCGTTACCTGACCACATTGGTTCCAGTGGCTGGATCATCTGGTCTTCAGTTCCCGACCCACTACAAGCGCTTTGTTGTGAAGATGTTCACATTTGTAGATCCAGCATCACTGGCTCCTCTGCAGGAAACCGTATGCTCTGCAGCCTTACCTCAGCCCTTAATATTAGTGCTTTTTACAGTGAATTCTATGGCTTAACCCTTTCCCCCTCTGTTAGATCTTCATCCACTGTAGTACAGCGGTGTGCCATCCCTCCTCTGGCTCCTGTGAGCAAAGCTGCACTAGGAAAAGTGAGTGCTTGCTGTAAGTTGACTTCAGGAACTGAGAACTTTATTTAAATGCCCCTCATGCTTCTACCACTTTTTACAGGAAGAGACACGCACGTCAAGACCATCTCTAGTGGGCAAACTGTGGTGTCTAGTGGAGAAGTTAACCTGGTCAAGTGAATTTTAGTGTTTTAATAAACTTCATGAAACTCAACATGTTTCTCTTTGGTATTCATTTCTGACTGGAGTTGGATGTTTCATGACTGTTCTCAGTTTGACTTCTAGGGCTGCACTACTAAACCTTTTTTCTTTCGTGCATTGAGATTCTTGACTTGAACTAAACAAGCCAAGTTTCTGCATAAGCCATTTAACTTTACTATTGGCCAAGTTCTAGTTGTTAACTTGGGCCCCTGTTCATGTTTCACATATCAAATGAAGGTTTTAGCTACTGTCTGAGGCTTTACATACGACTTTATGGCTGGACTAGCATAACTGCATATATTGATGCCCAAACCCCCTCTAAGGTCACTTGTTGGCTTTTTGTAATGCTTTTTTTTACAGTCACGCAAGTATAGAATCATATCTTGGGATAAAGGATGAGTGCAGGTTGATAGTGGTTTTATTCCAGGCTAGTCCCAGATATGTTTATTGTAAAGTAGACTGCTTTACACATGAATCCCTTAATTGTTGTATCCCAACTAGGTAGCTGTCCAAGGCCTTGTTTACACCTGGTACTAAGAAGCATTTTTGTACATCAGGGCACAAGTGGACTGTGGTGTAAAAAGGGGCTAATTTTTTTTTTGGAGCTTGTCTATTTTTGGCCACTTCCAGAGGTAGTCAAACACATTCGACCAGATTGGTTTCATAGAGTAGATGCTCATGTGGTTGAATGTGTTTGAACAGCTGCAAAACATGGAGTACCCTACTGACCTAGTACGTAAACATTGAGAAGTGCGCTAGCAGGTGTGATTTAAACTCTCTCTGCTTAGCCGATTTTTCCGTAGTTGCTCGACTATTTCTGTAGGTGGCGCCCGAGCATCCATGACATCGGTGCATGTTCGTTGGAAATATTTGCCAACAGGATGGATGATTACATGCTTTAAATCATCAATTTGAGCAGCTCTTGAGGTTCTTATCCAGAAAGTAAGATGAAATTCTTGCTGGTATAGCTGTGTTTAGACTTTGATGAGGCCTGCACTTATTTCTTTGCGCTGTCCATTTAGTTGTCGTCAGTGTTTAATTTGTAAAGTGGGAGGTCCCAGAGTGCAGAGGGGGGGTGGATCCGGCGACTCAAAACGGGGGTTGGAGCTAACGGAACAAAAAAAAAAAAAAAAAACGTAACAACGCTGTGTGTGTATCAGGGCAATGTTTATTTTAATTTCAGAACATGCACTACATGGGTGCAAAATGTAAAAAAAAAAAAAAAACTTTTTCACAAGCAGCAAGGGGGTCGCACACCGGACGAGAAGCGTCGCGTCTAGGACAACTCGAGGTATCGCACACCGGACGTGCACTGTCTCAGTTTATGGCCAGCAATATTGTTATGTTTAAGGACATTAAAGGGATAGTTCACCCAAAAATGAAAATTCTTTCATCATTTACTCACCCTCAAGTTGTTCCAAACCCTTATGTATTTATTTGTTCTGCTGTACACAAAGGAAGATATTTGGAAGAATGTTTTAATCAAACAGATCTCAATCCCCATTGACTTCCATAGTAGGAAAAAATACATACTATGGAAGTCGATGGGGATTGAGATCTGTTTGATTAAAACATTCTTCCAAATATCTTCCTTTGTGTACAGCAGAACAAATAAACACATAGAGGTTTGGAACAACTTGAGGGTGAGTAAATGATGAAAGAATTTTCATTTTTGGGTGAACTATCCCTTTAAGATAATGTCTGTATTATGTTACGATTGTACTGTACAATCGTTGCTACTAGTGTGCAGACTCTGAACACTTCACCTCAGAGTGTCCGTTAACTGAACGAATTGAGAATCTCACCTGAAAATCCGATAACATCAGCAATTTTCATTCAAGCAACTGATTTCTGTAAATGAATGTAAAACTAAATGTATATTGCATACAGCACAGGGTGAAGTCAGACAGTTTTTACATTAACAACGCCGAATGGCGCTGCCGGTGTGTGTACTTATGGCGCTTTTCCACTACACAGTACCAGCTCGCCTCGGCTCGGCTCGACTCGACTCGCCTTTGTTTGCTTTTCCACTGTGTAAAAGTCGTACCTGTACCTGCTTTCGGGTACTTTTTTTCGTACCACCTCCGGCGAGGTTCTAAGCGAGCTAAGGCGATACTAAAATGTGACGTGAAAACAATGCCAACTGCTGATTGGTCACAGAGAATCTGCGTCATCATTGCACGCGCCAGATGGAGTATCCAGAATAAATAACCCCGCCATTTTTAAATAGTTTGGCCAGAGATAGTTACTAAACTTACTACTATTATTATGGCAACTCGGAAGAATACGCCGTGGTCAAACGAGGAGGTGCAGACATTCCTTTGTTTGGTTGCCGAAGAGAGGATCCAGCAAGAGCTTGATGGGGCAACGAGGAACGAAAGGCGTCGCTATGACGACCGGGTACTATTTGTGGCGGTACTTTCTGCAATGGAAAACGGAGCGAAAAGCGAGCCGAGTCGAGGCGAGCCGAGTCGAGGCGAGCCAAGGCGAGTCGAGTCGAGTCGAGCTGGTACTGGTAATGGAAAAGCGCCAATAGAGAATAATGTGTTACAATTTTAAAGACGTGGAGCTGCGCTTCTCGTCCGGTGTGCGACCCACTTTACCCTGAAAATTCACCTCAAAAACGCATCGAAACTGCAAACACAAGATTTTTGTGGAACTTCAATGGGGAATAAAGCCTCTCTACGATTGCGTATGTTGGTTGGTTATTTCCACAGCTTGAACATGACGGCTGCACAAATAGATTTTTAAATGCCAGGCCAAGTTTTTCTTATATTTCTTACTGTGGTATTGTAATTTTAGGGATGGAAAAAAGATAAATAATAATAATACAGACATAACTGAAATGCGGGACACTATTTATGTATTGCGGGTAAAAACTCACAATTTCGGGACTGTTCCGCAGAATGCGGGAGAGGTGGTCATCCTATGTTGTCGTCCGCCCATGAAAATATCAAAGTAAAAACGTTTCTGTTTTTAGTACATCGTTGTTATTGAATCATACCCTGAATATACAGGCCTGTTGCCATGAGAACTCTATGATGTGTTTCAAAGAAAAAAACAATCCAGAATAGCTAAAAGATCTAATATAATATTCAGCTACTGAAGGATAAAATAAGGCTGAATTCAGAATGGCAGAAATAGTACTAGCATACTATTCTGAAATCAGCTCAATGTGGTTTTATGTATGTTCAAAAGGGTGGAAAAACAAGAAAACTGGAATCACCTAGTTGCATAAACTCCCACTCTGGAGTGCAAGTCTGGAGAATCATGACTATTAATGAAGAGGGAGGGATTATCATTAATTACCCAAAGTCTGTAGAGTACAAAAAGACCAAAGGGCAGCATCTCAGCAGTGTGACTAGCTGTTGAACAATGGCTGGAAGTTGGTGTGCTGTTCAGTCTCTGGCACTTTGTGTTTGGTTCTGTGCGTTCTGTCATGCTGTTCCGAAGTGGAGTGATCTGCCCCAGAATCCTCAAGCTCTAATGTTCCAGCATACTGACCAGCGGTTTCAGAAGCCAGTTCAACAGCAAGCTAGTCAATGGTTTCCTCAGCAGGTTCAAAAGCCAGTTCAACAGCAAGCAGGTCAACAGTTTCCTCAGCAGGTTCAACAGCAAGCTAGTCAATGGTTTACCCCGCAGGTTCAACAGCAAGCAGGTCAACAACAAGCTAGTCACCAGTTTCCTCAGTCAGTTCAACAAGCTAGTCACCAGTTTCCTCAGTCAGTTCAACAAGCTAGTCAACAGTTTCCTCAGTCAGTTCGACAAGCTAGTCAACATTTTCCTCAGTCAGTTCAAGCCAGTCACCAGTTTCCTCAGTCAGTTCAACAAGCCAGTCACCAGTTTCCTCAGTCAGTTCAACAAGCTAGTCAACAGTTTCCTCAGTCAGTTCAACAAGCCAGTCACCAGTTTCCTCAGTCAGTTCAACAGTTTCCTCAGCAGTTTCAGCCTAAGCAGCCACTGGCAAAGGCAGAGCCCCTTGACAAATGTACTGTAGCTGATTATGAGCAGATCCAATGTGGACCACCTGGTATCAGTGGTGCTGAGTGTGCTGCTATCAACTGCTGCTTTAATGGACAGCAGTGTTACTATGGGAAGGCAGGTAAGAGTGTAGAGTCAATGTAGAGGCATTCATGTTAAACTGATCCTCAGCAATAACCTGCTCTTGTAACTCGTTCCAGTGACTGTCCAGTGTATAAGAGATGGTCAGTTTGTGGTAGTGGTGGCTAGAGATGTTACGCTGCCTCGATTGAGCCTGGATTCAGTCCGTCTCCTGGGTGGAAGTGATCCAGCTTGCAGTCCTGTGGGGTCCACACCTTTCTTTGCTATATACCAGTTCCCTGTCACTGCATGTGGCACAAGCATGATGGCGAGTAGCTGCTTGTGGTTTTGTTCTGCATGGCTTAGAATGGATTGGATGCCAACAATGTTACTATTTGCAGGAGGACAGTGGATATGTGGTGTATGAAAACAGAATGACCTCCTCATATGAAGTAGGTGTCGGACCACTTGGTTCCATCACAAGGGACAGCCATTTTGAGTGAGTGATGTATGCTTTATCATAAATGTGAATCATTGACAAATGCTACAAGCTCACTGTTTGTCGTTCAGGCTTCTCTTCCAGTGTAGGTACTCTGGTACCTCTGTGGAAGCTCTGGTTGTGGAGGTCAACACCGTTCCTCCACCTCCACCAGTAGCTGCTCCTGGACCCCTCAGGGTGGAGCTTAGACTGGCAAATGGTCAATGTGTCACCAAAGGCTGTGCAGAAGGTAAGTGTTTGTCCCAAGTATGCCTAAAGCCTTTCTAAAACTCCAGTTTCTCGTTAAACCCTGCATTCTTCCTCAGGGGACGAGGCGTACACGTCCTACTACAGTGATGCTGATTATCCAGTTACAAAAGTCCTGCGGGAGCCTGTGTATGTTGAGGTGCACATTTTGGAGAGGACCGACCCCAACATTGTCCTGATGCTGGGACGTTGCTGGGCGACATCAACCCCCAGTCCACTCAGTCTACCCCAATGGGATCTTCTGGTTGATGGGTGAGTAAGGCCCGTCTTTATCCATCTAGTTTGCTGTAAGGCATTTCTGACTGCCTCTTTGCCTTTCAGATGCCCTTACCAGGATGATCGTTACCTGACCACATTGGTTCCAGTGGCTGGATCATCTGGTCTTCAGTTCCCGACCCACTACAAGCGCTTTGTTGTGAAGATGTTCACATTTGTAGATCCAGCATCACTGGCTCCTCTGCAGGAAACCGTATGCTCTGCAGCCTTACCTCAGCCCTTAATATTAGTGCTTTTTACAGTGAATTCTATGGCTTAACCCTTTCCCCCTCTGTTAGATCTTCATCCACTGTAGTACAGCGGTGTGCCATCCCTCCTCTGGCTCCTGTGAGCAAAGCTGCACTAGGAAAAGTGAGTGCTTGCTGTAAGTTGACTTCAGGAACTGAGAACTTTATTTAAATGCCCCTCATGCTTCTACCACTTTTTACAGGAAGAGACACGCACGTCAAGACCATCTCTAGTGGGCAAACTGTGGTGTCTAGTGGAGAAGTTAACCTGGTCAAGTGAATTTTAGTGTTTTAATAAACTTCATGAAACTCAACATGTTTCTCTTTGGTATTCATTTCTGACTGGAGTTGGATGTTTCATGACTGTTCTCAGTTTGACTTCTAGGGCTGCACTACTAAACCTTTTTTCTTTCGTGCATTGAGATTCTTGACTTGAACTAAACAAGCCAAGTTTCTGCATAAGCCATTTAACTTTACTATTGGCCAAGTTCTAGTTGTTAACTTGGGCCCCTGTTCATGTTTCACATATCAAATGAAGGTTTTAGCTACTGTCTGAGGCTTTACATACGACTTTATGGCTGGACTAGCATAACTGCATATATTGATGCCCAAACCCCCTCTAAGGTCACTTGTTGGCTTTTTGTAATGCTTTTTTTTACAGTCACGCAAGTATAGAATCATATCTTGGGATAAAGGATGAGTGCAGGTTGATAGTGGTTTTATTCCAGGCTAGTCCCAGATATGTTTATTGTAAAGTAGACTGCTTTACACATGAATCCCTTAATTGTTGTATCCCAACTAGGTAGCTGTCCAAGGCCTTGTTTACACCTGGTACTAAGAAGCATTTTTGTACATCAGGGCACAAGTGGACTGTGGTGTAAAAAGGGGCTAATTTTTTTTTTGGAGCTTGTCTATTTTTGGCCACTTCCAGAGGTAGTCAAACACATTCGACTAGATTGGTTTCATAGAGTAGATGCTCATGTGGTTGAATGTGTTTGAACAGCTGCAAAACATGGAGTACCCTACTGACCTAGTACGTAAACATTGAGAAGTGCGCTAGCAGGTGTGATTTAAACTCTCTCTGCTTAGCCGATTTTTCCGTAGTTGCTCGACTATTTCTGTAGGTGGCGCCCGAGCATCCATGACATCGGTGCATGTTCGTTGGAAATATTTGCCAACAGGATGGATGATTACATGCTTTAAATCATCAATTTGAGCAGCTCTTGAGGTTCTTATCCAGAAAGTAAGATGAAATTCTTGCTGGTATAGCTGTGTTTAGACTTTGATGAGGCCTGCACTTATTTCTTTGCGCTGTCCATTTAGTTGTCGTCAGTGTTTAATTTGTAAAGTGGGAGGTCCCAGAGTGCAGAGGGGGGGTGGATCCGGCGACTCAAAACGGGGGTTGGAGGTAACGGAACAAAAAAAACAAAAAAACGTAACAACGCTGTGTGTGTATCAGGGCAATGTTTATTTTAATTTCAGAACATGCACTACATGGGTGCAAAATGTAAAAAAAAAAAAAAAAACTTTTTCACAAGCAGCAAGGGGGTCGCACACCGGACGAGAAGCGTCGCGTCTAGGACAACTCGAGGTATCGCACACCGGACGTGCACTGTCTCAGTTTATGGCCAGCAATATTGTTATGTTTAAGGACATTAAAGGGATAGTTCACCCAAAAATGAAAATTCTTTCATCATTTACTCACCCTCAAGTTGTTCCAAACCTCTATGTATTTATTTGTTCTGCTGTACACAAAGGAAGATATTTGGAAGAATGTTTTAATCAAACAGATCTCAATCCCCATTGACTTCCATAGTAGGAAAAAATACATACTATGGAAGTCGATGGGGATTGAGATCTGTTTGATTAAAACATTCTTCCAAATATCTTCCTTTGTGTACAGCAGAACAAATAAACACATAGAGGTTTGGAACAACTTGAGGGTGAGTAAATGATGAAAGAATTTTCATTTTTGGGTGAACTATCCCTTTAAGATAATGTCTGTATTATGTTACGATTGTACTGTACAATCGTTGCTACTAGTGTGCAGACTCTGAACACTTCACCTCAGAGTGTCCGTTAACTGAACGAATTGAGAATCTCACCTGAAAATCCGATAACATCAGCAATTTTCATTCAAGCAACTGATTTCTGTAAATGAATGTAAAACTAAATGTATATTGCATACAGCACAGGGTGAAGTCAGACAGTTTTTACATTAACAACGCCGAATGGCGCTGCCGGTGTGTGTACTTATGGCGCTTTTCCACTACACAGTACCAGCTCGCCTCGGCTCGGCTCGACTCGACTCGCCTTTGTTTGCTTTTCCACTGTGTAAAAGTCGTACCTGTACCTGCTTTCGGGTACTTTTTTTCGTACCACCTCCGGCGAGGTTCTAAGCGAGCTAAGGCGATACTAAAATGTGACGTGAAAACAATGCCAACTGCTGATTGGTCACAGAGAATCTGCGTCATCATTGCACGCGCCAGATGGAGTATCCAGAATAAATAACCCCGCCATTTTTAAATAGTTTGGCCAGAGATAGTTACTAAACTTACTACTATTATTATGGCAACTCGGAAGAATACGCCGTGGTCAAACGAGGAGGTGCAGACATTCCTTTGTTTGGTTGCCGAAGAGAGGATCCAGCAAGAGCTTGATGGGGCAACGAGGAACGAAAGGCGTCGCTATGACGACCGGGTACTATTTGTGGCGGTACTTTCTGCAATGGAAAACGGAGCGAAAAGCGAGCCGAGTCGAGGCGAGCCAAGGCGAGTCGAGTCGAGTCGAGCTGGTACTGGTAATGGAAAAGCGCCAATAGAGAATAATGTGTTACAATTTTAAAGACGTGGAGCTGCGCTTCTCGTCCGGTGTGCGACCCACTTTACCCTGAAAATTCACCTCAAAAACGCATCGAAACTGCAAACACAAGATTTTTGTGGAACTTCAATGGGGAATAAAGCCTCTCTACGATTGCGTATGTTGGTTGGTTATTTCCACAGCTTGAACATGACGGCTGCACAAATAGATTTTTAAATGCCAGGCCAAGTTTTTCTTATATTTCTTACTGTGGTATTGTAATTTTAGGGATGGAAAAAAGATAAATAATAATAATACAGACATAACTGAAATGCGGGACACTATTTATGTATTGCGGGTAAAAACTCACAATTTCGGGACTGTTCCGCAGAATGCGGGAGAGGTGGTCATCCTATGTTGTCGTCCGCCCATGAAAATATCAAAGTAAAAACGTTTCTGTTTTTAGTACATCGTTGTTATTGAATCATACCCTGAATATACAGGCCTGTTGCCATGAGAACTCTATGATGTGTTTCAAAGAAAAAAACAATCCAGAATAGCTAAAAGATCTAATATAATATTCAGCTACTGAAGGATAAAATAAGGCTGAATTCAGAATGGCAGAAATAGTACTAGCATACTATTCTGAAATCAGCTCAATGTGGTTTTATGTATGTTCAAAAGGGTGGAAAAACAAGAAAACTGGAATCACCTAGTTGCATAAACTCCCACTCTGGAGTGCAAGTCTGGAGAATCATGACTATTAATGAAGAGGGAGGGATTATCATTAATTACCCAAAGTCTGTAGAGTACAAAAAGACCAAAGGGCAGCATCTCAGCAGTGTGACTAGCTGTTGAACAATGGCTGGAAGTTGGTGTGCTGTTCAGTCTCTGGCACTTTGTGTTTGGTTCTGTGCGTTCTGTCATGCTGTTCCGAAGTGGAGTGATCTGCCCCAGAATCCTCAAGCTCTAATGTTCCAGCATACTGACCAGCGGTTTCAGAAGCCAGTTCAACAGCAAGCTAGTCAATGGTTTCCTCAGCAGGTTCAAAAGCCAGTTCAACAGCAAGCAGGTCAACAGTTTCCTCAGCAGGTTCAACAGCAAGCTAGTCAATGGTTTACCCCGCAGGTTCAACAGCAAGCAGGTCAACAACAAGCTAGTCACCAGTTTCCTCAGTCAGTTCAACAAGCTAGTCACCAGTTTCCTCAGTCAGTTCAACAAGCTAGTCAACAGTTTCCTCAGTCAGTTCGACAAGCTAGTCAACATTTTCCTCAGTCAGTTCAAGCCAGTCACCAGTTTCCTCAGTCAGTTCAACAAGCCAGTCACCAGTTTCCTCAGTCAGTTCAACAAGCTAGTCAACAGTTTCCTCAGTCAGTTCAACAAGCCAGTCACCAGTTTCCTCAGTCAGTTCAACAGTTTCCTCAGCAGTTTCAGCCTAAGCAGCCACTGGCAAAGGCAGAGCCCCTTGACAAATGTACTGTAGCTGATTATGAGCAGATCCAATGTGGACCACCTGGTATCAGTGGTGCTGAGTGTGCTGCTATCAACTGCTGCTTTAATGGACAGCAGTGTTACTATGGGAAGGCAGGTAAGAGTGTAGAGTCAATGTAGAGGCATTCATGTTAAACTGATCCTCAGCAATAACCTGCTCTTGTAACTCGTTCCAGTGACTGTCCAGTGTATAAGAGATGGTCAGTTTGTGGTAGTGGTGGCTAGAGATGTTACGCTGCCTCGATTGAGCCTGGATTCAGTCCGTCTCCTGGGTGGAAGTGATCCAGCTTGCAGTCCTGTGGGGTCCACACCTTTCTTTGCTATATACCAGTTCCCTGTCACTGCATGTGGCACAAGCATGATGGCGAGTAGCTGCTTGTGGTTTTGTTCTGCATGGCTTAGAATGGATTGGATGCCAACAATGTTACTATTTGCAGGAGGACAGTGGATATGTGGTGTATGAAAACAGAATGACCTCCTCATATGAAGTAGGTGTCGGACCACTTGGTTCCATCACAAGGGACAGCCATTTTGAGTGAGTGATGTATGCTTTATCATAAATGTGAATCATTGACAAATGCTACAAGCTCACTGTTTGTCGTTCAGGCTTCTCTTCCAGTGTAGGTACTCTGGTACCTCTGTGGAAGCTCTGGTTGTGGAGGTCAACACCGTTCCTCCACCTCCACCAGTAGCTGCTCCTGGACCCCTCAGGGTGGAGCTTAGACTGGCAAATGGTCAATGTGTCACCAAAGGCTGTGCAGAAGGTAAGTGTTTGTCCCAAGTATGCCTAAAGCCTTTCTAAAACTCCAGTTTCTCGTTAAACCCTGCATTCTTCCTCAGGGGACGAGGCGTACACGTCCTACTACAGTGATGCTGATTATCCAGTTACAAAAGTCCTGCGGGAGCCTGTGTATGTTGAGGTGCACATTTTGGAGAGGACCGACCCCAACATTGTCCTGATGCTGGGACGTTGCTGGGCGACATCAACCCCCAGTCCACTCAGTCTACCCCAATGGGATCTTCTGGTTGATGGGTGAGTAAGGCCCGTCTTTATCCATCTAGTTTGCTGTAAGGCATTTCTGACTGCCTCTTTGCCTTTCAGATGCCCTTACCAGGATGATCGTTACCTGACCACATTGGTTCCAGTGGCTGGATCATCTGGTCTTCAGTTCCCGACCCACTACAAGCGCTTTGTTGTGAAGATGTTCACATTTGTAGATCCAGCATCACTGGCTCCTCTGCAGGAAACCGTATGCTCTGCAGCCTTACCTCAGCCCTTAATATTAGTGCTTTTTACAGTGAATTCTATGGCTTAACCCTTTCCCCCTCTGTTAGATCTTCATCCACTGTAGTACAGCGGTGTGCCATCCCTCCTCTGGCTCCTGTGAGCAAAGCTGCACTAGGAAAAGTGAGTGCTTGCTGTAAGTTGACTTCAGGAACTGAGAACTTTATTTAAATGCCCCTCATGCTTCTACCACTTTTTACAGGAAGAGACACGCACGTCAAGACCATCTCTAGTGGGCAAACTGTGGTGTCTAGTGGAGAAGTTAACCTGGTCAAGTGAATTTTAGTGTTTTAATAAACTTCATGAAACTCAACATGTTTCTCTTTGGTATTCATTTCTGACTGGAGTTGGATGTTTCATGACTGTTCTCAGTTTGACTTCTAGGGCTGCACTACTAAACCTTTTTTCTTTCGTGCATTGAGATTCTTGACTTGAACTAAACAAGCCAAGTTTCTGCATAAGCCATTTAACTTTACTATTGGCCAAGTTCTAGTTGTTAACTTGGGCCCCTGTTCATGTTTCACATATCAAATGAAGGTTTTAGCTACTGTCTGAGGCTTTACATACGACTTTATGGCTGGACTAGCATAACTGCATATATTGATGCCCAAACCCCCTCTAAGGTCACTTGTTGGCTTTTTGTAATGCTTTTTTTTACAGTCACGCAAGTATAGAATCATATCTTGGGATAAAGGATGAGTGCAGGTTGATAGTGGTTTTATTCCAGGCTAGTCCCAGATATGTTTATTGTAAAGTAGACTGCTTTACACATGAATCCCTTAATTGTTGTATCCCAACTAGGTAGCTGTCCAAGGCCTTGTTTACACCTGGTACTAAGAAGCATTTTTGTACATCAGGGCACAAGTGGACTGTGGTGTAAAAAGGGGCTAATTTTTTTTTTGGAGCTTGTCTATTTTTGGCCACTTCCAGAGGTAGTCAAACACATTCGACTAGATTGGTTTCATAGAGTAGATGCTCATGTGGTTGAATGTGTTTGAACAGCTGCAAAACATGGAGTACCCTACTGACCTAGTACGTAAACATTGAGAAGTGCGCTAGCAGGTGTGATTTAAACTCTCTCTGCTTAGCCGATTTTTCCGTAGTTGCTCGACTATTTCTGTAGGTGGCGCCCGAGCATCCATGACATCGGTGCATGTTCGTTGGAAATATTTGCCAACAGGATGGATGATTACATGCTTTAAATCATCAATTTGAGCAGCTCTTGAGGTTCTTATC
Organism: Tiaroga cobitis; assembly: GCA_030578255.1. Classification (NCBI taxonomy): domain Eukaryota; kingdom Metazoa; phylum Chordata; class Actinopteri; order Cypriniformes; family Leuciscidae; genus Tiaroga; species Tiaroga cobitis. The sequence continues at coordinate 40,328,213 of CM060608.1, read as the reverse complement.
CAGAAAGTAAGATGAAATTCTTGCTGGTATAGCTGTGTTTAGACTTTGATGAGGCCTGCACTTATTTCTTTGCGCTGTCCATTTAGTTGTCGTCAGTGTTTAATTTGTAAAGTGGGAGGTCCCAGAGTGCAGAGGGGGGGTGGATCCGGCGACTCAAAACGGGGGTTGGAGGTAACGGAACAAAAAAAACAAAAAAACGTAACAACGCTGTGTGTGTATCAGGGCAATGTTTATTTTAATTTCAGAACATGCACTACATGGGTGCAAAATGTAAAAAAAAAAAAAAAAACTTTTTCACAAGCAGCAAGGGGGTCGCACACCGGACGAGAAGCGTCGCGTCTAGGACAACTCGAGGTATCGCACACCGGACGTGCACTGTCTCAGTTTATGGCCAGGAATATTGTTATGTTTAAGGACATTAAAGGGATAGTTCACCCAAAAATGAAAATTCTTTCATCATTTACTCACCCTCAAGTTGTTCCAAACCTCTATGTATTTATTTGTTCTGCTGTACACAAAGGAAGATATTTGGAAGAATGTTTTAATCAAACAGATCTCAATCCCCATTGACTTCCATAGTAGGAAAAAATACATACTATGGAAGTCGATGGGGATTGAGATCTGTTTGATTAAAACATTCTTCCAAATATCTTCCTTTGTGTACAGCAGAACAAATAAACACATAGAGGTTTGGAACAACTTGAGGGTGAGTAAATGATGAAAGAATTTTCATTTTTGGGTGAACTATCCCTTTAAGATAATGTCTGTATTATGTTACGATTGTACTGTACAATCGTTGCTACTAGTGTGCAGACTCTGAACACTTCACCTCAGAGTGTCCGTTAACTGAACGAATTGAGAATCTCACCTGAAAATCCGATAACATCAGCAATTTTCATTCAAGCAACTGATTTCTGTAAATGAATGTAAAACTAAATGTATATTGCATACAGCACAGGGTGAAGTCAGACAGTTTTTACATTAACAACGCCGAATGGCGCTGCCGGTGTGTGTACTTATGGCGCTTTTCCACTACACAGTACCAGCTCGCCTCGGCTCGGCTCGACTCGACTCGCCTTTGTTTGCTTTTCCACTGTGTAAAAGTCGTACCTGTACCTGCTTTCGGGTACTTTTTTTCGTACCACCTCCGGCGAGGTTCTAAGCGAGCTAAGGCGATACTAAAATGTGACGTGAAAACAATGCCAACTGCTGATTGGTCACAGAGAATCTGCGTCATCATTGCACGCGCCAGATGGAGTATCCAGAATAAATAACCCCGCCATTTTTAAATAGTTTGGCCAGAGATAGTTACTAAACTTACTACTATTATTATGGCAACTCGGAAGAATACGCCGTGGTCAAACGAGGAGGTGCAGACATTCCTTTGTTTGGTTGCCGAAGAGAGGATCCAGCAAGAGCTTGATGGGGCAACGAGGAACGAAAGGCGTCGCTATGACGACCGGGTACTATTTGTGGCGGTACTTTCTGCAATGGAAAACGGAGCGAAAAGCGAGCCGAGTCGAGGCGAGCCAAGGCGAGTCGAGTCGAGTCGAGCTGGTACTGGTAATGGAAAAGCGCCAATAGAGAATAATGTGTTACAATTTTAAAGACGTGGAGCTGCGCTTCTCGTCCGGTGTGCGACCCACTTTACCCTGAAAATTCACCTCAAAAACGCATCGAAACTGCAAACACAAGATTTTTGTGGAACTTCAATGGGGAATAAAGCCTCTCTACGATTGCGTATGTTGGTTGGTTATTTCCACAGCTTGAACATGACGGCTGCACAAATAGATTTTTAAATGCCAGGCCAAGTTTTTCTTATATTTCTTACTGTGGTATTGTAATTTTAGGGATGGAAAAAAGATAAATAATAATAATACAGACATAACTGAAATGCGGGACACTATTTATGTATTGCGGGTAAAAACTCACAATTTCGGGACTGTTCCGCAGAATGCGGGAGAGGTGGTCATCCTATGTTGTCGTCCGCCCATGAAAATATCAAAGTAAAAACGTTTCTGTTTTTAGTACATCGTTGTTATTGAATCATACCCTGAATATACAGGCCTGTTGCCATGAGAACTCTATGATGTGTTTCAAAGAAAAAAACAATCCAGAATAGCTAAAAGATCTAATATAATATTCAGCTACTGAAGGATAAAATAAGGCTGAATTCAGAATGGCAGAAATAGTACTAGCATACTATTCTGAAATCAGCTCAATGTGGTTTTATGTATGTTCAAAAGGGTGGAAAAACAAGAAAACTGGAATCACCTAGTTGCATAAACTCCCACTCTGGAGTGCAAGTCTGGAGAATCATGACTATTAATGAAGAGGGAGGGATTATCATTAATTACCCAAAGTCTGTAGAGTACAAAAAGACCAAAGGGCAGCATCTCAGCAGTGTGACTAGCTGTTGAACAATGGCTGGAAGTTGGTGTGCTGTTCAGTCTCTGGCACTTTGTGTTTGGTTCTGTGCGTTCTGTCATGCTGTTCCGAAGTGGAGTGATCTGCCCCAGAATCCTCAAGCTCTAATGTTCCAGCATACTGACCAGCGGTTTCAGAAGCCAGTTCAACAGCAAGCTAGTCAATGGTTTCCTCAGCAGGTTCAAAAGCCAGTTCAACAGCAAGCAGGTCAACAGTTTCCTCAGCAGGTTCAACAGCAAGCTAGTCAATGGTTTACCCCGCAGGTTCAACAGCAAGCAGGTCAACAACAAGCTAGTCACCAGTTTCCTCAGTCAGTTCAACAAGCTAGTCACCAGTTTCCTCAGTCAGTTCAACAAGCTAGTCAACAGTTTCCTCAGTCAGTTCGACAAGCTAGTCAACATTTTCCTCAGTCAGTTCAAGCCAGTCACCAGTTTCCTCAGTCAGTTCAACAAGCCAGTCACCAGTTTCCTCAGTCAGTTCAACAAGCTAGTCAACAGTTTCCTCAGTCAGTTCAACAAGCCAGTCACCAGTTTCCTCAGTCAGTTCAACAGTTTCCTCAGCAGTTTCAGCCTAAGCAGCCACTGGCAAAGGCAGAGCCCCTTGACAAATGTACTGTAGCTGATTATGAGCAGATCCAATGTGGACCACCTGGTATCAGTGGTGCTGAGTGTGCTGCTATCAACTGCTGCTTTAATGGACAGCAGTGTTACTATGGGAAGGCAGGTAAGAGTGTAGAGTCAATGTAGAGGCATTCATGTTAAACTGATCCTCAGCAATAACCTGCTCTTGTAATTCGTTCCAGTGACTGTCCAGTGTATAAGAGATGGTCAGTTTGTGGTAGTGGTGGCTAGAGATGTTACGCTGCCTCGATTGAGCCTGGATTCAGTCCGTCTCCTGGGTGGAAGTGATCCAGCTTGCAGTCCTGTGGGGTCCACACCTTTCTTTGCTATATACCAGTTCCCTGTCACTGCATGTGGCACAAGCATGATGGCGAGTAGCTGCTTGTGGTTTTGTTCTGCATGGCTTAGAATGGATTGGATGCCAACAATGTTACTATTTGCAGGAGGACAGTGGATATGTGGTGTATGAAAACAGAATGACCTCCTCATATGAAGTAGGTGTCGGACCACTTGGTTCCATCACAAGGGACAGCCATTTTGAGTGAGTGATGTATGCTTTATCATAAATGTGAATCATTGACAAATGCTACAAGCTCACTGTTTGTCGTTCAGGCTTCTCTTCCAGTGTAGGTACTCTGGTACCTCTGTGGAAGCTCTGGTTGTGGAGGTCAACACCGTTCCTCCACCTCCACCAGTAGCTGCTCCTGGACCCCTCAGGGTGGAGCTTAGACTGGCAAATGGTCAATGTGTCACCAAAGGCTGTGCAGAAGGTAAGTGTTTGTCCCAAGTATGCCTAAAGCCTTTCTAAAACTCCAGTTTCTCGTTAAACCCTGCATTCTTCCTCAGGGGACGAGGCGTACACGTCCTACTACAGTGATGCTGATTATCCAGTTACAAAAGTCCTGCGGGAGCCTGTGTATGTTGAGGTGCACATTTTGGAGAGGACCGACCCCAACATTGTCCTGATGCTGGGACGTTGCTGGGCGACATCAACCCCCAGTCCACTCAGTCTACCCCAATGGGATCTTCTGGTTGATGGGTGAGTAAGGCCCGTCTTTATCCATCTAGTTTGCTGTAAGGCATTTCTGACTGCCTCTTTGCCTTTCAGATGCCCTTACCAGGATGATCGTTACCTGACCACATTGGTTCCAGTGGCTGGATCATCTGGTCTTCAGTTCCCGACCCACTACAAGCGCTTTGTTGTGAAGATGTTCACATTTGTAGATCCAGCATCACTGGCTCCTCTGCAGGAAACCGTATGCTCTGCAGCCTTACCTCAGCCCTTAATATTAGTGCTTTTTACAGTGAATTCTATGGCTTAACCCTTTCCCCCTCTGTTAGATCTTCATCCACTGTAGTACAGCGGTGTGCCATCCCTCCTCTGGCTCCTGTGAGCAAAGCTGCACTAGGAAAAGTGAGTGCTTGCTGTAAGTTGACTTCAGGAACTGAGAACTTTATTTAAATGCCCCTCATGCTTCTACCACTTTTTACAGGAAGAGACACGCACGTCAAGACCATCTCTAGTGGGCAAACTGTGGTGTCTAGTGGAGAAGTTAACCTGGTCAAGTGAATTTTAGTGTTTTAATAAACTTCATGAAACTCAACATGTTTCTCTTTGGTATTCATTTCTGACTGGAGTTGGATGTTTCATGACTGTTCTCAGTTTGACTTCTAGGGCTGCACTACTAAACCTTTTTTCTTTCGTGCATTGAGATTCTTGACTTGAACTAAACAAGCCAAGTTTCTGCATAAGCCATTTAACTTTACTATTGGCCAAGTTCTAGTTGTTAACTTGGGCCCCTGTTCATGTTTCACATATCAAATGAAGGTTTTAGCTACTGTCTGAGGCTTTACATACGACTTTATGGCTGGACTAGCATAACTGCATATATTGATGCCCAAACCCCCTCTAAGGTCACTTGTTGGCTTTTTGTAATGCTTTTTTTTACAGTCACGCAAGTATAGAATCATATCTTGGGATAAAGGATGAGTGCAGGTTGATAGTGGTTTTATTCCAGGCTAGTCCCAGATATGTTTATTGTAAAGTAGACTGCTTTACACATGAATCCCTTAATTGTTGTATCCCAACTAGGTAGCTGTCCAAGGCCTTGTTTACACCTGGTACTAAGAAGCATTTTTGTACATCAGGGCACAAGTGGACTGTGGTGTAAAAAGGGGCTAATTTTTTTTTTGGAGCTTGTCTATTTTTGGCCACTTCCAGAGGTAGTCAAACACATTCGACCAGATTGGTTTCATAGAGTAGATGCTCATGTGGTTGAATGTGTTTGAACAGCTGCAAAACATGGAGTACCCTACTGACCTAGTACGTAAACATTGAGAAGTGCGCTAGCAGGTGTGATTTAAACTCTCTCTGCTTAGCCGATTTTTCCGTAGTTGCTCGACTATTTCTGTAGGTGGCGCCCGAGCATCCATGACATCGGTGCATGTTCGTTGGAAATATTTGCCAACAGGATGGATGATTACATGCTTTAAATCATCAATTTGAGCAGCTCTTGAGGTTCTTATCCAGAAAGTAAGATGAAATTCTTGCTGGTATAGCTGTGTTTAGACTTTGATGAGGCCTGCACTTATTTCTTTGCGCTGTCCATTTAGTTGTCGTCAGTGTTTAATTTGTAAAGTGGGAGGTCCCAGAGTGCAGAGGGGGGGTGGATCCGGCGACTCAAAACGGGGGTTGGAGGTAACGGAACAAAAAAAACAAAAAAACGTAACAACGCTGTGTGTGTATCAGGGCAATGTTTATTTTAATTTCAGAACATGCACTACATGGGTGCAAAATGTAAAAAAAAAAAAAAAAAACTTTTTCACAAGCAGCAAGGGGGTCGCACACCGGACGAGAAGCGTCGCGTCTAGGACAACTCGAGGTATCGCACACCGGACGTGCACTGTCTCAGTTTATGGCCAGCAATATTGTTATGTTTAAGGACATTAAAGGGATAGTTCACCCAAAAATGAAAATTCTTTCATCATTTACTCACCCTCAAGTTGTTCCAAACCTCTATGTATTTATTTGTTCTGCTGTACACAAAGGAAGATATTTGGAAGAATGTTTTAATCAAACAGATCTCAATCCCCATTGACTTCCATAGTAGGAAAAAATACATACTATGGAAGTCGATGGGGATTGAGATCTGTTTGATTAAAACATTCTTCCAAATATCTTCCTTTGTGTACAGCAGAACAAATAAACACATAGAGGTTTGGAACAACTTGAGGGTGAGTAAATGATGAAAGAATTTTCATTTTTGGGTGAACTATCCCTTTAAGATAATGTCTGTATTATGTTACGATTGTACTGTACAATCGTTGCTACTAGTGTGCAGACTCTGAACACTTCACCTCAGAGTGTCCGTTAACTGAACGAATTGAGAATCTCACCTGAAAATCCGATAACATCAGCAATTTTCATTCAAGCAACTGATTTCTGTAAATGAATGTAAAACTAAATGTATATTGCATACAGCACAGGGTGAAGTCAGACAGTTTTTACATTAACAACGCCGAATGGCGCTGCCGGTGTGTGTACTTATGGCGCTTTTCCACTACACAGTACCAGCTCGCCTCGGCTCGGCTCGACTCGACTCGCCTTTGTTTGCTTTTCCACTGTGTAAAAGTCGTACCTGTACCTGCTTTCGGGTACTTTTTTTCGTACCACCTCCGGCGAGGTTCTAAGCGAGCTAAGGCGATACTAAAATGTGACGTGAAAACAATGCCAACTGCTGATTGGTCACAGAGAATCTGCGTCATCATTGCACGCGCCAGATGGAGTATCCAGAATAAATAACCCCGCCATTTTTAAATAGTTTGGCCAGAGATAGTTACTAAACTTACTACTATTATTATGGCAACTCGGAAGAATACGCCGTGGTCAAACGAGGAGGTGCAGACATTCCTTTGTTTGGTTGCCGAAGAGAGGATCCAGCAAGAGCTTGATGGGGCAACGAGGAACGAAAGGCGTCGCTATGACGACCGGGTACTATTTGTGGCGGTACTTTCTGCAATGGAAAACGGAGCGAAAAGCGAGCCGAGTCGAGGCGAGCCAAGGCGAGTCGAGTCGAGTCGAGCTGGTACTGGTAATGGAAAAGCGCCAATAGAGAATAATGTGTTACAATTTTAAAGACGTGGAGCTGCGCTTCTCGTCCGGTGTGCGACCCACTTTACCCTGAAAATTCACCTCAAAAACGCATCGAAACTGCAAACACAAGATTTTTGTGGAACTTCAATGGGGAATAAAGCCTCTCTACGATTGCGTATGTTGGTTGGTTATTTCCACAGCTTGAACATGACGGCTGCACAAATAGATTTTTAAATGCCAGGCCAAGTTTTTCTTATATTTCTTACTGTGGTATTGTAATTTTAGGGATGGAAAAAAGATAAATAATAATAATACAGACATAACTGAAATGCGGGACACTATTTATGTATTGCGGGTAAAAACTCACAATTTCGGGACTGTTCCGCAGAATGCGGGAGAGGTGGTCATCCTATGTTGTCGTCCGCCCATGAAAATATCAAAGTAAAAACGTTTCTGTTTTTAGTACATCGTTGTTATTGAATCATACCCTGAATATACAGGCCTGTTGCCATGAGAACTCTATGATGTGTTTCAAAGAAAAAAACAATCCAGAATAGCTAAAAGATCTAATATAATATTCAGCTACTGAAGGATAAAATAAGGCTGAATTCAGAATGGCAGAAATAGTACTAGCATACTATTCTGAAATCAGCTCAATGTGGTTTTATGTATGTTCAAAAGGGTGGAAAAACAAGAAAACTGGAATCACCTAGTTGCATAAACTCCCACTCTGGAGTGCAAGTCTGGAGAATCATGACTATTAATGAAGAGGGAGGGATTATCATTAATTACCCAAAGTCTGTAGAGTACAAAAAGACCAAAGGGCAGCATCTCAGCAGTGTGACTAGCTGTTGAACAATGGCTGGAAGTTGGTGTGCTGTTCAGTCTCTGGCACTTTGTGTTTGGTTCTGTGCGTTCTGTCATGCTGTTCCGAAGTGGAGTGATCTGCCCCAGAATCCTCAAGCTCTAATGTTCCAGCATACTGACCAGCGGTTTCAGAAGCCAGTTCAACAGCAAGCTAGTCAATGGTTTCCTCAGCAGGTTCAAAAGCCAGTTCAACAGCAAGCAGGTCAACAGTTTCCTCAGCAGGTTCAACAGCAAGCTAGTCAATGGTTTACCCCGCAGGTTCAACAGCAAGCAGGTCAACAACAAGCTAGTCACCAGTTTCCTCAGTCAGTTCAACAAGCTAGTCACCAGTTTCCTCAGTCAGTTCAACAAGCTAGTCAACAGTTTCCTCAGTCAGTTCGACAAGCTAGTCAACATTTTCCTCAGTCAGTTCAAGCCAGTCACCAGTTTCCTCAGTCAGTTCAACAAGCCAGTCACCAGTTTCCTCAGTCAGTTCAACAAGCTAGTCAACAGTTTCCTCAGTCAGTTCAACAAGCCAGTCACCAGTTTCCTCAGTCAGTTCAACAGTTTCCTCAGCAGTTTCAGCCTAAGCAGCCACTGGCAAAGGCAGAGCCCCTTGACAAATGTACTGTAGCTGATTATGAGCAGATCCAATGTGGACCACCTGGTATCAGTGGTGCTGAGTGTGCTGCTATCAACTGCTGCTTTAATGGACAGCAGTGTTACTATGGGAAGGCAGGTAAGAGTGTAGAGTCAATGTAGAGGCATTCATGTTAAACTGATCCTCAGCAATAACCTGCTCTTGTAATTCGTTCCAGTGACTGTCCAGTGTATAAGAGATGGTCAGTTTGTGGTAGTGGTGGCTAGAGATGTTACGCTGCCTCGATTGAGCCTGGATTCAGTCCGTCTCCTGGGTGGAAGTGATCCAGCTTGCAGTCCTGTGGGGTCCACACCTTTCTTTGCTATATACCAGTTCCCTGTCACTGCATGTGGCACAAGCATGATGGCGAGTAGCTGCTTGTGGTTTTGTTCTGCATGGCTTAGAATGGATTGGATGCCAACAATGTTACTATTTGCAGGAGGACAGTGGATATGTGGTGTATGAAAACAGAATGACCTCCTCATATGAAGTAGGTGTCGGACCACTTGGTTCCATCACAAGGGACAGCCATTTTGAGTGAGTGATGTATGCTTTATCATAAATGTGAATCATTGACAAATGCTACAAGCTCACTGTTTGTCGTTCAGGCTTCTCTTCCAGTGTAGGTACTCTGGTACCTCTGTGGAAGCTCTGGTTGTGGAGGTCAACACCGTTCCTCCACCTCCACCAGTAGCTGCTCCTGGACCCCTCAGGGTGGAGCTTAGACTGGCAAATGGTCAATGTGTCACCAAAGGCTGTGCAGAAGGTAAGTGTTTGTCCCAAGTATGCCTAAAGCCTTTCTAAAACTCCAGTTTCTCGTTAAACCCTGCATTCTTCCTCAGGGGACGAGGCGTACACGTCCTACTACAGTGATGCTGATTATCCAGTTACAAAAGTCCTGCGGGAGCCTGTGTATGTTGAGGTGCACATTTTGGAGAGGACCGACCCCAACATTGTCCTGATGCTGGGACGTTGCTGGGCGACATCAACCCCCAGTCCACTCAGTCTACCCCAATGGGATCTTCTGGTTGATGGGTGAGTAAGGCCCGTCTTTATCCATCTAGTTTGCTGTAAGGCATTTCTGACTGCCTCTTTGCCTTTCAGATGCCCTTACCAGGATGATCGTTACCTGACCACATTGGTTCCAGTGGCTGGATCATCTGGTCTTCAGTTCCCGACCCACTACAAGCGCTTTGTTGTGAAGATGTTCACATTTGTAGATCCAGCATCACTGGCTCCTCTGCAGGAAACCGTATGCTCTGCAGCCTTACCTCAGCCCTTAATATTAGTGCTTTTTACAGTGAATTCTATGGCTTAACCCTTTCCCCCTCTGTTAGATCTTCATCCACTGTAGTACAGCGGTGTGCCATCCCTCCTCTGGCTCCTGTGAGCAAAGCTGCACTAGGAAAAGTGAGTGCTTGCTGTAAGTTGACTTCAGGAACTGAGAACTTTATTTAAATGCCCCTCATGCTTCTACCACTTTTTACAGGAAGAGACACGCACGTCAAGACCATCTCTAGTGGGCAAACTGTGGTGTCTAGTGGAGAAGTTAACCTGGTCAAGTGAATTTTAGTGTTTTAATAAACTTCATGAAACTCAACATGTTTCTCTTTGGTATTCATTTCTGACTGGAGTTGGATGTTTCATGACTGTTCTCAGTTTGACTTCTAGGGCTGCACTACTAAACCTTTTTTCTTTCGTGCATTGAGATTCTTGACTTGAACTAAACAAGCCAAGTTTCTGCATAAGCCATTTAACTTTACTATTGGCCAAGTTCTAGTTGTTAACTTGGGCCCCTGTTCATGTTTCACATATCAAATGAAGGTTTTAGCTACTGTCTGAGGCTTTACATACGACTTTATGGCTGGACTAGCATAACTGCATATATTGATGCCCAAACCCCCTCTAAGGTCACTTGTTGGCTTTTTGTAATGCTTTTTTTTACAGTCACGCAAGTATAGAATCATATCTTGGGATAAAGGATGAGTGCAGGTTGATAGTGGTTTTATTCCAGGCTAGTCCCAGATATGTTTATTGTAAAGTAGACTGCTTTACACATGAATCCCTTAATTGTTGTATCCCAACTAGGTAGCTGTCCAAGGCCTTGTTTACACCTGGTACTAAGAAGCATTTTTGTACATCAGGGCACAAGTGGACTGTGGTGTAAAAAGGGGCTAATTTTTTTTTTGGAGCTTGTCTATTTTTGGCCACTTCCAGAGGTAGTCAAACACATTCGACCAGATTGGTTTCATAGAGTAGATGCTCATGTGGTTGAATGTGTTTGAACAGCTGCAAAACATGGAGTACCCTACTGACCTAGTACGTAAACATTGAGAAGTGCGCTAGCAGGTGTGATTTAAACTCTCTCTGCTTAGCCGATTTTTCCGTAGTTGCTCGACTATTTCTGTAGGTGGCGCCCGAGCATCCATGACATCGGTGCATGTTCGTTGGAAATATTTGCCAACAGGATGGATGATTACATGCTTTAAATCATCAATTTGAGCAGCTCTTGAGGTTCTTATCCAGAAAGTAAGATGAAATTCTTGCTGGTATAGCTGTGTTTAGACTTTGATGAGGCCTGCACTTATTTCTTTGCGCTGTCCATTTAGTTGTCGTCAGTGTTTAATTTGTAAAGTGGGAGGTCCCAGAGTGCAGAGGGGGGGTGGATCCGGCGACTCAAAACGGGGGTTGGAGGTAACGGAACAAAAAAAACAAAAAAACGTAACAACGCTGTGTGTGTATCAGGGCAATGTTTATTTTAATTTCAGAACATGCACTACATGGGTGCAAAATGTAAAAAAAAAAAAAAAAACTTTTTCACAAGCAGCAAGGGGGTCGCACACCGGACGAGAAGCGTCGCGTCTAGGACAACTCGAGGTATCGCACACCGGACGTGCACTGTCTCAGTTTATGGCCAGCAATATTGTTATGTTTAAGGACATTAAAGGGATAGTTCACCCAAAAATGAAAATTCTTTCATCATTTACTCACCCTCAAGTTGTTCCAAACCTCTATGTATTTATTTGTTCTGCTGTACACAAAGGAAGATATTTGGAAGAATGTTTTAATCAAACAGATCTCAATCCCCATTGACTTCCATAGTAGGAAAAAATACATACTATGGAAGTCGATGGGGATTGAGATCTGTTTGATTAAAACATTCTTCCAAATATCTTCCTTTGTGTACAGCAGAACAAATAAACACATAGAGGTTTGGAACAACTTGAGGGTGAGTAAATGATGAAAGAATTTTCATTTTTGGGTGAACTATCCCTTTAAGATAATGTCTGTATTATGTTACGATTGTACTGTACAATCGTTGCTACTAGTGTGCAGACTCTGAACACTTCACCTCAGAGTGTCCGTTAACTGAACGAATTGAGAATCTCACCTGAAAATCCGATAACATCAGCAATTTTCATTCAAGCAACTGATTTCTGTAAATGAATGTAAAACTAAATGTATATTGCATACAGCACAGGGTGAAGTCAGACAGTTTTTACATTAACAACGCCGAATGGCGCTGCCGGTGTGTGTACTTATGGCGCTTTTCCACTACACAGTACCAGCTCGCCTCGGCTCGGCTCGACTCGACTCGCCTTTGTTTGCTTTTCCACTGTGTAAAAGTCGTACCTGTACCTGCTTTCGGGTACTTTTTTTCGTACCACCTCCGGCGAGGTTCTAAGCGAGCTAAGGCGATACTAAAATGTGACGTGAAAACAATGCCAACTGCTGATTGGTCACAGAGAATCTGCGTCATCATTGCACGCGCCAGATGGAGTATCCAGAATAAATAACCCCGCCATTTTTAAATAGTTTGGCCAGAGATAGTTACTAAACTTACTACTATTATTATGGCAACTCGGAAGAATACGCCGTGGTCAAACGAGGAGGTGCAGACATTCCTTTGTTTGGTTGCCGAAGAGAGGATCCAGCAAGAGCTTGATGGGGCAACGAGGAACGAAAGGCGTCGCTATGACGACCGGGTACTATTTGTGGCGGTACTTTCTGCAATGGAAAACGGAGCGAAAAGCGAGCCGAGTCGAGGCGAGCCAAGGCGAGTCGAGTCGAGTCGAGCTGGTACTGGTAATGGAAAAGCGCCAATAGAGAATAATGTGTTACAATTTTAAAGACGTGGAGCTGCGCTTCTCGTCCGGTGTGCGACCCACTTTACCCTGAAAATTCACCTCAAAAACGCATCGAAACTGCAAACACAAGATTTTTGTGGAACTTCAATGGGGAATAAAGCCTCTCTACGATTGCGTATGTTGGTTGGTTATTTCCACAGCTTGAACATGACGGCTGCACAAATAGATTTTTAAATGCCAGGCCAAGTTTTTCTTATATTTCTTACTGTGGTATTGTAATTTTAGGGATGGAAAAAAGATAAATAATAATAATACAGACATAACTGAAATGCGGGACACTATTTATGTATTGCGGGTAAAAACTCACAATTTCGGGACTGTTCCGCAGAATGCGGGAGAGGTGGTCATCCTATGTTGTCGTCCGCCCATGAAAATATCAAAGTAAAAACGTTTCTGTTTTTAGTACATCGTTGTTATTGAATCATACCCTGAATATACAGGCCTGTTGCCATGAGAACTCTATGATGTGTTTCAAAGAAAAAAACAATCCAGAATAGCTAAAAGATCTAATATAATATTCAGCTACTGAAGGATAAAATAAGGCTGAATTCAGAATGGCAGAAATAGTACTAGCATACTATTCTGAAATCAGCTCAATGTGGTTTTATGTATGTTCAAAAGGGTGGAAAAACAAGAAAACTGGAATCACCTAGTTGCATAAACTCCCACTCTGGAGTGCAAGTCTGGAGAATCATGACTATTAATGAAGAGGGAGGGATTATCATTAATTACCCAAAGTCTGTAGAGTACAAAAAGACCAAAGGGCAGCATCTCAGCAGTGTGACTAGCTGTTGAACAATGGCTGGAAGTTGGTGTGCTGTTCAGTCTCTGGCACTTTGTGTTTGGTTCTGTGCGTTCTGTCATGCTGTTCCGAAGTGGAGTGATCTGCCCCAGAATCCTCAAGCTCTAATGTTCCAGCATACTGACCAGCGGTTTCAGAAGCCAGTTCAACAGCAAGCTAGTCAATGGTTTCCTCAGCAGGTTCAAAAGCCAGTTCAACAGCAAGCAGGTCAACAGTTTCCTCAGCAGGTTCAACAGCAAGCTAGTCAATGGTTTACCCCGCAGGTTCAACAGCAAGCAGGTCAACAACAAGCTAGTCACCAGTTTCCTCAGTCAGTTCAACAAGCTAGTCACCAGTTTCCTCAGTCAGTTCAACAAGCTAGTCAACAGTTTCCTCAGTCAGTTCGACAAGCTAGTCAACATTTTCCTCAGTCAGTTCAAGCCAGTCACCAGTTTCCTCAGTCAGTTCAACAAGCCAGTCACCAGTTTCCTCAGTCAGTTCAACAAGCTAGTCAACAGTTTCCTCAGTCAGTTCAACAAGCCAGTCACCAGTTTCCTCAGTCAGTTCAACAGTTTCCTCAGCAGTTTCAGCCTAAGCAGCCACTGGCAAAGGCAGAGCCCCTTGACAAATGTACTGTAGCTGATTATGAGCAGATCCAATGTGGACCACCTGGTATCAGTGGTGCTGAGTGTGCTGCTATCAACTGCTGCTTTAATGGACAGCAGTGTTACTATGGGAAGGCAGGTAAGAGTGTAGAGTCAATGTAGAGGCATTCATGTTAAACTGATCCTCAGCAATAACCTGCTCTTGTAATTCGTTCCAGTGACTGTCCAGTGTATAAGAGATGGTCAGTTTGTGGTAGTGGTGGCTAGAGATGTTACGCTGCCTCGATTGAGCCTGGATTCAGTCCGTCTCCTGGGTGGAAGTGATCCAGCTTGCAGTCCTGTGGGGTCCACACCTTTCTTTGCTATATACCAGTTCCCTGTCACTGCATGTGGCACAAGCATGATGGCGAGTAGCTGCTTGTGGTTTTGTTCTGCATGGCTTAGAATGGATTGGATGCCAACAATGTTACTATTTGCAGGAGGACAGTGGATATGTGGTGTATGAAAACAGAATGACCTCCTCATATGAAGTAGGTGTCGGACCACTTGGTTCCATCACAAGGGACAGCCATTTTGAGTGAGTGATGTATGCTTTATCATAAATGTGAATCATTGACAAATGCTACAAGCTCACTGTTTGTCGTTCAGGCTTCTCTTCCAGTGTAGGTACTCTGGTACCTCTGTGGAAGCTCTGGTTGTGGAGGTCAACACCGTTCCTCCACCTCCACCAGTAGCTGCTCCTGGACCCCTCAGGGTGGAGCTTAGACTGGCAAATGGTCAATGTGTCACCAAAGGCTGTGCAGAAGGTAAGTGTTTGTCCCAAGTATGCCTAAAGCCTTTCTAAAACTCCAGTTTCTCGTTAAACCCTGCATTCTTCCTCAGGGGACGAGGCGTACACGTCCTACTACAGTGATGCTGATTATCCAGTTACAAAAGTCCTGCGGGAGCCTGTGTATGTTGAGGTGCACATTTTGGAGAGGACCGACCCCAACATTGTCCTGATGCTGGGACGTTGCTGGGCGACATCAACCCCCAGTCCACTCAGTCTACCCCAATGGGATCTTCTGGTTGATGGGTGAGTAAGGCCCGTCTTTATCCATCTAGTTTGCTGTAAGGCATTTCTGACTGCCTCTTTGCCTTTCAGATGCCCTTACCAGGATGATCGTTACCTGACCACATTGGTTCCAGTGGCTGGATCATCTGGTCTTCAGTTCCCGACCCACTACAAGCGCTTTGTTGTGAAGATGTTCACATTTGTAGATCCAGCATCACTGGCTCCTCTGCAGGAAACCGTATGCTCTGCAGCCTTACCTCAGCCCTTAATATTAGTGCTTTTTACAGTGAATTCTATGGCTTAACCCTTTCCCCCTCTGTTAGATCTTCATCCACTGTAGTACAGCGGTGTGCCATCCCTCCTCTGGCTCCTGTGAGCAAAGCTGCACTAGGAAAAGTGAGTGCTTGCTGTAAGTTGACTTCAGGAACTGAGAACTTTATTTAAATGCCCCTCATGCTTCTACCACTTTTTACAGGAAGAGACACGCACGTCAAGACCATCTCTAGTGGGCAAACTGTGGTGTCTAGTGGAGAAGTTAACCTGGTCAAGTGAATTTTAGTGTTTTAATAAACTTCATGAAACTCAACATGTTTCTCTTTGGTATTCATTTCTGACTGGAGTTGGATGTTTCATGACTGTTCTCAGTTTGACTTCTAGGGCTGCACTACTAAACCTTTTTTCTTTCGTGCATTGAGATTCTTGACTTGAACTAAACAAGCCAAGTTTCTGCATAAGCCATTTAACTTTACTATTGGCCAAGTTCTAGTTGTTAACTTGGGCCCCTGTTCATGTTTCACATATCAAATGAAGGTTTTAGCTACTGTCTGAGGCTTTACATACGACTTTATGGCTGGACTAGCATAACTGCATATATTGATGCCCAAACCCCCTCTAAGGTCACTTGTTGGCTTTTTGTAATGCTTTTTTTTACAGTCACGCAAGTATAGAATCATATCTTGGGATAAAGGATGAGTGCAGGTTGATAGTGGTTTTATTCCAGGCTAGTCCCAGATATGTTTATTGTAAAGTAGACTGCTTTACACATGAATCCCTTAATTGTTGTATCCCAACTAGGTAGCTGTCCAAGGCCTTGTTTACACCTGGTACTAAGAAGCATTTTTGTACATCAGGGCACAAGTGGACTGTGGTGTAAAAAGGGGCTAATTTTTTTTTTGGAGCTTGTCTATTTTTGGCCACTTCCAGAGGTAGTCAAACACATTCGACCAGATTGGTTTCATAGAGTAGATGCTCATGTGGTTGAATGTGTTTGAACAGCTGCAAAACATGGAGTACCCTACTGACCTAGTACGTAAACATTGAGAAGTGCGCTAGCAGGTGTGATTTAAACTCTCTCTGCTTAGCCGATTTTTCCGTAGTTGCTCGACTATTTCTGTAGGTGGCGCCCGAGCATCCATGACATCGGTGCATGTTCGTTGGAAATATTTGCCAACAGGATGGATGATTACATGCTTTAAATCATCAATTTGAGCAGCTCTTGAGGTTCTTATCCAGAAAGTAAGATGAAATTCTTGCTGGTATAGCTGTGTTTAGACTTTGATGAGGCCTGCACTTATTTCTTTGCGCTGTCCATTTAGTTGTCGTCAGTGTTTAATTTGTAAAGTGGGAGGTCCCAGAGTGCAGAGGGGGGGTGGATCCGGCGACTCAAAACGGGGGTTGGAGGTAACGGAACAAAAAAAACAAAAAAACGTAACAACGCTGTGTGTGTATCAGGGCAATGTTTATTTTAATTTCAGAACATGCACTACATGGGTGCAAAATGTAAAAAAAAAAAAAAAAACTTTTTCACAAGCAGCAAGGGGGTCGCACACCGGACGAGAAGCGTCGCGTCTAGGACAACTCGAGGTATCGCACACCGGACGTGCACTGTCTCAGTTTATGGCCAGCAATATTGTTATGTTTAAGGACATTAAAGGGATAGTTCACCCAAAAATGAAAATTCTTTCATCATTTACTCACCCTCAAGTTGTTCCAAACCTCTATGTATTTATTTGTTCTGCTGTACACAAAGGAAGATATTTGGAAGAATGTTTTAATCAAACAGATCTCAATCCCCATTGACTTCCATAGTAGGAAAAAATACATACTATGGAAGTCGATGGGGATTGAGATCTGTTTGATTAAAACATTCTTCCAAATATCTTCCTTTGTGTACAGCAGAACAAATAAACACATAGAGGTTTGGAACAACTTGAGGGTGAGTAAATGATGAAAGAATTTTCATTTTTGGGTGAACTATCCCTTTAAGATAATGTCTGTATTATGTTACGATTGTACTGTACAATCGTTGCTACTAGTGTGCAGACTCTGAACACTTCACCTCAGAGTGTCCGTTAACTGAACGAATTGAGAATCTCACCTGAAAATCCGATAACATCAGCAATTTTCATTCAAGCAACTGATTTCTGTAAATGAATGTAAAACTAAATGTATATTGCATACAGCACAGGGTGAAGTCAGACAGTTTTTACATTAACAACGCCGAATGGCGCTGCCGGTGTGTGTACTTATGGCGCTTTTCCACTACACAGTACCAGCTCGCCTCGGCTCGGCTCGACTCGACTCGCCTTTGTTTGCTTTTCCACTGTGTAAAAGTCGTACCTGTACCTGCTTTCGGGTACTTTTTTTCGTACCACCTCCGGCGAGGTTCTAAGCGAGCTAAGGCGATACTAAAATGTGACGTGAAAACAATGCCAACTGCTGATTGGTCACAGAGAATCTGCGTCATCATTGCACGCGCCAGATGGAGTATCCAGAATAAATAACCCCGCCATTTTTAAATAGTTTGGCCAGAGATAGTTACTAAACTTACTACTATTATTATGGCAACTCGGAAGAATACGCCGTGGTCAAACGAGGAGGTGCAGACATTCCTTTGTTTGGTTGCCGAAGAGAGGATCCAGCAAGAGCTTGATGGGGCAACGAGGAACGAAAGGCGTCGCTATGACGACCGGGTACTATTTGTGGCGGTACTTTCTGCAATGGAAAACGGAGCGAAAAGCGAGCCGAGTCGAGGCGAGCCAAGGCGAGTCGAGTCGAGTCGAGCTGGTACTGGTAATGGAAAAGCGCCAATAGAGAATAATGTGTTACAATTTTAAAGACGTGGAGCTGCGCTTCTCGTCCGGTGTGCGACCCACTTTACCCTGAAAATTCACCTCAAAAACGCATCGAAACTGCAAACACAAGATTTTTGTGGAACTTCAATGGGGAATAAAGCCTCTCTACGATTGCGTATGTTGGTTGGTTATTTCCACAGCTTGAACATGACGGCTGCACAAATAGATTTTTAAATGCCAGGCCAAGTTTTTCTTATATTTCTTACTGTGGTATTGTAATTTTAGGGATGGAAAAAAGATAAATAATAATAATACAGACATAACTGAAATGCGGGACACTATTTATGTATTGCGGGTAAAAACTCACAATTTCGGGACTGTTCCGCAGAATGCGGGAGAGGTGGTCATCCTATGTTGTCGTCCGCCCATGAAAATATCAAAGTAAAAACGTTTCTGTTTTTAGTACATCGTTGTTATTGAATCATACCCTGAATATACAGGCCTGTTGCCATGAGAACTCTATGATGTGTTTCAAAGAAAAAAACAATCCAGAATAGCTAAAAGATCTAATATAATATTCAGCTACTGAAGGATAAAATAAGGCTGAATTCAGAATGGCAGAAATAGTACTAGCATACTATTCTGAAATCAGCTCAATGTGGTTTTATGTATGTTCAAAAGGGTGGAAAAACAAGAAAACTGGAATCACCTAGTTGCATAAACTCCCACTCTGGAGTGCAAGTCTGGAGAATCATGACTATTAATGAAGAGGGAGGGATTATCATTAATTACCCAAAGTCTGTAGAGTACAAAAAGACCAAAGGGCAGCATCTCAGCAGTGTGACTAGCTGTTGAACAATGGCTGGAAGTTGGTGTGCTGTTCAGTCTCTGGCACTTTGTGTTTGGTTCTGTGCGTTCTGTCATGCTGTTCCGAAGTGGAGTGATCTGCCCCAGAATCCTCAAGCTCTAATGTTCCAGCATACTGACCAGCGGTTTCAGAAGCCAGTTCAACAGCAAGCTAGTCAATGGTTTCCTCAGCAGGTTCAAAAGCCAGTTCAACAGCAAGCAGGTCAACAGTTTCCTCAGCAGGTTCAACAGCAAGCTAGTCAATGGTTTACCCCGCAGGTTCAACAGCAAGCAGGTCAACAACAAGCTAGTCACCAGTTTCCTCAGTCAGTTCAACAAGCTAGTCACCAGTTTCCTCAGTCAGTTCAACAAGCTAGTCAACAGTTTCCTCAGTCAGTTCGACAAGCTAGTCAACATTTTCCTCAGTCAGTTCAAGCCAGTCACCAGTTTCCTCAGTCAGTTCAACAAGCTAGTCAACAGTTTCCTCAGTCAGTTCAACAAGCCAGTCACCAGTTTCCTCAGTCAGTTCAACAGTTTCCTCAGCAGTTTCAGCCTAAGCAGCCACTGGCAAAGGCAGAGCCCCTTGACAAATGTACTGTAGCTGATTATGAGCAGATCCAATGTGGACCACCTGGTATCAGTGGTGCTGAGTGTGCTGCTATCAACTGCTGCTTTAATGGACAGCAGTGTTACTATGGGAAGGCAGGTAAGAGTGTAGAGTCAATGTAGAGGCATTCATGTTAAACTGATCCTCAGCAATAACCTGCTCTTGTAACTCGTTCCAGTGACTGTCCAGTGTATAAGAGATGGTCAGTTTGTGGTAGTGGTGGCTAGAGATGTTACGCTGCCTCGATTGAGCCTGGATTCAGTCCGTCTCCTGGGTGGAAGTGATCCAGCTTGCAGTCCTGTGGGGTCCACACCTTTCTTTGCTATATACCAGTTCCCTGTCACTGCATGTGGCACAAGCATGATGGCGAGTAGCTGCTTGTGGTTTTGTTCTGCATGGCTTAGAATGGATTGGATGCCAACAATGTTACTATTTGCAGGAGGACAGTGGATATGTGGTGTATGAAAACAGAATGACCTCCTCATATGAAGTAGGTGTCGGACCACTTGGTTCCATCACAAGGGACAGCCATTTTGAGTGAGTGATGTATGCTTTATCATAAATGTGAATCATTGACAAATGCTGCAAGCTCACTGTTTGTCGTTCAGGCTTCTCTTCCAGTGTAGGTACTCTGGTACCTCTGTGGAAGCTCTGGTTGTGGAGGTCAACACCGTTCCTCCACCTCCACCAGTAGCTGCTCCTGGACCCCTCAGGGTGGAGCTTAGACTGGCAAATGGTCAATGTGTCACCAAAGGCTGTGCAGAAGGTAAGTGTTTGTCCCAAGTATGCCTAAAGCCTTTCTAAAACTCCAGTTTCTCGTTAAACCCTGCATTCTTCCTCAGGGGACGAGGCGTACACGTCCTACTACAGTGATGCTGATTATCCAGTTACAAAAGTCCTGCGGGAGCCTGTGTATGTTGAGGTGCACATTTTGGAGAGGACCGACCCCAACATTGTCCTGATGCTGGGACGTTGCTGGGCGACATCAACCCCCAGTCCACTCAGTCTACCCCAATGGGATCTTCTGGTTGATGGGTGAGTAAGGCCCGTCTTTATCCATCTAGTTTGCTGTAAGGCATTTCTGACTGCCTCTTTGCCTTTCAGATGCCCTTACCAGGATGATCGTTACCTGACCACATTGGTTCCAGTGGCTGGATCATCTGGTCTTCAGTTCCCGACCCACTACAAGCGCTTTGTTGTGAAGATGTTCACATTTGTAGATCCAGCATCACTGGCTCCTCTGCAGGAAACCGTATGCTCTGCAGCCTTACCTCAGCCCTTAATATTAGTGCTTTTTACAGTGAATTCTATGGCTTAACCCTTTCCCCCTCTGTTAGATCTTCATCCACTGTAGTACAGCGGTGTGCCATCCCTCCTCTGGCTCCTGTGAGCAAAGCTGCACTAGGAAAAGTGAGTGCTTGCTGTAAGTTGACTTCAGGAACTGAGAACTTTATTTAAATGCCCCTCATGCTTCTACCACTTTTTACAGGAAGAGACACGCACGTCAAGACCATCTCTAGTGGGCAAACTGTGGTGTCTAGTGGAGAAGTTAACCTGGTCAAGTGAATTTTAGTGTTTTAATAAACTTCATGAAACTCAACATGTTTCTCTTTGGTATTCATTTCTGACTGGAGTTGGATGTTTCATGACTGTTCTCAGTTTGACTTCTAGGGCTGCACTACTAAACCTTTTTTCTTTCGTGCATTGAGATTCTTGACTTGAACTAAACAAGCCAAGTTTCTGCATAAGCCATTTAACTTTACTATTGGCCAAGTTCTAGTTGTTAACTTGGGCCCCTGTTCATGTTTCACATATCAAATGAAGGTTTTAGCTACTGTCTGAGGCTTTACATACGACTTTATGGCTGGACTAGCATAACTGCATATATTGATGCCCAAACCCCCTCTAAGGTCACTTGTTGGCTTTTTGTAATGCTTTTTTTTACAGTCACGCAAGTATAGAATCATATCTTGGGATAAAGGATGAGTGCAGGTTGATAGTGGTTTTATTCCAGGCTAGTCCCAGATATGTTTATTGTAAAGTAGACTGCTTTACACATGAATCCCTTAATTGTTGTATCCCAACTAGGTAGCTGTCCAAGGCCTTGTTTACACCTGGTACTAAGAAGCATTTTTGTACATCAGGGCACAAGTGGACTGTGGTGTAAAAAGGGGCTAATTTTTTTTTTGGAGCTTGTCTATTTTTGGCCACTTCCAGAGGTAGTCAAACACATTCGACCAGATTGGTTTCATAGAGTAGATGCTCATGTGGTTGAATGTGTTTGAACAGCTGCAAAACATGGAGTACCCTACTGACCTAGTACGTAAACATTGAGAAGTGCGCTAGCAGGTGTGATTTAAACTCTCTCTGCTTAGCCGATTTTTCCGTAGTTGCTCGACTATTTCTGTAGGTGGCGCCCGAGCATCCATGACATCGGTGCATGTTCGTTGGAAATATTTGCCAACAGGATGGATGATTACATGCTTTAAATCATCAATTTGAGCAGCTCTTGAGGTTCTTATCCAGAAAGTAAGATGAAATTCTTGCTGGTATAGCTGTGTTTAGACTTTGATGAGGCCTGCACTTATTTCTTTGCGCTGTCCATTTAGTTGTCGTCAGTGTTTAATTTGTAAAGTGGGAGGTCCCAGAGTGCAGAGGGGGGGTGGATCCGGCGACTCAAAACGGGGGTTGGAGGTAACGGAACAAAAAAAACAAAAAAACGTAACAACGCTGTGTGTGTATCAGGGCAATGTTTATTTTAATTTCAGAACATGCACTACATGGGTGCAAAATGTAAAAAAAAAAAAAAAAACTTTTTCACAAGCAGCAAGGGGGTCGCACACCGGACGAGAAGCGTCGCGTCTAGGACAACTCGAGGTATCGCACACCGGACGTGCACTGTCTCAGTTTATGGCCAGGAATATTGTTATGTTTAAGGACATTAAAGGGATAGTTCACCCAAAAATGAAAATTCTTTCATCATTTACTCACCCTCAAGTTGTTCCAAACCTCTATGTATTTATTTGTTCTGCTGTACACAAAGGAAGATATTTGGAAGAATGTTTTAATCAAACAGATCTCAATCCCCATTGACTTCCATAGTAGGAAAAAATACATACTATGGAAGTCGATGGGGATTGAGATCTGTTTGATTAAAACATTCTTCCAAATATCTTCCTTTGTGTACAGCAGAACAAATAAACACATAGAGGTTTGGAACAACTTGAGGGTGAGTAAATGATGAAAGAATTTTCATTTTTGGGTGAACTATCCCTTTAAGATAATGTCTGTATTATGTTACGATTGTACTGTACAATCGTTGCTACTAGTGTGCAGACTCTGAACACTTCACCTCAGAGTGTCCGTTAACTGAACGAATTGAGAATCTCACCTGAAAATCCGATAACATCAGCAATTTTCATTCAAGCAACTGATTTCTGTAAATGAATGTAAAACTAAATGTATATTGCATACAGCACAGGGTGAAGTCAGACAGTTTTTACATTAACAACGCCGAATGGCGCTGCCGGTGTGTGTACTTATGGCGCTTTTCCACTACACAGTACCAGCTCGCCTCGGCTCGGCTCGACTCGACTCGCCTTTGTTTGCTTTTCCACTGTGTAAAAGTCGTACCTGTACCTGCTTTCGGGTACTTTTTTTCGTACCACCTCCGGCGAGGTTCTAAGCGAGCTAAGGCGATACTAAAATGTGACGTGAAAACAATGCCAACTGCTGATTGGTCACAGAGAATCTGCGTCATCATTGCACGCGCCAGATGGAGTATCCAGAATAAATAACCCCGCCATTTTTAAATAGTTTGGCCAGAGATAGTTACTAAACTTACTACTATTATTATGGCAACTCGGAAGAATACGCCGTGGTCAAACGAGGAGGTGCAGACATTCCTTTGTTTGGTTGCCGAAGAGAGGATCCAGCAAGAGCTTGATGGGGCAACGAGGAACGAAAGGCGTCGCTATGACGACCGGGTACTATTTGTGGCGGTACTTTCTGCAATGGAAAACGGAGCGAAAAGCGAGCCGAGTCGAGGCGAGCCAAGGCGAGTCGAGTCGAGTCGAGCTGGTACTGGTAATGGAAAAGCGCCAATAGAGAATAATGTGTTACAATTTTAAAGACGTGGAGCTGCGCTTCTCGTCCGGTGTGCGACCCACTTTACCCTGAAAATTCACCTCAAAAACGCATCGAAACTGCAAACACAAGATTTTTGTGGAACTTCAATGGGGAATAAAGCCTCTCTACGATTGCGTATGTTGGTTGGTTATTTCCACAGCTTGAACATGACGGCTGCACAAATAGATTTTTAAATGCCAGGCCAAGTTTTTCTTATATTTCTTACTGTGGTATTGTAATTTTAGGGATGGAAAAAAGATAAATAATAATAATACAGACATAACTGAAATGCGGGACACTATTTATGTATTGCGGGTAAAAACTCACAATTTCGGGACTGTTCCGCAGAATGCGGGAGAGGTGGTCATCCTATGTTGTCGTCCGCCCATGAAAATATCAAAGTAAAAACGTTTCTGTTTTTAGTACATCGTTGTTATTGAATCATACCCTGAATATACAGGCCTGTTGCCATGAGAACTCTATGATGTGTTTCAAAGAAAAAAACAATCCAGAATAGCTAAAAGATCTAATATAATATTCAGCTACTGAAGGATAAAATAAGGCTGAATTCAGAATGGCAGAAATAGTACTAGCATACTATTCTGAAATCAGCTCAATGTGGTTTTATGTATGTTCAAAAGGGTGGAAAAACAAGAAAACTGGAATCACCTAGTTGCATAAACTCCCACTCTGGAGTGCAAGTCTGGAGAATCATGACTATTAATGAAGAGGGAGGGATTATCATTAATTACCCAAAGTCTGTAGAGTACAAAAAGACCAAAGGGCAGCATCTCAGCAGTGTGACTAGCTGTTGAACAATGGCTGGAAGTTGGTGTGCTGTTCAGTCTCTGGCACTTTGTGTTTGGTTCTGTGCGTTCTGTCATGCTGTTCCGAAGTGGAGTGATCTGCCCCAGAATCCTCAAGCTCTAATGTTCCAGCATACTGACCAGCGGTTTCAGAAGCCAGTTCAACAGCAAGCTAGTCAATGGTTTCCTCAGCAGGTTCAAAAGCCAGTTCAACAGCAAGCAGGTCAACAGTTTCCTCAGCAGGTTCAACAGCAAGCTAGTCAATGGTTTACCCCGCAGGTTCAACAGCAAGCAGGTCAACAACAAGCTAGTCACCAGTTTCCTCAGTCAGTTCAACAAGCTAGTCACCAGTTTCCTCAGTCAGTTCAACAAGCTAGTCAACAGTTTCCTCAGTCAGTTCGACAAGCTAGTCAACATTTTCCTCAGTCAGTTCAAGCCAGTCACCAGTTTCCTCAGTCAGTTCAACAAGCCAGTCACCAGTTTCCTCAGTCAGTTCAACAAGCTAGTCAACAGTTTCCTCAGTCAGTTCAACAAGCCAGTCACCAGTTTCCTCAGTCAGTTCAACAGTTTCCTCAGCAGTTTCAGCCTAAGCAGCCACTGGCAAAGGCAGAGCCCCTTGACAAATGTACTGTAGCTGATTATGAGCAGATCCAATGTGGACCACCTGGTATCAGTGGTGCTGAGTGTGCTGCTATCAACTGCTGCTTTAATGGACAGCAGTGTTACTATGGGAAGGCAGGTAAGAGTGTAGAGTCAATGTAGAGGCATTCATGTTAAACTGATCCTCAGCAATAACCTGCTCTTGTAATTCGTTCCAGTGACTGTCCAGTGTATAAGAGATGGTCAGTTTGTGGTAGTGGTGGCTAGAGATGTTACGCTGCCTCGATTGAGCCTGGATTCAGTCCGTCTCCTGGGTGGAAGTGATCCAGCTTGCAGTCCTGTGGGGTCCACACCTTTCTTTGCTATATACCAGTTCCCTGTCACTGCATGTGGCACAAGCATGATGGCGAGTAGCTGCTTGTGGTTTTGTTCTGCATGGCTTAGAATGGATTGGATGCCAACAATGTTACTATTTGCAGGAGGACAGTGGATATGTGGTGTATGAAAACAGAATGACCTCCTCATATGAAGTAGGTGTCGGACCACTTGGTTCCATCACAAGGGACAGCCATTTTGAGTGAGTGATGTATGCTTTATCATAAATGTGAATCATTGACAAATGCTACAAGCTCACTGTTTGTCGTTCAGGCTTCTCTTCCAGTGTAGGTACTCTGGTACCTCTGTGGAAGCTCTGGTTGTGGAGGTCAACACCGTTCCTCCACCTCCACCAGTAGCTGCTCCTGGACCCCTCAGGGTGGAGCTTAGACTGGCAAATGGTCAATGTGTCACCAAAGGCTGTGCAGAAGGTAAGTGTTTGTCCCAAGTATGCCTAAAGCCTTTCTAAAACTCCAGTTTCTCGTTAAACCCTGCATTCTTCCTCAGGGGACGAGGCGTACACGTCCTACTACAGTGATGCTGATTATCCAGTTACAAAAGTCCTGCGGGAGCCTGTGTATGTTGAGGTGCACATTTTGGAGAGGACCGACCCCAACATTGTCCTGATGCTGGGACGTTGCTGGGCGACATCAACCCCCAGTCCACTCAGTCTACCCCAATGGGATCTTCTGGTTGATGGGTGAGTAAGGCCCGTCTTTATCCATCTAGTTTGCTGTAAGGCATTTCTGACTGCCTCTTTGCCTTTCAGATGCCCTTACCAGGATGATCGTTACCTGACCACATTGGTTCCAGTGGCTGGATCATCTGGTCTTCAGTTCCCGACCCACTACAAGCGCTTTGTTGTGAAGATGTTCACATTTGTAGATCCAGCATCACTGGCTCCTCTGCAGGAAACCGTATGCTCTGCAGCCTTACCTCAGCCCTTAATATTAGTGCTTTTTACAGTGAATTCTATGGCTTAACCCTTTCCCCCTCTGTTAGATCTTCATCCACTGTAGTACAGCGGTGTGCCATCCCTCCTCTGGCTCCTGTGAGCAAAGCTGCACTAGGAAAAGTGAGTGCTTGCTGTAAGTTGACTTCAGGAACTGAGAACTTTATTTAAATGCCCCTCATGCTTCTACCACTTTTTACAGGAAGAGACACGCACGTCAAGACCATCTCTAGTGGGCAAACTGTGGTGTCTAGTGGAGAAGTTAACCTGGTCAAGTGAATTTTAGTGTTTTAATAAACTTCATGAAACTCAACATGTTTCTCTTTGGTATTCATTTCTGACTGGAGTTGGATGTTTCATGACTGTTCTCAGTTTGACTTCTAGGGCTGCACTACTAAACCTTTTTTCTTTCGTGCATTGAGATTCTTGACTTGAACTAAACAAGCCAAGTTTCTGCATAAGCCATTTAACTTTACTATTGGCCAAGTTCTAGTTGTTAACTTGGGCCCCTGTTCATGTTTCACATATCAAATGAAGGTTTTAGCTACTGTCTGAGGCTTTACATACGACTTTATGGCTGGACTAGCATAACTGCATATATTGATGCCCAAACCCCCTCTAAGGTCACTTGTTGGCTTTTTGTAATGCTTTTTTTTACAGTCACGCAAGTATAGAATCATATCTTGGGATAAAGGATGAGTGCAGGTTGATAGTGGTTTTATTCCAGGCTAGTCCCAGATATGTTTATTGTAAAGTAGACTGCTTTACACATGAATCCCTTAATTGTTGTATCCCAACTAGGTAGCTGTCCAAGGCCTTGTTTACACCTGGTACTAAGAAGCATTTTTGTACATCAGGGCACAAGTGGACTGTGGTGTAAAAAGGGGCTAATTTTTTTTTTGGAGCTTGTCTATTTTTGGCCACTTCCAGAGGTAGTCAAACACATTCGACCAGATTGGTTTCATAGAGTAGATGCTCATGTGGTTGAATGTGTTTGAACAGCTGCAAAACATGGAGTACCCTACTGACCTAGTACGTAAACATTGAGAAGTGCGCTAGCAGGTGTGATTTAAACTCTCTCTGCTTAGCCGATTTTTCCGTAGTTGCTCGACTATTTCTGTAGGTGGCGCCCGAGCATCCATGACATCGGTGCATGTTCGTTGGAAATATTTGCCAACAGGATGGATGATTACATGCTTTAAATCATCAATTTGAGCAGCTCTTGAGGTTCTTATCCAGAAAGTAAGATGAAATTCTTGCTGGTATAGCTGTGTTTAGACTTTGATGAGGCCTGCACTTATTTCTTTGCGCTGTCCATTTAGTTGTCGTCAGTGTTTAATTTGTAAAGTGGGAGGTCCCAGAGTGCAGAGGGGGGGTGGATCCGGCGACTCAAAACGGGGGTTGGAGGTAACGGAACAAAAAAAACAAAAAAACGTAACAACGCTGTGTGTGTATCAGGGCAATGTTTATTTTAATTTCAGAACATGCACTACATGGGTGCAAAATGTAAAAAAAAAAAAAAAAACTTTTTCACAAGCAGCAAGGGGGTCGCACACCGGACGAGAAGCGTCGCGTCTAGGACAACTCGAGGTATCGCACACCGGACGTGCACTGTCTCAGTTTATGGCCAGCAATATTGTTATGTTTAAGGACATTAAAGGGATAGTTCACCCAAAAATGAAAATTCTTTCATCATTTACTCACCCTCAAGTTGTTCCAAACCTCTATGTATTTATTTGTTCTGCTGTACACAAAGGAAGATATTTGGAAGAATGTTTTAATCAAACAGATCTCAATCCCCATTGACTTCCATAGTAGGAAAAAATACATACTATGGAAGTCGATGGGGATTGAGATCTGTTTGATTAAAACATTCTTCCAAATATCTTCCTTTGTGTACAGCAGAACAAATAAACACATAGAGGTTTGGAACAACTTGAGGGTGAGTAAATGATGAAAGAATTTTCATTTTTGGGTGAACTATCCCTTTAAGATAATGTCTGTATTATGTTACGATTGTACTGTACAATCGTTGCTACTAGTGTGCAGACTCTGAACACTTCACCTCAGAGTGTCCGTTAACTGAACGAATTGAGAATCTCACCTGAAAATCCGATAACATCAGCAATTTTCATTCAAGCAACTGATTTCTGTAAATGAATGTAAAACTAAATGTATATTGCATACAGCACAGGGTGAAGTCAGACAGTTTTTACATTAACAACGCCGAATGGCGCTGCCGGTGTGTGTACTTATGGCGCTTTTCCACTACACAGTACCAGCTCGCCTCGGCTCGGCTCGACTCGACTCGCCTTTGTTTGCTTTTCCACTGTGTAAAAGTCGTACCTGTACCTGCTTTCGGGTACTTTTTTTCGTACCACCTCCGGCGAGGTTCTAAGCGAGCTAAGGCGATACTAAAATGTGACGTGAAAACAATGCCAACTGCTGATTGGTCACAGAGAATCTGCGTCATCATTGCACGCGCCAGATGGAGTATCCAGAATAAATAACCCCGCCATTTTTAAATAGTTTGGCCAGAGATAGTTACTAAACTTACTACTATTATTATGGCAACTCGGAAGAATACGCCGTGGTCAAACGAGGAGGTGCAGACATTCCTTTGTTTGGTTGCCGAAGAGAGGATCCAGCAAGAGCTTGATGGGGCAACGAGGAACGAAAGGCGTCGCTATGACGACCGGGTACTATTTGTGGCGGTACTTTCTGCAATGGAAAACGGAGCGAAAAGCGAGCCGAGTCGAGGCGAGCCAAGGCGAGTCGAGTCGAGTCGAGCTGGTACTGGTAATGGAAAAGCGCCAATAGAGAATAATGTGTTACAATTTTAAAGACGTGGAGCTGCGCTTCTCGTCCGGTGTGCGACCCACTTTACCCTGAAAATTCACCTCAAAAACGCATCGAAACTGCAAACACAAGATTTTTGTGGAACTTCAATGGGGAATAAAGCCTCTCTACGATTGCGTATGTTGGTTGGTTATTTCCACAGCTTGAACATGACGGCTGCACAAATAGATTTTTAAATGCCAGGCCAAGTTTTTCTTATATTTCTTACTGTGGTATTGTAATTTTAGGGATGGAAAAAAGATAAATAATAATAATACAGACATAACTGAAATGCGGGACACTATTTATGTATTGCGGGTAAAAACTCACAATTTCGGGACTGTTCCGCAGAATGCGGGAGAGGTGGTCATCCTATGTTGTCGTCCGCCCATGAAAATATCAAAGTAAAAACGTTTCTGTTTTTAGTACATCGTTGTTATTGAATCATACCCTGAATATACAGGCCTGTTGCCATGAGAACTCTATGATGTGTTTCAAAGAAAAAAACAATCCAGAATAGCTAAAAGATCTAATATAATATTCAGCTACTGAAGGATAAAATAAGGCTGAATTCAGAATGGCAGAAATAGTACTAGCATACTATTCTGAAATCAGCTCAATGTGGTTTTATGTATGTTCAAAAGGGTGGAAAAACAAGAAAACTGGAATCACCTAGTTGCATAAACTCCCACTCTGGAGTGCAAGTCTGGAGAATCATGACTATTAATGAAGAGGGAGGGATTATCATTAATTACCCAAAGTCTGTAGAGTACAAAAAGACCAAAGGGCAGCATCTCAGCAGTGTGACTAGCTGTTGAACAATGGCTGGAAGTTGGTGTGCTGTTCAGTCTCTGGCACTTTGTGTTTGGTTCTGTGCGTTCTGTCATGCTGTTCCGAAGTGGAGTGATCTGCCCCAGAATCCTCAAGCTCTAATGTTCCAGCATACTGACCAGCGGTTTCAGAAGCCAGTTCAACAGCAAGCTAGTCAATGGTTTCCTCAGCAGGTTCAAAAGCCAGTTCAACAGCAAGCAGGTCAACAGTTTCCTCAGCAGGTTCAACAGCAAGCTAGTCAATGGTTTACCCCGCAGGTTCAACAGCAAGCAGGTCAACAACAAGCTAGTCACCAGTTTCCTCAGTCAGTTCAACAAGCTAGTCACCAGTTTCCTCAGTCAGTTCAACAAGCTAGTCAACAGTTTCCTCAGTCAGTTCGACAAGCTAGTCAACATTTTCCTCAGTCAGTTCAAGCCAGTCACCAGTTTCCTCAGTCAGTTCAACAAGCTAGTCAACAGTTTCCTCAGTCAGTTCAACAAGCCAGTCACCAGTTTCCTCAGTCAGTTCAACAGTTTCCTCAGCAGTTTCAGCCTAAGCAGCCACTGGCAAAGGCAGAGCCCCTTGACAAATGTACTGTAGCTGATTATGAGCAGATCCAATGTGGACCACCTGGTATCAGTGGTGCTGAGTGTGCTGCTATCAACTGCTGCTTTAATGGACAGCAGTGTTACTATGGGAAGGCAGGTAAGAGTGTAGAGTCAATGTAGAGGCATTCATGTTAAACTGATCCTCAGCAATAACCTGCTCTTGTAACTCGTTCCAGTGACTGTCCAGTGTATAAGAGATGGTCAGTTTGTGGTAGTGGTGGCTAGAGATGTTACGCTGCCTCGATTGAGCCTGGATTCAGTCCGTCTCCTGGGTGGAAGTGATCCAGCTTGCAGTCCTGTGGGGTCCACACCTTTCTTTGCTATATACCAGTTCCCTGTCACTGCATGTGGCACAAGCATGATGGCGAGTAGCTGCTTGTGGTTTTGTTCTGCATGGCTTAGAATGGATTGGATGCCAACAATGTTACTATTTGCAGGAGGACAGTGGATATGTGGTGTATGAAAACAGAATGACCTCCTCATATGAAGTAGGTGTCGGACCACTTGGTTCCATCACAAGGGACAGCCATTTTGAGTGAGTGATGTATGCTTTATCATAAATGTGAATCATTGACAAATGCTGCAAGCTCACTGTTTGTCGTTCAGGCTTCTCTTCCAGTGTAGGTACTCTGGTACCTCTGTGGAAGCTCTGGTTGTGGAGGTCAACACCGTTCCTCCACCTCCACCAGTAGCTGCTCCTGGACCCCTCAGGGTGGAGCTTAGACTGGCAAATGGTCAATGTGTCACCAAAGGCTGTGCAGAAGGTAAGTGTTTGTCCCAAGTATGCCTAAAGCCTTTCTAAAACTCCAGTTTCTCGTTAAACCCTGCATTCTTCCTCAGGGGACGAGGCGTACACGTCCTACTACAGTGATGCTGATTATCCAGTTACAAAAGTCCTGCGGGAGCCTGTGTATGTTGAGGTGCACATTTTGGAGAGGACCGACCCCAACATTGTCCTGATGCTGGGACGTTGCTGGGCGACATCAACCCCCAGTCCACTCAGTCTACCCCAATGGGATCTTCTGGTTGATGGGTGAGTAAGGCCCGTCTTTATCCATCTAGTTTGCTGTAAGGCATTTCTGACTGCCTCTTTGCCTTTCAGATGCCCTTACCAGGATGATCGTTACCTGACCACATTGGTTCCAGTGGCTGGATCATCTGGTCTTCAGTTCCCGACCCACTACAAGCGCTTTGTTGTGAAGATGTTCACATTTGTAGATCCAGCATCACTGGCTCCTCTGCAGGAAACCGTATGCTCTGCAGCCTTACCTCAGCCCTTAATATTAGTGCTTTTTACAGTGAATTCTATGGCTTAACCCTTTCCCCCTCTGTTAGATCTTCATCCACTGTAGTACAGCGGTGTGCCATCCCTCCTCTGGCTCCTGTGAGCAAAGCTGCACTAGGAAAAGTGAGTGCTTGCTGTAAGTTGACTTCAGGAACTGAGAACTTTATTTAAATGCCCCTCATGCTTCTACCACTTTTTACAGGAAGAGACACGCACGTCAAGACCATCTCTAGTGGGCAAACTGTGGTGTCTAGTGGAGAAGTTAACCTGGTCAAGTGAATTTTAGTGTTTTAATAAACTTCATGAAACTCAACATGTTTCTCTTTGGTATTCATTTCTGACTGGAGTTGGATGTTTCATGACTGTTCTCAGTTTGACTTCTAGGGCTGCACTACTAAACCTTTTTTCTTTCGTGCATTGAGATTCTTGACTTGAACTAAACAAGCCAAGTTTCTGCATAAGCCATTTAACTTTACTATTGGCCAAGTTCTAGTTGTTAACTTGGGCCCCTGTTCATGTTTCACATATCAAATGAAGGTTTTAGCTACTGTCTGAGGCTTTACATACGACTTTATGGCTGGACTAGCATAACTGCATATATTGATGCCCAAACCCCCTCTAAGGTCACTTGTTGGCTTTTTGTAATGCTTTTTTTTACAGTCACGCAAGTATAGAATCATATCTTGGGATAAAGGATGAGTGCAGGTTGATAGTGGTTTTATTCCAGGCTAGTCCCAGATATGTTTATTGTAAAGTAGACTGCTTTACACATGAATCCCTTAATTGTTGTATCCCAACTAGGTAGCTGTCCAAGGCCTTGTTTACACCTGGTACTAAGAAGCATTTTTGTACATCAGGGCACAAGTGGACTGTGGTGTAAAAAGGGGCTAATTTTTTTTTTGGAGCTTGTCTATTTTTGGCCACTTCCAGAGGTAGTCAAACACATTCGACCAGATTGGTTTCATAGAGTAGATGCTCATGTGGTTGAATGTGTTTGAACAGCTGCAAAACATGGAGTACCCTACTGACCTAGTACGTAAACATTGAGAAGTGCGCTAGCAGGTGTGATTTAAACTCTCTCTGCTTAGCCGATTTTTCCGTAGTTGCTCGACTATTTCTGTAGGTGGCGCCCGAGCATCCATGACATCGGTGCATGTTCGTTGGAAATATTTGCAAACAGGATGGATGATTACATGCTTTAAATCATCAATTTGAGCAGCTCTTGAGGTTCTTATCCAGAAAGTAAGATGAAATTCTTGCTGGTATAGCTGTGTTTAGACTTTGATGAGGCCTGCACTTATTTCTTTGCGCTGTCCATTTAGTTGTCGTCAGTGTTTAATTTGTAAAGTGGGAGGTCCCAGAGTGCAGAGGGGGGGTGGATCCGGCGACTCAAAACGGGGGTTGGAGGTAACGGAACAAAAAAAACAAAAAAACGTAACAACGCTGTGTGTGTATCAGGGCAATGTTTATTTTAATTTCAGAACATGCACTACATGGGTGCAAAATGTAAAAAAAAAAAAAAAAACTTTTTCACAAGCAGCAAGGGGGTCGCACACCGGACGAGAAGCGTCGCGTCTAGGACAACTCGAGGTATCGCACACCGGACGTGCACTGTCTCAGTTTATGGCCAGCAATATTGTTATGTTTAAGGACATTAAAGGGATAGTTCACCCAAAAATGAAAATTCTTTCATCATTTACTCACCCTCAAGTTGTTCCAAACCTCTATGTATTTATTTGTTCTGCTGTACACAAAGGAAGATATTTGGAAGAATGTTTTAATCAAACAGATCTCAATCCCCATTGACTTCCATAGTAGGAAAAAATACATACTATGGAAGTCGATGGGGATTGAGATCTGTTTGATTAAAACATTCTTCCAAATATCTTCCTTTGTGTACAGCAGAACAAATAAACACATAGAGGTTTGGAACAACTTGAGGGTGAGTAAATGATGAAAGAATTTTCATTTTTGGGTGAACTATCCCTTTAAGATAATGTCTGTATTATGTTACGATTGTACTGTACAATCGTTGCTACTAGTGTGCAGACTCTGAACACTTCACCTCAGAGTGTCCGTTAACTGAACGAATTGAGAATCTCACCTGAAAATCCGATAACATCAGCAATTTTCATTCAAGCAACTGATTTCTGTAAATGAATGTAAAACTAAATGTATATTGCATACAGCACAGGGTGAAGTCAGACAGTTTTTACATTAACAACGCCGAATGGCGCTGCCGGTGTGTGTACTTATGGCGCTTTTCCACTACACAGTACCAGCTCGCCTCGGCTCGGCTCGACTCGACTCGCCTTTGTTTGCTTTTCCACTGTGTAAAAGTCGTACCTGTACCTGCTTTCGGGTACTTTTTTTCGTACCACCTCCGGCGAGGTTCTAAGCGAGCTAAGGCGATACTAAAATGTGACGTGAAAACAATGCCAACTGCTGATTGGTCACAGAGAATCTGCGTCATCATTGCACGCGCCAGATGGAGTATCCAGAATAAATAACCCCGCCATTTTTAAATAGTTTGGCCAGAGATAGTTACTAAACTTACTACTATTATTATGGCAACTCGGAAGAATACGCCGTGGTCAAACGAGGAGGTGCAGACATTCCTTTGTTTGGTTGCCGAAGAGAGGATCCAGCAAGAGCTTGATGGGGCAACGAGGAACGAAAGGCGTCGCTATGACGACCGGGTACTATTTGTGGCGGTACTTTCTGCAATGGAAAACGGAGCGAAAAGCGAGCCGAGTCGAGGCGAGCCAAGGCGAGTCGAGTCGAGTCGAGCTGGTACTGGTAATGGAAAAGCGCCAATAGAGAATAATGTGTTACAATTTTAAAGACGTGGAGCTGCGCTTCTCGTCCGGTGTGCGACCCACTTTACCCTGAAAATTCACCTCAAAAACGCATCGAAACTGCAAACACAAGATTTTTGTGGAACTTCAATGGGGAATAAAGCCTCTCTACGATTGCGTATGTTGGTTGGTTATTTCCACAGCTTGAACATGACGGCTGCACAAATAGATTTTTAAATGCCAGGCCAAGTTTTTCTTATATTTCTTACTGTGGTATTGTAATTTTAGGGATGGAAAAAAGATAAATAATAATAATACAGACATAACTGAAATGCGGGACACTATTTATGTATTGCGGGTAAAAACTCACAATTTCGGGACTGTTCCGCAGAATGCGGGAGAGGTGGTCATCCTATGTTGTCGTCCGCCCATGAAAATATCAAAGTAAAAACGTTTCTGTTTTTAGTACATCGTTGTTATTGAATCATACCCTGAATATACAGGCCTGTTGCCATGAGAACTCTATGATGTGTTTCAAAGAAAAAAACAATCCAGAATAGCTAAAAGATCTAATATAATATTCAGCTACTGAAGGATAAAATAAGGCTGAATTCAGAATGGCAGAAATAGTACTAGCATACTATTCTGAAATCAGCTCAATGTGGTTTTATGTATGTTCAAAAGGGTGGAAAAACAAGAAAACTGGAATCACCTAGTTGCATAAACTCCCACTCTGGAGTGCAAGTCTGGAGAATCATGACTATTAATGAAGAGGGAGGGATTATCATTAATTACCCAAAGTCTGTAGAGTACAAAAAGACCAAAGGGCAGCATCTCAGCAGTGTGACTAGCTGTTGAACAATGGCTGGAAGTTGGTGTGCTGTTCAGTCTCTGGCACTTTGTGTTTGGTTCTGTGCGTTCTGTCATGCTGTTCCGAAGTGGAGTGATCTGCCCCAGAATCCTCAAGCTCTAATGTTCCAGCATACTGACCAGCGGTTTCAGAAGCCAGTTCAACAGCAAGCTAGTCAATGGTTTCCTCAGCAGGTTCAAAAGCCAGTTCAACAGCAAGCAGGTCAACAGTTTCCTCAGCAGGTTCAACAGCAAGCTAGTCAATGGTTTACCCCGCAGGTTCAACAGCAAGCAGGTCAACAACAAGCTAGTCACCAGTTTCCTCAGTCAGTTCAACAAGCTAGTCACCAGTTTCCTCAGTCAGTTCAACAAGCTAGTCAACAGTTTCCTCAGTCAGTTCGACAAGCTAGTCAACATTTTCCTCAGTCAGTTCAAGCCAGTCACCAGTTTCCTCAGTCAGTTCAACAAGCCAGTCACCAGTTTCCTCAGTCAGTTCAACAAGCTAGTCAACAGTTTCCTCAGTCAGTTCAACAAGCCAGTCACCA
The DNA here is from genome assembly GCA_030578255.1 of Tiaroga cobitis. Lineage (NCBI taxonomy): Eukaryota > Metazoa > Chordata > Actinopteri > Cypriniformes > Leuciscidae > Tiaroga > Tiaroga cobitis. The sequence goes on along the minus strand of CM060608.1, from coordinate 40,291,878 downwards.
GTTTCCTCAGTCAGTTCAACAGTTTCCTCAGCAGTTTCAGCCTAAGCAGCCACTGGCAAAGGCAGAGCCCCTTGACAAATGTACTGTAGCTGATTATGAGCAGATCCAATGTGGACCACCTGGTATCAGTGGTGCTGAGTGTGCTGCTATCAACTGCTGCTTTAATGGACAGCAGTGTTACTATGGGAAGGCAGGTAAGAGTGTAGAGTCAATGTAGAGGCATTCATGTTAAACTGATCCTCAGCAATAACCTGCTCTTGTAACTCGTTCCAGTGACTGTCCAGTGTATAAGAGATGGTCAGTTTGTGGTAGTGGTGGCTAGAGATGTTACGCTGCCTCGATTGAGCCTGGATTCAGTCCGTCTCCTGGGTGGAAGTGATCCAGCTTGCAGTCCTGTGGGGTCCACACCTTTCTTTGCTATATACCAGTTCCCTGTCACTGCATGTGGCACAAGCATGATGGCGAGTAGCTGCTTGTGGTTTTGTTCTGCATGGCTTAGAATGGATTGGATGCCAACAATGTTACTATTTGCAGGAGGACAGTGGATATGTGGTGTATGAAAACAGAATGACCTCCTCATATGAAGTAGGTGTCGGACCACTTGGTTCCATCACAAGGGACAGCCATTTTGAGTGAGTGATGTATGCTTTATCATAAATGTGAATCATTGACAAATGCTACAAGCTCACTGTTTGTCGTTCAGGCTTCTCTTCCAGTGTAGGTACTCTGGTACCTCTGTGGAAGCTCTGGTTGTGGAGGTCAACACCGTTCCTCCACCTCCACCAGTAGCTGCTCCTGGACCCCTCAGGGTGGAGCTTAGACTGGCAAATGGTCAATGTGTCACCAAAGGCTGTGCAGAAGGTAAGTCTTTGTCCCAAGTATGCCTAAAGCCTTTCTAAAACTCCAGTTTCTCGTTAAACCCTGCATTCTTCCTCAGGGGACGAGGCGTACACGTCCTACTACAGTGATGCTGATTATCCAGTTACAAAAGTCCTGCGGGAGCCTGTGTATGTTGAGGTGCACATTTTGGAGAGGACCGACCCCAACATTGTCCTGATGCTGGGACGTTGCTGGGCGACATCAACCCCCAGTCCACTCAGTCTACCCCAATGGGATCTTCTGGTTGATGGGTGAGTAAGGCCCGTCTTTATCCATCTAGTTTGCTGTAAGGCATTTCTGACTGCCTCTTTGCCTTTCAGATGCCCTTACCAGGATGATCGTTACCTGACCACATTGGTTCCAGTGGCTGGATCATCTGGTCTTCAGTTCCCGACCCACTACAAGCGCTTTGTTGTGAAGATGTTCACATTTGTAGATCCAGCATCACTGGCTCCTCTGCAGGAAACCGTATGCTCTGCAGCCTTACCTCAGCCCTTAATATTAGTGCTTTTTACAGTGAATTCTATGGCTTAACCCTTTCCCCCTCTGTTAGATCTTCATCCACTGTAGTACAGCGGTGTGCCATCCCTCCTCTGGCTCCTGTGAGCAAAGCTGCACTAGGAAAAGTGAGTGCTTGCTGTAAGTTGACTTCAGGAACTGAGAACTTTATTTAAATGCCCCTCATGCTTCTACCACTTTTTACAGGAAGAGACACGCACGTCAAGACCATCTCTAGTGGGCAAACTGTGGTGTCTAGTGGAGAAGTTAACCTGGTCAAGTGAATTTTAGTGTTTTAATAAACTTCATGAAACTCAACATGTTTCTCTTTGGTATTCATTTCTGACTGGAGTTGGATGTTTCATGACTGTTCTCAGTTTGACTTCTAGGGCTGCACTACTAAACCTTTTTTCTTTCGTGCATTGAGATTCTTGACTTGAACTAAACAAGCCAAGTTTCTGCATAAGCCATTTAACTTTACTATTGGCCAAGTTCTAGTTGTTAACTTGGGCCCCTGTTCATGTTTCACATATCAAATGAAGGTTTTAGCTACTGTCTGAGGCTTTACATACGACTTTATGGCTGGACTAGCATAACTGCATATATTGATGCCCAAACCCCCTCTAAGGTCACTTGTTGGCTTTTTGTAATGCTTTTTTTTACAGTCACGCAAGTATAGAATCATATCTTGGGATAAAGGATGAGTGCAGGTTGATAGTGGTTTTATTCCAGGCTAGTCCCAGATATGTTTATTGTAAAGTAGACTGCTTTACACATGAATCCCTTAATTGTTGTATCCCAACTAGGTAGCTGTCCAAGGCCTTGTTTACACCTGGTACTAAGAAGCATTTTTGTACATCAGGGCACAAGTGGACTGTGGTGTAAAAAGGGGCTAATTTTTTTTTTGGAGCTTGTCTATTTTTGGCCACTTCCAGAGGTAGTCAAACACATTCGACCAGATTGGTTTCATAGAGTAGATGCTCATGTGGTTGAATGTGTTTGAACAGCTGCAAAACATGGAGTACCCTACTGACCTAGTACGTAAACATTGAGAAGTGCGCTAGCAGGTGTGATTTAAACTCTCTCTGCTTAGCCGATTTTTCCGTAGTTGCTCGACTATTTCTGTAGGTGGCGCCCGAGCATCCATGACATCGGTGCATGTTCGTTGGAAATATTTGCCAACAGGATGGATGATTACATGCTTTAAATCATCAATTTGAGCAGCTCTTGAGGTTCTTATCCAGAAAGTAAGATGAAATTCTTGCTGGTATAGCTGTGTTTAGACTTTGATGAGGCCTGCACTTATTTCTTTGCGCTGTCCATTTAGTTGTCGTCAGTGTTTAATTTGTAAAGTGGGAGGTCCCAGAGTGCAGAGGGGGGGTGGATCCGGCGACTCAAAACGGGGGTTGGAGGTAACGGAAAAAAAAAAAAAAAAAAAAACGTAACAACGCTGTGTGTGTATCAGGGCAATGTTTATTTTAATTTCAGAACATGCACTACATGGGTGCAAAATGTAAAAAAAAAAAAAAAACTTTTTCACAAGCAGCAAGGGGGTCGCACACCGGACGAGAAGCGTCGCGTCTAGGACAACTCGAGGTATCGCACACCGGACGTGCACTGTCTCAGTTTATGGCCAGCAATATTGTTATGTTTAAGGACATTAAAGGGATAGTTCACCCAAAAATGAAAATTCTTTCATCATTTACTCACCCTCAAGTTGTTCCAAACCCTTATGTATTTATTTGTTCTGCTGTACACAAAGGAAGATATTTGGAAGAATGTTTTAATCAAACAGATCTCAATCCCCATTGACTTCCATAGTAGGAAAAAATACATACTATGGAAGTCGATGGGGATTGAGATCTGTTTGATTAAAACATTCTTCCAAATATCTTCCTTTGTGTACAGCAGAACAAATAAACACATAGAGGTTTGGAACAACTTGAGGGTGAGTAAATGATGAAAGAATTTTCATTTTTGGGTGAACTATCCCTTTAAGATAATGTCTGTATTATGTTACGATTGTACTGTACAATCGTTGCTACTAGTGTGCAGACTCTGAACACTTCACCTCAGAGTGTCCGTTAACTGAACGAATTGAGAATCTCACCTGAAAATCCGATAACATCAGCAATTTTCATTCAAGCAACTGATTTCTGTAAATGAATGTAAAACTAAAAGTATATTGCATACAGCACAGGGTGAAGTCAGACAGTTTTTACATTAACAACGCCGAATGGCGCTGCCGGTGTGTGTACTTATGGCGCTTTTCCACTACACAGTACCAGCTCGCCTCGGCTCGGCTCGACTCGACTCGCCTTTGTTTGCTTTTCCACTGTGTAAAAGTCGTACCTGTACCTGCTTTCGGGTACTTTTTTTCGTACCACCTCCGGCGAGGTTCTAAGCGAGCTAAGGCGATACTAAAATGTGACGTGAAAACAATGCCAACTGCTGATTGGTCACAGAGAATCTGCGTCATCATTGCACGCGCCAGATGGAGTATCCAGAATAAATAACCCCGCCATTTTTAAATAGTTTGGCCAGAGATAGTTACTAAACTTACTACTATTATTATGGCAACTCGGAAGAATACGCCGTGGTCAAACGAGGAGGTGCAGACATTCCTTTGTTTGGTTGCCGAAGAGAGGATCCAGCAAGAGCTTGATGGGGCAACGAGGAACGAAAGGCGTCGCTATGACGACCGGGTACTATTTGTGGCGGTACTTTCTGCAATGGAAAACGGAGCGAAAAGCGAGCCGAGTCGAGGCGAGCCAAGGCGAGTCGAGTCGAGTCGAGCTGGTACTGGTAATGGAAAAGCGCCAATAGAGAATAATGTGTTACAATTTTAAAGACGTGGAGCTGCGCTTCTCGTCCGGTGTGCGACCCACTTTACCCTGAAAATTCACCTCAAAAACGCATCGAAACTGCAAACACAAGATTTTTGTGGAACTTCAATGGGGAATAAAGCCTCTCTACGATTGCGTATGTTGGTTGGTTATTTCCACAGCTTGAACATGACGGCTGCACAAATAGATTTTTAAATGCCAGGCCAAGTTTTTCTTATATTTCTTACTGTGGTATTGTAATTTTAGGGATGGAAAAAAGATAAATAATAATAATACAGACATAACTGAAATGCGGGACACTATTTATGTATTGCGGGTAAAAACTCACAATTTCGGGACTGTTCCGCAGAATGCGGGAGAGGTGGTCATCCTATGTTGTCGTCCGCCCATGAAAATATCAAAGTAAAAACGTTTCTGTTTTTAGTACATCGTTGTTATTGAATCATACCCTGAATATACAGGCCTGTTGCCATGAGAACTCTATGATGTGTTTCAAAGAAAAAAACAATCCAGAATAGCTAAAAGATCTAATATAATATTCAGCTACTGAAGGATAAAATAAGGCTGAATTCAGAATGGCAGAAATAGTACTAGCATACTATTCTGAAATCAGCTCAATGTGGTTTTATGTATGTTCAAAAGGGTGGAAAAACAAGAAAACTGGAATCACCTAGTTGCATAAACTCCCACTCTGGAGTGCAAGTCTGGAGAATCATGACTATTAATGAAGAGGGAGGGATTATCATTAATTACCCAAAGTCTGTAGAGTACAAAAAGACCAAAGGGCAGCATCTCAGCAGTGTGACTAGCTGTTGAACAATGGCTGGAAGTTGGTGTGCTGTTCAGTCTCTGGCACTTTGTGTTTGGTTCTGTGCGTTCTGTCATGCTGTTCCGAAGTGGAGTGATCTGCCCCAGAATCCTCAAGCTCTAATGTTCCAGCATACTGACCAGCGGTTTCAGAAGCCAGTTCAACAGCAAGCTAGTCAATGGTTTCCTCAGCAGGTTCAAAAGCCAGTTCAACAGCAAGCAGGTCAACAGTTTCCTCAGCAGGTTCAACAGCAAGCTAGTCAATGGTTTACCCCGCAGGTTCAACAGCAAGCAGGTCAACAACAAGCTAGTCACCAGTTTCCTCAGTCAGTTCAACAAGCTAGTCACCAGTTTCCTCAGTCAGTTCAACAAGCTAGTCAACAGTTTCCTCAGTCAGTTCGACAAGCTAGTCAACATTTTCCTCAGTCAGTTCAAGCCAGTCACCAGTTTCCTCAGTCAGTTCAACAAGCCAGTCACCAGTTTCCTCAGTCAGTTCAACAAGCTAGTCAACAGTTTCCTCAGTCAGTTCAACAAGCCAGTCACCAGTTTCCTCAGTCAGTTCAACAGTTTCCTCAGCAGTTTCAGCCTAAGCAGCCACTGGCAAAGGCAGAGCCCCTTGACAAATGTACTGTAGCTGATTATGAGCAGATCCAATGTGGACCACCTGGTATCAGTGGTGCTGAGTGTGCTGCTATCAACTGCTGCTTTAATGGACAGCAGTGTTACTATGGGAAGGCAGGTAAGAGTGTAGAGTCAATGTAGAGGCATTCATGTTAAACTGATCCTCAGCAATAACCTGCTCTTGTAACTCGTTCCAGTGACTGTCCAGTGTATAAGAGATGGTCAGTTTGTGGTAGTGGTGGCTAGAGATGTTACGCTGCCTCGATTGAGCCTGGATTCAGTCCGTCTCCTGGGTGGAAGTGATCCAGCTTGCAGTCCTGTGGGGTCCACACCTTTCTTTGCTATATACCAGTTCCCTGTCACTGCATGTGGCACAAGCATGATGGCGAGTAGCTGCTTGTGGTTTTGTTCTGCATGGCTTAGAATGGATTGGATGCCAACAATGTTACTATTTGCAGGAGGACAGTGGATATGTGGTGTATGAAAACAGAATGACCTCCTCATATGAAGTAGGTGTCGGACCACTTGGTTCCATCACAAGGGACAGCCATTTTGAGTGAGTGATGTATGCTTTATCATAAATGTGAATCATTGACAAATGCTACAAGCTCACTGTTTGTCGTTCAGGCTTCTCTTCCAGTGTAGGTACTCTGGTACCTCTGTGGAAGCTCTGGTTGTGGAGGTCAACACCGTTCCTCCACCTCCACCAGTAGCTGCTCCTGGACCCCTCAGGGTGGAGCTTAGACTGGCAAATGGTCAATGTGTCACCAAAGGCTGTGCAGAAGGTAAGTCTTTGTCCCAAGTATGCCTAAAGCCTTTCTAAAACTCCAGTTTCTCGTTAAACCCTGCATTCTTCCTCAGGGGACGAGGCGTACACGTCCTACTACAGTGATGCTGATTATCCAGTTACAAAAGTCCTGCGGGAGCCTGTGTATGTTGAGGTGCACATTTTGGAGAGGACCGACCCCAACATTGTCCTGATGCTGGGACGTTGCTGGGCGACATCAACCCCCAGTCCACTCAGTCTACCCCAATGGGATCTTCTGGTTGATGGGTGAGTAAGGCCCGTCTTTATCCATCTAGTTTGCTGTAAGGCATTTCTGACTGCCTCTTTGCCTTTCAGATGCCCTTACCAGGATGATCGTTACCTGACCACATTGGTTCCAGTGGCTGGATCATCTGGTCTTCAGTTCCCGACCCACTACAAGCGCTTTGTTGTGAAGATGTTCACATTTGTAGATCCAGCATCACTGGCTCCTCTGCAGGAAACCGTATGCTCTGCAGCCTTACCTCAGCCCTTAATATTAGTGCTTTTTACAGTGAATTCTATGGCTTAACCCTTTCCCCCTCTGTTAGATCTTCATCCACTGTAGTACAGCGGTGTGCCATCCCTCCTCTGGCTCCTGTGAGCAAAGCTGCACTAGGAAAAGTGAGTGCTTGCTGTAAGTTGACTTCAGGAACTGAGAACTTTATTTAAATGCCCCTCATGCTTCTACCACTTTTTACAGGAAGAGACACGCACGTCAAGACCATCTCTAGTGGGCAAACTGTGGTGTCTAGTGGAGAAGTTAACCTGGTCAAGTGAATTTTAGTGTTTTAATAAACTTCATGAAACTCAACATGTTTCTCTTTGGTATTCATTTCTGACTGGAGTTGGATGTTTCATGACTGTTCTCAGTTTGACTTCTAGGGCTGCACTACTAAACCTTTTTTCTTTCGTGCATTGAGATTCTTGACTTGAACTAAACAAGCCAAGTTTCTGCATAAGCCATTTAACTTTACTATTGGCCAAGTTCTAGTTGTTAACTTGGGCCCCTGTTCATGTTTCACATATCAAATGAAGGTTTTAGCTACTGTCTGAGGCTTTACATACGACTTTATGGCTGGACTAGCATAACTGCATATATTGATGCCCAAACCCCCTCTAAGGTCACTTGTTGGCTTTTTGTAATGCTTTTTTTTACAGTCACGCAAGTATAGAATCATATCTTGGGATAAAGGATGAGTGCAGGTTGATAGTGGTTTTATTCCAGGCTAGTCCCAGATATGTTTATTGTAAAGTAGACTGCTTTACACATGAATCCCTTAATTGTTGTATCCCAACTAGGTAGCTGTCCAAGGCCTTGTTTACACCTGGTACTAAGAAGCATTTTTGTACATCAGGGCACAAGTGGACTGTGGTGTAGGGCTGTCATTTTTTATTCGTTATTCGAATATGCATTCGAACATGACGTGAAATATCCGTAATCGAACTATAAATAAACTAACCAGTTTTTAAAGTGCCATGTTTAGCGCATTTTTTACAGTCTATGATTAGACCGTTTGTTTTTTATTTTATTGTTTGCCATCTCATCCAGTAGCGGGCACTCTAAACGTATTGTAGCGTAAGTTCATGACCAAATCAAGCGAATAATAGCCAATAGCCACCCTGTTTTGAAAATGGAAGATAACACAGAACGGCCAGCCTGAGCGGACAATTACGACCCCAATTCATCTAAAAAGTAGTGTCTGGAAATGGACAATCCGATTGATGAATCCGAACACGGTGTTTACATGAACGATACATAAAGTAATGTGCGCGTTATATGTCACAAGATTCAAATCGGAATTGATTTTTTGACATGCGCACACTGCACGAATATGCCGCTGTTCGCGCATAACTATTCTCCTCTATTGGTTCTTTATTTGTTTTAAACAGCAGACTTGATATTTATCCGTCTCTGGTCATGATTTGGAGACGATGAGCATGATTTGCCGTGCTGCTTGCCTGCTTATATTGATCACGCAGTAAAACCCTGCGTCCAAAACCAGTCATCCGTGGATGATAATCTGAAACAAGCGCTGGTGGGACGTTGTCCTGCTTCACTTCGCAGACGCTGAGTGAAATGAGAATTTTTTGATAACGGAACACTCATTTATGACACTCTATTCAACAGGAAGAACAGCTCGCTCCGTACGTAATACGTCATTGCACATGCGCAGTCCTTTTAGTTTCGTAGATATTCTAATATATTCGAATACATTGCTTGATATTTGATATCCGTTCGAATTTGATTTTTCTCAAAAGTGACAGCCCTACTGTGGTGTAAAAAGGGGCTAATTTTTTTTTTGGAGCTTGTCTATTTTTGGCCACTTCCAGAAGTAGTCAAACACATTCGACCAGATTGGTTTCATAGAGTAGATGCTCATGTGGTTGAATGTGTTTGAACAGCTGCAAAACATGGAGTACCCTACTGACCTAGTACGTAAACATTGAGAAGTGCGCTAGCAGGTGTGATTTAAACTCTCTCTGCTTAGCCGATTTTTCCGTAGTTGCTCGACTATTTCTGTAGGTGGCGCCCGAGCATCCATGACATCGGTGCATGTTCGTTGGAAATATTTGCCAACAGGATGGATGATTACATGCTTTAAATCATCAATTTGAGCAGCTCTTGAGGTTCTTATCCAGAAAGTAAGATGAAATTCTTGCTGGTATAGCTGTGTTTAGACTTTGAGGCCTGCACTTATTTCTTTGCGCTTTCCATTTAGTTGTCGTCAGTGCTTAATTTGTAAAGTGGGAGGTCCCAGAGCGCAGAGGGGGGGTGGATCTGGCGACTCAACATGGGGGTTGGAGGTAATAACGGAACAAAAAAACAAAAAAAAACCTATGTAGCTTCTGACTAAAAAAACCCTTAACAACGCTGTGTGTGTACATCAGGGCAATGTTTATTTTAATTTCAGAACATGCACTACATGGGTGCAAAATATTAAAAAAAACTTTTTCACAAGCAGCAAGGGGGTAGCACACCGGACGAGAAGCGTCGCGTCTAGGACAACTCGAGGTATCGCACACCGACGTCCGGTGTGCGATACCTCGAGTTGTCCTAGACGCGACGCTTCTCGTCCGGTAAACTGCACTTTCTCAGTTTATGGCCAGCAATATTGTTATGTTTAAGGACATTATGGAATTAAGATAATGTCTGTATTATGCTACGATTGTACTGTACAATCGTTGCTACTAGTGTGCAGACTCTGAACACTTCACCTCAGAGTGTCCGTTAACTGAATGAATTGAGAATCTCACCTGAAAATCCGATAACATCAGCAATTTTCATTCAAGTAACTGATTTCTGTAAATGAATGTAAAACTAAATGTATATTGCATGCAGCACAGGGTGAAGTCAGACAGTTTTTACATTAAGAACGTCGAATGGCGCTGCCAGTGTGTGTACATAGAGAATAATGTGTTAGAATTTTAAAGACGTGGCGCTGCTTCTCGTCCGGTGTGCGACCCACTTTACCCTGAAAATTCACCTCAAAAACACATCGAAAATGCAAACACAAGATTTTTGTGGAACTTCAATGGGGAATAAAGACTAACAAGATAGATAACAACATTGAACACTACACAAACAGTAATTATTAATTTGCCATAGTGACACAGGAGGTGCCGGATCCAATAAAAAAGGTTCCGGATCCAACGTTGGAGGTGCCGGAACATGTTCCGGCGTGTTCCGGCTCAAATTAAGCCCTGCCTTCCGTGCTGATCGGATGCCGGACTTTGGGCCGATCGAGTGCGAGTTTACACATGTGAAATTGAAAGAAGAAATGAAAAAGTCCTCTTTGTTTAGGGGTCACACTTGGCTTCTTCCAGTCAAAAATGAACGAAGCCTTAAAATTTAACTTTTTTTTTTCCAGGAAAACCAATGTAATATATTTTTGTTCAATAATATTTTTGGATTAGTATTTAATATTGTTAAAAGTCTCTGTTACTATGCAATAATTATAACATTTTTATGAGATATTTTTTCCGTTAGAATTATAATTTTTTTCAATAAATGCAACATTTCACATTAAAGCTGCGGTCCGTAGCTATTTTTTTTTTAATTATCCAAAATAAATGTTTGAGCAAGTACATAACCAGTGTAGTGATAATCAGATAGGTAGTCGAGCCAGCTCTGGTATGTGGAGTAAATTAACTAGATTTAATTTACTAAAGTTCCCCTCCCTTTCTTCCATTCGGTGAAAGAAAGGGAATAGTGTTTTGAATTGATTAAATCATTGACTCTGATTCGCACATGCAGCGTTTTTCTCTAATGAATAAAGAAATGCTTTGTTTGTGACGTGACCCAAAAGGACATGTGACTCGAGACAAAGATTAGGGAAGAGAACAGGCCCTTAGGGTCTCCCCTGATTTGATCACCTCACAAACAGAGCACTGTGTAATGAGTCAATTCATAAAGCAGCCTGAACTCTGAAGAACAATCACATACACACACACATGCTTTAACGTACACTCATACACAAACTTTGAATATTAAAACTTAGCATATAAGCATGTCATATTTCATGTGTGTTTCCCAGTTTATAGTCACTTTGTGGATGACGTGTGTTTGAAGGAATGAACTTGCTTTGAAGGAGCTAAATGCTTATAATATGCATATCTCTGTATTCCGATAATCTTTGTGTGACGTGTTTGATATGTCTGTAATTCCCTCAATCTAACGGAGCCGAATTCCGATAGCATAATGAAGTAAGGTGCATTATTTTACACATTTCATATTTCAGGAGCCGAACGGCTCAAATACCATCTCCTCATGACTGAAGTGGGAATCCCCCCCAAAAGACAAAGAAGAACTTTTCCCGCTCGAGACACTCTAAGATAATTGGTTCACGTACGTGAAGCAGAGTGAACCCCTCCTCTCCATAAAAGACTGACACAGAGCGCTTACGTTGCTAGAGAGCTTTTTCCCTGTGAGAGGTTTCCGGTTCCATGGCTCCTTAGGGAGCTTTCTCCGTTTTCTTTAATCTTTCTTTATTTTCGTCTTCGGACCTTTTCTTACGTTTAGTTTCAGTGAAATGAACGTAATCGGCAACTTCAACTTTAAAGAGACTCTTTGAACCTTCAGCGACCACGTTCGCCCGGAAGAGCTGACAAAGCACGCACCCGCTCTTAAGGACACACACGCAAGACGCGGTTCTCCTCGGCAACACAAAGAGAACCATTGTGCAACTCTCACTCTCCTATCCCTGCATCGGTCCCTGTTCATTTCTTCTCGCGAGGAAAATGAACCCAGCCCGACCTCAGCTGGCAAGCTTCACCTCCAAGGACATTCAAACATGCCGCGCTCACGTGCGCTGGACGAACCCGAACGCTCGGCATCCACATGACCGAGAGAGACACACGCCTGCTTCACATCACCCATCCAAAGGAGCTTTACCGGTGCAAGTACCCGTTTTACTATGCTTTCAAGGGTTAAGATCTGTTGATTTTTGTTGTCTCAAAGGTTCTGTGTCTGTGATGAATTTTGCAAAACTCATGATCTTTCCAGGTCTGCTTTATTTCTCCCTCTCTGTCTAGCTCACATGATCTTTCGATCAGACCACTCTCTCTCTCTCTCTCTCTCTCTCTCTCTCTCAATCTCTCTCTCTCTCTCTCTCGTTGTTATTTGTTTGTTTCGTTAGTTTTACTGTTAATGTACATATATGTATCCCGGGGTTTTTAATGTAGAATTCTGTATACGTAGTTTCAATTATTAAAACCATATTCTTGATTGCTTTCTGTCTAAGAGCTTATATTACAAGTCAATGAAATGATGATCTTATAGCTACAAAGCTTTACAAGTTGTTACGATTTCAGTAACGTAAATTTTAGAAGCACAAGAAAATTAATGTTCACGGCCGGAACATTGAGATTTCTTGGAGTTTATAAAAAGGGATAACTTTGTTGAGAAGTTGGTAAGTTAATCTTACGGCTGTTTGCTGGACAAACCGAGTGTTTGATAACTAAATTAATTCCCTTAAAGTTATCTCATATAATCGATCTGTAATGAGACCATTGATGTATGAATGAGGAATTATAATTCGTTATGATTTATCATTCATATATTCGATCGATCTATTTTCAATTTCGATAATTTAACTGCAACATGCAAGATAATAATCATAGTCATGATTAATTATGAAAATTCCCTATGAATAATTTGAGCTAATTAAGGCAAACCTCAATGTTGCGACACCAGCCAGTGTTCAAAACTATCGGCTTGCCTAGCTCGATTCAAACCGGTAAGCTTGTAATAATGTTTTTAAATCCAGTGGTAGGCCTACTGGTGGATTTCCGTGGTAAATTCTAGCATGTCTTTGCGTCATTACGTCACATCTTTACACATAAAGAGTCTCGGCTAGTAGGCTATATCGCGTGTGAGGATGCTAGAGGTGGAGATTATAGCCTTTTCCTCACAGCACTTGATATAATTAAACTTATCAATTTGATGGCGGTTCCAGAAAGGTTCAAACGACAATCACCAGTGACAACTGGAGATTCACCCGTTGTAAAATGCAAAAGACTGGAGTGGTAACAGAAAAAAAGAGAATGCAACCGGGCCCATGCGAAAACAAGGATAATATCTGAAGGGCATTATGTAGTCACGCATTGCTGATGTTGAACATTAACAATTTGAAAACAAAGTAGCCTATAATTTGCACGGTTGTATGTGATATGATAAGTGATTGTTAGATTTAATGAGCGCGATTTAGCCTACTGCAATGATTTTTTTCCCTTAGTTGGTATATTAAAAAATTAGGCTACTCAAGACCCACTGCTGCCACCTCTGCTACTTTACAGACATATTTTTACAATGTTGTAGGCCTACATGAAATGTCAGTTGAACACAGCTCTGTATCAAAATATTTACATGTTTACTAGCCTACTGCAGTGCAGCTAATCAAAGTTATTATTAGCCTACTGCAATGCAGTTAAAACGTTCTGTTTTCAAAGTTATTTATATTTACATTGTTACATTATCTACACGTGATGCATAAAACACCAAATTTTCAGCTTTCGGGTGCAATTTCATCACGTGTGTTCGTCCAGCAAACTGCTACGTTACGTAATTACTATTCATAAGCCTTCAACTTGCGAACGTCACGGTGCGTTGTTAATATTCATGATCCCGCCTTCAATTTTGTAGGATTGGTACATTTGTGAGCGGGCTAGAGTACTCCGCAGATCAGGAGCTCAGATTGTGATTTTTAAACATCACAGACCTATCATATCAGAGTAAATGGAGGACACAAAGCCAGAGGAAACGAATGTGGAGGAGCAGAAAGTAAGTATATTTGAAGATTGTGAAATCAAACCGCTGCAGTCAGTCAGTTTGAAGCTTTTCCGCTATGTAACAGTATTTACAGACTATAAGTCCGATAGAATCAAAGAGACCTCGAATAAAAGGCGATTTACGCACAAAACCTACTGTGATATCGTTGATAGATGTGATGATTGCTTTATTTTCTGTCTGGTTAACGTTAGTGTATTTGAAAAAAAAAAAAATTAAAGCCTGCTGCTCTCCACTGATGTATAAAGGCCTTCTAAGATTAAATACCAACATTCTGACTGAATCTTTGAAACGACTAGCAGAATTAAACCACCTGATAGATAATATACATATATATGTTGAGATGTTATTCATAATAATGCTGTAGTTGGTTTGTTTTGTTCTAGATTGAGTTGTGATGATGTTAGCTAGCGGTTAGCATGTGAAGCTAAGTTAACTGTTGAACAGTAAGCTATTCAATATATTGACTTTAAATGCGTTTTATAACCTGCGTCTTGTCACAGTCTGTGGATGTATAAGTTAAATCATGGAGATCCGTATGGATTTACATAAAGACCTTAGAATGATGAAATTCTGAACCACCAAACAATGAATAAAGCAGCACCATTTCATTGTAAATAATGAATACAATCTAGAAAGTTCCTAATAAATTTTCAGTTTATGCTGCCCTAAAACTAAAATGAAATTGAAAATTGTTTCAACATTTGAGCTCATGATATGATTTTCTTTGTAGACCTTGATTTATTGAAAAATATTGACACTTAAGCAATTTTGCACAAGCTGTTGTTCTGAATATCAATATGTCCATAAATTGGCTGGAGACATGAGGCCTTGATACTAACAATGAATTACATAAAAAGAAGTTAAAATTGAATAATTTGAATTTGACAAATTAGCCAGTTCATATTTATTCTCTGCCTATGAAAACAGTTCTAAAAGAAGCCATTTCATCAAAATTTTGAGAGAAACTGCTCCGTTCACTGAGTAATAAAAAATAAACGCTACAAGCTTCAGGCAAAATCACACACATCACCTCTTCTATTTGCAAGAAAAGATATAGGCCTAGCTCTGCTTTTAACTCAGTGCTGCACACAGTCTCGAACCACATTAGTACAATCAAGTGGACTTATATAAACAACGAAAGTACCAGTCAGAGTTTGACTAAGTATAAGCAATATAAGATGTGGTTTCCAAGATTATGCAAGATCATATCACCCTCAGAATCCTCCTCCTCTATGCCTGTTTAAAAACGTACAATATTATATGGATATCTTATTCTAGCTAGCTAATCAAAAGAGTTTTTTTCTTAATCATGTAGTGCTATGCCAAGCTAGTAGGTTAAGTAGTTAATCAAAGGTCAATTGAAAGCACAAGATGTGTTTCCTCTAGGATTTTTTCCAGCCGTGGTGGCAGGCCCATTTCGCCAGGGGGAGGGGGCGTGGCCCATGAGTGATATTCCCATTGGCCACGCCCCCTTATCCCCGGTGTTTAAACCTCCCCTAAGCATTATAACATGAAAGGCGCCAATAAGAGCGGCAAAGCGATTATGCGTATCCCGTGCGCAGAATGATGCACTTGAAGCAACGCGAAGTCACAGCGCGCAGCGCTTCGCATTGAAAAGTTCAAAGCACAAAGCGAAGAGATTATCTATCTATGCTTAATGTATTATATCTATGCAACAGTTTATTGAGCCTTTTCTTTTAACAGTTTTAAATTTCAGTTAACTTGCATGCATGAAGAACATTTCATAGTGCTCTCTCTAGTGCTGTAGTAACAGACACCCGGGAGAAAGGAATATGATTTAGAAAGCGCGATAAATTCCAGCGAGATAAAGTAATTTTATGCAAACTATAGACCTTTATCTACAAATAAAGTATAATAATGGGAACATTGACCTTGAAGAGAGTGTCGTCGTGTTACTGTCGTAACCGAACGCGACGCCCTGTTTGAATGCTGAATGGAGAATGACTGAGGAGAGATGAGTTTCCATTAACTTTAACGACTTAAATATAAATTTTTACCTCGCATTATGCTATTGAATGACTTTAGAAGTCTTGGAATATAGTGCGGAAACTTTATGGTGCTTTACAATGTTTTGTATGCCTTTAGTGGAGCTTAACAATAACACATACAATATCGGACCGAGAAGCTGCAGCCGTGGCGGGATGATTTTAGGTGTGGCGGCCCGCCACGGCAGAATGAAGGTAGCGGAAACACTGACAAGAAAGGGAAATTAATGTTTAATTTTAGGGATGGCCCGATACCGATACTGGCATCGGGGATCGGGCCGATACTGTCCTCATATACTCGGACTCATAAAAAATTGCCGATACCACTAGGGCTGTGTTGAAAAAATCGATTCACCAATTCTGAATCGATTTTCATATTAATTTCTAAAGATCGATCCGTAACTCAGAGGATCGATTTAATAATAGGCATACATTTTCCCTGTGAACTTTAACTTGCCGCGACTGGGAGATCCCTAAATGCGCATTGAAAGGCTTTAACTCAGCGCGCACATTGTTACGACAACAGACTTTGAGTGAGTCATTAAACCGTTCATTCAACGAACACGTTCAGAAAAGCTGATTCATTAAAAGAGATAATGAAACAAAGTTAAAAATAATGAACACCTTGAGTTCCACTTTTCAAGGCTCAGCTAAGCAGCAATGCGTCGCATGGGTAACGCTGAAGCTGATGCTTCATTTATTAAAGACCAATATGGCATTGATTCAATTTGTGACTCGCTGATTTTATTTCCCCGCGGCTTCCTCGCGCTGTGGGAAGCTGACCAGAGCTGCTACTGACACGCATTTCCGTGACGTGAACGTTAAAAGGATGATACGACAAATATTTCGCTTTCCTTTGAAGTCATATTCGTGGAAAGGTTGCCGTGTCAAAGACAGACACAGGTAATCGCACGCGCTCTGCCGATCTCTCTCATTCACTGTCTGTGGGAAGCCTCTGTAGGCTACAAATCACCATGATAAACAGTCTTGTTATCATTATGAACTTGTTTAACATTTAAAGGGTTAGTTCACCCAAAAATAAAAATTAAGTCATTAATTACTCACCCCCATGCTGTACCAACCCCGTAAGGCCTTCGTTCGTCTTCGGAACACAAATGAAGATATTTATGATTAAATCTGACAGCTGGATCACTCCTCCATATAGGCTGCCTAAGGGATTGAATCCTGACGTCCCAGAAAGTCAATGAAGAAAATGTTTAAATATTCCATGTCACAACAGTGGAATATTTAAACATTTTCTTCATTGACTTTCTGGGCCGTCAGGATTCATTCCCTTAGGGAGCCTATGGAGGAGTGATCCAGCTGTCACATTTAATCAAAAATATCTTCATTTGTGTTCCGAAGACGAACGAAGGTCTTACGGGGTTGGTACAGCATGGGGGTGAGTAATTAATGACTTAATTTTCATTTTTGGGTGAACTAACCCTTTAAACCTCTGAGGTCTAAGGATTTTTGGGGTCCTTGAGGTGTTCTGACATGCTCTGACATTTGTGCTTTTTTCAGTTATTTATAAACATGTTAATGGCAAAGGTGTAAATTCACTCAATAAAGCACAAACTGGACTACCGTAATTTCTCAGCAACAATTATGAAACATGTTTGTATTTTTGAGAGAATATTGCTTATGCATGGTTATTGAAAAAACTAAAACTTAAAGTGTCTGAAATAAGGCCACAAAACACATACTAAATATGTGTCCACAAGACTTGTGACTAATCAGTGTTGTTGCCTAGAATTTTTGCTTCAAAATGATCTGAAAATCATCCTGCCTAATCATTTACACAAACACATACACTGATTTAAATTTTATTAGACACCTTTGGTTTGGAAAGGCAATATGCGTGGAGGCGTGTTCACACCTGAGAAGACAAAGGCCGGATAATGTGCCGCATAATGAGCTGCATATTAATTAGCCCTTTCACACAGGTGTGTCACAAGATCCCAAAGAATGCAAGGACAAAAGAAATGATCTATATAGCCTATACATATTTTACAATTAGAAATTGTAACCAATTACAAATAGGTTACAATTACAACAACAATTACAATTTTAACAATATTTCAAGTGTATTTCTTTGTAAAAACTATACATTTTTTCATACGTATTAAAAAAGGTAAGGATTCATTAGTTTGAATATTGGAACAAACACTATAATAACATCTTAGTTGATAATTCAATATACCTACTTTATTTTTGACAAAACATCATACTATAGTATATTTAACTATGAGCAGAAATTGGTGAACAAAAGCGTACCTATTTAATGTGACAGTAGTCTTTTTTTACAGTCAAAACTTTATAAGCTATCCAAAACTAATCACAAAATCGTGTCTAAACATTCATATTTAGTCTGTAATATATTGTGTATGATATATTAGTATATACATGTGAATTTGCAGCTTGTTGCTTATACAGACATTTTATTTCAACATATTTCAGTCTATTTTTACTCAAACACATCTTAGTAGGCTATAGCAATATAGTTTGTATATGTAAACATAACGTTTACTAATGTAGGTGCGAGAGTGAATGAACAAGGCACAGACACGCGCTGTATAACTGTAAACAAAGCGCGCGCGCCTTTGCCGTTCACTCATCATTTAGCCTACACACATACACGCAATTCATATTTAAACAGTCTTTTTGCGGTTTACAGTCCGACACTTCAATATCACGATTAGAACAAAGCACTAGAATAAATGACTTACTACAATCAGCTGGATCCGTTGCTCCTCGAAATGAAACTACCAGCACTTCTGGTACATTTTCCAGGGTTAGATATTCCTCACAGTGAAAGGATACGCTGTGTACACAGCTGTACAAGATAGCCTACTTACTAAACACGATGTGTTTTATAATCCAGCTGGTGGGCGTTGGCATGTTTGAACGGCTTGTCTAAAATCATTTGCGTTTGAATAGCGCTCGCTCTCCGTGGGCGTGGCACATTAACGCGTAATTAGGTATAATGAGCTGGAAAGAAAAATACTGACATCTCTCTCTTTTCATACAGATTACATAAGCTAAGAATATTTGTTTTTTTATATAAATTAACTCATTTAAAAGAAGAGAGTTCAAGCTTCATTATGGAAAAACACTCGTGCCTGTATGACAAGTATTCGCGGAATTAAAAATATTCTTAGGACGCGTTTCAGAATGGACTTCACTGACAGAGAGAAGGCAGAACGCGCATCATGTTTGTTTTTCTTTATTTGGCGAAAAGCACAACACTTTGTTTTTATTGTGAGTATCCACAAAAAAATAGACACTTATCAGGATCTGATGATGTACAACACTTAATATGTAAGATCAAAATCAACAGAGTATTTTGAGTTTCTTTTGCACTGATAAGAAAAAAGCGAGACTATCGCGCCGGCGCGATAGCCGACCTCAGAGGGTTAATACACATGCATGAAGTTCAAAACAAGAAGGGTATAGCCTTATAAAAAACGTGAATATTGCTGCGGTTACTTGCAATCCTCTGCGGTTGACTTGTCAGTGTGTGTGGTACTACAAGATTGCGGATATCGCGTCAGCCCTACTACTGCTGATATACCTCTGCGTCCTCTGTCGTCTACACCAGTGCAAGTTTGTGAAAGCAGTTGTATCAACACTCTGGAAGGGGAATTGTTCTTTACAACCATCAATACTCAGTTGAATGTCTATAATAATAGTATCAATATGTTGAACAATATGTCAAAAACACTGATCTAAATCACGAAGATCGAATCAAATCGAATCGAATAATGATAATCGATTCAAGATCTTGAGAATCGGAATCGAATCTATGGCTGCAACTAACGATTATTTTGATAATCGATTAATCGGACGATTATTTTTTTCGATTCATCGATTAATCGGATAGAAATTAAATTCGATTTTTTTTTTATAACTAAATAAAACCGTAAATCAGGGTATTTATGTGTAAAAGTGTACTTTAAAAAGTGCAAAAGCCACACATTGAGTTTTACTAATATCAATATTTGCATTGTTTTTAATGATAATTGCTGATGGCAAGTTGACAAACATGATTATTGTTAAGAAAATGATATCCAACATATTATGTTTTAACACAATTTTTGTTAAAACAAATTTACACAGACATGTTGTTCAGATGTGAATATCTGAACTAAAAACAAACTAAAAACATCTAAAATATATAATTCATTTAATTTTTATTTAAAATTAATTATATATAAGGAATATAAGGATAAAGAATATAATATATATTATATATAATATATAAAAGAATATAATATAAGGATAAATTGATTAAATAAATATAGAAAGACTGAAAACAATTGTGTAAACGTAGAGCCGCAGTAGATCGCGTTTGACAAACAATTAAAACTTAGTAGACAAATGCTATAAAAAGAGAACTGAATGGAGGTAACGTTACCCAGCAAGCTAACAGGCTTGAGTAAAGGACAGGAGAAATTATGCATTAGTGCACAAGCATTCGCTGAAAACCACTGAGTACAGTGACTAAAAAACAATCTTTTACTGCTGCTGTTATTAACTGCCTTTGTATTTAGTGCTTCACTTTGTAAACACCATTTTAATTTAACCTATTTCTGCGGTAGCGCTATTTTAATCCATCACTTATGTTGCGAGCGAACTGATTGCGCAACCTGATGCTCGAGACAAAATACAGACATCCCAAGATCCCGGAAGTCCCGGGAGTCTCCCTCATATTGATTGCGGCTCCCTGATGCCCGCGAATTAGTTCAAACTCCCGAAATCTAGAGCGCGCAAGCAAGAGCGTGCATGCGAGACAGAAGAGACTGCTCCAAACCGTGTAGCGCGCGCGCTCGGCAGAGGGAGAGAGACCTTGCGTGTGTGTGCGTACCAGTAAACGCTCCCCGTGACGTAAGCAGACCAACTAATCGATAATGACATTCGTTGACAACGATTTTCATAATCGATTATAATCGATTTTATCGATTAGTTGTTGCAGCCCTAATCGAATCGATTCTTGAAATTTGAATCGAAACCCAGCCCTAGATACTACGCACCGATACCACGTACATTTTGCGAAACGAAACTGGCCGCCGCGAGTGCTTTGTCGAGGTGAACTGAGGTATAGGAGAGTATAATGTCGGCAGTTTGGGCTCATTTCAAGATAAAGGATGACAACAGCAAGGCAGACTGTAAGTTATGTTCAGCTAAGGTGTCAAGAGGAGCGAAGCAATCTAATAAAACATCTGAAGACGCATCATAGCGCTGAATACACACAGTTTAGTAAAGCTAAAGCAACTCAGCAGCCAAAATTAACAGGTTTTACTGAAGCACGAGAAGATGCGAGATAATCCACGGGCACTAAAAATAACAGAAGGAATTGCTAGGCCCGTAAATCAATAGTCAAATCGATAGTAAATAAATTAATCGCACGATAAAAAAAATGAGCTCAATTTTTTTCGGCCGCGATAATTTCCATTTGCATGCTTGTTTGTTTTCCTCGTCTCCTACCAAAGAGACTGGATGACAACTCTCGGTTCCTTAGCATAGGAGGAGTGATATTTCCCGACACTATCCTCAGGCCGGGCCCTTGAGAGACGTGCACTCCCAACGCAAAAGAGTGCGGCGCGGCACTAGATTTGATGGCCGAGGGCGAGCGCGGGCGGTAATGCACTCACTCTGTGTGTACGGGTTGTGGGAGAGTAAAACGATTCACGGGACTCCCGCAAACTAGAAATATCTATGAATAAAACACATAAAAACGAATAGATTTTTATTCATCTGTTGCAGAAAAGCAACAAGAACAACTAAAACAAAATAGAAACGATTTACAGGCCAGAGTTTCTATTCATAACATGTCTGCAGCGTTGAGCGATATAGCCAATCACAGACATATGTGTTGATTTCTTGAACGCAATGGCCAATCAGAAGCATTTAAGATAGACTCCCCTCACCACTCTAAACTGACTTTTGTTCAGTGCTGGATTCTGTATGCTGGCAAATCCTCTAATTATAACAAACAAAGTGTGGATATTATGAAAGATTCATTGTGCAGTCAGCTTCATTGATAAGATGTGTGAGATCGCGATGAACTGTCAGCTTTTTAGGAATTATTTAGGGAGCGCACTTTGCACGCATTCAGTCATGCCAGACCATGCACCCAGTAGCTGCTTGCTTTTATGTTAAATTAACAGTGGTTTGTGTGTTAATACATTTATTATTTTACTCATTATTATTTATTTTTAGACTTGTTAAAACAAGCTGAGAAGAAAATAAAAACAGTCTTCTAACCTGTGTTCTGAAATAGTCTTCTGTCTTCTTTTCTGGGAGCCTATAGTTACTTTTGCGGTAGAAATATCGGTATCGGTACTCGGTATCGGCAAGTACACAAATGTAAATACTCGTACACGTATCGGTTTGAAAAACAAAATGGCATCGGGCCATCCCTATTTAATTTGACAATTCTTAGTTTAAGTAATATAATGGGATATATAACGTAAAAGATGGTTTTGGACTATCTGGACAAAAAATGGTTTACGCCAGGATTAAAAATGAATACCCGATGTTCCATAATTTCTAATTGGGCCCATTAAAAAAAGCTTTCTCGGCCAATGGAGTGGATTTGGGTTCAAGGAGAGGAATTTTATCTTTAAAGGGGTCCTATTATGCTCTTTTATGAAGTCTTTATTTTGTTTTTGGAGTGTATTGTAATATGTTTCCATGCTTGATTGTAGGGGTGGGCAATATAGCCTCAAAATTCTAACACAAAATTTCAAGAATTTTTGCGATAATGATATTTATGACGATATAGAGAAAAAAATGTTGACCTTTTTTTTTTAATTACATTTATCTCACCTAAATGTTTGCTCATTGCGTTTTTACAATTGGGTAATTTTGTTGTTAAGAGTTTACACAACACAAGGAAACTTGATTTCAATCTTTGAATTAAATTGAAAAAAGTAGCAAAAATGTATACAAAATTAAAAAGATACAAATAAAGAGAAACGTTTTTGGGTAGGCCTAACACTAGTATTCAGAAATAGTATTTTAGTCCTGAGTCCTGACTAAATTAAATACATAAGCTATTAATTCTGATTTCTTACAATTAAAGCTATCTTTTGTTGTTTTTGACGACAACATTAATGACAGACACACATGGCTGCTGTCTCTTTTAGAGCTAGTGCCCAGATCCATTACTGTTTTCATTATACTGCAGTGTTTCCGCTACATTCATTCTGCCGTGGCGGGCCGCCACACCTAAAATCATCCCGCCACGGCTGCAGCTTCTCAGTGAGGTCCGATATTGTGCATACTTATTGTGTTATTGTTAAGCTAAAGGCATAAAAAACATTGTAAAGCACCATAAAGTTTTCGCACTATATTCCAAGACTTCTAAAGTCATTCAATAGCATAATGTGATGTAAAAATTTATATTTAAGTCGTTAAGTTAAAGATAATGGAAACTCATCTCTCCTCAGTCATTCTCCATTCAGCATTCAAACAGCGCGTCGCGCCGGTTACGACAGTAACACGATGACACTCTCTTCAAGATCAATGATCCCATTATTATACTTTATTTGTAGATAAAGGTCTATAGTTTGCATAAAATGACTTTATCTTACTGGAGTTTATAGCGCTTTCTAAATCATATTCCTTTCTCCCGGGTGTCTGTTAGATGAACGTTACAGCACTGGAGTAGAGAGCGCTATGAATTGTTCATGCGCACTGAAACTGAAATTTAAAACTGTTAAAAGAAAAGGCTCATATAATACATTAAGCATAGATGGATATAATCTCTTCGCTTTGTGCTTTGAACTTTTCAATGCGAAGCGCTGCACGCTGACTTCACGTTGCTTCAAGTGCATCATTCTGCGCACAGGATGCGCATAATCGCTTTGCCGCTCTTGTTGGAGCCTTTCATGTTATAATGCTTAGGGGAGGTTTAAACACCGGGGATAAGGGGGTGTGGTCAATGGGAATATCACTCATGGGCCACGCCCCCTCCCCCTGGCGAAATGGGCCTGCCACCACGGCTGGAAAAAATCCTAGAGGAAACACTGTACTGTCTGTTACACTGTCACATGCGTTTTATGCTTATTTAAGACATAACCGACTATGTTTACGAGTATACTAACCAAAACTGGAATTTTGACGGTGTTTATTTTTCGCTAAAGCGAAATAATCGGCGAAAAATAACTTGTTACTCGCGAGCTGATTGTGTGACTAAATGGCTGACATGCTGCTCTTACTCTCAGACAAGTCTTGTTGTTGTGCGTGCTAGGGAATGTAAATGTAAATCAATCATTGATATCGCGATTTGACTTTTTTTTTTTTTTTCATGTAAAAAATGTATACCGGTGTTGTCGTGGACGGTATGATATGGCACACCCTAGGGCTGGGCGATAAAACGATAACGATAATTATCGCGATATCATTTTTCTCGATAAAACGATATCAAGAGTTCGATAAATGTTCGATAATGTTATTATGCGCCAATAGTGGAACGAAACTCATTTTAGCCGCGCGCGCCTCACGGACTGTTTATCCGCTCGGCTCAAAGTCCAAACGGCAGCGCGCGCGAGCTTACTGGTGCAGCGTTTACTCTGATCGGCCTCGGTCACGACATCCAGTGAGAAGCGATTGAATTCAGCGAAGAACACTAAACTGGTTTAAATCAACGAGTCAGACTCATTAAAGGCAGATGAAACAGCGCTGACAAACAGGAGAAACGCTGTACGCAACGATACAGTCAGAATCTGAATTGATACTGAATCCATTTACCATGGATTTAATGTAATGTTAGCCAAGTAATATTAACTGCACCATGAAATGTGGGATATACATATTGAATTGTATTATTTTTAATGTAGACAATGTATTAAAGAACTAATGGAATATAATTACAGTATATAATAATGTATTTAGGCTAAAGATTTTCATACAAATACCATAGAAACCATAGTTACATATTGCCATGATAGTGAGGTGCTATAGGCTATGCCTGGTTTTATCTGTGGTTATCATGATCTAAATGCATGATACTGGATAACCAATGGTTAATTTGAATAAAACTCAAACAGTCAGAATGTTACATTTACCAAATAAAAATGTGGTTGTTAAATTGTTTTTAATAGATTAACGTAATGATAGAATAGAATGAACATAAATTTAACATAGTAGTATTAGCTTGAGTTAGGATGCAGATTTACTGTCAACTCACTGTCAAATATGCGTTTCGAGATACAACATGTAATATTAATATTGCAGCCTGCACTGTAAACTGTGCTGAAGATACGTGCCATCAAAGTCAGGCAACAGAATTTGTTTCAAGACTTGAAACAACATCCCCCATTAGCACATGCTAAGAAATATATGTTTGGCAAGTGTTTGTCATGATATGTTCTGACAATAAAGAGTAGTTTAAAACCACAATTAACGCTCTGGTTTCTACAACTTTCACTTAGGAGCAAAAATCTGCCTTTAAACTTTTGACATTTCATAATCTTTGAACTTTTAAAGATTTGACATTTATCGTGATAATTATCGATATCGACTGATATAAAAAAAATTATCGTGATAATTTTTTTGGGCCATATCGCCCAGCCCTAGCACACCCCTACTTGATTGTTCAAAAAACACATTATTTTTCACATATTTTACATTATTACATCTCCTCTCTCCCAAATCAGTCTCGAACGCGTCGTTTTCGCTGAAGCCCCTCCTTCTGAAATACGAAATGTATTGTGATTGGTTAGCTGGCCCAGTGTGTTGTGATTGGCACCAATTAGCGTGTATTCGGGAAATGTCCCGTCCCTTCATAACCGTGAGCTCTACTCGGATGTAAATATTAAGCATGGCGTCAATTTCAAACCAATTCGATCCCGATTCAGACACTGATTATGTTAACGATCAAGAGGATCTTGCAGAGCGGATTTAATGTACGTACTTTGCAGGCACGGATTTCAAAGGATGGTTTAGTGGTATTTTTTTTTTTTTTTTC
The DNA here is from genome assembly GCA_030578255.1 of Tiaroga cobitis. Classification (NCBI taxonomy): domain Eukaryota; kingdom Metazoa; phylum Chordata; class Actinopteri; order Cypriniformes; family Leuciscidae; genus Tiaroga; species Tiaroga cobitis. Next base: position 40,266,149 of record CM060608.1, on the reverse strand, counting down.
GGCTTGTATATGATGTTATCCTCTACAGACAAAATGGGAACGGCTACGTCTTTCAGAAGAAGATTTTGTGCGTATAGCCTGCATTCTACTCTGTCTGTCTTCTGTTCTTCGTAAAATGTGCAAACGTTGAGGTTATAATGTTCAGGAACAGTGTTAAAAATAAATTGTAACCACTCTAAGGTCGTCAGCCTTGGGACAAGCTTTTTACGTGGTGGGAAAAACAGCAACAACACTCTTCATCTTCTCTAATGCCGCTCAACCAAGCCTTGCCAACCTTTCTACGTATTCTGTGTGAGGGAATTATTTAAACGAAGAACATTATGACTTCATATACGATCTGGAAAAAATGTGTCGTTGTCCAAATGAGCCGTTCATTGTAGCTCTTAAAAAGTGGATTCTGTTAAATAAAATATCTCCCTTTGGAGTGTATTTTGAGCTTTGTAACCTAACATTACACACTAACTAAAGTTTCGCTAACTAAAGGGAAAAAGCATAATAGGGTCCCAGGTGCACGATGTAGGATTTTCGAAAAATACATAAAGTATTGACTTGTTCAAAAATAATGCCTCTGTCATTACTTATGGTCCACTAGAAGTGTGTGGTGGTGTTTGTGTCTAGAGAGACACTGCCCAATGCCTGTATTTTCATTTCTTCTTGAATTCTGTGCTCATGATGCTTCAGGGCTCAGTCTCGGACTAAAATCCATGTTTGAGCTGTTTTAACTGAAAGTAACTTATGCCAGTGCCATTGTTTTGTCTCAAGATGCACACCAGTAATGTTTTTTTTTTTCTAGGGCACGTTTGTTAAAGGTACTTCAATGTCCTAATTGAAGTAAGGCATACTACAAATGTGCAGAGCTCAGGCTGAACAAACTATCCGTGGCTAACTTAAATGCCTTTGATTGGCTGTTGTGTTTACATGCTCAACAAACATGTCTGTGATTGGCTACAACTGCAAAAACATTTCGAGAATATCGCGAATAGAAACCTTTCTCACTCTTCACACAAATACACATGGAAGCGTTCGAAAGCAGCCCGGACCTCGGGTTTGACCTGGGACTCTGTGCTACCAGTACTGCAGAAAGACTTATCAACATATCACTTAAAGTATTAGTTCACTTCAGAATTAAAATTTCCTGAAAATATACTCACCCCCATGTCATCCAAGATGTTCATGTCTTTCTTTCTTCAGTCGAAAAGAAATTAAGGATTTTGAGGAAAACATTGCAGGATTTTTCTCTATATAGTGGACTTCAATGGGGTCCAACGATTTGAAGGTCCAAATTGCAGTTTCAATGCAGCTTCAAAGGGCTCTACACGATCCCAGCCGAGGAAAAAGGCTCTTATCTAGCGAAACGAACGATTCTTTTTCTAAAAAAAAACAAAACAATTATATACTTTTTAACCACAAATGCTCGTCTTGCACGTCCACGACTTCACGCATTACGTTATAACGTTGGAAAGGTCCGCCGGTAACCTGACGTAGGCGGAAAATGTAGGGTAGGGTCAGGTGAAAAACACATCTTCAAAATCATCCAACATCATTATTTTACTTTTTATTTTTTGTAAAAGGCATTTGACTTAGTCTTTGCACATTCGTTTTGTAAATACTAGGTTGGTACTTCCGCCTGCTTGCTTGCTTGACCTTTCAACATGATTACGCAATGCGTGGCGTATCGCAGTGCTAGTGCAAGACGAGTATTTGTGGTTAAAAAGTATATAAATGTATATATTTTTTTGAAAGTGACAGATCGTTTCGCTAGATAAGAGCCTTATTCCTCAGCTGGGATTGTGTAGAGCCCTTTGAATCTGCATTGAAACTGCAATTTGGACCATCAAATCGTTGGTTGCCGTTAGAGATGTTCCGATACCCTTTTTCCCTTCCCGATTCCGATACCTGGACTCAGGGTATCGACCGATACCGAGTACTGATCCGATACCTGGGTGTGTACAGTATCTATTAGGGCTGGACCCAAATATTCGAATATTCGAATATTCGTTCCGTGGGTTTGTATTCGATTTGAAAATGTGACATTCGAATATTCGTTTTTTGTGTGTTTTTTGCACACCTTGCAACCCCCTCAAAACGGTTCTCATTCGCGCTTGAATACGTTTTACACTATAAAATCTGGTGAAATATAATACTTAACATATAACTTCGTTATAGCTACTTAATAAATATATTTGCTTCTTCTTGGACTACTAAAAGTGTTCCTGCAACGGGTGTATTCTCTGGCTAGAGCGCAGAACAGCGGAGTTTGTATGGGCAGAAGTGCATGCCTGAGCTTGTATTTTGGGTTAAGCTGCGTTGCTTCGACATTGTGGAAAATAGAATAATAGAAACAAAATGTATTATCCTTTTTACCCGTTATTATCAATCTAAATTAATCTACTGCAAAATATTAATAGTAGAGATGCACCGATTGATCGGCTGGTGACCGGAATCGGCCGGTTTTCACGTGATCGGCCATGATCGGCGACCGGCCGGTCAGTCTGACATAATCCGATTTTATGCCGGTCAAATGCACTCGGGCGCCGCATGATTAACATCGTGCAACATCAGCATCACACGTGCACACGGAACACGCACATGTAGGAAACCTCGTGAATTACGGCCGTTTCACACCGCAAGGGGCAGCGCGTTTTTTTTGTTTTGTTCGGCGTGGATGTCAATCAATGAGTGCATCACACCGGGAGCCGGAGCAGCGCGTGAGCGTCGAGCAGGAGCGTCGCGTGAGCAACAGTGAAGCGCGGGTTTCTGCGCCGAATCTATTTTTGCTGCGCTCAATTTAAGTGAAAGCACACTTTTGATGGACAAAATAAATATGGTTTCATCCAAAAATTGCCCAATTGTCTGATGTGTTTTAACAAGAACTGAAGTAGGCTAGGCTATGTCAGAAAGAAAATGAAGACTCAAAAATATTTATAGAAAATGTACCCATTTAAACTTGTTTTTATTATTATGTAATTGTTTCCCTGCACATGCTCCACTTGTCCTGTTTAGCTTGGCTGGACATGTGTCAGATGAGAGAAGAACTGTTTGAGAAATATAACTTGCCATTGATATACAACAAGTGATTGCAAAAGGCCTGTGTGTGTGTGTGTGTGTGTGTGTGTGTGTGTGTGTGTGTGTGTGAGAGAGAGAGATAAATATCTTTATACTGCAAGGCTATATTTATTGAATTTTTATTTATTTATATATTATTTTATTGCCATTACCTGTTTTCATACAGAAGTTTAGTTTGCTAAATATATCTTTTTTTTTTTATTGGATATTGGATGTGAAAAGGAAATGGTTCTTCCATATAACACTGCACTTTAGATGTGTGTGAATTTTCCACACTAGGAGTCATTTATATAGTTCTATTTTATAGCGATTATCTGTTCAAAAAATGTTCTATGCAAAATGTTCTATTAAAGAGAAGATAGAAAATAAATATTTGTGTGTGCTGTAAAGTGGTTTGAAAAAATAAAATCGGAATCGGCTAAAATCGGTATCGGCAGGTCAAACTCAAGGAAAAATCAGAATCGGGATCGGCCTAGAAAATTGTAATCGGTGCATCTCTAATTAGTTCCACAGGAAAGCAACAGCAGCGCGGTGTTTTGTTACTGAATGATTCAGCGTTTTGAATCTTTTGTATGAATGACTCAATGACTCACTAATTAAGACTGTCTCTTGCCGCCACCTATTGGCGGTTTCGTTTCATGTTTAAGTATTGCATTTTTTTTATTTGTATATTCAAACATTTATTTAAAACATCAATCTAATAACATTATTTATTACAGTTGTAATTTTGCAGTGCAAATTATTTCATTTGATGGGTAACAAAATTTTCAACAAAATTGAAAATTGATATGAATAAGATCTCGGGCATGATCCATCTATGACTTATTATTTCAGAATTTTGTTTAGAAAAACTTCCCTATGTGAGACTGAGTCCTTGATATATTTTAAATGGTTCCAGGATGGCCTAAATGTATCACATTTAAATATGTGAGTTATGTGTGTGTTTTCTCTCAGGATGAGGAGAATAAGATCTGTCTAGAAAAAATGGAGGAAGCCAAACTGAAGGCCAAATACCCTCACCTGGGTAATAAACCTGGAGGATCCGATCTGCTCAGAAAAAGACTGCAGAAGGGGGTGAGATTCATTCATATTCTCTCTTTCTACTCCTGCTGGTGGGATGAAAACCACTTTATTTTGTTTTTAGACCACTGGGTTATAAGAAGAGATACAGATCACAGGTCTTTGCTGGTTTTACACAGGCAGTAGTAGAACGTCATGAGCTACAGATAGCATTAGTCGGGGAGCCAAAGTCTCAAAAGCTCAATAAAATGGGTTGAACCTGACATGGTCTGTCATACTTTTTATTTGTGTTTTTTCTGTTAACTTTGACCCTAAGAACCAATAATTGGAGGGTCTGCTCTGCCGGAAATATCGCGAAATTTTTTTTGGCCCATTTTAGTGTATGCACCCTTTATTTTTTATCAGAAAAATGTGAAAAAATATTTTTTTCCTCAAATCCTCAGTGGATTGGGTAGGCTGTCAATAAATGCAGTCCAGATACACAGAACTCATGCGCTGACAACATCCACTGAAAAAATAACTCTTAAAACACATTTCTACATGATTTTGCATCAATTTCATGCAAAAAAATCAGGGTTTTTCTCACTTTTTTTCAATATTTTCATCTTTACTTCATTGGCAATCAACTATTCCCCTAAGTTATGACATCAGTCAATATGCCATTCTTTTCACCAAACAGTATACTCATTCCACAGAAAAAATGATAAAAATCCAAACAAAATCAATGGATCTGTGATGATTTCACTGCTAGTTGGCGATCAACAGGCTCAGAACTTCAATCTAATTTTTGACTACTCTCAAAATTCCGAAAGACATACTGGATATTTAACAGGGTTGTTAATGTCCACATTATTAAACATCATGTCCTAGGCATCTTTTTAATTTAAACATAACCCTGTTCTCCCAATGGAAATGTGTCACACAAGAAATATAATAAAAATGACTTTCATTATTTTATTGCCTCAGATGACAACTATTACAACTTTAACGGAACAAAATAGGATAACATAACTTAATTAACTAGGTGCAGGTCCCTGTGAGGTGGGATAATCAGGAGCGTGGCACACTGCAGATACTGCTCTGGAGACAGACCTTGACCCTCAACACCTGAGGAGACAGCAAACAAGACCGGCAGGGTGGGTTATACAGCAGCGCGATAAAAGATGCACACCCCTTTCTCTCTCTCGTGGCCTACTTACGTGTCCCTGTCTTCAAGCGCAATTTCAATCCTTGAACATCTGTTGGGGTCCCCGGTGCAGAGACATGCAATGCCACACTTTACATTGGCTCTTGCACAGGAGCATCCTCGGGCACACATGCTTTTCTTGCAGCGGCAGTATTTGATGTGTTTGAGTTCAGCAGGTTTTGCCTCTTTCAGCATCATGGTTGCCAACAATTTTCCATTGACAAGATGTCTCCCAAAATCAGTGGCAGCTGGGTAGGTTGGCTTAACCATGTGTGCCCGCTTACACACAGCCAACTGATGCAGGGCTCGGCGAATGTGTAATAGGAAGGCATCTTCAGTTGGTGGAAGGCAACGCATGTCTCCTTTGATGCTCACAAAGAGATGGGCTCGCAGTGCATCTAGAGTACCACCAAAGTTACTCCTGTCATAGAGTGACACAATGTATCGCTGTGCTGCTGTTATAACTTCTTCCTGAACATCCAGGCTTTCCTCAGGGTCACCATACCTAGACAGCGGCAGAAGGTCTGTCAGGTGTTTAATAGCAGTTGTGTAGGCACGCCTTTTTCCTCTTCTGTACAGATAGCTCACTGTGTCACATCCGGTAAGTATGTAGGTGCTGAGGAGAAGGGATGTAAGATCTGAAGCTGCAACATCATACTTCCCCGCCAGAGCTTCTGTGATGGCATGAACAGGTAGGAAGATATCCATCGTCTTCACCCACAGCTCCTGCAGCCCATCCATGTGTGTTATGTAGTACATGCACATCATGATCACATCTGTGTCAGTCGCAACCACTACAGCCTGTTTGTGGTGCAGAATTTGAACTGAGTATGCAATGTGAGCAAACATCCTGGTATCTGCCTCTTCATGTTTCTCACAGCAAAGTTCTGGAAGCTCAACCTGACAATCCGCTGACAAGAGGACAGTGCGACCAGGATCACAAAAGATTCCACCAAGAATAAGTGTGCATCCTGCAGGAAGTGACTTGTTCTGAGCTGCCCATGCTTCCCCCATGTAGTTCAACAGATTAGCTTTATTCAGTGGATTGTGAATGAAGCCTTTCCATTCAGGTATAGGGAGAGTATCATATGGCTTGTACTCCTTCATTTAGCTGGGGCAGGTCTTCATCCTCTTCTCTCGTTCCTCACCTTTCAGACTTTCAGCAGGGGAGACATCATATCGATCACCAACAAAGTGGATGCAGTCACACTTGTCTGGGAGGATTCCAAGGAGCTGCCTTAGGTACTTTCCTTGCAGTTCATGGAAGGTGCTGCTCCCAAGATGTTGGTAACGTTGAATGAACGCCATGGCATCTACTACCATTACAACAGGCTTGTCAGACGGCGGTAGTTTGTCCACTTCCCTCCATGAGCTGCCAAGAGCTGTCTTGATTGCAGCCAGGTAGTCTGCCTTGTTTCCTTTACGCATTGCGTAACTTTGGTCAAGGGACGGATCTGGCTCAAACAGAGAGGCTGGGCAACTTGTCCATTCATGGCCAAACACTTCCACCTTCCTTTCTTCCTCTAAGTCCTGAACAAAGTACAGGTTCCGCACAACTGCACTCTCCTCCTCATAGACCTTTTTGGCTTTGAATGCCATAGACATTGACTTCTTTGGCTTTGCTGTGAAGGTTGAAAGTTTAATTTGGGCTACTTTCTCACTGTCTGTTCTTCTTGCTGCAGCCAGTGCCTCCCGTCCTTTTTCACAAGCGCAGATCAAGTCAGCAGATGTGGCTTTGTGGCCTGTTGAAATGTTGATCAGCTCCTGTTCTTCACATGTAAAAGGATTGATCATCTGGCTGTTGATGACATCTGTTATTTTCCTTACACCTTCTGCCTCCTTTGCACCTTGGCTGTCCTTGTGGTGTTTGGTGTCATCCGCATCCAGGTGTGCCATAGCCTTTGTCTGCTCTGACACAGCTGTCAGAACTGGAAGAGCTTTCAAGTATTTCTCCATGGCTGCTGGCTGCTGACTGATGCCAGTGAAGAGTTTTGTCTTGGCGTCACGATTGTAGGTTTTTTCAAGTGCCATGTCTGTCCAGACACCATTGAACCGTCCTTCTGTTTGACGTACAGTGAACTTCCCATCCTTAAATTCCCTATATATGTTTGGAGCTAGTGTAGGCAAGCTTCTCATAGCTTCTAGGTAGTGGGGCAGGCAGGATACATACTTGTAGTGGCCAGCAGCTACAAGGTATGGTAACATCTTTTCCACTTCAGCCAGGTGTTCCTCCCACAGACCTGCACGCTCAGCATGGATGAACCGTCTAATAATCATCACCATATCCATGTACATTAGCCACAGCTTTGTGGTAGGTGAGGTACGTGCTTCATCAAACTCAGCCATCAAACATGACAGCTTTTTCAGTTGGTCAGTTGCATCAGCACACGCAGAAGTTGCCTTCTCTACATCCTCTTCTGACAGGGCATCTAGGAGTAGCTGGACATTGTTGCTAAGCACACACATGTACTCCAAGTCCTTCTCTTCATCGACCAACCATCTAGCAAATGCTTCCCAGTGTAGGGCAAACATGGCTGCATACACCACAGTGTGTGCGTGCAGCATTGCATAGTAGTCTTTCCCACTGATGATTTTGTTTGCTGTTCCACGGAGACAGACATCAGCTTCGACCATGATGTCTTCGATTCCAGTGGACTGCATCAAATGCCCAATGGCTCCAAGGAAATTCTGAGCAATATGAAAGCCACCCATGCGCAAGATAAGTTTGGCATACTTCTCTTTGTTCTTCTTTTGCAGACTCAGAACCACTTCATAGATTGCTTGGTCACATGTGATGATGGCATACTCTTGACCATGTTTTCTCGACACATCCATGCAGTACTGAACAGACTGTTCAACCACGGCTGGGTTTGTTGGTGACTTGGGGAAGAAGGGACCATAGCTGATCACAGTTGCAGGTATGGTATCTGGGATTAGAAATGCTTGGAATGAACTCCATGTTGGAGCAGCGCAACTTGGTTTCAGGTCCTCAAATAGTACAGTAGGGCAGCTATGCACCAAATGCCAGAGGATGTTCAGGTGGTCAAGAGGTTCTGCTAGACACAAAGGAAGCTTAGGCTCTGTTTCAACTCCAACCAGTGAGCGACTCTTTTGACGATCTTTTAGACTGAGGTGGCTTTCCTTGATTTGAAAAGGCTGAGAAGATTCCAGGGCTGGTTGGCGGGTTTTCAGTATAGGTAAACTAACCGTTGGTATGGGGTCTTCATCTGGATTCTTGTACTGGAATATGGCGTGTGTTGTTCCATGCAGTGTTCGTCCATCCTTTGT